>JAIOJX010000006.1:129199195-130493760 GCA_022376925.1 Tragulus kanchil | reverse complement strand
CCATGAGACACCTTGAAAGAGAACATGCTAGATGAAAGGAACATGACAGCATTTACCAAGACATCAGCTCCAGCAGAAAAGAAAAGAGGAAACTAAGGTTCAATGAACACCTGCTGCGTGTCATGCACTTTTCCAAACTTCATCTGGTTTCCTCCCAGAATAGAAACGTGCTAAAGCTCTGTGATAAACTGACTCACTGTACAAATGATTTTAAGAGTCAAACTCCTATGCCCCTGGATATGTGGTGTATCATATTCCACACCTAGAATGACACAACAAGCCCCATGATGTCCTCGTGCCATTACAGGGCCTCGCTGGGATTCCCAGGAATTTGGGAGAGACTAAATAAATGCCGACATAGGCCCATTGCTTCTCCTTATTTTAATATTGAATTGTTTTACTTCAGCGTTTGCATTAACATTGGTGAGGTGTGTATAAATAGTTTAGCAGATTTCAAGGCATAATTGCAACTCAGGCAATATCTCAGAACAGGTTTCCTGGGTCTGCCTTGATAGCAGTCGAAGCTGTCCAGCTTTGTCTGGTCAGGTTGTCCAGCTTCGGAGCCTGCCTCATCTACCATGCTGTCCTGTCTCACTTAGAACTCTCATCCGACTCTGCAGAGAACACCAGAGTGGCCCCCACACCCGGGGTCTACAGATTCCAGGCTTCAGCAGGAGGATGACCATGGCCAGCCTTCACGCACCCATCCTAACTAGTCCTTTCTTCTGTTTTTTTTTCCCCTTGGAGACTGTCACTAAGTGCCTCAGCTGTGGTGAGGCTCCCTATGTCCCACTCCCTGAGGCGGTGGATCTTGTTCTAACCAGGGCAAAGAGGATGACCTTGTGATTCAAGATGAGGCCCAGGAAGAGTGGCCTTATATACAGGGAAGTGTGTGAGCTTTTATACAGGGAAGGACCCTGGATGGTAAGAGATCTCAGACTTCTGACTTAAGATAACACATCCTGAGGTGAGGAATTTTACCTCTGAAATGGAAGAGAAAGAAACCTATCTTGTGAAAATGCTAGGGGTAGGGGGTGGCTAGAGGAGGGGATGGCAGAGGAGTCTTCTGAAAGCTGGAAGACAGGAGAAAGAAGAATCAAAAGATGATCCATGAGACACCTTGAAAGAGAACATGCTAGATGAAAGGAACATGACAGCATTTACCAAGACATCAGCTCCAGCAGAAAAGAAAAGAGGAAACTAAGGTTCAATGAACACCTGCTGCGTGTCATGCACTTTTCCAAACTTCATCTGGTTTCCTCCCAGAATAGAAACGTGCTAAAGCTCTGTGATAAACTGACTCACTGTACAAATGATTTTAAGAGTCAAACTCCTATGCCCCTGGATATGTGGTGTATCATATTCCACACCTAGAATGACACAACAAGCCCCATGATGTCCTCGTGCCATTACAGGGCCTCGCTGGGATTCCCAGGAATTTGGGAGAGACTAAATAAATGCCGACATAGGCCCATTGCTTCTCCTTATTTTAATATTGAATTGTTTTACTTCAGCGTTTGCATTAACATTGGTGAGGTGTGTATAAATAGTTTAGCAGATTTCAAGGCATAATTGCAACTCAGGCAATATCTCAGAACAGGTTTCCTGGGTCTGCCTTGATAGCAGTCGAAGAAACTCGAAGGCAGTAGCATTTATAATACAGCTGTGCTGGGAAAGCATCTGCCTCCATTTTTTTTTTTTTTTAACTTCGGTGGGCAAGAGAAGTGTAACTGGCTTGCCTTTTTTCTTCACCTTTGGCTTTAAGGCACTATTACTGGATATACAACTTTAAAAAAAACAAGAAACCACCAATGCTCAGCTATTGAGTTCCTTCCGGGTGACCAACACTGGGCTGGCCAGACACACAAGTGAAACCATAGTGTACAGTACAAGCCAGAGGGTAATGAAGGGCTCAGCTCTATAGTTAAAAGCATACATGATTCAGGAGTGAGAGGAACAGAGAGCTGAACTGGCCCAGAGGCAGGACATCAGCACGATTTTGGAGAGGAAGGAGCGGTGGGGTGTGTGAGAAAGAAGGAAGGCTCCACGTAGGCGCCAGATATGAACAGGGCACAGGGCGGGCAAGTCAGGTGCATCTTCAGAACAGCGGAAGCTCAGCTGTCCTAGAGGAGGGGCGCAAAGAGCAGAGTGAACGGGGTTGTGAGGGTCACAGGAGCCTACACTCCTGTGGGTGCTACACTCAATGGAACAGAAACAGAAATACAAAATCAAAACCATTTAGAGGCTCTAGAAAGAACACTTTGAAGATTTTGGACGGGTGTGTGTCCTCAGGCTGCATCCTGAAGTGAGGGGACCGCGGAGGTCAGGAATCTGAACATTACAGATAACCAGGAGGGATGAAAGGGTACAAGCCAGAGAGAGAGAGAGAGAAAGACAGAGAAAGCAGGAGGACGAAGCCAAGCCCAGGGGAGACAGGCTCAGTTCTGTCTGGATGACACTGCTGCTGGTCAGCATTGACCTCACCACTATCCACAGACACCCAGGACAAGTTCCAGGATTTAGCTGAGCAAGTCAGGGCCAGGGAGTCTGGCTCAGCAACCCTGAATGGCAAAAACAAATGGAACAGAGAACTGTTTCGTGCTAAGAGCAAGATGACAACTTATCCAACACACCCCAGTGTAAAAGTCTTTACATTCTTCTCTTCACTCTCCTAAGCACCTTTCAAGATAAACTATCATGATCTCCATACAATGAGAGAGAAAGACATTGTCCTCAGACCTAGAACCAACCCTTATGCAAAGTATAAATATTGGTGGAATGAATGATGGACAGAAAAGAAACCAAGGATCAGAGATGATGTGACTTTGTCTTACATGCTAGGGCTTGGATTCAGATTCAGAACTGTCTGCTCTTATCATGCTACATGATCAGTTTTCTTTATCTTGTGAAGGAGCTGTTGAAGGAATTTGGGGTGGCTGGGAGGGCCCTAGAGAATAACATATTTAGCAATGAGAAACTTGCTCAGAAGGGATCTTCTAAGGAAGGAAATGTGCAAACTGAAATAATCTCTTGAAATTCCCTCCCCATTATACTTTGGAATACTGAAAGTAACATGTGGAATTAACAAATGTTGGTGGGGTCCTTGTGGGCATATGCTGGGCTAGGTTAACAGATAAGACTCAACTTAGTGGAGATCAGGGAACCCTAAGTGGTTATTTAATTTTAGGTGCTAGGATTAGGGCATCAGGATTTCAGATCCCCTCTCCCTTCTCTCACCCTCCACAACAGAGACTAAGAACATCAGCATTTCCAGAACCAGCAAATAGGTTTTGCTTTCACTTGGCAGTAACAGACCCTTATTTCCTGAAGCACTTCCCAGGAGGCCCACCTGACCTTCTCGCATCCCTCCACCCCTTCATTCCCTCCATTTCACCATCACTCCACCCACCCTCCATCTACCACCCACAGAAAAGGACAGAGCTCTCATCTGGCAGATAGGAGCAGGGCTCAAGAGGCTGACAGTCAGCCAGGATCTCATCCCTGGTATGCAGCCCAAACCAGAGCCAGAGTACGGTCTTCTTTTGTCCACTTTTTCCAGTAGAAAACTTGAAAAACACGAAGAGCTAGGAAGAAAATAAAAATCATCTATAATCCCACAACCAAGAAATCCCAAAGCTATTATTGATGTATTTCTTTCCAGAATTTTTCCAACTTATTTTATAAAAATGAGACTATACTCTATTTACATACTACTTGTAACTTTCTTTTTTCCATACTTAATTTTGATTTCATGACTCCCATCTCTTCTCTCATTGCACAGACAATTGATTGTTTCCTTATTTCCTCCTAGTGTCAATTCCTGTGAATACGAGCATGTACATGGTGGTCCTAGAGGCAGTGGACAGCAAAGGACTACCAATGGGCAACTGGGAAGACTTCAATAAGTACTGTAAACCCCGCGCTGAGTACCACTTGCTGGGTAAATTCAACACCACCTACGAGGCAAGATGGCATTCTCCTCTTTCCTGGCATGGAGATTCAGTCACGATAAAGTAAGAACCTATGCATAAATGATTTGATTTGGGGCTTTTACAAGTTCACGTTGAGTTTGTACAGTTTTGGAGATTCCTTGTAGCTTGAAAATTCCTGATCATTTTGATAGAAGGGATCTTCTAAGGAAGGAAATGTGCAAACTGAAATAATCTCTTGAAATTCCCTCCCCATTATACTTTGGAATACTGAAAGTAACATGTGGAATTAACAAATGTTGGTGGGGTCCTTGTGGGCATATGCTGGGCTAGGTTAACAGATAAGACTCAACTTAGTGGAGATCAGGGAACCCTAAGTGGTTATTTAATTTTAGGTGCTAGGATTAGGGCATCAGGATTTCAGATCCCCTCTCCCTTCTCTCACCCTCCACAACAGAGACTAAGAACATCAGCATTTCCAGAACCAGCAAATAGGTTTTGCTTTCACTTGGCAGTAACAGACCCTTATTTCCTGAAGCACTTCCCAGGAGGCCCACCTGACCTTCTCGCATCCCTCCACCCCTTCATTCCCTCCATTTCACCATCACTCCACCCACCCTCCATCTACCACCCACAGAAAAGGACAGAGCTCTCATCTGGCAGATAGGAGCAGGGCTCAAGAGGCTGACAGTCAGCCAGGATCTCATCCCTGGTATGCAGCCCAAACCAGAGCCAGAGTACGGTCTTCTTTTGTCCACTTTTTCCAGTAGAAAACTTGAAAACACGAAGAGCTAGGAAGAAAATAAAAATCATCTATAATCCCACAACCAAGAAATCCCAAAGCTATTATTGATGTATTTCTTTCCAGAATTTTTCCAACTTATTTTATAAAAATGAGACTATACTCTATTTACATACTACTTGTAACTTTCTTTTTTCCATACTTAATTTTGATTTCATGACTCCCATCTCTTCTCTCATTGCACAGACAATTGATTGTTTCCTTATTTCCTCCTAGTGTCAATTCCTGTGAATACGAGCATGTACATGGTGGTCCTAGAGGCAGTGGACAGCAAAGGACTACCAATGGGCAACTGGGAAGACTTCAATAAGTACTGTAAACCCCGCGCTGAGTACCACTTGCTGGGTAAATTCAACACCACCTACGAGGCAAGATGGCATTCTCCTCTTTCCTGGCATGGAGATTCAGTCACGATAAAGTAAGAACCTATGCATAAATGATTTGCTTTGGGGCTTTTACAAGTTCACGTTGAGTTTGTACAGTTTTGGAGATTCCCTTGTAGCTCAGCTGGTAAAGAATTCACCTGCAATAAAGGAGACACCAGTTCAATCCCGAAGTCAGGAAGATTCCCTGGAGAAGGGAAAGGCTGCCCACTCCAGTATTCTTGCCTAGAGAATTCCATGACTTGTCTACGGGTCACAAAGAGTCAGATAGGACTGAGCAACTTCACTTTCACTTTTGTACAGTTTTATACTGACGTTGGAGGACTCAAAATACAATTCAGATAGGAAGAATTCAGTAGCTACATTCCTTTTCTATCTCACCATTCTTTGTCCTACCTTTTATTGACAGAACTGTATACATCACACACACACACAAACACTCCAGGGATCCTCAACATAAACAGAAAGAATTGGTATTAAATAAAACCAGAGCTGGATAGCAGTTAGAGCAAAATGAATGAATGAATTAATTAAAAACAGATTTTATTCAGGACTACTGCAATAGGGGAAAATAGAACTCAGTATAGAACAAGTCTCAATTCTGAATACAACATGAAAGTAGACATTTAGAGCCAAGGAACAGGGTAGGGGGTCTGTGGATGGAAAATCACTAAGAACAAACATCAAGACCTTTTAGGGGGGACTCTGGCTAAACTGACCTAACAGGATTCCTGCTGAAGGCAGGCCAAGATGATCAGATATAACCCAGGGATGGTATGAGGAATTAAGTCAGATAATAAGTGTGATCAGATAGCAAGGTTGGGAGGTTCTTGCTAAATTGTCATGAGGATTCTGGCTAACGCTGGATTTTAAAAGGAAGTGCACAGGCCTAGGAGAGGGTTCCAGAGCCTGACTAAAGCTTGGGTTGAGCGAAGAACCCATGCCACTGGCACACAGTTTGCTTCAAATTCTCTAGGTGCCCTCCGCTCCCACCCAGTTCACGCCTATCAGTCTGGGGCTGAGAGTCCTCCAGAGCCGGGCGGGGCCGGGGGCAACAGCCGCAAAGACAAAGAGCGTGTCCTGAGACCATCTGGCCACCTCGCGCTTCCCTCTCGGCCGAGCTCTGGGCAGTCCTCCAGGGACCCTTCTGAAACTGAGGGTGCAGAGAAGCTGCCTGTAGCTGACAGCCCAGAGGAGGGGTGCTCTTGGCCCCCACGATTACCAAACCAAACGTGGGTCCCCTTGCCTGCTGCAGAGCACAGCCAATGTACTGAGCTGTGGTGAAAGAAAACAGTCTGTTTATTCCCGGCACCAAGCAAGGAGAATGGGCGGTTCAAGTCTAAAGACCTGGTCTGACGGCCCTCGGGGAAGGTGTATTAAAGACCACTTTTGGGGTGGTGTTTGCAACAGGCATGACTTTCTTCGGCGGTGGGGAGGTACACAGGGTGATGTTTCCGGAGTCTTAATCGTCAGACTGCTGATTCCAGTAAGTCTGGGCTCTCTGTGCCTGTAGTCAGCACGCAGTCACCAGTGTGGAAGGTCATAGTGTCTGCAGAACAACCCAAAGACGTGCCCGATTAGGTATACTATGTATATGTGTTATGTCTATCCCTTGAAGAGAACTAGGACTCTGTTTTATCACTAAAGTGCTGTTTCTTGACTGTCTTTCCCTTGTTTCTACATTCTTTCACTTCCCTTATTATTAACTGCTTGAGTCTGCTCTTTGAAACTCAAGGAGGAAGGTCTAAGAAACTAAACCCTTTTTCTACAAACAACAGGGGCACATGGAGGGCCTTCTGGACCATGATGGGCCTCCGGGGTCTCGCTTGGCTTTAGTCTCCTCTTTTCTTTGATAGTCCCTAATCCTAAGGGGAATACGGGAAAGGGGCAGCACAAGAAAGAAAATCAAGTTTTAGCTAAAGAGGCGAATCATAAACTCAGCAGGGGTCTCAGTTTTAGGGGGACTTGGTTTCACCACTACAGAGAATCATTTTTTAAAACATAGATTCATTTTGGAAATGGCTTGCTAGCAGAACGTGTGATGACTGGACAGTAAAATGGGCTACCTAGTGTCCCACAAAAGTGGACACACTCAGATTCTGAGATGAGGCCACTTGGGGACTTGCATTACAGTTTAAGAGAAAACTGCCCCCACTCCCAGGCAGGGATTTGTCTTCAAGTTCATACTAAGGACTGTCCTTTTACATTGAAAGGGCATGTCCACTATGAACTGCTTCCAAGTCTCTGTGGACAGTGATGGTGGTCATGCTATCAGGCCACTCCACCCTCTCCTGCCACACCCTGGACCTGGCTGGACCTAGCTGCTCTGGAGAGGGTACCATTTATGCCCAAAGAGTGACTTTCAAGAACAGGATCCAAAGGACGCTGCTGCAACCCAGCGCCACAGTGACACCAGGCTCTCCCAAAACAGCCAGGGCCCATGAGAGCAATGACTTTCCTTTCATCTCACCTCCTCAAGCCCTCCACACTCCCTGCAGCAACAGATGGCTTATGAGCCACACACCATGGCCCTGGTCAGCTAGGCCGACAGGGGAGGGGAGCAGCAGGTGGGCTGGGGGGAGCCCACTACGCTGGGTATGGCACCAAGGGGAAGGGGTAGAGGTTCCTGCCTAGAGACCATTACCGTGAGGACCTGGGAGGCAGGGCCCACAGAGCAGGAATGACTGAGCATATACATCACTTCCTCAGAAAGCATCTGACGATCCCCAGGATCAAGTCCCACTCCTAGTTTACTCATTCTCATGGCTGCCACTGCCTCGTCCGAGCACATGTCAGAACTATGATCTGTCAGTCGATGGTCAGACTCGAAGTGCCACCAGGGTAAGAACGATGCCTGCCGGCCCTGTCCACCACTGTACCCACAGCACCAAGCACAGGGATCGGCATGGAGTGCACTCTCGCTGACTGTTAATGTGTGGACAAGTTTGTCCTTGTTCAGTCACTAAGTTGTGTCCAGCTCTTTGCCACCCCCACGAACAGCAGCAGGCCAGGCTTCCCTGTCCTTCACTGTCTTCTACAGTTTACTCAAGTTCATGTCCACCGAGGTGGTGATGCTATCCAACATCTCAGGGACAAGAAACTGACATCATAACAGACCCACTGATATGAGAACACCAGATCGAGCTATACAGATCATTTACCAAGCATTGAGCACCTGTGATGCTCTGTGTCAGGTGTAGTTGGTGACAGAACCAGCCATCGAGGAGCTGGCCCTCCAGTGTGGAGAGAGGCTCACAGGCAGGCAGTGCAGAGAGGGGCCCGGCTCTCTGAGGCAGACCTATCCGGGTTCACAACAACAGGGGGAAGCAACCCCACAGAGGCTATTGTGGAGTCTGTGGGCAGAGGTGTGGGGGACTACTATCACAAGCATGAAGACTAGCCTGAACAAAGACCAGCGGTGTACACCAGACTGTGGGGAGTTCAGGGTTGGTGGAGTGGATGGGGGAGAGGGGTGGACATGAGCTCGTATTGAGCAAGACTGAGGATCTTAGTCAAGACAGTATAGTGCAGAACAGTAGTGAACGAGCTGCTGGCTGTGCTATAAAGTATGTAAACACAAAAGGAACTAAGAGGCTGGGGTCCCCCGGGAAGGCAGCCATGTGAGCGGAACTTGTGAATTCCTCACCATTAACTCTCCTCAATCTGCCCTCTGCAGAGTCAACACTGTCAATTTCCAGGGAAAAGCTGAACTTTCCTCCATGACACTGACGAAAAACGGTAAGTTCCTCTGCAGCCTATTAACATATCTGCCAGAGCAATCCATCAGTCTGTAAAAGTATCTTTTGGGTACCCAAGAAAAGAAAAAGTTTGCTTGTGTATTACCCAGATACCAGTTGAGTCTCTCAGACCTCGAGAACTAGAAGATAAACTGTGCCCTGTGGGAAACAAAAGCCAGTTCCAATGGGCCTCTGAGTCTTACGGTCACTTGTACTTCCAGACTCCAGTTTCTTCAGGAGGTCTTTCCATAGCCGCAGTGATATGCTCCTTCCTCAATATCCATAACAATCTCCCCTTTGCACAAACCCTTCATAGGGACGGCAGACTTTACTGAAGGGTTATGGAAAGAGAAGGGGTGTCTGTACAAAGAAGGGCTGATAGGGCTTTTCCCAGGCTTTCGTCCTCAACTTCAAACCATCTTGAGGCTCCTTGCCTCCTTTTTCTCCCTTCTCTGCCCCTTTCCTTCTCTCTTCAATTCAAGAAACTGAGGTTCAGAAAAGATAGGTAGCTTGCTGAAGGCCAAATGGAAACTAATAGCAAAACTAGGTTCAAATTCCACAACTTATAATTTTTTTCCACTTTTCCACACTAAAACTCTAAAGACAATTTTTTAATGAAGTTTTAAAATACAAGGTTCAACCAAGAACAGGAATATTAGACTTTCTTAATGCCCAGATAACAGGTCTTCCTCATCAGCCCTCAAACACTGGAATACATCTAATACGCTGCCCATTTTCCTATTGGTCAAGTACTGCCAATGTGGTTAGAGGCGTATGTATTTTCAACAACAAATGTTAAAGTGATTATGCCAAATCAAACTATTTTATGAAAGCCTTAACTGTTTCCTTGGTGGCTTCCCTCTGTGAAAAAAGGGACATTATTCTCTTTCTAGGACATTTTCAAAAGGAACACTCATACGAATGCAAGGAAGAGAAAGAAATGCTTGTTTCTAGTCAGGACTCCTTGGTGCTCATTCGCTCAGTCCTGTCTGACTCTCTGCAACCCCAAGGACTGTAGCCCACCAAGCTCCTCTATCCATGGGATTTTCAGGCAGAACACTGGAGTGGGCTGCCATTTTCTACTCCAGAGAATCTTCCTGCCCAGGGATCAAACCAGGGTTGTGCCTCCTGAATTGGAAGGTGTATTTTTTAATCACTGAGCTACCTGGGAAGCTCCCCAGGACTTCTTAGCTCCATGCTAGCAAAATTCAGATTTTTAAAAAAGGAAAGGATTTGTGTTCAGACTTTCGGTTCAGTGGTGTTCAAGAGAAACATTTGCCCTGAGGAAATGCTAAATGAGATAAGACAATGCCACAAAGCTGGAAGGCACCTCCAGGTGGGCAGAATGCACATGTCTGAGCAAATTACTGGGCATTTCTCCCTCCTTCCTTACAGTCCCCTCAATGGTTCACTCACACCCTTGGAGGTGTCATTGCCAAGCTCCATTTTTCCAAGCTCAGACAACCCCCAGGCATGTAGGCCTAGCTTTCTCTGCTTTTTTGCAAGGCAATCTCAGAGTACCAACATACGGTCACATCACTGTGAAAATGATCACTACCTCAGACACAACAAAAACAGATTCATGGGTTTGAACAGGGCTTCTTTATGCCCTTGAAAGCAGACTTACCCATCTTCAGGTCTGGATGGTGTCTAGTTCTTACAATCTTTACATGCAAACTTTGAAACTGGCAAAAATTAAACCTTTGCACTGATTGATCGAATACAGTATTAAGGACATGAGGACATCTGAGGGCAAACTACATTCCCAATAGCAAATTCAGTAGTTACACAAGTTTGGTGTAAATTCCTTCTTCCACAGTCCTTAAGGTCAGAGTGTTTATTTTTTGTTCTTTGACATTCCGTACCCACTGGTTTCCCTCTCCTTTACATGTGCTTGGTCCTTGAGAAGTGTCCAATGAACTTTGCCCATGACCTATGACCCCACTCTCTGTCACACTAGCCCCCTTTGTCTATTGCCCACTCACCACCCAAAAGAGGTTCTGATGCCATTGTTTTTTTGTTTTTTGTTTTCTTTTTCCCCAGGAATACCCTCCGCTGTGACTGGCAAGAATTTCTCAACCAACCTAATCACAATCACCTACAAACCAACCCTATTAAACCAGCACAGACCAATCCTAACAACCCACCACAAACGAATCCTAACAACCCACCACAAACCAGTCCTAATAACCGAGCACAAACCAATCCTAACAACCCACCACAAACCAATCCTAACAACTGAGCACAAACCAATCCCAACAACCCACTACATACCAACCACAATCACAACCCCCTCCACACCAACCACAATTCAGCCCAAATCAACTACACATAAGCCCAAACCAACTACACATAAGCCCAAACCAACCACACCTCACCACAGACACACCACCAAAAGCTCAGCCAACAGAGCCTTCCTCAGCCCCATGAGAGAGGCCATTCAGACCCTGCTCGTCCTTCTTACCACCATATTCCTCTTCTAGAAGGAAGCTGAGGGGTGATTGCTCCAGCCTCCACTGCATCCTTCAGTCTCAAGCCAGGGCTCTGACCTGCACAAATGTTTTGTGCCTTCAGACATAAAATTTTATCGCCACTGCTTCAAACCCAAATGGAGACCTGAGGGTCACTTAGTAGAAGGTAGCTAGTCTACTCACTGCTCTTTGGATGGATCTCTCAGGACACAAATGAGGCCTTTTGTTACTACTTAGACTTGGTCTAGGTATAACTTGTAATTCTGCCTCTTAGTTAAACATACTGACAGCCAATTTCCTAGCCAATCTAAACTTCTATTTAGTATCTGAAGGCCAAGAAAATAACAATGTACCATGTCGAATACAGTATTAAGGACATGAGGACATCTGAGGGCAAACTACATTCCCAATAGCAAATTCAGTAGTTACACAAGTTTGGTGTAAATTCCTTCTTCCACAGTCCTTAAGGTCAGAGTGTTTATTTTTTGTTCTTTGACATTCCGTACCCACTGGTTTCCCTCTCCTTTACATGTGCTTGGTCCTTGAGAAGTGTCCAATGAACTTTGCCCATGACCTATGACCCCACTCTCTGTCACACTAGCCCCCTTTGTCTATTGCCCACTCACCACCCAAAAGAGGTTCTGATGCCATTGTTTTTTTGTTTTTTGTTTTCTTTTTCCCCAGGAATACCCTCCGCTGTGACTGGCAAGAATTTCTCAACCAACCTAATCACAATCACCTACAAACCAACCCTATTAAACCAGCACAGACCAATCCTAACAACCCACCACAAACGAATCCTAACAACCCACCACAAACCAGTCCTAATAACCGAGCACAAACCAATCCTAACAACCCACCACAAACCAATCCTAACAACTGAGCACAAACCAATCCCAACAACCCACTACATACCAACCACAATCACAACCCCCTCCACACCAACCACAATTCAGCCCAAATCAACTACACATAAGCCCAAACCAACTACACATAAGCCCAAACCAACCACACCTCACCACAGACACACCACCAAAAGCTCAGCCAACAGAGCCTTCCTCAGCCCCATGAGAGAGGCCATTCAGACCCTGCTCGTCCTTCTTACCACCATATTCCTCTTCTAGAAGGAAGCTGAGGGGTGATTGCTCCAGCCTCCACTGCATCCTTCAGTCTCAAGCCAGGGCTCTGACCTGCACAAATGTTTTGTGCCTTCAGACATAAAATTTTATCGCCACTGCTTCAAACCCAAATGGAGACCTGAGGGTCACTTAGTAGAAGGTAGCTAGTCTACTCACTGCTCTTTGGATGGATCTCTCAGGACACAAATGAGGCCTTTTGTTACTACTTAGACTTGGTCTAGGTATAACTTGTAATTCTGCCTCTTAGTTAAACATACTGACAGCCAATTTCCTAGCCAATCTAAACTTCTATTTAGTATCTGAAGGCCAAGAAAATAACAATGTACCATGTCTAAGTAGCCAAAGGTAGGGAATGATTCTGGTAGAAAGGCATTATTTTCTGTCATACTAAATAGATTATATGTCAAACAAGAATAATAGATGTGTTAAATTTGAATATGTCCATAATGAGTGATTAACTGAAAATACAGAAAATGTCATCTAATTTTATTCATTTATGTGAGCATTAACAAAATCAATGGGTATAAACAGATAATTAATAAAGACCTACTGTATATCACAGGGAACTCTACTCAATATTCCATAGTGGCCTATGTGGGAAAAGAATCTTTAAAAGAGTAGATGTATGTGTATGTAAAACTGATTCACTTTGCTGTACACCTGAAACTAACACAACATTTTAAATCAACTATAGTCCAATAAAATTTAAAAAAAAAAAAAAAACAACAGAATGGTGAGTGTGTATATGTTTTAAGGCCAATTATAAGAGTAAAATTTTCTCAATTCTAATTTTTCTTAGGTGCAAACTGGTCATTTTTTTCCCCTCCTGGTAATTTCCACTCAGAGAAAAGGGCAAAACATTTATAATAGTCATAATAAAATATAAAACCAAAAGAAAGCATGGAATTTCCAGTAAAAAGCAACCACATTTTAATAGTTATACTAAACTCCAGGATGCCATCATTCAGTGACTGGGTGCCTATTTTCAGCTGGCCTTTGTTAGGAACAATTGCTGTCAGTTTCTTCTTTTTCCCTGTGAACAGGCAATACTTTCCTATTTTGTGTGTCTAACTTTTGTTGAAAACTTAATTGTGAACAGTATAATGTGGTAACTCAAATGCAGTTCAACTCTCCCTTCCCATCAGGAATATGCTGTTGTTGCTTGTTGAGGGCTGCAATCATCCATTGGTCTAGACATAAAATTTTATCGCCACTGCTTCAAACCCAAATGGAGACCTGAGGGTCACTTAGTAGAAGGTAGCTAGTCTACTCACTGCTCTTTGGATGGATCTCTCAGGACACAAATGAGGCCTTTTGTTACTACTTAGACTTGGTCTAGGTATAACTTGTAATTCTGCCTCTTAGTTAAACATACTGACAGCCAATTTCCTAGCCAATCTAAACTTCTATTTAGTATCTGAAGGCCAAGAAAATAACAATGTACCATGTCTAAGTAGCCAAAGGTAGGGAATGATTCTGGTAGAAAGGCATTATTTTCTGTCATACTAAATAGATTATATGTCAAACAAGAATAATAGATGTGTTAAATTTGAATATGTCCATAATGAGTGATTAACTGAAAATACAGAAAATGTCATCTAATTTTATTCATTTATGTGAGCATTAACAAAATCAATGGGTATAAACAGATAATTAATAAAGACCTACTGTATATCACAGGGAACTCTACTCAATATTCCATAGTGGCCTATGTGGGAAAAGAATCTTTAAAAGAGTAGATGTATGTGTATGTAAAACTGATTCACTTTGCTGTACACCTGAAACTAACACAACATTTTAAATCAACTATAGTCCAATAAAATTTAAAAAAAAAAAAAAAACAACAGAATGGTGAGTGTGTATATGTTTTAAGGCCAATTATAAGAGTAAAATTTTCTCAATTCTAATTTTTCTTAGGTGCAAACTGGTCATTTTTTTCCCCTCCTGGTAATTTCCACTCAGAGAAAAGGGCAAAACATTTATAATAGTCATAATAAAATATAAAACCAAAAGAAAGCATGGAATTTCCAGTAAAAAGCAACCACATTTTAATAGTTATACTAAACTCCAGGATGCCATCATTCAGTGACTGGGTGCCTATTTTCAGCTGGCCTTTGTTAGGAACAATTGCTGTCAGTTTCTTCTTTTTCCCTGTGAACAGGCAATACTTTCCTATTTTGTGTGTCTAACTTTTGTTGAAAACTTAATTGTGAACAGTATAATGTGGTAACTCAAATGCAGTTCAACTCTCCCTTCCCATCAGGAATATGCTGTTGTTGCTTGTTGAGGGCTGCAATCATCCATTGGTCTAGTAACTTTTCTAAACTCTTTTTTCAAAGACTGTGTCCCTTGGTAAATGGCGGTCACTGAAGTCTCTTTTCTTGTTATCTCAGTGGTCAGCCCATGACCTGACAGGTATTTATATCTGTCAAAATCTAGTAGCCTCTTTCTCCTCATCAAGCATTTCCCTAACAACTAGAGTTCAGAACAAGCAGACCCCGACAGATGTTGCCAGCTTAAGGGAGGTCCTTCCGTTGAGGGACCAATTCTCGGAGCTCCCTCCTCCGCCATTTTCTGTGACACTGTACTATGCACTCTATGTGGCATCGTCCCTCTCAGTCTTCACAACCACGCTATGAGATACAGCAATTTCACAGAGGAGGACACTCAGGCAGAGAGAAACTTGCCCAAAGTCACTCCGTATTCACGCTGGGCTTTGAAGAGGGGTCTACACTTCTTCAGAGCCTGCACCCAGGACACCCGAAGGCTCCTGAGCAGCTCCTGCAGCACCTGGGATCCCCCGGAGTAACCAGTGTCCCTGGGTCAAATGACAAGGAGAGGGTATGGGCAGGTCTCATAGGAGGCTGTCTGCTCCAACAGTGCTTCTCTGACTCCACTTCTTTGCCACCATCCCCATGATCAAGTGCAGGGAGTCCTGACCCGGCAAGCTATGAGTGAGTTTCGATATTTGTCATTCATGGCCCAACCTGACTCCCACCCACTCCTCAGCTATGAGTGAGTTTCGATATTTTTTAGACTGACAATAATTAAACCAAAAGAAAAGGGCAAAACATTTATAATAGTCATAATAAAATATAAAACCAAAAAAAATTTCCAGTAAAAAGCAACCACATTTTAATAGTTATACTAAACTCCAGGATGCCATCATTCAGTGACTGGGTGCCTATTTTCAGCTGGCCTTTGTTAGGAACAATTGCTGTCAGTTTCTTCTTTTTCCCTGTGAACAGGCAATACTTTCCTATTTTGTGTGTCTAACTTTTGTTGAAAACTTAATTGTGAACAGTATAATGTGGTAACTCAAATGCAGTTCAACTCTCCCTTCCCATCAGGAATATGCTGTTGTTGCTTGTTGAGGGCTGCAATCATCCATTGGTCTAGTAACTTTTCTAAACTCTTTTTTCAAAGACTGTGTCCCTTGGTAAATGGCGGTCACTGAAGTCTCTTTTCTTGTTATCTCAGTGGTCAGCCCATGACCTGACAGGTATTTATATCTGTCAAAATCTAGTAGCCTCTTTCTCCTCATCAAGCATTTCCCTAACAACTAGAGTTCAGAACAAGCAGACCCCGACAGATGTTGCCAGCTTAAGGGAGGTCCTTCCGTTGAGGGACCAATTCTCGGAGCTCCCTCCTCCGCCATTTTCTGTGACACTGTACTATGCACTCTATGTGGCATCGTCCCTCTCAGTCTTCACAACCACGCTATGAGATACAGCAATTTCACAGAGGAGGACACTCAGGCAGAGAGAAACTTGCCCAAAGTCACTCCGTATTCACGCTGGGCTTTGAAGAGGGGTCTACACTTCTTCAGAGCCTGCACCCAGGACACCCGAAAGGCTCCCTGAGCAGCTCCTGCAGCACCTGGGATCCCCCGGAGTAACCAGTGTCCCTGGGTCAAATGACAAGGAGAGGGTATGGGCAGGTCTCATAGGAGGCTGTCTGCTCCAACAGTGCTTCTCTGACTCCACTTCTTTGCCACCATCCCCATGATCAAGTGCAGGGAGTCCTGACCCGGCAAGCTATGAGTGAGTTTCGATATTTGTCATTCATGGCCCAACCTGACTCCCACCCCACTCCGTCTCAGATTCAGAGTAGAAGGTGACGAACACTGGAGCCTCAGCAAAGATACTATCTGAAGCTGGTAAATGTTTAGACTCAAAAGAAATCTGGTGTAGATGAATTCAGACAAGCAGTGCAGAAGCATTGGAGCAAGAGCACTGGTGCAGGCGGCCAGAACCCTATTAATTTCCAGTTCTGGGCTTCCCTGGTGGTCCAGTGGGTAAGGACACCGCCTTGCAGTGCAAGGGGAGCTGGTTCGATCCCTGGCCTGGGAAGATCCCACGTGCCGCGGAGCGGCTGGACCGATGTGTCCAATTACCGAGTCGGACTCTGGAGCGCATGCGCCCAGAGCCGGTGCTCTGTGACAACAGAGGCCACTGCGATGGGAGGCCCACACGGGCTGAAGAACAAAGATGGATGAAAAATAAATAAATGAAAGACCAATAGAAGTGGCGCCCCCACTCCCCTCCCGCAAAAAGAAACCATTAAAAAAAAAAAAATTCCAGTTCTGCTGCGAAGCAGGAAGATGACCTTAAAGAAAAGTGCTTTACCTTCTTCTGCCTCAGCTCTTTTATCAGTTAGATCAAAGGTTGGCCCAGGTGGTATCCCAATCTTCATCCAGGTGTCAATTTTGATTTCTTGGTCACACTCAGACCAGTTCTAAGGATATAGTCAGAGATGCTAAGTAGGTGATACTATCATGTCATACCTGACTGATTGGCAGAGGCTGCTAGGAATATTACAGAGGGTTCCAAAGCAAAACCCAGGCTCAAAAATACTTCATATTCAACCACTGGTATCTTCCTTAGGCTCAAGAGGCAGGAATTGAAGCAGAAGAGGCTCCAAGTATTTGCCATCCTTGGTCACTCCTTAAGTGAACCCTCCTGAGCAGCTCCTGCAGCACCTGGGATCCCCCGGAGTAACCAGTGTCCCTGGGTCAAATGACAAGGAGAGGGTATGGGCAGGTCTCATAGGAGGCTGTCTGCTCCAACAGTGCTTCTCTGACTCCACTTCTTTGCCACCATCCCCATGATCAAGTGCAGGGAGTCCTGACCCGGCAAGCTATGAGTGAGTTTCGATATTTGTCATTCATGGCCCAACCTGACTCCCACCCCACTCCGTCTCAGATTCAGAGTAGAAGGTGACGAACACTGGAGCCTCAGCAAAGATACTATCTGAAGCTGGTAAATGTTTAGACTCAAAAGAAATCTGGTGTAGATGAATTCAGACAAGCAGTGCAGAAGCATTGGAGCAAGAGCACTGGTGCAGGCGGCCAGAACCCTATTAATTTCCAGTTCTGGGCTTCCCTGGTGGTCCAGTGGGTAAGGACACCGCCTTGCAGTGCAAGGGGAGCTGGTTCGATCCCTGGCCTGGGAAGATCCCACGTGCCGCGGAGCGGCTGGACCGATGTGTCCAATTACCGAGTCGGACTCTGGAGCGCATGCGCCCAGAGCCGGTGCTCTGTGACAACAGAGGCCACTGCGATGGGAGGCCCACACGGGCTGAAGAACAAAGATGGATGAAAAATAAATAAATGAAAGACCAATAGAAGTGGCCCCCCCCCCCCGCAAAAGAAACCATTAAAAAAAAAAAAATTCCAGTTCTGCTGCGAAGCAGGAAGATGACCTTAAAGAAAAGTGCTTTACCTTCTTCTGCCTCAGCTCTTTTATCAGTTAGATCAAAGGTTGGCCCAGGTGGTATCCCAATCTTCATCCAGGTGTCAATTTTGATTTCTTGGTCACACTCAGACCAGTTCTAAGGATATAGTCAGAGATGCTAAGTAGGTGATACTATCATGTCATACCTGACTGATTGGCAGAGGCTGCTAGGAATATTACAGAGGGTTCCAAAGCAAAACCCAGGCTCAAAAATACTTCATATTCAACCACTGGTATCTTCCTTAGGCTCAAGAGGCAGGAATTGAAGCAGAAGAGGCTCCAAGTATTTGCCATCCTTGGTCACTCCTTAAGTGAACCCAGTACGTGGCAAACACATGGTAGCAGCAAAAGAGTAAGGAAGTATGTAAACTCATGGTTCTGATCCTCACTAGCAGGAAAGTGATACACCAAAAAGAAATAAACAAACCAAAAAAGACACACAGGCAATGACCAGGAAGCCCACAGGCTACACCCAAGGCACAGAAAGAGAGGGACAGTTTATCGCTCCCAACCTCCCTTGCCCAACCTTGTTCTTCCACTTGTGTGCTTTGTTTGCAGCTTCATGTTTCATAAATTCAGTGCATTCCCATTGTGTGACAGAAACAGCAACTGTCTAACCATTTAAGGGAAGTGATAATTCATTTTGAGAAAGTAGGAAAGAAAATTGTGCTGTGCTGTGCTTGGTTGTGTCTGACTCTGCAACTCCAAGGACTATAGTCCACCAGGCTCCTCTGTCCATGGAATTCTCTAGGCAAGAATACTGGAGTAGGTTGCCATTTCCTTCTCCAGGGGATCATCCTGTCCCGGGAATCAAGTTTGCGTCTCTTGCGTTGCCTGTCATGGCAGTGATTCTCTATCACTGAGCCACCTGGGAAGTCCATGAAAGAAAATTAATTTCTGCCAAAGCCCATTACCTCAGAGACCTTCACACATGAGAAAGGTTCCAGATGTGGTCAACAATCCAACTATATCAACTATCCAGAGCAAGAAAAAGGTTCAGAACAGGTAGAAAATGTAGACAGTTATCGTCTATCAACTCCGACAATATCTTTTAAAATAAATGTAGAAAACATTATTAAGTAAAACTGTATTGTTTCATGAGAGGTAGTTATGGCAGTTGTCTTAAAAGATAAATGCTGAACCCAAACTGCATGGCTGAATTTCATTTTATCACTTATTAGTTGTGAGGCCTCATGTACGTTACTGCTATGTACCTTGGTTTCTTTATTTCTAAAACAAAAAAAATAGCAGCTACCTACTGGTTGTCATGGAGATTAAATCCGTTAATATATATAAAGTGCCCAGAACAGCTTCTGGTACCAAGTACTATATAATTATTTAATGCCTAAAAAGTGTACCACACATGGTACACTGATGTACAAGAAAGCCAAGTATTATAGTCAAGTATTATAACAATATAATATGTACAAATAAAACAGTGCCCATAACAAGAACTAAAATTCCAAATCTATAACGGTTAAAAGAAATGGCTACTGTTTGACTTTTCACCCATCTTTCTTCCTCCAGCCCCACATTCACCTCCAACCCCCAGGCTTCAAAGCAGAATGTCTTGGGTCAGCTCCTAGACTATCTGTTCTTATAGAAAATCCAAATAATGGCCAAAGGGGTTAAACTCTCCTGGGAGAGCTGGGTCAAGGGAGAAAGAGGGTAGAAGAAGAAAAAGCAAAGGCAAAGTTTGGGTTGAGTATTGCAGGGGCTGAGACAGAAAGCTCTGGAGCCTTTGTGAACTGAAAGAAGAGGCTAGGGAATGTCCCCAGTTCTAGTAATGTCCTTCAAGAGATACAAGTGAAAATCAGAATTACTTCACTTCTGATTGCTGAACCGTTTGTTGAAATGTGGCACAACAGTGAAATCAGGACATGAGGAATACTCCCACCCCATCTCCACTCTGCTTTTATGTAAGTTACACCCATATATATAGATAAAGTTAAATGAATATACCTGATATAACTGGGAAGTAATTTAACATATGCAAAAATATCTGCATATTTATCGATGCATATATATATATATATATATATATATATATATATATATATATATATAAAACCTATATGTAAAAATAACTTTAGACTCAGATGCTTGCGTCCAACAAACTCAAACAGTTTTAGGCTAAAATAAACTGTGTGGATAAAGTACATGGAAGAATCTAGGATACTTTTTGAAAGTTATTTTAATTGTTGAGTCAGTCTTCCTTTTTTCCCCCCAAACAGGTCTAGGTTCAAATCCCAGCTCTTCTACTTACTAAGGTACTTTGAACAAGACTTTTAGTCTATTTAAACTCTAGATTCTTCACAGTAAGCTGGGGCTAACTTATGCCTTAAAGGGCCTGATGAGGGCTTCCCTAGCAGCTCAGTGACAAAGAATTCACCAGGCAATGTATGAGTCAGGGGTTCAATCCCTGGTCTGGGAAGATACCACATCTAGGAGCAACTAAGCCCTGTGCACAACTATTTACCCTGTTCTACAGAGCCTGGGAGTCACAACTACTGAGCCCACATGCCCAGAGCCTGTGCTCCATGATGAGAGAGACCACCATAGGATGAGAAATCCGTGACCAAAAACCTGGCTACTGTTTGACTTTTCACCCATCTTTCTTCCTCCAGCCCCACATTCACCTCCAACCCCCAGGCTTCAAAGCAGAATGTCTTGGGTCAGCTCCTAGACTATCTGTTCTTATAGAAAATCCAAATAATGGCCAAAGGGGTTAAACTCTCCTGGGAGAGCTGGGTCAAGGGAGAAAGAGGGTAGAAGAAGAAAAAGCAAAGGCAAAGTTTGGGTTGAGTATTGCAGGGGCTGAGACAGAAAGCTCTGGAGCCTTTGTGAACTGAAAGAAGAGGCTAGGGAATGTCCCCAGTTCTAGTAATGTCCTTCAAGAGATACAAGTGAAAATCAGAATTACTTCACTTCTGATTGCTGAACCGTTTGTTGAAATGTGGCACAACAGTGAAATCAGGACATGAGGAATACTCCCACCCCATCTCCACTCTGCTTTTATGTAAGTTACACCCATATATATAGATAAAGTTAAATGAATATACCTGATATAACTGGGAAGTAATTTAACATATGCAAAAATATCTGCATATTTATCGATGCATATATATATATATATATATATATATATATATATATATATAAAACCTATATGTAAAAATAACTTTAGACTCAGATGCTTGCGTCCAACAAACTCAAACAGTTTTAGGCTAAAATAAACTGTGTGGATAAAGTACATGGAAGAATCTAGGATACTTTTTGAAAGTTATTTTAATTGTTGAGTCAGTCTTCCTTTTTTCCCCCCAAACAGGTCTAGGTTCAAATCCCAGCTCTTCTACTTACTAAGGTACTTTGAACAAGACTTTTAGTCTATTTAAACTCTAGATTCTTCACAGTAAGCTGGGGCTAACTTATGCCTTAAAGGGCCTGATGAGGGCTTCCCTAGCAGCTCAGTGACAAAGAATTCACCAGGCAATGTATGAGTCAGGGGTTCAATCCCTGGTCTGGGAAGATACCACATCTAGGAGCAACTAAGCCCTGTGCACAACTATTTACCCTGTTCTACAGAGCCTGGGAGTCACAACTACTGAGCCCACATGCCCAGAGCCTGTGCTCCATGATGAGAGAGACCACCATAGGATGAGAAATCCGTGCACCGCAATAAAGAGTAGCCCCCGCTCTCTGAAACTAGAGAAAAGCCCTTACAGGAACAAAGACCCAGCACAGCCAAAAATAAATAAACAAGTAATTTTTAAGGGTGGGGGCTGATGACTGAGACACTGGACACACCATGGCTGATATAACACTAATCCACAATAAGTCAATAAATACACACAAGAAAAACCTGTTAGGGGGCTTCCCTGGTGGTCCAGTGGGTAAGGACACTGCCTTGCAGTGCAAGGGGCACCAGTTCGATCCCTGGCCTAGGAAGATCCCACGTGCTGCAGAGTGGCTGGATCGATGTGTCCAACTACCTAGCCAGAGTTCTGCAGCACATGTGCCCAGAGCTGGTGCTCTGCATCGAGACAGTCCACTTCGATGGGAGGCTGACACAGGCCAAAGAACAAAGATGGATGAAAAATAAATAAATGAAAGACCAGTAGAAGTGGCAAAAAAAAAAAAAAAAAAACACACCTGTTAGTTAACTACACAGACATCAATACAGCCTCAGATGAAGGTGGGAGATGTTATACCCCACAATCTGCTTGGGTTGCTTATTTTTCCCTAAACACGGTTTTCTCCTTCAAGAGAGGAACCTTGATGTTCTCCCTAGTCCTGATTTGGGGGTATTTGGAAAGTTATTATGGCAACAAATCGAGCCCTTGTTTGCTAAAAAACACATATTGCCTCAGTGTTGCCACAGATCTGTTAGCTCTACACTCCACAAGGAACCTTGTTCCTAGGGGCTAAACAGATGAAATGATAAAAGGCATTCTTTGCAAAACCAGCTGAGGCCTTGCTGCCTGGGGTAAACTAGCTGGGACAATAACTACCCACGGGTCTTCACTGTCTATCTTGCCACAAAGGGTGGACCCTAGTGATTTCCTGAGCGAGGGCTGCTAGCAATGTACTAAAAGGCCCTTGATTCAGAATCCTAGCTTATCTGTACTTAAATTAGTAGCTGAGGAATAAAACAAATTTTACCCACAAATGGAAATGGAAAATGGGACCCTGTCACAACTACCTGAGCCTGGGAGTCACAACTACTGAGCCCACATGCCCAGAGCCTGTGCTCCATGATGAGAGAGACCACCATAGGATGAGAAATCCGTGCACCGCAATAAAGAGTAGCCCCCGCTCTCTGAAACTAGAGAAAAGCCCTTACAGGAACAAAGACCCAGCACAGCCAAAAATAAATAAACAAGTAATTTTTAAGGGTGGGGGCTGATGACTGAGACACTGGACACACCATGGCTGATATAACACTAATCCACAATAAGTCAATAAATACACACAAGAAAAACCTGTTAGGGGGCTTCCCTGGTGGTCCAGTGGGTAAGGACACTGCCTTGCAGTGCAAGGGGCACCAGTTCGATCCCTGGCCTGGGAAGATCCCACATACCACAGAGCGGCTGGACTGATATGTCCAACTACCAAGCCAGAGCTCTAAAGCACATGTGCCCAGAACTGGTGCTCTGCGTCGAGAGAGGCCACTGCAATGGGAGGCCCACACAGGCCAAAGAACAAAGATGGATGAAAAATAAATAAATGAAAGACCAGTAGAAGTGGCCAAAAAAAAAAAAAAAAAACACACCTGTTAGTTAACTACACAGACATCAATACAGCCTCAGATGAAGGTGGGAGATGTTATACCCCACAATCTGCTTGGGTTGCTTTTTTTTCCCTAAACACGGTTTTCTCCTTCAAGAGAGGAACCTTGATGTTCTCCCTAGTCCTGATTTGGGGGTATTTGGAAAGTTATTATGGCAACAAATCGAGCCCTTGTTTGCTAAAAAACACATATTGCCTCAGTGTTGCCACAGATCTGTTAGCTCTACACTCCACAAGGAACCTTGTTCCTAGGGGCTAAACAGATGAAATGATAAAAGGCATTCTTTGCAAAACCAGCTGAGGCCTTGCTGCCTGGGGTAAACTAGCTGGGACAATAACTACCCACGGGTCTTCACTGTCTATCTTGCCACAAAGGGTGGACCCTAGTGATTTCCTGAGCGAGGGCTGCTAGCAATGTACTAAAAGGCCCTTGATTCAGAATCCTAGCTTATCTGTACTTAAATTAGTAGCTGAGGAATAAAACAAATTTTACCCACAAATGGAAATGGAAAATCCCCAGGAAGATAAAGTTAGCCATCTACACATGTTTAGAAGAAGACAGGGGATTCTGAAGGAGAAATCAGAGATTCACTTTTGGGAAAAGTTAAGTTTGAGATGTCTTGTCCAACAAGACATCCAACTACCCACACGTGGTTCTATCTGTGGAAACAAAAAGTTTGAAAGGTAAAAGCTCACACTGGCTCTGTCTCTTCAGGTTGTCTCCAGGACAGTGCTGACATTTACTAAGATATTTCTGAAAAATAAAAAAGGATTTTTTAATTTCGGTGTTTTTCTTTTTTTTGGTCCGCACTGCGCAGCATGTCAGACCTTACTTAGCACCCGGGATGCGGATCAAACCTGTGCCCCTGCAGTGGAAGCATGGAGTCTAACCACTGGACAAACAGGAGGTCTCCATACTTAGTATCATACTAAATTGGGGATTTTCTTGAGTAGTAAGTGGTTGTATGAGGGTAAACTTGGGCTTCAGTCCTGAGAACTTGTTTCTTGGGTTTCTTTAAGAATACATGCCTGAGATGTCGTTTCTTTAGCCAACAACCAGGAAAAGAAAGAGAAAGGGAAAGGAATTCTAATTCTCTTTTTCAATGATTAATACTTCCGTCTAGATGATGACAGAATACCGGGAGGAGTAGGTGGGTGGATTCTGAAGGAAACAAACTGATGAAAGTATAACTGTCGCTTTGAAAAATCTTCCCCTACTTTTGCACTGGAAGTAGGTCTCTCCATAGATATGCAGTGATAGTGTTTATGTGGGCCATTTTCCAAAATATATGTCTTGCAACAGAATCTTGATATAAAGTTAAACTGTGTGAAACTAAGAAGGACTTTTCTATATGCAAGGGAGGCTAGGAATATCCCAGACACAACAAAAGTAAACAGATGAAATGATAAAAGGCATTCTTTGCAAAACCAGCTGAGGCCTTGCTGCCTGGGGTAAACTAGCTGGGACAATAACTACCCACGGGTCTTCACTGTCTATCTTGCCACAAAGGGTGGACCCTAGTGATTTCCTGAGCGAGGGCTGCTAGCAATGTACTAAAAGGCCCTTGATTCAGAATCCTAGCTTATCTGTACTTAAATTAGTAGCTGAGGAATAAAACAAATTTTACCCACAAATGGAAATGGAAAATCCCCAGGAAGATAAAGTTAGCCATCTACACATGTTTAGAAGAAGACAGGGGATTCTGAAGGAGAAATCAGAGATTCACTTTTGGAAATGTTAAGTTTGAGATGTCTTGTCCAACAAGACATCCAACTACCCACACGTGGTTCTATCTGTGGAAACAAAAAGTTTGAAAGGTAAAAGCTCACACTGGCTCTGTCTCTTCAGGTTGTCTCCAGGACAGTGCTGACATTTACTAAGATATTTCTGAAAAATAAAAAAGGATTTTTTAATTTCGGTGTTTTTCTTTTTTTTGGTCCGCACTGCGCAGCATGTCAGACCTTACTTAGCACCCGGGATGCGGATCAAACCTGTGCCCCTGCAGTGGAAGCATGGAGTCTAACCACTGGACAACCAGGGAGGTCTCCATACTTAGTATCATACTAAATTGGGGATTTTCTTGAGTAGTAAGTGGTTGTATGAGGGTAAACTTGGGCTTCAGTCCTGAGAACTTGTTTCTTGGGTTTCTTTAAGAATACATGCCTGAGATGTCGTTTCTTTAGCCAACAACCAGGAAAAGAAAGAGAAAGGGAAAGGAATTCTAATTCTCTTTTTCAATGATTAATACTTCCGTCTAGATGATGACAGAATACCGGGAGGAGTAGGTGGGTGGATTCTGAAGGAAACAAACTGATGAAAGTATAACTGTCGCTTTGAAAAATCTTCCCCTACTTTTGCACTGGAAGTAGGTCTCTCCATAGATATGCAGTGATAGTGTTTATGTGGGCCATTTTCCAAAATATATGTCTTGCAACAGAATCTTGATATAAAGTTAAACTGTGTGAAACTAAGAAGGACTTTTCTATATGCAAGGGAGGCTAGGAATATCCCAGACACAACAAAAGTAAAATGAGCACAGTCTGTTTCCCATCTTTAAGATAACTTCATTTCCAGGAAGAATGTAAAAAGTTTGCAACTTAAAAATAAAACTGGACACTTATCACAGATCTTTTTCACGCTTGCAAAGTGGAAAACGTCCTTTACTCCCCTGGGGTCAAACAGGGCATGCTACATACTCCATGCAAACCCCGGGCTCACTTCCTGCTACTCTTGGTAACACTTTACACACCAGACAATGTTTAATCTCCTCCTGGTGAGTGTGACATGGATCTGGTGACTTGCTTCTAAAGAACAAAAATACAAAAAGTGATCAGGCTGGAAGAGTATGGCTTCCATCCTGCTGGCGCTCCTTCACTCAGTCCCACTCCCCCACTTCACTCCCTCCCTCCTGCACTCCTCACCCCCGCCCCTCACTGGCAGGCTCCCTTGCCTGCCTTCTTGCTCACTCTGATGAAGCAAGGTTCTCTATGAAGAGGCCTACATAGCAAGAAAGAGAGGGAGGAATGGAGGCCTAAGTCTAAAGGAACTAAATCCTGCCAACAGCCACATGAGTGAGCAAGGAGGCCGATCTTTCTCAGCCAGGCTTTGAGATGCCTGCAGCCGTATAAGCAACTGAGCCAGACGGCCTAGATAAGCCACACCAGATTTCCGGCATGCCACAAGGGCAGGAGATTAAATCCCCAGCATTAGCCTGAGACTGCGGGCTGTAGGGGCAACGGTGGACCTTGCGAACACAAGTACAAGCTGTCACGTGGGCTCCCCTGGTGGCTCAGTGGTGAAGAATCTGCGTGCCAATGCGGGTGATGTGGGTTTGATCCCTAGGTTGGGAAGTCCCCCTGGAGGAGGAAATGGCAACCGACTTCAGTATTCTTTCCTGGAAAATCCCATGGACAGAGGAGCCTGACAGGCTACAGTCCACAGAGGTGTAGAGACTAAACACCACCGCCACCACAAGCTGGAATAAGGCAAGACCTGCGTCCGAGCTGACCGCACACTGGCCACAACAGGGCCAGAGCCTTCCTAGAAATATTGGAGGATGTTCTGAGTAGGCAGAGTGGCTGGAGGACGGTGTGGAGAGGAAAACGGAGGAATCACAGGCTCATTATTCTTACTACCACTCTCTCTATATTTCTATTTTCTCTTTTTTATTTTTCATATTGTTCTCACTTGGTTCCTTAAATATTGTTCCTTCGTTATTCTTCATAACCTACCTTTTCCATTTTTAAAGCATCTTATTTTAAAACAAATTCATTTTATTCTTCTCCTACTTCTACAGCACCACTTACTTACGCTGCATTGTTTTTTTCGTGGTTTTGCTTACGTATTGTTGCTACTCTACTTTTTAGTATTCATTTTCACTTAAGGGTTTCTTTATTGGCTTGACTGCTCTCTTCTTTTTTGACTCCTGTTTTTATTCTTTTTTTCTCTTTTCTCTTAATAAGTGTGTGAGTTTCTTTAGGTGCTCTTGGCTGTTGACTATCACTCTCTCCAAAAGTCTTGGAGTTTTGTCTTCTGTGCTGTGAGGCCTAGGAAGTCTTGGTGCTACAGTAAGGGATCAGGCCTGATCCTCTTAGGCGGGAGACCCCAGTTCAGGACTCTGGACCACCAGAGAACACCCAACTCCACTGGGAAAGAGCCCTCCCAACAGCCTCCATCTCAACACTAAGACCAAGCCCTACCCAAAGGTCAGCAAGCCCCACTGTCAGAAGCTTCATGCCAAACCTTTAGCAAAACAGAAACACCACTCTGCCCATTAGCAGAAAGACTGCCCAAAGCCACACCAAGCCCAGACATCCCAAAATGTACTACTGGACACAGCACTGCCCTTCAGAGAGACAAAATACCGCTCCATTCACCAGACCACAGGCACAAGTCCCCCCAAACAGGAAACCTTCAGAGAACACTAGTCCAAGCCCACTCACGGGAGGCAGACTCCACAATTAAGAGGAACTATGACCTTCCAGCCTGCAGAAAGGAGACACCAAATACAGCAAATTAAACAAAATGAAAAGACTGAGAAACATGCAGCAGATGAAGGAACATAATCAAAATTCATAAGATAAAACAAATGAAGAGAAAATAAGCATTCTACCTGAAAAAGAATTCAGAGGAACAATAGTAAAGATGATCCAAAATCTTGGAAATAAAATACAGGCACAGATAAATAGACTGGAGGCAGGAATCAAGAATACACAAGAAATGTTTAACAATACCTAGAATTAAAGAGCAAACAGTCAGCAATGAACAACACAAAAACTAATATTAACTGGGAACATACGTATCTATAAACAACAAAACTCTGTAAAAGTTAAAAGTAAAATAAAAGTTAAAAAAAATAAATTAAAAAAAAATACTATGTTATGCTATACAATACTAAAAAAAAAAAAAAAAAACACTATAAGGAACCAATAGCAGAATCACTCAGTCAGTTAGCTCAGTCACTCAGTCATGTCCAACTCTTTGCGATCCATGGCCTACAGCCCGCCAGGTTTCCCTGTCCTTCACCATCTCCCAGAGTTCGCTCAAACTCATGTCCACTGACTCAGTGATGCCATCCAACCACCTCATCCTCTGTCATCCCCTTCTCCTTCTGCCTTCTATTTTTCCCAACATCAGGCTCTTTTCCAATGAGTTGTCTCTTCCCACCAGGTGGCCAAAGTATTGGAGCTTCAGCTTCAGCATCAGTCCCTCCCAGTGAACATTCAGGGCTGATCTCCTTTAGGACTGACTGGTTTTGACCCCCTTAAAGTCCAAGGGAGTCTCAAGAGTCTCCTCCAACACCACAGTTCAAAGGCATCAATTCTTTGGTGCTCAGCCTTCTTTATGATCCAGCTCTCGCACCCATAATGACTACTGGGAAAACCATAGCTTTGATTAGATGGACTTTTATCAGTAAAGTTGTCTCTGCTTTTTAATACACGGTCTAGGTTTGTCAGAGCTTTCCTTCCAAGGAGCAAGTGTCTTTTAATTTCATGGCTGCAGTCACCATCTGCAGTGATTCTGGAGCCCATGAATAAAGCAGATACTCAATAAATAGTAAATACTCAATAAATATTTGAGGGACGGAGAAGGTGGGATGAATTGAGAGAGTAACACTGAAACACACACATTACCACATGTTCAATTAGACAGCCAGTGGGAATTTGCTCTATGACAAAGGGAGCTCAAATCCGCTGCTCTGTGGCAGCCTAGAGGTATGGCAGAAACCAACACATCATTATAAAGCAACTTTTCTCCAATTAAAAATAAATATGTTTAAAAAAATTTTTAAAAGATTAATCTATTCACTGTATCCCAATACACTTTGTACACTCCCACCCTGGTAACCTCACTTAGGAAATTTCACCCTTTCAGTGCTTTATCCCCTTTTCTCCTCAATTCTAAACCATCCCCCTCCCTGTCCCATCACTTAAGCACCATGCAGGACTAACCTCCTCCAGAAAGCTTTTCCAAACCTTACCACTCCATAATAACCTTTTCCCTTCTCCAAAGTAACATTCATTTGGTATTTAAAATTATCAAGATATAAAATCCACAAACAGCAGCAACTTCAGAAAACATCGGTCCAATATTCATTTTGGAAAACTAAGTTTCTGAGATAAAAGTGACATCACGTTATTCAATTCTAAAAATATTTACCAAGTGTCCATTATGTATCAGATACTGCAAAATTTCAGCAGTTTCTACCAATACACCATTCATTTAATCAATGAAAATTATTGAGTAGTATTTACCAAATATTCTTCTTAGAGTAATTTTGCCCACAAGTTATCAGGGCAGGGAAAAAACAAAAAGGTAAAGCTTCCCATGTGGTTCAGCGGCAAAGAACCTGCCCTAGAGATGTAAATGGCAACCCACTCCAGTATTCCTGCCTGGAGAATCCCATGGACAAAAGACTCTGAGGAGCGACAGCCATGGGGTTGCAAAGAGTCAGACATGACTTAATGACTGAACAACAACAAAGCAATAAGTATGCTATGCTTTGATAAGGTCTCTGATAGCAGTTCTAGGGAGACTTAGAAGAAATAATCTATATCCTATCTTTGGTCCTTCACTTATTTATTCACTCACTCATTTGCTACATAGATAAGACACACAGCAAGTAAATAGAACTTTCAGTTTGCTAAGGAGAGCAAGTAGGGAAAAAAAATGTTCTCTAGAAGCAACTCAGGAACACAAACACCTGGAGCGACCCTATTGCTACAAAAAAGTCATTTGTCTAACATGATATCACATCTGCATAATATGGTATCAAAAAACCTCTTGAAAGGTATACACTATCTTTTAAGAGTCTGCTTAGGAGTCCTATTGAGTATCAAACACTCAATAGGTATATTTTGCTGAGCTAGTATAAGCAAGTAGCTTAAATTCAACTCAGTCTTACTTTTCCCATCTGTAGAATGGGAAAAATGCTCACTTAGGAAATTTCACCCTTTCAGTGCTTTATCCCCTTTTCTCCTCAATTCTAAACCATCCCCCTCCCTGTCCCATCACTTAAGCACCATGCAGGACTAACCTCCTCCAGAAAGCTTTTCCAAACCTTACCACTCCATAATAACCTTTTCCCTTCTCCAAAGTAACATTCATTTGGTATTTAAAATTATCAAGATATAAAATCCACAAACAGCAGCAACTTCAGAAAACATCGGTCCAATATTCATTTTGGAAAACTAAGTTTCTGAGATAAAAGTGACATCACGTTATTCAATTCTAAAAATATTTACCAAGTGTCCATTATGTATCAGATACTGCAAAATTTCAGCAGTTTCTACCAATACACCATTCATTTAATCAATGAAAATTATTGAGTAGTATTTACCAAATATTCTTCTTAGAGTAATTTTGCCCACAAGTTATCAGGGCAGGGAAAAAACAAAAAGGTAAAGCTTCCCATGTGGTTCAGCGGCAAAGAACCTGCCCTAGAGATGTAAATGGCAACCCACTCCAGTATTCCTGCCTGGAGAATCCCATGGACAAAAGACTCTGAGGAGCGACAGCCATGGGGTTGCAAAGAGTCAGACATGACTTAATGACTGAACAACAACAAAGCAATAAGTATGCTATGCTTTGATAAGGTCTCTGATAGCAGTTCTAGGGAGACTTAGAAGAAATAATCTATATCCTATCTTTGGTCCTTCACTTATTTATTCACTCACTCATTTGCTACATAGATAAGACACACAGCAAGTAAATAGAACTTTCAGTTTGCTAAGGAGAGCAAGTAGGGAAAAAAAATGTTCTCTAGAAGCAACTCAGGAACACAAACACCTGGAGCGACCCTATTGCTACAAAAAAGTCATTTGTCTAACATGATATCACATCTGCATAATATGGTATCAAAAAACCTCTTGAAAGGTATACACTATCTTTTAAGAGTCTGCTTAGGAGTCCTATTGAGTATCAAACACTCAATAGGTATATTTTGCTGAGCTAGTATAAGCAAGTAGCTTAAATTCAACTCAGTCTTACTTTTCCCATCTGTAGAATGGGAAAAATGCTCACCTTGAACGGACTTTATAGAAATTACAACATAAATTGTCTCACTAAATTATTGTTATCCTGCCTAACAAGTAATCAATATAAAATATATATGAAGAAGTACATAAAAATTGTGCTCATAGCTAAAAGACACTCAAAGTTGATCTAGTGGGCATCATATTATTGTCAAAATTTACCATAAAATTCCTGCAGTTAATAACTCTCCAAAATAAAAGTATATGCCTTTGAAAATTTTCTTAGTGTAGTAATCACGGCACATGTCCTTCTACTCTTTTCAGGCAGTAACATTCTAAGACTCCCTTGTGTACTCATTACTATGTGAAGAGAAAAATGAACCCTATGTTTAAAGAGTCCAACGTACAAATGAGAACACAAGTGAGAGAACGGTTCTTTGCAGGAAGAAAGCAAATACATTCTTGCAGATTTAGGCCTGAAGAAAATATACCAGAAATGAATGCCACAAACGCAGTTTAACCGAGAGCAGGTAAACTTGGGGATCAGAACAAAATGGGATTAACTAGGAAACACTGTGCCCAAGAGATGCTCTACAGAGTAGCATATCCTTTTCGTGTTGATTATTTTAACAGGGTTTAATATGTGTGATTATTTTTCAGTCTTCTGAGTTTAAATGGTTCAGGTACCCAGAAGGTCAGAAAAGAGACAAATAAACATGATCAGTTTATTGCTCTTCCATGGTATGTTTGATGCTCCTCACTAAGCAGTTCATAGTTCAACAAGCAAATCTGCAACAAACAACGTGCACAAAGCAGTACTCCCCATCGGTCCTTGTACATCCATTTATAACACACTGCTTCAGATGATTCGTGTGTCCAATTTTCACTGAATAAGCTTGCAGCTTCAGCATATCCTAGAAGAAGTGGTCAAAGGAGTTCAATCTACCAAGAAATACTATGTAGACTGTTTCCAGACTCTGTGGTCAGCGGTATTTTATTTTTCGTAAGATTCACCTACTGCCAGCCTTATAAACACTTTTGCCACTTATATTATACCAAGAAAGCATGGATACTAAAAATGAGATCATGGAAAAACAAAAACAGATTTCTCTTGCTTTCAACTGACCCTACACCAAAACATTTCACTGAAGTGATTTTAATCTATAGATAAAAGACTCTCTAAATGATCCTCAGAATACATTGTAAATTTGGTTTTAAAATAGATCTGTGTTTAGAATAGGACTCACTCACAATGATTCCAGAGCACGATGCAGACATGCAACAGTTATGTGATGACTTCTTAATTGTCCAAGGGGATAAAGATCTTCAAACATGGATGGAAATTAATCTCTAAGAGTTACTCTCCTTTATAGACGACAATATTATTGTCAGTTTCATATACTTTTACTTTATAAAGAACTCCCACAGGAAGAAATTTCTGGAGATTTTCCCAGATATACACAGCTACATTTTCTGTTGTGCTGGAGAAAAAAATGAAAGGAGGTCAAAAGCTAAAAGAGCGAAACTTCATGCTTAATATTTACAGAGAACAGAAATTCTAGTTTTAAAAGATATCATTACACTAAAAAAAAATCATATAATAATCAAGTAAATTGTTAAAATCAATTCTTCTTTCTTACTGTGTATATAAAGTAAAACAATCACTTACCTTACAATGTCTGCAAAATACGGCACATCCAGATCCAGATTCTTATGATCAAGGGGCTTCATGATCGCCTCCTACCGACAAAACAAAGGACAAATATCACTGATTTCATTTATGAATCCTATCCCAAAGTTTCCTACCTTTACCTCTAAATCTTTTTTTTTTAATATTCAATTTATTTAGATGCGTTGGGTCTTAAGTTGTGGCACATGGGACCTTTTGTTGTGGGGCATGGACTCTTCAGTTGTGGCACATGGGCTTCAGTAGTTGTGTGCACAGGGTTAGTTGCTCCGTGGCATGTGGGATCTCAGTCCCATGAACTGGGCTGGAACCTGAGTCTTCTGACTTACAAGGAGGATTTTTTTTTTTTTTTACTTTTATTTATTTATTTTTGGCTGTGCTGGGTCTTGGTTGATGTGTAGGTTTAGCTGCTCCGCAGTATGTGGGATCTTCCCGGATCAGGGCTCGAACCTGTGTCTCCTGCATTGGCAGACGGGTTCCTATCCATTGAGCCACAAGGGAAGCCCAAGGAGGATTCTTAACCATTGGACCACCAGGCAAGTCCCCTGCCTCTAAATCTTACCTAATCATCTCATCACTAACTCAATACTTATAAGACCTCTATGTCTTATAAAAACATCTCATCACTAACTCAATACTTATAAGACCTCTATGTCTTATAAAAACAATCTCAGAAAGTTTAAAGTTGTAAAACAAGAAAGGGCCTCGCTCTCCATGATGACTGAATACCCTCCTTACTGAATGCAAAGAGGTAAGAAACCAAAACAGAATTCACTGATTCTTTCTCATAATAGGCCTTTGGATTCAGAATTTAGTTTAACACTTCTCGAATTCTGTCCAAAATGTTACCAGAGATACTTCTCCCTAACAGTCTCATCTTCAGCACAATGTCGCAATGTAGTTAGGACATACCTCCAGTGAGTACTACATTTTATAAAGCAGATGAAGACTGAAATTATGTAAGGGGTTCTGAATTTCTGCTTTAAGGAATAATTTAACAATGATCCTGGGCTCTCAGAAGGAAAAATAAAACCATGTAAAGACTGGCTCCCTAATATATATATATTATACACATTATTTGTCTTTGTCAATGGTAAGAATTGCAACTGCCTTATTATTTGTAGACTTTTACTTTTAGCTATTATAAAAAAAAAAAACCGAAGCAATCTAAGCATTTTAATAAACTAGTAAATACAACAAAAAAGAAACAGACTCACAGATGAAGAGAACTGGTGGTCGCCAGTGGGGGAGGGAAGGGTGGCGGGGCATAAAAGGGTAGGGGATTAAGAGGTACAAACTATTATGTATAAAATAAGCTATAACTAAATATCATACAACAGGATAAATATAGTCAATAATAACTACAAGTGGAGTCTAACCTTTTAAAATTAGTAGTTGTGTGCACAGGGTTAGTTGCTCCGTGGCATGTGGGATCTCAGTCCCATGAACTGGGCTGGAACCTGAGTCTTCTGACTTACAAGGAGGATTTTTTTTTTTTTTTACTTTTATTTATTTATTTTTGGCTGTGCTGGGTCTTGGTTGATGTGTAGGTTTAGCTGCTCCGCAGTATGTGGGATCTTCCCGGATCAGGGCTCGAACCTGTGTCTCCTGCATTGGCAGACGGGTTCCTATCCATTGAGCCACAAGGGAAGCCCAAGGAGGATTCTTAACCATTGGACCACCAGGCAAGTCCCCTGCCTCTAAATCTTACCTAATCATCTCATCACTAACTCAATACTTATAAGACCTCTATGTCTTATAAAAACATCTCATCACTAACTCAATACTTATAAGACCTCTATGTCTTAAAAACACAATCTCAGAAAGTTTAAAGTTGTAAAACAAGAAAGGGCCTCGCTCTCCATGATGACTGAATACCCTCCTTACTGAATGCAAAGAGGTAAGAAACCAAAACAGAATTCACTGATTCTTTCTCATAATAGGCCTTTGGATTCAGAATTTAGTTTAACACTTCTGAATTCTGTCCAAAATGTTACCAGAGATACTTCTCCTAACAGTCTCATCTTCAGCACAATGTCGCAATGTAGTTAGGACATACCTCCAGTGAGTACTACATTTTATAAAGCAGATGAAGACTGAAATTATGTAAGGGGTTCTGAATTTCTGCTTTAAGGAATAATTTAACAATGATCCTGGGCTCTCAGAAGGAAAAATAAAACCATGTAAAGACTGGCTCCCTAATATATATATATTATACACATTATTTGTCTTTGTCAATGGTAAGAATTGCAACTGCCTTATTATTTGTAGACTTTTACTTTTAGCTATTATAAAAAAAAAAAACCGAAGCAATCTAAGCATTTTAATAAACTAGTAAATACAACAAAAAAGAAACAGACTCACAGATGAAGAGAACTGGTGGTCGCCAGTGGGGGAGGGAAGGGTGGCGGGGCATAAAAGGGTAGGGGATTAAGAGGTACAAACTATTATGTATAAAATAAGCTATAACTAAATATCATACAACAGGATAAATATAGTCAATAATAACTACAAGTGGAGTCTAACCTTTTAAAATTGTCAATCACTACACTGTATGCCTGTAACATATAATATTGCACATCAAAAACTATACTTCATAAAAAACCATTTGTGAAACTATCTAAGTCTCCATATGGTATGGTTCTAAGAAGGGTACATTAATAACAACAATAGCAATCACTTTCTGAGAAAAATCAAAATCATGTAAAAAGAATAATCCCTAAACCAAACAACCTTTAGAATAAATGACATCCACGTGGATATCAAGCCAATAGATCCTTGTTTAATCTTTGTCTTAACTGAAAACTCCAGTTGAGATCCCAACTTTTCCCTTGAGGTCTATTCTCCACGGATCTTTCTAATTTGATTCCGTATGTCACAATGAGCCATTTTTACTGACATAAAAGTAAAACTGTAGTGTGTGGTAAGTGGTGTCCATCAGGTACACAAATAATGCAGAGAACTTCTCCTCTGGCAGGCCTGCCTGAGGCATCCATCTCTCAGTTCCTATGTTGCTGTCTTGTATCATATAAAGTTTTGTGTATACATATGAGTCACCAGTGCATGCAAGGTCTCTGTCTCTCTAGCTTTCCGGAAGTACTTTGAGCACCGTACTGTTCGCTCATTCACTCATTCTTCTATTCATGTATTCAACCAACACTTACTGAGGACTTACTGTTCTTTACCTGCTATAAAGTCATGTGAGCACTCTGTGGCTAAGAGTTATGTCTCATTCATTGATGGATTTTTAGTACACAGCTCAAGCACTGATGCACAGCAGGTAAACTTGTTAAATATATGGAAGATAAACAACATGAAAGAAGTAATGATTATTCCTAAGAGCATTTTTAGTTATTTATTTATTTATTTATTTATTTTGGTCGTCTCAGGTCTTAGCTGCAGCATGCAAGATCTTTCATTGTGGCACATAGACTCTCTAGTTATGACACAGACTCTCTAGTTGTGGTGCACAGACTCTAGTTGTGGCACACAGGCTTAGCTACTCTGCAGCATGTGGGAACTTAGTTCCTGGGTGAGGAATCAAACCCACGTCCTCTGCATTGCAAGGCGGATTCTTAACCACCAGACTGCCAGTGAAGTACCCATAATAGCATTTTTAATTAAACAAATGTCAAATTTTAAAACAAAAGAAGCAAAGCTAAAGCAAAACAAACAGGTGAAATGATGGCAAGTCAGGAGGTTAATTATTCAGGATTTCTCAGTCTCAGCTGAGGGAATTAAGTTGGCCCAGATAACCTCTGAGGTCTCTATAAATCCAAGAATTCCGTAATGATAAAATCAGTAAGTCTTTTATTGAAAACCTTCTTTTTTGTAATCCCTGTCATGAACTGTCCTAGTGAGTTTATAGCAAAGCTAGAGTGAATAAAACAGGGTAGTATTAAAATCTGTGATCAAAGGTGTAAGGAAGATTCACAGATTTGGGGTATAGAAAGCTTCAAGGGGAAAGCTGTGTCTTGAAAGAAGGGTAGAATTTGTTAAACAGAGGAAATCGGGATAGATCAACAAGGAATACAAGATGAGGCCACTGTGTTTATTCCTATCATTGTAATACAACCATGACTAATTTCCATTTAGTCATTCAAACACCTTTAGGAGACCAGTGAGAGAAGTTCCTCCAGTTATTAATATGACCCCACTCCCACACCCAGTTCCACCTTCCAGGTCACAGGACCTCTGCCGATACTTGGCTGGGAAGTGGAAAGGGGCCTTCAAACATCCCATTCAGAAGACAGCACAAAGTAAGCGTCCACCATGCAGTTACCTCCATATGCTCTTTGAGGTCAGTCAAGTTCATGACCATTCCTGTAACAGGATCAATCTAAAGAATAAACAAAGGGGAGTATTACTATAATATGCTCTTCACATTTTAACCTCTGGTAGATGATTAAAGGCTGCACAATGTGTAGAAACTGTGCCCACACTAGCCTTCATCCCCAAAACAATCCATCTCAGCATGGAAACACTGAGCACTTGAGCGAGGCACCCTTTCTACCTGTCCCCAGGCCCTTCTTTCTACCTGTCCACAGTCAGCACGGGGCAGATGACACTTTGGGAGAGGAAAGACCTGAAAAGTCAGCAGCTCACCACACACAGAGACCAGCAATGAAGCAATATGGATTTGAACAGAGTTTTTCAACAGAGAATCCATCACACTGGCTGGAAGAGGGCCCCTCCATCTGCACAAACCACACAGCCACGTTTAGCACGTACCTCTCCATGTACTGTCACCACAACTACGGGGAAGAAAACAAAACACCAAAAAACCAGTATGACTCTCAACAGATCAACATCCAAACACACGTCAGCAACATAAATTATTAGATCTCTGCTCCACAAAGCTGTATGTTCCCCCAGCACATCCATTCTGTTGGTTAAGATCTTTTTATCAACTAATGCAACACTCGACCAAGGCAGAGGAACTTAAGAAGTGCTTAGCCAAGGTCAAAAAAGACTATAAATTCTGCTTAGTATAAATTCTTGATCCTACCTAGGTAGGATGCTGCTTGATCAGTGCAGAAATCCAGCTACACACTGAGTTAGTCCAAGTACCTCTCTGAGCAAGCGAATTACTGGACTGAAAGTAAAGGTGTAGGAATTAAGATTGGGATAAAGTTAAGGAAGCTTCTTGAATGGGGTAGAATTTTAAGGAGGAAGAAGGGTAGAATTTGTAAACAGAGGAAATCGGGATAGATCAACAAGGAATACAAGATGAGGCCACTGTGTTTATTCCTATCATTGTAATACAACCATGACTAATTTCCATTTAGTCATTCAAACACCTTTAGGAGACCAGTGAGAGAAGTTCCTCCAGTTATTAATATGACCCCACTCCCACACCCAGTTCCACCTTCCAGGTCACAGGACCTCTGACGATACTTGGCTGGGAAGTGGAAAGGGGCCTTCAAACATCCCATTCAGAAGACAGCACAAAGTAAGCGTCCACCATGCAGTTACCTCCATATGCTCTTTGAGGTCAGTCAAGTTCATGACCATTCCTGTAACAGGATCAATCTAAAGAATAAACAAAGGGGAGTATTACTATAATATGCTCTTCACATTTTAACCTCTGGTAGATGATTAAAGGCTGCACAATGTGTAGAAACTGTGCCCACACTAGCCTTCATCCCCAAAACAATCCATCTCAGCATGGAAACACTGAGCACTTGAGCGAGGCACCCTTTCTACCTGTCCCCAGGCCCTTCTTTCTACCTGTCCACAGTCAGCACGGGGCAGATGACACTTTGGGAGAGGAAAGACCTGAAAAGTCAGCAGCTCACCACACACAGAGACCAGCAATGAAGCAATATGGATTTGAACAGAGTTTTTCAACAGAGAATCCATCACACTGGCTGGAAGAGGGCCCCTCCATCTGCACAAACCACACAGCCACGTTTAGCACGTACCTCTCCATGTACTGTCACCACAACTACGGGGAAGAAAACAAAACACCAAAAAACCAGTATGACTCTCAACAGATCAACATCCAAACACACGTCAGCAACATAAATTATTAGATCTCTGCTCCACAAAGCTGTATGTTCCCCCAGCACATCCATTCTGTTGGTTAAGATCTTTTTATCAACTAATGCAACACTCGACCAAGGCAGAGGAACTTAAGAAGTGCTTAGCCAAGGTCAAAAAAGACTATAAATTCTGCTTAGTATAAATTCTTGATCCTACCTAGGTAGGATGCTGCTTGATCAGTGCAGAAATCCAGCTACACACTGAGTTAGTCCAAGTACCTCTCTGAGCAAGCGAATTACTGGACTGAAAGTAATTCTTCCTTTACTCATACAAATGTAAACACAGTATACAGTAATGATCTGTAAACTAACCAGCACTTTTGAAAAAATGAAAGTTTTGAAAACATCTTGATGATCAGAGTGCTTTACAAATTAGTGACTTCTACATATTTTTTCCCAGCTTCATAGAAACACTATTAGGTATTGTGTGATAAGTGAGCAAGTAGAACGAGAGATACAGATCAAGTAAGAGGCAGTAACTATACTAGAAATCCCAATCTTTTGACATCTTTTCTGGTCTTTTCCTCCATCATATCATTTGCTGTGATACTCTGTGGTTTACATCAGTCATTTTTTGAGGCATCATCCGTATCTCAATAATTAACTTTCTTGTCCTTGCGTAAATGAACGACTGTCTTGGAATACTGCTGTCAAAGTCTTAGCCCAGCCTATTTTCCTGCCATCCAGCATATCTTGAGACAATCTCCTTTCTGCGTCAGTCATTATTTACATGGTGACTACAATCTAATTTTAACACCAGCCTCAGCAATACCTAATTAGAAGAAAACATGGTGTGCCAAAAGAATCTCATATACCATAAGGCCAAGGAAAAAATTATTTAAACCATTCTCTGTTTTGATCTGTAACGACAGACAACTGCAGACTAAAACTTGATACACCTTACTAAGGCTTAGGCAGATCTTTTCATTTTGAATTTCCATTTAATTTCTCTCTTCAAGACTCAATGCATTTCATGCGGTCCATAAGGTTTCTTTTCTTCTTATTATTTAAATCCATATATTTTTTAAATTTTTACAGAGTTTTGTTGTTCACAGACATGTATGTTCCAAGATCAGTCATATGCATATCCCTGGCTCCCTGGTTCAGACTATATGTGAACAGTCATTCATCATTAATAAAGGGCTAAAATCTCACCAGTTTTTCTCTCACCTTTATAATTGTGCCCATGGCCATTTGGGTTGTTGCACTTCTGAAACAGTTTCAAGTTCTCTTCATTACTCAGAGATTTGCTAACCAAAAAAAAAAAGGAGGTCAACATGACACATGTTCTGATACTTTCTCTGTTCCTTACACTTACTCTTTGCCCTAGCCTTTGAAAAACTACATAGCTTATTCTTTTTTTTTTCTCGCGGCGGGAGGTGGGGGCGGGTTGGGGAGGGAGGGGGTGGGTGGGCCACTTTTATTGGTCTTTCATTTATCTATTTTCATCCGTCTTTGTTCTTTGGCCCATGTGGGCCTCCCATCGTGGTGGCCTCTGTTGTCGCAGAGCACCGGCTCTGGGTACATGCGCTCCAGAGCTCCAGCTCAGTAGTTGGACACATTGGTCCAGCAGCTCCGCGGCACGTGGGATCTTCCCAGGCCAAGGATTGAACTGGTGCCCCTTGCACTGCAAGGCGATGTCCTTACCCACTGGACCACCAGGGAAGTCCCATAGCTTATTCTTTAGCTCATCAAATAGAGAGTCATAAATCCATTTGATTTCATTACTCAATTTTAGGTCAGGAACCAGAATGTGTCCCCTAATTAGGCTACTATACCATACAGATTAGCATAAATAAATTCAGCATCCTTGTTCCACAGCAAGATTTCAACGACTGGTCTACTGAAGACTATCATTTTTCAATTCAACATTTACTGAGTATATTAAGTCTTCTACATACAAAGAGTCCCATTCTGAGAGCGCATTCATAAGTCCAAAGTTAGCCTAGATACTCAGCTAACATAATTAGCTATATAGGACTGTACTGTAATAGGTTTATAAGATTTTTCACACAAATCATACATAAGAAACAAAAAATAAAACTTTTTTAATTTTTTCTATTTTTATTAACACCAAAACCATCTTAGTTTGGGGTCTAGCCAATGAACAATTTTATGATAGATTCAGGTAAACAGTGAAGGGGCTAGGCCATCTTACAGCATAGTACCTTGAAAAGTACAGGAGTACAGTCCAACAGGTAGGATAAAGGGTCTAGCAACAAGTGAACAGGCATTCATTAATAAAGGGCTAAAATTACTCCAAATTTTGTGCCCATGGCCATTTGGGTTGTTGCACTTCTGAAACAGTTTCAAGTTCTCTTCATTACTCAGAGATTTGCTAACCAAAAAAGGAGGTCAACATGACACATGTTCTGATACTTTCTCTGTTCCTTACACTTACTCTTTGCCCTAGCCTTTGAAAAACTACATAGCTTATTCTTTTTTTTTCTCGCGGGAGGTGGGGGCGGGTTGGGGAGGGAGGGTGGGTGGGCCATTTTATTGGTCTTTCATTTATCTATTTTCATCCGTCTTTGTTCTTTGGCCCATGTGGGCCTCCCATCGTGGTGGCCTCTGTTGTCGCAGAGCACCGGCTCTGGGTACATGCGCTCCAGAGCTCCAGCTCAGTAGTTGGACACATTGGTCCAGCAGCTCCGCGGCACGTGGGATCTTCCCAGGCCAAGGATTGAACTGGTGCCCCTTGCACTGCAAGGCGATGTCCTTACCCACTGGACCACCAGGGAAGTCCCATAGCTTATTCTTTAGCTCATCAAATAGAGAGTCATAAATCCATTTGATTTCATTACTCAATTTTAGGTCAGGAACCAGAATGTGTCCCCTAATTAGGCTACTATACCATACAGATTAGCATAAATAAATTCAGCATCCTTGTTCCACAGCAAGATTTCAACGACTGGTCTACTGAAGACTATCATTTTTCAATTCAACATTTACTGAGTATATTAAGTCTTCTACATACAAAGAGTCCCATTCTGAGAGCGCATTCATAAGTCCAAAGTTAGCCTAGATACTCAGCTAACATAATTAGCTATATAGGACTGTACTGTAATAGGTTTATAAGATTTTTCACACAAATCATACATAAGAAACAAAAAATAAAACTTTTTTAATTTTTTCTATTTTTATTAACACCAAAACCATCTTAGTTTGGGGTCTAGCCAATGAACAATTTTATGATAGATTCAGGTAAACAGTGAAGGGGCTAGGCCATCTTACAGCATAGTACCTTGAAAAGTACAGGAGTACAGTCCAACAGGTAGGATAAAGGGTCTAGCAACAAGTGAACAGGCAAAAAAGAGATACGAACTGAAGGAGGGAGAGGAGGTGGGAGAGGGTGGAGCTGAAGGGTCCTCAGCAAGAGGAGATGAAGGGCAGGCCGCGACTCCACTAGCGCCTGACACGGACGGTACAAGTTCTGGTTCCTTGCTGGAACCAGATGGATGTTACATCTTTGAAAGTTCACAACTTGAAGGTTCGTATATAGGGGACTTACCACACCTCCTACATGCTAGGTGCCAGCTAAATGAAGCAAGGGTACAAGGCAATTAAAGAAAAAGAAGATGGTTGAACTCAAGTGGCTTGAAATCTCATTCCTCCTGGTTTGGAGAAGAGATCCATGTATCTTTATGATTGAATCCCTTCACTCACTGGTCACCTGAAACTATCACACCATTGCTCATCAGCTATATCCCAATAGAAAATAAAAAAGGTTTTTAAAAAAATCTCATTCCTCCTGAAAAATAACTACATGACCTAGTACACCTTCCCTTTAAAATCTTGCTTTATTACCCCTCAACTATTGCCTGCTGATAGGCAGTAGTTACTGACTCAGCAATCCATTGAGGCTCCATTAACCCCGTTAAACTCTAAAATTACAATACTGTTGTTCCAGGTAGAGAACCATTTTCTTAACGTCTTATACCCATACCTTCCCAGTCAACTGTGCACCTTCAAGGAGGCCTTTTCACTCTCACATGCTTGAGCTTCCTAATAAATAACCCCTTTCTTTTTGAGATTCTATTACTTTCCTTTCTCCCGCTCGCCTTCTTCTTACATATAGAGAGCTACAGTTCGCAAAGCTTTTGCACAAAACTATCTCACTGCACCCGCCACAAAACTGGCCAGTTTGTACACTGCAGACAGAAAACTGTGACAGGGTCGTTTGGGTCGCCCTTTTCTGGCATCCCTATTACCTAGCACCGAGACCTAAAACTTTTTTAATTTTTTCTATTTTTATTAACACCAAAACCATCTTAGTTTGGGGTCTAGCCAATGAACAATTTTATGATAGATTCAGGTAAACAGTGAAGGGGCTAGGCCATCTTACAGCATAGTACCTTGAAAAGTACAGGAGTACAGTCCAACAGGTAGGATAAAGGGTCTAGCAACAAGTGAACAGGCAAAAAAGAGATACGAACTGAAGGAGGGAGAGGAGGTGGGAGAGGGTGGAGCTGAAGGGTCCTCAGCAAGAGGAGATGAAGGGCAGGCCGCGACTCCACTAGCGCCTGACACGGACGGTACAAGTTCTGGTTCCTTGCTGGAACCAGATGGATGTTACATCTTTGAAAGTTCACAACTTGAAGGTTCGTATATAGGGGACTTACCACACCTCCTACATGCTAGGTGCCAGCTAAATGAAGCAAGGGTACAAGGCAATTAAAGAAAAAGAAGATGGTTGAACTCAAGTGGCTTGAAATCTCATTCCTCCTGGTTTGGAGAAGAGATCCATGTATCTTTATGATTGAATCCCTTCACTCACTGGTCACCTGAAACTATCACACCATTGCTCATCAGCTATATCCCAATAGAAAATAAAAAAGGTTTTTAAAAAAATCTCATTCCTCCTGAAAAATAACTACATGACCTAGTACACCTTCCCTTTAAAATCTTGCTTTATTACCCCTCAACTATTGCCTGCTGATAGGCAGTAGTTACTGACTCAGCAATCCATTGAGGCTCCATTAACCCCGTTAAACTCTAAAATTACAATACTGTTGTTCCAGGTAGAGAACCATTTTCTTAACGTCTTATACCCATACCTTCCCAGTCAACTGTGCACCTTCAAGGAGGCCTTTTCACTCTCACATGCTTGAGCTTCCTAATAAATAACCCCTTTCTTTTTGAGATTCTATTACTTTCCTTTCTCCCGCTCGCCTTCTTCTTACATATAGAGAGCTACAGTTCGCAAAGCTTTTGCACAAAACTATCTCACTGCACCCGCCACAAAACTGGCCAGTTTGTACACTGCAGACAGAAAACTGTGACAGGTCGTGATCGCTGCTGCATCCCTATTACCTAGCACCGAGACCTAACAGCAAATACCTATCCAGTGAATGGATGGATGCATGAGTCCTGTTAGGTAGAAACAACTATCCTTATCTTACAGACCAGAAAACAGACGCTCAGAGAGCGGAGCTTGCTAGCTGAGTGGCAATAGCCTTCTCAAAATCAACTCTTCCTTCCACAAGCAGTCTGAGTGCTCCGGGTTCAAGGCCCCACTGGGCTGCTTCCTCTGGGTAAAGTGAACACCTGGGTTCATTTTCTGTCCGATAAAAAGTGGACAAGACACGCCCTGCTATAAGGATATCAGTGAGGGTAGCTAACGCTCCTGACACATAAGAGGAGCTCACACGTACTGGGTGTTTACGGTGGTCGCCCGGTGTCACCCGGGCGAACTCATCTGCTTTGCACATCCCGGGGAGCCTGGGGAGCCGGGCCCACTCCACTCGCCCCTGTTACGACGTCCACAGAGAGGCCGGGCGGCCAGAGGAGGCCACGGCGCGCGCCGGCCCATTCCTCGGCCGCGCCCCCGCTCCCAGGTCCCTGCCCGGGGCTCGAAGGCCCTGTCCCCACCACTGGCACTGTGGGCACACCCCACCTGTGGAGGCGATGGGTCGCGCTGAAGGAGACGACTCGGGACACTCGCGCCCGCCGGCGAGGGCCGGAGCCCGTCCGGGACATGGTTTCGCAAGCCCGCGTCCCCTGGCTGGGGTGGGCGGAGCCTCGCCGGAGGAGCCTCCCTCCCGGGCCGCGCAGCGCTGCGGGCGCCCCGCTGGCGTGCTCTCGGCTTCCCCCTGAGGCTGGGCTCCCTCTGCCGGCCGGAGGCCGTAACAGACGCCCCTTGTGCATGCTAAATCCCTAGTCCGACTCTGGGCGATCCCATGGACAGTAGCCCGCTAGGCTTCTCTGTCCTTGGGATTCTCTAGGCAAGAGTACTAGAGTGGATTTCCATGATCTGCTCCAGGGGATCTTCCCGAGGCAGGGATCATATTCGCCTCTCTTATGTCTTCTGCATTAGCCGGTGGGTACTTTACCACGAGCGCCACCTGGGAAGCCCTAACGATGTCCCTTACCGTCCTTATTTCTTGGCATTGCAAGCCCTCCGGAGAGCTGGGCTTGCCTCGGAGCGGGAAAATAAGGTGGGTGGTGGCTTAGCGTCCTTCATTTTTACGTCTGCTCAATGAGTCCCTCCCACTCCCTTCTAGAAGGCCCCGGGTTATAGTAGAAACCTGTTGCTTATTCTGAGATAAGTTCCAGGACCAGCCTACATATAAAGGGAGCAGAAATTTGAGGGCACGTGGGGAACCACGCGGCTTTCAGAAATACTACCTTTGGACTATTTGTAATGATTCATAAAAAGGGAACCTCTCAAGCTGTCGGTATCATGCACATGCATGCATGGAGCCAGTTATCGCTCTCAGGTGCCACAATGCAAACACATGCATTCATGAACACACAGGCATTAGCATTACTCTGTCCATTGTAGACACCTCCACAGTGAAAAGAACTTGTTACAGCTACTCAAACTACTTACAGTTCCCAGTATATACCAGGTCATCTCTTTCCTCCATTCATTCTTTCATTAAATAGCTACATATTAAATAATTATCTACTGTGACTGTCATTGTCCCAGGCACTGGAAAGGAGGGATAAAATCGTAGGCATGGTGGAAATAAAAGCCCCGGTGATGGTTTCTCTCAAATGTCTCCTGTCTCCAGCTATATATGCTGTATGTTCTGCATTAAGGTATTAATATGCAGCAAACATTTCTCACATGTTTTCAATTTTTCCCCCCTTGCCCCATCAGGTTGGAAAGAAAAAACTTTAAATAATTATAAAACCAGACATTTTTGAGATAGAGATTCAAATTCTAGCTCAGTCTTCTCATTTTACAAATTAAAAAAACACAGACCCAGATAAGTGAATTACTTACCCAAGATAAACAATGTTTCCCACACATTGACTGCATGGGAGATAAGTATTCTAACCTCTAACAATCCACTTGTTCTGAACACAGTTTAAGGAATCAAATCAAAAGGTAAATGTTAAAGGTAGAAAGAATTTCTGAGCGGTTGCTTTTCTTACTTGCTTTAGTAAAATGTCACTGTATTTGCAGAGTTCTTGCTCTGTTTCTTCCTCAGTCCACGGGTTTGCAAAGAGTCAGACAAGACTGAGCGACTGAACTGAACTGCTCTGTTTTATTAAAGCTAATTCTACATAAAGACAGTCACCAAATTCACACTCAGTCATCCTGTTACGAATTGAATTATGTCCCCCTCAAAATGAAATATGTTGAGGTCTCAACCCTCAATACCTCAGCATACGGCTTTATTTGGAAATAATCTTTGCAGAAGTAATTAGTAAGATACAGTCACGAGGTGTACCCTAATCCCTTTTCCTTTCACTTGCACCACATACTTCCTTTCCTTGAGTCTCTGGACACTGGCCAGTGATAAGCTGGACACAGGGAAAGGAAGAGGCCCTGCCTAGGCTTTGCACCTCGGTCATATGCTCATTCATTTTAAAGAGCTTTCTGCACTGTATTACTAGCCATACACACCTAGATTATAAAATGCTATTGATCCATGTTTGTCTTCTCCTTTGAGTACTGTATAGATGGCAGGACAAAGGCAGAACTCAGGCATCTTTGGATCAAAATCTTATTTTTATATGCTAATCTTTATATGTTTGAGTTTCACTCTTTCTGTAGTAGGGTGGAATGAAGGCTTATAGACAGACAAAAGACAAGATCAGATATACCTATACCTTCCAGATGTCAGCTGAAGTCTTCTTCACCCTTCAGATCTAAATAACGTCTGGATCGAACTTCCATGTCTTGGTGGGGGTTGGTGGGGGCGGGGGGGAGCGTATGCAATACCTTTTTGAAGACTTCTGTGAAATATCAAGGGATTTATGTTTTTACAGTTATCTTAGTCTCTAAGCTCCCACATGTGCTATATTAGTTCTGTTTAGGCATCTTCTTACCATCCTGTACCTGCTTCTGTTGTCCTGTATCTCACCAAGCCAGTTCTAAAACTTAGACATTTTATTTCATTCAATTCAGTTCAGTTCAGTCACTCAGTCATGGCCGACTCTTTGCAACCCCATGGATTGTGGCACGCCAGGCTTCCCTGTCCTTCATCATCTCCCAGAGCTTGCTCAGACTCATGTCCATTGACTCATGGGCTTATTTCATTGCCACGATGCAAACTCCAACATGTGGCCTTTGTATGTCCGGAACTCTTAGCTAAAGTGAATAGGGTTTGCCATGTTTATAATAACCCTCAAGGAAAACTGAGAGGAAACTATCTTGGTTCAGGACTGTTCAGTGAGCCTAGTGAGTTCACACTGCCCCAAACTACACATCTGAGGGGCTTCTCCAGCAACATTCAGCATGCACAAGGAGCCTGGTGCTTGGCGTATAACTGAAAGAAAATGGGAAAAGGCATTTCAGCATGAAACCACATGCTGATGGGTCTAGGCTGATTTGGGATGTTGGTAAATACTGACAGGAGTTTTGAAATGCAAAGATTATATGGTCTCTAGTGCCACCTGTTGCCCAACAAAATGCATTTGATGTTGGAATATATTCTTAAATAAATTCAATTACATTATATATCATTTTAATGTGCATTTTCCACTCCAGGTCTTTTTGCTGATAACTTATTACTTGTTTTTTTACATTTTTTTAGACTATGTAAATGATTTTAGACAAAAAGCAAATTCAAGTGATTTTTTTATTCGAGCTCAAAATGGATCATAAAGTCAGAGACAGCTTATAACATCAACAATACATTTAGCCATGGAACTGCTAATGAACATACAGTGCAGAGTTGGTTCAGGAAGTTTTACAAAGGAGAGAGAACCTTGAAGATGAAGACTATAATAAATGGCCATCGGAAGCTGACAACGACCAATTGAGAGCAATCATTGAAACTAATCTTTTTACAACTACACAAGAAGTTGCTGAAGAACTCAATGTCTACCATTCTACATTCATTCAGCATTTGAAACAAACTGGAAAGGTGAAAAATCTCGATAAGTGGGTGCCCTATGAGCTCATCAAAAATCAAAAAAAAACCCCGTCGTTTTGAAGTGTTGTTTGCTCTTATTCTGTACAACAACAATGAACAATGACTGATTTGTGATGTGCAACAGAAAGTGGATTTTATAGGACAACCCAGCAATGACCAGCTTAGTGGTTGGACTGAGAAGAAGTTCCAAAGTACTTCCTGTCATGGCCGACTCTTTGCAACCCCATGGATTGTGGCACGCCAGGCTTCCCTGTCCTTCATCATCTCCCAGAGCTTGCTCAGACTCATGTCCATTGACTCATGGGCTTATTTCATTGCCACGATGCAAACTCCAACATGTGGCCTTTGTATGTCCGGAACTCTTAGCTAAAGTGAATAGGGTTTGCCATGTTTATAATAACCCTCAAGGAAAACTGAGAGGAAACTATCTTGGTTCAGGACTGTTCAGTGAGCCTAGTGAGTTCACACTGCCCCAAACTACACATCTGAGGGGCTTCTCCAGCAACATTCAGCATGCACAAGGAGCCTGGTGCTTGGCGTATAACTGAAAGAAAATGGGAAAAGGCATTTCAGCATGAAACCACATGCTGATGGGTCTAGGCTGATTTGGGATGTTGGTAAATACTGACAGGAGTTTTGAAATGCAAAGATTATATGGTCTCTAGTGCCACCTGTTGCCCAACAAAATGCATTTGATGTTGGAATATATTCTTAAATAAATTCAATTACATTATATATCATTTTAATGTACATTTTTCACTTTAGGTCTTTTTTCTGATAACTTATTACTTGTTTTTTTACATTTTTTTAGACTATGTAAATGATTTTAGACAAAAAGCAAATTCAAGTGATTTTTTTATTCGAGCTCAAAATGGATCATAAAGTCAGAGACAGCTTATAACATCAACAATACATTTAGCCATGGAACTGCTAATGAACATACAGTGCAGAGTTGGTTCAGGAAGTTTTACAAAGGAGAGAGAACCTTGAAGATGAAGACTATAATAAATGGCCATCGGAAGCTGACAACGACCAATTGAGAGCAATCATTGAAACTAATCTTTTTACAACTACACAAGAAGTTGCTGAAGAACTCAATGTCTACCATTCTACATTCATTCAGCATTTGAAACAAACTGGAAAGGTGAAAAATCTCGATAAGTGGGTGCCCTATGAGCTCATCAAAAATCAAAAAAAAACCCCGTCGTTTTGAAGTGTTGTTTGCTCTTATTCTGTACAACAACAATGAACAATGACTGATTTGTGATGTGCAACAGAAAGTGGATTTTATAGGACAACCCAGCAATGACCAGCTTAGTGGTTGGACTGAGAAGAAGTTCCAAAGTACTTCCTAAAGCCCAACTTGCACCTAAAGAAGGTCATGGTCACTATTTGGTGGTCTGCTGCCCATCTGATTCACTACAATATTCTGAATCCCAGTGAAACCATTACATCTGAGAAGTATGCTCAGCAAATCAATGAGATGCACCAAAAACTGCAATGCCTGCTGCTGGAACAGGTCAACAGGAGGGGCCCAATTCTCCACAATAATGCCTGACTGCAAGTTGCACAACCAGTGCTTCAACAGTTGAATGAACTAGGCTACAAGGCTTTGCCTCATCCACAATATTCACCTGACCTCCTGCCAACCAATTACCACTTCTTCAAGCATCTCGACAACTTTTTGCAGAGAAAATGCTTCCACAACCAACAGGAGGCAAAAAATGCTTTCCAAGAGTTTATCAAATCCAGAAGCATGGATTTTTACACACAGGAATAAACAAACTTATTTCTCATTGGCAAAAATGTATTGATTGTAACAGTTCCTATTTTGATTAATAAAAATGATTTAAAATTCATGGTCTGAAACTGCAATTACTTTTGTACCAACCTAACAGCAACCTTTCGCAGATCTCTGAAGAACCATACACCTGAAATTAGGAAAAATGCCTGATTTTAACAATAACCCTCAAAACAACAGCCTCACAAGCCTGAGCTGGGGGTGGGGTAGGAGGTGATAAGTGTGCGGTTCAACTACAGTGGCATCTACTGTGGACAGCAGAAGAATAGCTATTTTAGAAAGAGCTTGCAAACAGGACATCCTCTTAGTAAGTAGCAACAGGTAGGCTGTGATGGAAAAAAGAGGGGGAGCTTTTCAGACCTACATTCATATTCTACCAGTTATGACTGCAAGGAGATCAAACCAATCAATCCAAAAGAAAATCAACCCGTAGATCAACTACAAGAAGTTGCTGAAGAACTCAATGTCTACCATTCTCTTATTCAGCATTTGAAACAAACTGGACATACCCAACAAAATCAAAACCCGTCGTTTTGAAGTGTTGTTTGCTCTTATTCTGTACAACAACAATGAACAATGACTGATTTGTGATGTGCAACAGAAAGTGGATTTTATAGGACAACCCAGCAATGACCAGCTTAGTGGTTGGACTGAGAAGAAGTTCCAAAGTACTTCCTAAAGCCCAACTTGCACCTAAAGAAGGTCATGGTCACTATTTGGTGGTCTGCTGCCCATCTGATTCACTACAATATTCTGAATCCCAGTGAAACCATTACATCTGAGAAGTATGCTCAGCAAATCAATGAGATGCACCAAAAACTGCAATGCCTGCTGCTGGAACAGGTCAACAGGAGGGGCCCAATTCTCCACAATAATGCCTGACTGCAAGTTGCACAACCAGTGCTTCAAAAGTTGAATGAACTAGGCTACAAGGCTTTGCCTCATCCACAATATTCACCTGACCTCCTGCCAACCAATTACCACTTCTTCAAGCATCTCGACAACTTTTTGCAGAGAAAATGCTTCCACAACCAACAGGAGGCAAAAAATGCTTTCCAAGAGTTTATCAAATCCAGAAGCATGGATTTTTACACACAGGAATAAACAAACTTATTTCTCATTGGCAAAAATGTATTGATTGTAACAGTTCCTATTTTGATTAATAAAAATGATTTAAAATTCATGGTCTGAAACTGCAATTACTTTTGTACCAACCTAACAGCAACCTTTCGCAGATCTCTGAAGAACCATACACCTGAAATTAGGAAAAATGCCTGATTTTAACAATAACCCTCAAAACAACAGCCTCACAAGCCTGAGCTGGGGGTGGGGTAGGAGGTGATAAGTGTGCGGTTCAACTACAGTGGCATCTACTGTGGACAGCAGAAGAATAGCTATTTTAGAAAGAGCTTGCAAACAGGACATCCTCTTAGTAAGTAGCAACAGGTAGGCTGTGATGGAAAAAAGAGGGGGAGCTTTTCAGACCTACATTCATATTCTACCAGTTATGACTGCAAGGAGATCAAACCAATCAATCCAAAAGAAAATCAACCCGTAGTATTCACTGGAAGGACCAATGCTGAAGCCAAAGCTCCAGTACTTTGGCCACCTGATGCAAAGAGATGACTCATTGGAAAAGACTCTGATGTTGGGAAAAATAGAAGGCAGAAGAGCAGAAGGGGACAACAGAGGATAAGATGATTGGATGGCATCACCAACTCAATGGATATGAGTTTGAGCAAGCTCCTAGAGATGGTGAAGGACAGGGAAACCTGGCATGCCACAGTCCACAGGGCCACAAAGAGTCAGACACGCCTGAGAAACTGAGCCAAACTGGAGGTTATTTTTATTTCTTCAAATATGGAAACAGCTGTTACCCATCTATCTGATGTTGATAATGATCCAGGTCTAGTTTTTTGTTCATGTATCTGTTTTACCTACAAGATATATCCAGCAAATAAAAATATAAAGCTCTTCAAAAGTTGTATCCATGCTTGCTTAATGTTTTCAAAGATCCCTAAGAAAATACAAAACCGTAATTATATCATGACTTCAATTTTTAATAGAAATGTTAAAAGTCAATGTCTACGGTATGGAATGTAAGGTACACTCTTGCTTCCTCTTTTGTATAGAGCACGTTCATTCAAACCTAGTTCCCAGACCTTGTGGTTGTTCCATCAGATGGTCATGAAGATCTTGTGGCTGTTTCATCAGATGGTCACAAAGGTGCCATGGAACCCATAAGGCATTTGCACAGGCACCTCTGCTCTGCCCAGTTCTTCAAAATTCTTGGCGTCCAAGACTAGGAGAAAATTTCTTTCATTCTAGAAAAGGAAAGATGATATAACTGAAAATTCTCTTTTTTTCTATCAAAAATCTGTTTCCTCTAATGGGTTGTAAAATTCCTAAGGGAAAGACCACATCTTACTGGTCTATGTCCATTCCCAGCAACTAGCACAGTGCCTTGCCTATTCATTCATTAAGTGTTTACAGAATGATGAACTGAACAGAAAAAGGAAATCACAGCTAAAGAAGTTGAGACCTAGGAGCTCTGGGGACGCAATCAGTTAGCACATGGTGCTTAAAGTTAATACCTAGAGCAAAGAAATGAAGTTTACATCTACAACCTTCATAGGATCTCTTTGGCTTTAAGGATATTCTTACTTGAGAAGGACCAATGCTGAAGCCAAAGCTCCAGTACTTTGGCCACCTGATGCAAAGAGATGACTCATTGGAAAAGACTCTGATGTTGGGAAAAATAGAAGGCAGAAGAGCAGAAGGGGACAACAGAGGATAAGATGATTGGATGGCATCACCAACTCAATGGATATGAGTTTGAGCAAGCTCCTAGAGATGGTGAAGGACAGGAAACCTGGCATGCCACAGTCCACAGGGCCACAAAGAGTCAGACACGCCTGAGAAACTGAGCCAAACTGGAGGTTATTTTTATTTCTTCAAATATGGAAACAGCTGTTACCCATCTATCTGATGTTGATAATGATCCAGGTCTAGTTTTTTGTTCATGTATCTGTTTTACCTACAAGATATATCCAGCAAATAAAAATATAAAGCTCTTCAAAAGTTGTATCCATGCTTGCTTAATGTTTTCAAAGATCCCTAAGAAAATACAAAACCGTAATTATATCATGACTTCAATTTTTAATAGAAATGTTAAAAGTCAATGTCTACGGTATGGAATGTAAGGTACACTCTTGCTTCCTCTTTTGTATAGAGCACGTTCATTCAAACCTAGTTCCCAGACCTTGTGGTTGTTCCATCAGATGGTCATGAAGATCTTGTGGCTGTTTCATCAGATGGTCACAAAGGTGCCATGGAACCCATAAGGCATTTGCACAGGCACCTCTGCTCTGCCCAGTTCTTCAAAATTCTTGGCGTCCAAGACTAGGAGAAAATTTCTTTCATTCTAGAAAAGGAAAGATGATATAACTGAAAATTCTCTTTTTTTCTATCAAAAATCTGTTTCCTCTAATGGGTTGTAAAATTCCTAAGGGAAAGACCACATCTTACTGGTCTATGTCCATTCCCAGCAACTAGCACAGTGCCTTGCCTATTCATTCATTAAGTGTTTACAGAATGATGAACTGAACAGAAAAAGGAAATCACAGCTAAAGAAGTTGAGACCTAGGAGCTCTGGGGACGCAATCAGTTAGCACATGGTGCTTAAAGTTAATACCTAGAGCAAAGAAATGAAGTTTACATCTACAACCTTCATAGGATCTCTTTGGCTTTAAGGATATTCTTACTTGCCTCTTTTCCATCTCCTAGGGGACATAAAAATTCTTTCTTCCAAAAAAAAGCCTCCATTTTGTGTCTACTGGAGTTGTTCAAAAGGTAGCATTACAAGGCAGATCTGAGATTTGCCCTGATCTAATTACAGAAGGGGCAAACACACTGCACGAGGACTAGGTCCTCCTAAGCCCACAGCAGACATTGCCAACTGATCTCACCAAAACCTTAAAAAGCCTCAGAATCCTATTTCCCCAGGCAGCTACTAATAACTGATCAACGAAGCTCGTACTCCAAGTGAATCTATCTTCCACAAGGCTGCCATAGACAAGAAGTTAGATATCAACATCATTGAGACACTTGGTTGGGGCCTATCACACTATATTTTTGGGTCACTTGATTAAAACCAGCAGCACAGATGGTGGTATAAAATGTTAGACTAGAATTCAGAAGGTTGGGATTTAAATACTGGCTTTACAACTATGAGATCTGCTGCAAGTCTCTTTCAACGTCCTTAAGGTACAAATTCAACACGTGTAAAATGGTACCCCACAAGGCTGTTTTGATGTCTAAATAAGATAATACGTACAAAAATAGTTTGTAAGTAAATTTCTACCCAAATGTAAATTATTATGATGGCTCTACAAGTAGAACTTTTAAAACTGTAATAAAGTACTGATTGTGATTTAAAAAGGAGGGGGCAGGGGACGGTATCTAAATAATAAAGAGAGAAAGAAAGGGAGAAAGCACCAAAGTGGAATCAAAATAACCCATCAAGGGCTTCCCTGGTGGTCCAGTGGATAAGGACACCGCCTTGCAGTGCAAGGGGCGCTGGTTCCATCCCTGGCCTGGGAGGATCCCACGTGCCGCTGAGCGGCTGGACCAATGTGTCCAATTACGGAGCCGAGGCTCTGGAGTGCATGCGTCCAGAGCCGGTGCTCTGCCACGAGAGAGTCCACCGCGATGGGAGGCCCACATGGGCCAAAGAACAAAGACGGATGAAAATAGATAAATGAAAGACCAATAGAGGGCTTCCCTGGTGGTCCAGTGGGTAACCACACCGCCTTGCAGTGCAAGGGGCGCTGGTTCCATCCCTGGCCTGGGAAGATCCCACATGCCACGAAGCGGCTGGACCCATGTGTCCAATTACGGAGCCGGAGCTCTGGAGCACGTGTGCCCAGAGCCGGTGCTCTGCGACAACAGACGCCACCAAGATGGAAGGCCTACACTGGCCAAAGAACAAAGATGGATGAAACTAGACAAACTAAAGACCAATAGAAGTAGCCCGCCTGCTCTCCTCCCCACCCACCAAAATAAATAAAGAAATAATTAAAAAAAAAAAAAGACCAATAGAAGTGGCCCGCCCGTTCCCCTCCCTCCCCAACCCGACCCCCTACCCCAAAAAATAACCCATCAACAGCTTCACTAAATGTAACCCTCAAAAGGCCCAATATTAATTTTCTCTCTGACTAGTGATGGAAATATTTACCTGGTTGGGGGTGATCACCACAGAAAGAATAACCCCACTATCTTCTTCACTGGTTCCACAAGGCTGCCATAGACAAGAAGTTAGATATCAACATCATTGAGACACTTGGTTGGGGCCTATCACACTATATTTTTGGGTCACTTGATTAAAACCAGCAGCACAGATGGTGGTATAAAATGTTAGACTAGAATTCAGAAGGTTGGGATTTAAATACTGGCTTTACAACTATGAGATCTGCTGCAAGTCTCTTTCAACGTCCTTAAGGTACAAATTCAACACGTGAAAATGGTACCCCACAAGGCTGTTTTGATGTCTAAATAAGATAATACGTACAAAAATAGTTTGTAAGTAAATTTCTACCCAAATGTAAATTATTATGATGGCTCTACAAGTAGAACTTTTAAAACTGTAATAAAGTACTGATTGTGATTTAAAAAGGAGGGGGCAGGGGACGGTATCTAAATAATAAAGAGAGAAAGAAAGGGAGAAAGCACCAAAGTGGAATCAAAATAACCCATCAAGGGCTTCCCTGGTGGTCCAGTGGATAAGGACACCGCCTTGCAGTGCAAGGGGCGCTGGTTCCATCCCTGGCCTGGGAGGATCCCACGTGCCGCTGAGCGGCTGGACCAATGTGTCCAATTACGGAGCCGAGGCTCTGGAGTGCATGCGTCCAGAGCCGGTGCTCTGCCACGAGAGAGTCCACCGCGATGGGAGGCCCACATGGGCCAAAGAACAAAGACGGATGAAAATAGATAAATGAAAGACCAATAGAGGGCTTCCCTGGTGGTCCAGTGGGTAACCACACCGCCTTGCAGTGCAAGGGGCGCTGGTTCCATCCCTGGCCTGGGAAGATCCCACATGCCGCGAAGCGGCTGGACCCATGTGTCCAATTACGGAGCCGGAGCTCTGGAGCACGTGTGCCCAGAGCCGGTGCTCTGCGACAACAGACGCCACCAAGATGGAAGGCCTACACTGGCCAAAGAACAAAGATGGATGAAACTAGACAAACTAAAGACCAATAGAAGTAGCCCGCCTGCTCTCCTCCCCACCCACCAAAATAAATAAAGAAATAATTAAAAAAAAAAAAAGACCAATAGAAGTGGCCCGCCCGCCCCCACCCTCCCCCACCCGCTCCTACCCCCTACCCCAAAAAATAACCCATCAACAGCTTCACTAAATGTAACCCTCAAAAGGCCCAATATTAATTTTCTCTCTGACTAGTGATGGAAATATTTACCTGGTTGGGGGTGATCACCACAGAAAGAATAACCCCACTATCTTCTTCACTGGTTCCGGGTACCGGCACAAAAATAGGTTCTGAAGGATAAAAACCATCTTCTCTCCAAACCTGTAAGTCCCCATAAATGTATCTGATAAAAGACTGATCATGAGCTGGAAGTGTTATAGAACACATTTTTCAGTCCCAGCATGAATCTGGCTCCAGTACACCAGTCCAATCATAGAAGAATCAGGCTTACTTAGTTAAATATAGGAGAGGGAGCTTTTGCAGTAGCAAATTCCTCATCATCAAACACAAGTTGTATAATTATAATTTCCCATCAACTAGAAATAGAGGTGTCCCATGATTTCTCTCAAAATACCATCAAGCATAGAATTATTTTTCTGGGCTTGTGGCTCATTCAGATTCCCTAGAGGAAACATACCCCTAATCTACGTGATTCCACGGTTCTCAGATTTAATAAAAGTAAATGGCTGCTATTTGAAGCAACATGGATGATCCTTGCTAGAGATTTTCATACTGAGTGAAGTAAGTCAGAGAGAGAGAGAAATATCATATGACATTCCTTATATCTGGAATCTAAGAAAAAATTATACAAATGAACTTATTTACAAAACAGAAATAGACGCACAGACTTAGAGAACAAACCTTTGGTTGCCAGGAGAAGAATGGGGGGAAGGGATATTTAGGGTGTTAGACATCAACATGTACACACTGCCATAAATAAAATGGACAACCAACAAGGTACTACTGTTGGCACAGGGAACTCCGCTCAGTGTTATGTGGCAGCCTGGATGGGAAAGGAGGTTGAGAGAGAATGGATACATGTATGTGTCCGGCTAAGTCCCCTTGCTGTTCACTTGAAATTATCACGACATTGTTAATGGGCTATACTCCAATCTAAAATAAGAAGCTTTTTTAGAAAGTAAGTAGCGCCTTAAATATTTTAAAAATCTCAAGATCTATCTTAAACAAAACAGAACATAATTCAAAGGGCAGAACAGATCTTTAAAGAGCTCAGAAAAGAAGAAGAGGGAATTTCATTACCGTCATTGTCTTGTTCACCACGTCAACCTTGATCAGAGAATCACCCACCAAATGCCGGAAGCCACAGCCATAGAAGAACTGATACTTTCTGCCACTGAACTGGGCATAGTTGATCTGAGGAAATTCAATACCTCCTTCTGCTTCTAGGTCCTCAGGATGTAGATTTTCGTAAGAGCACCAAATCTAAACCAGGGCACAAAAGGATTTTCACTGATTCCTTAATTCTTGCTTTCTTCAGGTCAGTGTGGGGGCAAATACTCTATAAGAGTTTGTGACAGGGCTTGAAAACAGATTCTGTCTCATTTTTTTCAAATACTGTTCCTCTTTTCATCAGCAAAAACAAGTTGTATAATTATAATTTCCCATCAACTAGAAATAGAGGTGTCCCATGATTTCTCTCAAAATACCATCAAGCATAGAATTATTTTTCTGGGCTTGTGGCTCATTCAGATTCCCTAGAGGAAACATACCCCTAATCTACGTGATTCCACGGTTCTCAGATTTAATAAAAGTAAATGGCTGCTATTTGAAGCAACATGGATGATCCTTGCTAGAGATTTTCATACTGAGTGAAGTAAGTCAGAGAGAGAGAGAAATATCATATGACATTCCTTATATCTGGAATCTAAGAAAAAATTATACAAATGAACTTATTTACAAAACAGAAATAGACGCACAGACTTAGAGAACAAACCTTTGGTTGCCAGGAGAAGAATGGGGGGAAGGGATATTTAGGGTGTTAGACATCAACATGTACACACTGCCATAAATAAAATGGACAACCAACAAGGTACTACTGTTGGCACAGGGAACTCCGCTCAGTGTTATGTGGCAGCCTGGATGGGAAAGGAGGTTGAGAGAGAATGGATACATGTATGTGTCCGGCTAAGTCCCCTTGCTGTTCACTTGAAATTATCACGACATTGTTAATGGGCTATACTCCAATCTAAAATAAGAAGCTTTTTTAGAAAGTAAGTAGCGCCTTAAATATTTTAAAAATCTCAAGATCTATCTTAAACAAAACAGAACATAATTCAAAGGGCAGAACAGATCTTTAAAGAGCTCAGAAAAGAAGAAGAGGGAATTTCATTACCGTCATTGTCTTGTTCACCACGTCAACCTTGATCAGAGAATCACCCACCAAATGCCGGAAGCCACAGCCATAGAAGAACTGATACTTTCTGCCACTGAACTGGGCATAGTTGATCTGAGGAAATTCAATACCTCCTTCTGCTTCTAGGTCCTCAGGATGTAGATTTTCGTAAGAGCACCAAATCTAAACCAGGGCACAAAAGGATTTTCACTGATTCCTTAATTCTTGCTTTCTTCAGGTCAGTGTGGGGGCAAATACTCTATAAGAGTTTGTGACAGGGCTTGAAAACAGATTCTGTCTCATTTTTTTCAAATACTGTTCCTCTTTTCATCATGTGTAAGAACACATAAAAGACTGTCGGGTTCTGTAACTAAGTTGTCAAATAGCATAGAAGGTAGACACGGGCTTTTATTTTACTAGAACCAGGACCCTGATAGCTATATGATGATATGTAAGCATAAATTATCTAAAAGGTGGGATGGCCAATATCAATCTTAAATACTTAGGCATGGACCTCCCTGGTGGTCCAGTGGGTAAGGACACCGCCTTGCAGTGCAAGGGGCGCCAGTTTGATCCCTGGCCTGGGAAGATCCCACGTGCCGCGGAGCGGCTGGACTGATGTATCCAATTACCGAGCCGGAGCTCTGGAGTGCGTGCGCCCAGAGTCGGTGCTCTGTGACGAGAGAGTCCATCGCGATGGGAGGCCCACATGGGCCAAAGAACAAAGACGGATGAAAATGGACAAATGAAAGATCAATAGAAGTGGTCCGCCTGCTCCCCTCCCTCCCCACCCCACCCTCACCAAAATAAATAAATAAATAAATCTTAAAAAAATATATAAAAAAATACTTAGGCATGTCACGACAATTAGAAACATGTGTAAACCTGTTTCAAAACACAAAAGGGGGCTTCCCTGGTGGTCCAGTGGGTAAGGACACCGTCTTGCAGTGCAAGGGGTGCTGGTTCGATCCCTGGCCTGGGACGATCCCATGTGCTACTGAGTGGCTGGACCGATGTGTCCAATTACCCAGCCCGAGCTCTGAGGCACGTGCGCCCAGAGCCAGTGCTCTGCGACAACAGAGGCCACTGCGATGGAAGGCCCACACAGGCCAAAGAACAAAGATGGATGAAAATAGATAAATGAAAGATCAATAGAAGTGGCCCGCCCACTCCCCTCCCTCCCCACCCCACCCTCACCAAAATAAATAAATAAATAAATCTTAAAAAAATATATAAAAAAATACTTAGGCATGTCACGACAATTAGAAACATGTGTAAACCTGTTTCAAAACACAAAAGGGGGCTTCCCTGGTGGTCCAGTGGGTAAGGACACCGTCTTGCAGTGCAAGGGGTGCTGGTTCGATCCCTGGCCTGGGACGATCCCATGTGCTACTGAGTGGCTGGACCGATGTGTCCAATTACCCAGCCCGAGCTCTGAGGCACGTGCGCCCAGAGCCAGTGCTCTGCGACAACAGAGGCCACTGCGATGGAAGGCCCACACAGGCCAAAGAACAAAGATGGATGAAAATAGATAAATGAAAGATCAATAGAAGTGGCCCGCCCACTCCCCTCCCTCCCCAACCCGCCCCTCGCACCCCCCAAAAAAAGATCTTTAAATTAAAAAAAAAAAGAAAAAACACAAAAGCAATAGGTCAATACTGTGCTCACTCCAACCCAGAATTTTGCAGCTCTTTGGCGAGCTATGCTCCATGACCCTACCCTGCACAGCTGAATGTTATGAAACTTACTGGGCATCAAATGTTGTGGAGAACAGCCACACTACATAGACACACTACTTTACTAGTGAATAAAGAAACAGTACTGAGGGTCAAAGCCTTAGTCTAATGTCCATTTATAGCATACCTTTCCATCAGCCTGTTTTACAGCACTGGCTGAAGAATAGGCCAGTGGGTTGAGGTTCTCTCCCTCGGGGACATTCAAACTGACATTTAAGGGCAAAACAAATCTTCGAGGGAAAGATCTGGCTACTGAATTATAGACCTGTTCAGGAGAGAGAAATAAACAGATGAGAAAACTGTTGTTCACAGAATAATAGCACAGCCCAATCACTGAGATCCAGTCAACAGTACTGACATTTCTAAGTAATTGCATAAATGTTAATTTTCATTTATTTATTTACTCATCAAATATCCACTGAGTACCTTCTAAAGACCAACCACTATTTTAGACACTGGGAATACCAATGTATTCCCAGTGAAGGAAGGAAGCTAACAGATAAGAAATAAAATCTATGTTACTTAAGTAGTGTCAAATAGATAATGGTTATATAGCTGAAGTCACATGGTGATAAGTGCCATTAAGAAACACATGACAGTGTGAGGAAATAGAGAGTAAAATGGTACTTCCTTCCTCAGGTTTGGTCCAGAGGGAACTCTGTTTGAAAACAGATTAACTTAGCAGACCTGGGTTGCTCAAATGCTGCACATTCTCAGGAAAGGCCTGTTTTCATGAAAGGTCCTTGGTCAGCATCTAGGAACTAGTTCTTCAAATTTTCAATCTGATAAGAGTATTTTTACATGCCTGAGAACTTGAGGCGCACTGTACTAGTGTGCTCTGATAGTTTATGCTAGCCACATGACTTATAGTCAACACCTGCTTTCTCTGTGGGGCTCTGGAACTTCAGTGATTGAAGTTACTCACGGAGCATATGCCTCTTTGCTGATCCCCAACAAACATGTGTGACAACCAGCTTCAGTGGTCTTCCCTGGCAATTTCACACATGTTGTCACAATGAGTAGCTGGAGCAATTAGGCATGTCCTAAGAGAGGGCTCTTGAAACCAGGAAGGCCCTGGCTTCTTCCAGACTTCTTACCATATACCCTTCCTTTTTGCTGATTTTTCTGGGACCTATGAACTCTCCTAGTGAATCATCAAAACAAAAAAAGAATGGTTCTGTGCATCCCCCAACACAGCAGCTCTGCAGAGAAGATGTTTAAGTAGAAGACTCAAACAAAATAACTGTGTATTTCTGATGCTAAGAATGGTCTAAGCACATCTTCCTCTCTGGAAATACTCTTAAGGGCTTCCCCTGGTGGTCCAGTGGATAAGGACACCACCTTTCAGTGCAAGGGGCGCCGGTTCGATCCCTGGCCTGGGAAGATCCCATGTGCCGCGGAGCGGCTGGACCAATGTGTCCAATTACCGAGCCGGAGCTCTGGAGCGCATGCGCCCAGAGCCAGAGCTCTGCAACGACAGATGCCACCACGATGGGAGGCCCACAGGAGCCAAAGAACAAAGACGGATGAAAATAGAGAAATGAAAGACCAATAGAAGTGGCCCGCCCGGTCCCCTCCCTCCCCAACCCGACCCTCGCCCAAAATAAATAAATAAATAAATCTTTAAAAAAAAAAAAAAAAAAGAAATACTCTTAAGATGGGAACTAAACTGTGTCATTTTCTCTCATATACCTAGTCTGTATTGTCTCCATGACATGCAGAAATGTTTTCATTACTAATACTAACTAAAGATTTAGTGCTGTTTTCATGCTTCACAAAGAATCAGCTTTCAGGACTCCCCTGGTGGTCCAGTGGCTAAGACAAGATTGAAGTCATATTAAGCATTTTCTACAACCACAATGGTATGAAGCTGAAAATAAACCACAAGAAGAAAACCAGAAAAGTTGCAAGTATGTGGTGACTAAACATGCTGATGAACAGGGTCAACGAAATCAAGAGATAAATTAAAAATACTTGAAAACAAATGAAAACAAAAATACAACATACCAAAATTTGTCTGATGCAGCAAAAACAGTACCAAAAGAGGAGTTTATAACAATACAAGCCTACCTCAAGAAACAAGAAAAATTTCAAATAAACAATTTTTCACCTAAGGGAACTAGAAAAAAGTAGACCAAATAAAGCTCAAAGTCAAAAGAAGGAAGGAAATAATAAAGACCAGAGTGGGAACAAGTGAAATAGAGATTAAAAAGATCATTGAAAAAATCAATGAAACTAAGAGTTAATTCTTTGAAATGGTAAATAAACTTGAGTAACTTTTAGCTAGACTAGGAAAAAAAGAAAGTTTGGATAAAATCCAGAAGAGGAGCAATTATGATGCATACCACAGAAATAAAAGGATTGTAACAGAATACCAAAAATGCCAAGAAGCTGGACAACCTACAAGAAATGCATAAATTCTTACACTCATGCAACCTTCTAAGACTGAATTGTGAAGAAATAGAAAATCTGAACAGACCAATCACTAGTAAGGAGACTGAAAGCAGTAATTAAAACCCTGCCAAAACCCAGATAATATCTCAGGTGAATTCACTACATATTCAAGAAGATCTATTACCTGTTCTTCTCAAGCCCTTTCAAGAAAATGAAGAGGAAGGAACACTTCCTAATTCATTTTACAAAGCAAAATAATACTGATACCAAAACCAGACAAAGACAACACACACAAAGAAAACTACATGCCAATATCTCTGATAAATGCGGGTGCAAAAATTCTCTACAAAATATTAGAAACTGAATACAAAAGTACATTAAAAGGACTATACACAATAATCAAATGAGATTTATTCCAGGGATACGAGATTGGTTCAAAATCTACAAATCAGTCAATATAATGCACTACATTAACAGAACAAAATATAAAAATCATATGATCATCTTAATGAAGAAAAAGCATTTAACAAGGCTCAATATTCACTTGTGATTTTTCAAAACTCAATAAAATTAGTATAGAAGAAATAGATATATGATAAAAGCACAGCTAACATCATACTCAATGATAGAAACAGAACGCTGTATCTCTAAGATCAGGAACAAGAAGTGAATGCCCACTTTCAATACTCTTATTCAACATAGTATGGGAAGTCCTAGCATAGCAACTAGGCAAGAAAAAGAAATAAAATATATCCAAATTTGAAAGGAAGAAGTAAAACTGTCACTATTTGCAGATGAGATTATACTCTATATAGAAAATCCTAAAGATTCCAAACAAAAACACCTATTAGAACAATAAACAAATACAGTAAACTTGCAAGGTACAACATCAATACACAGAAATCTGTTGCATTTCTTTTTTTTTTTTTTTTTTTTGGCCACTTCTATTGGTCTTTCATTTATTTATTTATTTCCATCCATCTTTGTTCTTTGGCCTCTGTTACATTTCTGTACACTAACAACAAACTAACTGAAAGAAAAATTAAGAAAACAATTGCATTTACAATCACATCTAAAAGAATAAAATTCCTATGAATACATTCAACATAAGTGAAAGACTTGTACACTGAAAACTGTAAAACATTCTTGAAAAAACTTGAAGATGACACAAAGAAATGGAAACATATTCTTTGCTCATAGATCAGAAAACTTAACATTGCTTAAATGTCCATATAACCTAAAACAATATGGAGATTAAATGCAATCTTTTCTGAAATAGGACATTTTTCACAGAAATGGAACCAAAAAAATCCTAAAATGTGGATAAAGCTACAAAAGACCCTGAATAGTCAAAATAATTCTTAGTAAAACAGACAGAGCTGAAGGCATCATGATCCTCGATTTATAACTATATTACAGTTATACCCTGGTGGTCCAGTGGCTGACTCCACACTCCTGATGCAGTGAGCTTGGGTTCAATCCCTGGTGGGAGAACTAGATCCCATATGCTGCAGCTAAGACCTGAGGCAGCCAAATAAACAAAAATTAAAAGAAATATTTTTTTAAAAAACTATATTACAAAGCTACAGAAATCATAAGAGCATGGTATTGGCAGAAAAACAGACACAGATAAATGGATAAATGGAGCACAGAAATAGAGCAACACATATATGAGGAATGATTAATATATTACAAAGGAGCAAAGAATACAAACTGGAAAAAAGAGCCACTTCAATAAATGGTGCTGGAAAACCTAGACAGTCATATGTAAAAGAATGAAATTATCTCACACTATACACAAAAATTAACTAAAATATGGCTTAAAGACTTGAATGTGAGACCTGAAACTATAAACACCTAGAAGAAAAGACAATACTATGCTCTTTAATATCATTCTTAGCAATATCTTTCTAGGTATATATCCTCAGGCACAGAACAAAGGCAAATTAAACAAACGAGACTGCATCAAACTAAAAGCCTTCTTCACAGCAAAGGAAACCATCAACAAAACAAAAACACAACTTGATAAATGGGAGAAGATATTTGCAAATCATATATTTGATAAGAAAAAGAAAAAAAGTGAAGTCAGTCATGTCTGACCATTTGTGACTCATGGATAAGCCATGGAATTCTCCAGGCAAGAATACTGGAGTCGTTAGCCTTTCTCTTCTCCTGGGGATCTTCCTAACCCAAGGATCAAACCCAAGACTCTCACACTGCAGGCAAATTCTTTACCATCCGAGTCACCAGAAAAGCCCCAGGCAAGACATGGAAGCATCTAAATGTCCATTGAAAGAGGAATGGATAAAAAAAAGTGGAACATAAATACAATGAAATATTACTCAGACATCAAAAAGAATGAAATAATGCCATTTGCAGCAACATGGATAGACCTGGAGATTATCATACTAAGTCAAGTAAATCAGCCAAGAACAAACATCATACAATATTACTTATACGTGAAATCTAAAAAGCATGACACAAATGAATTTATTTACAAAACAGAAACAGATTCACAGACATAGAAAACAAACCTGTGGTTTACAAGAGATTTCCAAGCTGGCACTAGTGATAAAGAATCTGCCCACCAACACAGGAGACATAGGAGAGGTAGGTTCCATCCCTGGGTCCAGAAGATCCTCTGGAGGAGGGCAGGAGAATCCCATGGACGGAGGAGCCTAGCACGCTAGAGCCCATGGGGTTGCAAAGAGTTGAATATAACTGAAGCAACTTAGCACACATGATTTACAAAAGGAAAAGGTGGTAGGAGGATAAACTGGGAGCTTGGGACTGACATATACAAAAAGAGCCACTTCAATAAATGGTGCTGGAAAACCTAGACAGTCATATGTAAAAGAATGAAATTATCTCACACTATACACAAAAATTAACTAAAATATGGCTTAAAGACTTGAATGTGAGACCTGAAACTATAAACACCTAGAAGAAAAGACAATACTATGCTCTTTAATATCATTCTTAGCAATATCTTTCTAGGTATATATCCTCAGGCACAGAACAAAGGCAAATTAAACAAACGAGACTGCATCAAACTAAAAGCCTTCTTCACAGCAAAGGAAACCATCAACAAAACAAAAACACAACTTGATAAATGGGAGAAGATATTTGCAAATCATATATTTGATAAGAAAAAGAAAAAAAGTGAAGTCAGTCATGTCTGACCATTTGTGACTCATGGATAAGCCATGGAATTCTCCAGGCAAGAATACTGGAGTCGTTAGCCTTTCTCTTCTCCTGGGGATCTTCCTAACCCAAGGATCAAACCCAAGACTCTCACACTGCAGGCAAATTCTTTACCATCCGAGTCACCAGAAAAGCCCCAGGCAAGACATGGAAGCATCTAAATGTCCATTGAAAGAGGAATGGATAAAAAAAAGTGGAACATAAATACAATGAAATATTACTCAGACATCAAAAAGAATGAAATAATGCCATTTGCAGCAACATGGATAGACCTGGAGATTATCATACTAAGTCAAGTAAATCAGCCAAGAACAAACATCATACAATATTACTTATACGTGAAATCTAAAAAGCATGACACAAATGAATTTATTTACAAAACAGAAACAGATTCACAGACATAGAAAACAAACCTGTGGTTTACAAGAGATTTCCAAGCTGGCACTAGTGATAAAGAATCTGCCCACCAACACAGGAGACATAGGAGAGGTAGGTTCCATCCCTGGGTCCAGAAGATCCTCTGGAGGAGGGCAGGAGAATCCCATGGACGGAGGAGCCTAGCACGCTAGAGCCCATGGGGTTGCAAAGAGTTGAATATAACTGAAGCAACTTAGCACACATGATTTACAAAAGGAAAAGGTGGTAGGAGGATAAACTGGGAGCTTGGGACTGACATATACAGACTACTCGATTGACAACAGCCAACATGAACCTACTGTATAGCACAGGGAACTCTGCTCAATATTCTATAATAACCTAAATGGGAAAAGATTTTAGAAAGGATAGATATATGCAAAAAAAAACCCTGAACTAGCCACTAAGCCCAGGCTGATTACAGTTTATCATGTCTTTCAGCCAAAAGAAAATTCAGGCGGAAAGGACAGAGGGAGAGAAGTAAAAGGGAATAAATACCTGATTATGATATATTAAAAATGAAGTCTAGAAACAAAATATACATACATAGATACTTAATTTTTAGAATTAGAAATCCTTCTAGAAAGTAACATAAAATATTTTTATGACCTTGGCATAGAAAATGCACATAACAGGATGCACAATGTATTACTTACAAAGGGAAATATTGATATACTGAACCACATCTGTTTATCTAAAGGTACCATTAAGATAATCTGATAAAGATATCTACAAAAATACCTGTAGCAACTTCATACTTAACGGTGACTTACTGAACATTTTCCAAATGAAGTGGGGAAATAATTACTGTTATCACCACTTCTTTTCACCTTGAATCCTAACTAGTACAATAAGAACAAAATAAGATGCATTAAGTACTGGAAAGCAAGAAAGAAAACTGTCATCATTTTCAGATAATATGAGTGTATATACAGAAAATCCAGGGCTTCCCTGGTGGTCCAGTGGGTGAAGAGTCCACCTTGCAGTGCAAGGGGCGCCAGTTCGATTTCTGGACGGGGAAGATGCCACATGCCGTGGAGCAGCTGGACCGGTTTGTCCAATCACAAGCCAGGGCTCTAGAGCACATGTGCCCAGAGCCAGCGCTGTGCAAGGAGAGAGGCCACTGCAATGGGAGGCCCACACATGCCAAAAAAGAATAAAGATGGATGAAAATAAATGATGACTTAGAAGCAAAAAATTTAAAAAGTGAAACTTAAAGAAAATCCAAAATAATGTACAGATCAAACTAATAAATGAATTCATCATGTTCTCCAAACATGAGATCAATATACAAAATCAATTTCATTTTTACATACTGTCAGAAACAAAAAAAGAAAGTTTAAAAGACCATTTACAACAGTTTACAAAACATTTACAAAACATTCTAACTGCCTAATGATAAATATAACCAAAGATACATAATAGCTGTACAATGAAAACTATAAATATTACTTCAAGAAATTTTAAATGATTCAGGACTTTCCTGGCAGTACAAGAGATAAGAATCCACCTGCCCCTTAAGGGGACACGGGTTCAATCCCTGATGCAGGAAGATTCCACATGCCGTGGAGCAACTAAAGCCTGTGCACCACAACTACTAAAGCCTACACTCTCTAAGGCCTGCAAGCCATAACCACAGAGTCCATGTGCAGCAATTACTGAAGCCTATGTGCCTAGAGCCTGTGCTCCGCAATAAGAAAAGCCACCACAATGAAAAGCCCCTGAACCACAATGAAGAGTAGCTCCCACTCATTGCAACTGAAGATCCAGCACAGCCAAACAAATAAAAAGAATAAGCTTTGTTAATGTAAAGGTAATTCTGAAAAAATAATTTTTAAAAGACTCAAATAAATGGAGAGATATTCCATGGTTACGAGTCGGAAGACTCAGTATTTCCCATTATTGTAAAGATGTCAGTTATGCCCAAATTAATCCATACAGATCATGCAACATGATCCTATCCATGGCTTTTTTTGTTTGTTTGCTTTTACAAAAACTATCAAGTTGATTCTAAAACTTATGGAAATGCACAAAGGCCAAGAAAAACTGAGGCATTCTTTTTTTTTTTCTTATTTTTTATTTTTTTTGAGGCATCCTTTAAAAAGAAAGGAGCTAAAAGACTTTTACTATAAATATCAAGATATCAAGACCTACCAGACAGTTATAATAACATAAGTAAGCTAAGTAAATGTAAGTAAACTTCAAAAATAATGTTTTTTAAAAATTAAAAAGAAAAAAACTACAGCAGAAAACAATTTATACTACATAATCCAAGGAAAATTCTTCCTTGGATTTTCAGGCAAAACTGAATCCCTTCAAGCAGATGAAATAATATTCTTTCTTTTATTGAACAATTAATATTATAGTTCATTTTACTATCCCTTCCAGGAAATGTAATTATGTTTAGTGCTCAAGTGTAATAAAGAACTAATTACAAGTGCTTCAAAATATATTTTTTGGCTTTCTTTAACAAACTTTTTATTTATTAGCTATTAAGTACATATTTCAAATTATTTTGAACTATTAAATAAATAAATTACAAACCTGTGTCTTCAATGGTTTAAAACCATTCTCTATCTTTATTTTCCAAAGAGGCAAGATAAAAAGCTAATTCCAAACCCAAAGTCAGAACCTGGATAGATAAAAATTATTTTGACCACTCCTAAAAAATCAGAGAATTTTACCTGATCAAGCTCTTTCCCAGCCTTCCTAAGATTCTGCAGTTGATAAACTTCTAAACTACTTCCATCATCCTGACAGCACAAATCAATTACAACACAGCCCTGGTCCTCAAAGGCATTAATTTGGTGAAAAGTAATAAAAGGTTTACTGCAGTACGTCCCTGGAAGAAGCTGCAGGGAAAAATGCAAAAGAGAGGCATTTTATTTCCTTTAGGGTATAGATACACAGTGCTCAAATTAAGATTTCTCCCCTCTTTAAGTGATAGGCCTGGAGGGTGTAAAAGATCAGAATTTGGAATATAAAAGCAAATACGCTTTGACTTAAAATCATCTCATCTCATATTAATCAACAAACTGAGGTTATTTGATATAGTCCAATCAACTGACTCAACTAACTTCAAAGTTCTCATGAAATACAGCCCAATATTTTCAAGGGTAAATAAATGCTAAGCTCTTTACTACATGGTTAAACAGAAAATATTTCTATTAAAAAGTTCATGGCAAATTAATTGAGGCATCCTTTAAAAGAAAGGAGCTAAAAGACTTTTACTATAAATATCAAGATATCAAGACCTACCAGACAGTTATAATAACATAAGTAAGCTAAGTAAATGTAAGTAAACTTCAAAAATAATGTTTTTTAAAAATTAAAAAGAAAAAAACTACAGCAGAAAACAATTTATACTACATAATCCAAGGAAAATTCTTCCTTGGATTTTCAGGCAAAACTGAATCCCTTCAAGCAGATGAAATAATATTCTTTCTTTTATTGAACAATTAATATTATAGTTCATTTTACTATCCCTTCCAGGAAATGTAATTATGTTTAGTGCTCAAGTGTAATAAAGAACTAATTACAAGTGCTTCAAAATATATTTTTTGGCTTTCTTTAACAAACTTTTTATTTATTAGCTATTAAGTACATATTTCAAATTATTTTGAACTATTAAATAAATAAATTACAAACCTGTGTCTTCAATGGTTTAAAACCATTCTCTATCTTTATTTTCCAAAGAGGCAAGATAAAAAGCTAATTCCAAACCCAAAGTCAGAACCTGGATAGATAAAAATTATTTTGACCACTCCTAAAAAATCAGAGAATTTTACCTGATCAAGCTCTTTCCCAGCCTTCCTAAGATTCTGCAGTTGATAAACTTCTAAACTACTTCCATCATCCTGACAGCACAAATCAATTACAACACAGCCCTGGTCCTCAAAGGCATTAATTTGGTGAAAAGTAATAAAAGGTTTACTGCAGTACGTCCCTGGAAGAAGCTGCAGGGAAAAATGCAAAAGAGAGGCATTTTATTTCCTTTAGGGTATAGATACACAGTGCTCAAATTAAGATTTCTCCCCTCTTTAAGTGATAGGCCTGGAGGGTGTAAAAGATCAGAATTTGGAATATAAAAGCAAATACGCTTTGACTTAAAATCATCTCATCTCATATTAATCAACAAACTGAGGTTATTTGATATAGTCCAATCAACTGACTCAACTAACTTCAAAGTTCTCATGAAATACAGCCCAATATTTTCAAGGGTAAATAAATGCTAAGCTCTTTACTACATGGTTAAACAGAAAATATTTCTATTAAAAAGTTCATGGCAAATTAATTGACTAATCCTCTGGAAAATGCACACATTATTAAAATGGGATTTTTTGGTAATAAAATCAGAGTACAGTAAATTTAGGATACTATTTCTTTAGAGAAGTTAAAAAATAGACAAATACAATAATGCTACTTATCAGGAGTCTATAGGAAGATATTTAACCAATATGCTTTGGGCTTATATCATATTTATATATCAAGAAGTTATAAAAGCAACTAATAAAAATATAATTATAGAAGTTACAGAAGACCTCTGCATGAATAATATTCTCTTTAGCAATTATTATTATACAGGAAAATCCATTCTAACACGCTAAGAGGACTTCCTAGATGTCATTTTAATTGAATCAGATAATTCAAAGGATAAAACCACTTTGCAGTATTTTCTAATATGCGAAATCCACTGTAGTAGTTAATAAATAGTTAACCCTCCTTTGGCAAGAAGGTAATATCCTTGAATTGAGTGTCTTATGAAAAAAAAGGCCCAGTAAGGTGAAAATCAATGATACAGAAATTTGCTCTCCTGTCCAATCATTCACAGTCAAAATTCTTCACCTGACCAGTATGCTTATCCACCACATGAAACCGTGTATTATATTGGGGTTCCCAGCTTATTCCATCTGAAAATGGCTTTCCTCGAATTTTAGAAGAGATGATTTTCCACAAATTCATCTTTAGAGGCTGTTCAATGAAGATGATGTAGTTCCTTGTCATTCCTAAAAGGTTCAAATAAACAAGAAACATTATTTGGAAGAATAGAGCTGTCTGAAATGCAACAGTTAGAGAGACTTGTTGGAAGGCTTGGGCATACTACTGCTGACCTAAACAAATGCTAGTCAGAAATAGTTCTCATTTCCCATCTTTGCTATATATACTTTCTATTCCTACATGAAAACAGGAACTGCTTAGAATGGCTTGGGTTGAATGCCCTCAACTTGTTTTTTCTTTTCTTTTCAAATTATTTTAGTTTAGGAAGCATTATACCAAAGTGTCATTTATGATCTGCAGCTTTATTCCTTAAACCTTTTGCTATTTACACTGTTGCTAAGAATCCAGAAGCAGATTGGCTATAAAAGTTTAGGAGGCAGAAAATAAATATTCCGAAAAAAAAGCAGAAGCAATCCGTATGGAATATGAATTGTACCTCCCCAAAGTATAAGTAATCCTCCCAAAATGAATATTTGTGGTCTTTAAAGTTCAATATTTTATTCAAGTCTTGTCAATTTTTAATGATCAAATTATTTTCTTATTAAGACTTTATTTTTTGAAGCAACAAAATCGAAGGGATAGTACAGATTTCCCATACACACCTTGTTCCCATGCACCACAGCCCCCACATGATCAATTTCCTCCACCAGAGTGGCCCATTTGTTACAGCTGATGAATCTACATTGGCACAGCATAATCACCCAAAGCCCATAGTTTCTATTGTGGAAACACACATACAGGTATTTTTTTCCTTTGTATTTATTCAATGAAAGACAACACAATACAAAACAGACCAAAGAGACTGATTTCTGTGACTAGGGGTTATTCCCGTGTCATCCTGGAGCAGGCGGCTGGAAGGAGAGGCTGTTCTCCACAGAGAACTGGAGTGGAGCTATAGCTGGGTGACTAAACCTCAGTCCCTTTCTCCCTGACTCAATGTGTTGGGAAGAGACCCATGATTTCTTAAACTGACAGTTGTTACCTAGAGCAGTCAATTAATTTAAAACTTCAAAATTAATTGATGCTATCAATTAATTTTTTTATTAATTGCTTGTATTAAAATATTTTTTCAATCAGTCAGTCAGCTAGGGTGAGCAGTAAATGGCTAAACAGAATAAGCTTTATTGGCATTAAAATACGACCTTGGTCTCCTATGACCACACTCTGATAAACCATATTGCCGTACGTAGTACTCCAAACTAGTTCCCCTAGTTGCAACAGTGACACGAAGGCAGGCCCCACTAAAAGTTGCCATATTTCAGGGCTCACCAAAGCTGTGGTAGTAAGACGGTCTCATCCTCTCTGCAGAAGCCACAGAACATATCACCTTGGCTCCATGGATTGTCTCCCCAAGATCAGCTTTCTCATTATACCAAAGTGTCAGATTGGCTTTTTAAACCTTTTGCTATTAACACTGTTGCAAAGAATCCAGAAGCAGATTGGCTATAAAAGTTTAGGAGGCAGAAAATAAATATTCCGAAAAAAAAGCAGAAGCAATCCGTATGGAATATGAATTGTACCTCCCCAAAGTATAAGTAATCCTCCCAAAATGAATATTTGTGGTCTTTAAAGTTCAATATTTTATTCAAGTCTTGTCAATTTTTAATGATCAAATTATTTTCTTATTAAGACTTTATTTTTTGAAGCAACAAAATCGAAGGGATAGTACAGATTTCCTATACACACCTTGTTCCCATGCACCACAGCCCCCACATGATCAATTTCCTCCACCAGAGTGGCCCATTTGTTACAGCTGATGAATCTACATTGGCACAGCATAATCACCCAAAGCCCATAGTTTCTATTGTGGAAACACACATACAGGTATTTTTTTCCTTTGTATTTATTCAATGAAAGACAACACAATACAAAACAGACCAAAGAGACTGATTTCTGTGACTAGGGGTTATTCCCGTGTCATCCTGGAGCAGGCGGCTGGAAGGAGAGGCTGTTCTCCACAGAGAACTGGAGTGGAGCTATAGCTGGGTGACTAAACCTCAGTCCCTTTCTCCCTGACTCAATGTGTTGGGAAGAGACCCATGATTTCTTAAACTGACAGTTGTTACCTAGAGCAGTCAATTAATTTAAAACTTCAAAATTAATTGATGCTATCAATTAATTTTTTTATTAATTGCTTGTATTAAAATATTTTTTCAATCAGTCAGTCAGCTAGGGTGAGCAGTAAATGGCTAAACAGAATAAGCTTTATTGGCATTAAAATACGACCTTGGTCTCCTATGACCACACTCTGATAAACCATATTGCCGTACATAGTACTCGCCGAAACTAGTTCCCCTAGTTGCAACAGTGACACGAAGGCAGGCCCCACTAAAAGTTGCCATATTTCAGGGCTCACCAAAGCTGTGGTAGTAAGACGGTCTCATCCTCTCTGCAGAAGCCACAGAACATATCACCTTGGCTCCATGGATTGTCTCCCCAAGATCAGCTTTCTCTGGAGGAACCTGAATAACATTATAGCAGGCACCTGAAAAAAACGGAAAGTCCTGTCTTACCCATTTTACATACATTCTAAGAATAAAAGATAGCCCTTGCCTTTGTGGACTAGGCATGCAATATGCATGATACATGTATTTCATAAAGGGGTATTTCAAAGCCTTGGCTACAAAAAAAAATACTAATTTTATAAATGGTATTAGCTAAGGTTTTGAAACATCATACACAAAGTAACCAACCAAAGCTATTGTATTTTAATGCTTACAAATGATTTCCCTCTAGCTCTCTGAAGATGAACTCAATCCCAATTCAGGGAGGCGGTGAAGGACGGGAAGCCTGGAGTGTTACAGTTCATAGAGTTACAAAGTGTTCGACACGACTTAGCAACTGAACAACAATACAAAGAAACAAATTTTTTTGTAATCAAAAAAATGAATGAACAAAAAAAACCGCTGAGTCAGTTTACCCACTTGCTTAAAGATGCTACCTAAAAAAGATGTTTGATGTCTCCTATACAACTCTGAAGAATGCATACCTACTTCCGATCATGTAACAAAGAAGCAAGAGGGCTGGGTGATGAAGTTTCCAGGGTACCCTATCTCTTTCTGAGCCAGTGAAAAACAAACCCAGTATCTTCATTTTCATATACTTTCATAAGTGTAAATATGCAAAGGAAGAGATCGACAATCCATACAGGCAATTACTTACCAAAGGTATCTATTAATCTATAGAAAAGAATCACAGGTGATGGATGATAGACTAACATCTAAGATACAGAGTCAGAAATTTCTAATATTCATACTTACACATTCCTTTTCAAACAGAGAGAGATGTATACTCGGGTATAAGACAATCAATGTGCATGGCCTGAGAGATTCCTCTCTACTCAGTGATAAGTAATTATTAAGATGGTCGAACAGAATGACTAAAGCAACCTTTCTCTGTGTTATTCAGACTTGGTGCCAAGTCTGGTATTAGACACTTGAAGCTTGCCTAAGAAAGCATCTTTTTTTCTTTTAAATTTATTTTTTAACTGAAGGATAATCGCTTTACAGAATTTTGTTGTTTTCTACCAAACATTGACATGAATCAGCCATATGCATACACATGTCCCCTTCCTCTCAAGCTTTCTTCCCATCACCCTCCCCACCCCATTCCTCCAGGCTGTTACAGAGCCCCTGTTTAAAAATATAGAACGCTTCACAAATTTGCGTGTTAATTTCATAAAGGGGTATTTCAAAGCCTTGGCTACAAAAAAAAATACTAATTTTATAAATGGTATTAGCTAAGGTTTTGAAACATCATACACAAAGTAACCAACCAAAGCTATTGTATTTTAATGCTTACAAATGATTTCCCTCTAGCTCTCTGAAGATGAACTCAATCCCAATTCAGGGAGGCGGTGAAGGACGGGAAGCCTGGAGTGTTACAGTTCATAGAGTTACAAAGTGTTCGACACGACTTAGCAACTGAACAACAATACAAAGAAACAAATTTTTTTGTAATCAAAAAAATGAATGAACAAAAAAAACCGCTGAGTCAGTTTACCCACTTGCTTAAAGATGCTACCTAAAAAAGATGTTTGATGTCTCCTATACAACTCTGAAGAATGCATACCTACTTCCGATCATGTAACAAAGAAGCAAGAGGGCTGGGTGATGAAGTTTCCAGGGTACCCTATCTCTTTCTGAGCCAGTGAAAAACAAACCCAGTATCTTCATTTTCATATACTTTCATAAGTGTAAATATGCAAAGGAAGAGATCGACAATCCATACAGGCAATTACTTACCAAAGGTATCTATTAATCTATAGAAAAGAATCACAGGTGATGGATGATAGACTAACATCTAAGATACAGAGTCAGAAATTTCTAATATTCATACTTACACATTCCTTTTCAAACAGAGAGAGATGTATACTCGGGTATAAGACAATCAATGTGCATGGCCTGAGAGATTCCTCTCTACTCAGTGATAAGTAATTATTAAGATGGTCGAACAGAATGACTAAAGCAACCTTTCTCTGTGTTATTCAGACTTGGTGCCAAGTCTGGTATTAGACACTTGAAGCTTGCCTAAGAAAGCATCTTTTTTTCTTTTAAATTTATTTTTTAACTGAAGGATAATCGCTTTACAGAATTTTGTTGTTTTCTACCAAACATTGACATGAATCAGCCATATGCATACACATGTCCCCTTCCTCTCAAGCTTTCTTCCCATCACCCTCCCCACCCCATTCCTCCAGGCTGTTACAGAGCCCCTGTTTAAAAATATAGAACGCTTCACAAATTTGCGTGTCATCCTTGCGCAGGGGCAAAGCTAGTCTTCCCCGTATCGTTCCAGTTTTGTGTATGTGCTGCCGAAGCGAGCACCTAAGCAAGCATCTGAAATCTTCTCAAGGTGCACTGCCCTCATCTATAAAATGGACGTAATAATACTTTCCTCTAGGTTCACACCATGGATGAACCTAGAGATTATCATACTAAGTGAAGTAAGACAGAGAAAGACAAACATCATATGATATCACTTATATGTGATGCAAATGAACTTATTTACAAAACAGTCTCACAGACACAGAAGACAAATTTATGGTTGCCAAAGGTGAAAGAGAAGGGGAATAAATTAGGAGTCTTGGATTAGCAGATACAAACTACTGTATATAAAATAGATAAACAAGGTCCTACTGGATAGCACAGAGAACGATATTTATTACTTGCAGTAAACCATAATGTAAAAGCATATGCAAAAGAATATATATATGCATATATATACATATATATATAACAAAATCACTTTGCTATATACTAAAAACTAACACAACATTGAAACACTGTACATTGACTATACTTCAATTTAAAACATAATAATAATAGTGCCTTTCTCAGAGATTTGTTATAGGATAAATGGGAAACTATATGGGAAAAAAATGGTCAATACCAGTTCATACTAGGTACTCTATAAATGTTAACTATCATATTAGCCATTAGAACCTTCTGGAATAGATTAATAGGCAGCTAGGGAAGTATACGGATAAACAGGAAAGGGACACAATACACGTGGTTGCAAATACAACCAAACTTTAACCTTAATTTACTCTGTAGTGTACTTCTTTCATGGAAGAAATAAATTTTTCTCTCTGTGACATACAGAGTACCTTCTGTATATCTCTTTGTTATAGCATTCTAAATTTCTTATACTTACAATATGGTATCTCCTAAAGTTCAAGTTTGAGAAATACATACTGAAAATTCCTACAATGCATGTGAGCCAAAAAGCATAATGAGACATAAAAATATGAGTAATGCTGAAAAGATTAAATAGAAAATCAGCTTCTAAGCATTTGCACAAAAAGACCACAGAACTTAACGATAAATTATATATTTTAAGTTCAGTAATGCCACCTTGGAGATTTCTTTCTGAACTTTCCAAATGAAGTTTCATGTTAACAGCTTGGCCATAATGGAACTCTGGGAAGATATTTAATTCCCAATTCATTTTTAAAACACCATCCCAATTTTACCATGTTGCCCATAGGAGTTCCCCATGTTGTACGCTGTTCCATCTGGATCATAATGAGGATGTGCAGTTGCTCCATTCACAGCAATAAATTTGCTCCAGTCAACCTTAAAATTTAAGACCATTCAGAGACTTAAGTTACATGGGTAGGTCTCTATTTAGGTGCATAAACAGTAGGAATGTGTCAAATAGTTTTAAAATAAGATATAACAGACTACAGTTTAAGCCCCAATCTCTCACCTCTGTGAAATCAAAATGATTTTTCCTACTAAAGAAAAAGAAACTAAGAGCAAACAACAACAGCAAAAAATAAACACCCTCTCCCCACCACCACCAAGAAATGGACAAAAATGATTGCCCAGTTAAAAAAAAAAAAAAAAGAATGTTTTTGCTCAAGATCACAGGAAACTTCAAAAGAATAAGAATTAAAATTCTGGCCCCAAATTTTATTTTAAATTAATGTGTGACAACATGAAGGCAGTATGGGTCTAGATAATCTCCAGTCCAATTCTACCTGTAGGCTAAGCAGAAAATGAAATGGCAGAAATAAACCTGTACTATTCTATTTCTCCCTGTCCTAACCTTCAGACAGCAGGACCAAGGAGGAAGTCTAGAACTATCTTTAAGGAAAACCAACTTCACAAGCCATTCTAAGGAGGAGAAGGGGTACAAAAGCTGAATCTGTGGGTAACTTTGATTTTGTTTAAAAGACAACTTTTTCTCTCTGTGACATACAGAGTACCTTCTGTATATCTCTTTGTTATAGCATTCTAAATTTCTTATACTTACAATATGGTATCTCCTAAAGTTCAAGTTTGAGAAATACATACTGAAAATTCCTACAATGCATGTGAGCCAAAAAGCATAATGAGACATAAAAATATGAGTAATGCTGAAAAGATTAAATAGAAAATCAGCTTCTAAGCATTTGCACAAAAAGACCACAGAACTTAACGATAAATTATATATTTTAAGTTCAGTAATGCCACCTTGGAGATTTCTTTCTGAACTTTCCAAATGAAGTTTCATGTTAACAGCTTGGCCATAATGGAACTCTGGGAAGATATTTAATTCCCAATTCATTTTTAAAACACCATCCCAATTTTACCATGTTGCCCATAGGAGTTCCCCATGTTGTACGCTGTTCCATCTGGATCATAATGAGGATGTGCAGTTGCTCCATTCACAGCAATAAATTTGCTCCAGTCAACCTTAAAATTTAAGACCATTCAGAGACTTAAGTTACATGGGTAGGTCTCTATTTAGGTGCATAAACAGTAGGAATGTGTCAAATAGTTTTAAAATAAGATATAACAGACTACAGTTTAAGCCCCAATCTCTCACCTCTGTGAAATCAAAATGATTTTTCCTACTAAAGAAAAAGAAACTAAGAGCAAACAACAACAGCAAAAAATAAACACCCTCTCCCCACCACCACCAAGAAATGGACAAAAATGATTGCCCAGTTAAAAAAAAAAAAAAAAGAATGTTTTTGCTCAAGATCACAGGAAACTTCAAAAGAATAAGAATTAAAATTCTGGCCCCAAATTTTATTTTAAATTAATGTGTGACAACATGAAGGCAGTATGGGTCTAGATAATCTCCAGTCCAATTCTACCTGTAGGCTAAGCAGAAAATGAAATGGCAGAAATAAACCTGTACTATTCTATTTCTCCCTGTCCTAACCTTCAGACAGCAGGACCAAGGAGGAAGTCTAGAACTATCTTTAAGGAAAACCAACTTCACAAGCCATTCTAAGGAGGAGAAGGGGTACATAATGAGCTGAATCTGTGGGTAACTTTGATTTTGTTTAAAAAGACAACTTTTTCTTATGATATTAGCTACTCTTAAAAGCATTTGAATGGAGAGAAATTTTAAGGCCTATTATATTCATTTTTAACCTATATTTTACCTTTTCTGTTTTTTCCAGGGTTTCAATGTCCACTTTATTCATAAAGTTGGTTTCCGTACTAAGGTAGTAATCACCTTTGTACTGTACACAGTTGACATTAGTGTTGTCGGTAATTGCTGAAATCAAACCCCAAAGTTACTTAAACACCACAATTTACGACAGCTGACCCTGAGCACACAATCAAGGGAGAAAGCAGTTTAAACATCCTCTCATACCAAAATAAATACATTTCAAGATTCATATTTATATAGATTGACATACGTCATAATAATTCGAAGAATCATCACTATTACCTGCTAATTCTGCGCATATTAAAGGCTGCTTACCAGGCTGTTCAAATTTTGACATGAAACGTTCAAAAACATTCTTGCACGGATCAGGGAGCGCCAACGTGCCAAATTCTGAGATCACAATTCGATCATGAACACTGTTGGCCTTATACGTATCACTCTGTAGAAATTTGCTCCTGTATGTCACTGTGCCCTTCTCCATCTTGAACTGATGAAGTAAAGCCATTCCATCAAACCAGTGATTGTACCTTTAAACAGGAGAAGTAAATATAAGGAAGAAAAACATGGGGTCAAAAGGAGAGATTTCAAATACAGAGGTAAGGAAATAGGATGGGTTCCTGATTAGTCAAAGAACTTGAAATTAAGGGATGACAGATATTGAGTCTATCCTTGAGTACAATGAAAGAGCAACTTACATTCTTGTGACCCTAACCCCTTCTGAAAAAGCTCACACAGGAGCAGACTGGAGAAAAACCCTAACCTAGTGAGTCCCAAGATAATACTATCTTTACCCAATAGCCAAGATAATAGCATATGAAATGTTTGACATTTCTCAAATTAAAATGGATTCCAAATATATTCCATAGTTATCTTCATCTTATACATATATTATATTTTCCATTTATTTAAAATTTTTATCAAAACTATGCTAAAGAAAGCAAATAAGATTGTCCTTACTGGATAATCATTTGTGTCCATATAATTACACTAGAAATGATGTATCTAAATGATGGAACATCAAAACAGTGTAAAGAAAAGGTTGTGCTTTGCTTGTTGAAGGGTTTAACATTAGTTCTTTCTCTCATATGCTTGACCTGGTCAATGTTTAATGTCTTCAGCATGGAAAAGCAAGCAAAAATGCTTGGTCTTATCTTAAAGGTTTGTCTTAAAAGGTTATGGTCTTGAAAGCAGGGATCAAAAGAAATATGCGTACACCCTTCTTATAGCAGCATGATTTACAATAATCAGAAGGTAGAAACAACTCAGTTATTCAACAGCTGAAGAATGGGGTAAATAAAATTTAACATACAATGGAATATCATTCAATCTTAAAAAAGGAAAAAAACTCAGTCACATGCTGTAATATGGATAAACCTTAAAGACACCATAAAGTTGAAATAAGCCAGTCACAAAAAGACAAATCCTATATGATAGCACTTACATGAGGTAGCTAAAGTAATCAAACTCATAGACACAGGAAGTATAATGGTGGTTATCAGGGGCTCAAGGGAGAGGGAAATAGACAGCTATTATTTAATGGGTATAGAGTTTCAGTTTTTCAAGATGAAAAAGTTCTAAAGTTTCTAAATTGTAAAAAATAAGAAAGTTTTATTTAAAAGGCCCTCTTTACACAGTAACTTACGATGCCATCTTTATCATAAACTCAGTAAGTTCTTGGGTCCATTTCTGGGCTTTCCATTCTCTATCACTTGCCTATTTGTTAATACATTGATATCATAATGTTCTAATTATAGAGTATAGTATATTTGAACATCTGATAAGGCTAGTCTCCACTCCTCACGGGCAATTTTCTTTTTTAATGTATTCTCAACTACTCTTATTATTTATTTTTTCACATGAATGTTAGCATTCATTTGTCTTCCTTTAAAAACTAGAATTTTTATTAAGGTTGTATCAAATTTAAAAATTGACTTGGGGAGAACTGATATCTTTGTGATTTTGAATCATCCATCCTACTCAAGAACAGAGGATTTTTTAAATATATTCCATAGTTATCTTCATCTTATACATATATTATATTTTCCATTTATTTAAAATTTTTATCAAAACTATGCTAAAGAAAGCAAATAAGATTGTCCTTACTGGATAATCATTTGTGTCCATATAATTACACTAGAAATGATGTATCTAAATGATGGAACATCAAAACAGTGTAAAGAAAAGGTTGTGCTTTGCTTGTTGAAGGGTTTAACATTAGTTCTTTCTCTCATATGCTTGACCTGGTCAATGTTTAATGTCTTCAGCATGGAAAAGCAAGCAAAAATGCTTGGTCTTATCTTAAAGGTTTGTCTTAAAAGGTTATGGTCTTGAAAGCAGGGATCAAAAGAAATATGCGTACACCCTTCTTATAGCAGCATGATTTACAATAATCAGAAGGTAGAAACAACTCAGTTATTCAACAGCTGAAGAATGGGGTAAATAAAATTTAACATACAATGGAATATCATTCAATCTTAAAAAAGGAAAAAAACTCAGTCACATGCTGTAATATGGATAAACCTTAAAGACACCATAAAGTTGAAATAAGCCAGTCACAAAAAGACAAATCCTATATGATAGCACTTACATGAGGTAGCTAAAGTAATCAAACTCATAGACACAGGAAGTATAATGGTGGTTATCAGGGGCTCAAGGGAGAGGGAAATAGACAGCTATTATTTAATGGGTATAGAGTTTCAGTTTTTCAAGATGAAAAAGTTCTAAAGTTTCTAAATTGTAAAAAATAAGAAAGTTTTATTTAAAAGGCCCTCTTTACACAGTAACTTACGATGCCATCTTTATCATAAACTCAGTAAGTTCTTGGGTCCATTTCTGGGCTTTCCATTCTCTATCACTTGCCTATTTGTTAATACATTGATATCATAATGTTCTAATTATAGAGTATAGTATATTTGAACATCTGATAAGGCTAGTCTCCACTCCTCACGGGCAATTTTCTTTTTTAATGTATTCTCAACTACTCTTATTATTTATTTTTTCACATGAATGTTAGCATTCATTTGTCTTCCTTTAAAAACTAGAATTTTTATTAAGGTTGTATCAAATTTAAAAATTGACTTGGGGAGAACTGATATCTTTGTGATTTTGAATCATCCATCCTACTCAAGAACAGAGGATCTTTCCATTTAATTGTGGTTTTTGGAAGTGTTTGAAAGTTTGCACATTTCTTGTTAAGTTCATTTCTAAGTATTTATTCTTCTTTGTTGCCATTCTAAATGGGTTTCTCCCCTATTATTATGTGCCCTAACTGATTATTCTTTGTGTGTATGAAGGCTAGCGATTTCGCTAATTTTAAATCCTGCTACCCCTCTTTTATGAGTTGTCATTAACTCTCTACATCTTTCCAAGTGTACTGTGACATCATCTGCCAAAAGAAATAGTTTCACATTACTAATCCTTGTGCCTCTAATGAATTTCTTTAGCCTAACTGCATTGGCTATACCTGATTAAACAGAAATGACAATAATAGCCATCCTTTCCTTGTTGCTGCTTTAGGAAAAAACACTTGCAGTGTTTCCTAATTAGTAGTACTGGCTTTAGGACTAAGATGAAAATATATTAATTTATATTGTATGTATGTATATCCATATGTGTGTGTGTGTGTATATACATATACATACACATATACATACATACTCAGGGTTTCCCAGGTGGCACAGTGGTAAAGAATCTGACTACCAATGCAGGAAATGTGGGTTCAATCCCTGGGTCAGGAAGATCCCCTGGAATAGAAAATGGCAACCCTACTCCAGTATTCTTGCCTAAAGAATCCCCTGGACAGAGGAGCCTGGCAGGCTATAGTCCTTGGGGTCACAAACTGTCAGACATAACTGAGAACACAAGCACACGATTACTTTTCCTCAGATCTATTAATATGGTAAGTGACAGTAATGGATTTTCAATAATGAATCTATTTTGCATACTTGGAATTAATCCTACCTGATCATAGTGAATTACATTTTTAATGTAGTGTTGGATTCTGTTTGTTAAGAAACTATTTATTAGCATTCTGTTAGTACTATATTGGAAAAGGAAATGGCAACCTACTCCAGTATTCTTCTCTGGAAAATTCCATGGACGGAGAAGCCTGGCGAGCTGCGGTCCAGGGTCTCAACATATATACATATATGAGGCTCCCTGATGGCTCAGTGGTGAAGATTCTGCCCGCAGTGCAGATATCTGGGTCCCAGATATCTGGGAAGATGCCCCTGGACAAAGGCATGGAGACCCACTTGAGTATTCTTGCCCGGAGAATTCCTCGGACAGAGGAGCCCGACGGGCTGCATTCCATGGGGTCAGAGAGTCAGACACGACTGGAATGACTACGCAGCAGCAGCGCTAACACTTTGCACTTTTTCATGGATATTCATAAATAGTAGGAATAATTGTTTTCTTTTTTGTATCAACTTTGTCATGTGTAGATACCAGTATTAGACTTGCTTCATAAAAACAAGTGGGGGGCTTCCCCTAGTGGTCCAGTGGATAAGGACACCGCCTTGCAGTGCAAGGGGCGCTGGTTCCATCCCTGGCCTGGGAAGATCCCACGTGCCGCGGAGCTGCTGGACTGATGTGTCCAATCACCGAGCTGGAGCTCTGGAGTGCATGCGCCCAGAGCCGGTGCTCTGCAACGACAGACGCCACTGCAATAGGAGGCCCACAGGAGCCAAAGAATGAACTCGCATGAAAATGGAGAAATGAAGGACCAATAGAAGTGGCCTGCCCGCTCCCCTCCCTCCCCAACCCGACCCCCACCCAAAATAAATAAATAAATAAATCTTTAAAAAAAAAAAAGTGGGAAATCTCCCTACATCTTCAATCCTCTAAAATAATTTATAAAGCATATCTGATTCTGAAAGTTTGGTAGAATTTCTCTGTGAAATAATCTGGGCCTAGTGCTTTTTTTAAGAAGCAGTTGTTCAGTAAGTTTCTTGTTTGCTTCTATAGAAAATGGTGTCTTTAAGCTTTTTTTCTAATCAATATTTCATTCCTTTTAATTGCTGTTTAGTATTCTAATATATGGGCATGCCACATGTTATTTATCTTTCGTCACTTGGTGGAAATTTGGATTCTGTCCAGTCTGGGACAGCGAAAAATAATGCTGCTATGAGTACCCATGTGTTTGTCTTTCTGTGGATATTTGTTTTCATTTCTCTTGGGTAGATTCCTAGGAGTAAAATTTTAGGGTTCCAAGAGAAAAGTATTAATGCAATGCTTTTCAATTTACCCTTTTACACTCCCACTAGCAATGTATGAATAGATTTGGCTCCCTGATGGCTCAGTGGTGAAGATTCTGCCCGCAGTGCAGATATCTGGGTCCCAGATATCTGGGAAGATGCCCCTGGACAAAGGCATGGAGACCCACTTGAGTATTCTTGCCCGGAGAATTCCTCGGACAGAGGAGCCCGACGGGCTGCATTCCATGGGGTCAGAGAGTCAGACACGACTGGAATGACTACGCAGCAGCAGCGCTAACACTTTGCACTTTTTCATGGATATTCATAAATAGTAGGAATAATTGTTTTCTTTTTTGTATCAACTTTGTCATGTGTAGATACCAGTATTAGACTTGCTTCATAAAAACAAGTGGGGGGCTTCCCCTAGTGGTCCAGTGGATAAGGACACCGCCTTGCAGTGCAAGGGGCGCTGGTTCCATCCCTGGCCTGGGAAGATCCCACGTGCCGCGGAGCTGCTGGACTGATGTGTCCAATCACCGAGCTGGAGCTCTGGAGTGCATGCGCCCAGAGCCGGTGCTCTGCAACGACAGACGCCACTGCAATAGGAGGCCCACAGGAGCCAAAGAATGAACTCGCATGAAAATGGAGAAATGAAGGACCAATAGAAGTGGCCTGCCCGCTCCCCCCCCTCCCCAACCCGACCCCCACCCAAAATAAATAAATAAATAAATCTTTAAAAAAAAAAAAGTGGGAAATCTCCCTACATCTTCAATCCTCTAAAATAATTTATAAAGCATATCTGATTCTGAAAGTTTGGTAGAATTTCTCTGTGAAATAATCTGGGCCTAGTGCTTTTTTTAAGAAGCAGTTGTTCAGTAAGTTTCTTGTTTGCTTCTATAGAAAATGGTGTCTTTAAGCTTTTTTTCTAATCAATATTTCATTCCTTTTAATTGCTGTTTAGTATTCTAATATATGGGCATGCCACATGTTATTTATCTTTCGTCACTTGGTGGAAATTTGGATTCTGTCCAGTCTGGGACAGCGAAAAATAATGCTGCTATGAGTACCCATGTGTTTGTCTTTCTGTGGATATTTGTTTTCATTTCTCTTGGGTAGATTCCTAGGAGTAAAATTTTAGGGTTCCAAGAGAAAAAGATAAGGCTTTAAACCTGCCAAATTGCTTTTCAAGGTGGCTTACCCTTTTACACTCCCACTAGCAATGTATGAATAGTCCAGTTCCCTTGCATTATCGTCAACCCACGGTTCTGTTGTCTTTTTTGTTGCAACCATTCTAGTGGGTGTGAAGTGATACTCATTATGGTTTTAATTTGCACTTCCCTGATGACTAATAACATTGAGAATCTTTTCATATACTTAATTGTCATCCATATGTCTTCTTCAGTGAAACTGAACTTTCTTCAGTGAAACTTAAACTTTCTACCTCTGTCAATTTTTGTGTTATTTCCCCAGAAAATTATTCATCTCTTTGAGGTTTTCAAACACATTTGCATAGAGGCCCATAAAGTCTCTGCAATTTTTTCTGGTTCAGTGGATTCTTTTTCATTTTCACTTCTTTTCCTTTATCTTTTTTGCTTCCATTTTTTTTTAGTGGCACATACAACTTGTGGTATCTTAGTTTTCTGACCAGTTATCAAACCCATGCCCCCTGCAATGGAAGCACACACTCCTAACCACTGGATTGCCAGAGAATTCCTTCATTGCCATTTCTTTCTTTTTTTTTTTTTTTCTTTTAATTTATGATTGACTTTTTAAAAAAATTTTTTGGCCTTTTTTATTGGTTTATTTATTTATTTTCATCCATTTTTACTCCTTGGCCTGTGTGGGCCTACCATTGTAGTGGCCTCCCTCGCTGCAGAGCATCGGCTCTGGGCACACGCGCCCACAGCACTGGCTCGCATTGGCCACACTGGTCCAGCCACTCCACAGCACGGTGGGATTCTCCTGGGCCAGGGATCGAACCAGTGCCCCTTGCACTGCAAGGCAGACTCTTTACCCACTGGACCACCTACAAGCCCCATTGTCCTTTCTTATTCCGTGCATTTGTGCTTTCTCCTTTTTTCCCTGATAACATTGGCTAGTGGTTTCTCTTTTTAGGTTGGAAATTTGGAATTTCTGTCCAGTCTGGGACAGCGAAAAATAATGCTGCTATGAGTACCCATGTGTTTGTCTTTCTGTGGATATTTGTTTTCATTTCTCTTGGGTAGATTCCTAGGAGTAAAATTTTAGGGTTCCAAGAGAAAAAGATAAGGCTTTAAACCTGCCAAATTGCTTTTCAAGGTGGCTTACCCTTTTACACTCCCACTAGCAATGTATGAATAGTCCAGTTCCCTTGCATTATCGTCAACCCACGGTTCTGTTGTCTTTTTTGTTGCAACCATTCTAGTGGGTGTGAAGTGATACTCATTATGGTTTTAATTTGCACTTCCCTGATGACTAATAACATTGAGAATCTTTTCATATACTTAATTGTCATCCATATGTCTTCTTCAGTGAAACTGAACTTTCTTCAGTGAAACTTAAACTTTCTACCTCTGTCAATTTTTGTGTTATTTCCCCAGAAAATTATTCATCTCTTTGAGGTTTTCAAACACATTTGCATAGAGGCCCATAAAGTCTCTGCAATTTTTTCTGGTTCAGTGGATTCTTTTTCATTTTCACTTCTTTTCCTTTATCATTTTTGCTTCCATTTTTTTTTAGTGGCACATACAACTTGTGGTATCTTAGTTTTCTGACCAGTTATCAAACCCATGCCCCCTGCAATGGAAGCACACACTCCTAACCACTGGATTGCCAGAGAATTCCTTCATTGCCATTTCTTTCTTTTTTTTTTTTTTTCTTTTAATTTATGATTGACTTTTTAAAAAAATTTTTTGGCCTTTTTTATTGGTTTATTTATTTATTTTCATCCATTTTTACTCCTTGGCCTGTGTGGGCCTACCATTGTAGTGGCCTCCCTCGCTGCAGAGCATCGGCTCTGGGCACACGCGCTCCACAGCACTGGCTCGCAATTGGACACACTGGTCCAGCCACTCCACAGCACGGTGGGATTCTCCTGGGCCAGGGATCGAACCAGTGCCCCTTGCACTGCAAGGCAGACTCTTTACCCACTGGACCACCTACAAGCCCCATTGTCCTTTCTTATTCCGTGCATTTGTGCTTTCTCCTTTTTTCCCTGATAACATTGGCTAGTGGTTTCTCTGTTTTCTTTTCAAAAAACACTAAAAACAAAATAGTTTCAATAGTTATTGTTATTCTGGTCTAAATCTCAATAAAAATCATGATACATAGAGCCAAATCTACACTCTGGTTGTACTCAGACACTGAGCTTCCTCATTTATTCATACTTTTTTCTTACCTTCTTATTCTTTGTTACCATCTCATATTGTTGACTCACACTGAGTTGTCACACAAACCCCTAATTTTGGAATCCAGGACCACAGAATGTTATGATGTCGACAAGAAGGTCAAATGCTGTAGAAAAGTCAGACTGAGGACTGGAAACCCCATTTCATTTAACATTTAACAGGCTTTGGTGACCTTTTTGAGAACTGACACCATAGCACGGTGGGATGAAAAGTCAGATGGCAGTGAACTGAGAAGACCTCAGGAACCAGGAAAACGGAAGCAGTGAGGGGAGGAGAGAGGGTGTTCATTGGAGAGGAAGGTGGGAAGAATGAGGGGATTTCAGGATGAGAGGACATGTGCAGGCTGAGATGAGGGGTTAGTGAAGGAGAAGCAGATACAAGGGGAGGGCGTGAATGATGCTGCCAGGTTTCAGGGGAGGGGAACAGGGCCTCTTCCTGCTCTGGTGATGAGAGGCAAGAGGAGGTGCCTCTGTGGGGAAGCAAGGAGGTGAGGAAGAGGCAGCTGAAGGAGCTCAAATCCCATTGCCCCTCTATCCACTATGAAGTGGGCACGTCTGTCTGTTGAGAGTGAAAGGGACGGAGTGAGTGAAGGAAGCTTTCAGAAAGGGATCCTGTGGGAAGTTAGAGGTAAAGGTTTCCTGGCAGCACCGAGGACTCAGCTGAGGCTGAAAAATGCTAATTTTGTAATTGAATCAATCCACAAGGTTATGTAATTTCCTCTAAAAGTGCTTAGCAGGCCTAGATACTAAGGAAAGGGAACCAGAAATAAGCTAACGTAGGACCAGAAACAGTGGGAGGAGAGGCAGCTCGCCAGGGCAAAGGTAGAGGGATGGAGGTGGGGAGAGTGCACGTGGAGGGACCGGTCGTGGAATCTAAATGAAAGCTGATAAACTGGGAAGAGTAAGGAGAAGAGAACTTGAAGCAATTGAAGATAAGCTTCATAGGAAGAGAGGCATATCAAAATTGAGGTTTTAAGCACAGAGCAGAGTTCCAGAGTTCAAGATTTCAGGGGGCAGGCACTTCTGTGGAAGAAGCTGCAGATGTGGCGCACAGACACAAGTGGAACTATTCTTGTTCACAAGCTGAGTCACATTTACTTCATGTCTCCACCAATCCCTTTAAATCTATGTTGGGATCACAAAGATGGTGGAGTAGAAGGATGTTCATTCCACCACCCCCGCCCCCACCCATCTTGTGAGAACACCAGAATCACAACTAACATGTGAGCAATCATCAATGGAAAGATGCTGGAACTTTCCAGAAAAGATAATCTCCACCCAAAGACCAAGGAGAAACCACAGCAAGACAGCAAGAGGGGCACATCTCACACTCATAGCGTGGGTGACCCACAAACTCAAAACGACCATACCACAGAAGTTTTATCCCCTGGAGGGAAGATCTGAGCAGTCCAGAAACGGAAAGAGAAGTTACCAGAGATTTCAGGACATGTGCAGGCTGAGATGAGGGGTTAGTGAAGGAGAAGCAGATACAAGGGGAGGGCATGAATGACGCAGCCAGGTTTCACAGAGGAGAACAGGGCCTCTTCCTGCTCTGGTGATGAGAGGCAGGAGGAGGTGCCTCTGTGCGGAAGCAAGGAGGTGAGGAAGAGGCAGCTGAAGGAGCTCAAATCCCATTGCCCCTCTATCCACTATGAAGTGGGCACGTCTGTCTGTTGAGAGTGAAAGGGACGGAGTGAGTGAAGGAAGCTTTCAGAAAGGGATCCTGTGGGAAGTTAGAGGTAAAGGTTTCCTGGCAGCACCGAGGACTCAGCTGAGGCTGAAAAATGCTAATTTTGTAATTGAATCAATCCACAAGGTTATGTAATTTCCTCTAAAAGTGCTTAGCAGGCCTAGATACTAAGGAAAGGGAACCAGAAATAAGCTAACGTAGGACCAGAAACAGTGGGAGGAGAGGCAGCTCGCCAGGGCAAAGGTAGAGGGATGGAGGTGGGGAGAGTGCACGTGGAGGGACCGGTCGTGGAATCTAAATGAAAGCTGATAAACTGGGAAGAGTAAGGAGAAGAGAACTTGAAGCAATTGAAGATAAGCTTCATAGGAAGAGAGGCATATCAAAATTGAGGTTTTAAGCACAGAGCAGAGTTCCAGAGTTCAAGATTTCAGGGGGCAGGCACTTCTGTGGAAGAAGCTGCAGATGTGGCGCACAGACACAAGTGGAACTATTCTTGTTCACAAGCTGAGTCACATTTACTTCATGTCTCCACCAATCCCTTTAAATCTATGTTGGGATCACAAAGATGGTGGAGTAGAAGGATGTTCATTCCACCACCCCCGCCCCCACCCATCTTGTGAGAACACCAGAATCACAACTAACATGTGAGCAATCATCAATGGAAAGATGCTGGAACTTTCCAGAAAAGATAATCTCCACCCAAAGACCAAGGAGAAACCACAGCAAGACAGCAAGAGGGGCACATCTCACACTCATAGCGTGGGTGACCCACAAACTCAAAACGACCATACCACAGAAGTTTTATCCCCTGGAGGGAAGATCTGAGCTGTCAGTCCAGAAACGGAAAGAGAAGTTACCAGAGATTCTGGCTTTGAAGGTCAGTGGGATTGGATTGCAGGACTACCACAGGACTAGGAGAAACAGAAATTCCACTCTATTTTCTTTTCTTTTTTTTAGAAACTCCACTCTCGAAGGGCACACAAAAAATTTTGTGTACACCAGGACCCAGGAGAACAAAGCAGTGACCCCACAAGGGACTAGGCCTGACCTACTTGCTAGTACTGGAAGGCTCCCTACAGAGGGTGGGGATGGGGGTGCAGCTGTGAGGACAAAGACACTGACAGCAGCAGTTCTGGAAAGTACTCATTGGTGTGAGCCCTCTCAAAGGCCACCATTGTATAAGAGAATTCAGCACAAGCTTTGCAACAAATGCTGAAGAAATTCCTATAGGCAGGGAAGAGACTAGCAACTTAAAACAACTCTGTCACATACAGATTACCCTATCAAAACCTCATGGGAAAAGTAAACTCCAAAACACAAAAGATACACACACAGAGAAAGCAACCTAAACACAATACTAAAGATGATCATCAAACTACAAGAGAATAAAAAAGACCTACAAAACAAATCTAAAACAATTAAGAAAAATGGCAATAGGAACAAATATAACAATAATTACTTTAAATGTAAATAGATTAAACACTTCAACCAATGCTGTAGTACTAAGAGAAAAGTCTAAAGCAACACAATCTTACCTCAGGAAACAAGAAAAGTCCCAAATAGCCTAACTTTACATCAAAAGAAAGAAGAACCAACAAAACCTAAGTTAATAGAAGGAAGAAATCATTAAGCTCAAAGAAGAAATAAATGAAATAGAAACAAAGACAGCAATAGCATTCCACCACCCCGCCCCCACCCATCTTGTGAGAACACCAGAATCACAACTAACATGTGAGCAATCATCAATGGAAAGATGCTGGAACTTTCCAGAAAAGATAATCTCCACCCAAAGACCAAGGAGAAACCACAGCAAGACAGCAAGAGGGGCACATCTCACACTCATAGCGTGGGTGACCCACAAACTCAAAACGACCATACCACAGAAGTTTTATCCCCTGGAGGGAAGATCTGAGCTGTCAGTCCAGAAACGGAAAGAGAAGTTACCAGAGATTCTGGCTTTGAAGGTCAGTGGGATTGGATTGCAGGACTACCACAGGACTAGGAGAAACAGAAATTCCACTCTATTTTCTTTTCTTTTTTTTAGAAACTCCACTCTCGAAGGGCACACAAAAAATTTTGTGTACACCAGGACCCAGGAGAACAAAGCAGTGACCCCACAAGGGACTAGGCCTGACCTACTTGCTAGTACTGGAAGGCTCCCTACAGAGGGTGGGGATGGGGGTGCAGCTGTGAGGACAAAGACACTGACAGCAGCAGTTCTGGAAAGTACTCATTGGTGTGAGCCCTCTCAAAGGCCACCATTGTATAAGAGAATTCAGCACAAGCTTTGCAACAAATGCTGAAGAAATTCCTATAGGCAGGGAAGAGACTAGCAACTTAAAACAACTCTGTCACATACAGATTACCCTATCAAAACCTCATGGGAAAAGTAAACTCCAAAACACAAAAGATACACACACAGAGAAAGCAACCTAAACACAATACTAAAGATGATCATCAAACTACAAGAGAATAAAAAAGACCTACAAAACAAATCTAAAACAATTAAGAAAAATGGCAATAGGAACAAATATAACAATAATTACTTTAAATGTAAATAGATTAAACACTTCAACCAATGCTGTAGTACTAAGAGAAAAGTCTAAAGCAACACAATCTTACCTCAGGAAACAAGAAAAGTCCCAAATAGCCTAACTTTACATCAAAAGAAAGAAGAACCAACAAAACCTAAGTTAATAGAAGGAAGAAATCATTAAGCTCAAAGAAGAAATAAATGAAATAGAAACAAAGACAGCAATAGCAAAGATGAATGAAACTAAAAGCTGGTGCTTTGAAAAGATGAAAAAAATTGAGAAACCTTTAGTCAGATTCAACAAGAAAAAAAGGGAGAGGACTCAAATCAATAAAATTAGAAATCGAAAAGGACAAGTTAAACTGGTACCACAAAAATACAAAGGGTCGGGCTTCCCTGGTGGTCCAGTGGGTAAGGACACCGCCTTCCAGGGCAAGGGGCACCAGTTTGAGCCCTGGCCTGGGAAGATCCCACGTGCCGCGGAGCGGCTGGACTGATGTGTCCAATTACCGAGCCCGAGCTCTGGAGCACATGCACCCGGAGCCGGTGCTTTGCAACAACAGAGGCCACCGCAATGGGAGGCCCACACGGGCCAGAGAACAAAGATGGATGAAAATGGACAAATGAAAGACCAATAGAAGTGGCCCGCCTGCTCCCCTCCCTCCCTACCCCACCCCCACCAAAATAAATAAATAAGTAAATCTTAAAAAAAAAAAATACAAAGGGTCATAAGAGACTACTACAAACACCTGTATGCCAATAAAATGAGTAACGTGGATGAAATGGACAAATTCTTAGAAAACTACAATCTCCCAAGACTGAACCTGGAAGAAATACAAAATATTAACAGGCCAGTCACAAGCACTGAGGGGTTTCTCTGGTGGCTCAGCAGTCAAGACTCCACCTTCAATGCAGGAGATGCAGGAGACACAGGTTCAATTCCTGATTTGGGAATATACCCTGAAGTAGAAAATGGCAACCCACTTCAGGGTAATTCTTGCTGGGAAACCTGAGAGAATAAAAAAGACCTACAAAACAAATCTAAAACAATTAAGAAAAATGGCAATAGGAACAAATATAACAATAATTACTTTAAATGTAAATAGATTAAACACTTCAACCAATGCTGTAGTACTAAGAGAAAAGTCTAAAGCAACACAATCTTACCTCAGGAAACAAGAAAAGTCCCAAATAGCCTAACTTTACATCAAAAGAAAGAAGAACCAACAAAACCTAAGTTAATAGAAGGAAGAAATCATTAAGCTCAAAGAAGAAATAAATGAAATAGAAACAAAGACAGCAATAGCAAAGATGAATGAAACTAAAAGCTGGTGCTTTGAAAAGATGAAAAAAATTGAGAAACCTTTAGTCAGATTCAACAAGAAAAAAAGGGAGAGGACTCAAATCAATAAAATTAGAAATCGAAAAGGACAAGTTAAACTGGTACCACAAAAATACAAAGGGTCGGGCTTCCCTGGTGGTCCAGTGGGTAAGGACACCGCCTTCCAGGGCAAGGGGCACCAGTTTGAGCCCTGGCCTGGGAAGATCCCACGTGCCGCGGAGCGGCTGGACTGATGTGTCCAATTACCGAGCCCGAGCTCTGGAGCACATGCACCCGGAGCCGGTGCTTTGCAACAACAGAGGCCACCGCAATGGGAGGCCCACACGGGCCAGAGAACAAAGATGGATGAAAATGGACAAATGAAAGACCAATAGAAGTGGCCCGCCTGCTCCCCTCCCTCCCTACCCCACCCCCACCAAAATAAATAAATAAGTAAATCTTAAAAAAAAAAAATACAAAGGGTCATAAGAGACTACTACAAACACCTGTATGCCAATAAAATGAGTAACGTGGATGAAATGGACAAATTCTTAGAAAACTACAATCTCCCAAGACTGAACCTGGAAGAAATACAAAATATTAACAGGCCAGTCACAAGCACTGAGGGGTTTCTCTGGTGGCTCAGCAGTCAAGACTCCACCTTCAATGCAGGAGATGCAGGAGACACAGGTTCAATTCCTGATTTGGGAATATACCCTGAAGTAGAAAATGGCAACCCACTTCAGTATTCTTGCCTGGGAAAGCCCATGGACAGAGGAGCCTGGTGGGCTACAGTCCACGAGGTTGCCAGAGTTGGACATGATTCAGTGACTAAATATCAGCACACCACATACACATGTATAACTGAATCACTTTGCTGTACATCTGAAACCATCACAAAATTGTTAACCAACTGTTGTTCAGTTACTAAGTCACATCTGACTCTTTGTGACCCCATGGACTGTGGCACACTAGGCTTCCATGTCATTCACTATCTCCCAGAGTTTGCTCAAAATCATGTCCATTGAATCGGTGATACCATCCAATCATCTCATCCTCTGTCATCCCCTTCTTCTCCTGCCTTTGATCTGTCCCAGCACCAGGGTCTTTTCCTATGAGTCGCCTCTTCACATTAGGTGGCCAAAACATTGAGCTTTAGCCTCAGTCCTTCCAATGAATATTCACCACTGATTTCCTTTAGGACTGACTGGTTTGAACTCCTTGCTGTTCAAGGGACTCTTCAAGATTTCTCCTGCACCACAGACTGAAAGCATTAATTCTTTGGTGCTCAGTCTTCTTTATCATCCAACTCTCACATCCAAGAAGGTGATATTAAAACTCCACCTAAAAATTCTAACTTATCTACTTAGCAAATAATTGTAATATACAGTGAAACCACATGTAACTTTGTTCTGTACTTTCCAAGTCTCATGCAAATGGATTATCATACCTTGATAATCTAAAAAATAAAAAAAATTGAAAATGGATAAATTAATTAAATACAAAAAATATAATAAATGTTTGGGCAAACTCTGGGAGACGGTTAGGGACAGGGAAGCTTGGCATGCTGCAGTCCATGGGGTCACAAAGAGTCAGACACAACTGAGTGGCTGAACTAAACTGAGATGTAGATAGTCACAAAAAAGTAAATCATTCAGATTTTGTAGCAACACAGATAAAAACGCTATGATGGGCTCCCTGGTAACGTGGATGAAATGGCAAAAAAAGCACTGGGGGGGGAGCCTCCACCTTCAATGCAGGAGATGCAGGAGACACAGGTTCAATTCCTGATTTGGGAATATACCCTGAAGTAGAAAATGGCAACCCACTTCAGTATTCTTGCCTGGGAAAGCCCATGGACAGAGGAGCCTGGTGGGCTACAGTCCACGAGGTTGCCAGAGTTGGACATGATTCAGTGACTAAATATCAGCACACCACATACACATGTATAACTGAATCACTTTGCTGTACATCTGAAACCATCACAAAATTGTTAACCAACTGTTGTTCAGTTACTAAGTCACATCTGACTCTTTGTGACCCCATGGACTGTGGCACACTAGGCTTCCATGTCATTCACTATCTCCCAGAGTTTGCTCAAAATCATGTCCATTGAATCGGTGATACCATCCAATCATCTCATCCTCTGTCATCCCCTTCTTCTCCTGCCTTTGATCTGTCCCAGCACCAGGGTCTTTTCCTATGAGTCGCCTCTTCACATTAGGTGGCCAAAACATTGAGCTTTAGCCTCAGTCCTTCCAATGAATATTCACCACTGATTTCCTTTAGGACTGACTGGTTTGAACTCCTTGCTGTTCAAGGGACTCTTCAAGATTTCTCCTGCACCACAGACTGAAAGCATTAATTCTTTGGTGCTCAGTCTTCTTTATCATCCAACTCTCACATCCAAGAAGGTGATATTAAAACTCCACCTAAAAATTCTAACTTATCTACTTAGCAAATAATTGTAATATACAGTGAAACCACATGTAACTTTGTTCTGTACTTTCCAAGTCTCATGCAAATGGATTATCATACCTTGATAATCTAAAAAATAAAAAAAATTGAAAATGGATAAATTAATTAAATACAAAAAATATAATAAATGTTTGGGCAAACTCTGGGAGACGGTTAGGGACAGGGAAGCTTGGCATGCTGCAGTCCATGGGGTCACAAAGAGTCAGACACAACTGAGTGGCTGAACTAAACTGAGATGTAGATAGTCACAAAAAAGTAAATCATTCAGATTTTGTAGCAACACAGATAAAAACGCTATGATGGGCTCCCCTGGTGGTTCAGTGGGTAAAAAGTCCATCTTGCAGTGCAAGGGGCGCTGGTTCGATCCCTGGCCTGGGAAGATCCCACATTCCACGGAGCGGCTGGACCAGTGTGTCCAATTACGAGCCAGTTCTCTGGAGCGCATGTGCCCAGAGCCAGTGCTCTACAACGAGAGAGACTACTGCAATGGGAAGCCCACACATGCCAAAGAATAAAAAGATGGGTGAAAATAAATATAAATAAAAAGAGGCATGATGGAGAATAAAGAAGAAAAAAAGGCTATGACGGTATGAAATTTTTTAAATGAGAGCAAAATAATTCAGTTAATACTAAAATATATTTTTTAAAAACTCATACAACTCAATAGCAAAAAAAATATAAACCTTGTTTTAACATGGGCCAAAGACCTGAATCGACCTTTTTTCTTTTTTCAAAAAAAAAAGACATATAGATGGTGAACAGGTGTATTAACAGATGCTCAGCATCACTGATAATCAGGAGAATGCAAATCAAAACCACAGTGACATACCACTTCACACTTGTTAGAATGGCTATTATCGAAAAGACAAGAAATAACAAGTGTTGGGGAGGATGTGGAGAAAAAAGAACACTCACACACTGTTGGTGAAATGTAAATTAGGGTCATTACAAAACCTCAAAAAATAGAGGATCCTCATAAAATTAAAAATAGAACTATCGGGTTTCCCTGGTGGTCCAGTGAGTAAGGACACCGCCTTGCAGTGCAAGGGGCGCCGGTTCGAGACCTGGCCTGGGAAGATCCCACGTGCCGCGGAGCAGCTGGACGGACGTGTCCAATTACCCAGCCGGAGCTCTGGAGCGCGTGCGCCCAGAGCCAGTGCTCTGCGACAACAGACGCCACCGCGATGGGAGGCCCACACGGGCCAAAGAACAAAGATGGATGAAAATAGATAAATGAAAGACCAATAGAAGTGGCCCGCCCACCCCCCTCCCTCCCCAACCCGCCTTCCCCACCCCCCCCCCCCAAAATAGAACTATCACACAATCCACTGGATATTGATCCAAAGAAATAAAAACACTAGCTCAAAAACATGTGCAGGGGCGGTGGGGGGAGGGGGGGCCTGAAAGAGGTACATAGGCATATTGGCAAGGAGGCCAGCGGGTCCCAAGGACAAGGAGGAGAAGAGGAAGGACAAGGAGAAATAAAGGCAAAGGTCTTCAATGCTGAAACTGAAAACTTCTAGTCTTATGTTAATCTAGGCATTTACATTCGAATGTCTCACCTAACCCTGAGGCCTGAAGACTGTCCTAGCTAACCTCATGTTAATGTTCTGGGTGTGGGCCCACAGAGCCTTTACAACCCTAAAATATTCTTTTGGTGGTGGGGGGGCGGGCAGGCGGGCCACTTCTGTTGGTGTTTCATTTATCCATTTTCATCCATCCCCGCTCATTGGCCCATGTGGGCCTCCCATCACAGTGGCCTCTGTTGTCGAAGAGTACCAGCTCTGGGCACATGCGCTCCAGAGCTCTGGCTGGGCAATTGGAAACATAGGTCCAGCCGCTCCGCAGCACGTGGGATCTTCCCAGGCCAGGGATCAAACCAGTGCCCTTTGCACTGCAAGGCGGTGTCCCTACCCACTGGGCCACCAGGGAAGCCCAAGATATTCTTCTGATTTACTGTTTTGGTAACAGCCTGGAAGATACAAATTGTCGAGCTTAAACTGGCAAAGTGGGATACTCTTCTATCCCCCTTCCAGTGTCTATGCTGGAACCTTTTCCCCATCCATTCTTACTTTAATAAACTTTTCACTGCATAAAAAAAAAATGGGCACCCTCATGTTTACTGCAGCATTATTTATAATAGCTGAGATATGGAAACAACCTAAGTGCCCATGGATGGATAAATGGATAAAGATGTGTCATGTATATATACAAGGGAATACTACTCAACTTGAGAAAAAAGAAGCAAGTGTTGCCGTTTGCAACCATGAGTAGAGTTTGAGGGCATTACACTAAGTGAAATAAGTTAGTCAGAGAAAGACAAACACCATATGATTTCCCCAGCATGGTGACTATAGTTAATAATACTGTACTGCATATTTGAAAATTGTTAAGAGTAAATCTTAGGCTTCCCAGTGGTAAAGAACCCACCTGCCAGTGCAAAAGACATAAGAGACACAGGTTCAATCCCTGGGTCAGGGAAATCCCCTGGAGGAGGGCATGGCAACCCATTCCAGTATTCTTGCCTGGAGAATCCCATGGAAAGAGCAGCCTGGCGGGCTACAGTCCATAGAGTCGAAAAGAGTCAGACACAACTAAAGTCACTTAGCACACAGGACACACAACAGTAAATCTTAGAACTCCTCATCATAAGAAAAAAAATGCGTAACTTATGTATGATAATATGTATGAATATATAACTTATGTATGGTTATGAATCATCACTAAATTTGTGATGATAATTTCACAATATATACAAACGTTGAATCATTATGTCACAACCTGAAACTAATACTATGTATGTCAATTATACCTCAGTAAAAAAATTTGTACATATAATTGAAGCTACTTAAAACAAATCTATAGAGATTGGGGAAAGATTAGCAGGAGATACATCAAAGGCTAACAGAGGATGTGATATACACTTTTTCCTTACTTGGTTCTATATTTCAAAAAGTTTAACATAGGTAAAAATTTTCACAATGAAAAAAGTTTCTAAAACTGCTTTTTTATTTTTATTTATTTATTTTTGGCTATTCTGGGTTTTCACTGCTGCCACAGGCTCATCTCTAGTTGCAAGGAGTGGGGGTTACTCTCTAGTGGAGGTGAGCAGGCTTCTTGTTGTGATGAGTTCTTTTGTTGTAGAATTCAGGCTTTAGCGCACACAGGCTTCAATAATTGTGGCACATGGGCTCAATAGTTGCAGCTCTGAGGCTCCAGAGCACAGGCTCAATAGTTATGGCTCATGGGCTTAGTTGCTCTGCAGCATGTGGGATCTTCCCAGATCAGGGATCAAACCCATGTCTCCTGCATTGGCAGGTGAACTCTTTAAATTGAGCTACCAGGAAGTCCCTCTAAAACTTTAAAATGTTTAAAGCAAAGTAAATTTCTTCCTGACCACACTGGTTTCTTCACATGACTTCCTGTCTCTAGTAGTCACACAAAGAAATGATACACTAATGAGTTATTGAGCTTTTTCATTTATTTACATACATGTGTTGAGTATTTAAATACAGAGCATTTATCCTAGACACTGGGGATATGGGTTGACCAAAAAAAGTCCCTGCAATCATGAATCTGCTGTCTAGTGAAGAAACATAGGTAATAAATAAATAAACAAAAATATACTAGATATTGATAATGCAGAGAAAGAAATAATATAAAAATAGCATCTCTAGATTGGGAGATCTAGGTTCAAAGGATGTGATACTTGAGCTGATATCTGAATAACAAGAATCAGACTTGGGAAGCGAGATGAGTCAGTCGATGCCAAGATCCTGAGCAAAAATTAACATGCCTGATTTGAGGAACTGAAAGAGCCACTGTGTCTGCAGAGTACTGGGTCAGGGAGGGATGTGAGGTGAAGACATTGCCCCTTCCTCCAGAAACCTGTGGTGAAATAGTCATACAAATAGTTCCTAATGCTTCTCTTTTAGCATAAAGGTTCAGATGACTTAAAATTTATAACACTCTGAAAAGCAGAAGTTTGAACTTTTAGAAAAGAATTAAAATCTCCATTTTTTTTCCTATAGTGCTTTCCTTACTTGGTTCTATATTTCAAAAAGTTTAACATAGGTAAAAATTTTCACAATGAAAAAAGTTTCTAAAACTGCTTTTTTATTTTTATTTATTTATTTTTGGCTATTCTGGGTTTTCACTGCTGCCACAGGCTCATCTCTAGTTGCAAGGAGTGGGGTTACTCTCTAGTGGAGGTGAGCAGGCTTCTTGTTGTGATGAGTTCTTTTGTTGTAGAATTCAGGCTTTAGCGCACACAGGCTTCAATAATTGTGGCACATGGGCTCAATAGTTGCAGCTCTGAGGCTCCAGAGCACAGGCTCAATAGTTATGGCTCATGGGCTTAGTTGCTCTGCAGCATGTGGGATCTTCCCAGATCAGGGATCAAACCCATGTCTCCTGCATTGGCAGGTGAACTCTTTAAATTGAGCTACCAGGAAGTCCCTCTAAAACTTTAAAATGTTTAAAGCAAAGTAAATTTCTTCCTGACCACACTGGTTTCTTCACATGACTTCCTGTCTCTAGTAGTCACACAAAGAAATGATACACTAATGAGTTATTGAGCTTTTTCATTTATTTACATACATGTGTTGAGTATTTAAATACAGAGCATTTATCCTAGACACTGGGGATATGGGTTGACCAAAAAAAGTCCCTGCAATCATGAATCTGCTGTCTAGTGAAGAAACATAGGTAATAAATAAATAAACAAAAATATACTAGATATTGATAATGCAGAGAAAGAAATAATATAAAAATAGCATCTCTAGATTGGGAGATCTAGGTTCAAAGGATGTGATACTTGAGCTGATATCTGAATAACAAGAATCAGACTTGGGAAGCGAGATGAGTCAGTCGATGCCAAGATCCTGAGCAAAAATTAACATGCCTGATTTGAGGAACTGAAAGAGCCACTGTGTCTGCAGAGTACTGGGTCAGGGAGGGATGTGAGGTGAAGACATTGCCCCTTCCTCCAGAAACCTGTGGTGAAATAGTCATACAAATAGTTCCTAATGCTTCTCTTTTAGCATAAAGGTTCAGATGACTTAAAATTTATAACACTCTGAAAAGCAGAAGTTTGAACTTTTAGAAAAGAATTAAAATCTCCATTTTTTTTTTCCTATAGGCTATAGTTTCCTCAGCTGTAATCAAAGGCATTGCGTAGCAATATTAGCCTCTGAGAGGAAGCAGATATTATACATTCCAATAGAATGAGCCCACACTAAGAAAACCAAATTGTTCTCCAAAATCAAGGCTTACTTATCCTTCCCAAACTCAAATTTCCCAGGTCCAATACGAAGCAGGTAGCCACTGAGCCACTCAGGAAAATGTCCCTGGACTTGAGCTGAGATGACCTGCGGAGTCTCTTCGACGGTGGTTAGTAGTGGTGCGATACATGGAAGAGTCTTCGGCTGAGCAATGATCACTGTTTTCTGATGAGTATTTTCCGTGTACTTCTTCAAAACTGAGAAGAGGAAATCAAAAGACAAAATTTTTACCAGTCTTCTATAAACATGCCTGTTTCTCCACAGACAATCTCATCTATGGGAAATGTAAACCAGTCTCCAAATTCATCTGTAAATGAACAGTCTCCAAATTCATCTCCTTCCTTATTCTCAGACCATCAGCTCTTCGGTTCTCCATTTTTGAACCACAACAATCCTTTTTGTGCTCTTGCAGTACAAATCCGCTTAAGAATTAACTCAGGGGGGTGGTCCCAAGATGGCAGAGGAATAGGACAGAGAAACCACTTTCTCCCCGACAAATACATCAAAAGATCATCTGCATGTGGAGTAACTTTCACAAACAGCTTCTGAACACTGGCCGAAGGCCCCACATACCCAGAAAGGCAAACCAATCTCTTCAAAATGAAGTAGGACAAAAGATGCAGATGAAAAGAGACAAATGATTTAGGGACAGAGACCCATCCTGGGGAGGGAGTTGTGAAGGAGGAGAAGTTTCCACACAATAGGAAACCCTTTCACGGGCAGGGGTCAGTGGGGAGTTTCTGAATCTCAGAGGGAGAAGCGGCTCACATTTCTGCCTACAGTAAGTGGGGGGCTTGGTGCAGAGGGGCCCGTAGGGTAAGGACCAGGGTTGAATACCCTGAGGACACTCTTGACGGGGCTAATGTGGCATGGCAACCCAAACTGTGGGAACCCTAGAGAGACAAAATAAACAAAGGAACTTCCCTATGGAAGGCTCTAATGCCACACTGTGACCCCTGGTGCATTCACAAAACAAAGAATCAAGCCCTAGGGAAAAACCAAAGGAGAACAAGCCAGCATTCAGCCCTTTCTGGAGGCAGAAACCCAGAGGTGGAAGGCCAGGGGCTGCTGCTAGCTCAGCTCCAGAGACTGCATTTCCTGCCAAGCTATGAGCAGACTGAAAGTCGTTAACCACAACTTCCTGGGATTCTGGACAGCTCATATCTGCCAAGATTGTCCCAGCCTCAGACCAGCTCCCCTAAGGAGACACACAACCCACCTGAGATTGCACCCTCTCAGCGTACCCTGGGGCCTAAGCCGCTTGGACCTGGGAAGTCCATGAGACACAGCCCACCTAAGACTATGACCTCATGGAGCACCTGGGAGCCTGAGCGGCTGGGACCTGGCTAGTGCACACTGTCTTGGGCTGTGGCAACTCATCCACTGAGAGTGCTCCCCACATGCCAGCGGTGTTGTTTGTTGTCAGTGTCCCTCCCACTCCCACTGAGCAAGTGAGTCCAGTAAGTGATCACTTTCACTCCCTTGGGTCAGGTCAGAGATTAAGAATTAACTCAGGGGGGTGGTCCCAAGATGGCAGAGGAATAGGACAGAGAAACCACTTTCTCCCCGACAAATACATCAAAAGATCATCTGCATGTGGAGTAACTTTCACAAACAGCTTCTGAACACTGGCCGAAGGCCCCACATACCCAGAAAGGCAAACCAATCTCTTCAAAATGAAGTAGGACAAAAGATGCAGATGAAAAGAGACAAATGATTTAGGGACAGAGACCCATCCTGGGGAGGGAGTTGTGAAGGAGGAGAAGTTTCCACACAATAGGAAACCCTTTCACGGGCAGGGGTCAGTGGGGAGTTTCTGAATCTCAGAGGGAGAAGCGGCTCACATTTCTGCCTACAGTAAGTGGGGGGCTTGGTGCAGAGGGGCCCGTAGGGTAAGGACCAGGGTTGAATACCCTGAGGACACTCTTGACGGGGCTAATGTGGCATGGCAACCCAAACTGTGGGAACCCTAGAGAGACAAAATAAACAAAGGAACTTCCCTATGGAAGGCTCTAATGCCACACTGTGACCCCTGGTGCATTCACAAAACAAAGAATCAAGCCCTAGGGAAAAACCAAAGGAGAACAAGCCAGCATTCAGCCCTTTCTGGAGGCAGAAACCCAGAGGTGGAAGGCCAGGGGCTGCTGCTAGCTCAGCTCCAGAGACTGCATTTCCTGCCAAGCTATGAGCAGACTGAAAGTCGTTAACCACAACTTCCTGGGATTCTGGACAGCTCATATCTGCCAAGATTGTCCCAGCCTCAGACCAGCTCCCCTAAGGAGACACACAACCCACCTGAGATTGCACCCTCTCAGCGTACCCTGGGGCCTAAGCCGCTTGGACCTGGGAAGTCCATGAGACACAGCCCACCTAAGACTATGACCTCATGGAGCACCTGGGAGCCTGAGCGGCTGGGACCTGGCTAGTGCACACTGTCTTGGGCTGTGGCAACTCATCCACTGAGAGTGCTCCCCACATGCCAGCGGTGTTGTTTGTTTTCAGTGTCCCTCCCACTCCACACCGTGACTGAGCAAGTGAGTCCAGTAAGTGATCACTTTCACTCCCTTGGGTCAGGTCAGAGATTAGACACTGAAGAGATTTGCAAGCAGAGGAGACCAACCTAAACAAAAGAAGGGGGAACCGCCCTGGAAGTGGCAGGTGTAACAGGTTGAAATCCTGCAGTTAGTTGAGACTATGCATTTGAGGGGCAACTATAGACTTTGAGAACAAGTACAAGCCAGAACAAAGGATTGCCTGGCACTGAATTGATCCCACAATATATATTTTTTAATTTTCATGTTTGACTTTGTTTTGTTTTTTAATATTGTACTTCAGAGGGTCTAACTATTCTAGGTTTTTAATTTTTGCTTTTTTATATTTGTTATTAATTTTGTATCTTTAAGAGTCTAATTTTTTGTATACATTTTCACTTAGGGATTTGATTACTGGCTTGACTGCTCTCTTCCCTTCTGACTCTCCCTTTTCTCCTCCTGGTCACCTCTATCTTCCTCCTGCCTCTTCTCTTCTCTACATAACTCTCGTGAATCTGTCTGGGTGCTCCTGGCTGTAAAGAGTTGTTTCACCATTAACCTGGGGGCTTTGTCTTCTGTGCTGAGTGGACAAAGAAATCTTGATGCTACTGTAAGAGAGGGACCGAAACCCAGAGGCAGGAGGCTCAACTCCAGAACTTTGGACCATCATAGAACTCCTCTCCCGAGGGGACATTAATCGCCAAGAGCCTATCATTCAAAAGCCTGCATACTTGCACTGAGACTAGGCTCCACCAAAGAGCCAGCAAGCTCCAGTGAAAGACACCCCTTGCCAATCCTTCAGCAAAACAGGAACATAACCCTAAATGTTAAAACATAGGCTGCCCAAACCCACGCTAAACCCACAGACACTCCAAAACTCCCTGCTAGACACTGCACCACCCTCCAGAGAGACAAGACCCATCTCCATCCACCAGAACACAGACACAAGCTCCCCTAACCAGGAACCCTCCCAAGCCACTGGTCCAACCCCGCCCACAGAGAGCAGAATTCACAATTAAGAGGAACTATGACCCTCTAGCCTACAGAAAGGAGACACCACACACAGCAAACTAAACAAAATGAAAAGGCAAAGAAATATCCAGCAGGCGAAGGAGGATGATAAAAATCCATCAAACCAAACCAGAGGAAGAGAGTGAGTCTACCTGAAAAAGAACTTAGAATATTGATAGCAAAGATAATCCAAAATCTTTTTTTTTTTAATTTTGGCCTCTTTTATTGGTCCTTCATTTATTTATTTTCATCCATCTTTGTTCTTCAGCCTGTGTGAGCCTCCCATCGCAGTGGCCTCTCCCGTTGCAGAGCACCAGCTCTGGGTGCATGCACTCCAGAGCGCTGCCTCATAACTGGACACACTGGTCCAGTTGCTCTGCAGCATGTGGGATCTTCCCATGCCAGGGATCAAAACAGTGCCCCTTGTACTGCAAGGTGGACTCTTTACCCACTGGACCACCAGGGAAGCCCAGATAATCCAAAATCTTGAAAACAAAATGGAGCTACAGATAAATAGACTAGAGACACAGATTGAGAAGATGCAAGAAATGTTTAACAAGGACCTAGAAGAAATAAAGAATAGTCAATCAGTAACGACAAATGCAATAACTGAGATTAAAAACTCTCTGGAGGGAACCGACAGTGCAGTAACCAAGGCAGAAGAAAGGATAAGTGAGCAGGAGGATATAATGGTAGAAATAAATTACAGGGCTGAAAAAAGAAAAAAGAATAGAAAGAAATGAGGATAGCCTCTGAGGCCTCTGGGACAACACTAAACACCTCAACTCTCAAATTACAGGTGTCCCAGAAGAAGACAAAATAAAAGGGTATGAGAAAACATTTGAGGAGATAATAGTTGAAAACTTCCCTAAAATGGTGAAGGAAATAGCCACCCAAGTCCAAGAAGCCCAGAGAGACCTATACAGGATACACACAAAGTGAAACAGGCCAAGACACATAACAATCAAACTAACAGAAATTAAACATAAAGAGCAAATACTAAAAGCAGCAAGGAAAAGCAACATATAAGGGGATTCCCATAAGGATAACAGCTGTTCTTTCAACAGAAACTCTGGAGGCCATAAGGGAATGGCAGGATATAAAGTGATGAGGGGGAAAAACCTACAACTAAGATTACTCTGCCTAGCAAGGATCTCATTCAGATTCAAGGGAGAAATCAAAATGTTTACAGACAAGCAAAAGCTGAAAGAATTCAGCACGACTAAACCAGCTCTTCAACAAATGCTAAACGATCTTTTCCAGACAGGAAAAAAAAAGTTTATAAAAATGAACCCAAAACAATAAAATAAACAGTAATGGGATCATACTTATCAATAATTATTTCCAATGAAAATGGGTTAAGTGCTCCAATCAAAAGATAAAAACTGGCCAAACAGATATAAAAACAAGACCCCTATATATGCTGTCTATAAGAGACCCATCTCAAATCTAGGGACCAATAGTAAGAGTCTGGAAAAAGATATTTCATGTAAATGGAGACAAAAAGAAAGCAGGAGTAGCAACAGTCATATCAGATAAAATAAAATAAAAACCATTATAAGAGACAAAGAAGGACATTATATAATGATCAAGGGATCAATCCAAAAAGAAAATATAACAATTATAAATATATACACACCCAGTATAGAAGCACCTCAATACATAAGGCAAATATTAACAATGATTAAAGGGGAAATTGACAGTAACACAGTAATAGTGGGGGATTTTCACACCCCACTAACACCAGTGGACAGATAATCCAGATAGAAAATTATCAAGGAAACACAAGCTTTAAATGATACATTGGACCAGTTAGACCTAATTGATATCTACAGGGCATTTCACCCCAAAACAATGGACTTTACTTTTTTCTCAAGTGCACATGGAACATTCTCCAGGATAGATCACATTCTGGGCCACAAATCTAGCCCTGGTAAATTTTTTAAAAAATGAAATAATTTCAAGCATCTTTTCTGATCATTCTAATCACAATGCTATAAGATTATATATCAAATACAGGGGGAAAAAACTATGAAAAAAACCCACAAATATATGGAGGCTAAACAACACACTTCTGAATAATCAACAGATCACTGAAGGAATCAAAAACCAAATCATAATATACATAGAAACAGGGTTTCCTTGGTGGTCCAGTGAGTAAGAACACCGCCTTGCAGTGCAGGGGGCAGCGGTTAGATCCCTGGCCTGGGAAGGTCCCACGTGCTGCGGAGCAGCTGGACCAATGTGTCCAACTACCAAGCCAGAGCTCTGAAGCACATGCACCCAGATTCAGATTCAAGGGAGAAATCAAAATGTTTACAGACAAGCAAAAGCTGAAAGAATTCAGCACGACTAAACCAGCTCTTCAACAAATGCTAAACGATCTTTTCCAGACAGGAAAAAAAAAGTTTATAAAAATGAACCCAAAACAATAAAATAAACAGTAATGGGATCATACTTATCAATAATTATTTCCAATGAAAATGGGTTAAGTGCTCCAATCAAAAGATAAAAACTGGCCAAACAGATATAAAAACAAGACCCCTATATATGCTGTCTATAAGAGACCCATCTCAAATCTAGGGACCAATAGTAAGAGTCTGGAAAAAGATATTTCATGTAAATGGAGACAAAAAGAAAGCAGGAGTAGCAACAGTCATATCAGATAAAATAAAATAAAAACCATTATAAGAGACAAAGAAGGACATTATATAATGATCAAGGGATCAATCCAAAAAGAAAATATAACAATTATAAATATATACACACCCAGTATAGAAGCACCTCAATACATAAGGCAAATATTAACAATGATTAAAGGGGAAATTGACAGTAACACAGTAATAGTGGGGGATTTTCACACCCCACTAACACCAGTGGACAGATAATCCAGATAGAAAATTAACAAGGAAACACAAGCTTTAAATGATACATTGGACCAGTTAGACCTAATTGATATCTACAGGGCATTTCACCCCAAAACAATGGACTTTACTTTTTTCTCAAGTGCACATGGAACATTCTCCAGGATAGATCACATTCTGGGCCACAAATCTAGCCCTGGTAAATTTTTTAAAAAATGAAATAATTTCAAGCATCTTTTCTGATCATTCTAATCACAATGCTATAAGATTATATATCAAATACAGGGGGAAAAAACTATGAAAAAAACCCACAAATATATGGAGGCTAAACAACACACTTCTGAATAATCAACAGATCACTGAAGGAATCAAAAACCAAATCATAATATACATAGAAACAGGGTTTCCTTGGTGGTCCAGTGAGTAAGAACACCGCCTTGCAGTGCAGGGGGCAGCGGTTAGATCCCTGGCCTGGGAAGGTCCCACGTGCTGCGGAGCAGCTGGACCAATGTGTCCAACTACCAAGCCAGAGCTCTGAAGCACATGCACCCAGAGCTGGTGCTCTGCAACGGGAGAGGTCACTGCAATGGAAGGCTCACACAGGCCAAAAGAACAAAGATGGATGAAAATAGACAAATGAAAGACCAATAGAAGTGGCCCCCCGAAAAAAAAATATGCATAGAAACAAATGATAATGAAAACATGACAACCCAAAACCTATAGAATTCATTAAAGCAATGCTAAGAAGGAAGTTCATGCAATACAAGCCTGCATCAAGAAACTAGAGAGGGGTTTTGCTGGTGGTCCAGTGGGTAAGGACACCGCCTTGCAGTGCAAGGGGCGCCGGTTCAATCCCTGGCCTGGGAAGATCCCACGTGCCGCAGAGTGGCTGGACCAATGTGTCCAATTACCAAGCCAGAGCTCTGAAGCACATGCGCCCAGAGCCGGTGCTCTGCAACGGGAGAGGTCACTGCAATGGAAGGCTCACACAGGCCAAAAGAACAAAGATGGATGAAAATAGACAAATGAAAGACCAATAGAAGTGGCCCCCCGAAAAAAAAATATGCATAGAAACAAATGATAATGAAAACATGACAACCCAAAACCTATAGAATTCATTAAAGCAATGCTAAGAAGGAAGTTCATGCAATACAAGCCTGCATCAAGAAACTAGAGAGGGGTTTTGCTGGTGGTCCAGTGGGTAAGGACACCGCCTTGCAGTGCAAGGGGCGCCGGTTCAATCCCTGGCCTGGGAAGATCCCACGTGCCGCAGAGTGGCTGGACCAATGTGTCCAATTACCAAGCCAGAGCTCTGAAGCACATGCGCCCAGAGCCAGTGCTCTGCAACAACAGAGGCCACAGCAATGGGAGGCCCACAGGTCTAAAGAACAAAGATGGATGAAAATAGATAAATGAAAGACCAATAGAAGTGGCCCACCTGCTCCCCACCCTCCCCAACCCGCTCCCCCCAAAAAAATAATAATAAAAAAAAGAAACTAGAGAAATGTCAAATAAACAACCTAACTTTATACCTAAAGCAACTAGAAAAAGAAGAACAACAACAAAAACCAAAGTCAGTAGTAGGAAAGAAATTATAAATATCAGAGCAGAAATGAATAAAAAGAAATGGAGACTATAGCAAGGATCAATAAAACTAAAAGCTGGTTCTTTGAGAAGATAAACAAAATAGATAAACCGTTAGCCAGACTCATCAAGTAAAAAAGAGAGGACTCAAACCAATAAAATTAGAAATGAAAAGGGAGAAATTACAACAGACAACACAGAAAGACAAATGATCATAAGAAACTACTATGAGCAACTTTCTCCCAATAAAATGGACAATTTCGAACTTCTTAGGATATTCTCTTGGTATATCCTTCCAAAACTGGACCAGAGAGAAATAGCAAATTTGAACAGATCAATCACAAGCACAGATTGAAACTGTAATCAAAAGCTTCCAACCGGGGCTTCCCCTGGTGGTCCAGTGGGTAAGGACACTGCCTTGCAGTGCAAGGGGCGCCGGTTCCATTCCTGGCCTGGGAAGATCTCACGTGCCGCAGAGCGGCTGGACCGATGTGTCCAATCACCAAGCTCTGGAGCGCATGCGCCCAGAGCCAGTGCTCTGCGGCAACAGAGGCCACCGCGATAGGAGGCCCACACAGGCCAAAGAACAAAGATGGATGAAACTAGACAAATGAAAGACCAGTGGAAGTGGCCCACCCAACCCCCTCCCTCCCCACCCCTGCCAAAATAAATAAATAAATAAATGTTTAAAAAAAAAAAAAAAAAAAAAGCTTCCAACCAACAAAAGCCCAGGACCAGATGGCTTCACAAGTGAGTTCTACCAAAAATGTAGAGAAGAACTATCCTACTCAAAATCTTCTAGAAAATTGCAGAGGAAGGAAAACTCCCAAACTCATTCTATGAGGTCACCATCACTCTAATACCAAAACCAGACAAAGATGCCACAAAAAAAGAAAACTACAGCCCAATATCCCTGAAGAACATAGATACAAAAGCCCTCAACAAAATGCTAGTAAACAGAATTCAACCACATATTAAAAACATCATATATCATGGCCAAGTGGGCTTTATTCCAGGGATATAAGGATTCTTCAAAAATTCACAAATCAATCAATGTAATACACCATATTAACAAATTGAAGAATAAAAACCATATATTTCAATAGATGCAGAAAAAGCCTTTGAGAAAATTCAACATTTATCATAAAAACTCTCCAGAAAGTAGGCATGACATGAAAGGAATATACCTCAGCATAATAAAAGCCATATATGACAAACACACAGCAAATACTATCTTCAATAGTGAAAAATTAAAAGCATTTCCTCTAAAATCAGGAACAAGACAAGGGTGCCCACTCTTACACTACTATTCAACATAGTTTTGAAAGTCCTAGCCACAACAATCAAAGAAGAAAAAGAAGCAAAAGGAATCCAGACTTGGAAAAATGAAGCAAAACTTTCACTTTTTGCAAATGACATGATCCTCTACATAGAAAACCCTAAAGATGCCACCAGAAAATTACTAGAGCTAATCAATGGGTATAGTAAAGTTGTATGACAGAAAATTACTACACAGAAATGCCTTGCATTCCTACATACTAATAATGAAAAGTCAGAAAGAAAAATAAAGGAAACAATTTCACTCACCATTGCAATAAAATACTTAGGAATAAATTTACATAAAGAAACAAAAGGCCTGTATACAGAAAAATATAAAACACTGATGAAAGAAATCAAGGATGATACAAATGATGGAGAAATATACCATGTTCTTGGATTGAAAGAGTCAATATAGTGAAATGAGTATACTACTCAAAGCAATTTACAGTGTCAACGTAATCCCTATCAAACTACCAGTGGTATTTTTCACATAACTAAAACAAATGATTTCACAATTTGTATGGAAACACAAGAGACTTGAAATAGCCAAAGCAATCTTGAGAAAAATGAATGGAGCTGGAGGAATCAACCTTTCTGACTTCAGATTACACTACAGACTTACAGACATCAAGACAGTGTGGTACTGCCACAAAGACAGAAATATAGACCAGTGGAACAAAACAGAAAGTCCAGAGATAAATCTGCATATCTATGGACACCCTACATTTGACAAAAGAGGCAAAAATATGCAATGGAGAAATGACAAGTCTCTTCAACGTATGGTGCTGGGAAAACTGGTCAACTACATGTAGAAGAAGGAAACTAGAGCACTTTCTAACACCATACACAAAAATAAACTCAAAATGGATTAAGACCTAAATGTAAGACCAGAAACTATAAAACTCTTAGTGGAAAACGTAGGTAGAATGCCCTCTGACATAAATCACAGTAAGATCTTCTAACCCACCTCCCAAAGTAATGGAAATAAAAACAAAAATAAACAAGTGAGACCTAATTAAACTTAAAAGCTTTTGCAAAATGAAGGAAACAATAAGCAAGGTGAAAAGACAACCCTCAGAATGGGAGAAAATAATATCAAACAAAACAACTGACAAAGAGTGAGTCTCCAAAACATATAAGCATCTTGTGCAGCTCAGTACTAGAAAACAAGCAAACCAATCAAAAACTGGGCAAAAAACCTAAATGGACATTTCTCCAAAGAAGACATACAGATGGCTAATAAACAAATGAAAAGATACTCAACTTCAGTCATTATTAGAGAAATGCAACTCTACATTGAGTTATCATCTCACACTGGTCAGAACGGCCATCATCGAAAAGTCTACAAACAATAAATGCTGAAAAGGGTTAGAAGAAAAGAGAACACACTCACACTGTTGGTGTGAATGCAAACTGGTACAGTCACTCTGGAAAACAGTGTGAAGATTGCCTTTAAAAACTGGGAATAGAACTGCCACATGACCCAGCAATCCCACTGCTGGGCATAAACCCCCCTAAAAAAACGGAATTGAAAGAGACACATGTATCCCAATGTTCACTGTAGCACTATTTACAATAGCTAAGACATGGAAGCAACCTAGATGTCCATTGGCAGATGAATGGATAAGGAAGCTGTGGTACACATACACAATGGAATATTACTCAGCCATTAAAAAGAACACATTTGAATCAGTTCTAATGAGGTGGATGAGCCTGGAGCCTATTATACAGAGTGAAGTAAGTCATAAAGAGAAAGACAAATACTATATTAACACATATATATGGGGTTTTAAAACATGGTAATGACAATCCTACATGAGACACATATGTAAAGAACAGACTATTGGACTCAGTGGGAGAAGGAGAGGTGGGATGATTTGAGAGAATAGCGTTAAAATATGTACATTACATATGCAAATAGATGACCAGTGCAAGTTCAATGCATTAAGTAGGGAACCCAAAGCTGGTGCTCTAGGACAACCCAGAGGGATAAGGTGGGAGTGAGGTGACAGGGTGTTTCAGGACGTAGGGGTAAGTACATGTATACCAATGGCCAATTCATGTGCTGCAAAAACAAACACAAATATTGTAAAATAATTAACCTCCAATCAAAATAAATTAATTGAAAAAAAATTGACCCTGGACTTTATTTACCATTGTGGGTTTCCCAATAGCTCAGCTGGTAAAGAATCTGCCGGCAATGCAGGAAACCTGGGTTCGATTCCTGGGTTAGGAAGATCCCTGGAAAAGGGATAGGCTACCCACTCTAGTATTCTTGGATTTCTCTGGTGGCTCAGATGGTAAAGAGACTGCCTGCAATGTGAGAGACCCAGGTTCGATCCCACTATAGTCATTTCTCATAGTTGAACAGACAAAGGACATTTCTCCAAAGAAGACATACAGATGGCTAATAAACAAATGAAAAGATACTCAACTTCAGTCATTATTAGAGAAATGCAACTCTACATTGAGTTATCATCTCACACTGGTCAGAACGGCCATCATCGAAAAGTCTACAAACAATAAATGCTGAAAAGGGTTAGAAGAAAAGAGAACACACTCACACTGTTGGTGTGAATGCAAACTGGTACAGTCACTCTGGAAAACAGTGTGAAGATTGCCTTTAAAAACTGGGAATAGAACTGCCACATGACCCAGCAATCCCACTGCTGGGCATAAACCCCCCTAAAAAAACGGAATTGAAAGAGACACATGTATCCCAATGTTCACTGTAGCACTATTTACAATAGCTAAGACATGGAAGCAACCTAGATGTCCATTGGCAGATGAATGGATAAGGAAGCTGTGGTACACATATACAATGGAATATTACTCAGCTATAAAAAGGAATGCATTTGAGTCAGTTCTAATGAGATGGATGAGCCTGGAGCCTATTATACAGAGTGAAGTAAGTCATAAAGAGAAAGACAAATACTATATTAACACATATATATGGGGTTTTAAAACATGGTAATGACAATCCTACATGAGACACATATGTAAAGAACAGACTATTGGACTCAGTGGGAGAAGGAGAGGGTGGGATGATTTGAGAGAATAGCGTTAAAATATGTACATTACATATGCAAATAGATGACCAGTGCAAGTTCAATGCATTAAGTAGGGAACCCAAAGCTGGTGCTCTAGGACAACCCAGAGGGATAAGGTGGGAGTGAGGTGACAGGGTGTTTCAGGACGTAGGGGTAAGTACATGTATACCAATGGCCAATTCATGTGCTGCAAAAACAAACACAAATATTGTAAAATAATTAACCTCCAATCAAAATAAATTAATTGAAAAAAAATTGACCCTGGACTTTATTTACCATTGTGGGTTTCCCAATAGCTCAGCTGGTAAAGAATCTGCCGGCAATGCAGGAAACCTGGGTTCGATTCCTGGGTTAGGAAGATCCCCTGGAAAAGGGATAGGCTACCCACTCTAGTATTCTTGGATTTCTCTGGTGGCTCAGATGGTAAAGAGACTGCCTGCAATGTGAGAGACCCAGGTTCGATCCCACTATAGTCATTTCTCATAGTTGAACAATGCTGGCCTTTTCATCAGACTGAATCTACATGTGAACCACAGATGTGCTAGCAGCTGCACCTCACTGTTACAATAAAAAATACCCAGGACATCCCTGGTGGTTCAGCGGTTAACGAAGACTTTGTACTTTCACTGCAGAGGCACAGGTTTAATCGCTGGTGGGAAACTAAGATCCCCACAGGACATGCAGCTTAAATAAATAATTAAATAAATAAATAAAAATAAATAACCATCATCCAATATTATTATAATTACACTGACCTCAATGCTTTAGATATGCCAGAATGAGACTCCAAAGACTTCATGGTGATTTTATGATAATTTAGTAGAATCTGCAAATTTAATTTCTTCTATTTTAATGGTATACACATGAATGTACATGGCATTTTCTAGGAAAGAGGTGTTATAAATTAAATAATGCCTTGATACTTGGTCTAAAATTACCTCAATTTCAAAAGTCACAAAAAACATCATCATTTTAAAATAGCTGAAAATTGTCCCTATTATTTCATATGTATTCAGTGTTCACAGACAGTACTAACAGAGGGATAGTCAAGCACATAACTAATTAGATACCATAAGATATAATCTTTTATTTTAAGTCATAAAACTAACAGTGATATAGAAGTCTAAACTAGAAAACCAAATCAAAACATAGGAATAGGGCTTCCCTGGTGGTCCAGTGGGTAAGGACACCGCCTTGCAGTGCAAGGGGCACCGGTTCCATCCCTGGCCTGGGAAGATACCATGTGCCGTGGAATGGTGGGACAGATGTGTCCAATTACCGAGCCAGAGCTCTGGGGCGCATGTGCCCGAGCCGGCGCTCTGTGACGACAGAGGCCACCACGATAGGAGGTCCACAGGAGCCAAAGAACAAAGACGGATGAAAATAGAGAAATGAAAGACCAACAGAAGTGGCCCGCCCATCCCCCTCCCTCCCGACCCCACCCCCAAAAAGATAAATAAATAAAATAAATGTTTAAAAAAAAAAAAAAGGAATACTATTCTCTTAGTGAAATATTTTACAATATTATATTTATTATACCACTTCTTTCAAATCTTTCAAAAATTCAGTTTAGGGCACATAAGACCTTTTATTTTCCCATTCAGTAGCCAATTTGACCAAATTCAACTATTTCCTAAAGAAAATTCACTTTCACCCTGAATGTCCTTCCCACTAGTTGGCCCCTAAAGCAGTTTTATCTATTATTCAGTCTATTTCAAATGCTACTCCTGTTAAGAGGTGGTATGGTGTAATACTTAGAAGGATGGGCCTAGACGTTCACTGGCTCTAGAATCCTTGGATTCAAATCGTGGTCTCCCATTTTTCAAATAATTAACCTTGAGGAATACCACCTCTCTGGCCTGCTTCCTCCATTCATGATGAGGGTAGTAATAATCTTTATTGCTCCCAAAGCTATAAATAATAAACAAGTTGGTTATAGAAGGCTTTTAGAACATAAATACCAATCTTAGCTATTATTAATGTAACTTTTAATGACCAGTCAACAAGAGGTAATACCTTCTTTCTCTGAATTATTTATTCATTCAACGAAGTGGTAGGCACTGCTGAGGGATAAAAATTATTAGAACTCTGATGTAAAGGAATTCACTGCCTAGGAAACAAATATAAAGCAGATCATTTATACCGTAATCTGTATTTTGTTCGAGCATTATTTCTCAAGATCTCCCCTGAGGTCGACTTGTCACAGAAATACCTGGCCACTATTGCTAATGTGTGGATTCCTGGGCCCTAGTCTGGACCTAATAAATCAGAATCTTCAGGGTAGGGTGAGCAGGTATTCTTAGGCATACTAAAATTTGAGAGCCACAAGATGAGAGGTATAAAGTAGAATGCTTTGAACACTTAGAAAAGGAAACCTTCTGGTATTTATCTTACTACTTTTATTATTCTATATATATTCACCTTATCTTCCTTCTTAGGTTACAATAAATTCCCTGAGGTTGGGTATTTTACTCCTCTTACTTAAGTAGAAGTAGATTGAATACCTTGATCAGGCATTTATCTGAATAGAGATTCATGAACTTAAAACATTTTAGAAAGTATTTACATGTCTATATTTCCTGTACTCCACAGCATGCTAGTGGTATTTTATTATACACTCTTCGCATTTTCCATAGTGCCTGATGTTGTAGTCAACATTTTTTAAACCTATTTCTGTTCTTAGCTTCTGAGACATTGCACTTTTCTAACTTCTCTGCTCCCTCTTTGCTTAGTGCCAGTTTCCTATTTATTAGCTGAAAACCATGGTCAAATTAGTAACCACTCTGAGCCTCAGATTTTTCAGTGATTATATGGGGAAAATGAAGATAAAAGGTGGGTAAAACTTCCTGTTCATGTCTATCATCATAAGTAAATATACTAATAGTAGATACTTTCAGAATGTTAATTCCCTTTATTGGCTCCTCTGCTTATCATCTCATGAATGTGTTCCTGAAGTCCAACCTTGGACCTTTACTCTTTAATCTCCACACTCTCCCTTAGTAATCGTGTCTGTGTGCATGTTTATGTGCTCAGTCAAGTCCAACTCTTGCAATCCCATGCAATACCAGAATCCTCTAATTCATGGAATTTTCCAGACAAGAATACTGGAGTGGATTGCTATTTCTTACTCCAGAGGATCTTCCCAACCCAGGAAATCAACCTGTGTCTCTTGCACCCCCTGCTTTGGCAGATGGATTCTTTACCACTGTGCCACCTGGGAAGCCCGAATGTTATTTACTCCCTTATAGTCACCAATTACATCTTTTTTTTTGCCGCACCAGGTCTTAGTTGCAGCATGTGGGCTCTAGTTCCCTGACCAGAGAACAAACCCAGGTCCCCCGCAATGGGAGCTTGGCATCTTGCCACTGGACCACCAAGGAATCCCTTCCCATTTATATCTTGTAGGTGACTCTCAGCATGTTAAAAGAGAATTTTTCATTTGCCCCCTTCTAAATCAATTTTCCCACCTGCTGAATAACCCAGCTTTAAAATTTCTGTGACCCTTAAATTTGTCTTCTTCACTGCCCCCCCTAACATTCACTAAGTAGCTAAATTCTCCTCACTATACCCACAGAATGCTGGGAAGAGGCGAGGGGATGATATAGGGTAGCCAATATAAATCACTAGGACTCAGAAGTTTGCATGGGTGCCTGGGACATCCCTCCTGGGCAGCTCCCAATATTTCTTCCAACCTGAACTTAAAACATTTTAGAAAGTATTTACATGTCTATATTTCCTGTACTCCACAGCATGCTAGTGGTATTTTATTATACACTCTTCGCATTTTCCATAGTGCCTGATGTTGTAGTCAACATTTTTAAACCTATTTCTGTTCTTAGCTTCTGAGACATTGCACTTTTCTAACTTCTCTGCTCCCTCTTTGCTTAGTGCCAGTTTCCTATTTATTAGCTGAAAACCATGGTCAAATTAGTAACCACTCTGAGCCTCAGATTTTTCAGTGATTATATGGGGAAAATGAAGATAAAAGGTGGGTAAAACTTCCTGTTCATGTCTATCATCATAAGTAAATATACTAATAGTAGATACTTTCAGAATGTTAATTCCCTTTATTGGCTCCTCTGCTTATCATCTCATGAATGTGTTCCTGAAGTCCAACCTTGGACCTTTACTCTTTAATCTCCACACTCTCCCTTAGTAATCGTGTCTGTGTGCATGTTTATGTGCTCAGTCAAGTCCAACTCTTGCAATCCCATGCAATACCAGAATCCTCTAATTCATGGAATTTTCCAGACAAGAATACTGGAGTGGATTGCTATTTCTTACTCCAGAGGATCTTCCCAACCCAGGAAATCAACCTGTGTCTCTTGCACCCCCTGCTTTGGCAGATGGATTCTTTACCACTGTGCCACCTGGGAAGCCCGAATGTTATTTACTCCCTTATAGTCACCAATTACATCTTTTTTGCCGCACCAGGTCTTAGTTGCAGCATGTGGGCTCTAGTTCCCTGACCAGAGAACAAACCCAGGTCCCCCGCAATGGGAGCTTGGCATCTTGCCACTGGACCACCAAGGAATCCCTTCCCATTTATATCTTGTAGGTGACTCTCAGCATGTTAAAAGAGAATTTTTCATTTGCCCCCTTCTAAATCAATTTTCCCACCTGCTGAATAACCCAGCTTTAAAATTTCTGTGACCCTTAAATTTGTCTTCTTCACTGCCCCCCCTAACATTCACTAAGTAGCTAAATTCTCCTCACTATACCCACAGAATGCTGGGAAGAGGCGAGGGGATGATATAGGGTAGCCAATATAAATCACTAGGACTCAGAAGTTTGCATGGGTGCCTGGGACATCCCTCCTGGGCAGCTCCCCAATATTTCTTCCAACCTGAACCTATTCTCATTAGCACTATGCTTCTAGTCTCTTGCCTAGCAGTAACTTCCTATCATCTTAATTGAGGCCCTCACAGCCTCTAAGATGGGTATTACTACAGCCTCTTAATTGAAACTACATAGGGAAGCTATCATCCATGCCAGAGCTTCCTAAATGATGGGTCTCTTGTCCCCTGAACCTGAATCTAGCTAGAAGTCCCATATCAATCACCTTCTACTTAGTAAGCAGCTCCTGAGGCTCCAAATCCCATCCAATTTACTCCTGTGTGAAGTGAAAATATTATCATTTTCTATGTGTGCTAAAATGTGAAAACAGGAAGTCCTGCTACTAAATTAGTCTTCTAAGCACAGATCTGACTGTATCATGTATTCCTCCATTAAACCTTTACTAACGATTCCTCACTGTCTACCAAATCAGGTCTAAACTGCGTGGCCAGGCACTGATGAAGGTACTGCACAGTCTCACAGCAACCCATCTGTCCAGTCCTGCCTCTCACTAACACCTTCCTCTCCAGTTAAACTGATCCACTCTCCAGTCTCTTCTCATCATAACTGCACACTCTTCTTCACCTAGGATATTTCTCATCTCCTTAAGGAGATGCAACCTTAAAGGTGCAGGACTTATTCATCTTTCAAGATGTAGTGCCCATGTTACCTGTCTTATAAACACAATATTCCCCTTTCATACAGTAAGAACTGATTTTCCTTAGTCTGAAACAACACAATATCTATTTTACTCTTGCACGACATTCATCTTATTCCATCTAATGTGATAACATGAATATACTTTATAATTTCTACAACCTGTACTCCCTGAGTACAGGGTCTTGATTTTGTCCCTAGTCTACTACCTAATATACTGCCCTGCATAGTGCAAGCATTACAGTACTGAATTAAGTAACTTTCTTTTTTTTATGCATAACAGTATGATCTCTAATAGTCATGTTCAAGAAATAAAATCATGTAACAAGCAGTAGCTTCAGTAAAAAAAATACAAAACAACAGACAGAGGTTTTAAAGCAGTCTGCCAGAATGTAAACAGAAGAACCAAACATTTATGTTAGATGATCATGTAGCAGTATTTTCAACTGTGGAAGTCTTAAATAATGAATATTCATCCTATTACGGATCCCAGAGAATTCCTAAAGCCTGAATCCAGCCCTTATGTGTTCCATAAAATCTACAGACAAAAAGACCGTGGATCTGACGACAAGTAAACAAATCCTGACAATCTCCTTTAACTCCCAGCTATACAGTGTTGCTGCCTGAATCTATTCCACACAGACTGGAAAACTTCAGAAGACCCTGCTATTCTTCAAGAAAGAGACCCAGAGTCTTGAATTCAGGCTGGTAGAAAAGAGAGAGAGGAGGAGGAGGGGGCAAATCTCCTACCTGGGATCCAGCGTACTATCACAGAAAGGAAATCAACTGCAATGGTAGAAAAGCGGCTGACAGAATGTAGAAAGATTTGAGAAAACATTTTTGTATTGAGTTCAGTAGCAGCAGATCCCGTGATTCCCAAATCCTCACCCACACATGCAGTGAAACACTCACTTCCTGGGCTGTCCCTGGCTTGTTGACAGAACAGAAGGGGGTGGGGTGGAGGGTTGAGGCGTAGGGCTTCAAAACATCGGCAATCTTTCTCAGTCTCATTTGCAGGACTGTATCCCTACAACCTGTTTAGAAGTTGCTGTTTGAAAATACTGAATTTGGTCACCCTCCCTAAACTTTCCTCTTTCAAATCTGTCCTCTTACACTGATTAAGTCAGTTGATCCGTGGGATCAATTTCATTTTGCCACTCCTTTCCTGTGATTCAGGTCTTCTCTTTACAGAATAAAGTCCAAATTTAATCTGTCAACAAAAGGCTCTACAATCCTACCTTTCATTCTTTGTGTCTCTGCCTTTCTAGCATTTCCCTTTTCGTTTTCTCTTCACTTAATTTACAAGACATTGTTAACAGTCTAATATGAAAAAGGCCCTGTGAAGGTGTACTTTTAAAAATGAGTAACAGTGTATTATTTTGTTAATTTAACGAATATTTCTGAGCTCCAAATCTATCAAATACTGTGCTACAAAATTGAGAACAGATTCTATCCTGCTCTCTAGCTGTTTAGATGATACACTATTCCCTTTTGTGAATTCTCAGTCCAGTGAAATGACTGACCAAGTGTTTTTTTCCTTCTGTGCCTTTGAACAAACTTTTCTCCGCCTGAAATACCCTCCCTCTTTCCTTTTCAAACACCCATTTCAAAATCTACCTCTGTGACTCCTGTGCCAAAGCCTTCTAGTAACTCTAGAAGGAGTAAACAGCAGTGCCACAGAATTTATTCATGGCTGTGGTGGGTCTCCATTGCTGCACCTAGGCTTTCTCTAGATGTGGAGAGTGGTTGCTACTCTTCTTAGTGATGCCCAGGCTTCTCATTGCAGTGACTTCTCTTGTGGTGGCACACAAGCTCTAGACGTATGGGCTTTGATTAAAAAATAAGCCTTAGTTAGACTTTCAGGAACTTTTTCCCTGGGAGGTGTCTGTTCTGACCAGTAAAATACATCATGACTAAAAGTCATTTCCCAGTCTTAAACACACACCCAATGAAATTACCAAATTTAACCTGCACAGGTAAGAACCAGATGCTGACACTATCAAGATATAACCAACATCGAACTTCCATGGCCGTACAGTGGTTAAGATTCCACACTTTCCAACCTAGATGTCCATCGACGAATGAATGGATAAAGCAGCTCTGGTACATATATACAATGGAATACTATTCAGCTATTAAAAGAAATGCAGAAGACTCAGTCCTAACGAGGTAGCTGGAGCTAGAACCTATCATAAAAAGTGAAGTAAGTCAAAAAGAGAAAGATAAGTACAGTATACTAATACATATATATGGAATCTAGTAGGATGGTCATGATAACACATGCAGTGAACTCATGGAAAAACAGACAGAGAATAGACATATGAACACTGTGGGGAAGGAACAGTGGGTGGGAGGCACGGAGGGAGTAACATGGAAACCTATACTGTCATGTGTGGAAAAGATAGCAACTGTCATTGTGCTAAGGGAATAGGAGTACTTACAATGGCTTGGTGCGATGGTCTGGAGGGGTGGGATGCGGGGACCTGGTGGGTAGGGGGGACCAGGGATATGCATATGACTGATCTCAGAACATACATGTTGGTGAACAACAAACTCTGTAAAACCTTTAAAGTAAAGAATTAAAATAATTCAAAAAAAAAGACTCCACGCTTCCTATGCAGGAGGTTTGGGCTCAATTCCTGGTTGGGGAACTAAGATTCCATATGCCACATGGTACAGCCAGAACAACAAGTGTAACAAATATAACATGAAATCAAAACCCACTCTGAAACAATGTTAGACGTACAATTTACATTAATACCAAATATTTAGGAAAAAATAACTCAAGAACATTTTTTTTTTAAATTTTTGGTCTCTTATATTGGCTTTTTATTTATTTATTTTCATCTATCTTTATTCCTTGGCCTGTATGGGCCTCCCATTGCAGAGCATGGGCTCTGGGCACATGCGCCCAGAGCACTGGCTCGTAATTGGACACACTGGTCCGGCTGCTGCAGCATGTGGGATCTTCCCAGGCCAGGGATCAAACCGGTGTCCCATGCACTGCAAGGCAGACTCTTTACCCACTGGACCACCCCGGGAGCCCTTAAGTACGTTTCTTAATGATGATGGGCAACCAGAGCTTTTTTTTAAATTAAGAACCAGATGCTGACACTATCAAGATATAACCAACATCGAACTTCCATGGCCGTACAGTGGTTAAGATTCCACACTTTCCAACCTAGATGTCCATCGACGAATGAATGGATAAAGCAGCTCTGGTACATATATACAATGGAATACTATTCAGCTATTAAAAGAAATGCAGAAGACTCAGTCCTAACGAGGTAGCTGGAGCTAGAACCTATCATAAAAAGTGAAGTAAGTCAAAAAGAGAAAGATAAGTACAGTATACTAATACATATATATGGAATCTAGTAGGATGGTCATGATAACACATGCAGTGAACTCATGGAAAAACAGACAGAGAATAGACATATGAACACTGTGGGGAAGGAACAGTGGGTGGGAGGCACGGAGGGAGTAACATGGAAACCTATACTGTCATGTGTGGAAAAGATAGCAACTGTCATTGTGCTAAGGGAATAGGAGTACTTACAATGGCTTGGTGCGATGGTCTGGAGGGGTGGGATGCGGGGACCTGGTGGGTAGGGGGGACCAGGGATATGCATATGACTGATCTCAGAACATACATGTTGGTGAACAACAAACTCTGTAAAACCTTTAAAGTAAAGAATTAAAATAATTCAAAAAAAAAGACTCCACGCTTCCTATGCAGGAGGTTTGGGCTCAATTCCTGGTTGGGGAACTAAGATTCCATATGCCACATGGTACAGCCAGAACAACAAGTGTAACAAATATAACATGAAATCAAAACCCACTCTGAAACAATGTTAGACGTACAATTTACATTAATACCAAATATTTAGGAAAAAATAACTCAAGAACATTTTTTTTTTAAATTTTTGGTCTCTTATATTGGCTTTTTATTTATTTATTTTCATCTATCTTTATTCCTTGGCCTGTATGGGCCTCCCATTGCAGAGCATGGGCTCTGGGCACATGCGCTCCAGAGCACTGGCTCGTAATTGGACACACTGGTCCGGCTGCTGCGCAGCACGTGGGATCTTCCCAGGACAGGGATCAAACCGGTGTCCCATGCACTGCAAGGCAGACTCTTTACCCACTGGACCACCCCGGGAGCCCTTAAGTACGTTTCTTAATGATGATGGGCAACCAGAGTCATTTTCATATTTAAATGTTAAAGAACTCTATAAGGTAACAGAATAACTCAGATAGTCTTCCTGCAACATCTAATTTTCAAAAATCCTATTTCTAATCTTTACTGACCGCCAGCCTATCCTGTTCCATTAACATATCTGCCTATGCACCAAATAATTTTTTCCACTTACTAACCAATATACTTAGTAAATATTATTGTTTTCAGTCCTTTCTTATATGAGTATTTATATGCCTTAAAATAGTAATGAATAAAATGAGATTTTAACACTTTGAAGACAGCAGGGCAAATGTGCTATACCTGAGGAATATCAAATTCTCTGTGGTACTGCCTAAATATATATCCAATTTGTGATTGCTTACATTGGCCAAAATGCATATAATAGATGGAATAATCTATACAATTGAACAACATGTGCTGTAACTTTTAAAATTCTGATCAATAGGGCATCCCTGGTGGTCCAGTGGGTAAGGACACCGCCTGGCAGGGCAAGGGGCACCGGTTCAATCCCTGGCCTGGGAAGATCCCACGTGCCACGGAGTGACTGGACCCATGTGTCCAATTACAGAGCCAGAGACCTGGAGCGCATGCGCCCAGAGCCGGTGCTCTGTGACAAGAGAGGCCACCACAATGGGAGGCCCACACAGGCCAAAAGAACAAAGATGGATGAAAATAGATAAATGAAAGACCAACAGAAGTGGCTCACCTGCTCCCCCCCAACCTACCCCCTCGCAAAAAAAAAAATTCTAATCAATATAGTTATAAAATTATATATATAACATATTAACAGCTTTCATTAAAATCATACTACCTTCCAGCAAAGCGAAGATTTTTAAAAAACCTTTTCATTTTGTATTGGAGTATAGCCAACTGACAATCTTGTGACAGTTTCCGGTGAACAGCGAAGTAACTCAGCCATACACATACATTAACCACTCTCCCCCCAACTCCCCTCAAAAGCAGGATCTTTTAATCTAGAAAAATATTAGACATTTCTCAGTCCAAATTCAATTTCTGAATTATACTAGAATTGAAATGACCCACCAAGACTGACTTATTTAACCAATCTCTTTACTTCTGGACCACTAATCTTTATCCCATACCACAAAGCTGTTAATGCTTCTAAATATACTTCATTAACTGCATCACTGATCCTGATAATGTGTAAAAAAAAAGCTCTGTTGATGTGTAAAAAGAGGTATCATACATTGCAAAATTTTATTAGCAATGCATGATAATATTAGAGAAAAAATCAAACGGCAATATTAAATAGTAATAACAGTTTACATACTGAGAAGCTGGACAAATTAATTTTGGATTTTAATTTTTTTCCACTGCTAACCATGAAAACATCTTAAAACTATTTCCAAAGCTACCTATTATTTATACAAAATATTATAAAAGGAAATGTGCAATATTCAAAAATACTATCAAATTAATTCACTAAGTCTTCTTTTAGAAATTTAAGAAAGGCTAGGATCTTTAAGAAAAAAAAAAGGAATCCATATACAATTTAAACAGTTTACACTTTTACAAAATATGCCTAATAGCTGACTTAAGAAAGGCCACATATTCATATTAACACCCCTTTTAAATCTAGAAAAGAAATTTAAGGAGCTTCACCTTCTATATTTAAGGTATACATTTTTTTTTTAACAACTACAGAACATTCAGAGCAAAACTGTCATTCTTTCATTACAACAATAAGGGGCTTAAATTCTCAGCTTATTTTAAGCACACAATTTTATCTGTGTAGTGTATTTGCAATCACTATAAGCCTCTGTCTCAGTAGCTCTCTTTTCTGTGTTAGAAAGTTTTCAATAGTATTGGCTTCTTTGAAGAGTCCATCTATCTCGTCAATATAAGATGCATCTACTGCTGCTCTCTCACTAAGGGGAAAAAAACGTTTTATATTAAAGCAAGTAGCCATAGCATCTAAACGCTATCATAGTGATGTTCTTTATTATGCTACTTTTGTTAGCTATTTCATTTAAATGGTTTTGTACATTAGTTGGCTTCATTAATTTATCTAGAATTTAAAAATATTAGACATTTCTCAGTCCAAATTCAATTTCTGAATTATACTAGAATTGAAATGACCCACCAAGACTGACTTATTTAACCAATCTCTTTACTTCTGGACCACTAATCTTTATCCCATACCACAAAGCTGTTAATGCTTCTAAATATACTTCATTAACTGCATCACTGATCCTGATAATGTGTAAAAAAAAAGCTCTGTTGATGTGTAAAAAGAGGTATCATACATTGCAAAATTTTATTAGCAATGCATGATAATATTAGAGAAAAAATCAAACGGCAATATTAAATAGTAATAACAGTTTACATACTGAGAAGCTGGACAAATTAATTTTGGATTTTAATTTTTTTCCACTGCTAACCATGAAAAACATCTTAAAACTATTTCCAAAGCTACCTATTATTTATACAAAATATTATAAAAGGAAATGTGCAATATTCAAAAATACTATCAAATTAATTCACTAAGTCTTCTTTTAGAAATTTAAGAAAGGCTAGGATCTTTAAGAAAAAAAAAAGGAATCCATATACAATTTAAACAGTTTACACTTTTACAAAATATGCCTAATAGCTGACTTAAGAAAGGCCACATATTCATATTAACACCCCTTTTAAATCTAGAAAAGAAATTTAAGGAGCTTCACCTTCTATATTTAAGGTATACATTTTTTTTTTAACAACTACAGAACATTCAGAGCAAAACTGTCATTCTTTCATTACAACAATAAGGGGCTTAAATTCTCAGCTTATTTTAAGCACACAATTTTATCTGTGTAGTGTATTTGCAATCACTATAAGCCTCTGTCTCAGTAGCTCTCTTTTCTGTGTTAGAAAGTTTTCAATAGTATTGGCTTCTTTGAAGAGTCCATCTATCTCGTCAATATAAGATGCATCTACTGCTGCTCTCTCACTAAGGGGAAAAAAACGTTTTATATTAAAGCAAGTAGCCATAGCATCTAAACGCTATCATAGTGATGTTCTTTATTATGCTACTTTTGTTAGCTATTTCATTTAAATGGTTTTGTACATTAGTTGGCTTCATTAATTTACAAACCTTATTTAGTAAAGGTTAAATTAGTTCCATAAATATTTTTGACCACTCAAAAGTCCCATGACACAGAAGAATCTGTACCTTAAACATTACAATTCTAATATCAAACGATATACATTATTTTAACAACCACACAAATCAGTATTCAAATACAGTGACTGCCCATGAGTTTTCAAGGTTGATGAGTGATAGTAAACAACAAAACTATAAAAATAAATAAACAATAAAAAAAAAAACACCTGATAAGACATGAGTTTCAGGCCAATAGGAAAAATTCAGCATACTAATATATACCTATAATATTTAAATATTTCACAAATATAAATGTTTATTTTAATATCACTATATTATTATGGCTAATGTAATTAAATGATATTTTTCTGCAAAATTTTTTCTAAAATTTTAAGTGTTTTATTATCTAATTAGAAAACAAAATATATCCACCCTCATTTCAACATTGGGAATATCAAAACAAAGGATATTTAGTGGAAAAGTTATTCTTTGAAAATAACCAACTAATCTGTTGTAAGAAACTGAAGTAGAACCAAAAATTTCAAGATTATAATCACAAGATAGGTTTTTTAGCCCCTGAACTAAATTTCTCATTATGCAGTTTCCAGAAGAAAACTTCTGTGTCTAAAATAAAGACTGAGAAGAATATACCAATATGACTAATCTGGGAACATACATATCTGTAAACAAAAATCTCTGTAAAAGTTAAAAGTAAAATAAAAGTTAAAAAAAAAAAAGAATATACCGTAAGTACTTGCCTTAAGATCTTTGCATATGTAGACAGCATTACATTAATCTCCTTGCTCATATCTGTTAAAAAAAAAAATCACTTAGTTATGAACTACAATAAAGCTTCCATATTATAAAATCAACGCATATAAATACAAGCACTTTATACATCACCATTCAAATCTTTCTCCAGGTCTTCATCTTCATAAAATAATCCAGAGCTTTCAGAGAAAGAAGAATCTGATTTTCCAAGAGAGGACAGCTGCGGACTATCTGGCATTTGAGGCTAATAAAAGAAAGTAAAACAAACAGGTAAATAGTAACCTCCTTGGGATATATACATTCTGTTAAAAAAAAAAAAAAAAAACTTTCAGATAAAAGCAAGCATGCTGGAAATTTAGGCCCAACAATCACTTTGTTCAAACAGTAATTTCATTATAAGTTAACATTAGACTTTGAAAATGCTACTAATCCCCTGATGAAAAAGTTTCCTGTAGCCTGGGCCAGCAGATCAACGTTATCATAGCAAAAGAGCAAAACTTTCATTTGAATAGTAGTCATACGCTTGCAAATTTTTGCAAGCTAACATAATCTTTAATTATGCTTAACATAATATTTAATTGACAAATAATGTCCCAAATATAAAAAGATAAATTGGTGGGGGTAGCAGTGAAAACAGCAAGATACAGTATTTGTTTTCAAAAAATATCAATAGGAAAAAAATATATATATATCAATAGGTATATCGATGAACGAATGGATACAAAAGGTCTGGTACATATATATAATGGAATACTACACAGCTGTAAAGAGAAATGCAGAAGAATCAGCCCTAAAGAGGTGGCTGGATCTAGACTGTATCATAAAAAGTGAAGTCAGTCAGAAAGAGAAGAACAAATACAGTATATTAACACATATCTATGGAATCTAGTAGGATGGTGATGATGGCACACGCAGTGAAGCGACGGAAAAACAGACATGGACAGTGGACATATGGACATTGTGGGGAAGGAACAGAGGGTGGAGGCGTAAAGGAAGTAGCCTGAAGGCCTGTACTATCGTAAGTGAAGAAAATAGCTCTAGTCATTGCTCTGTGAGAAAAGGGGACCCTTCAGGGGTGCTGTGTGATGGTCAGGAGGGGAGGGAAGTGGGGGATATACATATGACTAATCTGGGAACATACATATTTGTAAACAACAAAACTCTGTAAAAGTTAAAAGTAAAATAAAGGTTTAAAAAATATATATGTATCAGTAGGTATAGTATCTACGTAACCTATTGATTAATACATATCAAAATAATTATTTAAAGCCCTACATGTCGTAAAAGCATGAACTCACTTCTGTCTCTAGATCACAAATTACCACAAAGAAATCTTCCGCTAGCTTCCTGGAGGACTGTACTTAGTGAAAAGGGCAGCTGGAATCAATACAGTTCCTGCTGGGATAGTGCCAGCTCTGGAAATATTAAGACATTAAATACCATTTATCAACAGAATTATCTTAAATGGAAGAAATTTGAGAAGTATATAAAAGAGTAAGCCTCCAGAAACATAAAGATTACCTCTAACTCTCTTGGTCTCTTGCAATTTCTAGTATCAGGTTTTACAAGGTGACTTGCCATCATGTTCTTATAAGTTAACATGACTTATCAAAATTTAGTCAGATCAACGTTATCATAGCAAAAGAGCAAAACTTTCATTTGAATAGTAGTCATACGCTTGCAAATTTTTGCAAGCTAACATAATCTTTAATTATGCTTAACATAATATTTAATTGACAAATAATGTCCCAAATATAAAAAGATAAATTGGTGGGGGTAGCAGTGAAAACAGCAAGATACAGTATTTGTTTTCAAAAAATATCAATAGGAAAAAAATATATATATATCAATAGGTATATCGATGAACGAATGGATACAAAAGGTCTGGTACATATATATAATGGAATACTACACAGCTGTAAAGAGAAATGCAGAAGAATCAGCCCTAAAGAGGTGGCTGGATCTAGACTGTATCATAAAAAGTGAAGTCAGTCAGAAAGAGAAGAACAAATACAGTATATTAACACATATCTATGGAATCTAGTAGGATGGTGATGATGGCACACGCAGTGAAGCGACGGAAAAACAGACATGGACAGTGGACATATGGACATTGTGGGGAAGGAACAGAGGGTGGGAGGCGTAAAGGAAGTAGCCTGAAGGCCTGTACTATCGTAAGTGAAGAAAATAGCTCTAGTCATTGCTCTGTGAGAAAAGGGGACCCTTCAGGGGTGCTGTGTGATGGTCAGGAGGGGAGGGAAGTGGGGGATATACATATGACTAATCTGGGAACATACATATTTGTAAACAACAAAACTCTGTAAAAGTTAAAAGTAAAATAAAGGTTTAAAAAATATATATGTATCAGTAGGTATAGTATCTACGTAACCTATTGATTAATACATATCAAAATAATTATTTAAAGCCCTACATGTCGTAAAAGCATGAACTCACTTCTGTCTCTAGATCACAAATTACCACAAAGAAATCTTCCGCTAGCTTCCTGGAGGACTGTACTTAGTGAAAAGGGCAGCTGGAATCAATACAGTTCCTGCTGGGATAGTGCCAGCTCTGGAAATATTAAGACATTAAATACCATTTATCAACAGAATTATCTTAAATGGAAGAAATTTGAGAAGTATATAAAAGAGTAAGCCTCCAGAAACATAAAGATTACCTCTAACTCTCTTGGTCTCTTGCAATTTCTAGTATCAGGTTTTACAAGGTGACTTGCCATCATGTTCTGGAGGCAAGGGCTGCAAAGTTTAGAGTAATGTCAATTTTAGGTACAAACTCCGCTACAGCTATCTTAAATCCTTCCTTTCCTTCCACTCCTCCTGTCACTTAATTATTAATTAAGCTCTCATTATTTGCCAATTACCTAAGCTATTCCAATTCTCCTTCCTCTATTCCTTCCTACCAACTGCTGTTTGGGCAATCTTTCAAAACTCTGATCACTGAATTCCCTTAATTCCAAAAAAAAAAAACCTTCCCTTGACCATTCACTGCTCCAGAAGTAGTTCAAATTCTATGACAGAGCACTGAGGGTCACCTGGGTTCAACCTACCAGACCCATAATTTTCTCCTATTCCCTCTACAAACAGTCAAACTAGTCTCTTTGGCACTTTCTGCTTTGTTTCAGGATTCATTGATGGTCTTAATGTTTAAACAAACCTTGCTGATTGTTTAGTCACAAGTCCTGTCTGACTCTTTTGCCATCGCACAGACTGTAACCAGCCAGGCTCCTCTGGCCTTGGAATTTTCCAAGCAAAAATACTGGAGTAGGTTGCCATTGCCTCCTCCAGAGGATCTTCTGGATCCAGGGATCAAACTCCCATCTCCTGCACTGGCAGGCAGATTCTTTCCCACTGAGTCACCAGTGAACTCCAAATTTTATAGTTCACCTAATTCAATCTCAGGTTCACATACATGAAAACAGAGGCAGCTGACCAAACTCAAATGTGGAAAACAGTCAGCCTAGAACCAAGATCTCCTCTAATCTAAGAGACTTCTCTTTCGACTGTCCTATCTTCATATAGGATCCAAGTTTACTCAAAATAATTATTTAAAGCCCTACATGTCGTAAAAGCATGAACTCACTTCTGTCTCTAGATCACAAATTACCACAAAGAAATCTTCCGCTAGCTTCCTGGAGGACTGTACTTAGTGAAAAGGGCAGCTGGAATCAATACAGTTCCTGCTGGGATAGTGCCAGCTCTGGAAATATTAAGACATTAAATACCATTTATCAACAGAATTATCTTAAATGGAAGAAATTTGAGAAGTATATAAAAGAGTAAGCCTCCAGAAACATAAAGATTACCTCTAACTCTCTTGGTCTCTTGCAATTTCTAGTATCAGGTTTTACAAGGTGACTTGCCATCATGTTCTGGAGGCAAGGGCTGCAAAGTTTAGAGTAATGTCAATTTTAGGTACAAACTCCGCTACAGCTATCTTAAATCCTTCCTTTCCTTCCACTCCTCCTGTCACTTAATTATTAATTAAGCTCTCATTATTTGCCAATTACCTAAGCTATTCCAATTCTCCTTCCTCTATTCCTTCCTACCAACTGCTGTTTGGGCAATCTTTCAAAACTCTGATCACTGAATTCCCTTAATTCCAAAAAAAAAAAAAAAAAAAAAAAAACCTTCCCTTGACCATTCACTGCTCCAGAAGTAGTTCAAATTCTATGACAGAGCACTGAGGGTCACCTGGGTTCAACCTACCAGACCCATAATTTTCTCCTATTCCCTCTACAAACAGTCAAACTAGTCTCTTTGGCACTTTCTGCTTTGTTTCAGGATTCATTGATGGTCTTAATGTTTAAACAAACCTTGCTGATTGTTTAGTCACAAGTCCTGTCTGACTCTTTTGCCATCGCACAGACTGTAACCAGCCAGGCTCCTCTGGCCTTGGAATTTTCCAAGCAAAAATACTGGAGTAGGTTGCCATTGCCTCCTCCAGAGGATCTTCTGGATCCAGGGATCAAACTCCCATCTCCTGCACTGGCAGGCAGATTCTTTCCCACTGAGTCACCAGTGAACTCCAAATTTTATAGTTCACCTAATTCAATCTCAGGTTCACATACATGAAAACAGAGGCAGCTGACCAAACTCAAATGTGGAAAACAGTCAGCCTAGAACCAAGATCTCCTCTAATCTAAGAGACTTCTCTTTCGACTGTCCTATCTTCATATAGGATCCAAGTTTACTTTTAAATTGCTTTCCCAAAATATCTGAAGATAATTTCCTGGAGAGTCTGAAAGATTAAGTTTAAACATGTTGAAACCTAGAATGGTATAATCTCGTCATCTTAATAGATGAGAATTCCTGTCTACACTCAAGTTATCAATATGAACCTGGAAAATTATAATGAATCTGATTAGTCATTTAATAATCATATATACTACAGAAAGACAGCAACACATAATCAAAACGTCTGGTAAACTCCATATGTGTGTCTACATTCCTTTGAGTACCTTTCAAATATGTAAACTGAAGCGCTGTAACAGTAATTTGTAGAGAATACTACACATGCACAGCAGTGCTCACTTTGCCTTAGGAAGTTTGAGACTTTCAGAGAAGCCAGCATGAGAGCTGTTCTCTCCCTTTCTCTTTTTCTCTTCCCTTTTCCACCTCTTCTTGCTTCACTCGAAGTAAAAGAACATACACGTATAACAAATCAAAACTCTTTTCATTAGGTAATTCTGCTTCTGTTAAATACAGATGACTTTTTCTGCCAGTTTTGGGCTTATCCTGGGACTCAGAAGGTAAAGAATCTGCCCGCAGAGCGGGAGACCTGTGCTCCATCCCTGGGTGGGGAAGATCCCCTGGAGAGGGAATGGCCACCCACTCCAGTATCCTGCTGGAAATCCCTGGACAGACCATTTGCTGCTTTGGCACTTTCTGCTTTGTTTCAGGATTCATTGATGGTCTTAATGTTTAAACAAACCTTGCTGATTGTTTAGTCACAAGTCCTGTCTGACTCTTTTGCCATCGCACAGACTGTAACCAGCCAGGCTCCTCTGGCCTTGGAATTTTCCAAGCAAAAATACTGGAGTAGGTTGCCATTGCCTCCTCCAGAGGATCTTCTGGATCCAGGGATCAAACTCCCATCTCCTGCACTGGCAGGCAGATTCTTTCCCACTGAGTCACCAGTGAACTCCAAATTTTATAGTTCACCTAATTCAATCTCAGGTTCACATACATGAAAACAGAGGCAGCTGACCAAACTCAAATGTGGAAAACAGTCAGCCTAGAACCAAGATCTCCTCTAATCTAAGAGACTTCTCTTTCGACTGTCCTATCTTCATATAGGATCCAAGTTTACTTTTAAATTGCTTTCCCAAAATATCTGAAGATAATTTCCTGGAGAGTCTGAAAGATTAAGTTTAAACATGTTGAAACCTAGAATGGTATAATCTCGTCATCTTAATAGATGAGAATTCCTGTCTACACTCAAGTTATCAATATGAACCTGGAAAATTATAATGAATCTGATTAGTCATTTAATAATCATATATACTACAGAAAGACAGCAACACATAATCAAAACGTCTGGTAAACTCCATATGTGTGTCTACATTCCTTTGAGTACCTTTCAAATATGTAAACTGAAGCGCTGTAACAGTAATTTGTAGAGAATACTACACATGCACAGCAGTGCTCACTTTGCCTTAGGAAGTTTGAGACTTTCAGAGAAGCCAGCATGAGAGCTGTTCTCTCCCTTTCTCTTTTTCTCTTCCCTTTTCCACCTCTTCTTGCTTCACTCGAAGTAAAAGAACATACACGTATAACAAATCAAAACTCTTTTCATTAGGTAATTCTGCTTCTGTTAAATACAGATGACTTTTTCTGCCAGTTTTGGGCTTATCCTGGGACTCAGAAGGTAAAGAATCTGCCCGCAGAGCGGGAGACCTGTGCTCCATCCCTGGGTGGGGAAGATCCCCTGGAGAGGGAATGGCCACCCACTCCAGTATCCCTGCCTGGAAAATCCCATGGACAGAGGGGCCTGGCGGGCTCCCTGAGTCCATGGGGACGCCGAGAGTCGGACGCGACTGAGCAACTAGCACCTTCATCAACCACTTCCACTTTAAAGCCTCAGCTGAACCTGGTCAAAAGACTGGGCCTCCACCGTCAATAAATACCGTTTACAGCCTCTCCCCGGGCGGTGCCACCTGACGCACGGGCACCTTCGGCTGTCATTTTCTCCTCACCCTCTGTCATCCTCTCAGGCCATCCCACCTACCCCGCCACCTCCCAGCCCGAGCCTTGCCTTTCCTCCCCACTAGCGTGTCAGCCCCACCAGCCGCCCTGCGGGGAAACACTGCGCCTCTCCCTGCCTGGCTTCACAGGTAGCCACACCCTCGGGGCGCTCCTTCTCCCCTGCCCCACCCCAAGACCAGCCGGGCCACCAGACCTTCCTCCTCCGAAGCACGGGAAGAAAGACGCTATAGCCTGGGCCTTCCCGGCAGGCAACGTGCGGATCACGTGAGGCGCCCACGCTGCCCACGCTGGTCTCGCGAGACTAAACTCCGCAAGACCAAATTGGGAGACTCATCATGCCTCCCAGTGCATGTCTGGAGAAGAATGGATCTGAGGATGGTTTCTCAAAGGAAAAGCCCAAGAAAGAATTGCCAGAGGAAGGCAGGGTGCCCACAGCCTCTTGAAACCTCAGAAGAGAAACACCAGCCCCGCTTTCCAAGTAAAAGTAACATCCTGTTGTTGGATCGGTATAAACCTGGATCGGTATAAACCGATCGGTATAAACCTGCAGGATCGGTATAAACCTGAGTTTCCCTGGCTCACAAGCTGAGACTTCTGCATCCAGAACCTCCATTCCTTCCCCTTTTCTTTGGTGCAGCCAAACTATGGGAATCATACCCTTTTAGGAAATTCCCTTCTCGGTATTCAGTTTAATCGACTTCATTGGTAGCTTTCAAAAACTATTTTGTAACACACATGACTCATATATTTGAAATTTAGTCTCATTGGTAACTTTAATGTGGTGACTTTGACCTGTAACTTAAAAGACAGACGTTCTACATTTAATGCTCAGTCAGTCGTGAAAGAAAATTAAAAAGCATATCACCTCATAAAACAAAGGTCAGTGACACTTCCTGTAATTTCCAGATCCAGTCTTACACCTCAGCAAATTATACTTAACATGCACATATTATTAATGTTTTTCCCCTTTGGCTTATTTAAATCTTAGCTGTCATAAAGAGTTGTAAGTATTGTGTGTATATATTTATTGTTTGTGAAAAAACAGGTTGTTTCAAGCAAACTAGGAAAAACGTACTCGATGTAACTTAATTGTGAAATGTAAGTCATTCAGTAAAAGTAGACTAGATGATTCTGTACAGTTAAATGGCAACCCACTACAGTCCTCTTGCCTGGAAGATCCCAAGGACAGAAGAACTTGGCGGGCTGCAGTCCATGGGGCTACAAAATGAATTGGATGCACTGAGCAGGGTAGTCTTTTTAAAGATGCTAATCAACATCTGAGGCAATGTGTTTTGAAACTTTCCCTATTTGTCGTAAAATGAAGGGAAGCGTAGTAAGTTTTTCATAATAATGTTTTTTTCACTTTAGAAGATTCTTTTATTATAAACTATGTCCTAAATTTTTTGCTGTTAAAGTGTGCTCTCAAGAAATAAAGGTATGAGAGGTGGATATGTCCAATGTCTTATGGACATTGGTGTGAGGAAGGGGAATATGCTGTGGGACTAGGGGGTGTCAAAAAAAGGCTCTGTGGCAACCTGGAGGAGTGGGATGGGGAGGGGGCTGAGGGAGGTTTGGGACAGGGACATATGTATACCTATGGCGAATTTGGGTCGATGTGTGGCAGTAAACAACAAAACCCTGTAAATAATAATAATAATATTTGTATGGAATAAAAAAAAATAAAGATACAAAATTTTTTATTTTTATTTTTTTAATGTCCTTACTCAGTAAAACATAAAGATATCCAATCAATGTTTATGTCTATTTCATTGTTATCATTACTGTTGCTATTATTCTTAATGGTTCATTAAATCTGAAAGTCTGAGAAATAATGATCTTATTCCCCTCCCAGCCTTTATATTGTATGATAACCAAACAGGTAGTTATGTTGTTATTAAAATATGTCCAGGAAAACATTTGTGTTATTCAGTTGCTCAGTCATGTCTGACTCTTTGTGACCCCATGGACTGCAGCAAGCCAGGCCAGGAAAAATGATCCCACCTAATACATAAATATTTATATCAGATTAAGAGGATAACATGGACACCTTATTTTTCAAATCTTTTCTCTAATGTAGAAACCACATGAGTGAAAATAAGTGGGAGGGTGCAAAGGGTTAGAATTGTCTGATGCTTTAAAATATTCAAAGAGCTCTATCATCATCTCACTCAATCTTCACAAGCAACCCTGTGAAATAGGTAGCACATAGACACATTTGGGTTGCTCTATGTAAGTCAGTCAGTAAAAGTAGACTAGATGATTCTGTACAGTTAAATGGCAACCCACTACAGTCCTCTTGCCTGGAAGATCCCAAGGACAGAAGAACTTGGCGGGCTGCAGTCCATGGGGCTACAAAATGAATTGGATGCACTGAGCATGGTAGTTTTTTTAAAGATGCTAATCAACATCTGAGGCAATGTGTTTTGAAACTTTCCCTATTTGTCGTAAAATGAAGGGAAGCGTAGTAAGTTTTTCATAATAATGTTTTTTTCACTTTAGAAGATTCTTTTATTATAAACTATGTCCTAAATTTTTTGCTGTTAAAGTGTGCTCTCAAGAAATAAAGGTATGAGAGGTGGATATGTCCAATGTCTTATGGACATTGGTGTGAGGAAGGGGAATATGCTGTGGGACTAGGGGGTGTCAAAAAAAGGCTCTGTGGCAACCTGGAGGAGTGGGATGGGGAGGGGGCTGAGGGAGGTTTGGGACAGGGACATATGTATACCTATGGCGAATTTGGGTCGATGTGTGGCAGTAAACAACAAAACCCTGTAAATAATAATAATAATATTTGTATGGAATAAAAAAAAATAAAGATACAAAATTTTTTATTTTTATTTTTTTAATGTCCTTACTCAGTAAAACATAAAGATATCCAATCAATGTTTATGTCTATTTCATTGTTATCATTACTGTTGCTATTATTCTTAATGGTTCATTAAATCTGAAAGTCTGAGAAATAATGATCTTATTCCCCTCCCAGCCTTTATATTGTATGATAACCAAACAGGTAGTTATGTTGTTATTAAAATATGTCCAGGAAAACATTTGTGTTATTCAGTTGCTCAGTCATGTCTGACTCTTTGTGACCCCATGGACTGCAGCAAGCCAGGCCAGGAAAAATGATCCCACCTAATACATAAATATTTATATCAGATTAAGAGGATAACATGGACACCTTATTTTTCAAATCTTTTCTCTAATGTAGAAACCACATGAGTGAAAATAAGTGGGAGGGTGCAAAGGGTTAGAATTGTCTGATGCTTTAAAATATTCAAAGAGCTCTATCATCATCTCACTCAATCTTCACAAGCAACCCTGTGAAATAGGTAGCACATAGACACATTTGGGTTGCTCTATGTCAAAAGAAAAATCTTTTGCCCCAAAAGTAAGAAATGGGTAAATTATACATTGTATATTTTTATAGCTGGAGAGAAAATAATTGGCAATGGACTATTTAAAATCAACTTGCTTGGTGTTGTGCTTATTTAAGTCACACAGTTTTGTGTTTTGCTTGTGTTCTGCTTATTTAAATCACAGTATGACATTAAGTAATGCTTTCATGTTAATTGGCCCAACTTAACAACACAGAGCAGGAAAATTTGTCATCAGTTTCAATCATACACATCTTTTTAAGTTTTTAAAAATTATTTGTGGCTGTGCTGAGTCTTCATGCTCTATACAGGCTTTCTTTAGTTGTAACACATGGGCTTCTTATTGCAGTGGCTTCTCTTGTTGCTGAGCACTGGCTCTATAGTGCTCTGGCTCAGTAGCTGCAGTACACCGGGCTTAGTTACCCACAGCAGGTGGAATCTTCCCCAACCAGGCATTCAACCCATATCCCCTGTGTTGGCAGGCAGATTCCTAACCACCAGGCCACCAGGGAAGTCCCATTATACACTTCTTATTTATCTATTTTTAATTGGAAAATAATTGCTTTACAATGTTGTGTTGGCTTCTTAAATGTGCTTTTTTCCCGTTCTGATAATCACTGTACCAAGCACCCGCAACCAACCTATCTTTGACTTTCTTCATAATCACTGCTGTGGACATGACACTTTTATGACCTTATGAAATGAAAGCCCTATCTTGTTGACAATTTTTAAAACACACAATCATCATCAACAACAAAAACACCTCAACTAACTGTATAAATATGTTTCCTAGCTCTAGAACCTCTCTGTTTCCATACAGGCTGGCAAAAAAAAAAAAGTCAAAACAAAACCAAAAAAATTGCTGTGTCAATTCCCTTGCCAGCAAGATAATACAAGTTAGCATATGTTCCAGAGAAAATTGTCTAAGAAACTTTGTTTCTGTTAGTTATTTTCAAGACTGTGATAGCAACACCCTGAAAATAAGTGGGAGGGTGCAAAGGGTTAGAATTGTCTGATGCTTTAAAATATTCAAAAGTTAAAAAAGAAATGGTAGCACATAGACACATTTGGGTTGCTCTATGTCAAAAGAAAAATCTTTTGCCCCAAAAGTAAGAAATGGGTAAATTATACATTGTATATTTTTATAGCTGGAGAGAAAATAATTGGCAATGGACTATTTAAAATCAACTTGCTTGGTGTTGTGCTTATTTAAGTCACACAGTTTTGTGTTTTGCTTGTGTTCTGCTTATTTAAATCACAGTATGACATTAAGTAATGCTTTCATGTTAATTGGCCCAACTTAACAACACAGAGCAGGAAAATTTGTCATCAGTTTCAATCATACACATCTTTTTAAGTTTTTAAAAATTATTTGTGGCTGTGCTGAGTCTTCATGCTCTATACAGGCTTTCTTTAGTTGTAACACATGGGCTTCTTATTGCAGTGGCTTCTCTTGTTGCTGAGCACTGGCTCTATAGTGCTCTGGCTCAGTAGCTGCAGTACACCGGGCTTAGTTACCCACAGCAGGTGGAATCTTCCCCAACCAGGCATTCAACCCATATCCCCTGTGTTGGCAGGCAGATTCCTAACCACCAGGCCACCAGGGAAGTCCCATTATACACTTCTTATTTATCTATTTTTAATTGGAAAATAATTGCTTTACAATGTTGTGTTGGCTTCTTAAATGTGCTTTTTTCCCGTTCTGATAATCACTGTACCAAGCACCCGCAACCAACCTATCTTTGACTTTCTTCATAATCACTGCTGTGGACATGACACTTTTATGACCTTATGAAATGAAAGCCCTATCTTGTTGACAATTTTTAAAACACACAATCATCATCAACAACAAAAACACCTCAACTAACTGTATAAATATGTTTCCTAGCTCTAGAACCTCTCTGTTTCCATACAGGCTGGCAAAAAAAAAAAAGTCAAAACAAAACCAAAAAAATTGCTGTGTCAATTCCCTTGCCAGCAAGATAATACAAGTTAGCATATGTTCCAGAGAAAATTGTCTAAGAAACTTTGTTTCTGTTAGTTATTTTCAAGACTGTGATAGCAACACCCTGCTCTTTACCAGTTTCATTTTAGGTAGGGTGATTACATTACAGGACTTATTCTTGTAGGGCTGATTATTCAGCACTGTCGTAGTTCGGTCACTAAGTCCTGTCTTCCTCTGCGATCTCATGATATTCAGCACTGTTAAATGAGAAAAATGTGCTGAAGTTTGAGTAGAAAGCCTCAAAAGAGAAAGGTAAATGTGAGAAAAATGCTTCTGATGGACCGAGCAGGTGCTTTTTTTTTTTTTGAACTGTTTGGATGTACTGCGGAAAGAGGAACAAACGTTGAAGGGCCAGAACTGCAGCAGAAGGAATGATTTCACTAAAACCGGGATTTTATAATAAAAGAAATACCCGTATTCTCTGACACTGTTTCAGGTTTCACTGCTTTAGCAGAGTCCACGTTTGAAGGCGGGCCCTCATGCTCGCCTCTCCAACAGTCTCCTCCCTCCACTTTCTTCCTTCTTTCTCCCAAGCGCTAGGTCCCCTCCTCCCAAGACGGCAGTTAAATCCGGACGGACGAGCCCGGCTCCTGGCTGCCTGCTTTGGCTGCTGAAGGGGCCGCCGCATCAGGAAAAGTAAAAGGACCGCAAACCTTTCAGATCAGGTCCTCTCCTCGGAAAGTATTGAGCACAGGTAAGAAATATTATTACTTGTTATTTAGAAACTCAGGCATAGCGATTAGACGTAAGTAATAAAATAGAAAAGCAATTAAGAGAAATTTAACTTCTCTGACATCCCTGTGATGGGAGGCCTAGTAGGTATCAACATAAGGAAAATAACATGGTCAGAGGAAAATCTTTCTCTCATTTAGCCAGACTTGGAGAGTATCATTTCAGAGGAAATGTTCCCGAACATCTCGGTCTCGTGACCTCTTTTACTCCTAAAAATTCTTGAGGATCTTGAAGAATTTTTGTTTCTCTAGGTTATTTATTGATATTACTGTCATTTGCTGTGTTAGAAGTTAAGATTGAGAAATGTGAAAACAGTGACCTATTAATTTATATGAAGATAACAAAAGGTACATGACATGTTAGCATAAAGAACATCTTCAATTATACATAGCTATATATTCCCCAAAAAAAGTCTACTTTTTTGAGAAGTACACTATTCCAAAAAAGTTTTCATTTTTACAGATACCTTTAACATCTAGCCTAATAGAAAACAGGTGTATTCTCATCTGCTTCTGCATTTAGTCTATGCAGTATCACACAGAAATGTAGCCCCTGGTAAATTCTATTGTACACTTATGAGAAAATGAGAGTAAATATGACAAATTACATCTTAGAATTATTATGAAAATTTCTTTGACCTCATGAACCCCCAGGAACCACTGCTTTGGAACATTCTAATGTTAAAATCAATAAGCTTCTCTTTAATGGGAGTCTCAACTCTGAATCAACTATTTAAAAGCAAACAAAAAATCATTAGTATAAGATCTTGATGGAATCGGCATCAACACCCTTAGGCTAGACTACATTGGACTGTATTATAGCATTCCCCAGAAGAATTTTATTTCACAACAAGGGCTGAGTAAATATCTCCACTTGGAAATATAAATAACAAAAATTCAGGACACTCAAACTTGTTTAGGCCTGTATCTAGCTATCTCAAGTTCTAGTAAATCTTCCTTCAAAATATCTTTTTAAATCTGGCTTGTCCATAACGTCCCTACATGAATATTATGAATTCTTACATGAATTCATTCACAAATTCTTATCATAGTTTCATGACATGTCTTTAATCTTTTTTGTAGTGCCATTGCCAGCTCAGTAAGTTTTCTAGTTATCTTTTTTTCTATCAGACGTAAGTAATAAAATAGAAAAGCAATTAAGAGAAATTTAACTTCTCTGACATCCCTGTGATGGGAGGCCTAGTAGGTATCAACATAAGGAAAATAACATGGTCAGAGGAAAATCTTTCTCTCATTTAGCCAGACTTGGAGAGTATCATTTCAGAGGAAATGTTCCCGAACATCTCGGTCTCGTGACCTCTTTTACTCCTAAAAATTCTTGAGGATCTTGAAGAATTTTTGTTTCTCTAGGTTATTTATTGATATTACTGTCATTTGCTGTGTTAGAAGTTAAGATTGAGAAATGTGAAAACAGTGACCTATTAATTTATATGAAGATAACAAAAGGTACATGACATGTTAGCATAAAGAACATCTTCAATTATACATAGCTATATATTCCCCAAAAAAAGTCTACTTTTTTGAGAAGTACACTATTCCAAAAAAGTTTTCATTTTTACAGATACCTTTAACATCTAGCCTAATAGAAAACAGGTGTATTCTCATCTGCTTCTGCATTTAGTCTATGCAGTATCACACAGAAATGTAGCCCCTGGTAAATTCTATTGTACACTTATGAGAAAATGAGAGTAAATATGACAAATTACATCTTAGAATTATTATGAAAATTTCTTTGACCTCATGAACCCCCAGGAACCACTGCTTTGGAACATTCTAATGTTAAAATCAATAAGCTTCTCTTTAATGGGAGTCTCAACTCTGAATCAACTATTTAAAAGCAAACAAAAAATCATTAGTATAAGATCTTGATGGAATCGGCATCAACACCCTTAGGCTAGACTACATTGGACTGTATTATAGCATTCCCCAGAAGAATTTTATTTCACAACAAGGGCTGAGTAAATATCTCCACTTGGAAATATAAATAACAAAAATTCAGGACACTCAAACTTGTTTAGGCCTGTATCTAGCTATCTCAAGTTCTAGTAAATCTTCCTTCAAAATATCTTTTTAAATCTGGCTTGTCCATAACGTCCCTACATGAATATTATGAATTCTTACATGAATTCATTCACAAATTCTTATCATAGTTTCATGACATGTCTTTAATCTTTTTTGTAGTGCCATTGCCAGCTCAGTAATCTGCTTTCCTATTACCTGTGAGATTAAATACGCACGCTTCTATGTGATTTTCTAAGCCCTTCATAGTCTAACCACGTACCTTGTGGTCACTGTAGGACTACAGAATTATTCCACTATAGTTAAAAAAAAAAATAGCTCCATTCAGTCCACCCCCCACCACGGTATTATGTTAATTATCACGTAAATGCTCTTCTATGTTCTCCATCTATTCAATCAAGGAGTCAGGATTAAATTCAATTCTCCTTTTCACACAAGCCCAATCCAGCAGTTCCATTTGGGCCTCCTGCTTTGAGTCTGTATTTAACAGTTGATTATATACTGTACACCTTTCATTGTTAACTATTTACCCAAACATTTACCTGTCTTCTACCATCACCCCCCACCTCTACCATGCCCACGTTCTTACCTTCATAAGATGGCAGAATTTTCAAGGACAGAATGACTTATAGAACTGAAAAGTTAGGTTTTGATCTTATTGCTCTCAAGGTGATCACCCACCAGATTTTAAGGAATTAATTAGGTAACATGCTTCCTCATTTCATCCCATACCTATTCTACAGAATTGAAATTCCATGGCAAAGATAAACATAATCATTATTGCTTTTTAATTTCAAGACATTTTAACTTTTAATATCACAGTATGTTTTTTAATTCCAAGTGGCTTAACAAAGTTGCTTATATAATGAATAGTCCATCAATATGTATTATTTTAGAAATATGAGGAAGTGGTTACTAGGACATTTGCCATGTATAAATAGTTCTCTATTTGCAGCCCTAAGCAGCAGCTAGAACTATGGAATGCTGGAGCTGAGGGAAACTAATTTAAATATTGACCATTCAATTCTCTCTTGTTTAAATGAGGAAACTGAGATCCTCAGAATTAAATGATTTACCCCAGAAAAGATCAGAACACCTGGTTTAATCTCCATCATGATTTTCTACCATTCACTAGCCTCTGGTTTCCAAGGATTGTATAGCTAAAACTTTTCCTGGATGCAAAGAGTCAATTATCTCTGCTTACTCCTGGGAGGATCTATCTGGGGTGGTTTATAACTCTTTAAAAAGAAAAAGTCAAGAAATCTCAAAATCTTAGATGAAACATTCAGAGCATTTTTATCCAATGGGAACTACATTTTTCATAGATTAGAGTTAAGAAAGCTAAGGAACATGAGTAAGAAAGGAAAAGAGGAAAATTGGGAAGAGAAGAGGAAGAGGAACACAGCACTTGGAATCAAAGATATACTGAGATCTAACAAAGAGTGCTGAGAAAATAAATAATTCAAAATAAACACTCACATGAAATGAAAGAGAAAGTAAACTATTACTACTAAAGGAAAAAAATATTCAAGAAATTCTATTTTTAAAATCTGTCTTCAGATTTTCAGGGTCTTTTCCAATGAGTCTTCTCTTCACATCAGGTGGCCACAGTATTAGAGCTTCAGCTTCAGCATCAGTCGTTACAGTGAATCGATTTATACATGTACCCACGTTCTTACCTTCATAAGATGGCAGAATTTTCAAGGACAGAATGACTTATAGAACTGAAAAGTTAGGTTTTGATCTTATTGCTCTCAAGGTGATCACCCACCAGATTTTAAGGAATTAATTAGGTAACATGCTTCCTCATTTCATCCCATACCTATTCTACAGAATTGAAATTCCATGGCAAAGATAAACATAATCATTATTGCTTTTTAATTTCAAGACATTTTAACTTTTAATATCACAGTATGTTTTTTAATTCCAAGTGGCTTAACAAAGTTGCTTATATAATGAATAGTCCATCAATATGTATTATTTTAGAAATATGAGGAAGTGGTTACTAGGACATTTGCCATGTATAAATAGTTCTCTATTTGCAGCCCTAAGCAGCAGCTAGAACTATGGAATGCTGGAGCTGAGGGAAACTAATTTAAATATTGACCATTCAATTCTCTCTTGTTTAAATGAGGAAACTGAGATCCTCAGAATTAAATGATTTACCCCAGAAAAGATCAGAACACCTGGTTTAATCTCCATCATGATTTTCTACCATTCACTAGCCTCTGGTTTCCAAGGATTGTATAGCTAAAACTTTTCCTGGATGCAAAGAGTCAATTATCTCTGCTTACTCCTGGGAGGATCTATCTGGGGTGGTTTATAACTCTTTAAAAAGAAAAAGTCAAGAAATCTCAAAATCTTAGATGAAACATTCAGAGCATTTTTATCCAATGGGAACTACATTTTTCATAGATTAGAGTTAAGAAAGCTAAGGAACATGAGTAAGAAAGGAAAAGAGGAAAATTGGGAAGAGAAGAGGAAGAGGAACACAGCACTTGGAATCAAAGATATACTGAGATCTAACAAAGAGTGCTGAGAAAATAAATAATTCAAAATAAACACTCACATGAAATGAAAGAGAAAGTAAACTATTACTACTAAAGGAAAAAAATATTCAAGAAATTCTATTTTTAAAATCTGTCTTCAGATTTTCAGGGTCTTTTCCAATGAGTCTTCTCTTCACATCAGGTGGCCACAGTATTAGAGCTTCAGCTTCAGCATCAGTCGTTACAGTGAATCATCAGACTTTACTTTCACTACCAGACACATCCGCAACTGGGTGTTGTATCCGCTTTGGCTCAGCCTCTTCATTCCTTCTGGAGCTATTTCTACACTTTTCTCCAGTAGCATTGTGAAAACTTACTGACCTGGGGAGTTCATCTTTCAGTGTAGTATCTTTTTGCCTTTTCGTACTGGGGTTTTCAAGGCAAGAATGCTGAAGAATGCTGAATGGTTTGCCATTCCCTTTTCCAGTAGACCACATTTTGTCAGGACTTTCCACTATGACTCATCTGTCCTGGGTGGCCCTACATAGCATGGCTCATAGTTTTATTGAGTTAGGCAAAGTTGTAGTCTATGTGATCAGTTTGGTTAGTTGTCTAATTTGGAGTAATAAGAGCTATTTTAATAGGATGAACATAGGGAGGGGGTTGTGGGCACTGAGGAAATAATGATTAGCTAAGAATGGAGGAGTCAGAGAAGTTTTCCTGGAGGAGATGTTTGAGCTGTAACTTAAAAGATAAAGAGTGAGGAAGGGTTTCACAGGCAAAAATGGGAGGGGAAGTTTCTGCCACACATGAGGAATAACTGGCTACACAGTGGAATGAGAGTCTGGAAACTAGAAAAGCAAGTAGAGGAATATTAGAATAGACGATACCAGAGGGCTTTCCTGGTGGTCCAGTGGGTAAGGACACCGCCTTGCAGTGCAAGGGGCGCCGGTTCCATCCCTGGCCTAGGAAGATCCCACATGCCGCAAAGTGGCTGGACCGATGTGTCCAATTACTGAGCCGGAGCTCTGGAGTTCATGCGCCCAGAGCCGGTGCTCTGCGACAACAGAGGCCACCGCAATGGGAGGCCCACACAAGCCAAAGAACAAAGATGGATGAAACTAGACAAATGAAAGACCAATAGAAGTGGCCCGCCCACCCCCCTCCCTACCCACACCTGCCAAAATAAATAAATGTTTATAAAAAAAAAAAAGAAGAAGATACCAGAAATGACAAAAGCTAGATTTAAAATCATGCTGGTGGAGGTAGAGGGGAGATACCAAATCCTAGACACATAACTTAGTTATAATCTTGAGACAGTTATAATTTTGAGACAGGAGAAGATTAGGCAAAGCAGTTGAGAAGAACTCCCAGTTTTGAGTTTGGATGGGTAGGTGCTCAGGTGCTCAGCCGTGTCCGACTCTTTGAGATCCCATGGCTTGTAACCCACTAGGCTCCTCTGTCTGTAGATTTTTCCAGACAAGAATACTGAATGGTTTGCCATTCCCTTTTCCAGTAGACCACATTTTGTCAGGACTTTCCACTATGACTCATCTGTCCTGGGTGGCCCTACATAGCATGGCTCATAGTTTTATTGAGTTAGGCAAAGTTGTAGTCTATGTGATCAGTTTGGTTAGTTGTCTAATTTGGAGTAATAAGAGCTATTTTAATAGGATGAACATAGGGAGGGGGTTGTGGGCACTGAGGAAATAATGATTAGCTAAGAATGGAGGAGTCAGAGAAGTTTTCCTGGAGGAGATGTTTGAGCTGTAACTTAAAAGATAAAGAGTGAGGAAGGGTTTCACAGGCAAAAATGGGAGGGGAAGTTTCTGCCACACATGAGGAATAACTGGCTACACAGTGGAATGAGAGTCTGGAAACTAGAAAAGCAAGTAGAGGAATATTAGAATAGACGATACCAGAGGGCTTTCCTGGTGGTCCAGTGGGTAAGGACACCGCCTTGCAGTGCAAGGGGCGCCGGTTCCATCCCTGGCCTAGGAAGATCCCACATGCCGCAAAGTGGCTGGACCGATGTGTCCAATTACTGAGCCGGAGCTCTGGAGTTCATGCGCCCAGAGCCGGTGCTCTGCGACAACAGAGGCCACCGCAATGGGAGGCCCACACAAGCCAAAGAACAAAGATGGATGAAACTAGACAAATGAAAGACCAATAGAAGTGGCCCGCCCACCCCCCTCCCTACCCACACCTGCCAAAATAAATAAATGTTTATAAAAAAAGAAGAAGAAGATACCAGAAATGACAAAAGCTAGATTTAAAATCATGCTGGTGGAGGTAGAGGGGAGATACCAAATCCTAGACACATAACTTAGTTATAATCTTGAGACAGTTATAATTTTGAGACAGGAGAAGATTAGGCAAAGCAGTTGAGAAGAACTCCCAGTTTTGAGTTTGGATGGGTAGGTGCTCAGGTGCTCAGCCGTGTCCGACTCTTTGAGATCCCATGGCTTGTAACCCACTAGGCTCCTCTGTCTGTAGATTTTTCCAGACAAGAATACTGGAGCAGGTTGCCATTTCCAACTCCAGGGAATCTTCCCGACCTAGGGATTGAACCTGCATCTCTTACTTCTCCTGCATTGGCAGGCAGGTTCTTTACCACTATGACACCTGGGAAGCCCGGATTTCACTTTGGTACAAGTTATTTGGACATATTTTAGAAAGCATTTCATTAGTACATCTTACAGTTGGGACTATGGATCTGGAACTAAAAATTGAAATTTGCAAGTTATATATCCCCCACTAACTTCCACCCTCTCTCTTTACGTTAGAACTAAACTTCCTTGAAAAAAAGTTTATATTCACTGGACTTACTTTGTTTTTCATCCCATTCTGTCCTAGATCTCTGTTCACTTGCTTTTCCTCACTCAACTTTCCCTAAATTGTTTTATTGATATCAAAACATTCTAATTGCCAAAATCAATGAACAAGTTTCTGCTTGTATCTAAATTACGGACTCTAAAGCATCTGACACCAAGCAACTCTTTCCTGAAGTTTCTGTGATACTTATCTCTTAGATCTGCAAAACTGAATTAATCATTTTCCACTCAAGCCTGTCTTTCATCCTCTGTTTTCTTAATGAGGTAACCCCTCAACAGATTGCCCAAGCCAGAAACTTTGAGGTCATCCTCAGTTCCTCCTTCTTCCATCCGACCCACAACTAATCAGCAGAAAAATGCTACTGTTCATGATTTCTCTTGAGTCATACCCACAGCCACTGCCTTAGTGTGTAACCTCAGCAACTCTAGTTAAAATTGCTCCTGCTGGGCTTCCCTGGTGGTCCAGTGGGTAAAGATACTGCCTTACAGTGCAAGAAGCGCCAGTTCAATCCCTGGCCTGGGAAGATCTCACATGCCGTGGAGCGGCTGGACTGTTGTGTCCAACTACCGAGCCAGCGCTCTGGAGCGCGCGCGCCCAGAACCGGTGCTCTGCAATGAGAGAGGCCACTGCAATGGGAGGCCCACACAGGCCAAAGAACAAAGATGGACTAAAATAAATAAATGAAAGGCCTATAGAAGTGGCCAAAAAAAAAAAAAAAAAAAATTTGCCCCTGCTATTGTTTTCTGGCCTCTGTCCAAATTTATTAGTATCTCATCAAATCCATTCTCTATGCTGGTGCCAGAGAGAGCTTATTGAAACATAAAGTTGACCATGTCTTTCTCCTACTGAAAGTAACTCAGTACTTTCAGGGAAAATGTTCAAACTCTTTAGCCTACTTAAACAGGGGCTTTAAAACCTGACTCTCTTTTACAAGCTTTTGGCAAACTACTACACTGCAAATTGCATTTTATTTGAATTGAACTAGGCAGAATCAAACTAATTTAATACAAAGATAAGTCTCACTTTATAGGCAAAATGAAATCTGTGAACTCCAGATTGAATAGTTGATTTAGAGTGACAGTTTGAAACTGGCCAGGTGAGTTGTGAACTATTGACAGTCTTGCCACATGGAAGTGCTTCTTCCACCTGGTAGAAATATCTGCTTTCATGTCAGTATGCTGTAAGTGAGGCTATTCTTTAAATATCTCAGAAGCTCTTGAGACAAACAGGTTATGGTGGCATTATTTTTTAACATTTACTACTATCATAATTTTAGATGTCTTTTTCATTTATTCATTCATTCAGCAAACTTTATCAGATGTCTGCTGTGTGCCAGGTTCACAAAACTGAACCTGATAGGTATTCGTCCTCTTAAGGAATTTACATTCTAGCAGGGGGAAAAAAAACACAAAAATATGTTTACAAATCATGTTAAACTATTTGAGGCCAGGGGCTTCCCTGGTGGTCCAGTGGGTAAAGAGTCTGCCTTGTAGTACAAGGGTCACAGGTTCAATCCCTGGCCCGGGAAGATCTCACGTGCCCTGGAGCAACTGGACTGGTGTGTTCAATTACAAACCAGTGCTCTGGAATGAGAGAGGCCACTGCAATGGGAAGCCCACACAGGACAAAGAATAAAGATGGATGAAAATAAATAAATATAAAACCAATAAAAGAGGCCAAAATTTTATATATATATATATATATATATATATATATATATATATATATATATATATATACATTTGAGACCAGATTTCCATGATATTATCAAGAAGGTATAATTTGTCTTTGGGAATCTCAGCCATTTATTTTCAGTATCCCCACCCTGACTCTCACTGCTGCCCTGATCCCTTTCATCAAGGTACTTAGATAATTCCAAAAGCTCATTCTTTCTCTCTCTCTTTTTTTTTTCTCTTTAGTTGGAGGATAATTACTTTACAATGTTATATTGGTTTCTGCCATGCAACAACATGAATCAGCCATACATATACATATATCCCCTCCCTCTAGAGCCTCCCTTCCACGCACTCCCATTCCAACCATGTGGGTCATCGGAGCCCAGTTTATTTGAATTGAACTAGGCAGAATCAAACTAATTTAATACAAAGATAAGTCTCACTTTATAGGCAAAATGAAATCTGTGAACTCCAGATTGAATAGTTGATTTAGAGTGACAGTTTGAAACTGGCCAGGTGAGTTGTGAACTATTGACAGTCTTGCCACATGGAAGTGCTTCTTCCACCTGGTAGAAATATCTGCTTTCATGTCAGTATGCTGTAAGTGAGGCTATTCTTTAAATATCTCAGAAGCTCTTGAGACAAACAGGTTATGGTGGCATTATTTTTTAACATTTACTACTATCATAATTTTAGATGTCTTTTTCATTTATTCATTCATTCAGCAAACTTTATCAGATGTCTGCTGTGTGCCAGGTTCACAAAACTGAACCTGATAGGTATTCGTCCTCTTAAGGAATTTACATTCTAGCAGGGGGAAAAAAAACACAAAAATATGTTTACAAATCATGTTAAACTATTTGAGGCCAGGGGCTTCCCTGGTGGTCCAGTGGGTAAAGAGTCTGCCTTGTAGTACAAGGGTCACAGGTTCAATCCCTGGCCCGGGAAGATCTCACGTGCCCTGGAGCAACTGGACTGGTGTGTTCAATTACAAACCAGTGCTCTGGAATGAGAGAGGCCACTGCAATGGGAAGCCCACACAGGACAAAGAATAAAGATGGATGAAAATAAATGAATAAATGAACAATAAAAGAGGCCAAAATTTTATATATATATATATATATATATATATATATATATATATATATATATATATTTGAGACCAGATTTCCATGATATTATCAAGAAGGTATAATTTGTCTTTGGGAATCTCAGCCATTTATTTTCAGTATCCCCACCCTGACTCTCACTGCTGCCCTGATCCCTTTCATCAAGGTACTTAGATAATTCCAAAAGCTCATTCTTTCTCTCTCTCTTTTTTTTTTCTCTTTAGTTGGAGGATAATTACTTTACAATGTTATATTGGTTTCTGCCATGCAACAACATGAATCAGCCATACATATACATATATCCCCTCCCTCTAGAGCCTCCCTTCCACGCACTCCCATTCCAACCATGTGGGTCATCGGAGCCCAGGCTGAGCTCCCTGTGCTATACAGCAGCTTCCCACTAGCCATCCGTTTTACATATGGTAATGTATATATTAATAAAAAGTATATATATATGTACGTGTATATATATATATACACATATATACCTATATATTACATATGAACTGACTCTAGATAAAACTGTTAAAATAACCACCAGATGAAGAGTCAGCTCAAGATGGTGGCCTCACAAGGTCTTGAACTCACCTCCTGCCACAGACCATAGATCTACAGCTACACATAAATCATTCCCTATGAAAAAGACCTAAAAACAAGATGAAATCTCTTGCACAAGGAAAGATAAAAGAGCCACATCTAGATGGGTGGGAGAGGGAGAGCCATGGTTTCACCAAAAACCCACAATAGAGACTGATAATACAAAACAGAGCTAGTCCCTGAGGAGCCAGAGGTCAGTGCCCCACATCAGGCACCCCAGCCTTTGAGAATTGCACTGGAAAGATGAAGCGCCATTACATCGGATTTTGAAAATCAGTAGAGTTTGCACCCAGGAAGACTATAGGCCGTAGGAAACAGAGCCTCTGCTCTTAAAGGGCTAGTGTGCAGACTCACTCACCACAGGACCATCACAGAAGTAGCAGTTTGGAAAGCACACAGACCATATGTGAAAGGAGATCCATTTGATAATCTTAAAGCATCTGAGGGAGGTGCAGGAGCTTTTTAGGACTCTTTCCACCTGGATGGAGGCACTAGCAGAGGCTGTTTTTGCATCTTCCCTCTATCTTGCTAGCACTGATGGGTGCCAGCCTCGCACTGTCCCTCTAACCTGCTGGTGCCACTGGGCACACCCACATTGTTCTCCTGGCCCTGGCAAAGCCTGGCAGGTGTACACAGCCCACGTGGGGGAATGTTCCTAGAGCTCTTAACTCTGGTGGCTGGAGGGACTGCATTTCTGAGTTTCATGAATCTGAAACAATCAAATGGGTAGTTCTTGGAAGGCTACCACAGGTACTGAACAGACAGCAGACTGAAATGTACTACCAATCTCTTTGTGAAAAAGGACTAGCGATTTGTCCTGGAGCTCTGACAAGCTGAGCCTGGCAGAGGGACACATTTCAGGTTTACCTCTCTTCTAAAAGCTATAGAAGTGCTCTCAAGAAATGTAGGCTGGGGGAACCATCTCTGTTCTCTTCTTTGGCTTTGCTGCAGTTCACCAGCACCTACCAGAAACGACCTCACACATGCTACTTGAGCCCTGATTTTTGCAACTGCAGTCAAAAGGACAACTTCAGATAGCCAGGTCTGGAGGCTAGCAGAATTTACAATTACAATCCCCCAGGGCGATATGTATTTGCGTAGCTTAAAAAATGCTGCCTGAGGGTGTGACTTCTAATCAGCCTGAACTAGGTCCTGACTGAGGTCTCTGCTCTGGAGTACTCAAAGGTCTTGTCACACCCGCAGCCCTTGGGACCTGTCAAGAAGAAATCAGGCTGCAGAGGCAGTCACAAAGGTTGAATGACAACCAAGAACGAGGGCAAGGTTAAATGATAAGGTTCATCTCTACACAAGGCCATTCCTTAAAAACTAGGAGAGAGAACTGATTTGCCTAATACATAAAAAGCATAGAGAGCCAAACAAAATGAGGAATGAGAAGACTATGTTCCAAAGGAATGCATAAGATAAAACCCCAGAAGAAAATCGTAATGAAATGGAGATAAGTAATTTACCTGATAAAGATTTTTTTTTTAACATTTATTTATTTATTTATTTTGGCGGGGGTGGCGAGGGAGGGGGGTGGGTGGGCCACTTCCACTGGTCTTTCATTTGTCTATTTTCATCCATCTTTGTTCTTTGGCCCGTGTGTGCCTCCCATCTCAGTGGCCTCTGTTGTCGCAGAGCACCGGCTCTGGGCGCATGCACTCCAGAGCTCCGGCTCAGTAATTGGACACATGGGTCCAGCCGCTCCGCGGCACGTGGGATCTTCCTAGGCCAGGGATGGAACCGGCGCCCCTTGCACTGCAAGGTGGTGTCCTCACCCACTGGACCACCAGGGAAGCGCCCTGAAAATTTTTAATGGTGGCTGGGGGTTTCTTTTGAATCTGAAACAATCAAATGGGTAGTTCTTGGAAGGCTACCACAGGTACTGAACAGACAGCAGACTGAAATGTACTACCAATCTCTTTGTGAAAAGGACTAGCGATTTGTCCTGGAGCTCTGACAAGCTGAGCCTGGCAGAGGGACACATTTCAGGTTTACCTCTCTTCTAAAAGCTATAGAAGTGCTCTCAAGAAATGTAGGCTGGGGGAACCATCTCTGTTCTCTTCTTTGGCTTTGCTGCAGTTCACCAGCACCTACCAGAAACGACCTCACACATGCTACTTGAGCCCTGATTTTTGCAACTGCAGTCAAAAGGACAACTTCAGATAGCCAGGTCTGGAGGCTAGCAGAATTTACAATTACAATCCCCCAGGGCGATATGTATTTGCGTAGCTTAAAAAATGCTGCCTGAGGGTGTGACTTCTAATCAGCCTGAACTAGGTCCTGACTGAGGTCTCTGCTCTGGAGTACTCAAAGGTCTTGTCACACCCGCAGCCCTTGGGACCTGTCAAGAAGAAATCAGGCTGCAGAGGCAGTCACAAAGGTTGAATGACAACCAAGAACGAGGGCAAGGTTAAATGATAAGGTTCATCTCTACACAAGGCCATTCCTTAAAAACTAGGAGAGAGAACTGATTTGCCTAATACATAAAAAGCATAGAGAGCCAAACAAAATGAGGAATGAGAAGACTATGTTCCAAAGGAATGCATAAGATAAAACCCCAGAAGAAAATCGTAATGAAATGGAGATAAGTAATTTACCTGATAAAGATTTTTTTTTTAACATTTATTTATTTATTTATTTTGGCGGGGGTGGCGAGGGAGGGGGGTGGGTGGGCCACTTCCACTGGTCTTTCATTTGTCTATTTTCATCCATCTTTGTTCTTTGGCCCGTGTGTGCCTCCCATCTCAGTGGCCTCTGTTGTCGCAGAGCACCGGCTCTGGGCGCATGCACTCCAGAGCTCCGGCTCAGTAATTGGACACATGGGTCCAGCCGCTCCGCGGCACGTGGGATCTTCCTAGGCCAGGGATGGAACCGGCGCCCCTTGCACTGCAAGGTGGTGTCCTCACCCACTGGACCACCAGGGAAGCGCCCTGATAAAGATTTTAATGTAATGTTCATAAAGATCCTCATCAAACTCAGGAGAACATTGGATGAATACAATAAGAGACAGAGTATATAAGAAAGTACCAAACAGAAATCACAGGCTGAAGAATACAACTACTAAACTGAAAAGTACACTAGAGGGACTCAACAGCAGACTAAATGAAGCAAAGAATGACTCATTCATCTGGAATACAAGGTAGTGGAATTCACCCAAACAGAGCAGCAAAGAGAAAACCAGATTTTAAAAAGTGAAGTTAGCCTAAGGGACCAAAGGGACAAACATCAAGGAGAATGGCATTCACATTACTGGGTTCTCAAAAGGAGAAGAGAGAGAAAAAGAGAGCAGAAAACTTATTTGAAGAAATAATCACTAAAACCTTCCCTTACCTGGGTAATGAAAAAGATGTCCAGATCCAGGAAGTCCAGGGAGTTTCAAAAAGAGATGAATCCAAAGACACCAAGACACATTATAATTGAAATATCAAAAGTTAAAGAGAGAATCCTGGAAGTATTAAGGGAAAAACAACCTGTTAGATACAAAGGAAGCCCATAAGAGTGTCAGCAGATGTCTCAGCAGAAACTTTGCAGCCCAGAAAAGAGGGGCATATATTCAAAGCACTAAAAGGACTTCCAACCAAGAATACTCTACCTGGAAAGGCTATCATTCAGAACTGGGGGAAAAAAAAAAAAAAGTTTTGCAAAACAAAAACTAAAGGAGTTCATCTTCACTAAACCGCCTTACAAAAAATGCTAAAGGGACTTAAGCTGAAAAGAAAGTGCCCTAGTTGAGAACAAGAAACATATCAAAGTAAAAATCTCATTGATAAATATATAATAAAAAGAGTGGATTAATCACTTACAAAGTTGTATAAAAATTACAATACAAAAGAAAATAACTACAAAATAACTAGTTAAGGAATACAGAGTATAAGAAAAATATGTAGAGTTTTATAATGCATTCAAACTTAACTTCTAATCAAAGTAAAATATATTGTTTTATATATAAGCTATCACATGTGACTCTCAGGGTAACCACTAGGCAAAAATCTATGTTAGATACATACCCCCCAAAAAATGAGAAAATAATATAAATATAATGCTACAGAAAGTCATCAAACAACAAGAGAAGAAAGCGGACTTCCCTGGTGGTCCAGTGTGTAAGGATACTGCCTTGCAGTGCAAGGGGCGCCGGTTCCATTCCTGGCCTGGGAAGATCCCACGTGCCGCGGAGTGGCTGGACCGATGTGTCCAATGACCGAGCCGGGGCTCTGGAGCGCATGCGCCCTGAGCCAGTGCTCAGCCACAAGAGAGGCCACCGCGATGGGAGGCCCACACGGGCCAAAGAACAAAGATGGATGAAAAATAGATAAATGAGAGACCAAGAGAAGTGGCCCGCATGCCCCTTCCCTCCCCAACCCGCCCCCTCCAATAAATAAATAAAATCTTTAAAAAAAAAAAAAAAAAACGAGAAGAAAACAAACGACTTGACTGAGTGACTGAATAACAACAGCTAACATCATTGTTCTTAGGCGCTCAGCCTTCTTTATGGTCCAACTCTCACATCCATGCAGGACTACTAAAAAAAAACATAGCTTTGACTAGATGGACCTTTGTCAGCAAAGTGATCTCTCTGCTTTTTAATACACAGTATGGGTTTGTCACAGCTTTTCTTCCAAGGAGCAAGCGTCTTTTAATTTCATGGCTGCAGTAACCATCTGTAGTGATTTTGCAGCCCGAGAAAATAAAGTCTGTCACTGTCCTCATGTTTTCCCCATATATTTGCCATCTAGTGATGGGACCAGATACCACGATCTTACTTTTTTGAATGTTGAGTTTTAAGCCAGCTTTTCTTTTTTAAAAAAAAAAAAAAATTCTTTTTGTTGGGGGTGGTGGTTGGGGAGGGATGCGGGGCAGGCGGGCCACTTCTATGGGTCTTTCATTTATCTATTTTTTCATCCTTTGTTCTTTGGCCCGTAGGGCCTCACATAGCGGCGGCCTCTGTTGTCGCAGAGCACCGGCTCCGGGCGCATGCGCTCCAGAGCTCTGGCTCAGTAATTGGACACATAGGTCCAGTCGCTCCATGGCACGTGGGATCCTCCCAGGCCAGGGATGGAACCGCCGCCTCTTGCACTGCAAGGTGGTGTCCTTACCCACTGGACCACCAGGGAAGCCCAGCTTTTCTCTTTTTAAGTACTTTTATTTACTTATTGGTTGGTTGTGCTGGGTGTTTGTTGCTGCTAGGGCTTTTCTCTAGTTGCAGTGAGTTGGGGTTACTCTCTAGCTGTGCTGTGCAGGCTTCTCATTGTGGAGACTACTTTCTGGGGTACACAGGCTTCATTAGTTGTGGCTCCTAGGCTCTAGAGAACAAGCTCAATAGTTGTGCCACACAGGCTTTAGTTACTCCTCAGCATGTGGGATCTTCCTGGATCAGGGATCAAACTGGTGTCCCCTACATTGCAAGGCAGACTCTCAACCACTGGACCACCAGGGAAGTCCTAAGCCAGCTTTTTATTCTCACCTTCATCAAGAGACTCTTTGGGTCCTCTTCAGTTTCTGCCATTAGGATGGTGTCATCTGCATATCTGAGGTTATTGATATATTCTCCTGGCAATCATTGTTCTTAGGCGCTCAGCCTTCTTTATGGTCCAACTCTCACATCCATGCAGGACTACTAAAAAAAAACATAGCTTTGACTAGATGGACCTTTGTCAGCAAAGTGATCTCTCTGCTTTTTAATACACAGTATGGGTTTGTCACAGCTTTTCTTCCAAGGAGCAAGCGTCTTTTAATTTCATGGCTGCAGTAACCATCTGTAGTGATTTTGCAGCCCGAGAAAATAAAGTCTGTCACTGTCCTCATGTTTTCCCCATATATTTGCCATCTAGTGATGGGACCAGATACCACGATCTTACTTTTTTGAATGTTGAGTTTTAAGCCAGCTTTTCTTTTTTAAAAAAAAAAAAAATTCTTTTTGTTGGGGGTGGTGGTTGGGGAGGGAGGGGAGAAGGCGGGCCACTTCTATGGGTCTTTCATTTATCTATTTTTTCATCCTTTGTTCTTTGGCCCGTAGGGCCTCACATAGCGGCGGCCTCTGTTGTCGCAGAGCACCGGCTCCGGGCGCATGCGCTCCAGAGCTCTGGCTCAGTAATTGGACACATAGGTCCAGTCGCTCCATGGCACGTGGGATCCTCCCAGGCCAGGGATGGAACCGCCGCCTCTTGCACTGCAAGGTGGTGTCCTTACCCACTGGACCACCAGGGAAGCCCAGCTTTTCTCTTTTTAAGTACTTTTATTTACTTATTGGTTGGTTGTGCTGGGTGTTTGTTGCTGCTAGGGCTTTTCTCTAGTTGCAGTGAGTTGGGGTTACTCTCTAGCTGTGCTGTGCAGGCTTCTCATTGTGGAGACTACTTTCTGGGGTACACAGGCTTCATTAGTTGTGGCTCCTAGGCTCTAGAGAACAAGCTCAATAGTTGTGCCACACAGGCTTTAGTTACTCCTCAGCATGTGGGATCTTCCTGGATCAGGGATCAAACTGGTGTCCCCTACATTGCAAGGCAGACTCTCAACCACTGGACCACCAGGGAAGTCCTAAGCCAGCTTTTTATTCTCACCTTCATCAAGAGACTCTTTGGGTCCTCTTCAGTTTCTGCCATTAGGATGGTGTCATCTGCATATCTGAGGTTATTGATATATTCTCCTGGCAATCTGAATTCAGCTTGAGCTTCGTGCAACTCAGTATTTCATACTCGACAGCAAAAAGCTGAAAGCTTTTTGTTTAAGATCAGGAACAAGATAAGTATACCTACTATTGACAGTTATATTCAATACAGTATGGGAACTCCTAGCTAGGGAAATTCATCATGGAAAAGAAATGAAAGATATCCAACTTGGAAAGGAAGCAGTAGAACTGCCACTATTTTCAGAAAAGAAGATTTTATATATAGAAAACCATAAGACTTTACAAAAAATATATAAGACCAAATGAATACCGTAAAATTTGACAGTACAAAATCATTATGCAAGTGTTGCTTTTTTATACACTAACAACAAAAAATATGAAAGGGAAGTTAAGAAAACAATTCCATTTACAATTGCATCGAAAAGAATAAAATATCTAGAAATAAATTTATTCAAGGAGGTGAAAGTCCTGTACGCTGAAAACTAAATGATGTTGATGAAAGCAACTGAAGAAAACACAAACAAATGGAAAGATAGTCCATGCTCGTGAATTGGAAAAAGTAATATAATTAAAATATCTGTATTACACAAGGCAGTATACAGATTCAATGCAATCCCTATTAAAACTTCAATGTCATTTTTCACAGAAATAGAATAATACGTCCTAAAATTTGTATGGAACCACAGAAGATTCTGAATAACTGAAGCAATTTTGAAAAAGAAGAACAAAGCTGGAAGCCTTACATTCCCTGATTTCAAACTATTAATACATTACAAAGTTATAGTAATCAAAACAGTATGGTATTAGCACAGAAACAGGCACATAGATCAGTGAAACAAGACAGACAGCCTTGAAATAAACCCATACATGAGTGGGATGGAGGGGGAGATGGGAGGGAAGTCTGAGAGGGAGGGGGTTTATGTATGCCTATGGCTGATTGAGGTTGATGTGTGGCAGTAAACAATAAAACTCTGTAAAATAAAAATATATCTATATATATTAAAAAATAAACCATACATGTCTGACCAGTTAATCTACAAAATAGAAGACAAGAATATACAATGGGAAGGGACAGTCTCTTCACTAGTTTGTATTGGGAAAACTGGATAGCCACATCCAAAAAAATGGAACTGGCCGACTATTTTACATCATATAGGAAAATTAACTCGAAGTAGATTAAAGACCAGAAACCATAAAACTCCCAGGAGAAAACATAAGCAGACATCTCCTTGACATCAGTCTAGCAATGTATTTTTTTTTTTTCATCTCTGACTCCAAAAGCAATGGCAACAAAAGCAGAAATAAACTAATGAGACTGTCAAACAAACAAACTTCTGCATAGTGAAGGAAACAATCAACAGAATTAAGAGACAACTTTTAAATGGGAGAAGATATTTGCAAATCATATACAATAAGGGATTAACACTCAAGATATATAAAGAACTAATACAACTCAACAACAACCAAAAAAATCTGACTTTAAAAATGGTCAGAGGATCTGAATAGAAATTTTTCCAAAGAAGACATACAAATGGTCAACAGGTACATAAAAAGATGCTCAACATCATCAACTAATCAACTAATCATCCGAGATGCAAACCCAAACCGCTACGACTTACCATAACCTCACATCTGTCAGAATGGCTGTTATCAAAAAAACAAGAAGGAGCTTCCCTGGTGGGTATTAATTTCCTGCTTTCTCTGTGTATGTTTGGCTTCTAGCAAACTATGCTTGAAAAAAGTTGAGTCACTTCTCAATTTCTAAGTATAGACATATAAACACCCCACACACACATATAAAACAGTTGACAATTGGGACCCAGCCACCTTCCTTGGAGCACCAGCCATAAATGTCCTTAGGAAGCCAAGGGACTTAACTTTAGAATTTTTTAATCATTTCTGTGGCATGGACACCCAAGGGCAATCCAGTGATGGATCCCTTCTCAGGAGCATGTGTTTATATGCATACAATCAAATACTTGGGATTAGAAAGGAAACCCTTTATAATTACAGAGTTACCCAAAAATTGTAACAAATTTTAATAAGGTATGTATGTGACTCTTTATTAACACATTAAATAGCAAGATGTCCTATTGGAACTAATAACTTCTATATGTTTCAAAGTAGTAATGAACCATATTTTAAACTCTCTACAATTACAATACAGCAAGAAATATGTATGCCTCTTAGGGATAGTCACAGATACTGTAAATAAACTACACCCTAATTGAAGGAATTGTTAAATTTCAATTAGAAGTTGGTGAAAATAATTGTGTGATTTTTCCCCCCATCCAAGCTCATAGACTTCCCAGATTTAGAACCCTTGCTCCATAAACAACGGTCTGGAAGGATACACACCATATTGGAGTGGGGTTGGGTGGTGTGGGGCAGAGGAGAAGAGCAAAAATAATTTTTTTTTTTTTGGCTGTGCTGGGTCTTCGCTGCTGTGTGGGTTTAGTAGTTCCAAAGCATGTGGGATCTTCCCAGATCGGGGATCAAACCCATGTCTCCTGCTTTGGCAGATGGGCTCTTATCCACTGAGCCACCAGAAAAGCCCAGTTTTTAGCATTTTCAAATCCTGTATTATGTGATCTTTAACAGAAAGACTGTATTTATGTATTAATTGTGCTAAAAGCATAATATAGTCCAGACTGCAGATCAAAAGCTTCTGTTACTCAGAGAGAGCCATCAGATGCCAGAGCCCTCCAGCCTCCTCCCACCCACCCCCCACTCCCAAGCATAAACATCATATTTAGCATCGCCTCACCTTTAACACTTTGACAAGGAAGTCACAGTCTTCAATCGTTCCCTCACAGGATCCCATTGGTCTAAGGCAGAAATTGAACCAGTCCTTAGTTAAAGGACAGGATTAGATGTGTTTTGGGCATCCTATGTTTATACTGATCATATGTGTGTATTTCCAACAAAATATTGGGAACAATAACTTAGTTCAGTAATGAACCACTTATCTACCCTTTATAACATTGTTTAATGAGAATATGCTCCCTATGTTCCAAATATCAAAGCATTTAACATATCCATTCATAAACTGAAAAGTCCTGGTATTTATTAAATGTCCAGAGTGTTCATCAACATGCTGGACTTCTGAAATTGGAGGCAGAACAAGGCAGTAAGTGGTAAAGGATTCCTTTTGTGTAAAAGGAACAATCACTAGCTTTTAACAGATGACTCTTTGCTTTCATTAGGCATAAAGATGGCTGCGGAACCAGATGACAATTGCATCAGCTTTGTGGGAATGAAATTTATTAATAATACACTTTATTTTGTAGGTAAGTTCAAAACAGCGGGCCAAATACAGTGTTTAGTTTCATGCATTCAACTAGAAAAGATGTTATAGACAAACTAGTAAGTGACTTGTTTTTTGTTACCAAATTCCATGGGGCCTCTAGAAATGCGCCATAATATGTCCAAGGTCCCAATGCCTTGTCCTGCCATCTGTCCTGTCATTTTAGTTCATAGCAAGCCACCCAGAAGGTGGCTGTGGGTGCATGTCATGAAAATTCCACAAAACTGGATACACTCAGGAAACATAATTTCCCAAAACAAATTGGAAAATTACATATATATTTTAAATCTACAATTTTGTGAGTTATTTTATGTAAATACATTTGACAAATAAAAACAGATACTTATGATTAATCGTCCTTGGGCAGTTTGGCTTCACTTGAAAGCATCATAGAAAGTTTTTAGGTGACTTCCCATTGAAGCAATAAATGTAAGAGTAAAATCTATCACTTAATAAAATTTCATTTTAACTACAAATTTAAATTTATAAACCCTAGATTTACATTTATACCTAACATACGTGAGAATATACCAAGTCTAATTAGCTTCATTTTATGGGACCTTTTGGATGATTATGTAATCTTTTTATGGATACCAGCAAAAGCCATCAGCAGTAAGACATGGGTTAAAGAATACAGAGGGGCAGAAAAGAGTAATTAAGGGGTTTCTGACAGGACATTCTGAGTTGAAAGACAGAATTTAACATATTTTGTTTCTCTTTTTTTCCCCTTAGCTGAAAATGATGGTAAAGTATAACTTTATTTCTTTTTATTTGCAAATAAATAGCTACTTGAGTAAACACCCCACAGACACATCCATAAACTGAAAAGTCCTGGTATTTATTAAATGTCCAGAGTGTTCATCAACATGCTGGACTTCTGAAATTGGAGGCAGAACAAGGCAGTAAGTGGTAAAGGATTCCTTTTGTGTAAAAGGAACAATCACTAGCTTTTAACAGATGACTCTTTGCTTTCATTAGGCATAAAGATGGCTGCGGAACCAGATGACAATTGCATCAGCTTTGTGGGAATGAAATTTATTAATAATACACTTTATTTTGTAGGTAAGTTCAAAACAGCGGGCCAAATACAGTGTTTAGTTTCATGCATTCAACTAGAAAAGATGTTATAGACAAACTAGTAAGTGACTTGTTTTTTGTTACCAAATTCCATGGGGCCTCTAGAAATGCGCCATAATATGTCCAAGGTCCCAATGCCTTGTCCTGCCATCTGTCCTGTCATTTTAGTTCATAGCAAGCCACCCAGAAGGTGGCTGTGGGTGCATGTCATGAAAATTCCACAAAACTGGATACACTCAGGAAACATAATTTCCCAAAACAAATTGGAAAATTACATATATATTTTAAATCTACAATTTTGTGAGTTATTTTATGTAAATACATTTGACAAATAAAAACAGATACTTATGATTAATCGTCCTTGGGCAGTTTGGCTTCACTTGAAAGCATCATAGAAATTTTTTAGGTGACTTCCCATTGAAGCAATAAATGTAAGAGTAAAATCTATCACTTAATAAAATTTCATTTTAACTACAAATTTAAATTTATAAACCCTAGATTTACATTTATACCTAACATACGTGAGAATATACCAAGTCTAATTAGCTTCATTTTATGGGACCTTTTGGATGATTATGTAATCTTTTTATGGATACCAGCAAAAGCCATCAGCAGTAAGACATGGGTTAAAGAATACAGAGGGGCAGAAAAGAGTAATTAAGGGGTTTCTGACAGGACATTCTGAGTTGAAAGACAGAATTTAACATATTTTGTTTCTCTTTTTTTCCCCTTAGCTGAAAATGATGGTAAAGTATAACTTTATTTCTTTTTATTTGCAAATAAATAGCTACTTGAGTAAACACCCCACAGACACATCCATAACACCATTCTCAGCTGAGAGAAACCTTTACCAATCTATTTGAGAAGATAACAGAGAAGATAACATTCCCTGAAAGGAATGTGGACTCACTAGCTCTGCATTGAAATAAAGATGACTATAAGGGATATAAAAAAAAATTCCAATAAAATATGCTTCTCCTACTTTAGGAAGTTCAGCCACTAGAATCTACAAAATAGACCTTGCCTGTTACACAGTTCCTGAGATTAACAGAAAGTCATGGTTTATCTGGAGTACATAGGAAAAGGAGATTGAAGAATGAAAATTCTTGTCCAAAATCAGAAATGTCTTCCTTCTTTAACCCTCCCTCTCAGGAATGCTCTAGAAAGAAGCCTGGGAGGCCCCCAGGGTGCAAGGAATCCTGGAAGGAGAGGGGAAGAGAGAGGGTAGAGCAAACAGACCTGTGAGGTTGAGTCAGTAAGTCTTCCTAAGAAGTGAATGTACCCACCCCTTTTCCTCTGGCTAACCCCATCTGTGCATGGCACGTACTTTCAATGAAACCTTGATTTATCCATCATTCCCCCTCTTCCCATTCCCTTCCCATTCCCATTCAGAAAGGATCATACTCATATAAGGAGTAAGATCTTCTAACAGACTCCCAGATTATTAAAGGTCATTAGTTTCTCATCCGTTTCCTTAAAAATAGCACTTTATCCATTCTTAAGGTGATCCCTACTGGACTGAACATAGAAAACAAGAACTTTTGAAAAACACTATCCCTTCAGGTTTCTTTTTCTGGATTTATTGAGATAGTCCTATCAAACACCTCCTCATGTTTCTTAAAGATTGCTCTACACCCATTTATTTGATTCAATAAGTATGGGATTTGTATCTGTGGCACTATGTGAGGCACTCCAATAGAATGGTGAGTAAAACACAGTTCCTATTAAGAGAAGCAGGTGCATTAGGAAGGCAATTGGAATGTGGAATGTTGAGTATTACAAAGGCACAGGATGCTTTGGGAGCACGTACAAGGGCACCTAATTTAGTCAAGTAGATCCTGGGAGGGCATTTTGAAGGAGGGACAGAATTGAAAAGTCAATAAGGGTTAGCCAAGAGAAGGTATTCTGAGCATAGAGATGAACACATGCAACAATCAAGACACAAAGAAGGCATGGTATGTGTGAGGATTTAGGAGTTATTCAGAATGGACTAGAGTAGGAGCAGGAAAATGATGAGAAAAGAATAAAAAATAGGGTGCAGATGCCTAAGATGGATAAAATTGCTTCTCCTACTTTAGGAAGTTCAGCCACTAGAATCTACAAAATAGACCTTGCCTGTTACACATTTCCCTGGAGTACAAAAGGAAAAGGAGATTGAAGAATGAAAATTCTTGTCCAAAATCAGAAATGTCTTCCTTCTTTAACCCTCCCTCTCAGGAATGCTCTAGAAAGAAGCCTGGGAGGCCCCCAGGGTGCAAGGAATCCTGGAAGGAGAGGGGAAGAGAGAGGGTAGAGCAAACAGACCTGTGAGGTTGAGTCAGTAAGTCTTCCTAAGAAGTGAATGTACCCACCCCTTTTCCTCTGGCTAACCCCATCTGTGCATGGCACGTACTTTCAATGAAACCTTGATTTATCCATCATTCCCCCTCTTCCCATTCCCTTCCCATTCCCATTCAGAAAGGATCATACTCATATAAGGAGTAAGATCTTCTAACAGACTCCCAGATTATTAAAGGTCATTAGTTTCTCATCCGTTTCCTTAAAAATAGCACTTTATCCATTCTTAAGGTGATCCCTACTGGACTGAACATAGAAAACAAGAACTTTTGAAAAACACTATCCCTTCAGGTTTCTTTTTCTGGATTTATTGAGATAGTCCTATCAAACACCTCCTCATGTTTCTTAAAGATTGCTCTACACCCATTTATTTGATTCAATAAGTATGGGATTTGTATCTGTGGCACTATGTGAGGCACTCCAATAGAATGGTGAGTAAAACACAGTTCCTATTAAGAGAAGCAGGTGCATTAGGAAGGCAATTGGAATGTGGAATGTTGAGTATTACAAAGGCACAGGATGCTTTGGGAGCACGTACAAGGGCACCTAATTTAGTCAAGTAGATCCTGGGAGGGCATTTTGAAGGAGGGACAGAATTGAAAAGTCAATAAGGGTTAGCCAAGAGAAGGTATTCTGAGCATAGAGATGAACACATGCAACAATCAAGACACAAAGAAGGCATGGTATGTGTGAGGATTTAGGAGTTATTCAGAATGGACTAGAGTAGGAGCAGGAAAATGATGAGAAAAGAATAAAAAATAGGGTGCAGATGCATAAGATGGATAAATGATGATCTTATCCATATGACTTCCTAGTGGGTATGTCCAGTAGATTCTTGGAGATGTGGTTCTAAACTCAGGATAAAATTTGGGCTGCACATGAACAGTCTTATGGACACTGGTATGAGGGAGGGGAATAGGCTATAGGACTAGGGGATCTCAAACACGGTCTCTGTGGTGACCTGGAGGGGTGGTATGGGGAGGGAGATGGATTTATAATTATTATTATAAATAATTCAGGCAATGAAAATAAGAAAATGAAAACAAAACATGAGAGTAACCCCAAAATATTCATTGCTATCATGTTGTTGTTTGATACACACATATATATAGGCAAAATACCATACTTAAGCTTCTTTTTTCTAGTTTAATACATATGGACATCTTCTCATGGCAACTAAAAATTATATGAAATTATAATTATATTAAATTCATGATAATTCATAATAAGGATATATCAACACTCATTTAATCAATTCTTAACTGATAAACATTTAAGTTTTTTACAGTTTGTTTTTATTATTCAAGTGCTCTCATAAGGATTCTTATAGAGAAATATTTACACATTTGTCTGCTGTTTACTTAGGATAAAATCCAGGAAGTAGAATTGCTGAGTTGATGAAAGAGAGGGAATGATGGCTAAATCAAGGTTTCATTGAAAGTACGTGCCGTGCACAAATGGGGTTAGCCTTAGATACGAGAAGAGGCACCTTGTTCATATTTCCCTTGGGACAAAGAAGGATAGAGGAACGGGAGTTAAAAATGGAGTAGCCAGGAAGTCATTTGCTGAAAGTGAAAGTTGGGTATTACAAAGGCACAGGATGCTTTGGGAGCACGTACAAGGGCACCTAATTTAGTCAAGTAGATCCTGGGAGGGCATTTTGAAGGAGGGACAGAATTGAAAAGTCAATAAGGGTTAGCCAAGAGAAGGTATTCTGAGCATAGAGATGAACACATGCAACAATCAAGACACAAAGAAGGCATGGTATGTGTGAGGATTTAGGAGTTATTCAGAATGGACTAGAGTAGGAGCAGGAAAATGATGAGAAAAGAATAAAAAATAGGGTGCAGATGCATAAGATGGATAAATGATGATCTTATCCATATGACTTCCTAGTGGGTATGTCCAGTAGATTCTTGGAGATGTGGTTCTAAACTCAGGATAAAATTTGGGCTGCACATGAACAGTCTTATGGACACTGGTATGAGGGAGGGGAATAGGCTATAGGACTAGGGGATCTCAAACACGGTCTCTGTGGTGACCTGGAGGGGTGGTATGGGGGGGGAGATGGATTTATAATTATTATTATAAATAATTCAGGCAATGAAAATAAGAAAATGAAAACAAAACATGAGAGTAACCCCAAAATATTCATTGCTATCATGTTGTTGTTTGATACACACATATATATAGGCAAAATACCATACTTAAGCTTCTTTTTTCTAGTTTAATACATATGGACATCTTCTCATGGCAACTAAAAATTATATGAAATTATAATTATATTAAATTCATGATAATTCATAATAAGGATATATCAACACTCATTTAATCAATTCTTAACTGATAAACATTTAAGTTTTTTACAGTTTGTTTTTATTATTCAAGTGCTCTCATAAGGATTCTTATAGAGAAATATTTACACATTTGTCTGCTGTTTACTTAGGATAAAATCCAGGAAGTAGAATTGCTGAGTTGATGAAAGAGAGGGAATGATGGCTAAATCAAGGTTTCATTGAAAGTACGTGCCGTGCACAAATGGGGTTAGCCTTAGATACGAGAAGAGGCACCTTGTTCATATTTCCCTTGGGACAAGAAGGATAGAGGAACGTAGTTAAGTGGAGTAGCAGGAAGTCATTTGCTGAAAGTGAAAGCAGAGATGATAGAGTAGAGATCCTGAGGAGAATGAAGAAGGCCTGAAATTGCAGCTCTGGACTATGGAAGCTCTGAACCAGAAAAGAAGGTTTGTTACAGCACCAGTTTGTACATTTGTATGATTGGTTACTGTCAGTGCATTCAGCAGCCAATTTAGAGTTTTGTAGTGGAAAGACAAATAAGTCTGGAATTTAATATATTGGCAAAAGAGTAGATAAAATGATGACTCATGAGGTCCAGGCAACATAGAAAAGGAAGGGAAGACAGGGAAAGGTTACACAGGAAGAAAAATCAAGAGTCAGGAAGACTTAGAGAAAGTGGAAGGAAAGTATAAGAGTGAAATTTGAATTTAAGATTTCAAAAGCAGAGTGGTTCTGAGTGATAACAAGAATCAAGATGTGCCCCTGGAAAATCGTTAAAAAACACTGTGCACTTTATCTGTGCTGCTATAACAGAAGATTGTAGTCGTTATTGAAACCTCGAATATATAGTATGCCTATTTGTAAATTTAGAAAAAAATGTTTTAATGAGATTTCATATGCATTTTAGAAGACCTGGAATCAGATTACTTTGGCAAGCTTGAACCTAAGCTCTCAATCATACGAAATTTGAACGACCAAGTTCTCTTCATTAACCAGGGAAATCAGGCCGTCTTTGAGGATATGACTGATTCTGACTGTTCAGGTATTTTTTTATATACATTTGTAAATATAGAAATAAGCTACTTCTGATTCCATTTAGCGGCTTATGTTTTCTGTGATAGTAGCTTAATGAAAAGTCATAGTGGTAATAATTTCACTGACAAGAAATTTTATAAGGAACCCATATTTTTTAGTTGGGCTGAAAAACTGATACAATAAAGACTATGCTAGGTGACGGTCATCTCTTTGAACCTACCCTTGGATTGTGAGGTCCTTTGCTGTAATTGCATTAACTGTATGTGATCTCTGTTGAACTGGATCCTTAATACCTGCTGGTGATAGCTGAAATTGCTGACAACATTTTCAAAACTCAAAATTATTAACATACAAGCACTTTAAATAAGTCTGTCTTCGACAAGAAATTTAGAGTACCTTAGAAAATGATTAAGTTTACTGTGCCTTCCAAGGTATGAATTTCAAATATGACAGTTTAGACAGAGTTAGGAATGTGAATGGTGCACTCTTGAAAAGAGCTGCATTTTTTCCTTAGCAGACAGAGCTTTAATATCCTATTTTGCATTTAAAATTAAAGACAGGACTTCCCTGGTAGCTCAGTGGTAAACAATTCGCCTGCCAATGCAGGAGATATGGGTTCAATCCCTGATCCAGGAAGATCCCACATGCTGTGGAGCAGCTAAGCCCAGGAGCCACGAGAATGGAGCCTGTGCTCTAGAGCCTCAGAGCTGCACCTATGGAGCCCGTATGTCACAACTACTGAAGCCCGTGTGCCCTAGAGCCCGAGTTCCACAACGGGAGAAGTCACTGCAATAAGAAGCCTGCTCACCTCAACTAGAGAGTAGCCTCTACTCCATGCAACTAGAGAAGAGCCTGTGACAGCAGTGAAAACCCAGAACAGCCATAAATAAATAAATAGAATTTAAAGACAATCTTTTAGAATTCAGACTATCTCTAACACACTTTAAAAGTTGTTGCATTTGTATTATAAACATATTTAAATAATGTTTTAAGAATATATGAGTCACTATAGTCTCTTCTGCTATACGCAGCTGAACCTCAGTGTGTGGAATTACTAATGGACCTATTAAGGATGATCTTTTGGCTAATTTCCTAAATGCCTATTTGCAAACATTCTTCTAACTGATTCTGACTGTTCAGGTATTTTTATATACATTTGTAAATATAGAAATAAGCTACTTCTGATTCCATTTAGCGGCTTATGTTTTCTGTGATAGTAGCTTAATGAAAAGTCATAGTGGTAATAATTTCACTGACAAGAAATTTTATAAGGAACCCATATTTTTTAGTTGGGCTGAAAAACTGATACAATAAAGACTATGCTAGGTGACGGTCATCTCTTTGAACCTACCCTTGGATTGTGAGGTCCTTTGCTGTAATTGCATTAACTGTATGTGATCTCTGTTGAACTGGATCCTTAATACCTGCTGGTGATAGCTGAAATTGCTGACAACATTTTCAAAACTCAAAATTATTAACATACAAGCACTTTAAATAAGTCTGTCTTCGACAAGAAATTTAGAGTACCTTAGAAAATGATTAAGTTTACTGTGCCTTCCAAGGTATGAATTTCAAATATGACAGTTTAGACAGAGTTAGGAATGTGAATGGTGCACTCTTGAAAAGAGCTGCATTTTTACCTTAGCAGACAGAGCTTTAATATCCTATTTTGCATTTAAAATTAAAGACAGGACTTCCCTGGTAGCTCAGTGGTAAACAATTCGCCTGCCAATGCAGGAGATATGGGTTCAATCCCTGATCCAGGAAGATCCCACATGCTGTGGAGCAGCTAAGCCCAGGAGCCACGAGAATGGAGCCTGTGCTCTAGAGCCTCAGAGCTGCACCTATGGAGCCCGTATGTCACAACTACTGAAGCCCGTGTGCCCTAGAGCCCGAGTTCCACAACGGGAGAAGTCACTGCAATAAGAAGCCTGCTCACCTCAACTAGAGAGTAGCCTCTACTCCATGCAACTAGAGAAGAGCCTGTGACAGCAGTGAAAACCCAGAACAGCCATAAATAAATAAATAGAATTTAAAGACAATCTTTTAGAATTCAGACTATCTCTAACACACTTTAAAAGTTGTTGCATTTGTATTATAAACATATTTAAATAATGTTTTAAGAATATATGAGTCACTATAGTCTCTTCTGCTATACGCAGCTGAACCTCAGTGTGTGGAATTACTAATGGACCTATTAAGGATGATCTTTTGGCTAATTTCCTAAATGCCTATTTGCAAACATTCTTCTAACTAATGTTCTCATTTATTAATGTTTATTTCAGCTAATGCACCCCATACCGTATTTATCATATATATGTATAAAGACAGCCTCACTAGGGGTCTGGCAGTAACCATCTCTGTGCAGTGTAAGAAAATGTCTACTCTCTCCTGTAAGAACAAAATTCTTTCCTTTAAGGTAAGATTGAGCCTTGATTTGTTTTAGTCATATTTATGTGCAAAATAAGAAAACCCAAATAGAGAGTCCAATCTGATGTCCAGAACAAGAATAGGAAGAAGTAGAGGACCATTAAAATAGATAGTTACTGAAAATTGTCAAGCTCTTTAACCTACTATAATAGCATCATGGCTTTTCTGAGCCTGCCATAAAGAGAGAGGAGTTCAGCACTTGTTCCATAACCCAGGTCTTCTGAATAATCAGCCTATAGGTAGATAATACTACAAGAATATATTGTGAATTATTATACTTAAGAACTACATGTGATTTTCCAGAATAAAACCTGCTACAAAGAATGGTTAATTATTCTTCTGTAGACCCTCTCCTGTATAAAACATGATGATAATATTTTAGACCTTAATTGTCTTGTTCGTGATCTTTAGCCTCAGTCTTGCTACAACCTTTGGCTTTCAGTTGGTGTATGTTATTTTTAATGTTAACCTAAGTGAACAAAATTAATAGAATCAATTGTAAAAGCAATAGTACAGTGCATCTCAAAGCCAGGCATAATTTATTTGGGACTACTTTTTTTTCTGTATTCTCCATCAATTATTTTTTCTCTATGTTCTCCATTATTATTATATAAACAGTCATTAATTATAGTTATGGCTTGACCCAGAAAACTTTCCTCCCAATGAGAGCAGCCAGGGAATGCTCACAAACTGGCAAGGTTTCAAAAGTGAATCCCTTGTCATCAAAACTTTCTGAGTAGAGATTTGCCAATAAAGAACTGCAGTAGGGCTTCCCTGGTGGTCCAGTGGGTAGAGACACCGCCTTGCAGTGCAAGGGGCGCCGGTTCGATCCCTGGCCTGGGAAGATCCCACCTGCTGCATAGTGGCTGGATCGATGTGTCCAATTACCAAGCCAGAACTCTGGAGCACATGCGCCCAGAGCTGGTGCTCTGTGACAACAGAGGCCACCGCAATGGGAGGCCCACACGGGCCAAAGAACAAAGACGGGTGAAAATGGACAAATGAAAGACCAATAGAAGTGGCCCGCCTGCCCCCCTCCCTCCCTACCCCATCCCCTTCCTAAATAAATAAATATTAAAAAAAAAAAAGAGCTGCAGTAAAGATCACCCAGTTCCCACTGACAGAGTGTGACCTTCATAGACATGCAAAAGGGCAACTTGGGAGAGAGAAAAAGCCACTGTACAATATAATCCAAATAAGATCAGTGTATCTGTAATCAAAAAGAAAAAAAAAATACCCTTAAGACATTCCCTTCCAAGCAGAGTACCACACCTTCAGGTGACAGTTTGAAATCCCTGCTCCCTGACCAAACAGGAAGGTGTTATTGTAAGGGCTTTAGAGCCTGCGGGTGGAAGGCAGGGTGAAAAGGATTAAGCATGTTGTTACTTACCAACCAAATCAGAAGGGAAGGAGGGAGATGGCCAAGCTCAAGCTCTGTGGACTAGTGGAAAACTAATTTAGCTGCAGAAACAGAATCAAAAACTGGGGAAAGCCTGATCTATATATTTGTGGCGACTTTCCTTGTGGCTCAGATGGTAAAGAGTCTGTCTCCAGTGGGGAGACCCAGGTTCAGTTCCTAGGTCAGGAAGATCCCCTGGAGAAGGGAATGGCAACCCACTTCAGTATTCTTACCTGGGAAATCCCATGGACAGAAGAGCCTGACGCGCTACTGTCCGTGAGGTCTCAAAATGTCAGACACAACCCAGCAACTAACTCCTCACTTTCATATGTAAGTGGATTCTTATTGAGAGACTGGGGACAGTGTCAAGAAGATGAAAATAATGCTTGGCAAATAGTAGAATGGGAGAACTAGTCTATAGTATCATTAATTCAGACTCAGACTTGTTAATAAAGGACAAAAGTCAAGATTGATGACTTTATAAATTCTGTAACTGACTGAGAAATTTGAGGCGGGGAACCCAGTTTCTTTCAGGCATCTAAGGAGGATACTGGGGTGCTCTTTGGGGTCTGGAGGTCTCTCTGTCAGTCCTTGATTAGGATCATGAAGATCGTAGCTACCAGAGGGTGAAAATTAAGTTCAAATATTCTGCTGGTTCTGGGATTAAAATGGAAAGAACCTGCGGTGGTCCTTACATTTTCTAGTCCATCCTGAAAAGTAAGCATGATGCACTCATAGGAAAAGTGTCAGCAGTGCTGTAGTTAAGTGACCAGCAGGGCTATCATTTCAAGTGATCTTGCCATTTTTAGGAAAACCCCATTCTGCAGCCTTTACCCTCCCAAGGCAGGGTCCAGCCAAGAGACAGACTACTTTCAGGATAGAAAGTCAAGACTACAATGGAATTTAAATGCTTGTCAGGGAAGCATCAAAAGCTAGTGACTAAGCCCTAGAATAACTTACAGGTCTATTCATAGCCAGTTTCAGTTCCAGGAGCCATTGAAGGAAGGATGAGGTTCCTGCTGTTTCCTGTCTCTCCCACAGCTGGTTCACAAACTGGAGCTCCCCTAGGCTTATGGCTGGAGGTCATTGACGTGAAGGCTGGAGAAGACAGGAACTGATACTAGCCTAAAAAAGTTATGATCTTTGCTGGAACCCTATATCATCTAAAGCAGATAATAGACTCCACTTAATGGGAAAGGAAAGAAGGAAATCATCTGATGAATATACAGGGGAAAAACAGAGGCCTGAACCTGAATGTGCATTACATAGTAGAAAAAACAGAGTGGTCAAGAAGGATGGAAGATTGGAAATTAAGAGGGAAAGGAGATCAATATTCCTATATTCAGAGGGGTTTTTTCTTAACTCTTAAGAATATAAACTTATTTTGTTCTGTGCAATAATATATTTCAAAATAAACTGCACATATTCAAATTGGTCATATCCTAAAAAAAAATAAGCAATTTTTTTTCTTTCTAGGAAATGAGTCCTCCTGATAGTATTGAAGATGAAGGAAATGACATCATATTCTTTCAGAGAAGTGTCCCAGGACATGATGATAAGATACAGTTTGAGTCTTCATTGTACAAAGGATACTTTTTAGCTTGTAAAAAAGAGAATGACCTTTTTAAGCTCATTTTGAAAAACAAGGATGAAAATGGAGATAAATCTATAATGTTCACTGTTCAGAACAAGAACTAGATACTAAAATTGCATAGTTTGAACTTTATGAGTTTTTCTCTTTCAAAAAGATTATGTGTTTGAACCTGTAATTATAATGATAAAATAGAATGAATAATGATCTCAAAAGATACCACTGAAAACTTAATAATAAGCTTTCGAAAAATTAAGCTTTTGACTTCCTCTTTTCCAGGTCAATAAAATATCTGTGAAAAGAATGAATAGTTTGAAAACACATTGTACAGTGTTAATTGGAAAATAGACTTATATTTAATAGAAGTGTTTTAAAACTTTTGGGTTATTGGTCATAATGATGACTAAAACTTATATTTGAATTTTTAAGTTTTTAAGAAATAATTAAAACCTTAAAGATTTTATAAAGAAACTACTTCACTTTTGCATTTCTTTCAAAATCAGGATTTTCTTAAAAGTCAGATTGATCTTGAACCTGGCAGCATATAAAAAGGTTTATACCATCTGATAAAGTACCATTCAATCCAAGAATGCAAAGATGGTTTAAAAAATCAATTAATATGCCATATTAATAGGATAAAGAATAAACATCCACAGTCATCTCAATAAATACAGAATTCATAGTAAAAATTCTCAACAAACTTGAAAGAGAACTTCCTCAATGTAATAAATTGCAACTATGAAAAGCTAATGATAATGTCATACTTTAATGGTTAAAGGAATTTCAGATCTTGCAACTTCTGTTCAACATCATGCTTGAGATTCTAGCCCATATAATCACAATAAAAAGAAACAAAAGATATCAAGATTAGAAAGGAAGAAGGTAAACTGTCCTTATTTGCAGACATGACTGTAAATATAGAAGAACCTAAGGAATATACACACACGTGTTCACAGAAACCCCTATAAAAATTAACAAATAAGTACAATGAGGTTGCAGAATACAAGATTAATATACAAAAATAAATTGTATGTTTATATATGAGAATGAACAATCTGAAAACAAAAATAAGAAAGCAATTCTATTTACAGTAGTATTTCACAGAATAAAATGCTTATAAATAAGTTTAACAAAAGGAGTTAAATTGTTGTTTAACTTCAAACAACCTTCAAAAAAGGTTGTTTCCATGTTCTAATTATTGTACATAGTGCTGTAATGAGCACTGGGCTACATGTATTCTTTTGAATTATGGTTTTCTTGGGTATATATTCAGTTGAAACTAATATAATATTTTAAGTCAACTATACTTCAATTAGAAAAAAAAGACAATAACAGTGTTGACAAAAATGTGAATCAACAAGGATTCTCACTCATTGCTGGCAGGAATGTGATACAGTCACTTTGGAAAGCAATTTCTTAAAAGATTAAATATAATTTTTTCATATGGCTCAACAATTCCCTTGCTACCTACCTACTCAAGAAAAATAAAACATATGTCTCCACAAAGATTCAGACATTAAATGTTCACAAGAGCATTATTCATAACAGTCAAAAAGTGGAAAGAACCCAAATGTCCATCAACTGGTAAATAGATAAATAAACCTTGGTAGAGCCACATTGGAATATCACTACTAATAAGGTAAAGTAAAGATGATACTACAACATGAATGAAGTTTAAAACATTATGCTAAATGTAGAGAACAGACTTATGGACATTGAGGAAAGAGAAAAGTGGATGAGAGATATGGAAAGAGCAATAAGGAAGCCTGTACTATCTTAATGTAAAAGAGGTAACTATTGTCAATGCGCCATGGGTCTAAGGGATCATACATGGGGGCTATGCAATGGCCTGAAGGGAATGTAATAAATTGCAACTATGAAAAGCTAATGATAATGTCACGAAATTCTTGCAACTTCTGTTCAACATCATGCTTGAGATTCTAGCCCATATAATCACAATAAAAGAAACAAAAGATATCAAGATTAGAAAGGAAGAAGGTAAACTGTCCTTATTTGCAGACATGACTGTAAATATAGAAGAACCTAAGGAATATACACACACGTGTTCACAGAAACCCCTATAAAAATTAACAAATAAGTACAATGAGGTTGCAGAATACAAGATTAATATACAAAAATAAATTGTATGTTTATATATGAGAATGAACAATCTGAAAACAAAAATAAGAAAGCAATTCTATTTACAGTAGTATTTCACAGAATAAAATGCTTATAAATAAGTTTAACAAAAGGAGTTAAATTGTTGTTTAACTTCAAACAACCTTCAAAAAAGGTTGTTTCCATGTTCTAATTATTGTACATAGTGCTGTAATGAGCACTGGGCTACATGTATTCTTTTGAATTATGGTTTTCTTGGGTATATATTCAGTTGAAACTAATATAATATTTTAAGTCAACTATACTTCAATTAGAAAAAAAAGACAATAACAGTGTTGACAAAAATGTGAATCAACAAGGATTCTCACTCATTGCTGGCAGGAATGTGATACAGTCACTTTGGAAAGCAATTTCTTAAAAGATTAAATATAATTTTTTCATATGGCTCAACAATTCCCTTGCTACCTACCTACTCAAGAAAAATAAAACATATGTCTCCACAAAGATTCAGACATTAAATGTTCACAAGAGCATTATTCATAACAGTCAAAAAGTGGAAAGAACCCAAATGTCCATCAACTGGTAAATAGATAAATAAACCTTGGTAGAGCCACATTGGAATATCACTACTAATAAGGTAAAGTAAAGATGATACTACAACATGAATGAAGTTTAAAACATTATGCTAAATGTAGAGAACAGACTTATGGACATTGAGGAAAGAGAAAAGTGGATGAGAGATATGGAAAGAGCAATAAGGAAGCCTGTACTATCTTAATGTAAAAGAGGTAACTATTGTCAATGCGCCATGGGTCTAAGGGATCATACATGGGGGCTATGCAATGGCCTGAAGGGATGGGATGGGGGGAATGGGATATACATATGACTAATCTGGAATTATACATACCTGTAAACAACAAAACTCTGTAAAATCAAAAAAAGCAAGATTAAAAAAACTTGGGATTGTGAGAAAAAATTACGCTAAATGAAAGAAGCCAAATACAAAAGATTACATATTATATGACATTGTTTTTATATGAAATCTCCAGAAAAGGCAAATCTGTAATGACAGAAAAATAGATTCATGTTTGCCTAGGGTCGGGGTGGGAATGCTGATTAGCTGTAAACAGATGTGAAAAATCGTACTGGGGGAAGAAAGTGTTCTAAAACTGAATGTAGTGGGGGTTACACAACTTGGTAAGCTTTTTAAAAATCCTTGTATTGTATCCTTAAAGGTACTGAATTTATGAGTATACCGTAATAAAATTACTTTTTTAAAAAGTCCACTTGATTGAATTTTTATGTCGAATTATATTATTTTTCCTTACTATAAAATTAAGACAATTTGTTACAGGAATTTTAGAAAATACAGTGTAACAGAAATAAGAATATTTGAAGCTCCCATCCTTCCATCTTCAGAAAACCATTTTTGACATTTGACATAGGTCTTTAGTCTTCTTTTCTATAAAAATCTGAGCTGAATGGAGAAGGAAATGGCGACCCACTCCAGTATTCTTGCCTGGAAAAACCCATGGACAGGGGAGCCTGGTGGACTACAGTCCATGGAGTTCCACAGAGTCAGACACATCGGAGCAAACAGCACTTTCACTTTCAGGCAAGTAGATCTCACAAGCCACAACTGAAGATTTCAAACACTGCAACTAAGACCTAGCACAGCCAAATAAATATTTTCTTTAAAAAAAAAAATGTGAGCTGAAAAACTTAAAACTCCATGCCCCTTGACCTAGACAGAATCTGGTATACCTTTTCAAGAATCTCTCAAAGCTTCAATTGAAATCTTGGACGTACAAAGGGGTAGCCTGATCTGAGTCTTGACATAAGGAATGGTTCTGCATAAGGAAAGAGGAAGTCCTGAGAGGGAGAGAATGAGAATTCTAGCTTGAGTTCTCTGCCTCTTCACAAAAAAAAAAAAACAAGAAGAAAGAAAGAAAAAAAACAATCTACTATGAGGGCTTGTGTGCAAGTAATTCATTTGGGAGGTGATCCTGGGGAGCAACAATAAGAAAACTAGGAGGGTGAGGAAGGGAAGTTGCATACCTAGTATAAGGTATGTTATGAAGGTTATCACAGTGGGCCTGATTTGTCTAGAGTCACCTGAGCAACATAAAAAAATGCCTCCCAAAATTATCTCCCTGGAGGAAGAGAGGCAGGGGACACTCCAAACAATCCTACCAGCTCCAGACACTCATTAATTGAAGGTTTCCCCTGGGGATATTAATCCCCACATTGGCCAGACAGATTTACCAGTGGCAGAAAATGAAAAGGCACACAGCACACTCAAGACAATATTGTTAGTATGAGCTAACATGGAACTGTCCACTGCAGTTACTATGGAAAGCAGAAGTAGGCTGATGCATTGTATCTTAGGGCGCCAGATTGGATCAAGTACCACAGAATGAAGGTGGAGCTCAAGTAGAAAGAAATCACCATAGCCAATTCTCATTGTTGTACAGCAGAAACTAACACAATATTGTCAAGGAATTATCTTCCAATTAAAAATAAAGCTGCGGGGCTTCCTGGTGGTCCAGTAGGTAAGGACACTGTCTGCAGTGCAACAGTCCCCAGTTCGATCCCTGGCCTGGGAAAAGGCTATTTAAAAACCATTTGACATTTGACATAGGTCTTTAGTCTTCTTTTCTATAAAAATCTGAGCTGAATGGAGAAGGAAATGGCGACCCACTCCAGTATTCTTGCCTGGAAAAACCCATGGACAGGGGAGCCTGGTGGACTACAGTCCATGGAGTTCCACAGAGTCAGACACATCGGAGCAAACAGCACTTTCACTTTCAGGCAAGTAGATCTCACAAGCCACAACTGAAGATTTCAAACACTGCAACTAAGACCTAGCACAGCCAAATAAATATTTTCTTTAAAAAAAAAAATGTGAGCTGAAAAACTTAAAACTCCATGCCCCTTGACCTAGACAGAATCTGGTATACCTTTTCAAGAATCTCTCAAAGCTTCAATTGAAATCTTGGACGTACAAAGGGGTAGCCTGATCTGAGTCTTGACATAAGGAATGGTTCTGCATAAGGAAAGAGGAAGTCCTGAGAGGGAGAGAATGAGAATTCTAGCTTGAGTTCTCTGCCTCTTCACAAAAAAAAAAAAAAAAAAAAAACAAGAAGAAAGAAAGAAAAAAAACAATCTACTATGAGGGCTTGTGTGCAAGTAATTCATTTGGGAGGTGATCCTGGGGAGCAACAATAAGAAAACTAGGAGGGTGAGGAAGGGAAGTTGCATACCTAGTATAAGGTATGTTATGAAGGTTATCACAGTGGGCCTGATTTGTCTAGAGTCACCTGAGCAACATAAAAAAATGCCTCCCAAAATTATCTCCCTGGAGGAAGAGAGGCAGGGGACACTCCAAACAATCCTACCAGCTCCAGACACTCATTAATTGAAGGTTTCCCCTGGGGATATTAATCCCCACATTGGCCAGACAGATTTACCAGTGGCAGAAAATGAAAAGGCACACAGCACACTCAAGACAATATTGTTAGTATGAGCTAACATGGAACTGTCCACTGCAGTTACTATGGAAAGCAGAAGTAGGCTGATGCATTGTATCTTAGGGCGCCAGATTGGATCAAGTACCACAGAATGAAGGTGGAGCTCAAGTAGAAAGAAATCACCATAGCCAATTCTCATTGTTGTACAGCAGAAACTAACACAATATTGTAAAGCAATGATCCTCCAATTAAAAATAAAGCTGCGGGGGCTTCCCTGGTGGTCCAGTAGGTAAGGACACTGCCTTGCAGTGCAACAGTCCCCAGTTCGATCCCTGGCCTGGGAAGATCCCACGTGCCGTGGAGTAGCTGGACCGATGTGTCCAACTATGCAGAGCCCAAGCTCTGGAGCTCACGTGCCCAGAGCCAGTGCTCCGCAGAGAGAGGCCGCTGCAATGGGAGGCGCACAGGGGCCAAAGAACAAAGATGGATGAAAATAGATGAATGAAAGACCAATAGAAGTGGCCAAAAATAAATAAATAAAATAAAGCTATGGTACATATACACAATGGAATATTACTCAGCCATAAAAAGAACACATTTGAGTCAGTGCTAACGAGGTGCATGAACCTAGAGCTTATTATACAGAGAGAAGTAAGTCAGAAAGAGAAAAACAAATATCATATATTAATGCACATATGTGGAATCTAGAAAATGATACTGATTAGCCTGTTTGCAGGGCAGCCATGACAGAGAACAAACTTGTGCACACGGGGTGGGAAGGAGAGGATGGGATGAACCGAGAGGGTAGCATGGAAACATGTAAACTACCGTATGTAGAGAGCCAGCGTTGATGTATGACTCAGGGAACTCAAACCAGGGTTCTGGGACAGCCTAGACACGTGCGGTGGGGAGGAAGATGGGAAGGAGGTTCAAGAGGGAGGGGACGTTCTGAAGAGCCGACAAGATGGCGGACATGGAACAGAAGAAGAAGCGGACCTTCCGCAAGTTCACCTACCGCGGCGTGGACTTCGACCAGCTGCTGGACATGTCCTATGAGCAGCCGATGCAGCTGTACAGCGCTTGCAAGCAGTGGCGGCTGAATCGCGGCCTCCGGAGGAAGCAGCACTCGCTGCTGAAGCGGCCGCGCAAGGCCGAGAAGGACGCGCCGCCCATGGAGAAGCCTGAGGTGGTGAAGATGCGCCTATGGGACATGACCATCCTGCCTGGGATGGTGGGCAGCATGGTGGGCGTCTACAACGGCAAGACCTTCAACCAGGTGGAAATCAAGAGGGAGATGATTGGCCACTACCTAGGCGAGTCCTCCATCACCTACAAGCCCGTGAAGCACGGCTGGCCCGGCATCAGGGCCACCCACTCCTCCTGCTTCATCCCTCTGAAGTGGCCTGCTGGCCAATAAAGGCAGAGACTTCTCTAAAAAAAAGAGAGAGAGAGAGAGAGAGGGGACGTGTGTATGCCTACGACTGATTCATGTTGATATATGGCAGAAACCAACACAATATTGGAAAGCAATTATCCTTCAATTAAAAATAAATATTTTTTTCTTAAAGTTTCCTTCTTCATAGAGTTCCTTTTAACAAAAGCAAGCATCTTACTTTTCTTGCATACAGAGATATTCCCTTTACTATTTCTAGTGGCTTTAATCACATACATCAAAATTTTTAAATTCTTACAGACCTTTAATTTTCAGTGAAAGATAAAAAGTAAGCAATTATGACCTGTTACATTATTATTTTGTAGATTAGAAAACTTACCCTTTATTTTTTAATAATTTCTAGAAACATGTGCTTTCTGATAGAAAATTTCCCAGCATAGCACCAAACATGTTTACTAATAGATCCATATGCCTTTAGTTTCTCTGTAAGATGAAACCAAAAGTGGATAGCCTTATGTTCGGTAATTAGTGTTTTAGTGTATTACCTTATGTGGAAATGATCTCGCCATTCAATAAATTTCCATCATTTTACTTAGCAAAATTTAAGGGTAAAAGTTACCACGGAGATTTGGGAAATTATTTAAGTAGAAATATCATAAAACAATCATTGCTAAAATTTCATCTAAAAACTCTTAACATCTGTTTATTTGTTCTTAACAATTATGCTTAGATTACCCATGAAAACTTCATGAAACATTAGACAAAGTCAACCATCATCCCAAGTTAATTTTTTGCTGACGAATTGTAAAAGATAATATGAACTCATCTGACTAATAAACTCAGGTAGATTAAAAGTTGTTTATCTTTATCATATTTAATAGTTGATAACTTAACCAGCTTAGGTACTAAATATTTTTCCAGATCACATGAACCTGGAAAGCAGTTGGGTTAGTTTTTGCTGTATTTCTGAGAATGTTTGAAAAACTTTTTAAAAGACATGGTGGGCGTCTGGCAAGACCTTCAACCAGGTGGAAATCAAGAGGGAGATGATTGGCCACTACCTAGGCGAGTCCTCCATCACCTACAAGCCCGTGAAGCACGGCTGGCCCGGCATCAGGGCCACCCACTCCTCCTGCTTCATCCCTCTGAAGTGGCCTGCTGGCCAATAAAGGCAGAGACTTCTCTAAAAAAAAGAGAGAGAGAGGGGCGTGTGGATGCCTACGACTGATTCATGTTGATATATGGCAGAAACCAACACAATATTGGAAAGCAATTATCCTTCAATTAAAAATAAATATTTTTTTCTTAAAGTTTCCTTCTTCATAGAGTTCCTTTTAACAAAAGCAAGCATCTTACTTTTCTTGCATACAGAGATATTCCCTTTACTATTTCTAGTGGCTTTAATCACATACATCAAAATTTTTAAATTCTTACAGACCTTTAATTTTCAGTGAAAGATAAAAAGTAAGCAATTATGACCTGTTACATTATTATTTTGTAGATTAGAAAACTTACCCTTTATTTTTTAATAATTTCTAGAAACATGTGCTTTCTGATAGAAAATTTCCCAGCATAGCACCAAACATGTTTACTAATAGATCCATATGCCTTTAGTTTCTCTGTAAGATGAAACCAAAAGTGGATAGCCTTATGTTCGGTAATTAGTGTTTTAGTGTATTACCTTATGTGGAAATGATCTCGCCATTCAATAAATTTCCATCATTTTACTTAGCAAAATTTAAGGGTAAAAGTTACCACGGAGATTTGGGAAATTATTTAAGTAGAAATATCATAAAACAATCATTGCTAAAATTTCATCTAAAAACTCTTAACATCTGTTTATTTGTTCTTAACAATTATGCTTAGATTACCCATGAAAACTTCATGAAACATTAGACAAAGTCAACCATCATCCCAAGTTAATTTTTTGCTGACGAATTGTAAAAGATAATATGAACTCATCTGACTAATAAACTCAGGTAGATTAAAAGTTGTTTATCTTTATCATATTTAATAGTTGATAACTTAACCAGCTTAGGTACTAAATATTTTTCCAGATCACATGAACCTGGAAAGCAGTTGGGTTAGTTTTTGCTGTATTTCTGAGAATGTTTATGAATAGTAACTTTATATAAGTGCTTATTTATTTAAGCCAATGAAACAGAATTCTTTTACAGATTAATTTTGGTAATATTATCTGTAGTCTGAAACCCATCAGGGTTCCCTGATGGTCCAGTGGCTAAGATGTCAAGCTCCGAATGCAGAGGGCCTGGGCTCAATCCCTAATCAGGGAACTAGATCCCACATGCGGCAACTAAGACCTGGTGCAGCCAAATTTAAAAATATATTTTAAAAAATGAAAATGAAAATATCACAGCAGTATAACACACACTTACATACAGACACAGATGAATATACAAACTTAGAAGTTCAGTTTTTACATTTTAGCCATAAGACAACTATGATAATGTAAAATTCACTAGTTACCAAAAAAAAGAAAAAAAAAGTTGGAATAAGTTAGGCTTATATGATCAGATGCTAAAGCTTTTTCTACCAATATTTGTGGAGAAGACATAAGATTTTTTATTCACCCACGTTTCAGGTAACCTTTCCCCATTTTGTGCTTCTGATAAGAATTACTTTTCTGAAGTTGTAGAATATTTACATCTCAAAGGCACATATATGTATCTATAAAGAAGAGGTCTTAAAAGGAAAAAGAAATTCTTATCAGGCTCCAATACGCACTTCCAGTATCTTATCAGGATTCAGGCAAGACAAACAGTAAATAATCCTGGAAGTATTAAATCACTCCATAGACTCTAAAGGCAGTCATTCTCAAACAGGGTTCAAAGGTTCCTATATTTGCAAGATCAAGAGTCACTGCCAGGGCTTCCCTGGTGGTCCAGTGGGTAAGGACACTGCCTTGCAGTGCAGGGGGCGCCGGTTCGATCCCTGGCCTGGGAAGATCCCACGTGCTGCGGAGCGGCTGGACCAATGTGTCCAATTACCAAGCTGGAGTGCTGGAGCTCTGGAGCGCATGCGCCCAGAGCCGGTGCTCTGCGACAACAGAGGCCACTGCAATGGGAGGCCCACACGGGTCAAAGAACAAAGACGGATGAAAATAGACAAATGAAAGACCAATAGAAGTGGCCCGCCCACTCCCTTCCCTCCCCACCCCACCCCCCCATAAATAAATAAAATAAATCTTTTTTAAAAAATAAAAATAAAATGGGAAGAGAAACACCTACTTCAAAGGGTAGTTTATGGAACAAATGAGGTAATATAAAGCTCTCAGTAAACTTTATTTCCCTTCTTACATTTCTCCATCTACTCACAACTCACTTTCACCTGAGCTCTCTCTCTCTCTCTCTCATACACACACACAGACACAGACACACACACACACCCCCATACACATTACCTGTCAGAGAGAAATAGGGTTTTTTCTTTACATAAGAAATAAACTCAGGACTTCCCTGATGGTCCAGTGGCTAAGACTGCACTCCTCCCAATGCAGGGAGTCTGGGGTTCAATCCCTGGTCAGGGAACTAGATCCCACATTCCAAAACTAAAAGATCTCCATGCCACAACCGAAAACAAAAAAAGATCCCACATGCTGCAACTAAGACCTGGTGCCACCAAATGAATACATAAATTAATTAAATATTTTAAAAAGAAAAAATATCCATCTTACTTTAGGTAACTTCCTCTAGAGTGTATAAACTCATTGCTGACTCAGAAGGAATAAAAGCATCACCGCTTCTCCTACCATTCTTCCTGGCCTTTAGACATATGTTGCATATTCCCTGTCTTCTTTCAACACAAGTACTTTGTAATTGAAAGAGAAAATGCCAGGACATAGAAGTCTGTATTGTTTTGCTTGCTTATCTTCTAAATTTTAAACTCTTGATTTGGTTGCACAAAAGAAATCCACTTTAAACAAGACTACGGAAAAAGACAAGTCATTTGGAATTTTGCTATCTCTACTTATAATTGCCTCTGGACCCACAAAACTCATATAGCAGAATGAAATTTTAAATTCACATCTGTAGTTATGCTCAAAATTTGGCCTTTGAGTTTCCCTAAGATGGTAATGGGCTTGCTCATGAATGGCCCCTAACCCCATGAATGGTCCACATCTTTTGTCCAGGACTCAATTATATCTCACAGAGGTCAGTTCAGGAAATCGGTGCTCTGCGACAACAGAGGCCACTGCAATGGGAGGCCCACACGGGTCAAAGAACAAAGACGGATGAAAATAGACAAATGAAAGACCAATAGAAGTGGCCCGCCCACTCCCTTCCCTCCCCACCCCACCCCCCCATAAATAAATAAAATAAATCTTTTTTAAAAAATAAAAATAAAATGGGAAGAGAAACACCTACTTCAAAGGGTAGTTTATGGAACAAATGAGGTAATATAAAGCTCTCAGTAAACTTTATTTCCCTTCTTACATTTCTCCATCTACTCACAACTCACTTTCACCTGAGCTCTCTCTCTCTCTCTCTCATACACACACACAGACACAGACACACACACACACACCCCCATACACATTACCTGTCAGAGAGAAATAGGGTTTTTTCTTTACATAAGAAATAAACTCAGGACTTCCCTGATGGTCCAGTGGCTAAGACTGCACTCCTCCCAATGCAGGGAGTCTGGGGTTCAATCCCTGGTCAGGGAACTAGATCCCACATTCCAAAACTAAAAGATCTCCATGCCACAACCGAAAACAAAAAAAGATCCCACATGCTGCAACTAAGACCTGGTGCCACCAAATGAATACATAAATTAATTAAATATTTTAAAAAGAAAAAATATCCATCTTACTTTAGGTAACTTCCTCTAGAGTGTATAAACTCATTGCTGACTCAGAAGGAATAAAAGCATCACCGCTTCTCCTACCATTCTTCCTGGCCTTTAGACATATGTTGCATATTCCCTGTCTTCTTTCAACACAAGTACTTTGTAATTGAAAGAGAAAATGCCAGGACATAGAAGTCTGTATTGTTTTGCTTGCTTATCTTCTAAATTTTAAACTCTTGATTTGGTTGCACAAAAGAAATCCACTTTAAACAAGACTACGGAAAAAGACAAGTCATTTGGAATTTTGCTATCTCTACTTATAATTGCCTCTGGACCCACAAAACTCATATAGCAGAATGAAATTTTAAATTCACATCTGTAGTTATGCTCAAAATTTGGCCTTTGAGTTTCCCTAAGATGGTAATGGGCTTGCTCATGAATGGCCCCTAACCCCATGAATGGTCCACATCTTTTGTCCAGGACTCAATTATATCTCACAGAGGTCAGTTCAGGAAATGAAAACGTAAAAACAGTCAAAGGTAAGCAAGTGTGTTCGTAGTTGCTCATGTTGGATTTTTTGTGGCCCCATGGGCTATAACTTACTAGGCTCCTCTGTCCATGAGATTTCCCAGGTAAGTGTGTGTGTGTGTGTTTTCATATATATATATTCACCCTGTTATTCAACATTTCTACTCAGGGGCCTAACTGGCATCTCACACTCTACTGGCCTGACATGGAAGTCATCCTAGCAGTTTCCTCATTCATAAGTGTCATTAGAGCCCTGAACATCCTCCAGACCATGCTTGTGAGAGACACCTTCTGTGCATGTCCCAGGAAGGTCCCTCCTAAAAATACATGTTGACCTCATGCAACAGGCATGTCTGCTGTTCTGTCACCACTCAACTCTATCCTTCTGCCTAAGTTCTCATTGCGTGTGTCCCTGCAGAGATCCCAGTGTCCCTATTAGTATCCTCTAAAACTACTTTCTGCACCCACAGTCACTGACAATGAACTCATATATAACCAGGGTTTGATAGAAGTACAGTCCCTAGCAGACAGAGGAATACAAGACAACAACAAACCTCTAACTGCACAGGGCCTGCCGTCTGATGTTGTTTCAGCGCCAAAGGGACAGATCATGGTTGTGTGAGGCCTATTCCCTGTCTTCTTTCAACACAAGTACTTTGTAATTGAAAGAGAAAATGCCAGGACATAGAAGTCTGTATTGTTTTGCTTGCTTATCTTCTAAATTTTAAACTCTTGATTTGGTTGCACAAAAGAAATCCACTTTAAACAAGACTACGGAAAAAGACAAGTCATTTGGAATTTTGCTATCTCTACTTATAATTGCCTCTGGACCCACAAAACTCATATAGCAGAATGAAATTTTAAATTCACATCTGTAGTTATGCTCAAAATTTGGCCTTTGAGTTTCCCTAAGATGGTAATGGGCTTGCTCATGAATGGCCCCTAACCCCATGAATGGTCCACATCTTTTGTCCAGGACTCAATTATATCTCACAGAGGTCAGTTCAGGAAATGAAAACGTAAAAACAGTCAAAGGTAAGCAAGTGTGTTCGTAGTTGCTCATGTTGGATTTTTTGTGGCCCCATGGGCTATAACTTACTAGGCTCCTCTGTCCATGAGATTTCCCAGGTAAGTGTGTGTGTGTGTGTTTTCATATATATATATTCACCCTGTTATTCAACATTTCTACTCAGGGGCCTAACTGGCATCTCACACTCTACTGGCCTGACATGGAAGTCATCCTAGCAGTTTCCTCATTCATAAGTGTCATTAGAGCCCTGAACATCCTCCAGACCATGCTTGTGAGAGACACCTTCTGTGCATGTCCCAGGAAGGTCCCTCCTAAAAATACATGTTGACCTCATGCAACAGGCATGTCTGCTGTTCTGTCACCACTCAACTCTATCCTTCTGCCTAAGTTCTCATTGCGTGTGTCCCTGCAGAGATCCCAGTGTCCCTATTAGTATCCTCTAAAACTACTTTCTGCACCCACAGTCACTGACAATGAACTCATATATAACCAGGGTTTGATAGAAGTACAGTCCCTAGCAGACAGAGGAATACAAGACAACAACAAACCTCTAACTGCACAGGGCCTGCCGTCTGATGTTGTTTCAGCGCCAAAGGGACAGATCATGGTTGTGTGAGGCCTATGCCCTGTCCAATTAAACAAACAACCTCTTTAAGAAAAACAACACAAATATTATGAGCAAAAATCAAGCATAGACATGAATACTTCAAATAAGAAATCAATTATAATTTTTAAAGGCCGAAATTTTCCAGAAGTATTATTACATATAGATAATTAATATGAATTTCATAAAATATATATTTATAAATGTTATAAATTTGTTAGTCTTTGCAATGACATGCTATAAATTAATGTGGATGAGCATATTAAGAAATTTAACAGATATCAACTCATGAAACTACTAACATAACTAAGATATAAAAACAGTTAATCACAACCAAATTCCCTCACCCTGCCTCTTCAGCCCTAACCTCTGGTGAATACTGATTTGTTTGTCTTTCACATGGTTTTATCTTTCCCAGAGTGTCATACAAATCATAAACTATGTAAATTTTTTGGACTGGCTTTTTCCATTCAACAAAATGCCTTGGTGATTCACCCAAGTTATTGTGTGTGTGTGTGTACATGTGTCTGTGTGTGTGTCCATGTGTGTGTGTACACACGTGCAGGACTGTAGCCCACTACACTCCTCTGCCCATGGAACCGCCCAAGCAAGGATACTGGAGGGGGTTGCCATTTCCTAGTGCAGGACCTGGAACACAGGAAGCACTCAACATGCCAGTGAATTAAGAAGGGAGAACATAGGCACTCTCATGGCAATCCAGTGGTTGGGATTTTGCCTTCCAATGAGGAGTGCAGGTTCAATCCCTGGTCAGGGAGTTGGGATCCCGCATGTCTCGGGGCCAAAAAAAATCAAAGCATGGAACAGACGTGACAAATTCAATAAAGACATTAAAAATGATCCACATCCAAAAAAAAAAATCTTTTAAAAAAAGAACAGAAAATATAAATTCTAGGGCTTAGTTTCTTACAGACAGAAGTCAGTCAATAAAATGCATAAACCTCCAAGTTCTCTTAAGTCTTGAAAACCCCAGTCAGTAGCCTCAGCTCTCTGAGCTGTGGAACAAAGTGCAACAACTGTGACTGTTTAATTTTGCCCATCCCTTAGCTATGGCTTGTAGCGACTTGTAGCCTCAGGCTCTTGCATGATTAAATATGTCCTAGAAAAGAGAGAACACCAACACCAGATGGACCAAGGGTGACAGAGGAAAGCAGCACAGATGGTACAAGACATACAAACCAACAGAGTGGCCCTGGCTGCTCAGTGCTCCTTCTCCACCTTGTTAACACCTCACACTGGTACCTTCCAGTATCCAGAAAGGCTCCACCCATCCCTCCTGTTACCTGAGAGAAATGGTTATACACAGGCAATGGGGTAATGAGATTACCTTTTATTGAATGCCTATTGTATGCTAGACATTATTTCCCTTAACTATACAGATATTCATGAACTAAATTCCTTATGCAGAAGCTCCAAAGGCTAATGTAGTCTATGACAGATGCTCACTAATTGTTTAAGGAAGCAATAACAACCTGAAGTATTAGAGAGTAGGGCAGAGTCTCCCTCCTCCTTTACATAGTGATCAAGCCTGGGCTGCCCGCCAAAGTCACAAAGCGTCATCAGTTGATGGTTCCATAAAGATATGAGCCTGGTTTCCTGGTCCCGTCCCATCTTCTATCAGTCTTTAATCTGCCATATTACCTCCTTCCCTCATGGCTCTTCAGCCAGCTTATCGAGGTTGGAAGCTATGTATTGTATCTCCAAAGCTCACATGTTAACTTCACCCACATATTAAGGAAGACCAACTTAAAAATTGTTTAAGTAACTTTCATGCATCTTAAAAGTATTTATTGGATATTGACTATAAGTCAGGCTCTTCTGTAGGTATTAATGATTCATCAAATAGGAGACCCAGATCCCCTGTTCCCAAGGAGATTACCTTCTAGCAGAAGGGAAATGAGATTAGACAATTTTTTAAAGATCAAAAATATCAGATAGTGAAAAACACAATGAGAACAACTAAAAACACCTGTAAAGAAGTGCCCATTAAACTAAGATCTAGGCCAAAAACAGAAGTTCCCATGCCAAGAATATGAGGAAGTACACTCTAGGCAAAGGAAGCAGCCGGTGCAAAGGTCTCAAAGCTGGAACAAGCCTGGGAGTGTAAGGAGGGAAATAGAGATCTGTGGCTGAAGGAGAGTTGGCAGAAGGGAGAATGGCCGTGGATGGGATGGGAGAGGTGATTGGAGCTTGGTCAGAGGTTTTGCGGACTCAAGTAAAGGGTATGGATTTTATCTAGAGTATGGACTTTATCTAAGTGCTAATGACACTGAGAAGGTCTCAGGCCTTTCCAGGGAGAGATCTCTTGTGTCCCCCACGTCTTGTTTGTAGAAAAGTTTAAGCCTCCTATACCTTTTAACTTCGAAAGAGTAAACTTGATCAGAGAAGCAAGAAAATGCAGAAACAAAGGAAAGCAGTCAAGCGAAACAAACCCTAAAACAATCTCAAGAATGTTTAGTGCCTCCTCAAGGGCTGTAGATTATATCCTGCGCCATATCGTCAAGTTGTTTTGTTGATATCAGAATCTCCCCTGGGTGAAAGAAGTTAACTGCATGCTGACCACCAGTACACACCAGACCAACTGGAACCAAAAGGGAGTCCTGAAACATAACCCTCTGACTTCACCATCAACCAGTCAGTGAATTATACACAAGCTGATCAGGCACTCTGCAACCCACACTCCCAATATTGCTTTTAAAAACCTTTCCTTAGGGGGTTTCTCTGGTGGTCCAGTGGCTAAGACTCCAGGCTCCCAGTGCAGGGGGCCTGGGTTCAATCCCTGGTCAGGGAGCTAGATCACACATACTCCAACTATGACCCAGAACAGCCAAATAAATTAATATTAAAAAAAAAAAAACTTTCCTTAAAAGTCATCAGGGAATTTGGATCTCTTGAGTGTGAACTGCTCATTCTCATTGCTTTGCACCCTGCAATAAGTGCTGTACTTGCCTTCTCCACACCCCAGGTTCAGGAGATTACTGTGCATCAGGCGAAGTCCCAAGTTCAGTTAAGTAACAATTGGGCAGCCATGAAGGGAATCCTATCCCACGTGTGTGTCTGGACAGTGGCAGTGCTCAGATCCTGTCCAGCAGCTCCCTGAGGCCCTTTGTCTCACAGATAGCCTTGAGTGCTTGCTTCTGACCAGACATTGATGGCTCGTGGCACTTTCAATTTGGGGTTGAAGGAAACAAGGCTCTACTCCTGGTTTGTACGATGTCTCTGGTAAGTGACAGAACCTCGCATGTGATGACTCTAGAGTATTCTTCCCTACTGGGTTACCTTGATTGGAATTTTTCCTTTTGAGGGGGTGAAATCAAAGGACTTGGTTATCTGGTTCTGATCTCCAAGTGGAGCATCATGTTAATTTGACTTTTCCCTCTGTGCCAAGGAGTTTCTTAGTCATCCAACACCATCTGAGAAGTAATTGTGAAAGTCCTTGTTATACCTAAGCTTGTCTGCATCCTCATTTGAAATAGTAGGCAGGAAATCTTCCACGCTCATGCTAGGGAACTGTGACCCTGAGAAGCTGCTGAGCACTGAGTTGCCTCATTCTGGTCTATTTCTGGTAATATAAGAAATATGAAAAAAAAAAGGGGGGGGGATTAGATCTCTATTCGATCTTATAGGCCCCAGGGTGTATTTTACAAAATCAGAACATTTTCAACTATACTCCTATGAAAAGAAAGAAGACCATGAGACTCAGGTTTGATCCCTGGGTCAGGAAGATCCCCTGGAGAAGGGAATGGCTACCAACACCAGTATCCTTGCCTCAAGAATTCACTGGGCAGAGGAGCCTGGCAGGCTACAGTCCATAGGTTGCAAACTGACACAACTGAGCAGCTAACACTTTCACACAAAACAATAAGAAACAGCAGAATAAAGAAGCCTTTTAAACTCAAGTGAGTAAATTTAACTTATTCCAACTGCTATTCATAAACTAATAAGTTTTATGCTGAAATACCTGATTCATGACTAAGTTTCAAAATGAAGCTATGAGGAAGTTCCCTGGTTTCCAAGTGGTTAGGATTCCTGGCTTTCACTGCCATGGTCCAGGTTTAACCCCTGGTCAAAGAACTGAGATTCAGCAAGCCTCAGAGTCGAGAGGGAAAAATGAAGCTATGAGATCTCTAGTTCTTTATTTAAAAATCAATTTGTAGGACTTCCCTCATAGCTCAGTGGTAAAGAATCTGCCTGCCAATGCAGGAGACACAGGTTCAATTCCTAGTCCGGGAAGATGCCACATGCTTAGGAGTAACTAAGCCTGTGAGACACAACTATTGATCCTGTGCTCTAGAGCCCCAGAGCCATAACTATTGAGCCCATATACCACAACTACCATGTTTTTTTTCCTTGTGAAGGAGTTGTCTCTAGAGTATTCTTCCCTACTGGGTTACCTTGATTGGAATTTTTCCTTTTGAGGTGAAATCAAAGGACTTGGTTATCTGGTTCTGATCTCCAAGTGGAGCATCATGTTAATTTGACTTTTCCTCTGTGCCAAGGAGTTTCTTAGTCATCCAACACCATCTGAGAAGTAATTGTGAAAGTCCTTGTTATACCTAAGCTTGTCTGCATCCTCATTTGAAATAGTAGGCAGGAAATCTTCCACGCTCATGCTAGGGAACTGTGACCCTGAGAAGCTGCTGAGCACTGAGTTGCCTCATTCTGGTCTATTTCTGGTAATATAAGAAATATGAAAAAAAAAAGGGGGGGGGATTAGATCTCTATTCGATCTTATAGGCCCCAGGGTGTATTTTACAAAATCAGAACATTTTCAACTATACTCCTATGAAAAGAAAGAAGACCATGAGACTCAGGTTTGATCCCTGGGTCAGGAAGATCCCCTGGAGAAGGGAATGGCTACCAACACCAGTATCCTTGCCTCAAGAATTCACTGGGCAGAGGAGCCTGGCAGGCTACAGTCCATAGGTTGCAAACTGACACAACTGAGCAGCTAACACTTTCACACAAAACAATAAGAAACAGCAGAATAAAGAAGCCTTTTAAACTCAAGTGAGTAAATTTAACTTATTCCAACTGCTATTCATAAACTAATAAGTTTTATGCTGAAATACCTGATTCATGACTAAGTTTCAAAATGAAGCTATGAGGAAGTTCCCTGGTTTCCAAGTGGTTAGGATTCCTGGCTTTCACTGCCATGGTCCAGGTTTAACCCCTGGTCAAAGAACTGAGATTCAGCAAGCCTCAGAGTCGAGAGGGAAAAATGAAGCTATGAGATCTCTAGTTCTTTATTTAAAAATCAATTTGTAGGACTTCCCTCATAGCTCAGTGGTAAAGAATCTGCCTGCCAATGCAGGAGACACAGGTTCAATTCCTAGTCCGGGAAGATGCCACATGCTTAGGAGCAACTAAGCCTGTGAGACACAACTATTGATCCTGTGCTCTAGAGCCCCAGAGCCATAACTATTGAGCCCATATACCACAACTACCGAAGCTCATGCATCCTAGAGGCCATGTTCTGCAACATGAGAAGCCACTGCAACAGGAAGCCTTCTCACTGCAACTAGAGAAAAGCCCTTGTGCAGCAATGAACACTCAGAACAACCAAAAATAAATACACAAATAAAATTATTAAATAAAATAAAAATCAATTTGTAAATGGATTTTATTCAATTGACTTAAAGGAAATCAAGCATTTACATAAATTCTAAGAAATATAAAGAAATTAAGCAAAATGAATTTCAGATTCACATAATCTGGTATTCAGCATGAAATTATTGTCTGATATTAAAGTTAGTTTGTTGGTTTAATTAACATAGATATGTCTTTATAGTCATCAACATTATACATAATACTTTTAATGTACCTAAATTTACTAGAAGTCAAATATCATCTTATTATATCTGTCAAAAAATTTTCAGCAAGAAAAATTACTCAATATGGCAAAAATATTAATGTAAACAGGATAGAAGCTTTTAGTTAAACTCTCTATATAATTATGGCTTAATTTTTCCAGTTTTTGTAACTTGAAACTTAACAGTTTTGCTAAAATAAGGTAAATGATGAAAATTTATTGAAGACGCATATAATTTTAAATTAAGATAAAATACTGGAACATTGCTAGACAAGTCTAAGTTTACATTTTCCTGTCTTGTTAGGGAAATACTAAGGATGTTTGGGTTTATTGAACACAAGCCTTTTACCACACTGAGGGAGAAATGTATATTTTTAGAGGTTATAGAATATGTTAATAAATTTTAAAATGTAATGTTTATGTAAATTTTAACAGGTAATGTTGGTATTTACCTTTAAAATCTTTTATTGTCACTTTGGTTAAGTGACTAAGTACTTTTTCACAATGACCTATGATCCTATTTGACCAGTTCTGGCTTTTTATATATATATATATATATATATATATATATATATATGTTTTTTACAAACTTCCTCAAACCAAATTCTTAAGTTCTTTTGACCTCTAGTTAACTCTGAGATGCTTCACAGCCACTGAAGTATCTCAGAGAGAGAGAGAAAAATATTAAACTCTTTGGAATTAAGTATGTTAAATTCCATGGGAAGCAATGTCAAATGAGTGGTGATAAACATTTTTAGGTCTTACTGTATAAGTAAATGTCATTAATATAGAAGTTCTAGAAATTATATGAAATTTCTAAAAGCTGAATATGTCCTGGAATAATGTTATCAGTCATAATTCTACTTATTATCTCAAAATGTTCCATGTCACAGCAACTTGGTTAATCTTCTTTGTCAATTGAACTGTAATTAGATCTTTAGCCATGTCTTTAAATCTTTTGTCATTCATAACCAGTTATTGTTTCACTCTGATGCTTTTGAAAAAAAAAAAAAAAAAAAGCTTCATCTTCAAGATTCCTAAAAGGACTTTTGCCATATACAGGGTTCTGATAACTTTCAGTTCTGGGTGAGAAATTAAATAATTTTAATGGAAACCATGATAGTTTTATAAAAGTGTTAACAAAAGATTAAGATCAAATACTGGAACATTGCTAGACAAGTCTAAGTTTACATTTTCCTGTCTTGTTAGGGAAATACTAAGGATGTTTGGGTTTATTGAACACAAGCCTTTTACCACACTGAGGGAGAAATGTATATTTTTAGAGGTTATAGAATATGTTAATAAATTTTAAAATGTAATGTTTATGTAAATTTTAACAGGTAATGTTGGTATTTACCTTTAAAATCTTTTATTGTCACTTTGGTTAAGTGACTAAGTACTTTTTCACAATGACCTATGATCCTATTTGACCAGTTCTGGCTTTTTATATATATATATATATATATATATATATATATATATGTTTTTTACAAACTTCCTCAAACCAAATTCTTAAGTTCTTTTGACCTCTAGTTAACTCTGAGATGCTTCACAGCCACTGAAGTATCTCAGAGAGAGAGAGAAAAATATTAAACTCTTTGGAATTAAGTATGTTAAATTCCATGGGAAGCAATGTCAAATGAGTGGTGATAAACATTTTTAGGTCTTACTGTATAAGTAAATGTCATTAATATAGAAGTTCTAGAAATTATATGAAATTTCTAAAAGCTGAATATGTCCTGGAATAATGTTATCAGTCATAATTCTACTTATTATCTCAAAATGTTCCATGTCACAGCAACTTGGTTAATCTTCTTTGTCAATTGAACTGTAATTAGATCTTTAGCCATGTCTTTAAATCTTTTGTCATTCATAACCAGTTATTGTTTCACTCTGATGCTTTTGCAAAAAAAAAAAAAAAAAAAAGCTTCATCTTCAAGATTCCTAAAAGGACTTTTGCCATATACAGGGTTCTGATAACTTTCAGTTCTGGGTGAGAAATTAAATAATTTTAATGGAAACCATGATAGTTTTATAAAAGTGTTAACAAAAGATTAAGATCAAGGATTAGTTACATAAGACTGAGTGAAGTGATGAATGTAGTTATCATTTTTATGGTTTTTGTCTGAAATACTATGGGTTTTTCACTGTATTTTCCAGTTATAAAGAAACCTTTCCTCTCAAGCTAATTATGGTTTATAGAAACTAGATAAATTATACCTTTGTAAGTAAAATTGAAATGTTTATCTTTTATCTCTACTTGATCCCTCCAGAAACTGGAAACTCTTAGGTTACCAGCAGCCTTATCAAACCAACTTTATTGCAATCAGACTTATTTGGCAAACAAATTAGTCTTAATTTGGCTAGACTTGTTAAAAATGAAGACAATTCAGAAAAGCTACATTTCAATAATATACCTTTGTTGATATTTAAGTTTCACATATATTGAGGTTTTGTTAGTATTTTCTATGTCCAAGATGATTTTTTTTCTTGCTATGTTATATTATTATAAAGTTTAACTGAATTATCAATATTGAAAGGATGTTCTACGCTTATTTCTGAAGCTAATCACAGTAACCTTTGGATAATTATCAGAGGCCCCATGACCTGCAAACAGGGGATCATGTAAGCTATAAAAGAAACATAATTTAAAAGCTCTCTCTCCAACCTTGATGAAAAGACTCTTGTCAAGTACTGTTAAAACTTACACACGGGGCTTCCCTGGTGGTCCAGTGGGTAGAGTCCGCCCTGCAGTGCAAGAGGCACCGGTTAGATCCCTGGCACGGGAAGATCCCACATGCCGCGAGCGGTTGAACCGGTGTGTCCAATTACCAGCCGGCACTCTAGAGCACATGTGCTCAGAGCAGGTGCTCTGCAACGAGAGAGGCCACCGCAGTGGGAGGTCCCACACAGGCCAAAGAATGAAGATGGATGAAAATAAATAAAGGAAGGACCAATAAAAAAGGCCAAAATTAAAAAAAAAAAAAAAAAACTCACACAAACTGGGCATTGCTGCAAAGGTATTCGGCCTGGGCGTCACGTGGTCCGGGGCCAGAGGATGGCTGGAGCTGCGGAAATTCGCTAGGGCTCTTCCGGGCTGCTGTCGGCGCTGCGCTGGAGGCCTGGCCCGCCTTGCAGATTGCTGTGGAGAATGGCTTCGGGGGTGTACACAGCAAAGAGAAGGCTGAATGGCTCGGAGGTGCAGTGGAAGAGTACTTCTTGCGCAATGCTGGCCTGGAGCTAGATGAGGTGAAAGACTTCCTGGGGGAGCTAATGTTGAATGAGTTTGATACAGCTGTGGAGGATGGGAGTCTGCCCCAGGTGAGCCAGCAGCTACAGACCGTGTTCCCCACTTCCAGAGTGGTGATAGGGCTGCTCTGAAGAAGATGGTCTCTCTCATCACCCAAAGCAAGTGCAAGATCAGAGCTTCAGCAGTGATGACAGCCAGGGACACTGAGGAGGAGGAGGAACATGCCCACAGCATGGAGGACACCAAAGTCACAGCTACAACTGATGGGGCAGCAAATGAGGTCTACCAAAGCCCGAACCCTCTGGTCCAGACCCCCAGCCTATTAAGGAAGAGGATATATTGGAAGATGGCTGGACCATTGTTCAGAGAAGGAAATGAGTGGGGCTGGAAATGGTCTGCGCCTTGTGTGCAGAGTTGAATTTATTGAGGAAGCTTTTTTTTCCAAATTTTCCTTCTGAAGTAAACAGACTCCCTGGGGTCAAGCTATAAAAGAAACATAATTTAAAAGCTCTCTCCAACCTTGATGAAAAGACTCTTGTCAAGTACTGTTAAAACTTACACGGGGCTTCCCTGGTGGTCCAGTGGGTAGAGTCCGCCCTGCAGTGCAAGAGGCACCGGTTAGATCCCTGGCACGGGAAGATCCCACATGCCGCGAGCGGTTGAACCGGTGTGTCCAATTACCAGCCGGCACTCTAGAGCACATGTGCTCAGAGCAGGTGCTCTGCAACGAGAGAGGCCACCGCAGTGGGAGGTCCCACACAGGCCAAAGAATGAAGATGGATGAAAATAAATAAAGGAAGGACCAATAAAAAAGGCCAAAATTAAAAGAAAGAAAGAAAGAAACTCACACAAACTGGGCATTGCTGCAAAGGTATTCGGCCTGGGCGTCACGTGGTCCGGGGCCAGAGGATGGCTGGAGCTGCGGAAATTCGCTAGGGCTCTTCCGGGCTGCTGTCGGCGCTGCGCTGGAGGCCTGGCCCGCCTTGCAGATTGCTGTGGAGAATGGCTTCGGGGGTGTACACAGCAAAGAGAAGGCTGAATGGCTCGGAGGTGCAGTGGAAGAGTACTTCTTGCGCAATGCTGGCCTGGAGCTAGATGAGGTGAAAGACTTCCTGGGGGAGCTAATGTTGAATGAGTTTGATACAGCTGTGGAGGATGGGAGTCTGCCCCAGGTGAGCCAGCAGCTACAGACCGTGTTCCCCACTTCCAGAGTGGTGATAGGGCTGCTCTGAAGAAGATGGTCTCTCTCATCACCCAAAGCAAGTGCAAGATCAGAGCTTCAGCAGTGATGACAGCCAGGGACACTGAGGAGGAGGAGGAACATGCCCACAGCATGGAGGACACCAAAGTCACAGCTACAACTGATGGGGCAGCAAATGAGGTCTACCAAAGCCCGAACCCTCTGGTCCAGACCCCCAGCCTATTAAGGAAGAGGATATATTGGAAGATGGCTGGACCATTGTTCAGAGAAGGAAATGAGTGGGGCTGGAAATGGTCTGCGCCCTTGTGTGCTAGTTGTTTGGGACCTGTTTGTAAGGTTTTATTGAAGGGTTACAGACTTCTGGACTGGTTATGCCATCTCCACGCTATCCCTATTCCCTTGTCCAGCTTCTTCCAGAGGAAGAAGAGCCCAAGGGTCCTTGGTCTTGGGGTGATCTGAGTGATGAGGCCTGGTTGCCCAGCAAAGTGTCCCTTGAGTGCAGTCAGTGTGAAGGAGGGATGAGTGGGTGTGGGAGTGACTGGAGAAGTTAAATGCTGGCTGATAGTAGGCAGGTGAATGTGTGAAAGGAGAGGACCAGCAGGAGAACCCATTTTCCTGCTGGGTGAGATGAGCTTGCAAAGGGAAGAGAGATTAGTTGATAATGTGAACCAGAATAGCTGTGGTACCTCTCCCCTCCCAGCTGTATGCTCCCACCCAGGAATTGGAGCCTCCCAGGGATGTTTCCTTCCTGCAGCCCAGAGTCAGACCCTGGGTTCCTTCAGGATGTCTAAGACCTTGTCTGGGCAGTAAGCTCAAGGGAACTGGGCTTTGTTTTCTGTCTCCTCCAAACTTTTCCCAAATGCCTCATTGCATCAAAGTCCAGGGATCAGGCCTATGACCTCAATAAATGATACCTTATTGTTTTTTAAAAAAAAGCCTCATACACAGTGAAACTGAAGAGAATTGACTCTTGAAATTCATATTTCCCACTCAAGAAGGACCTCTAAACTGAATGGTCTATTGAAAGGACTTCTGAACTCAATCTACCCCCAAATCAGCAGGAGAAGAAAATGAGAGCAATGGTAGGCAGCTGGCCCAAGAACCCAGACCACGCCTGTAAGAAGATGGTCTCTCTCATCACCCAAAGCAAGTGCAAGATCAGAGCTTCAGCAGTGATGACAGCCAGGGACACTGAGGAGGAGGAGGAACATGCCCACAGCATGGAGGACACCAAAGTCACAGCTACAACTGATGGGGCAGCAAATGAGGTCTACCAAAGCCCGAACCCTCTGGTCCAGACCCCCAGCCTATTAAGGAAGAGGATATATTGGAAGATGGCTGGACCATTGTTCAGAGAAGGAAATGAGTGGGGCTGGAAATGGTCTGCGCCCTTGTGTGCTAGTTGTTTGGGACCTGTTTGTAAGGTTTTATTGAAGGGTTACAGACTTCTGGACTGGTTATGCCATCTCCACGCTATCCCTATTCCCTTGTCCAGCTTCTTCCAGAGGAAGAAGAGCCCAAGGGTCCTTGGTCTTGGGGTGATCTGAGTGATGAGGCCTGGTTGCCCAGCAAAGTGTCCCTTGAGTGCAGTCAGTGTGAAGGAGGGATGAGTGGGTGTGGGAGTGACTGGAGAAGTTAAATGCTGGCTGATAGTAGGCAGGTGAATGTGTGAAAGGAGAGGACCAGCAGGAGAACCCATTTTCCTGCTGGGTGAGATGAGCTTGCAAAGGGAAGAGAGATTAGTTGATAATGTGAACCAGAATAGCTGTGGTACCTCTCCCCTCCCAGCTGTATGCTCCCACCCAGGAATTGGAGCCTCCCAGGGATGTTTCCTTCCTGCAGCCCAGAGTCAGACCCTGGGTTCCTTCAGGATGTCTAAGACCTTGTCTGGGCAGTAAGCTCAAGGGAACTGGGCTTTGTTTTCTGTCTCCTCCAAACTTTTCCCAAATGCCTCATTGCATCAAAGTCCAGGGATCAGGCCTATGACCTCAATAAATGATACCTTATTGTTTTTTAAAAAAAAGCCTCATACACAGTGAAACTGAAGAGAATTGACTCTTGAAATTCATATTTCCCACTCAAGAAGGACCTCTAAACTGAATGGTCTATTGAAAGGACTTCTGAACTCAATCTACCCCCAAATCAGCAGGAGAAGAAAATGAGAGCAATGGTAGGCAGCTGGCCCAAGAACCCAGACCACGCCTGTAAGACCTACCTTACTAATTCAGTTGAACTGTTTACCATATGTTTATCTTCCTGTTTAAATGGAAAGTTATGGTATTACTTATAACCATATTTTTTACCCCTGTGTTCAGGATGGAAAGAACATTCTCTAGTGAAGCTTTTACAGGGCCTAACTTACACATGATGTGTATCGCTGCTTACTTTAAGTCTACTGCTAGAAGCATATGTACAGGGTTTGTGTCACAGTCTGGTATAACTATAAAGCACGTAGCCTATAAAAGTTTTCCCCATTAGCATACCTCTGTGTTTGTTCACTGTATCTGGATAAGTTTTCCCCCAACATAGGTGACTAGGCAAATATTTATAAACAAAAATGAGGCTTAACACCAAGAGACATGATGGACCCAAAGCAGGCAACAACCACTCTGGCATTGAGGGACAAATATTGTGATCATTAGTGCTTTCTATTGAGAGATTAGCAATCAAAAGGAGAAATGGTAGAGGAAATTTTCACATATTGAAATTGGGGGAAGACATCCTAGCTTATACATTAATTAACATTTATGTTGGGAATTCCCTGGTGGTCCAGTGGCTAAATCTCTGTGCTCCCAATGCAGGGGGCCCAAGTTTGATCCCTGGTCAGGGAACTAGAGCCCACATGCTATAACTGAGACCCAATGCAGCCAATTAAATATAAATAAAATATTTTTTAAAAATTATGTTAACCAGAACAACATGTTTTGTGGCTTATTAAACATGCATGGTACATTTGCTTTAACCATTGGAGCCTCCCAGGGATGTTTCCTTCCTGCAGCCCAGAGTCAGACCCTGGGTTCCTTCAGGATGTCTAAGACCTTGTCTGGGCAGTAAGCTCAAGGGAACTGGGCTTTGTTTTCTGTCTCCTCCAAACTTTTCCCAAATGCCTCATTGCATCAAAGTCCAGGGATCAGGCCTATGACCTCAATAAATGATACCTTATTGTTTTTTAAAAAAAAGCCTCATACACAGTGAAACTGAAGAGAATTGACTCTTGAAATTCATATTTCCCACTCAAGAAGGACCTCTAAACTGAATGGTCTATTGAAAGGACTTCTGAACTCAATCTACCCCCAAATCAGCAGGAGAAGAAAATGAGAGCAATGGTAGGCAGCTGGCCCAAGAACCCAGACCACGCCTGTAAGACCTACCTTACTAATTCAGTTGAACTGTTTACCATATGTTTATCTTCCTGTTTAAATGGAAAGTTATGGTATTACTTATAACCATATTTTTTACCCCTGTGTTCAGGATGGAAAGAACATTCTCTAGTGAAGCTTTTACAGGGCCTAACTTACACATGATGTGTATCGCTGCTTACTTTAAGTCTACTGCTAGAAGCATATGTACAGGGTTTGTGTCACAGTCTGGTATAACTATAAAGCACGTAGCCTATAAAAGTTTTCCCCATTAGCATACCTCTGTGTTTGTTCACTGTATCTGGATAAGTTTTCCCCCAACATAGGTGACTAGGCAAATATTTATAAACAAAAATGAGGCTTAACACCAAGAGACATGATGGACCCAAAGCAGGCAACAACCACTCTGGCATTGAGGGACAAATATTGTGATCATTAGTGCTTTCTATTGAGAGATTAGCAATCAAAAGGAGAAATGGTAGAGGAAATTTTCACATATTGAAATTGGGGGAAGACATCCTAGCTTATACATTAATTAACATTTATGTTGGGAATTCCCTGGTGGTCCAGTGGCTAAATCTCTGTGCTCCCAATGCAGGGGGCCCAAGTTTGATCCCTGGTCAGGGAACTAGAGCCCACATGCTATAACTGAGACCCAATGCAGCCAATTAAATATAAATAAAATATTTTTTAAAAATTATGTTAACCAGAACAACATGTTTTGTGGCTTATTAAACATGCATGGTACATTTGCTTTAACCATTGAAGAAGTAGTTTTTGAAACCAAAATGAAATAATGAGGCATCTAAAATAAACCTAAGTGGCTATTATGGGCTTAGTTTGGGTGCTTTATTGTAATATTGAGAACCTGAACTTTCTGCACTATACAAAACTCAACAGCACCACCAGCCATTCTCAAAACAGTTATCTGCTAAGAGTTACCAAAACATCCTTATGGTCTCAAGGTCATAAACAACTATGACACTCTATAGGAATAGTAACAACAAATGAGATAGTTCAAGCAATAGTCTCCCAAAAGAAAACACTAGAGTTTTTAGCCAGAATAATATTTTATAATAAAATTACATTATATTTTAGCAAAACAAATGAAAAAACAAAGAGACATATGCATAGTGCCCAATAGCTTCTGCTATGTATACATTAATGATCTTATAGAAACCCAAGTAAATATAATTCAAAAAGCTACTTGATTACAGAATGTATATAAAGAGGACCCACTCTATAATTTATTTTTTTGGTTGCCATCTGGAAGAGGACATTTCTTTCAGGGAATATTAAAATGGTAAATCTTTATCATTATCCTCATTGTAGTATATCTACTAATTTTCTTTTTTAAAGATTTCTATTTTTATACAATTTTAAAGGTTATGTTCCATTTACAGTTATTACAAAATATTGGCTACATTCCACATATTGTACAATACATCCTTGTCGCTTATATTTTTAAAAAAAATTTTTTTTATTTTATATTGGAGTATAACTGATTAGCAATGTTGTGATAGTTCCAGGTGGATAGGAAAGGGACTCAGCCATACATATAGAAGTATGAACTCTCTCCCAGACTCACCTCCCATTCAGGCTGCCACATAACATCACAGAGTTCCCTGTGCTATACTACACGACTAATTTTCAAATGTTTGTCCAAGTGCTGTGACCAAGCAGTCAAAGAGAAAGGTACAGTTTTCATAATACAAAATACTGACACTAAGCCTGGACTCAAGAATTCTGTAAAATGAAAATCAGTGACATTCTCTTCTCTAATACTAAAAAACTGATACTGCCCCCATTCAACAGGAAGTAGCCCGGAGGTCGTCACTCCTGCTCCCATAAACCACTCTGTTCTTTATTGGACATTTCACGGACCCAAGGAGAGAAGAGAAATAAAGTTTGAAATAGAGAGATTTACTGAGATTAGTAGAGCAACACAAGCCAGCATCCACTGAGCATGCCAGAGATAGCAGGTAAGCTCTCTGCCCTCAAGAAATGAAAAAACAGACATGGAGAATAGACATATGAACATTGTGGGGAATGAACAGAGGGTGGGAGGCGTAAAGAAAGTAACATGGAAACCTATACTATCATATGTGAAAAAGATAGCTATTGTCATTGCGCTGTGAGAAAAGGGAATCCTGCAGGGGTGCTGTGCGACAGCCTGGAGGGGTGGGGTGGGGTGGGGGATATACATATGACTAATCTGGGAACATACATATCTGTAAACAAAACTCTGTAAAAGTAAAAAGTAAAATTAAAATTTAAAAAAAAAAAAAAACACGATAAAGACAAGGAAAAAAAACAAAGAATTGTATTCAGGGCTTCCCTGGTGGTCCACTGGGTAAGGACACTGCCTTGCAGTGCAAGGGGTGCTGGTTCAATCCCTGGCCTGGGAAGATCCCACTTACCATGGAGCGACTGGACCGATGTGTCCAACTACTGAGCCGGAGCTCTGGAGCGCATGTGCCCTGAGCCAATGCTCTGCAGCGAGAGAAGCACTGAGGTGGGAGGTCCACACAGGCCAAAGAACAAAGATGGATGAAAATAGATAAATGAAAGACCAATAGAAGTGTCCCCAACAACAACAACAAAAGAAATGTATTCAAGGAGTTAGTCACTCCCCAGATATCAACGAGCGCCACAATGGGCATTGTCCTGGGTGCTTGGCATACAAAGATGGACTAGACACAGAACCTGCTTTTAAGAAGCCTGTCTCTAAGAGAAATATCTTTATTTGAAGGATGTTAAAAGTAAAGAAATAAGACAATGTAGACTGGATCTCAATAAGCCAAAATCATTTATTAATTTATAGTATATTTAGCTTTTAAAACAGTTCTGTTTGTTTATTTTAATAGACAGGCAAGCTATTTCTTGAAATTGAAGAAAAGCAATTGTTTTGCTTTTTTTACCTTTACTGGTAATCTTCATAAATAACGATTGTGGTTACTCATGGCCTTACAGGGTTATATTTATCTGACAGTAAGTATCAGATACAGAAACAGTACATCAAACACACACACAAGAATGTTTACTCACAATGATGGCAGTAACAGGGAAGTCAAGTTATGTAAGACTAATTGGAGAACTCTTCCTAGAATAGATGATTTTTAATTAGACTTAAAGTAAAAGACTTGCTTTGGTAGAGAAAAAGAGGAAACAATTACTACATACTGTCAGCTTCTCAAAAGTGTCATCACGTGTGTTTTACTTTATTTGCTCACAGTAGGGAGAATAAAAACATAGGAAAAAATTTGTGTTCAGTGGAAAACTCCACTGTCTTTTTTTTTATTATTAAGGCTTAATTGATATACAACATTATATTCATTTCAGATATAAAACAGAATTCAATACTTGCATATATTGAGAAGTGATCGCCACAATAAAGCTAGTTAACATCTGTCACTGCACATGGTTGCAGGATTTTTTTCTTATGATGAAAACTTTTAAAATGTCTCTTAGCAACTTCGAAATGCACAATATAGGTTTATTAACTACAGTTGTTGTTGTGTACATTACAGCCTCATGACTTAATAACTGCAAGACTCCTTTCACTGATTTGCCCACCCCATCCCCATCTCTGGCAACTACAAATCTTTTCCTTGTATCTATGACTTTGATTCTGTTTTTGTTTGTTTTTAGATTCCACATATAAATGAGATCATACAGTATTTGTCTTTCCCTGTCTGACTTATTTCACTTAGCATAATGTCATCAAGATCCATCCATCTTGTCCCAAATGGTAAGATTTCATTCTTTTCCATGGCCAAATAATATCCCATTGTAATATATATACCACGTCTTCTTTATGCATTCATCCACTGATGGACACTTAGGTTATTTTAACATCAACCTACATTGTCTTAAAGAGACACCTCCAGGTATCTGGCTCCAATTCTATGGGAGCTACTTCATCACTTGGTAAGTTGTACAGAGCTGACAGCAACACAGAATAATTATGGTCTTTGAACATACGCCAGCTCTGTCCTATCTAGTGGAAGAGCAATTGACTTTCCTCCTCCCTTCTGGAAAACCAATTTTGCTACCATTTGTACATTTATTTCAATATTCTTGATCTAAAAATGGCCTGTTCTTTGCAGTTGCCAGGTATGGGGAGAATTAGGGAGTTTGGGATGAACATGTACACACTGCTATATTTCAAATCAATAACCAAAAAGGATCTACTGTACAGCACAGGGAACTCTGCTCAATGTTATGTGGCAGCCTGGATGGGAGGGGTGTTGGGGGGAGAATGGATACATGTCTGTATACGGCCGAATTCCTTCATTCTTCACCTGCAATTAGCACATTGTTAATCAGCTACACCGCAATACAAAATAAAAGAATTAATTTTTTAAAATATAAATGGCTTGTCCTTTGGATTATCTTTTTTTTTTTTCTTTTCTTTTTGCCTCTAAGTCATCATTTGTTTTCATCCATCTTTATTCTTTGGCGTGTGTGGGCCTCCCATTGCAGTGGCCTCTGTCATTGCAGAGCACCGGCTCTGGGCACATGCGCTCCAGAGAACTGGCTCGTAATTGGACACACTGGTCCAGCCGCTCCGTGGAATGTGGGATCTTCCCAGGTCAGGGATCGAACCAGCGCCCCTTGCACTGCAAGATGGACTCTTTACCCACTGGACCACCAGGGAAGCCCTGGATTATTTTTTAAACCAGTTGTTGCCTCTTCCTGGTTCCCTCACTGATTAAGGAAGAGGACAAAGTCTTTAATATGTATTATATTTATATCTATATATGCAATTTAATATTTATTTATTTATTTGTGTTGGGTCTTAGCTGCAACATGTAAGGTTTTCATTGAGGCATGTGGGATCTTCACTGCAATGTATGCTCTTCTATCTAGCTGTGGGTCGGGCTCTAGAGTGTACAGCCCTATAGTTGCAGTAGGCAGACTTTTAGTAGCCCCACAGCACGTGAGACCTTAGTTACCCGCCCAGGGATCAAACCCACATTGGAAGGCAGATTCTTAACCACTAGACCACCTGGGAAGTCCCAGCTTTACCTTATGTTGAAAGTTATCTTTTAACAGAATAAAAGAAAGATAGGCAATATAAGCAAGTGCAAAAAACAGAGGGGAAAAGAAGAGACAAAAGATAAGACAGCAGCTCTCTTCTAAAGTCTAAGATGAACAAATTACAAGTCAGGTCTTCTGGAGGAGGGGGCCGAGAAAATGTAAATTTTTCTTTCTTTACATCCACTGTTCCTTTGAGTTATAGCATTAGTATGTGTTGGCAAAGTATAATTAAAACAAAATCTTCTCCTAACCCAGAAAACCTCTCCACAAAGGAAGAAAGAGGAAATACTTTCATTACTGAATGAGCACTAAATGAGAATGGAATATGCACCTTAGAAAATCTGCTAAAAGATTACAAAGAAAAGAATTAATTTTTTAAAATATAAATGGCTTGTCCTTTGGATTATCTTTTTTTTTTTTCTTTTCTTTTTGCCTCTAAGTCATCATTTGTTTTCATCCATCTTTATTCTTTGGCGTGTGTGGGCCTCCCATTGCAGTGGCCTCTGTCATTGCAGAGCACCGGCTCTGGGCACATGCGCTCCAGAGAACTGGCTCGTAATTGGACACACTGGTCCAGCCGCTCCGTGGAATGTGGGATCTTCCCAGGTCAGGGATCGAACCAGCGCCCCTTGCACTGCAAGATGGACTCTTTACCCACTGGACCACCAGGGAAGCCCTGGATTATTTTTTAAACCAGTTGTTGCCTCTTCCTGGTTCCCTCACTGATTAAGGAAGAGGACAAAGTCTTTAATATGTATTATATTTATATCTATATATGCAATTTAATATTTATTTATTTATTTGTGTTGGGTCTTAGCTGCAACATGTAAGGTTTTCATTGAGGCATGTGGGATCTTCACTGCAATGTATGCTCTTCTATCTAGCTGTGGGTCGGGCTCTAGAGTGTACAGCCCTATAGTTGCAGTAGGCAGACTTTTAGTAGCCCCACAGCACGTGAGACCTTAGTTACCCGCCCAGGGATCAAACCCACATTGGAAGGCAGATTCTTAACCACTAGACCACCTGGGAAGTCCCAGCTTTACCTTATGTTGAAAGTTATCTTTTAACAGAATAAAAGAAAGATAGGCAATATAAGCAAGTGCAAAAAACAGAGGGGAAAAGAAGAGACAAAAGATAAGACAGCAGCTCTCTTCTAAAGTCTAAGATGAACAAATTACAAGTCAGGTCTTCTGGAGGAGGGAGCCCAGAAAATGTAAATTTTTCTTTCTTTACATCCACTGTTCCTTTGAGTTATAGCATTAGTATGTGTTGGCAAAGTATAATTAAAACAAAATCTTCTCCTAACCCAGAAAACCTCTCCACAAAGGAAGAAAGAGAAAATACTTTCATTACTGAATGAGCACTAAATGAGAATGTAATATGCACCTTAGAAAATCTGCTAAAAGATTACAAAGACAGAAAGAAATCTCACCCACTTACATAGCCCATCACATACATGTTTTCAAGATAAGTGATAAATATTAATGATAAATAAAGGATAAGCAATACCTAGTCTTTGAGTAAGAGAACATGGTAGGTCCCTTTGTTACACATCATTAATCTTCAACAACTCACCTGGTAATTGGGGTGACCATTCTGTATAAGTTCATTGGTTTTATATAAAGAAAACTAAACCTCTATCTTTATGACAGGAAATATTTTTTGCAACTGGGTACCCACAGAAGTTGAGCTCTTACTGTTCACAGAAACTGGGACAGGGAAATGTAAACTTGGATATTTACATTTTAAAGGCATGGCTCTCAAACCCTTGAGAAGGACACTCCTGGGTCATAAATCTGGCAAAAGTCTTATTTTTTTTTAATGTTTATCTAGTTATTCATCTGCTTGGGGGCCTTAGTTGTGACACTTAGTTACAATATTTAGGATATTTAGTTAGAGCATGCGGGATCTAGTTCCCTGACCAGGGAATGAACCTGAGACCCCTGCATTGGGAGTGCAGAGTTTTAACCACTGGACTACCAGGGAAGTTCCAAAAGTCTTATTTAACTTTTTAAAAAATTTACATATATTTCAGAGAGATAGAGAAACAACGTGTAAGTTTCCTAAAGTAAATGTGCTAAGAAAAGGGAGGAGGGACATCGTCCCTTATTTTTCACAGGGAGAATAAAGCATCACTTAAAATGTTTATTTGCCCTTATATGTGTAAACCACTACTCCTGTAACTGTGGTATCCAACTGCACAGTGGAGTGAAAGTGCTCTCGCCTTAACATGCAATCCTCAGCCTCTCAAGTGCAAGGCTAGTTCAGTCTCCTCAACACCTTCTGCTTCTCCATAAGGATTCAGGAACCCTGTGAGCAGATATGTACAAAGAGAGGGAAAGAGAGATCGCAACTGTCTTGACATCAGCAGCTGAAGGGTGCCTCTGTGGCCACCAGATCAGCTGACTCTGGAAGGGCTACTCTGGGAGTTAGTCACAGATGCCCTGAGAAAAGTCTGAGAGGCTTTTCATTTGCTGCTCGTCTAGACTGGAGTTTCTCAAGAGAGGTCAATGTTATGCCTCCCTGTGAAGTTCAGTCAGAGGTTCTCAAGACCACAGCCGTTCTGCTGCACCTACTTCCCCGGAAGCAAGTCTGCCCCAAGAAAGCTGGATGAGGCCAGTTTCTGGCACGGAGTCTCTCACCGAGTCACCTCCACCAACACTTAGGCCAGCTCACTGGTTCCATCTCCAGTCATCACGGTCATTTTATAGCAGGGAACTGGAACTTTTGGCCTTACCTGCCAACAAGTCTTGAAGTCAGCCACTCCATTTCTCTCCCACTGCACTCCCTAACCTTGAACTTTGGGGCAAAATTTGGACTCTTAGATCTTATCCTGAGTTCCTCGTATAAATTTTCCACTTACGCATCAGAGCTATCCACATTAAGGAAACCGGAAGAGGCAAGGAAAGATATTATTATATTCTCTCCCTTGGGCAATGGAGAAAGAATTCACAGTTCAGGAAAGGCCAATCAAGTGATTTATTTGGGTAATTTCTGCTGTAAGTGATCTACTACCTCCACTTAGAGTCAAGAAGCAGCAGAATCTCAAAGTTCTGCCCTACAGACATCAAACTACACTTAGAATCAATTAGATTAGAACCTGAGAAATAACATTTCTATATTCTCAGTGCAAAAATTCAGGTTTGAAATTAAAGTTTACTCTTCCTTTGCAATGAAGAAATGAGGTAACTTTTAACTTTTTTGAGAACTTGAGACAGGTAATCAGATTGCTAACTAGTCCTTCTGACATTCAAAGCATTCATGCTGAATCCTACCAGACCCTCATTTTTTTTTTTTTTTTCTGAGAGCACAGGACTGCTTCATTCCAAAGCACCCCCAAATTAGAATGAAACATTTAGTTTTTGCTATAGTTCTGAGTCCTTTTCTTAATCATCTTTTCTTACAATTGGATGCTCTCTGCTCAGTTGCTCAGTTGTGTCCAACTCCTTGCGACCCCATGGATTGTAGCCCGCCAGACTCCTCTGTCCATGGAATTCTCCAGGCAAGAATACTGAGTGGGTTGCCATGCCCTCCTCCGGGGGATCTTCCCAACTCGGGGATCAGACCTGTTTCTCTTATGTCTCCTGCATTGGCAAATGGGTTCTTTACCACTAGTGCCACCTCGGAAGTCCATAATTGGATATTACAATATTCCTAATAATTCATGCATTTAAAGACTTATAAAGAAAAAGTTCAAATTAAAATGGATTAACTACTAGTTATTCAAATAGCTACCATCACAGTACTGTCAGAGTACGACTGCCTTAGCTTACCCTTGCAGCTGCTAAATTGAGCAAGAGGTGTGGGGATTTCCATCCAGTTTCAAGGGGATCTGAAGAGAAAGTTATATTCAGATTAAGCAGCTCCACTACCCATGTGACTGATCTTGGTTCATCAGTTTCATGGGCTCTGCTGACTCACTTCTCTATTTAAGATGTTTATTGCCCAGGAAATAACACTTACGCCATCAGAATCCATTTCCACTTTGAATGATGCCAAAGTTACAAAGCAAGCACAAGAAAAGGCTCAACTCCTTATGTGTGAGTTACAACACAAGTGCCAGCAAAGAAGTAGAAAGTTTCACCTTTTACAGGAATCCTTTGTTATTGGCATTATTGGCCAATGTTGAGAAGTAAATCAGGAACAGGGACTGACCAGACTGGGCTTCCCTGTTTGTGTGAGCCTTGGTGGATAACCAAGGGTCACAGATTATAGGCTTCAAGATCAAGGATCAGGTCCTCACAGGTCACCAGTCACCCAATAGTTTGACTGTGCTCTTAAGAGGATAATTTATAAGCTAAAGTGATAATTTATTCAGTCGTTGTCCACACACATACACACAATAAAACTGTCAAATGGAAAAAATGCCAGTGTCCATTAGTCAACATATTCACCTCCCAGTTTCAAAAAGATCTATTTAAAAACCATTATCAGGGACTTCCCTGGTGGTCCAGCGGGTAAGGACACTGCCTTTCAGTGCAAGGGGCACCAATTTGATCCCTGGCTTGGGAAGATCCCGTGTGCCATGGAGCAGCTGGACCCATGTGTCCAACTACCGAGTTGGAGCTCTGGAGCACATGCCCAGAGCTGGTGCTCTGCGACTAGAGAGGCCACTGCATTGGAGGCCCACACAGGCCAAAGAACAAAGATAAATAAATGAAAGACCAATAGAAGTGGCCTATATATATATATATATATATATATATATATATATATATATCAGAAGTTTACTTTTAAGTACAGTACCTATCTACTGTCTTCTGTGCCTCTCTATTGCACCTCTGAGATCCTGGAGATCAGGATCTATGTCTCTTTGGTCTTTATATTCTCAGGACCAGCACAATGCCTGGTATACAGTAGGCATTGAAATATTTTTTAACATATGAGCAAGTAAATAATAATGATTTATTGTGAAATCTCTTTGCAAGTTGTATGGCAATATAAACAGAGAGCTGTGGCTATAAATAAGGACTTATATCGTTAAGCTAAAATAGACTAATGTGCCCATCTACACAGTAGGAGCAATGGAGTGTGAAGACTAGCACTGGGAAGCAAGTGAAGACATACATATATAAAAGCAAAATTAATGTAATAATGTCAACTAATGTTTCTAGACAGCATTTTAAGAGATATGAAGTACAGAAAATTAGGTTTTAAAAGCTCTTTTTTTTTTTGGCTGCAGTGGGTCTTTGTTGCGTTATGTGAGCTCCCTATTTGTGGACTGCAGGCTCCCTAGTGGTGTAGTTGTGGGCTGGAGACTTCAGAGTACCTGGCTTAGTAGGTGCAGCATGAGAGCTTGTCTAGCTGTGGCACGGGCTTTAACTGCTCCTCGACATGTGGGATCTTAGTTCCCTGACCAGAGATCAACCCATGTCTTCTGCATTGAAAGGCAGATTCTAAACCACAGTACCTCCAGGGAAGTCCCTAAAAGCACTTTAACTGGCAAAAATATAAGAATGATACTAAAGTAAACCAACCCTGAATATTCATTGGAAAGGCTGATGCAGAAGTTGAAGCTGCAATACTTTGGCCACCTGATGAGAAAAGCTGAATCATTGGAAAAGGCCTGATACTGGGAAAGATTGAAGGCAAAAGGAGAAAAGAGCAGCAGAGGATGAGATAGTTTGATAACATCACTGACTCAATGAACATGAATTTGAGCAAACTCTAAGAGACAGCAAAGGACAGAGGAGCCTGGGATGCTGCAGTCCATGGGATCACAAAGAGTCAGACATGACTTACTGACTGAACAACAACAGTAATAAATAAAAATGAACTGATATGAAGAGAGAGATGGGGTACCCCAAAACTAAAGCTTCAAACCTCTGCATCATGTGTCTACCAAGTCAGGAAATTTGGTTCTGTACTTAGTGGGAAACCGGGCAATGTCCTCAAAGGAGATTGTTTAAAATTTTCTGTTTTCCTTTCTTTTACCTTGAAAAGTGGGAATAGGGAAAAACAAAAATCTAGATCAGTCAGTGAGTGAAAAATTTTCAGAGAATATTGTCAGGATCATCTTGCCTTAGAAAAAGATAGAGGTCATTACTGATCGTGTTTCGGTGAGGTGTAGCCCTTAGTTGGGTTAAACTGTACACCAAGTCAGAGATAATCAGTAGGGATCTGGCCAAAAGAATATTTTGAATTTTTAAATGTATTATGTAAGACAAAGGAGATAAAGTTACTGAATTCTGAGCTTCTAAGCCTCAGGAAGAAATAAATCAATGGCAGATCAGCCTCTAATTTTGCTGCAACGGCCTTGAGGAAGAATGAGTAATGGCCATAGTCTGGGAACAAGGAAGAGGTGCCCTGGTTATAAATTTTGCGGAGCCATTACGTGGTTGAGTCATGGTTCAGGAGGTACCCTTCATTCAATATCAGCCATCGGTCATGTCCATCTGCTCAGGGGAAGAATATGTAGACCAGAAGCAGGAGGGCTGGTGGACTATGGAAAGTGTTGCTTTCCATAGTCATGATATCCTAGCTTCTTTTTTAAAGTTCAGGGTTGCTTTTTTCTTTCCAATCTTTATATTTGTAAGATACTGAGATAGGTCAGGAAAGATTTAGATCAGCTCATCTTAAATCCTTGAGCAAAAATATCCCTTTCTCTCCACTAGAAGGAGCCGTTTTCTTCTTTTTTGTCCACAGTTTCCGCAGATCACTACTCTCCACACCACAACCAACTCCCCACCGCCCCGCAAAGGAAAAAAAGTCAAGACTTCCGTAGTGGTTCAGTGGTTAAGAATCCACCAGCCAATGCAGGGACATGGGTTCGAGCCCTAATCTGGGAAGATCCCACACACCACAGAACTGAGCCCATGTGCTACAACTACTGAAGCCCGAGGCCCCTAGGGCCTGTGCTTCCACAAGAGAAGCCACCAGAATGAGAAGCCCACGCACTGCAACAAAAGAAAACCCTTGAGCAGTCACAAAGACCCCACACAGTCAAAAATAAAAATAAATACATATTTTTTAAAAGAAAAAAGCATATCTAAAACTGGGATTCTTTTGTTTTTGTTGTGTGTGAGTTTAGAAGAGGAAGCACTTTTTAAAAATCACAATTCCTCACGTACCTTGAAAAGTGGGAATAGGGAAAAACAAAAATCTAGATCAGTCAGTGAGTGAAAAATTTTCAGAGAATATTGTCAGGATCATCTTGCCTTAGAAAAAGATAGAGGTCATTACTGATCGTGTTTCGGTGAGGTGTAGCCCTTAGTTGGGTTAAACTGTACACCAAGTCAGAGATAATCAGTAGGGATCTGGCCAAAAGAATATTTTGAATTTTTAAATGTATTATGTAAGACAAAGGAGATAAAGTTACTGAATTCCCTGAGCTTCTAAGCCTCAGGAAGAAATAAATCAATGGCAGATCAGCCTCTAATTTTGCTGCAACGGCCTTGAGGAAGAATGAGTAATGGCCATAGTCTGGGAACAAGGAAGAGGTGCCCTGGTTATAAATTTTGCGGAGCCATTACGTGGTTGAGTCATGGTTCAGGAGGTACCCTTCATTCAATATCAGCCATCGGTCATGTCCATCTGCTCAGGGGAAGAATATGTAGACCAGAAGCAGGAGGGCTGGTGGACTATGGAAAGTGTTGCTTTCCATAGTCATGATATCCTAGCTTCTTTTTTAAAGTTCAGGGTTGCTTTTTTCTTTCCAATCTTTATATTTGTAAGATACTGAGATAGGTCAGGAAAGATTTAGATCAGCTCATCTTAAATCCTTGAGCAAAAATATCCCTTTCTCTCCACTAGAAGGAGCCGTTTTCTTCTTTTTTGTCCACAGTTTCCCAGATCACTACTCTCCACACCACAACCAACTCCCCACCGCCCCGCAAAGGAAAAAAAGTCAAGACTTCCGTAGTGGTTCAGTGGTTAAGAATCCACCAGCCAATGCAGGGACATGGGTTCGAGCCCTAATCTGGGAAGATCCCACACACCACAGAACTGAGCCCATGTGCTACAACTACTGAAGCCCGAGGCCCCTAGGGCCTGTGCTTCCACAAGAGAAGCCACCAGAATGAGAAGCCCACGCACTGCAACAAAAGAAAACCCTTGAGCAGTCACAAAGACCCCACACAGTCAAAAATAAAAATAAATACATATTTTTTAAAAGAAAAAAGCATATCTAAAACTGGGATTCTTTTGTTTTTGTTGTGTGTGAGTTTAGAAGAGGAAGCACTTTTTAAAAATCACAATTCCTCACGTACCAGATTGGCGGAGACTAACTGAAAAGCAGGCAAAAGGAGTAAGGGCGAGATGCAGCTTCAGCAGACACATACTAGGTGAAAAGTTGCTAGAAACTGAGAAAGAGCCTGGGATACAGGCCTATCAATCTGCCCTCTGCACACAGATTTTAAAGGAACATTCCATTACCATGCCACTGACAGAAATCAGAACAAAAGGAAGTCCTCTCTCACACTGCCTGCTAATAAGCACTGAATCTAAACAGATACCACTGTTCGAAGTTGGGAACAAAGGAAAAAGAGTCACCGTGGAAAATACTAAGAAACAAAATGACACAATAAAACACAAGAAAGGAAAAAAGTACTCCAGAGATTCAGAAGCTTTCCATGCATGTGAATGACTTTTCACTGGAGCCAGAAAAGAAATTCTAGAAAATTATTGGGCATCTTAAGTGGAACTGAAGAGGACATGCATGTATGGGAGTGGGGAAATAGAAGAAATAAGGTAAATTTTCAGTAATTGTTGAACCTGGGTGATGGGTACTCACACAAATTTTCAAGTTTTTACAGCAAAAGGTTTGAAAACTAAAGATCTACTAAAGACAATATTGGATTGGCCAAAAAGTTCATTTGGGTTTTTAGTATCTTACAGAAAAACCTGAATGAGCTTTCTGGCCAACCCAATAGACTAAATCTGCAAAATTGCATAATATTACAATACATACAGCCACAAAAAATAATTTCACTTCAATATATGAGTGATATGAGTAAGAAAACACAATGTTTTAATCCCATTCATAACAGTAAGGGGGTTTCCCAGGTGGCGCTAGTGGTAAAGAACCCGCCTGCCAATGAAGAAGACTTAAGAGACGTGAGTTCAATTCCTGCATTAGGAAGATCCCCAGTAACTGTAGTGAAGATGGTAATGTTGTTCAAGTTAACATACAAATTTAATATAGTACCTAAAGCAGTATCACATTAACAGCTGTAGGTAAAAAGCTTTTATTCATATACTTCTTGTCATAACATCTCTCTTAAACACTGGGATCTCATGCATTAATCATATTTATTTTCATTATCTTATGAGGTTTTGTCATCTTTGCAGTTTTGCTGGCTGGGAAAGGACTGCACTCAGGGCTGGCTAGTTCCTAAGATAGGAAACAATGAATTGGTTGGTTAGCCCAGCTTTCCTAAAGAAACCAACCAATTCCAGCTCCTCATCACCAACCATCTCCTTTATCCAGCACTCACACACATAGCCAGGATTTCCCCTACCCTAAATCAACCCAGGGCCAGATATCAGACAATAGCCCTGTCCCCCAAGGTCCACTAGAATTCTGTTCCCCAAAGTCCACTAGATTACTCAAACATCTTAAACTGTTTGCCTTGCTTTTTCCACAGAAAACGTAACAGACTGTGACCCGTGGTTTTCCTTCCCTCCTCCCTTTCTTCAGGCTTCCCTGGTGGCTCAGATGGTAAAGAATTTGCCTGCAATGTGGGAGACTGGGGTTCAATCCCTAGATCAGGAAGATCCGCCTGAGAAGGGAATGACTATCTACCCACTCCAGTGTTCTTGCCTGGAGAATTCCATGGACAGAGGGCTCTGGCCTGGGTCCACGGAGCCCCACAAGAGTCATAAGCAACTGAGAGTAACAGGGTAAGTCAGAACCTGGGTGATGGGTACTCACACAAATTTTCAAGTTTTTACAGCAAAAGGTTTGAAAACTAAAGATCTACTAAAGACAATATTGGATTGGCCAAAAAGTTCATTTGGGTTTTTAGTATCTTACAGAAAAACCTGAATGAGCTTTCTGGCCAACCCAATAGACTAAATCTGCAAAATTGCATAATATTACAATACATACAGCCACAAAAAATAATTTCACTTCAATATATGAGTGATATGAGTAAGAAAACACAATGTTTTAATCCCATTCATAACAGTAAGGGGGTTTCCCAGGTGGCGCTAGTGGTAAAGAACCCGCCTGCCAATGAAGAAGACTTAAGAGACGTGAGTTCAATTCCTGCATTAGGAAGATCCCCAGTAACTGTAGTGAAGATGGTAATGTTGTTCAAGTTAACATACAAATTTAATATAGTACCTAAAGCAGTATCACATTAACAGCTGTAGGTAAAAAGCTTTTATTCATATACTTCTTGTCATAACATCTCTCTTAAACACTGGGATCTCATGCATTAATCATATTTATTTTCATTATCTTATGAGGTTTTGTCATCTTTGCAGTTTTGCTGGCTGGGAAAGGACTGCACTCAGGGCTGGCTAGTTCCTAAGATAGGAAACAATGAATTGGTTGGTTAGCCCAGCTTTCCTAAAGAAACCAACCAATTCCAGCTCCTCATCACCAACCATCTCCTTTATCCAGCACTCACACACATAGCCAGGATTTCCCCTACCCTAAATCAACCCAGGGCCAGATATCAGACAATAGCCCTGTCCCCCAAGGTCCACTAGAATTCTGTTCCCCAAAGTCCACTAGATTACTCAAACATCTTAAACTGTTTGCCTTGCTTTTTCCACAGAAAACGTAACAGACTGTGACCCGTGGTTTTCCTTCCCTCCTCCCTTTCTTCAGGCTTCCCTGGTGGCTCAGATGGTAAAGAATTTGCCTGCAATGTGGGAGACTGGGGTTCAATCCCTAGATCAGGAAGATCCGCCTGAGAAGGGAATGACTATCTACCCACTCCAGTGTTCTTGCCTGGAGAATTCCATGGACAGAGGGCTCTGGCCTGGGTCCACGGAGCCCCACAAGAGTCATAAGCAACTGAGAGAGTAACATTTTTCTCTTCCTTCAGGTGGACTCTGGTGCACCCCTTGTGGCTGAGTGTGGTATGACATGCCTTTCATTTCTAGGACTGCTTTTCTTAGAATGGCAATGACCTCTCCTAGTTTTCACTCAGTCATTTTTATAAGTTAACTGCTGGGCACAACTTATCTTACTTTTCTACATTGTTTAGCATCATGTCTAGCTTTTTTTCTTTATTTCTTTCTCTTTTTTTTTTTGGCCACTTCTATTGATCTTTCATTATTTATCTTTGTTCTTTGACCTGTGAGGGCCTCCCATCGCAACGACCTCTCCCGCCACCGCAGAGCACCGGCTCTGGGCGCATGCGCTCCAGAGCGCCGGCTCGGTAGTTGGACACATTGGTCCAACCGCACCGCGGCACGCGGGATCCTCCCAGGCCAGGGATCGAACTGGCGCCCCCTGCACCACAAGGCGGTGACCCCACTCACTGGACCACCAAGGAAGCCCTAGTTTCTGTGTTTTTTTAATCAGAAGCAGCTGCTACTGCAAAGAATATTTATTTACAAAGTCACAGTATTGTTGAACATCTGTTGATCATTCAGTAGCTGCACAATGCATGAGTTCTGTTTAGAACCTCCTTCCACACAGGAGTGCGCTGTTCATTTGCTGATAAAAAAAGACAGAGACTACAGAAGTCACAGCTTGTTCATGCATTCCACAACTTTTTCCTAAGTACTTAGTATGTGCTGGGCAGTGTGCTGAGTGCAAGAATGGGAATACTATCTGAGACACGATTCCAGCCCTAAAAATGTCAAAACCCAGCTGGGCAGGTAAAAAACAGAGATTTTCCAAATTATAATAAAATGTAAATTTAACTTAGAGACAGCTCTTTTGCTTTCACATCCTTTTTAAGGTTCTCCCAGAGAGCTGTTTCTCAGATATAATGCTGATACTAAAGTCCAGCTTGTACAAGTGCAGGAAAAGGAAAGTTGATTAGTAGGCATTTTCTGAGAGTGAATTAAAAATAAAAACTATGTAAGATTCAGAGTCAGACCTCAGGACTTGTGGAGATTGTTCTATTTTGCAGTCGGGGGTTTAAAAATAAGCAACTGAGAGTAACATTTTTCTCTTCCTTCAGGTGGACTCTGGTGCATCCCTTGTGGCTGAGTGTGGTATGACATGCCTTTCATTTCTAGGACTGCTTTTCTTAGAATGGCAATGACCTCTCCTAGTTTTCACTCAGTCATTTTTATAAGTTAACTGCTGGGCACAACTTATCTTACTTTTCTACATTGTTTAGCATCATGTCTAGCTTTTTTTCTTTATTTCTTTCTCTTTTTTTTTTTGGCCACTTCTATTGATCTTTCATTATTTATCTTTGTTCTTTGACCTGTGAGGGCCTCCCATCATAGCGACCTCTCCCGCCACCGCAGAGCACCGGCTCTGGGCGCATGCGCTCCAGAGCGCCGGCTCGGTAGTTGGACACATTGGTCCAACCGCACCGCGGCACGCGGGATCCTCCCAGGCCAGGGATCGAACTGGCGCCCCCTGCACCACAAGGCGGTGACCCCACTCACTGGACCACCAAGGAAGCCCTAGTTTCTGTGTTTTTTTAATCAGAAGCAGCTGCTACTGCAAAGAATATTTATTTACAAAGTCACAGTATTGTTGAACATCTGTTGATCATTCAGTAGCTGCACAATGCATGAGTTCTGTTTAGAACCTCCTTCCACACAGGAGTGCGCTGTTCATTTGCTGATAAAAAAAGACAGAGACTACAGAAGTCACAGCTTGTTCATGCATTCCACAACTTTTTCCTAAGTACTTAGTATGTGCTGGGCAGTGTGCTGAGTGCAAGAATGGGAATACTATCTGAGACACGATTCCAGCCCTAAAAATGTCAAAACCCAGCTGGGCAGGTAAAAAACAGAGATTTTCCAAATTATAATAAAATGTAAATTTAACTTAGAGACAGCTCTTTTGCTTTCACATCCTTTTTAAGGTTCTCCCAGAGAGCTGTTTCTCAGATATAATGCTGATACTAAAGTCCAGCTTGTACAAGTGCAGGAAAAGGAAAGTTGATTAGTAGGCATTTTCTGAGAGTGAATTAAAAATAAAAACTATGTAAGATTCAGAGTCAGACCTCAGGACTTGTGGAGATTGTTCTATTTTGCTGCTCTTGAAGGGAAAATATGATTCTGCTGCGTTTCACTTTGTTTCTAAGAACCGTTGTATTTTCTCTCTTTTTTTATTTTTAAAATTTATTTATTTGGGATTGCACTAGGTCTTTGTTGCTGCATGAGGGCTTTCTGTAGCTGGAAAGAGCCAGGGCTACTACTTGTTGCCATGCACTGACTTCTCATCTTAGTGGCTTCTCCTGTTGCAAAGCGCATGCCCTAGAGAGCGCAGGCTCAGTAGCTGTGGCACATGGACTTTGTTGCCCCGTGGTATGTGGGATCTTCCTGGACCAGGGATCGAACCGGTGTCCCCGGCAAGGTGGACTCCCAAGCACTAGATCACCATGGAAGTCTGTATTTTTTTCCTTTTAAACTAGGAAGCATGGCTGGAAAAGCAGACCGAAAATACAAAACACACACGCACATATTTATCAGGAAAGCTTTAGATTATAGGCCAATAACAAAACTACCCATCAAAGATAGATATATATAAGTATAATTAAATTTATGTGGCGGGTTTCCCCTAGTGGTCCAGTGGGTAAGGACACCGCCTTGCAGTGCAAGGGGCGCCAGTTCCATCCCTGGCCTGGGAAGATCCCACGTGCCGCGGAGCGGCTGGACCCATGTGTCCAATCGCCAAGCCGGAGCTCTGGAGCGCATGCGCCTGGAGTCGGTGCTCTGCAACGACAGACGCCACCGCGATGGGAGGCCACAGGAGCCAAAGAACAAAGACGGACGAAAATAGAGAAATGAAAGACCAATAGAAGTGACCCGCCCGCTCCCCTCCCTCCCCAACCCGACCCCCGCCCAAAATAAATAAATAAATAAATCTTCAAAAAAAAACATTATGTGGCATCAACATTAACTTTAAAGCCAGGTTAACTTCCTGAGAATAATGTATAACCAAATTAATTCAAAATGGAATATAAAACTCTCTAATCAGGTAAATAAATAAGTTGGGAAAAGGTAAAAAAATGATGAAAATACACTGATGGCAACCATGTACGCACACGCAGTTCTGGAGGATAACAGACGTGAACAAAAACGCTGAAGAAGAGCTGGCAGAGAAGATAGGGAGGGAACAGGCTGAGGGAACAGAAGATGTAAAAGTGTATAAAAGTATGATCATATTTTTACTTCAATTTTTACTTTAATTTCTGATTACTTCCACACCAAAAACCATGCACCCTTGCTTAGTTTTCCTCTTCGGCAGCACCTTAACTTCATTTATTATAGCAATAGCTTTTATGGTGCCCACCAGAAGCCTTTCTTCACTTTCCCTATAACTATTAGGGCATATTTCTTTCTCGCCTTTTTTTTTTAAGGTTATTATTTGTATATTTATTTATTTTTGGCCACAAGGCATGTCAGATCTTAGCTCCCTGAGCAGAGATGGATACAACACCCCCTGCAGCAGAAGCAGAGTTCTAACCACTGGACCACCAGGGAAGTCCCTAGGCATCTTTCAGTGGGCTGGTCTGGAAGCTGTGCTCTTAATGCTTTCCCACACCAGAACTTTAAAATGCTGAGTGGGAACATGAAATGCTGTGGGAATCTCAGTCTCTATTCTTTCTCCTTGGACTTACCTTGTGAACATACTCATTTTATAGCCCTTTACAGTCTGTGTCATAAACTTTCACTTACCTGTGTCCTCCCAGAAGACTATGAGCTCCTGGGATATAGGAACTCTCTATTTTTCTGTGAACATACAGGTTGAACCTAACAAGCTATCAAATGACTCTAGCCCCTCTTTCTTACAAGATCCTCCTCAAGTTTTTCTGCCTGCTACTATGTAACTTCATCAGTTGTGTTATTAAGCTTCCTCATCTTTGGTCACCACACAAGTGCTATGGGATTTAATTATGGTTTTGTTGTTAAGTAAAGATGTTGGTGTTTTCATATATTTAAATGTTATTAGTCTATCTTTAACTATTGCTCATTTTTCTATAGAGTTGTTTGTATTTCTCACTGATTTTCTTTTTTAATTTATTTATTTAGTTGTGCCAGGTCTTAGTTGTGGCACACAGGATATTCTATCTTCATTGAGACATGTGAGACCTTTAGTTGCAGCAGGTGGGATGTTGTTCAATGAACACAGATCAAACCCAGACCCCCTGCATTGTGAGCACTGAGTCTTAGCCACTGGACCACCAGGGAAATCTCATCAGTGATTTATTTTCAAAAACACCAGTTATTAACCTGTAATTCAACCCATTAACAGGATAGTTTTAAAGTACTGATCTGTGTTCAATTCTTGGCTCTGGGTATTTACTGTCACCTCTAAAATGAGAATGAAAATAGTACTTCCTGTCTTATAGAGACACTCATAGAAATGTTATGAGTATTAAAAGAAAATCCATAGAGTAGCTGGTAAATAAGTACAATTTACTGTTTATTAGAAATAAAAATAACACTGTAATGAATGTCAATATTGCTATAGCATTTTTAAATGTCATATTTTAGCATCTTTTAAAATCTTCATAGCAGTCCTATAAGTAGATATGACTTTGCTGAAATAATGCCTCATTTGTGTTCTCTAGACTAGAAAAGTGAATACAGTTGCAGGTAAGTTTTTTAGGTCAGACAGGAGAGAAGACAAAGTCCAAGTAGGCTACTTCTAGGAGCTAATTCAAATCACAAATTGTAAGTAATGAGAAAACTCAGTGCACTAGGCTGAACCTGAATTTAAAAAATATGAAGGCATACTGGACAGACGTTTTGCACAGTGTAACCTAGATGTCACCTGAAGTTTTCTTGAGATCTAGTATTCCACATTGTAGAATTCCATTGCATGGAATATTAGATCTCCATCCCTACCACCAAAGAGTTCTGAAAGTTCCTAGGAGGCTTACATCGTCATAGTTATTTGTGGCTCCAGAGTCCTTCCTCAATTTTGTACTATGTAACTTCATCAGTTGTGTTATTAAGCTTCCTCATCTTTGGTCACCACACAAGTGCTATGGGATTTAATTATGGTTTTGTTGTTAAGTAAAGATGTTGGTGTTTTCATATATTTAAATGTTATTAGTCTATCTTTAACTATTGCTCATTTTTCTATAGAGTTGTTTGTATTTCTCACTGATTTTCTTTTTTAATTTATTTATTTAGTTGTGCCAGGTCTTAGTTGTGGCACACAGGATATTCTATCTTCATTGAGACATGTGAGACCTTTAGTTGCAGCAGGTGGGATGTTGTTCAATGAACACAGATCAAACCCAGACCCCCTGCATTGTGAGCACTGAGTCTTAGCCACTGGACCACCAGGGAAATCTCATCAGTGATTTATTTTCAAAAACACCAGTTATTAACCTGTAATTCAACCCATTAACAGGATAGTTTTAAAGTACTGATCTGTGTTCAATTCTTGGCTCTGGGTATTTACTGTCACCTCTAAAATGAGAATGAAAATAGTACTTCCTGTCTTATAGAGACACTCATAGAAATGTTATGAGTATTAAAAGAAAATCCATAGAGTAGCTGGTAAATAAGTACAATTTACTGTTTATTAGAAATAAAAATAACACTGTAATGAATGTCAATATTGCTATAGCTTTTTTAAATGTCATATTTTAGCATCTTTTAAAATCTTCATAGCAGTCCTATAAGTAGATATGACTTTGCTGAAATAATGCCTCATTTGTGTTCTCTAGACTAGAAAAGTGAATACAGTTGCAGGTAAGTTTTTTAGGTCAGACAGGAGAGAAGACAAAGTCCAAGTAGGCTACTTCTAGGAGCTAATTCAAATCACAAATTGTAAGTAATGAGAAAACTCAGTGCACTAGGCTGAACCTGAATTTAAAAAATATGAAGGCATACTGGACAGACGTTTTGCACAGTGTAACCTAGATGTCACCTGAAGTTTTCTTGAGATCTAGTATTCCACATTGTAGAATTCCATTGCATGGAATATTAGATCTCCATCCCTACCACCAAAGAGTTCTGAAAGTTCCTAGGAGGCTTACATCGTCATAGTTATTTGTGGCTCCAGAGTCCTTCCTCTAGAGAATTTGCAGTTTGTGGATCATCTTGACCGATCCTTCCACTACCATATCTAATTTTCCTTCAAAAATTTAATCCAGGGCTTCCCTGGTGGTCCAGTGGGTAAAGAGTCCACCTTGCAGTGCAAGGGGCACAGTTCGATCCCTGGCCAGGGAAAATCCCACGTGTCACAGAACAGTTGGGCAGGTGTGTCCAATTATGAGCCCGTGCCATGCGCCCAGAGTCAGTGCTGTGCAATGAGAGAGGCCACTGCAATGGGAGGCCCACACATGCTAAAGAATAAAGATGGATGAGAACAAATGATGACTTAGAGGCGAAAAAAAAAATGTACTGCTTCCCATTTTCATTTTTACAATGAAAAGTTGAGCATAGTCTCCCTACTACTTGATCTTCCATACCCCAGTATAATCCTCACTGATTCTAAGTTCTATATATGCCCTAAATTTATTCTTTTTTTCCTGACTACTACTGCCTTCAGAATCCCTAATTTCCTTTCTGGATCACTGAAATAACCTGTTTCCTCCCTCAAACCCACAGCTGCCAGCATAACCTATTTGAAATAAACATCTGACCATGTCATTGGCATAGTTAACCATCTTCAGTGACTCATGGCTCTCAAGATGGTCTCAATTACTTAGCATGGCATGGAAGGCTCTCTACAATCATCTGCCTCTATGAATAATAGCAGTCCTATAAGTAGATATGACTTTGCTGAAATAATGCCTCATTTGTGTTCTCTAGACTAGAAAAGTGAATACAGTTGCAGGTAAGTTTTTTAGGTCAGACAGGAGAGAAGACAAAGTCCAAGTAGGCTACTTCTAGGAGCTAATTCAAATCACAAATTGTAAGTAATGAGAAAACTCAGTGCACTAGGCTGAACCTGAATTTAAAAAATATGAAGGCATACTGGACAGACGTTTTGCACAGTGTAACCTAGATGTCACCTGAAGTTTTCTTGAGATCTAGTATTCCACATTGTAGAATTCCATTGCATGGAATATTAGATCTCCATCCCTACCACCAAAGAGTTCTGAAAGTTCCTAGGAGGCTTACATCGTCATAGTTATTTGTGGCTCCAGAGTCCTTCCTCTAGAGAATTTGCAGTTTGTGGATCATCTTGACCGATCCTTCCACTACCATATCTAATTTTCCTTCAAAAATTTAATCCAGGGCTTCCCTGGTGGTCCAGTGGGTAAAGAGTCCACCTTGCAGTGCAAGGGGCACAGTTCGATCCCTGGCCAGGGAAAATCCCACGTGTCACAGAACAGTTGGGCAGGTGTGTCCAATTATGAGCCCGTGCCATGCGCCCAGAGTCAGTGCTGTGCAATGAGAGAGGCCACTGCAATGGGAGGCCCACACATGCTAAAGAATAAAGATGGATGAGAACAAATGATGACTTAGAGGCGAAAAAAAAAATGTACTGCTTCCCATTTTTCATTTTTTACAATGAAAAAGTTGAGCATAGTCTCCCTACTACTTGATCTTCCATACCCCAGTATAATCCTCACTGATTCTAAGTTCTATATATGCCCTAAATTTATTCTTTTTTTCCTGACTACTACTGCCTTCAGAATCCCTAATTTCCTTTCTGGATCACTGAAATAACCTGTTTCCTCCCTCAAACCCACAGCTGCCAGCATAACCTATTTGAAATAAACATCTGACCATGTCATTGGCATAGTTAACCATCTTCAGTGACTCATGGCTCTCAAGATGGTCTCAATTACTTAGCATGGCATGGAAGGCTCTCTACAATCAGTCTGCCTCTATGTCACAATCCTATCAAATCACGTGCAATCTTCTGTTTGACCTATCTACCACCTTCCAGTCACCCCAGCTTCTTTGGCTGCGTATCAACTCTGTATTTCAGAATCCAATCTTTGGTCTCCCAGGAAACTTGCAAGCAAATTCCGACTGTATCCTTGTTGTAACCCCACTCGATGTGCTTAACTATTATTGCACTTTATTACACAATACTGTAATCGTTTATCTGTTGTCCCAATTAGATGATGAATTCCTTCAAAGGGGAGAGAAATTCCTACCTCTTTAGCCCCAGTACCTGGCACAGTGCCAATTACATATGCTACTTAACACCTAACAAAGGAATGCTGACTTCTGCAACAGTGAAACTGACTCCTACTTTCTACTACCACAATCTTCCACGTCCATCTTCTTACACATCCTTCTGCCTCCAGTCTATTGACTTTCCTAATGACACCTAAATTCTCTCTGAAGCACAATTCTGATCATGTCCTGCCTAACTTCAGAAACCTCCTGTTACTGTCAGTCCCTGCCTCATCTTCCCTGCTGCTCCAGGATCTCATAGCAACCCATGGATTTTCCAAAGTGACGGCTGAGCTCCTACCTAATCACAAAATCGAGCTGGATCCAGGGCAGGCACTGACCAACCAGCCTCCATTCTTAACATTCAATCACCGCCTACTGAAGGTTATTCGCATCAGACACCCAAATCCAACGAGGATCTGATGGTACTGGTGATGGCTGCAGGATTCGCCCATTACTCAGTGACTCCCCTCCCATTTCAACTCTATGGAAAATTCCACTTCTTTCCATTTTACAGCAGTGGGGTCCAGGGGCTGGGTGGGGGCAGAGGGGAGGAATGACTCTAAGGGGGATCACTGTCTAATTTTAAAACAATAATGCAACTGACTAAAGGCCTGCTTTTTATCATCATAATGAACCACCAACTCTAAACAAAGTCAGTAATAAAAAATACTCCTCCCCAAGACAGATGAGCCCATCACCACCACTCATTGGTGAAGTACTGCTATTCAGGCATTACCCACTTTTGAAACCTTTAACCTGCCCCCAGACTGAATCAACCACCTCTTCCTAAACCCCTAATACACATCTGAATCTCCTACAAGGTTCTAAGCACGTTCGGGGACTTCCATCTTTACCCTTCAGCACGAACACTTACCCTTCCAGCCAGCTCCCCTTCAGTAATTTCCCTCCGCCGTCCAGTGAGGTCCTCAGTGACTAAAATGCACCAACTCCCATTTCATTTCCCTTGCCAGATGAAACCATCATGCCTTAAGCTCATCCCTTAGACCAGACTAACTGCATACGGTATACAATTGGCATTCAAATAACACCATAATCTGAACCTAATTCTCATACCAAACTATAATACTCAGTGTATTTCTGCCTATTACATGTAATTCTTTTTTGTATTACAGTACTTTGTGCCTAACTGACCCAGCTGCTAAGCTCAGAAGGAAATTTAAACATTCAGTCCTGGTTCAGTGCTAGAAGACGCAACTGATGCTCAATGCTAGTGAATAAAACTAGGGACAATTAAGACATAAAAGAGTAGAAGAATAAATTTTTATTATACAGCATTTTATTTTTTTAGAAAATTACCTTCATAGAATACATTTTCACATTAGAGAGACCCACGGTGGGAAAACAACAACTTCTCACTTACAATTTTATTATTTGTGGACAGATTATTTTAGAACAAGTAAAATAAACACATTTGAGGATTAAGTCTTGGTTTAGAGTCTGTAACAATTTGAAACAGCTATAAAGGGACCTCTTCCCTATGAAACTTCTCTACATTCAGAAACTCTCTAGGCTCTTCTTCCTAGAATTGAGAAGTCAGTAATATGAAATATCAGCATTTCTAATTTTCAAATTTCCCCTAACACATGTAACCATCAGTAACTGGTATCAACTAAACAGAAGGGGGAGGTTGACAAAAACTAAACACTGCCTAATTTTCTGCAGTCTTCATTTATGCATTAACAGTCTTTCCCTTTCTCCATCATCCTAGGACAAATATAGATGTTTGATCAGATAGTGAGCATAATAAAGCTGAATTCCCTTTAAGAGTTTGATAAATTGAAAGGCAAAACCTCATATATAATGTTCAGATATACTATGAGCCTTGTGAAAAGCAGAGACACCTTCATTGGATCCCCAGAAAACAGAATTCAGTCTTAGAATTTCTTGGATAGAATTCCTCTCAAATCTGTCTTCAAAGATTTAATTCTACAAATAATCAGGTGATTAGGAGAAGAGGTTTGTCTCACCAATGTTATTTCCTTCTTACTGTGAGTTGAAATGGCATGACAGAGCAGAGGCAAGGAGGTGTACAATCAATTCTCAAGGTATTCTCAAGTCTAAAAGGTCAGAGCTTCCACAGCATAGCCACAGCTTTGCAGATGCCCACATCATGATAGTTGAAATAACAAAGCCCAGCAAAGGTGAAAGCTGAGAGCACCAAGAGACCTGTCTTGACTGCTTTCTGCAAAGCATCCTTATGAACATAGTCAGTAACAACTTGTCCAATGCCCCTAAAGAAAAAGAAAAATCATAGTATAAATGAAAAAACCACACGTGACGTTAAATTAGAAGGCTATTCAGTTAACAAGGCTCCAAAAATTAATCAGTCAAGGTCAAAATGCAACTCATGGGTTACAAGAATCATATCCAAAATTAAGGAAACAAGTGTTTCCTAACAATATAACAAATATACCTTCCTGTTCTTCAATTTTCCAGAGCCATTTATATCAAAGACAGTAATTAATTCCTACTCTATTTACAAAATCTCGGTTGTATTTTAAACCAAAACATATGGCCTAGAGAGCTTTTCATTAATTCAAAAAGAATTTATTAAGCAGATCATTATGTGCCAGAACCTGTTACAGATGTTGAGAATCCAACAAATAAGAGAGCATTGCTGCCATTAAGGAACAAACATTCTAGTGAAGAGAAAGAAAAAGTACATACGTGCTATGAAAAATCATTTTAGAAAGGATGGTTTGAATGCAAGCAACAGTCCAAATAAAAGTAACAATGACTGTGGCATCTCTGAGGAATAGTAAAAAGCCATGTGGCTTAGAACAGGGGTATCAGAAGGCAGGAGCAGATCGCATAGGGCCATGAAGGTCAGACAAGGAGTCTGAAGTTTATTTAAAATACATTGGGAAACTACTGATGTGCTTCAAGTCGGGAGAGATCTAAGTAAGGAGTGAGCTGACTTTACTTCTTAAAAATAAGATCTATTAAGATATAATTCACATACCATAAAAGTAACAATTCTGTGGCTTTTGGTACACTCAGAGTTGTGCAGCATCACTGTTTAATCTCAGAACCTCTTCATCAAAAACAAACCCTGTACCCTTTAGCCCATTACCCAGTCACTATCGTGTTTTCTGTCTCCATAGATTTGCTTATTTGGGACATTTTATATAAATGAAATCATACAACACGTGGCCTTCTGTGTTGAGTTTCTTTCACTTAGCATAATATCTTCGCAGTTCGGCCATGCTGTAGCATGGATCAGCACTTCAATTCTTTCACCAAATAATATTCCTTTGTAAAAATATGTGTTATTTTGTTTAGCTATTCAACAGTTGAGACATGTGGATTGTTCTGCTTTGGAGGCATTACCACAAAATCACTATAACTGTTGAGTCAGACAGCAACTCTCTGTTAAATTAGAAGGCTATTCAGTTAACAAGGCTCCAAAAATTAATCAGTCAAGGTCAAAATGCAACTCATGGGTTACAAGAATCATATCCAAAATTAAGGAAACAAGTGTTTCCTAACAATATAACAAATATACCTTCCTGTTCTTCAATTTTCCAGAGCCATTTATATCAAAGACAGTAATTAATTCCTACTCTATTTACAAAATCTCGGTTGTATTTTAAACCAAAACATATGGCCTAGAGAGCTTTTCATTAATTCAAAAAGAATTTATTAAGCAGATCATTATGTGCCAGAACCTGTTACAGATGTTGAGAATCCAACAAATAAGAGAGCATTGCTGCCATTAAGGAACAAACATTCTAGTGAAGAGAAAGAAAAAGTACATACGTGCTATGAAAAATCATTTTAGAAAGGATGGTTTGAATGCAAGCAACAATCCAAATAAAAGTAACAATGACTGTGGCATCTCTGAGGAATAGTAAAAAGCCATGTGGCTTAGAACAGGGGTATCAGAAGGCAGGAGCAGATCGCATAGGGCCATGAAGGTCAGACAAGGAGTCTGAAGTTTATTTAAAATACATTGGGAAACTACTGATGTGCTTCAAGTCGGGAGAGATCTAAGTAAGGAGTGAGCTGACTTTACTTCTTAAAAATAAGATCTATTAAGATATAATTCACATACCATAAAAGTAACAATTCTGTGGCTTTTGGTACACTCAGAGTTGTGCAGCATCACTGTTTAATCTCAGAACCTCTTCATCAAAAACAAACCCTGTACCCTTTAGCCCATTACCCAGTCACTATCGTGTTTTCTGTCTCCATAGATTTGCTTATTTGGGACATTTTATATAAATGAAATCATACAACACGTGGCCTTCTGTGTTGAGTTTCTTTCACTTAGCATAATATCTTCGCAGTTCGGCCATGCTGTAGCATGGATCAGCACTTCAATTCTTTCACCAAATAATATTCCTTTGTAAAAATATGTGTTATTTTGTTTAGCTATTCAACAGTTGAGACATGTGGATTGTTCTGCTTTGGAGGCTATTATAATAACACTGCTCTGAACATTATTCTGTAAGATTTTGTGTGGATGGAGAAGTATACACCTAAAAGTGAAACTGTTGAGTCAGACAGCAACTCTCTGTTGTTAACTCTTTGTTGCAGGAACTTTTTGTTAGACCTGGCCAAACTGTTATCCAAAGTAGCCGCAATGTTTCACATCTCCAGCAGAGATATATGAGGTTTCTAACTTCTTGACTCTTATAATTGTCCATCTGTTTGACGACAGCCCTCCTAGGAGGTAAAGAATGCTATCTCAATGTGGTTTTGGTTTGCATTTCTGTAACAACAAACAATGTTGAGCATTTTTTCATGTGCCTTTTGCCATCTGTGCATCTTCTTTGGGTAAATGTAATTTTACCTTTTAAAACGGTCAGCCTGGCTGTACATTGTGAATGAGCAGTGCAGGCAAAAGGGCAGCAAGAAAAGAAGTAGAAAACTAGTTAGGAAGCAACTGAAGTAGCTGAGGCAAGTCTGTTGACTTAATTGCCTTAACCTAGGCTGGTGACAGCAAAGATACCATGAAGTGACAATTCAGGCTATGTTTTAAGAAGAGAACGAACAGAAAGAGCTGATGGACTGGTGTGGGGATTAAGACAAAAAATAGTATCTGGAATGACTCCTAGGATTTTTGGTTCAAGCAAAAAGATTTAATTGAAATAGGAAGAACAGAAGAAGGTTTTGAGGGGAAACCGAGAGAGCTGCGGGGAGGGGACTGATCTAGAAATATTAACTTGGAGATGACTATTTGACACCCAAGCGGATATGTCTGTCAGACAACTGGAAATATAAATCAGTTCAGGAAAAGAGGTCTGTCTGAGCTCACCTGTGGAAAGTGTGTAGACAGAGAAACTTAAGAAAATCAAGAAAATGAGCGTGGGGTTCAGATCTTTATTATTCAGAGATCAGACAAGAGAAGGAGCTGACGGAAGAGACTGAGAAGGCAGCTGTGGTGGGATGGAAGAAAACAAAGTATGACATCTGGGAAGCCAAAGAAAAATTACATAAGGACAGGACAGTCAATTAAGTTGAATAATGCTTTCTTTGTTAGGATTTTGTTAGCTATTCAACAGTTGGCTTTCTGCTTTGGAGATTATAATAACACTGCTCTGAACATTATTCTGTAAGATTTTGTGTGGATGGAGAAGTATACACCTAAAAGTGAAACTGTTGAGTCAGACAGCAACTCTCTGTTGTTAACTCTTTGTTGCAGGAACTTTTTGTTAGACCTGGCCAAACTGTTATCCAAAGTAGCCAATGTTTCACATCTCCAGCAGAGATATATGAGGTTTCTAACTTCTTGACTCTTATAATTGTCCATCTGTTTGACGACAGCCCTCCTAGGAGGTAAAGAATGCTATCTCAATGTGGTTTTGGTTTGCATTTCTGTAACAACAAACAATGTTGAGCATTTTTTCATGTGCCTTTTGCCATCTGTGCATCTTCTTTGGGTAAATGTAATTTTACCTTTTAAAACGGTCAGCCTGGCTGTACATTGTGAATGAGCAGTGCAGGCAAAAGGGCAGCAAGAAAAGAAGTAGAAAACTAGTTAGGAAGCAACTGAAGTAGCTGAGGCAAGTCTGTTGACTTAATTGCCTTAACCTAGGCTGGTGACAGCAAAGATACCATGAAGTGACAATTCAGGCTATGTTTTAAGAAGAGAACGAACAGAAAGAGCTGATGGACTGGTGTGGGGATTAAGACAAAAAATAGTATCTGGAATGACTCCTAGGATTTTTGGTTCAAGCAAAAAGATTTAATTGAAATAGGAAGAACAGAAGAAGGTTTTGAGGGGAAACCGAGAGAGCTGCGGGGAGGGGACTGATCTAGAAATATTAACTTGGAGATGACTATTTGACACCCAAGCGGATATGTCTGTCAGACAACTGGAAATATAAATCAGTTCAGGAAAAGAGGTCTGTCTGAGCTCACCTGTGGAAAGTGTGTAGACAGAGAAACTTAAGAAAATCAAGAAAATGAGCGTGGGGTTCAGATCTTTATTATTCAGAGATCAGACAAGAGAAGGAGCTGACGGAAGAGACTGAGAAGGCAGCTGTGGTGGGATGGAAGAAAACAAAGTATGACATCTGGGAAGCCAAAGAAAAATTACATAAGGACAGGACAGTCAATTAAGTTGAATAATGCTGAGTTCAGTGGAAGACAAAGAATGGACAATTGGATTTGGAAAAATGAGGAGTTTTTAGTAATTTGTTTGAGAATGACTTCAGTTAAATAGCTAGGATAAAAAGCCCAATTACGTGGGCTAAAAAAGACTGGATGCTAAGAAACTAGAGCACAATTACAGACAATTCCTTCAAGTCTTTTTCTATGTATGTGTGAAAAGAAAGAGAGAATTAATAAGGTAACGGGAGAAGTCAACTGTAATTTTTTTTTTTTTGGCCTCTTTTATTGGTTATTTATTTGCATCCATCGTAATTCTTTGGCCTGTTTGGGCCTCCCATTGCAGTGGCCTCTCTCGTCACAGAGCACCAGCTCTGGGCGCATGCACTCCAGAGCGCTGACTCGTAATTGAGCACACCGGTCCAGTCGTTCCATGGCATATGGGATCTTCCCATGCCAGGGATCAAACCGGCGCCCCCTGCATTGCAAGGCGGACTCTTTACCTACTGGACCACCAGGAAAGCCCAACTGTAATTTTTGAAATGTACGATTAGGATTTCCCTGGTGGTCCAATGGTTAAGACTCCACACTTCCACTACAGGGTACATGGACCTGATTCCTGGTTGGGGAACTAGGATCCCATATGCCATGCAACACAGTCAAAAAAAACTATAACTTTGATTTATCCCTTATTCTGATTTTTCATCAATTTAGACTGATCCTCTTCCAAGAAACATACATCAGAGAAATCCTACTGTACTTGTGATTTATTATTTCATGTGCAACTGGGATCATTTATTGTGAAAAGCTCTATCTGGTTAAAGGGTAATCCTAACCAATGCTTACTGGGTAAACAAAAACTCCTTTAATACTAGCAAGAAAATGATTCCGACGAATTCCTTAACTTCTCGGGTGCTGGTTTCCACAACTGTAAAATAACAGGGTTGGCTAAGATACTCTCCTAAGTCCTTTCAGTTCTAACAATCCAAAAAACTCCTCCTCACCCGTGACAGCATATTGTCCTTGCAGAACCACATAAAACAGGCAACCCTTGAAAGTTATGCTATATTCAAAAGCCTTTCAGATGTGAGGGCAAAGATATCAAACAGGCATGTGGACAAAGTATGACATTTCTGGGAAGCCAAAGAAAAATTACATAAGGACAGGACAGTCAATTAAGTTGAATAATGCTGAGTTCAGTGGAAGACAAAGAATGGACAATTGGATTTGGAAAAATGAGGAGTTTTTAGTAATTTGTTTGAGAATGACTTCAGTTAAATAGCTAGGATAAAAAGCCCAATTACGTGGGCTAAAAAAGACTGGATGCTAAGAAACTAGAGCACAATTACAGACAATTCCTTCAAGTCTTTTTCTATGTATGTGTGAAAAGAAAGAGAGAATTAATAAGGTAACGGGAGAAGTCAACTGTAATTTTTTTTTTTTTGGCCTCTTTTATTGGTTATTTATTTGCATCCATCGTAATTCTTTGGCCTGTTTGGGCCTCCCATTGCAGTGGCCTCCCCGTCACAGAGCACCAGCTCTGGGCGCATGCACTCCAGAGCGCTGACTCGTAATTGAGCACACCGGTCCAGTCGTTCCATGGCATATGGGATCTTCCCATGCCAGGGATCAAACCGGCGCCCCCTGCATTGCAAGGCGGACTCTTTACCTACTGGACCACCAGGAAAGCCCAACTGTAATTTTTGAAATGTACGATTAGGATTTCCCTGGTGGTCCAATGGTTAAGACTCCACACTTCCACTACAGGGTACATGGACCTGATTCCTGGTTGGGGAACTAGGATCCCATATGCCATGCAACACAGTCAAAAAAAACTATAACTTTGATTTATCCCTTATTCTGATTTTTCATCAATTTAGACTGATCCTCTTCCAAGAAACATACATCAGAGAAATCCTACTGTACTTGTGATTTATTATTTCATGTGCAACTGGGATCATTTATTGTGAAAAGCTCTATCTGGTTAAAGGGTAATCCTAACCAATGCTTACTGGGTAAACAAAAACTCCTTTAATACTAGCAAGAAAATGATTCCGACGAATTCCTTAACTTCTCGGGTGCTGGTTTCCACAACTGTAAAATAACAGGGTTGGCTAAGATACTCTCCTAAGTCCTTTCAGTTCTAACAATCCAAAAAACTCCTCCTCACCCGTGACAGCATATTGTCCTTGCAGAACCACATAAAACAGGCAACCCTTGAAAGTTATGCTATATTCAAAAGCCTTTCAGATGTGAGGGCAAAGATATCAAACAGGCATGTGGATATCCAAATCTGGGCATATAAACAGTTTACATATATTTTAATGTTCTCTTCAGATCTTAAGTATCTCAAGCAACTTCTCCCTCATTTGCAACCATGAGACAAGCTCACAGCAAACAAACTGCACAGACGAGGGAATACTGTAAGGACTGCAATACTTGCCAGTGACTGTGGAGAGTGAGGGCTGCAGCCAGAGAGTAGTCCATCGCAGAGCAAGGATTCAAATAAGCAGCTGGAATTAGACCCAGGAGCAAAACGCTGACAACCCTCTCACCAGTCCAGTGGAGAGAGGCAGCCTTGGAACCAGCTATAAAAAGGAAGAACGAGATTCATAAGAGTTTCAGGGAAAACGTACACCTCAATATTTGCCACAAAAGAACCCAAATGGACGGAATGGCAAGCAGAATGCACATTAAGACTTAACTCTGAGCATAAAGAGGGTAAGAGAAAGGAGGTAATAAGTGAGAGAGATGCAACCTCTCTTCTTTGAAGTCTTCAGCATAGGGTGTCAGGCCTATGTATTAAATAGAAGAGTCTTTATCAAATTACCAACCTTGGACCTCAATGTAATAAACAGGTATCTTATGAATACAAGTTGGTGACACCCAAGTAATTTCTTTAAAACATGACTTTCATTTACAACCAATCTTTGTAAGTAAAACAATATTAAAAATCCTCCCAGGGTTTCCCTGGTGGTCCAGTGGGTAAAGAGTCCATCCACCTTGCAGTGCAAGGGGCACCAGTTTGATCCCTGGCTCAGGAAGATTCCATGTGCCACGGAATGGCTAGACGGGTGTGTCCAATTATGAGCCAGCACTCTGGAGTGCATGCGCCCCAGAGCCGTGGAGCCAGTGCTGTGCAACAAGAGAGGCTACTGCAATGGGAGGCCCACACAGGACAAAGAACAAAGATGGATTAAAATAAATTATGACTTAGAGGCAAAAAAAAAAAAAAAATCCCCCAAAAGAAAATTAAACCTGTCAACTCAAAAACAGGCAAAGTCCTAATGTCAGCTTTTAGGACCACGGTTCTTCTGTTCTGTTACTTATAAATGGCCCCAAATAGATAAGGAATATGAAAACATCTTTTAAACAAGCAAAAATAAAATAGTCTTAAACATCTCTTTTGAGATCCTCTAGCATTTTTTTGGTTACATACCCTTTGGGGAATCTAATAAAAGGATGGAGCTAATTCCTGGAAAAATGGACAGATACATATTACATACATTATAAACTACGTATACAACCTTGGGGACTTTCCTTCAGTCCCATGCACCCCAAGTTAAAACCACTCTGCTAATAACTCATTAAAGCAAAGTTCAGAAACAAAAACTTTTCAAAGATAAAATAATTCTAAACAACACAAAAACTATACTTGCCTAAAAACTCATAACTCAGATGCAACTGTAAGTGGCAGACTTATGATCAAAAGTATTTATCTCTGTAAAATACTGATGTTTCTAGACTTTAAAAAGGAAAAAAGTTAATTCATTATTCACCCACAGATTTTCTAAGATTTAATATCTAAATCATATTCATCCAAGAAATAACAGGATTTTAACATCAAACTAAATAAAAATAAAGATGTCAATTATAGCTATAAATATGCATGATTTTTTAAAACTGTCTGCTAAATTATTTGGATTAGCTGAATAAATAAAACCAACTAAACTATACTGAAGAGATTTCTTCCACAGAGCTATTTTTTAATAATGCATGATTTTTAAAATTCTGCTAAATTAGGATTTAATAAACAATTTCCCCAGGGTTTCCCTGGTGGTCCAGTGGGTAAAGAGTCCATCCACCTTGCAGTGCAAGGGGCACCAGTTTGATCCCTGGCTCAGGAAGATTCCATGTGCCACGGAATGGCTAGACGGGTGTGTCCAATTATGAGCCAGCACTCTGGAGTGCATGCGCCCCAGAGCCGTGGAGCCAGTGCTGTGCAACAAGAGAGGCTACTGCAATGGGAGGCCCACACAGGACAAAGAACAAAGATGGATTAAAATAAATTATGACTTAGAGGCAAAAAAAAAAAAAAAAATCCCCCAAAAGAAAATTAAACCTGTCAACTCAAAAACAGGCAAAGTCCTAATGTCAGCTTTTAGGACCACGGTTCTTCTGTTCTGTTACTTATAAATGGCCCCAAATAGATAAGGAATATGAAAACATCTTTTAAACAAGCAAAAATAAAATAGTCTTAAACATCTCTTTTGAGATCCTCTAGCATTTTTTTGGTTACATACCCTTTGGGGAATCTAATAAAAGGATGGAGCTAATTCCTGGAAAAATGGACAGATACATATTACATACATTATAAACTACGTATACAACCTTGGGGACTTTCCTTCAGTCCCATGCACCCCAAGTTAAAACCACTCTGCTAATAACTCATTAAAGCAAAGTTCAGAAACAAAAACTTTTCAAAGATAAAATAATTCTAAACAACACAAAAACTATACTTGCCTAAAAACTCATAACTCAGATGCAACTGTAAGTGGCAGACTTATGATCAAAAGTATTTATCTCTGTAAAATACTGATGTTTCTAGACTTTAAAAAGGAAAACAGTTAATTCATTATTCACCCACAGATTTTCTAAGATTTAATATCTAAATCATATTCATCCAAGAAATAACAGGATTTTAACATCAAACTAAATAAAAATAAAGATGTCAATTATAGCTATAAATATGCATGATTTTTTAAAACTGTCTGCTAAATTATTTGGATTAGCTGAATAAATAAAACCAACTAAACTATACTGAAGAGATTTCTTCCACAGAGCTATTTCCTTTTTTAAAAATTAAGACTCAGACCAGAAAGTTCTGTATGAGTGAAAATGGCATCAATCAACGATAGTCTGCTGAAACATGTAGACTAGATCTTCATTTGAAAGAGCTGGACACAAGAGTTCACCTCAGAGACAGCAAGTCCTGCTAAGAGCATGAGAATCAGCACAGATAAAGATGGACATACCATGGTGGCTGGGGGATAGGTGAATGTGCTGTGTTCCACACCATCCTGGGGCAGGTCGGTTCTGGAGAAACGCTGAGACAAGAGCTGGTCTGACCACTGGAGTTTGGAGGAACAGGGCTGAGGAAAGAGACAGCAGGGGAACAGGATTAAGACTTTCTAAATGGCAAGCTCTTTAACCCCATAGAGGGAACAGCCATCTCATCTGCAGAATGGAGATAGCAGCTATTTCACTGGGTTGCTGTGAGATTAGACTACATAGCCATGGAAAGAGTGATAAATCAACGAACATTTCTATAAAGGGGCTTCACTTTGACCAATTAAAAAAAAATAAGCTATGGCTCTTTTCTTCTCCCATTTATTCATCTACTCATTCAAAAAGCACTTACTACATAGAAAATTATGCTCTGCACTAGAGAAAGAGAGATAAAGACAAAGTTTTTGTCTTCAAGGAATTAAGTCTAGTTGGGAAATAGCACTTTTCAAGATCAATTTCTCTGCTTGCACTCCTGAACTCCTCCCTTTCTGTCTTCTTTTGGATCTTGTCTCTTGGTCAAAAAACAGGTAGACCTGAGAACGCCCAGCCCTACCAATACTGGCTAGGAGATAATGAGCAATTAAGTCAAATAGGCTCTCGATGTCCTCATCTTTCAAATGAGAATATTGGTACTTACTTTATAATATTCTGCTGAAAATTACATTATATATGTAATATATTTAAGTCAAACAATGTTATTAACACTCAATAAAAGGTCATTTCTCTCCCTTACCTTTGTTAACCTCTTCTTCCTTCCTACTGACCATTTTCCCTCGACTGATGTAATATACTTAACCCTTCCCCTCATGCTTTCATGTTTTCTAAGAGTTTTTTTTTTTTATACTGAAGAGAAATTTCTTCCACAGAGCTATTTCCTTTTTTAAAAATTAAGACTCAGACCAGAAAGTTCTGTATGAGTGAAAATGGCATCAATCAACGATAGTCTGCTGAAACGTGTAGACTAGATCTTCATTTGAAAGAGCTGGACACAAGAGTTCACCTCAGAGACAGCAAGTCCTGCTAAGAGCATGAGAATCAGCACAGATAAAGATGGACATACCATGGTGGCTGGGGGATAGGTGAATGTGCTGTGTTCCACACCATCCTGGGGCAGGTCGGTTCTGGAGAAACGCTGAGACAAGAGCTGGTCTGACCACTGGAGTTTGGAGGAACAGGGCTGAGGAAAGAGACAGCAGGGGAACAGGATTAAGACTTTCTAAATGGCAAGCTCTTTAACCCCATAGAGGGAACAGCCATCTCATCTGCAGAATGGAGATAGCAGCTATTTCACTGGGTTGCTGTGAGATTAGACTACATAGCCATGGAAAGAGTGATAAATCAACGAACATTTCTATAAAGGGGCTTCACTTTGACCAATTAAAAAAAAATAAGCTATGGCTCTTTTCTTCTCCCATTTATTCATCTACTCATTCAAAAAGCACTTACTACATAGAAAATTATGCTCTGCACTAGAGAAAGAGAGATAAAGACAAAGTTTTTGTCTTCAAGGAATTAAGTCTAGTTGGGAAATAGCACTTTTCAAGATCAATTTCTCTGCTTGCACTCCTGAACTCCTCCCTTTCTGTCTTCTTTTGGATCTTGTCTCTTGGTCAAAAAACAGGTAGACCTGAGAACGCCCAGCCCTACCAATACTGGCTAGGAGATAATGAGCAATTAAGTCAAATAGGCTCTCGATGTCCTCATCTTTCAAATGAGAATATTGGTACTTACTTTATAATATTCTGCTGAAAATTACATTATATATGTAATATATTTAAGTCAAACAATGTTATTAACACTCAATAAAAGGTCATTTCTCTCCCTTACCTTTGTTAACCTCTTCTTCCTTCCTACTGACCATTTTCCCTCGACTGATGTAATATACTTAACCCTTCCCCTCATGCTATGTTTTCTAATGTCCATGCACTCTTCCCCTTCCCTCTTCACAAAGATGCTTCCTTAAAGTGTTGTCTAAATCACCTAGACTTCCTCACTTCTCTAATATTCTTCAGCTCTGCAATTTGTCCTTATCCCCACCAAAGCTGCTTTGGTAAGTCACCAATGGTCTCACATGGGCACATCCAACAGGCACTGTTCGATCTTCATCTTACCGGGCCTTTCTGCATGATGTGGTGGTCTCTTCTCCCTTCTTTTCTCTGACAGAAATCTCTTGTTTCTCCCTCTGATTCTCTGATCATTATACACCAGTCTCCTCCTGATCATAAGTGTTCACCCAGGATTCTATGATCTGCCCGTGGCTCCCCTACGCCCACCCGTAGACATTTTGTCCACTCAACTTCTAGTGCCTTTAGCATGGTGACACTCAGCTCTGTACCTCCAGGCCTCGTATCTCTCCAGGGTTTGAGAAGTTTAAGTGTCTGCAAGTACTCTCCCCCAGGTACCGACCTGGTCCTTAAACTTACTAACTAAAATCACCCTCAATTCGCTTTCTCATTCAAACTTGCCTCTCATTTGCACTTTCCCCACTCAATGAATATCCCAGCCAGTCTTCAACCTAAGCCAGAAACCATGAAATCATGTTGGATTTTCCTTTTAAATTCAGTCAAATGCCAAATCATATTGACATAACTCCTTAACATTTCTTGAGACTACCTTTTCTTACATATTACTTTCCAAGTTCAGGATCTCACCATGCTTGCCTAGACTACTACAACAGTGTCTCGACTTGTCACGCTGACTTATGTCTTAGTTTGCCCCATTTCCATTGATGGCCATCTATAATACGACATTGTTATCAAGGTGGTCAATCTAAACAGCAAATTCTATGTCAAATCTTTCACGGAGCTCTCCTTCACACAAAATATAATGCATACTCCACATCAAGACAGACTTTTTTGTGATTTGATTTCAGTTCACCTTCTAGAATCATCTCATTCCTCACCTTCAGTTTAATGTTCTAATATCTGATCTGTGTTCTCTCGTAACAGTTTCTAAATCTTCATCATTGCTTTTGCTCATCCCAATAGCTCTAACTGTAATGCCCTTCTTCCTGTGGCCTTCCTTACTCTCAAGACTCAAATCAGTCACAGCTCCTTCAGCAAACAGGGTAATCCTTCCAAAATACAGAGCTAATATATTTTTTGTTTGGATTGGCACACAATTTACGTACCGCACAGTAGTTTTTGCTTTATGTCATATTTTACACACACACACACACCCTTCCAAAACACAGGGCTAATATATTTTTCCTCTGAATTGGCATACAATTTACATACTGCACAGCAGATTTTGCTTTACGTCATATTACACACACACACATACGGAAACTCTGAGGGCTGGAACTATGTTTTTTCACATTTTTAACTGAACCATACCACAGTGCCTGGTATAACACAAATGCCTCTTTCAGTTATTATCGAACTGAATTCCAAAGGAAATGGGTAAGACGCAGTTTGGACTTCTTATCAGACTCAAGGTGGAAAGATTCCAAAGACAGGGAATAAGGAGAAAAAGAGAACTCATGCATGTGAATAGAGCCGCAGCAAGACTAACTTTCAGATTATCCCATCACCATGTCAGCCCAGAGCAGTGATATGCACTCTGGTGAACACCTAGAGGGACCCCCAGTTCAAAAAAATCTCACCGCCCAGCAGACTAATCCTCACTGCATCCCCGTCCGTGGCTGAGGCTCTGCTAAAAACCTCCGGCTGCCCTCACCTCGCCCTCCTCTGGCGCCGCAGAGGACACTCAGCCTCCAGAGAGTCGCCATGTCTCTCCCGAAGGGTCAAGGTCAACCGGCAACCCGGAAGCAGTCGAGGACAACATCCGCCCGCGACGACGGAGGATAACAAGGAAAAGGCCCAGGGAGCCGGAAGTCGGGGCGGATACGCCGCACATGCGCAGACAACTCGCTGGAAGGTTGGTAGCTGGAAGCGGAAGATGGCGGATCTGGGTGAGGCAGACGAAGCGGAGTTGCAACGCCTGGTGGCGGCCGAACAGCAGAAGGCGCAGTTCACTGCACAGGTTCGGGAAGAGGGACTAGTGTGAAGACAAAAAGGGTGAAGTACGGGTCCTGGGCACCTGCGGAGCCCTGAACGCTGGCGGCGCGGAGCGGGCGCTCGATGTTCCGTGGCTGCTGCGCGCGGTTCTGCTCATAACGTCACTCGTGGCGCTGGTGACCCGCAGTGCTCAGGTGCCCCCTAAGCCGAGCGTGGGGGAAAGAGGTTTAAGGAAAAAGGTTCGGGTGACGCAAGGGCACCGGAGCCTAGTTTGGCGGCAGGCTCTCGAGGCGGGCATTCGGAAGGTCCCGGTTTTCTAATGCTGCCGCTGCCCCTACAGGCCACGTGCCCCAAGACAACCTGTATCCACCGTAGGTTTTGGTCACAGTCGCCCGCAGCCTCCTAGGATGTCGAGGATCATATGCAGTAATGTATTTAAAAACGATAGAGCGGTGGAGCATTATTGGATGCTCTGAAGTAGTCAGAAGACGACTCTTGGTTTAGAGTAAGAATTTTGGAGCATGGTTCCAGCCTTGGAGTTGGCCTTTACTGTAAACAGCATGACTTTGGACTAATTACTTATCCATGCCATTTAATGGAGGTGACAGCCATCCTTTAGGCCCCCACAAAGAACTGACTGAACGCTTAAGTCCCCAGCCTCCCCAAATAGTTAAGCCTTCGGCAAATGGTTATTCCCGTTTGGGGTGGGGAGTGGAAGGGAGGGTTCATGTAAGGTAAGTGGGAAGAACCCAGGTTGAAAATCTCTGGGTCCTGAACATCCTTGGGTGCACACATTTTCTGTGCCTCTGTGTGCATTTTTCTGTAAATTAGGTCCATAACCTTCATCAGAGTCTCAAATATGACCGTGACCCCCAAAAGTTAACAACTTGAGAACTACTAAGGGGTAAATTTAGAGTGAAATAAGTGCAGTGGCTTTGGGGACTTAATCAGCCCGTAGCTTCCCAAATCACACTGGTGTTAATTTGGAAAAGAAGGTATTAATCCTGCCTGCAAATTTATAACCTCATTAAGGAAGTGACACAGGAAATAACAGTACTTTCAAGGAGATAGTGGACCTCACTGAAACAGTTAACCCTGACTGGCTAACGGAGAAACTGATGCATTAGGCCAGCACTGGGCTGACTTGATGGAAAATACGTACTTTTTAATTACTAAGGAGAAAAATAGAAAAGGAGAGGACAAATGGATAGTTGCAGTGTAAGGATGAGCTGGGACTGTACTGGTGACAAATTAGGAAGTGAGGCAAGTGTCAAAGAATGGTTGTCAGCTGACAGAAAATGAGAAAAATGGGAAGGAAATTTGTAGATCTAGGCCTATCTGGATCCCAAGTGGTTACTATTTTTCTTTCCTCTTAGGTGCATCACTTCATGGAGCTATGTTGGGATAAATGTGTGGAGAAGCCAGGAATCGCCTAAGTTTGGCGGCAGGCTCTCGAGGCGGGCATTCGGAAGGTCCCGGTTTTCTAATGCTCCCTGCCCTACAGGCCACGTGCCCCAAGACAACCTGTATCCACCGTAGGTTTTGGTCACAGTCGCCCGCAGCCTCCTAGGATGTCGAGGATCATATGCAGTAATGTATTTAAAAACGATAGAGCGGTGGAGCATTATTGGATGCTCTGAAGTAGTCAGAAGACGACTCTTGGTTTAGAGTAAGAATTTTGGAGCATGGTTCCAGCCTTGGAGTTGGCCTTTACTGTAAACAGCATGACTTTGGACTAATTACTTATCCATGCCATTTAATGGAGGTGACAGCCATCCTTTAGGCCCCCACAAAGAACTGACTGAACGCTTAAGTCCCCAGCCTCCCCAAATAGTTAAGCCTTCGGCAAATGGTTATTCCCCGTTTGGGGTGGGGAGTGGAAGGGGGAGGGTTCATGTAAGGTAAGTGGGAAGAACCCAGGTTGAAAATCTCTGGGTCCTGAACATCCTTGGGTGCACACATTTTCTGTGCCTCTGTGTGCATTTTTCTGTAAATTAGGTCCATAACCTTCATCAGAGTCTCAAATATGACCGTGACCCCCAAAAGTTAACAACTTGAGAACTACTAAGGGGTAAATTTAGAGTGAAATAAGTGCAGTGGCTTTGGGGACTTAATCAGCCCGTAGCTTCCCAAATCACACTGGTGTTAATTTGGAAAAGAAGGTATTAATCCTGCCTGCAAATTTATAACCTCATTAAGGAAGTGACACAGGAAATAACAGTACTTTCAAGGAGATAGTGGACCTCACTGAAACAGTTAACCCTGACTGGCTAACGGAGAAACTGATGCATTAGGCCAGCACTGGGCTGACTTGATGGAAAATACGTACTTTTTAATTACTAAGGAGAAAAATAGAAAAGGAGAGGACAAATGGATAGTTGCAGTGTAAGGATGAGCTGGGACTGTACTGGTGACAAATTAGGAAGTGAGGCAAGTGTCAAAGAATGGTTGTCAGCTGACAGAAAATGAGAAAAATGGGAAGGAAATTTGTAGATCTAGGCCTATCTGGATCCCAAGTGGTTACTATTTTTCTTTCCTCTTAGGTGCATCACTTCATGGAGCTATGTTGGGATAAATGTGTGGAGAAGCCAGGGAATCGCCTAGACTCTCGCACTGAAAATTGTCTCTCTAGCTGTGTGGACCGCTTCATTGACACTACTCTTGCGATCACCAGTCGGCTTGCCCAGATTGTACAGAAAGGAGGGCAGTAGGCCATCCCCTGGAAGAATGACAGAAGCAGCAAAGGACTTGTTAGGCAGATGGAAGGGCCGATGTGGGGAAGGTTGCCAGCCCTTTGTCAGGTTAACTTCAGGCTGTTACCAAGCCTGTTGGTGCTAAAAAGTAACAGATCAAAAGTTCAAAACATGGTATTTATTGGGAATTCAGAAATTCCATCTTGTATCACAACAATTATCAATAAATGTGAATTCTCCAACTTTTTTTTTCTTATACCATTTTAGGCTTTAACATATAGGTCTCTGATTGGGAGGAACATTAGAAATACATATGTTCCAAGGCCAGTAGTACAAATAGGAGGTCTTGGGTTTTGAAGAGCCACCCTAAAGCCATAGTGAAGGGGAGGGAATAGGGAGAACCATCAAAGCCTAAGGCATCAAAGAGAATTTGGGGTTGAGAAAGGCGAAGAACAGAAAACAGCTTTATTGCTTATATATGACCAAGAAAAGGTAAACATGGCCAAAAAAAAAAAGAACAGGTAAGATGTGTATTCATTGGTAAAGAAGCCTGCTAGTATGAGAGGAAAGGAAAGTCAAGACCCAAAAAAACAACTTCCTGGAGAAGCCTTGTTCCACTGGCCTATCTTCCTGAGTCTGTGCTTAGTGTGTACTTTCACAGCACAGAAATAATGCTTTTAAAAATCCATCCTGAAAGCTCCTTCCCACAAAGATTTCACTCACTCCCGGAACAAAACAATTGCTTCAGGTAAAGAGGTAGTAATTATAGACTGTTCTTCCCTGCTTGGGCCCCTAATAATCTCAGTGGTAAAAATATACACCATGGAACATCAACAATTGAGTACCAAAGTACTAATATTTCAAATAAATATCCCAAAAGGTAGCACCTGCTTAGAGTCAAGAGCTAGGAAACCTCTGGCCAAACATGTTATTTTATGACTCAGCATTTTATTAGAAATCTGTTCTGTAAAAAGAACAAATGTAATAGCCTAGAGCTACAAAATATTACCACCTCATTGGAATGTTGTCATATCATCTATTGCTGGTGTACACCGTCAGGCTACATGAAGTTATTTCTGTATTACATGGGGAAAAGTAAGGCCAGGGAGGTTGACTTACCTGCCAGACCTCATAACAGTGGGGAACATTAGTTGTCAAGTCATCCCCTGGAAGAATGACAGAAGCAGCAAAGGACTTGTTAGGCAGATGGAAGGGCCGATGTGGGGAAGGTTGCCAGCCCTTTGTCAGGTTAACTTCAGGCTGTTACCAAGCCTGTTGGTGCTAAAAAGTAACAGATCAAAAGTTCAAAACATGGTATTTATTGGGAATTCAGAAATTCCATCTTGTATCACAACAATTATCAATAAATGTGAATTCTCCAACTTTTTTTTTCTTATACCATTTTAGGCTTTAACATATAGGTCTCTGATTGGGAGGAACATTAGAAATACATATGTTCCAAGGCCAGTAGTACAAATAGGAGGTCTTGGGTTTTGAAGAGCCACCCTAAAGCCATAGTGAAGGGGAGGGAATAGGGAGAACCATCAAAGCCTAAGGCATCAAAGAGAATTTGGGGTTGAGAAAGGCGAAGAACAGAAAACAGCTTTATTGCTTATATATGACCAAGAAAAGGTAAACATGGCCAAAAAAAAAAAGAACAGGTAAGATGTGTATTCATTGGTAAAGAAGCCTGCTAGTATGAGAGGAAAGGAAAGTCAAGACCCAAAAAAACAACTTCCTGGAGAAGCCTTGTTCCACTGGCCTATCTTCCTGAGTCTGTGCTTAGTGTGTACTTTCACAGCACAGAAATAATGCTTTTAAAAAAATCCATCCTGAAAGCTCCTTCCCACAAAGATTTCACTCACTCCCGGAACAAAACAATTGCTTCAGGTAAAGAGGTAGTAATTATAGACTGTTCTTCCCTGCTTGGGCCCCTAATAATCTCAGTGGTAAAAATATACACCATGGAACATCAACAATTGAGTACCAAAGTACTAATATTTCAAATAAATATCCCAAAAGGTAGCACCTGCTTAGAGTCAAGAGCTAGGAAACCTCTGGCCAAACATGTTATTTTATGACTCAGCATTTTATTAGAAATCTGTTCTGTAAAAAGAACAAATGTAATAGCCTAGAGCTACAAAATATTACCACCTCATTGGAATGTTGTCATATCATCTATTGCTGGTGTACACCGTCAGGCTACATGAAGTTATTTCTGTATTACATGTGGGGAAAAGTAAGGCCAGGGAGGTTGACTTACCTGCTCCAGACCTCATAACGAACGAGTGGCAGAACCAAGACCCAAAGTCAGCTTTCAAGCTTTTTACTCAGCCCGCTGCGTGACAACCAGGAAAAAACTATGTCAGTTGATCTGCCAGTTAAAAGCTGTGTTCTGCCCACCTTCTTCCAGTGAATGTTTGGTTTCTTAAGAATGAACATAGTAGGATTACAGTATACAGCAAAGGGAAATAACAAGATCTCTGCTTGGTGCTCTAATCCAAAGGCCGACTAGGAAGAAATGGATATGTCCCTGAGAAGCCTATTTCACTTTGGAATGACTCAACCTAGTTTCAGGGAAAATCTACATGTTCAGTAACAGACTATGAAATGAACAAGGAAGACAACATTTAAATGGCTGTTGCCACCCTGAATCCTGTTGAATGCACCATGAGATGGCATGACCAATGCCTAATTCTTCCTCATTTGTTTGAGGGCTTACCTAAGAAAATGGAAGAAATAATTTTGAACACAAATCCATTTAGGCAATAAACAATGGAACTGGAAAACCTTTTACTAACCAATCACCCTTGTTTAGGGGTATACTGAGTGGAGCCACAGACCCCGTCCAGCGGGGAAATTTGACAAATCCCCTAGTCTCTACCAATAACAGCTGTCCATGGATGTTACCATGAATTGAAAATGTTTGATCTTATGCTCATTTCCTCACTAAGTAAACTGGACCACATCTGTGGAGGCAAAATACAGAAAAGGTCAAAGCACCAAGGCTAAAGACAAAGTCAAGTTGTGGCACCTACTAACTAAACAAGAGCAACATGATGTTCCATCATACCATTCTACACAGCACTAGCTCCAATCCACCCAGCCCTTGCTTTCCCCAAATTCAACATTGCAACTGGTATACCCAGGTCTTTAATGGATTCAGCTTTCTGGGTCCTTTAATTAGCTGCATATGCACTCTACCCTAAATGTGATTGATCACAAAAAATAAGCTCTTCAGGAAACCTTCATAATAAAATAACAGATTCCCTATTAACAATAAGGGGATCAAGTTTAACAGGCCAAAATAGAAGACAAGAAGTCTTGTCAGAACGCATATAGATGGCACAGGACAGCTCCAACCTCAGGCCCTGTGCTGGCAAACCCCAAGGTGTAAGAACTAAATATCCAGAGTCATGCAGGAAACCAGGATGTTTCTCATTTAGTCATCCTCTGAACTCTCAGCAGACCTTTCATCTGTAGCCACTTTCCAATTTGTGCGTTTGTTTGTCCTGTGCTGTATTTCGTTGTTAACTATAGGGATGTGGGGTTTTTTCTCTCTCTTTTTCCTTTTGGTTTTCTTAGTGTCTCTTTCCTCACTTTCTTCAGAACTGCTGGATGCAGAATCATCTGACTGGGAAGTGGCACTTTCTGCCTCTAAGAATAAAGGCGATTTCTTGAGAGACTTTTTCCTGGATTTTTTCTTGCGCTTATGTGGTTGCTTCCTTTTCCTGGTGCCAGAAGCCCCAGTTTCTTCTGAGAACTCGCTTGAGGAATCTGCTGCTATATCTGTGACTTCCTTTTTGCTCTTCTTCTGTTTTTTGTGTGACTTTTTTTTCTGCCTTTTTTTATGGGACTTCTTAGACTTCTTGTGTTTGTGAGATTCATGGGTAGATGATTTTATCTGGGGAGATGTTTTTTTCCCATTGGTAATATCTTGCTGATCACTACTAATAAAAAAGAAAATCTGCTTTACTGTAGAAAATAATAAGTATATTTTATATAATTTTTATATTCTGCTATCTAGATGGGAAGTTGGGGATAACATCTGAATTTTAGATCAGAGCTTTAATATAAGCTTACCATGAGACTTTATCACCAAGTTTTGTTTCCTCATTTTAAAATGAAGACAAAAATTCTAATCTGACATTCTGAGTTACTGTATGGAACACTATAGATCACTCAGGCAAAGGTGAAATAGAAGTCCTCTCCCAATTAAGTTGTCTATTATTTCTCTGGTTACATTTTTAATGGCAAATGTTGTACTCATTATAAAAAATAGGAATTGCATTTATAATTCAGACTTCGTACTAATCTTAGTTTCTAACTTTTTTTCAGTAAGTCTATTGCCTTACCTGTCTGTTTCAAATTCTTCAGGATATAGCTCTTTATATCCACTGTGGCCCCATCTGTAAAATAATGTTTTATTACACATATTACTAAAGCAATGCATACATTTCTTAACACTAAGAAAAATTAGGAGTATATATACACTCAGACACACACAGAATAAAGAAGATATGGAAGAGCCAACACCATATTTATAGATCAATAACTTGGTCACCCTATTCTTTAACACTAAGAAAATTACCGAGCACTTTCTGCTTTTCTGTGCTGTATTTCGTTGTTAACTATAGGGATGTGGGGTTTTTTCTCTCTCAGTTGCCTTTTGGTTTTCTTAGTGTCTCTTTCCTCACTTTCTTCAGAACTGCTGGATGCAGAATCATCTGACTGGGAAGTGGCACTTTCTGCCTCTAAGAATAAAGGCGATTTCTTGAGAGACTTTTTCCTGGATTTTTTCTTGCGCTTATGTGGTTGCTTCCTTTTCCTGGTGCCAGAAGCCCCAGTTTCTTCTGAGAACTCGCTTGAGGAATCTGCTGCTATATCTGTGACTTCCTTTTTGCTCTTCTTCTGTTTTTTGTGTGACTTTTTTTTCTGCCTTTTTTTATGGGACTTCTTAGACTTCTTGTGTTTGTGAGATTCATGGGTAGATGATTTTATCTGGGGAGATGTTTTTTTCCCATTGGTAATATCTTGCTGATCACTACTAATAAAAAAGAAAATCTGCTTTACTGTAGAAAATAATAAGTATATTTTATATAATTTTTATATTCTGCTATCTAGATGGGAAGTTGGGGATAACATCTGAATTTTAGATCAGAGCTTTAATATAAGCTTACCATGAGACTTTATCACCAAGTTTTGTTTCCTCATTTTAAAATGAAGACAAAAATTCTAATCTGACATTCTGAGTTACTGTATGGAACACTATAGATCACTCAGGCAAAGGTGAAATAGAAGTCCTCTCCCAATTAAGTTGTCTATTATTTCTCTGGTTACATTTTTAATGGCAAATGTTGTACTCATTATAAAAAATAGGAATTGCATTTATAATTCAGACTTCGTACTAATCTTAGTTTCTAACTTTTTTTCAGTAAGTCTATTGCCTTACCTGTCTGTTTCAAATTCTTCAGGATATAGCTCTTTATATCCACTGTGGCCCCATCTGTAAAATAATGTTTTATTACACATATTACTAAAGCAATGCATACATTTCTTAACACTAAGAAAAATTAGGAGTATATATACACTCAGACACACACAGAATAAAGAAGATATGGAAGAGCCAACACCATATTTATAGATCAATAACTTGGTCACATTTTCCATACTATACACTATGATTTCAGAAACAATGTCCATATGTAAGAAAACTTGCCATTCTTTTCCTTAAGAAACACTAAGGAACTCTTGTATGCTACTCTTTAGCTGTGAAAATACTTCTCCAAAAACATTTTATAATATAATACTGTCTACCTTGGGGCAACTTTCTTTAATAACAATTGAGGTATAATTTATATACCATAAAATTCACCCGTTTAAGGTCTAAGATTCAGGGCTTCCCTGGTGGTCCAGTGGTTAAGAATCTGCCTTGCAAGGCAAGGGACACGGGTTCGATCCCTGATTCGGGAAGATCCCACGAGCCACGCAGCAACCAAGTCCATGTATCTCAACTACTAAGCCAGCGCTCTAGAGCCCATGAGCTACACTACGGAAGCCAGAGCACCCACAGCCTGTCCTCTACAACAAGAGAGGCTACTGCAATGAGAAGCCAGTACATGACAACGAAGAAGAGTCCCTCTGCTTGCCTCAACTAGAGAAAGCCTGAGTGCATCAACAAAGACCCCACCCCAGCCAAAAATACAAAGATAATAAAAAAGAATGTTCTCTGTACTATATTTTAAAAAAATTAAAAAGTGTACTATTCAGTGGCTTTTAGTATATTCAGAGTTGTGCAATCATCACCACTTTAATTTCAGAACATTTTCATCACTCCCCAAAAACAATCCATTAGCAGTCACTCCACTTCTCCTTCCCCTATAGCCCATGGCAACCAGTAATCTACTTTTTTATCTCTATAGAATCATATAGTAAGTGGCCTTTTATGTCTGGCTTTTTTCACCTAGCATAAGGTTTTCAAGGTCCATCCACACTGAAGCATGTAACAGTACTTAGTTTCTAACTTTTTTCAGTAAGTCTATTGCCTTACCTGTCTGTTTCAAATTCTTCAGGATATAGCTCTTTATATCCACTGTGGCCCCATCTGTAAAATAATGTTTTATTACACATATTACTAAAGCAATGCATACATTTCTTAACACTAAGAAAAATTAGGAGTATATATACACTCAGACACACACAGAATAAAGAAGATATGGAAGAGCCAACACCATATTTATAGATCAATAACTTGGTCACATTTTCCATACTATACACTATGATTTCAGAAACAATGTCCATATGTAAGAAAACTTGCCATTCTTTTCCTTAAGAAACACTAAGGAACTCTTGTATGCTACTCTTTAGCTGTGAAAATACTTCTCCAAAAACATTTTATAATATAATACTGTCTACCTTGGGGCAACTTTCTTTAATAACAATTGAGGTATAATTTATATACCATAAAATTCACCCGTTTAAGGTCTAAGATTCAGGGCTTCCCTGGTGGTCCAGTGGTTAAGAATCTGCCTTGCAAGGCAAGGGACACGGGTTCGATCCCTGATTCGGGAAGATCCCACGAGCCACGCAGCAACCAAGTCCATGTATCTCAACTACTAAGCCAGCGCTCTAGAGCCCATGAGCTACACTACGGAAGCCAGAGCACCCACAGCCTGTCCTCTACAACAAGAGAGGCTACTGCAATGAGAAGCCAGTACATGACAACGAAGAAGAGTCCCTCTGCTTGCCTCAACTAGAGAAAGCCTGAGTGCATCAACAAAGACCCCACCCCAGCCAAAAATACAAAGATAATAAAAAAGAATGTTCTCTGTACTATATTTTAAAAAAATTAAAAAGTGTACTATTCAGTGGCTTTTAGTATATTCAGAGTTGTGCAATCATCACCACTTTAATTTCAGAACATTTTCATCACTCCCCAAAAACAATCCATTAGCAGTCACTCCACTTCTCCTTCCCCTATAGCCCATGGCAACCAGTAATCTACTTTTTTATCTCTATAGAATCATATAGTAAGTGGCCTTTTATGTCTGGCTTTTTTCACCTAGCATAAGGTTTTCAAGGTCCATCCACACTGAAGCATGTAACAGTACCTTTATTCCTTTTACTACCAAATAACATTCCATTACCATATACCACATTTTGTTTATCCATTCATCAATTGATGGACATTTGGGTTTCCACTTTTTTGGTCACTATGAGTATGTTACTAACATTTCTGTAATAAGCTTTTATAGGGATAATTCTTAAAAGTACACATTCTCAAGTCAAATATCATTAATGGTCACAAGAATTCAGTCACAGACCTGTCTGGCATGTTTGCTTCATAATTATATAACTTCTTGTTCCAGGATTTAGCCTTAAGAAAATCATCATCCAGTGCTCCACAAATTTCATTCTTTGGCCTCCAATAGTCTCTTTGACTTTCTTCATCAAAACCATCACTGCGCATCCGACTATGAGAGAAAACAGAGTAACTTTTAGATACAGAAGCAATCTGTGAAGTTACTTTATGAAATATCATGCACAAAACTCACTGAACAAGCTAAAAGGAGACCAAAACAACCTAATGCTTTTTAACCTGATACTTAATGTTAAAAAAAATTACCTTTTTAACATTATCTGTCCTATTAATTTTTACAGTTATTCAATGAAAATATGATCATCATTAACCGCCACACTATAGAATATAGGCGAATAACTTCTGGACTGGGGAATGTTGTACCTCACTCATCGATTTTCAAGAAAGCAGACCACGATCAGGCGAGAGGTATGAAAAGAGTAACAAGGAAACCTACACTATCATATGTAAGAGAGATAACCACTGTGATTAAGCTGTAAGACTAAGGGAACTTACATAAGGGCTATGCATCAACCTGGACAGTGGAACAGAGAGAAAAGGGAAGGGGGCTCGGGTGGGAGGGGTCGGGGATATACCTATGACTGTTGTGGGATTATGTATAGCTGTAAACAACAAAACTCTGTAAAAGATGCATAACAATAACTTTGTACACCTGAAACTAATGCAACACTGTAAAACAACCAAACCCCAATAAAAAAAAAAAAGAAAGCAGATCATAAGCCATTGCTAGGGACATCTCAAAATGCCCCTGTGATTTTGAGATACACTCCCTTCCCTGTTAGTTAGATCACAGTGACAGATCAGGGTGTAATCCCCATGAGTACATTGGGGTAGAAAAACATTTGATAACCACTAATCTAGCCTGTGCTTACAATATCCCACTATCCGACTAAGCCAACTAATAGGTTACCAAAACTGTTTAAGGGCTTCCTACATGCCTATCAGGCTCTATTGTAGCTGCTGGGACTATAATGGCAAATGAGTCAATCAACCTGTCTTGAAAGAGATTAAAGACTTATTCATCATGACAGGCATTAATAATCCACTCCAAAAGAATTTTGTTCCTGAAAATGCTACTTGGAATTGAATAATCAACACAAAACAAATCATCATCTGCACCAAGTACTTCCAAATTCTTAAAGAACCTCAGAGAGAAAACAGACTGCAAAGGTATTTATTTTTATGTCGATACACTGCCTTATTTATTTACCATGGTTACCCAGAACACCTTCTTGTGGAAAGTCACTGACACACAGCCAATCACACTCCAAAATCCACACACTCACTAGGCACACTCTCCTTAAATATCTCACTGTTAACTATTTCCCTGATGACTTTTGAAATCAGCATTATTAATTTGATAGTCACTTTTCATACACACAGCTCTACACCAATAGGTATAGGAGGCCCAGGAGATGTTACCAATACTCTGAGATTCCTACACCTCCACAGGTAAGGTAACTAAGCCTGCATACTCCTTCATATTCACACTCAAGTTATAAAGAAGGTAATGCGAAAGGTAGTGACTGACAAAAATAGTAAACCTACACTATCATATGTAAGAGAGATAACCACTGTGATTAAGCTGTAAGACTAAGGGAACTTACATAAGGGCTATGCATCAACCTGGACAGTGGAACAGAGAGAAAAGGGAAGGGGGCTCGGGTGGGAGGGGTCGGGGATATACCTATGACTGTTGTGGGATTATGTATAGCTGTAAACAACAAAACTCTGTAAAAGATGCATAACAATAACTTTGTACACCTGAAACTAATGCAACACTGTAAAACAACCAAACCCCAATAAAAAAAAAAAAGAAAGCAGATCATAAGCCATTGCTAGGGACATCTCAAAATGCCCCTGTGATTTTGAGATACACTCCCTTCCCTGTTAGTTAGATCACAGTGACAGATCAGGGTGTAATCCCCATGAGTACATTGGGGTAGAAAAACATTTGATAACCACTAATCTAGCCTGTGCTTACAATATCCCACTATCCGACTAAGCCAACTAATAGGTTACCAAAACTGTTTAAGGGCTTCCTACATGCCTATCAGGCTCTATTGTAGCTGCTGGGACTATAATGGCAAATGAGTCAATCAACCTGTCTTGAAAGAGATTAAAGACTTATTCATCATGACAGGCATTAATAATCCACTCCAAAAGAATTTTGTTCCTGAAAATGCTACTTGGAATTGAATAATCAACACAAAACAAATCATCATCTGCACCAAGTACTTCCAAATTCTTAAAGAACCTCAGAGAGAAAACAGACTGCAAAGGTATTTATTTTTATGTCGATACACTGCCTTATTTATTTACCATGGTTACCCAGAACACCTTCTTGTGGAAAGTCACTGACACACAGCCAATCACACTCCAAAATCCACACACTCACTAGGCACACTCTCCTTAAATATCTCACTGTTAACTATTTCCCTGATGACTTTTGAAATCAGCATTATTAATTTGATAGTCACTTTTCATACACACAGCTCTACACCAATAGGTATAGGAGGCCCAGGAGATGTTACCAATACTCTGAGATTCCTACACCTCCACAGGTAAGGTAACTAAGCCTGCATACTCCTTCATATTCACACTCAAGTTATTAAGAAGGTAATGTGAAAGGTTGTGTGACTAAGACAGTGAGTAAATACGGTAAAGAAAAGGCTAAGAAAGTATGAATGACTAATAAGGGATAAGTATGAACTATCAGCTAAGTGACCATAAGATACCTATATAAAATCTTAAGTTAAAAGTCATCCAGTAAGGTCAGAATCCTTAATGTTTACAGTTGTTCAAGGCAGAATTTTAAGTTCTCTACTGCAAATAAGTACAAAGAGTGGGGCCATATACAGCATAGCCATTATCTGTAGGCTTGGGTCGATTTATGAAAAAGGAAAGGCTTAAGGACTCACAGAACTGAAATGATCTATCTTTAGCATACCATAATGTTTTTAAACAAAAGCTGATGGTTCTGAGTAAGATGAGAATATTTTGATTCTCAGAGTTGCAACTTCACCTGGAACTGCTGGGTAACATTTTTCTTTTAGTTCCCTGGTAAGCATCTTCCATCTGTTTCTCCAGTTCTCTTATTTTCCACATATCTGACTCCTCCTGTATCTGGATTTTTTTTTAAAGGAAGGAAACAAAAATTAGTTAATAGAACTTCCCTGGGTGGCACAGTGGGTAAGAATCCATCTGCCAATGCAAGGGATATGGGTTCAATCCCTGGTCTGGGAATATTTCACATGCTGCAAAGCAACTGAGTCCGTTTGTCACAACTACTGAGCCCACGCTCTAGAGTCTGAGAGTCACAACTACTGAGCTCACATGCTGCAACTACTGAAGCCTGTGAACCTACAGCCTATGCTCTGCAATAAAAGAAGCCCTCACAATGAGAAGCCTGCAGAGCAGTCCTTGTGCAAAGCAACAAAAATCCAATGCAGCCAATAAAGTTACTTTTAACAAATTGTTAATTTAAATTGTTTTAAATTATGTATTATTTATAATACAAATAACACTTTATATCACAGAAAAGTAGCTGAAAATACAGTCTGCACTAATTATTGGATTACACACTGTTTTGATCAGTAACCTGGGAAAGAAATTCTGGTTTCTCTAGAGAGCTTAAACAATCCAACCCAGTAAATGTTAACTATGTAGAATTCTGTAGCAACAAAAGAGGTACTCATCACCTTGTTAACCAGGTAATTATGCTGCAGTTAGCAAATGATCATCCCTTATGCTTTTAAAATGCTTTATGGGGCTTCCCTGGTGGTCCAGTGGGTAAGGACACCACCTTGCAGTGCAAGCGGCACCAGTTCAATCCCTGGCCTGGGAAGATCCCACGTGCCACGGAGCAGCTGGACCGATGTGTCCAATTACTGAGCTGGAGCTCTGGAGCGCATGTGCCCAGAGCCAGTGCTCTGCGACAACAGAGGCCACTGCGATGGGAGGCCCACACAGGCCACAGAACAAAAAGATGGATGAAAATAGATAAATGAAAGACCAATAGAAGTGGCCCGCCCGCCCGCTCCCTCCTCTACCCAAAAAGAAAAAGCTTTATGATTTTAATTGTGTTTTCTATTGAACTTTAAGTAATCTTACAAGGAAAGCAAAAAAGAAAAATATCATTACTTTTTACCAAGAAACAAAAGCTCAGAGATCTTACCAAAGTCAAAAAATTAATAAGGACAAGTCTTTAAACTTTCTAGGCCGAGTCTCTTTTCACAACATAATAGTGGTTTAGTCACTAAGTAGTGTCTGACTCTTTGGGACCCCATGGACTGTAGCCCACCAGGCTCCCTCTGTCCATGGGATTTTCCAGGCAAAAATACTGGAGTGGACTGTTATTTCCTTATCCAGGAGATCTTCCCCACCTAGGGACTGAACTTAGGTCTCTGCAATGCAGGCAGATTTTTTTTTACCAACTGAGCCACCAGGAAGCCCTTCACAGCAGGGTAAGTCCTTGTGCAAAGCAACAAAAATCCAATGCAGCCAATAAAAGTTACTTTTAACAAATTGTTAATTTAAATTGTTTTAAATTATGTATTATTTATAATACAAATAACACTTTATATCACAGAAAAGTAGCTGAAAATACAGTCTGCACTAATTATTGGATTACACACTGTTTTGATCAGTAACCTGGGAAAGAAATTCTGGTTTCTCTAGAGAGCTTAAACAATCCAACCCAGTAAATGTTAACTATGTAGAATTCTGTAGCAACAAAAGAGGTACTCATCACCTTGTTAACCAGGTAATTATGCTGCAGTTAGCAAATGATCATCCCTTATGCTTTTAAAATGCTTTATGGGGCTTCCCTGGTGGTCCAGTGGGTAAGGACACCACCTTGCAGTGCAAGCGGCACCAGTTCAATCCCTGGCCTGGGAAGATCCCACGTGCCGCGGAGCGGCTGGACCGATGTGTCCAATTACCAAGCCGGAGCTCTGGGGCGCGTGCACCCAGAGCCAGTGCTCTGTGACAACAGAGGCCACTGCGATGGGAGGCCCACACAGGCCACAGAACAAAAAGATGGATGAAAATAGATAAATGAAGGACAAATAGAAGTGGCCTGCCCGCCCCGCTCCCTCCTCTACCCAAAAAAAGAAAAAGCTTTATGATTTTAATTGTGTCTCTCTATTGAACTTTAAGTAATCTTACAAGGAAAGCAAAAAAAAGAAAAAAATATCATTACTTTTTACCAAGAAACAAAAGCTCAGAGATCTTACCAAAGTCAAAAAGTTAATAAGGACAAGTCTTTAAACTTTCTAGGCCGAGTCTCTTTTCACAACATAATAGTGGTTTAGTCACTAAGTAGTGTCTGACTCTTTGGGACCCCATGGACTGTAGCCCACCAGGCTCCCTCTGTCCATGGGATTTTCCAGGCAAAAATACTGGAGTGGACTGTTATTTCCTTATCCAGGAGATCTTCCCCACCTAGGGACTGAACTTAGGTCTCTGCAATGCAGGCAGATTTTTTTTTACCAACTGAGCCACCAGGGAAGCCCTTCACAGCAGGGTAAGTTTTGCTAAAAACAAAGCTAAACAAAACAAATAGCATGAGAACAGCTCGAGAATTGCCTGAAAAGCAGAGTAGAGCTGCACAAAGAACAATAATATAGTTTTATTTCTATGTCCTCCTGTCATATTCTGTTAAACTTATCCTAGATGGATCTTTTTTAATCACTGCTTTCAAATCTAAGCTTACCATACAACTAAGGGTGGTTTAACGCAATCACAGAAGCTGCTTACATAGCAGTTACACCATAACTCACAATCAAAATATCAGGTGAGGGACTTCCCTGGTGGTCCAGTGGTTAGGGTTCTATGCTCCCAATGTAGGGGGCCTGGGTTCAATCCTTAGACAGGGAGCTAGATCCCTCACACAGCAACTAAGACCCAGTGCAGCCAAATTTAAATAAATAAATAATTGATTACTTTTTTAAAAATCAGGTGGTATGACAGTAGTAACATCTGTGATCAAACTAGGAGTTGCATACAGTTTACCAAAGACAAATAAACAAGGGTCCTTGACCCTTGTTTCATTGTTTGTGCTCTCACAGGTGACCTCATCTACTCTCAAGACCTGTATCATTTCCTGCATCAGTAATCCTCAAACCTTTATATCCAGCCTCAATTTTTCTCCTTTCCTCCAAATCTGAATTGCCAACTGTTTGGACATCCTATAAGTACTTCACCATCAACATGTTCAAAACCAAACTAACTGCCTTTCGCACCACACTTGTCTCTTTTTGTTTGTTCCCTATCTCAATTCATGGCATCATCACCATCATTCACTCTCTCACACAAGGTGGTGACATCTGTTTTCAAAATTATCAGTATCATCCAGTCAAACCATCAAGATCTTTGAACTCTACTGCCTTAGTTCCTCGTCCTCATCACTACTGTCACTGTTTTCATGGGATCCCCTCATCGGCTCTCTCCTGGAATACTACAATTGTCTCCTAACAGCTCTCTCTTTTTTCAACACATCTATCCTCTACACAGCTAACAAATCATCCTTCTAAAATACAAATACAGTCATGTCAAACCTTGTTTAAAAATATTTGATGGTTTCTTTGCTGCCTACAGGAAGAAGTCTAATCTCCAAGCATCACAATTCAACTCAAATTTACCACTCAGGCTTCATCTTCTGCCACTACCCTCTATATTCTCTACTTCCTGGATGCATACACTTTCTGGCCCTGAGTGCTTCATGCTCCTTACCAAATGCTAGTACCTGATGTTCCCTCTGTGCTGAAAGATTTTTTACACCTGATAAGCCTGAATCTGTTCATCACGAACTAGTTCAAGTATCAGCAGTTCAAATACCACCCATTCTGTGAAGTGCTTCCCAAATTCTCCTAGGCAGAGTTCATTATTCCTTCTCCAGTGCATGAAAGCACTGTGTACGTCTTCATTAAAATATTTACCAAATTATATTCTAATTATCTATTTTATTTACCTTGTCTCTTCCAGCTGTACTAAAATAATTCCTAGCACACTATTTGCCCTCATTAAGCCTGAGGAAGAACTAAGTTATAGCTCTAACCTTATTGTGAGCATCTGTGTGCCGGATGACATTCCTCAGGAGGACTTTCCCCAAAGGAACTCTGGACATTCTTCAATCTGAAATGAACCGGTAAGTAACATTTAATAATAATTTAGTTTACTTCCTTATCTCTTTATCACCCCTATAATAAAGCATAAGATAAATAATAATCACTGAACTAGAGGTCAGAGGTCCTGAGGAATAGTTTCTCTTTCACCATTAAGAGGGGGCAACACTTGTCCATACTAACGTGAGGAAGAAAGGAGATAAATGAACATTGGAGTTCTTTGAAACGACACCAAGTCAGCACTTTCCAGAGTACCATTTTGTTTAATCCTTAAAATTGTTTTATGAGGCAAGTATCTTCATTTCTATTCTGAAGATGACACTCCCTTAAAGCTGTAACCTGCCCCAGGCCACACAGTCCACGGCACACGAGGCTCAGATTAGAAATCAATTCCCGAATCCCCAAATTAGTTTGCAGTTAAACACCTAGATTTGAGCGCGTCCGGGACACAAATGCGTATAACGCCTGAAAAACATCATATGCAGGGATCCCCTCGTGGGCTTCATTCAAAGAAATATTCTGCTCTACGGCGCACAGAAGCCTCCACATTGACAGGGTATTCACAGGTGCAGCCAGCAGGGGCTTTGGGCCACCACCCCCCCGCTCACTCACCCTACGATCCTGAGGAAATCGGGCATCTTGCTAGTGTGAGACGAAGAACCACTCCATTACAAGCTCTCCTCCGACCCAGGAAGCCAAGGAGTCGGGGCTCCAAGGCAGCTCTGCAGCTTCACCCGAGTCCTTCGTGCAATCGCAGCCTTCCCACCGGTCAGGCCGCCTCACCCCGCCCCGGCCACCCCAGGTTCATCACTGCTTCAAAAATTTTCCAAATTAACCTAATTATCTAGTTTTAATTCCTAGCTTCTTATTCCTTCTCCAGTGCATCAAAGCACTGTCTACGTCCTCATTAAAATATTTACCAAATTATATTCTAATTATCTATTTTATTTACCTTGTCTCTTCCAGCTGTACTAAAATAATTCCTAGCACACTATTTGCCCTCATTAAGCCTGAGGAAGAACTAAGTTATAGCTCTAACCTTATTGTGAGCATCTGTGTGCCGGATGACATTCCTCAGGAGGACTTTCCCCAAAGGAACTCTGGACATTCTTCAATCTGAAATGAACCGGTAAGTAACATTTAATAATAATTTAGTTTACTTCCTTATCTCTTTATCACCCCTATAATAAAGCATAAGATAAATAATAATCACTGAACTAGAGGTCAGAGGTCCTGAGGAATAGTTTCTCTTTCACCATTAAGAGGGGGCAACACTTGTCCATACTAACGTGAGGAAGAAAGGAGATAAATGAACATTGGAGTTCTTTGAAACGACACCAAGTCAGCACTTTCCAGAGTACCATTTTGTTTAATCCTTAAAATTGTTTTATGAGGCAAGTATCTTCATTTCTATTCTGAAGATGACACTCCCTTAAAGCTGTAACCTGCCCCAGGCCACACAGTCCACGGCACACGAGGCTCAGATTAGAAATCAATTCCCGAATCCCCAAATTAGTTTGCAGTTAAACACCTAGATTTGAGCGCGTCCGGGACACAAATGCGTATAACGCCTGAAAAACATCATATGCAGGGATCCCCTCGTGGGCTTCATTCAAAGAAATATTCTGCTCTACGGCGCACAGAAGCCTCCACATTGACAGGGTATTCACAGGTGCAGCCAGCAGGGGCTTTGGGCCACCACCCCCCCGCTCACTCACCCTACGATCCTGAGGAAATCGGGCATCTTGCTAGTGTGAGACGAAGAACCACTCCATTACAAGCTCTCCTCCGACCCAGGAAGCCAAGGAGTCGGGGCTCCAAGGCAGCTCTGCAGCTTCACCCGAGTCCTTCGTGCAATCGCAGCCTTCCCACCGGTCAGGCCGCCCTCACCCGCGGCCCCGGCCACGGCCGCCTCTCCCTCAGCCCGGGCCCACGGGCAGGTCTCTCCGGACCGAGGCCGGCGCTGCTCCGGCGCAGAATCCGGGCGGCCGGGTTGGCTGGGGCATTCCCCGCTCACGCTCCTCGGGGACGGTCCCGGGGGGTGGATTTCGCTCCCCCAAAAGGGGTAAGGACGCTCTGGACGGGGGCGACTCTCGACTGGGCCCGGAGAGGTATCTAGAGTGGCTGAAGGGGGGGTTGAGGCTTCCAGGTGAAAGACAGAGAAAACATCCCCATCTTTGTCACCGGGACCTTTGCCCTCCCGCGGCCACGGAGCTGCCAGTAACCTCCCTTCCAAACGCCCTCCCCACACAAACACACACACACAACCCCATACCGTGCGCCGCAGCCTCGCGTGGCGGGGGTGGGGGAGGAAGGGCTCTGGGAGAAGAGGAAAGCCGACTTCCCTTCCAGGCCGGAAGTGGTGTTCCTCAGTAATTCTTCCCACCAACAGGCGTCCCAGGGATTCCCGCAGGAGTGTTTGCAGGACACCCTAGAACTCCACAGGTGTAGAAAGGGACGCGAGCTCCTTCCTGGAAAAGAAGTACCTCAGGCCCAGCCGAAAAGCAAGCCCAGCCGTAGAAGGAGACGAACCAGGAACCGGATGTAGAAAGAAAAGCCCTCTCTGCCTGGAGCATTCCGGACTCAATTAGGTGTTGGACCAGTCTGGTTACCCTGGTAACAGGTGTCGCGGCTTCGCAAGCAACCCAGAAAAGAGGTGAGTTCGCCGCCGATCTCTGGAAAAATTAAAATTCTCATTTGGTCTAACCTTAATGTAGTTTTGGAGAATCCTCCTCATTCTGTGGATGCTGTGAGACACCTCTCCATTGAGGGAGGGAGGGAAGAGGGAGGTTATCTCAAGTGGTAGAGAGAATATTATTTTCTCACACCAAGTGGACCAGCCTCTCTGTACTCCTTTACTTAATCTTCACAATAGCCCTGTGAGATAGGCATTATGGTCTTCATTTCGAGGAGAATAAACTGAGGCACATATCTAAAATTGATTGCTCAAGATCACACAGCTAGTAAATGATAGAGCTGAGACTGGAATCTAGGTGTTCTGACTACAGAGTCCATGCCCATGCTTTTAGCTCCTAAACTATGCTAAGGCTTGAGGAAGTCTCAGGCGGACCCCAAGCCCCAGCACACCTCTAGAAAATTCAGGCCCCAGTCAGCATATACGCGGGTGTTGAAACAAGAAAATCCGGAGAAATCCAGACTCTAAATGAACCCTCAAGGTTTGTGAGGGTCTAGGAGAGGTAAAGACTTATTATCTGAGAGAACATCTTGAGAATGTAGGAAAGGGTACTAGATACTTAGAGAATAAGGGAAAGATAAAGTGGTGCTAATCCACAGCCTTTTAGACACAGGGGTTAAGGATAGCTCTCAACTTCAACAAAACAGCTCCTGAACTGTTCCTCTTGCCCCCAAAGAATAAATGAATCAGTAGATTTTTTTTTCTTCCTTAAGTCATGTCTTTCCACAGACTTAAGAGGCTTATTCATCTCCATCATGGAGTCATCCTCGAAAGGCCTGCTCACCCAGGTTACTCAGTTCTGGAACCTCCTAGATGATCTGGCTGAAAATAACCCTGCGAGCTATGAGAAGTTCATTCAACAGCAGCTGGAAGAGGGGAAACAGCTCTGTGCTGCCCCAGAACCACAGCTCTGTCTACAAACCAGGATCCTGGTATGGAGAGTTGGTGCTCAGGGAAAGGGAAGTCCTGAATGAAGTGGTCCTGGAATAACCAGAAAATGGCTCCCTCTCAACTATCACTACTTTGACACAAGAACACTTGAGGGAAACTGCCACTCTGAATGTAAAATTAAACGTAGAGTGGAAAATTGTGTTGAAGGAGTAAGAATGGGAATTTCATATTTGACACGTGATCTCAAAGTCAGTCATTTTTCTACTAGAATAAAAATCAAAAGTAATATAATTATTTAATAATAATAGGGTTGGAGGTGGGTTTTTTAAAAATATGTGTCTGTGCTAGGTCTTAGTTGCAGCATGTGAAATCTTCTGGTTGCAGCATATGGGACCTAGTTCCCTGATTAGGGACTGAACCTATGCTCCCTTCACTGGTAGCATGGAGTCTTAGCTACTGAGCCACCAGGGAAGCCCCAAGTTGAAAGTTTTTCAAATAAGGAGACCTTACTTGGTTGGGAAGGTAGGAAGTGGTGAAATAGGATCAAACTTATCAGGAATAGCGTAGATCAGTTCCCCCCACCCTCCTCCACTTCCTTTGGGAGCAGCAACTGGATGCGTCATGAAATACCAGCAACTTTCGGGAAATCAGGTACCGCTAATTTACAGTTTTTCAAACAGTTTAAATATATGGAATGACTTAATTGGAGCCTACAGTTCTCACTCTTCAAATTCTGTGATGAGTTACCTTTAGGGTATTATTTAAAAATCTAAAAAACTACATTTTGAGATAGGCAAAATTATTTGCTTTCTAGAAACCGAAAGAAAAATTACTTTTTATCAACCTGTGTCACTGGAAAAGGATCCCAGCACCCGAGTCAGCCACTCATCCAGTACCTCTAAGTGTTGGCAAACCAGAAGATATGTCTGAGACATCAGGTACATCGAATTACAAGAGAGAAAGCATATTTTAAACCCTGGGAATAAACATGGACTAGATTTTATTTGGTAAAAGGCATTGCATATCTGATCATAATAAATATTAATATGATACATATATAATTATTAATATAATTCAGTTATAATTAATATAATTATATACTATATGATAGTTATTATATATAGTATAATAACTAATAAGTGTACTTTTATGAAACTTGAATGCTGTTTAATTTTCTGATATGAGCTGTTTAACTCATAAAATGTCAAGAAATGTTCTAATTGACATTTTGAGTACATAGCACCACTGTGATTGTCTCTGAAAATATAGGAATAGAAGTTATACTTTCCATCTTTATCAGAATACGATTTAATATATTACCTGACAATATCATTAGTAAAATAAATTGTCTTCATTTTACACCCTGTGAATTATACACACAGATGTTATTTAATAATAATAGGGTTGGAGGTGGGTTTTTTAAAAATATGTGTCTGTGCTAGGTCTTAGTTGCAGCATGTGAAATCTTCTGGTTGCAGCATATGGGACCTAGTTCCCTGATTAGGGACTGAACCTATGCTCCCTTCACTGGTAGCATGGAGTCTTAGCTACTGAGCCACCAGGGAAGCCCCAAGTTGAAAGTTTTTCAAATAAGGAGACCTTACTTGGTTGGGAAGGTAGGAAGTGGTGAAATAGGATCAAACTTATCAGGAATAGCGTAGATCAGTTCCCCCCACCCTCCTCCACTTCCTTTGGGAGCAGCAACTGGATGCGTCATGAAATACCAGCAACTTTCGGGAAATCAGGTACCGCTAATTTACAGTTTTTCAAACAGTTTAAATATATGGAATGACTTAATTGGAGCCTACAGTTCTCACTCTTCAAATTCTGTGATGAGTTACCTTTAGGGTATTATTTAAAAATCTAAAAAACTACATTTTGAGATAGGCAAAATTATTTGCTTTCTAGAAACCGAAAGAAAAATTACTTTTTATCAACCTGTGTCACTGGAAAAGGATCCCAGCACCCGAGTCAGCCACTCATCCAGTACCTCTAAGTGTTGGCAAACCAGAAGATATGTCTGAGACATCAGGTACATCGAATTACAAGAGAGAAAGCATATTTTAAACCCTGGGAATAAACATGGACTAGATTTTATTTGGTAAAAGGCATTGCATATCTGATCATAATAAATATTAATATGATACATATATAATTATTAATATAATTCAGTTATAATTAATATAATTATATACTATATGATAGTTATTATATATAGTATAATAACTAATAAGTGTACTTTTATGAAACTTGAATGCTGTTTAATTTTCTGATATGAGCTGTTTAACTCATAAAATGTCAAGAAATGTTCTAATTGACATTTTGAGTACATAGCACCACTGTGATTGTCTCTGAAAATATAGGAATAGAAGTTATACTTTCCATCTTTATCAGAATACGATTTAATATATTACCTGACAATATCATTAGTAAAATAAATTGTCTTCATTTTACACCCTGTGAATTATACACACAGATGTTTACACAGTCATTGATGTTGCCTACCATCCTGACGTTCTTCAGGCAGCAGAGAAAGACCAACTGAAGAAAGATCAGTTAATACGGATGGCCATGAAATGCATTGAAGAACAATTCCAACTCACTCTCTCAAATTCTTACCATATTACCGAATTTAGAATAAAAGGAAGCATTCACAGAATGAAACAAAATCTGATGGGAATCCAAACCAATCGCACAGATTTAAAAGAGAAAATGACAAAGGGTAAGTTAATGAATGAAATGGAAAGTAAAAGGATGTAAAATGGGGGTTTTTTGCTTCTGGTGTACATTTTGCATACTAGAAGTCTCCATTGTAAAAGATGAGAAATTTAAGATAGAAAAATATAAAGATTATATATTCAAAATATTAGCATGTCCTTAAATCCTGCAAACTTTTAAAACCAGATTCTCTGGTTTAAGAATCTTTTAAGATTCCGAAACCAGTTTAGCTGCAGCTTTCTCTGCCATCTTGGCTAACATTACCACTATTACAGGTCATCGCCTGAGAGCATTTCATGTTCATTAATTTTGTGATTTCATCTTCTTTTTTTTTCCCCCATAAAGAATTAACCCTTGAAAAGATAAGAAGCAGTACTACGAGCAATTCAGATCAGTTTCCTCAATTTTTACTGCCTAAAGACCAAGTTGCAAGTAAAACAGGGTGTCTGATAGAAGAGATTTCTAGTACAGAGACTGAAGTGGAGATGAAGAGACCAGTCTATGAATTTAAAATTGTGGCAGATCAGAATGAGAAACCTCTGAACATGGAATTAAAAGTTGAATTACCTGGTATTAATTCAGTATCTCTCTGTGACCTTTGTGTTTCTGAGGTAAGCTGAATAGATAATACTGTAAATGTTCAGTTAATATTTACTAAGTTATGCTGCAGTAAAAAAAAAAAATACTCCACAATCTCATTGGCTTCCAATTATTTACTCAGGTTACATGTCAGCTCATCCTGCTTTACTCCATGAGTGTTGCACATTTTAAGATCCAGGTGCAGGAACAATTTAGACAAGCTGTTCGTACAGAGGAGGGAAAATAGAAATGGTCAAGCCATGTAATAGATCCTAAAACTTCCTCTCACGTATGGAATATATTACTTATGTTCACATTGTATTGATCAAAGTCAGAAGGCCAAGTCCTACGTGAGTATGGCTGGGAAGGACATTCTTCTCACAGGCAGTCACTGGAAGTTACATGACAAGGATGTATAATCCTCTTACAAAAGAGCAAAAATGTACAGTCTACCACAGTCCACCCTGTTGGTCACAGAAACTGCTTCTTTCCCCAAGAAACACACTTTCAATCCCAGTATCAGATGCCAAAGTGCAGGATTTTGCCATCATATTCTGCATTAGAAAAGTTTGCTTTAATTGCAATGACAAGTTATCTATTCCCATAACCCCATGCACCATACAATGTAGAAAGGGGAGAGGATAACTACAATTAACAGTCTCAGTCCAGAAACTGGAAAAATGTAAGATACACAGGAGTTAATTGGTGCTCAGCAATTCTGAAATTTTGCAGCTTTCTCTGCCATCTTGGCTAACATTACCACTATTACAGGTCATCGCCTGAGAGCATTTCATGTTCATTAATTTTGTGATTTCATCTTCTTTTTTTTTCCCCCATAAAGAATTAACCCTTGAAAAGATAAGAAGCAGTACTACGAGCAATTCAGATCAGTTTCCTCAATTTTTACTGCCTAAAGACCAAGTTGCAAGTAAAACAGGGTGTCTGATAGAAGAGATTTCTAGTACAGAGACTGAAGTGGAGATGAAGAGACCAGTCTATGAATTTAAAATTGTGGCAGATCAGAATGAGAAACCTCTGAACATGGAATTAAAAGTTGAATTACCTGGTATTAATTCAGTATCTCTCTGTGACCTTTGTGTTTCTGAGGTAAGCTGAATAGATAATACTGTAAATGTTCAGTTAATATTTACTAAGTTATGCTGCAGTAAAAAAAAAAAAATACTCCACAATCTCATTGGCTTCCAATTATTTACTCAGGTTACATGTCAGCTCATCCTGCTTTACTCCATGAGTGTTGCACATTTTAAGATCCAGGTGCAGGAACAATTTAGACAAGCTGTTCGTACAGAGGAGGGAAAATAGAAATGGTCAAGCCATGTAATAGATCCTAAAACTTCCTCTCACGTATGGAATATATTACTTATGTTCACATTGTATTGATCAAAGTCAGAAGGCCAAGTCCTACGTGAGTATGGCTGGGAAGGACATTCTTCTCACAGGCAGTCACTGGAAGTTACATGACAAGGATGTATAATCCTCTTACAAAAGAGCAAAAATGTACAGTCTACCACAGTCCACCCTGTTGGTCACAGAAACTGCTTCTTTCCCCAAGAAACACACTTTCAATCCCAGTATCAGATGCCAAAGTGCAGGATTTTGCCATCATATTCTGCATTAGAAAAAGTTTGCTTTAATTGCAATGACAAGTTATCTATTCCCATAACCCCATGCACCATACAATGTAGAAAGGGGAGAGGATAACTACAATTAACAGTCTCAGTCCAGAAACTGGAAAAATGTAAGATACACAGGAGTTAATTGGTGCTCAGCAATTCTGAAATCCTAGGAGGCAGATGGCGCCAGAGTCCCTTTCCTGGAGGCAGAGAATGTTCTTGCTTAGTTCCCTTGACAAGGTTCCTTGATTACCTAGTTCCATTGTCTTCCATGACTTTTAGCTCCCTTCTTTGGGTGTTTATGTCTCCTAAATAATCTACCTTAGCCAAGCCTTAAAAGAGCGTTGAAGACTGTGCTGTCATTAGGTGCTGAGGTGCTTACTCAGCCTGTTTGCTGCCCTTGGCATGTTGGGGTTGAAAGGATATTTAATTTCTCAATTTGTTTACTGGTTTAAAATAAAAATTGGTTCCATTTTTCATTCCTCAAGTCTTAAAATTTCTGGGCTCTATATATTCCCTTTCAATTCTTTATATTCCCTTGCAAACTGAGAAATTCTTCTCTAACCTCACCTTTTTGTAGTACGTTGTTAAATGTGGCCAACAGAACCAATATATCCAAATTCTATTTTCCAATTCCTGTACTGAAAGCCACAAGTTTTTTTTTTTAATTTTTTTTTGGGGGGGTGGGGGGGGGTGGGGAGGGAGAAAGGTGGGTGGGCCACTTCTATTGGTCTTTCATGTATCTATTTTCATTCATCTGTGTTCTTTGGGCGGTGTGGGCCTCCCATCACGGTGGTCTCTGTTGTCTCAGAGCACCAGCTCTGAGCGCATGCGCTCCAGAGCTCCGGCTCAGTGAATGGACACATCGGTCCAGCCACTCCGGGGCACGTGGGATCTTCCCAGGCCCGGGATTGAATTGGCGCCCCTTGCACTGCAAGGTGGTGTCTTTACCCACTGGACCACCAGGTAAGCCCCTGAAAGTCACAAATTAATGTGGTAGATTGTCTTCCAAATTATTGTGGTAAGGGCTCTCTCACCATAAAACATAGATCACCATTTTTCCAGTCTCCAGCAGGTTTTCTTGCAGTTTTCTGGTCAGCCCCAAAGTCAGTGCCACATTATTTAGGATGGCGGCACCTGTACTGAAGAGCAAAACCTCAGAATCTCAGGGATTTACAACAACTTTACTGCTTGTAAGCAGACTCTCTTCTTATGGGAAAAGAGTGAATACTTGGAACAATAAACCAGTAACAAATTCTAACCAGAAAATATTTCTCTATTTCCATCTTTTAAAACCCCCTCTTGGTTTATTCTTTTTAGGATGATATATTGGTCGAGGTCTCTGAAAAGTACAGATTACATCTAAACCTTCCAGAATCTGTGGATACTGAAAGGACCACAGCAAAATTTATGAAAAACCCTCCTTGTCTCCTAAATAATCTACCTTAGCCAAGCCTTAAAAGAGCGTTGAAGACTGTGCTGTCATTAGGTGCTGAGGTGCTTACTCAGCCTGTTTGCTGCCCTTGGCATGTTGGGGTTGAAAGGATATTTAATTTCTCAATTTGTTTACTGGTTTAAAATAAAAATTGGTTCCATTTTTCATTCCTCAAGTCTTAAAATTTCTGGGCTCTATATATTCCCTTTCAATTCTTTATATTCCCTTGCAAACTGAGAAATTCTTCTCTAACCTCACCTTTTTGTAGTACGTTGTTAAATGTGGCCAACAGAACCAATATATCCAAATTCTATTTTCCAATTCCTGTACTGAAAGCCACAAGTTTTTTTTTAATTTTTTTTTGGGGGGGTGGGGTGGGGTGGGGAGGGAGAAAGGTGGGTGGGCCACTTCTATTGGTCTTTCATGTATCTATTTTCATTCATCTGTGTTCTTTGGGCGGTGTGGGCCTCCCATCACGGTGGTCTCTGTTGTCTCAGAGCACCAGCTCTGAGCGCATGCGCTCCAGAGCTCCGGCTCAGTGAATGGACACATCGGTCCAGCCACTCCGGGGCACGTGGGATCTTCCCAGGTCCGGGATTGAATTGGCGCCCCTTGCACTGCAAGGTGGTGTCTTTACCCACTGGACCACCAGGTAAGCCCCTGAAAGTCACAAATTAATGTGGTAGATTGTCTTCCAAATTATTGTGGTAAGGGCTCTCTCACCATAAAACATAGATCACCATTTTTCCAGTCTCCAGCAGGTTTTCTTGCAGTTTTCTGGTCAGCCCCAAAGTCAGTGCCACATTATTTAGGATGGCGGCACCTGTACTGAAGAGCAAAACCTCAGAATCTCAGGGATTTACAACAACTTTACTGCTTGTAAGCAGACTCTCTTCTTATGGGAAAAGAGTGAATACTTGGAACAATAAACCAGTAACAAATTCTAACCAGAAAATATTTCTCTATTTCCATCTTTTAAAAACCCCTCTTGGTTTATTCTTTTTAGGATGATATATTGGTCGAGGTCTCTGAAAAGTACAGATTACATCTAAACCTTCCAGAATCTGTGGATACTGAAAGGACCACAGCAAAATTTATCAAAGAGAAAGCCACATTAATCGTCACAATGCCACTGGTGTAAGTTAAAAGCATCATGTATTTGAAGTTGTCCATGAAAAGTTCCTGTGAATTAGAGGGCCTTCATTATCAGTGAAGAGGTTTGTCTCAAACACTAGTTTCATTTTCTAAGAGTTCCTTTCGATGGAATGAAATTTTCTCATCAGATGTCTTTTTTTAATTCTTTTTTCTTCTCGAGTAAACTTGGCATCAAGCAGAAACTACAAAAAACAGTGCTGCCATGATAACACTTGTTTTGAAGATATCTGTAATGGTCTTAAGTAACTTACATGTCATTGGTAAAAATCTATTTATCTCCAAGTATTATATGTAAAAATTCTTTGTTGGTTGGTTGAAAAACATTTTTGTCTCTAGTAATTTTTGCACTAGGAATAAATCCCAGACTGTGCAAGAAAATTTTTTATTACTGCAATGTGCCTTAGCAGTGGAAGTTTCCTATGAAAATAAAGATGTAGGGGCAGTGTAATACTATGCAAACCTTTGCTTCTGTGAACCTCTGTACTTCTATAAAGTAGCTCTGGCAGGAGTCCCTTTTAATATCAAATATGCAGTTGTCTGTGGATTAGATACAATGATGCTGTGACAGTGACTGGATGTTATTACACATAAGACACAAAACACATCCAACTCTAATTTAAGGAAAAGGGGCTGACTTTGGGACAAGTGCTTTCCTTCTAAGACATAGGATCACCATTTACTGCTTTTGCAGTTTTCTGGTCAGCCCCAAAGTCAGTGCCACATTATTTAGGATGGCGGCACCTGTACTGAAGAGCAAAACCTCAGAATCTCAGGGATTTACAACAACTTTACTGCTTGTAAGCAGACTCTCTTCTTATGGGAAAAGAGTGAATACTTGGAACAATAAACCAGTAACAAATTCTAACCAGAAAATATTTCTCTATTTCCATCTTTTAAAAACCCCTCTTGGTTTATTCTTTTTAGGATGATATATTGGTCGAGGTCTCTGAAAAGTACAGATTACATCTAAACCTTCCAGAATCTGTGGATACTGAAAGGACCACAGCAAAATTTATCAAAGAGAAAGCCACATTAATCGTCACAATGCCACTGGTGTAAGTTAAAAGCATCATGTATTTGAAGTTGTCCATGAAAAGTTCCTGTGAATTAGAGGGCCTTCATTATCAGTGAAGAGGTTTGTCTCAAACACTAGTTTCATTTTCTAAGAGTTCCTTTCGATAGAATGAAATTTTCTCATCAGATGTCTTTTTTTAATTCTTTTTTCTTCTCGAGTAAACTTGGCATCAAGCAGAAACTACAAAAAACAGTGCTGCCATGATAACACTTGTTTTGAAGATATCTGTAATGGTCTTAAGTAACTTACATGTCATTGGTAAAAATCTATTTATCTCCAAGTATTATATGTAAAAATTCTTTGTTGGTTGGTTGAAAAACATTTTTGTCTCTAGTAATTTTTGCACTAGGAATAAATCCCAGACTGTGCAAGAAAATTTTTTATTACTGCAATGTGCCTTAGCAGTGGAAGTTTCCTATGAAAATAAAGATGTAGGGGCAGTGTAATACTATGCAAACCTTTGCTTCTGTGAACCTCTGTACTTCTATAAAGTAGCTCTGGCAGGAGTCCCTTTTAATATCAAATATGCAGTTGTCTGTGGATTAGATACAATGATGCTGTGACAGTGACTGGATGTTATTACACATAAGACACAAAACACATCCAACTCTAATTTAAGGAAAAGGGGCTGACTTTGGGACAAGTGCTTTCCTTCTAAGAAAATAATTTTTAAAGTACAAAAATGATACACATTTAAACTCCCTTAAGCAAGCAGCATTCAGCTCAAGCCTGATAAACATCCCTTATCTTTTCTAAATACAAAACACGTTCCTTGTAATTATTAGTTTCTCTAACTCTACATAAGGTCTTTAAACAAAGTTCTCATTAATTTAAAACTTTTTAATTTTAGAAACTAATGTGTGTGTGATAGCAATCACTGACATGTGACAATTAAAAGCAGTTTTCTTAAACCTGGCCTGGACTTGAATTTTTCTAGCAATAGGATAATTTGTGGAAAAGTTTTCTACAATTATATGATTCTCATCTTATATTTTCCCCATCCTTCAAAAAGACTTGAAATGCTTTGACCTTTTCTTCTACAATATCACTGTCAAAACTTATTTCCTATAAATTCCCATGTGCTAAATTGCCACAGTCATATCCGGCTCTTTGCAACCCCATGGACTGTAATCCACCATGCTCCTCTGTCCATGGGATTCTCCAGATAAGAATACTGTAGTGGGTTGCCATACCCTCCTCTGGGGGATCTTGCCGACTGAGGGGTTGAACCTGCATCTCTTATGTCTCTTGCATTGGCAGGCCAGTTCTTTACCACTAGCGATAAACTCCTGTATCTACCTACACAGAAATAGCTGAAGCTCTCTACTCTTGCACTCACACTTAGGTGTTACTTACATAAGCAGCATGTAATCGTGTACTTATTAATGAGCACACAATCTAACATGCCTGCTAAAACACTAAATTTACATCTGTTATTTTCCAAAATACTTTCATTCAACACCTCCATCTCTCCCTTTCTACAAAAAGCAAACCTTTGTCCAGGAACAGCACTAATAATGAACTATGAAGTAGTTTAAATTTGAATCTTAGATTTTTCTTCTTCAAAAGTGAAAACTTTGAAATAGACATGAATTATCCTTCATTCAGATACCAGATTTTTCTACAAACTTGGTTTTAGAGACTAGGAATCAGTAGTGACTATTTTCCCATGTTCTCCAGAGTTCACGCATTACTCGGTGCTGAGTATTCCTTACGACACACTCCTGTGATCACCTGTGTTGGTCAACTCCTCCTGTAGACCAGGCCATGGGATTCTACTTCATTCACGTACCTTGGCAATGAAGTAAACTAGCTAACAGCGCCAGACCACACTTCCTTCCTGCTCTGTGCCACTGCCCAACAGGAGGGCTCCTTCATCCTAAAGCATTAGATAATATGCTCCTAAACTCAGAATTTATTTTACCAATTCTGTAAACTCAAAATGTATCTATTAAGAGCTTACCATATATATAGCTATTCCTGGTCTTAAAAATTTACTGTGAAAAATAATTACCAAAAGATCAAAAATATTAGCCAAGACTCACTGAAAACGTATAGTTTAATTTTTAGACTAATTTGAACAAAACACTATTTCTAACTTTTGTTCATTCCGTCCTGGTGAGAGAAATAAAGTGAATCAAAATTTAGATTATAGCTCAGGTTAATTTTGAACTCAAAACAATTTTTATTAGAATGCAACTTTATTTTTCTCTCAAGGGAACAAAAGAGCCATAAACATCACCAAAAATGAATTATCTTTCAAGTTTCATGTATCTGAACCAGATGTGGCTCATACTAATGATGGTCCCTTGTCATAAATGTATTCCTTCTCCACAATCTTCAACTCAAGCTAAAATCACTAATTACTGAAAAATCAGATAAATGAATTGTTTTCATAATAACACAGCAAGGAAAATACTTTTGGAATATATGGAGTGTCACTCGTGCACCATGTAATAATGAACATTTAGAAACAGATTCAACATTAAAAGACCTAAATTTCAGGGAACAGTTCTACATAAGACATATTACAAGTAGGATCAGATTTGTTTTAAATAGTCATAAATAACTCCAGGTACTTATTAAAACCCATCATCAATAGAAAGTCTAGAATTGTGATGTTTCTAATTCATTTTTATTATCCTGAATATTACCATCCCCTACCCCCACGAAAGGCAAATTGTAACAAAATGGAAAAAAATATTTAGGCTGATAAGGTAGCAAACAACCTAAATAATTTTTTTCTCTCTGACAGGATTTTAGGGCCTTCTTATTTTACATGAGACAACACTGGGGTGGGAATACACAGAACACTTTTTCTGTACACATTTAACATTTTCCACTTTATCCAAATAGAAATGACCACGTTGTTATGGGTATTGTCTTCTGTCACATACAGAAGTCTTATTTCTTAGTTCACCAGTGTCTCTCTCCCCTCTTCTTTTCAGAACTTGGTGATAAATGGACTTTGGCACATATCTCACTAGGAACCATATTTACACATATACACTTATTCATAGTTACTTGATACAGTTTTTCAAAGTTGTTTGAGTAATAAATTCTAGTAATTAAGTTCATTTACAAGTAGCCACCGGTTAATTTTGGAGGAGAAATTCTATTTTCACAACTTCAGTCTGTTAAATTCTATAAGCATATTCTTTTATTTGAGGCAATTATAGCATTCTGCTCTCAAAATGACACATTTAAATTGTTTAAACAGATACCCACACAAATTCTGATGTATACCAAGGAGCTATCTCATATTTATATCTTCATTTAAAGAGGGGGAAAACAACCATTTTTGAATTCATAGAAAAATAAAGAACAGCTGGTTGCACAGTTCCGTGAAACAATGTTGACTTTTAAAGTTTCACTTATTTTCTTTGAAGTTCTACATGCTTTCTATCCATGATAAGCCAATATTATGTAACAAAAAATTTCAAATTAGGTTTGAATTCCAAAATCAAGTTTCAATTCAAACCTTTCTCCAAAAGAACTGATTTTTCCCAACTGCTTCCCTTTTTCCCAAACTAAGCAAAACATTTGAGGCAATTAAATTTCAAAACCTCAAAGTCTCACCAAGGTTACTTCTATGTGCCTGTCTCAGCAGGGAACCACAATTCTGCCTCTGCATTTCCCAATGGAAGGACTTACGACCAAACGGCAGGCCACAGACCCCTGACTAGGAGCACACAGCTTAAAGTCCGGTGTTTTATTAAATGTGGACAATATTTGGATGTAACTGGCATTTTAAAAAATCCAGTAATACCCATCACAGATAACTTATCAGGACAGACTCAAAAATAACTGGTTAACCTTAAATAAAAAGAGAGCCACCATTTAATAACATATTTATATCTTGGTAAGAATGAACCAGTGTGACCTAGGAGAGTGTAGAAATTCTTGGACTGATTATAACAACATGGTGATGGGTTTTTCAAGGTACTTTCTAAACTCAGCAAGCCACTGGGCTCCAACTGCTCCATCCACAACCCGATGATCACACCTGAGTGTAACGTATGCCCTCAAAAAGCCTTAGAAAGTTTCACCAGTGTCTCTCTCCTCTTCTTTTCAGAACTTGGTGATAAATGGACTTTGGCACATATCTCACTAGGAACCATATTTACACATATACACTTATTCATAGTTACTTGATACAGTTTTTCAAAGTTGTTTGAGTAATAAATTCTAGTAATTAAGTTCATTTACAAGTAGCCACCGGTTAATTTTGGAGGAGAAATTCTATTTTCACAACTTCAGTCTGTTAAATTCTATAAGCATATTCTTTTATTTGAGGCAATTATAGCATTCTGCTCTCAAAATGACACATTTAAATTGTTTAAACAGATACCCACACAAATTCTGATGTATACCAAGGAGCTATCTCATATTTATATCTTCATTTAAAGAGGGGGAAAACAACCATTTTTGAATTCATAGAAAAATAAAGAACAGCTGGTTGCACAGTTCCGTGAAACAATGTTGACTTTTAAAGTTTCACTTATTTTCTTTGAAGTTCTACATGCTTTCTATCCATGATAAGCCAATATTATGTAACAAAAAATTTCAAATTAGGTTTGAATTCCAAAATCAAGTTTCAATTCAAACCTTTCTCCAAAAGAACTGATTTTTCCCAACTGCTTCCCTTTTTCCCAAACTAAGCAAAACATTTGAGGCAATTAAATTTCAAAACCTCAAAGTCTCACCAAGGTTACTTCTATGTGCCTGTCTCAGCAGGGAACCACAATTCTGCCTCTGCATTTCCCAATGGAAGGACTTACGACCAAAACGGCAGGCCACAGACCCCTGACTAGGAGCACACAGCTTAAAGTCCGGTGTTTTATTAAATGTGGACAATATTTGGATGTAACTGGCATTTTAAAAAATCCAGTAATACCCATCACAGATAACTTATCAGGACAGACTCAAAAATAACTGGTTAACCTTAAATAAAAAGAGAGCCACCATTTAATAACATATTTATATCTTGGTAAGAATGAACCAGTGTGACCTAGGAGAGTGTAGAAATTCTTGGACTGATTATAACAACATGGTGATGGGTTTTTCAAGGTACTTTCTAAACTCAGCAAGCCACTGGGCTCCAACTGCTCCATCCACAACCCGATGATCACAACTGAGTGTAACAGACATCATGCTAGCCACATCAAACCTAGAAAAAGAGAAAACACACTATTAGGAATTCTGAAAGCAATCACTAGATGTTAGTTAGTAAGCAGCCCAAATGCTGACTCCTAACTTTATAATCCCAACATTATCCCAGGCAACATTATTTTTCACTTATTCTTCATGGGGTGTACACCTCTAACTGAAATCAGTAGTTTGAAGAAATAGATCAAACAACCATCTAAAGGGTACAGGTCAGGAATAACAGACCACAGGCCAAATCCCACCGAACACAAGTTTACTGGAATACATTTATGTATTGCCTATGCCTGCTTTTATACCACCACAATGGACAAGTATTTGCAATAGCAACTGCACAACCCAGAAAAAATAAAAATATTTACTAACTGGCTCTTTAAGAAAAACTATGCTGACCCCTGACCTAGAGTAAATAAGACTTCCTGTCTCAAAGAGTAAAATGAGAAGAGCTGCTGCCCTGAGAAACTTCTTTCTGTGCTTACATCTGAATCTGTATGAAGCTCCAATGAGCTACCATGCCAACAGTTATAAAACCTAAGACTCAAAACCAGGCATGTTGTAATGAAAGTGAGTTTACCCTGGAGAAGGAAATGGCAACCCACTCCAGTATTCTGCTTGGGGAAATCCCATGGGCAGAGGAGCCTGGTGGGCTAGAGTCCATGGTTGCAAAGAGTCCAACATGACTTAGATGTTATTTAACGTCTGTTAAACAACAACAGATAGCATTCAAGAAGGATCTTTTAGACTTTAGAAAGATTTCATGGGCATTAAGATTCAGGGTCATTTTTTGTTTTTAAAGAAATTTTTGTGTAAGTTGGAAAAAAAGAAAAAAGAGGAAAGCTATGTTCTATCTCCTTAAGAGCAGATTATATATAAAAATTATTTGAAATTCAGCATGAGTCTTGTCTGTTTTTCCTGTTTATTTATTCAATCATCTACTTATTTTTTTTTAAAAGATTTATTTATTTATTTTGAGGGGGGTGGGGTAGGGAGGGAGGGAAGCAGGTGGGCCACTTCTCATTTGTCCATTTTCATCCATCTTTGTTCTTTGGCCCGTGTGGGCCTCCCATTGCGGTGGCCTCTGTCGTCACAGAGCGCCGGCTATGCGAGCATGTGCTTGCTCCAGAGCTCCCGCTCGGTAATTGGACACATCAGTCCAGCCGCTCCGCAGCATGTGGGATCTTCCCAGGCCACGGATCGAACCAGCGCCCCTTGCACTGCAAGGCGGTGTCCTTACCCACTGGACTACCAGGGAAGCCCCTCAATCATCTACTTATATCAGAATTGTTATCAATATAATATTTTACACTTAAAATTCCCTCTCCATTTTGGCACTTACCCTTTTTCATTATCTGCTGGAACCAGTCTATCCTCTGAAGCACCAATTGCCAAAATACATGCTTGAGGTGGGTTAATAATAGCAGAGAAGTTCTTAATTCCAAACATTCCTAAATTTGAAATCGTAAAAGTGCCACCCTAAAGGGAAAAAAACGTTCAAAACAGATCATGGTCACTGTCAACATAAGTCAGAAAGAATGACAAATGTTTCGTGAAAAGACCTGAAGATTTCTTGCTTTAAGAAAGGAGCCTCAGCAACTTGGATGGACCTAGAGATTATCATACTAAGCACTCAGAAAAGAGAAAGACAAATACCATATGATATCATTTACATGTGCAATATAAAATATGACACCAATGAACTTATCTATGAAACAGAAATAGATTCACAGACATAGAGAACATAATCGTGGTTGCAGGGGGTGGGGGAGGGATTGGGAATTTGGGAATAGTAGATGCAAACATATAGGATGGATAAACAATGAGGTCCTCCTGTATAGCACAGAGGACTATATTCAATATCTGGTGATGAATCATAATGGAAAATATGAAAAAGAATGTACATACATGTGTAACTGAGTCATTCTGCTATGCAATAGAAATTAACACATTGTAAATCCATTATATTCCAATATTGTTTTTTAAAAAAGGACTCAACTACCATTAAAACTTCTATTTGGAGAAGGAAACGACAACCCATTTGAGTATTCCTGCCTAGAGAGTTCCATGGACAGAGGAGCCTGGTGGGCTACAGTCCATGGTGTCACAGAGAATGGCACAAAACTAAGCAACTTTCATTTCACTTCACCCATTAAAAAAGAAAAATGCTAAGTATATGAAGTGACAAATATGTTAGCTTATTATCACAGAGTATACATGTATCAAAACTTCAAGTTGTACACCTTAAATGTATACAGTTCCTATTTGCTAATTACACATAAACAAAGCTGAAAGGAAAAAAAAATAAAAGCCTGAATGGGATACCCTTTGCTAAAAACATACAACCACAGCAATATGAACACAAGTCAGTTGTGTGACTTTCATATACTACTTGAAAAATGTCTTATTTTTAGCATTTGATAGGTTACTCAATTTCTTTTCATTTATAAGACCTTGTGTCAATGAGAACACAGGCAGACTCAAAAAGTGGAAAATGCAATAAAAGTATAATGCCAACTTTAAAAATAACACAATTTATTAAAATAACATAGTAACATTCATAAAGTAAATAAAGAATACCTTACCTGGAACTCATGTGGCTGTAGTTTACCCTCCCGTGCTTTGGTTGCTAAAGAAACAACATCATTAGCAATCGTTTCCAGTCCTTTTATATGTGCATTAAACAAACCCATAAGAATCAAATGTTTGTGAAAAGACCTGAAGATTTCTTGCTTTAAGAAAGGAGCCTCAGCAACTTGGATGGACCTAGAGATTATCATACTAAGCACTCAAAAAAACCATATGATATCATTTACATGTGCAATATAAAATATGACACCAATGAACTTATCTATGAAACAGAAATAGATTCACAGACATAGAGAACATAATCGTGGTTGCAGGGGGTGGGGGAGGGATTGGGAATTTGGGAATAGTAGATGCAAACATATAGGATGGATAAACAATGAGGTCCTCCTGTATAGCACAGAGGACTATATTCAATATCTGGTGATGAATCATAATGGAAAATATGAAAAAGAATGTACATACATGTGTAACTGAGTCATTCTGCTATGCAATAGAAATTAACACATTGTAAATCCATTATATTCCAATATTGTTTTTTAAAAAAGGACTCAACTACCATTAAAACTTCTATTTGGAGAAGGAAACGACAACCCATTTGAGTATTCCTGCCTAGAGAGTTCCATGGACAGAGGAGCCTGGTGGGCTACAGTCCATGGTGTCACAGAGAATGGCACAAAACTAAGCAACTTTCATTTCACTTCACCCATTAAAAAAGAAAAATGCTAAGTATATGAAGTGACAAATATGTTAGCTTATTATCACAGAGTATACATGTATCAAAACTTCAAGTTGTACACCTTAAATGTATACAGTTCCTATTTGCTAATTACACATAAACAAAGCTGAAAGGAAAAAAATAAAAGCCTGAATGGGATACCCTTTGCTAAAAACATACAACCACAGCAATATGAACACAAGTCAGTTGTGTGACTTTCATATACTACTTGAAAAATGTCTTATTTTTAGCATTTGATAGGTTACTCAATTTCTTTTCATTTATAAGACCTTGTGTCAATGAGAACACAGGCAGACTCAAAAAGTGGAAAATGCAATAAAAGTATAATGCCAACTTTAAAAATAACACAATTTATTAAAATAACATAGTAACATTCATAAAGTAAATAAAGAATACCTTACCTGGAACTCATGTGGCTGTAGTTTACCCTCCCGTGCTTTGGTTGCTAAAGAAACAACATCATTAGCAATCGTTTCCAGTCCTTTTATATGTGCATTAAACACAATAGGTGTGATGAGTCCTGCAGGAGTACTGACTGCAACACTGACATCAACAACATGATTTCTATTTAAAAAGAAGAAAAGAAAAGTAAACTCAGTAATCATCAACTATTACAGAAAGTCTGTGTCAGGTTAAGACTTCAGTCTGTGCTACTTTTTAGGCAGAGAGCCCTTTCCTGGTTTTTCAATTTTGCTATGCCCTCTCTGAGACCTGCACTTTTTATTGTTTTTTTAAACCTGTACTTTTTTCTCATTCCTTTTTTTTTGGAAGGGGGGGGTTGGGGAGGGAGGGAGGCAAGCGGGCCACTTCTATTGGTCTTTCATTTCTCTATTTGCATCCATCTTTGCTCTTTGGCCCGTGTGGGTCTCCCATTGCGGTGGCCTCTCTCGTCGCAGAGCACCAGCTCAGGGCGCATGCGCTCCAGAGCCCCAGGTCGGTAATTGGACACATGGGTCCAGCTGCTCCATGGCACGTGGGATCTTCCCAGGCCACGGATCGAACCGGCGCCCCTTGCACTGCAAGGCGGTGTCCTTACCCACTGGACCACCAGGGAAGCCCCATCCTCATTCATTTTTAAAATGAGAAATGTGTCAGTAGGTTGGTTTCACATGTACTTGCTAACTACTCCTCATCTGTGTTGACTAACATCACGGACCTAGGTGAGGGGAAAAGGTTCAGCATCCAGTGAGAATTAAAAAGAACTCTTTAAATTCTGAAATGAAGCGGACTGGCAGGGGCAGAGTTTGAGCAGATGAAAGGAAGAGCGAAGGGAAAGGACTGCATGGGGGCAGAAACAGGTGTGCTCATGTGGAGGGTGGTAGTGCTGTCTCAGAACATACAAGGAGTCCTAATCTTTTTTATGCTATAGACACCTTTGCTATTGGGTCCCTTCTCAGAATATACTTCTCAAACACACAAAACAAAATACTCAAGATTACCAAAGAAACTTCCCCCAAAAGAAATCTTTAAACTATTAAAACAAAAACAAACTACGATAAATAAAGAATACCTTACCTGGAACTCATGTGGCTGTAGTTTACCCTCCCGTGCTTTGGTTGCTAAAGAAACAACATCATTAGCAATCGTTTCCAGTCCTTTTATATGTGCATTAAACACAATAGGTGTGATGAGTCCTGCAGGAGTACTGACTGCAACACTGACATCAACAACATGATTTCTATTTAAAAAGAAGAAAAGAAAAGTAAACTCAGTAATCATCAACTATTACAGAAAGTCTGTGTCAGGTTAAGACTTCAGTCTGTGCTACTTTTTAGGCAGAGAGCCCTTTCCTGGTTTTTCAATTTTGCTATGCCCTCTCTGAGACCTGCACTTTTTATTGTTTTTTTAAACCTGTACTTTTTTCTCATTCCTTTTTTTTTGGAAGGGGGGGGTTGGGGAGGGAGGGAGGCAAGCGGGCCACTTCTATTGGTCTTTCATTTCTCTATTTGCATCCATCTTTGCTCTTTGGCCCGTGTGGGTCTCCCATTGCGGTGGCCTCTCTCGTCGCAGAGCACCAGCTCAGGGCGCATGCGCTCCAGAGCCCCAGGTCGGTAATTGGACACATGGGTCCAGCTGCTCCATGGCACGTGGGATCTTCCCAGGCCACGGATCGAACCGGCGCCCCTTGCACTGCAAGGCGGTGTCCTTACCCACTGGACCACCAGGGAAGCCCCATCCTCATTCATTTTTAAAATGAGAAATGTGTCAGTAGGTTGGTTTCACATGTACTTGCTAACTACTCCTCATCTGTGTTGACTAACATCACGGACCTAGGTGAGGGGAAAAGGTTCAGCATCCAGTGAGAATTAAAAAGAACTCTTTAAATTCTGAAATGAAGCGGACTGGCAGGGGCAGAGTTTGAGCAGATGAAAGGAAGAGCGAAGGGAAAGGACTGCATGGGGGCAGAAACAGGTGTGCTCATGTGGAGGGTGGTAGTGCTGTCTCAGAACATACAAGGAGTCCTAATCTTTTTTATGCTATAGACACCTTTGCTATTGGGTCCCTTCTCAGAATATACTTCTCAAACACACAAAACAAAATACTCAAGATTACCAAAGAAACTTCCCCCAAAAGAAACTCAGTTATCAAACTATTAAAAAAACAAAACTGTGATATATGTACTTCAAAAATCTTACAGCAGGTCTTATTATGGCTATACTTACGAAGTATTGATAAAGAATATATATTTGGGGCTTCCCTGGTGGTCCTGTGGGTAAGGACACCGCCTTGCAGTAAAACAGGCACCAGTTTGATCCCTGGCACAGGAAGATCCCACATGCTGCGGAGCAGCTGGACAGATGTGTCCAACTACGGAGCCGGAGCTCTGGAGCACATGCACCCCGAGCCGGTGCTCTGCAATGAAAGGCCACTGCGATGGGTGGCCCACGCAGGCCAAAAGAACAAAGATGGATGCAAATGGATAAATGAAAGACAAATAGAAGTGGCTAAAAAATATATATACATGTAAAAAAAACAAAAAAAACCATATATATATATATATACACACACATTTGAGGACATCCATAACAACTACAATGAATATGAAAATAACTTGATTTTTATTTGGTCATCAGCACAAGTATTAAAAATACCTTTTTGATATCTCCTCTACATTTATAATAGGAGAAAATGCTAAATTTCACATTAGAGGTTAATGAAAAAGAATGATTTTTCCCCTCCAACCAAGTTCCCAAACTCCTGAATTGTATCAGGGTTTTGTCAGGGATTGTCTGGGTAAGAGGCCCTGCTAAAGTGTTCTGTAATTAAGAGAAAGTTAACAAATGCAGACTAGGATGTGGAAAAAAGGGAACCCTTCCTTATCCACTGCTGGTGAGAATGCATTAATAAATGGGTACAACCACTATGGAAAAAAAAAAGAGTATGGAGTTTCCTTAAAAAACTAAAATATAACTACTACATGATCCAGCAATTCCACTCCTGGGTATATATCCAGAAGAAATGAACATACTAATTTAAGACAGGGAAACAACTTAAGTCCCAGTGCCCATCAACAGAGGATAACACACATACACACATATATATGAGTATTACTCAGCCATAAAAAATGAAATTCTGCCATCTGCAGCCACATGGATAGACCTATGGAATATTACGCCTAGTGAAATAAATCAAAGAAAGACAAATATATATATATCTTATATGTGGAATGTAAAAAATAATACAAATGGAGGTACCTTCAAAACAAATAAACTCACAGAAAAAAAACTAGTGGTTACCAAAGGGTAGAAGAAAAAGCAGAGTGACAAATTAGGCATATGGGATAATAAAAACATGTATAAAATAGATAAACGATATAATCTGTGGGTAAGGACACCGCCTTGCAGTAAAACAGGCACCAGTTTGATCCCTGGCACAGGAAGATCCCACATGCTGCGGAGCAGCTGGACAGATGTGTCCAACTACGGAGCCGGAGCTCTGGAGCACATGCACCCCGAGCCGGTGCTCTGCAATGAAAGGCCACTGCGATGGGTGGCCCACGCAGGCCAAAAGAACAAAGATGGATGCAAATGGATAAATGAAAGACAAATAGAAGTGGCTAAAAAATATATATACATGTAAAAAAAACAAAAAAAACCATATATATATATATATACACACACATTTGAGGACATCCATAACAACTACAATGAATATGAAAATAACTTGATTTTTATTTGGTCATCAGCACAAGTATTAAAAATACCTTTTTGATATCTCCTCTACATTTATAATAGGAGAAAATGCTAAATTTCACATTAGAGGTTAATGAAAAAGAATGATTTTTCCCCTCCAACCAAGTTCCCAAACTCCTGAATTGTATCAGGGTTTTGTCAGGGATTGTCTGGGTAAGAGGCCCTGCTAAAGTGTTCTGTAATTAAGAGAAAGTTAACAAATGCAGACTAGGATGTGGAAAAAAGGGAACCCTTCCTTATCCACTGCTGGTGAGAATGCATTAATAAATGGGTACAACCACTATGGAAAAAAAAAGAGTATGGAGTTTCCTTAAAAAACTAAAATATAACTACTACATGATCCAGCAATTCCACTCCTGGGTATATATCCAGAAGAAATGAACATACTAATTTAAGACAGGGAAACAACTTAAGTCCCAGTGCCCATCAACAGAGGATAACACACATACACACATATATATGAGTATTACTCAGCCATAAAAAATGAAATTCTGCCATCTGCAGCCACATGGATAGACCTATGGAATATTACGCCTAGTGAAATAAATCAAAGAAAGACAAATATATATATATCTTATATGTGGAATGTAAAAAATAATACAAATGGAGGTACCTTCAAAACAAATAAACTCACAGAAAAAAAACTAGTGGTTACCAAAGGGTAGAAGAAAAAGCAGAGTGACAAATTAGGCATATGGGATTAACAGGTACAAACTACCATGTATAAAATAGATAAGCAGCAACGATATACTGTAGATCAGAAGAAATTACAGCCATTATCTTGTAATAACATAATGGGGTGCAATCTGCAAAAATGCTGTATTACTACGCCATATACATAAAACATAATATTATAAATCCACTATTCTTCAATTTAAAAGAAAGAAAAGTTAACACTTCACATGAAAGAAGAATTCCAGCTCTTTGGTGATTCCTGGTGCCAGATCCCACAGCGCATCCCAGCTGGCACGAGGCAGCAGCCTTCTCCACGTGCAAACACAGGGACCTGCTCTAATAATACAGTGACATTCAGCAGCTACCACAGCTGGGTCTGGCCAAGCTATCACATAGCAACACTGTTTTCTTAGTTAAATTATCCTGTTATTTATTCTAAAAAATTATTTAAAAATCTTACTCCTAAGATGGAGTAAGGTGGTATTTCCTATCTTGTTCACCACTAAACCAGTCCATCCTAAAAGAAATCAACCCTGAATATTCATTGGAAGGACTGATGCTGAAGCTGAAGCTCCAGTAGTTTGGCCACCTGATGCGAAGAGCCAAATCATTGGAAAAGACCCCAATAATGGGCAAGATTGAAGGCAGGAGGAGAAGAGGATGACAGAGGATGAGATGATTGGATGGTATCACTGACTCAATGGACATAAGTTTGAGCAAACTCCTCCAGGAGATGGTGAAGGACAGGGAAGTCTGGCATGCTGCATTCCATGGGGTCACAAAGAGTCAAACACAACCAAGCGACTGAAGAATAACAACCCTATGATCCAGCAATTCCACTCCAAGGAGTCTACCCAAAATAAATGAAAACCTGTGTCAAGACAAAGAATTGTCCCCAGTTGGTCATAGCCACACTCTCAAGCATATATCAGTGTCTTAATTCTGGAATCTACTAATGTGACTTTATATAGTAAAAAGGTCTTCACTGATGTAATCATGCCCTTGAGATGAGATGACCTTGGATTATCTGCGTGGGCCCTAAATTCAATGCAAGAAACAGAGGAGAACACATGGACACATGAAGGCCATGTGAAGCTGGAGCTGTGTACGCACAAGCCAAGGAATGCCTGGAACCACCAGAGAAAGCAAGAGCCCACCCAAAAGCCCGTAGAGGAAGCAGTCTTGCCAGCATCTTGATTTCACACTTCTGACCTTCAGCACTCGGAGAGAATAAAGTTTTGTTAAGTCACAAACTTTGTGGCAATTTGTAATGGCAGCCCTAGAACCATGGCCACACCATATGAACAAACTGAAAGATAAAAACATATGATAATCTCAATAGAGGCAGACTCACCTCCTAGAATAATGGAAATAAAAGAAAAATAAATAAGTGGGACCTAATTAAATCTAAAAGTTTTTGCACAGCAAAGGAAACTATAAAGAAGGTGAAAAGACAACCCTCAGAATGGGAGAAAATAATAGCAAACGAAACAACTAACAAAGGATTAATTTCTAAAATATACAAGTAGCTCATACAAGTGAATACCAGGAAAACAAACAACCTAATCAAAAAGTGGGCAAAAGACCAAAAAAGACATTTCTTCAAAGAAGACATACAGATGACTAATAAACACATGAAAAACTGCTCAACATCACCATTGGAGAAATGCAAGTCAAAACTACACTGAGAGATCACCTCACACCAGACAGAGGGCCATAATCAAAATATCCACAAACAAGCACTGGAGAGGGTGAGGACAAAAGGGAACCCTCCTACACTGTTGGTGCAAATGTAAATTGATACAGCCACTATGGAAGACAGAGGATGAGATGATTGGATGGTATCACTGACTCAATGGACATAAGTTTGAGCAAACTTAAAAACAGGGAAGTCTGGCATGCTGCATTCCATGGGGTCACAAAGAGTCAAACACAACCAAGCGACTGAAGAATAACAACCCTATGATCCAGCAATTCCACTCCAAGGAGTCTACCCAAAATAAATGAAAACCTGTGTCAAGACAAAGAATTGTCCCCAGTTGGTCATAGCCACACTCTCAAGCATATATCAGTGTCTTAATTCTGGAATCTACTAATGTGACTTTATATAGTAAAAAGGTCTTCACTGATGTAATCATGCCCTTGAGATGAGATGACCTTGGATTATCTGCGTGGGCCCTAAATTCAATGCAAGAAACAGAGGAGAACACATGGACACATGAAGGCCATGTGAAGCTGGAGCTGTGTACGCACAAGCCAAGGAATGCCTGGAACCACCAGAGAAAGCAAGAGCCCACCCAAAAGCCCGTAGAGGAAGCAGTCTTGCCAGCATCTTGATTTCACACTTCTGACCTTCAGCACTCGGAGAGAATAAAGTTTTGTTAAGTCACAAACTTTGTGGCAATTTGTAATGGCAGCCCTAGAACCATGGCCACACCATATGAACAAACTGAAAGATAAAAACATATGATAATCTCAATAGAGGCAGACTCACCTCCTAGAATAATGGAAATAAAAGAAAAATAAATAAGTGGGACCTAATTAAATCTAAAAGTTTTTGCACAGCAAAGGAAACTATAAAGAAGGTGAAAAGACAACCCTCAGAATGGGAGAAAATAATAGCAAACGAAACAACTAACAAAGGATTAATTTCTAAAATATACAAGTAGCTCATACAAGTGAATACCAGGAAAACAAACAACCTAATCAAAAAGTGGGCAAAAGACCAAAAAAGACATTTCTTCAAAGAAGACATACAGATGACTAATAAACACATGAAAAACTGCTCAACATCACCATTGGAGAAATGCAAGTCAAAACTACACTGAGAGATCACCTCACACCAGACAGAGGGCCATAATCAAAATATCCACAAACAAGCACTGGAGAGGGTGAGGACAAAAGGGAACCCTCCTACACTGTTGGTGCAAATGTAAATTGATACAGCCACTATGGAAGACAGTACAGAGACTCCTTAAAATATCAGAAATAAAGGCATCATATGACCCAGCAATAACACTTCGAGGCACATACTCTGAAGAAACCAAAACTGAAGAAGACACATGTACTTCAATATTCACTGCAGCCCTATTTACATTAACCAAGACATGGAAGCAGCCTAGATATCCATCGCCAGAAAGAATGTTTCATATATACAATGGAATACTGCTCTGCCATAAAAAGGCAAGCTTTTGAGGGTTTTCCCTAAGTAGCTCAGTGATGAAGAGTGTGCCTTCCAATGCAGGAGACACAGGTTAGACCCCTGATTCAGGAGGATCCCATATGCTGTGGAGCAACTAAGCCCGTGAGCCACAACTACTGAGCCTGTGCTCTGCAGCCTCAGAGCCACAACTACTGAAGCCCATGTGCCCTAGAGCCAGAGTTTCTCAACAAGAGAAGTTACCGCCACAAGAAGCCTGCTCACATCAACTAGAGAGTAGTCCCCACGCCCTGCAACTAGAGAAGAGCCCGTGGCAGCAGTGAAAACCCAGAATAGTCAGAAATAAATGACAAAATAAATGAATAAAATTTAAAAAAAGAAAAAGGAATGCATTTGAGTGGTCCTAATGAGGTGGATGAACTTAGAGCATACACAGAGTGAAGTAAGTCAGAAAGAGAAAAACAAGTATTATGTATTAATGATATATATATAGAATCTAGAAGGATGGTACTGATGAAACTGGTCGCAGAGCAGCAACGGAGACATAGACATAGAGAACAGACTTACAGACAAGGGTAGGGGAGAAGAGGCAGAAGGGGAAAAGAGAGGAGAGAGTAGCATGGCAGAATATACACTACCACACGTAAATAGACAATGGGAACTAGACTTCACCCGGGCCAGACATTTCTTCAAAGAAGACATACAGATGACTAATAAACACATGAAAAACTGCTCAACATCACCATTGGAGAAATGCAAGTCAAAACTACACTGAGAGATCACCTCACACCAGACAGAGGGCCATAATCAAAATATCCACAAACAAGCACTGGAGAGGGTGAGGACAAAAGGGAACCCTCCTACACTGTTGGTGCAAATGTAAATTGATACAGCCACTATGGAAGACAGTACAGAGACTCCTTAAAATATCAGAAATAAAGGCATCATATGACCCAGCAATAACACTTCGAGGCACATACTCTGAAGAAACCAAAACTGAAGAAGACACATGTACTTCAATATTCACTGCAGCCCTATTTACATTAACCAAGACATGGAAGCAGCCTAGATATCCATCGCCAGAAAGAATGTTTCATATATACAATGGAATACTGCTCTGCCATAAAAAGGCAAGCTTTTGAGGGTTTTCCCTAAGTAGCTCAGTGATGAAGAGTGTGCCTTCCAATGCAGGAGACACAGGTTAGACCCCTGATTCAGGAGGATCCCATATGCTGTGGAGCAACTAAGCCCGTGAGCCACAACTACTGAGCCTGTGCTCTGCAGCCTCAGAGCCACAACTATTGAGCCCATGTGCCACAACTACTGAAGCCCATGTGCCCTAGAGCCAGAGTTTCTCAACAAGAGAAGTTACCGCCACAAGAAGCCTGCTCACATCAACTAGAGAGTAGTCCCCACGCCCTGCAACTAGAGAAGAGCCCGTGGCAGCAGTGAAAACCCAGAATAGTCAGAAATAAATGACAAAATAAATGAATAAAATTTAAAAAAAGAAAAAGGAATGCATTTGAGTGGTCCTAATGAGGTGGATGAACTTAGAGCATACACAGAGTGAAGTAAGTCAGAAAGAGAAAAACAAGTATTATGTATTAATGATATATATATAGAATCTAGAAGGATGGTACTGATGAAACTGGTCGCAGAGCAGCAACGGAGACATAGACATAGAGAACAGACTTACAGACAAGGGTAGGGGAGAAGAGGGAGAAGGGGAGATGAGTGGAGAGAGTAGCATGGCAGCATATACACTACCACACGTAAATAGACAATGGGAACTTGCTGTACGACTCAGGGAACTCAACCCAGGGCCCTGTAATAACCTAAAGGGGTGGGCATAAGCAGGAGGAAGGAGAGAGAATTAAGAGGGAGGGGACATATGTAGAGCTATGGTTGATTCATGCTGAGGTATGATAGAAATCAAACCAATACTATAAAGCAGTCAGCAATCAATTAAAAATAAATTAATAAAAAAACTAACATGGGCTTCCCTGGTAGTCCAGTGGGTAAGGACACCGCCTTACAGTACAAGGGGTGCCGGTTCGATCCCTGGCCTGGGAAGATCCCACATTCTGTGGACGATGTGTCCAACTACCAAGTCAGAGCTCTGGAGCTCTGCAGCGAGAGGCCACTGCAGTGGGAGGCCCACACAGCCCAAAGAACAAAGATGGAAGGAAATAAATGAAAGACTGATAGAAGTGGCCAAAAAAAGAAAAAAAAACCTAACATAGTCTCTAAGGAATAGTAAGACCCTCAGATGTTCTTTTTTTTTTTTTTCCTGTTTCTGATCTCATATTTATTTATTTATTTTTTAATTTTTATTTTACTTTTTACTTTTACAGTTTTGTTGTTTACAGATATGTATGATCCCAGATTAATGTGGGGTGACCAATAAAAAAATTAAAATCAGTAAACCAATTTTCAGTCTCAGGAAACATATTTAGTTTCCTTGGGGGAGTTTCAGAAAGAAATGAGAAATGATGAGTAATTTAAAAACCTGTGCTATCAGCAACCTGATGGGGTGATAGGCTGTGTGTATGTGTTTATAGAGAGGATGTAGCAAAGTTCAATTTTAACCTTCTTTAACAGAAAGTCATGTGATAAAATAAATGAAATGAAAAGTTGATAAAAAGGCAACAGAAAAATGTTATTTAGAAATATGAAAGTAAATACCAGAATAAATAATAGTTTAAAGACTGTATTTGCCTCTTGGAGTGGACCTCAGATTAAAGGTTGAGCAGGTCACCAGAAGTCATGAATTAATACTATAATGTATATACTATTTTTCTAATAAAAATTAAAATAATAATATAAAAGCATTTACATAGTATAAAAAGCCTAGACTGAGTCAGAATCCTGGTTTCAATCACAGTTCCCCGACTCACTTACATATGAACTCAGGGAGCAACTCAACTTTACTGAGCCTCAGTTTCTTCATCTACAAAATGGAAATAAAAGCACCTACCTCATAAGGTAGTCATACAGACTAAATGAGACAACATGTGAAAGACACTAGGCACTATGCCAGTCACATGCAACCGTAATTTTAACAAATACTGCTTTCTGGTTTTGTTTTCAATTTTGCCCCCAGTGAAGTTTAGTAGAACTAATTTGTGAACAAAACCATTTCAATCCTGCCTTCTGAGAGTCACTATCGACTTAATTATGTGCATCTGTACACTTAACTTCCCTTTCTTGAACTCTAAGAATCTATAGTCTTTTCATTACTAAGTATTTTATTTATATTTATTTGGCTGCACTGGATCTCCACTGTAGCATGTGGAATCTAGTTCCCTGACCAGGGATCAAACCCGGGCCCCCTGTGTTGGGAGCACAGAGTCTTAGCCACTGGACCACCAAGGAATTCCCAGAATCTGTAGTCTTTACTGACTAAATTTAGCATGATCTCAGAAACAGTTTTTTTTTTTTTTTTTAAAGATTTATTTATTTATTTATTTTGGGCGGGGGTCGGGCTGGGGGGGGGGGGGAGCGGGCGGGCCACTTCTATTGGTCTTTCATTTCTCTATTTTCATTCGTCTTCGTTCTTTGGCTCCTGTGGGCCTCCCATCGCGGTGGCCTCTGTTGTCGCAGAGCACCGGCTCTGGGCGCATGCGCTCCAGAGCTCCGGCTCGGTAATTGGACACATCAGTCCAGCCGCTCCGCGGCACGTGGGATCTTCCCAGGCCAGGGATCGAACCGGCGCCCCTTGCATTGCAAGGCGGTGTCCTTATCCACTGGACCACCAGGGGAAGCCCCTCAGAAATAGTTTTATGTTGTTTGTTCAAACTGTTTTGCCTGTGGAGTCACCTCCCCTTCTGTATTCTGTTCCTTCTTACTCCCTGTATTACTAGTTATATATTAGACAACAAACAAAAAACTGCTGATGGACATCTAGCATCAGCATATACTTCCAAGGGTTATGGGCTTCCCAGGTGGCACGATTGGTAAAGAACCCACCTGCAACTGCAAGAGATGTAATAGACGTGGCTTCAATCCTTGGGTCAGGAAGATCCCCTGGAGGGCATGGCAACTCACTCCAGTATTCTTGCCTAGAGAATCCCATGGACAGAGGAGCCTGGCAGACCAAACCCCATAGGGTTGCAAAGAGTCTGACACAAATGAACTTAGAACATACACATGCCACAAGGGTTATACTTACTGTCTTATAACTGTGTCCAGCCAAGAAGAATTTGCTTCAGGAACTTTTAAACATGCCAAAGCTGAAGCTTTTATAATGAAGTCGTTGACAGAAATTTTGCTTTTTCCTTCTAACATCTGCAAAGACAAGAAACCATTACAGTTTCTTAAATTCTCTTCTAGAACACTGAAATTATACAATCTTGAGAAGGTGGGAGAGGGTAGATACACAAATGTCCTGAGGTGGAAAGGATGAAAAGAAACCAAAAGCTGGTTTCTTTAATTTTTTTAATGTAGACCATTACACCTTTAAAATTTCCTGCTAAGTGCTGCTTTAGCTGCATCCGTAAGTGACTAAGTAACTAAACATGAGGTTGGTGCTTGGTACTTCACTATAACCACAAAGCAAACACAGTTTCTTACCTACCGAAGAGACTCAAGCAGTCTCAGAATCATAGTGACTATGTTAGGCTAAAATGCATCCATGGCAAAGTCGACTTTAATGATAAGCTTTAATCAAGGGTCTTCGTTCTTTGGCTCCTGTGGGCCTCCCATCGCGTGGCCTCTGTTGTCGCAGAGCACCGGCTCTGGGCGCATGCGCTCCAGAGCTCCGGCTCGGTAATTGGACACATCAGTCCAGCCGCTCCGCGGCACGTGGGATCTTCCCAGGCCAGGGATCGAACCGGCGCCCCTTGCATTGCAAGGCGGTGTCCTTATCCACTGGACCACCAGGGGAAGCCCCTCAGAAATAGTTTTATGTTGTTTGTTCAAACTGTTTTGCCTGTGGAGTCACCTCCCCTTCTGTATTCTGTTCCTTCTTACTCCCTGTATTACTAGTTATATATTAGACAACAAACAAAAAACTGCTGATGGACATCTAGCATCAGCATATACTTCCAAGGGTTATGGGCTTCCCAGGTGGCACGATTGGTAAAGAACCCACCTGCAACTGCAAGAGATGTAATAGACGTGGCTTCAATCCTTGGGTCAGGAAGATCCCCTGGAGGGCATGGCAACTCACTCCAGTATTCTTGCCTAGAGAATCCCATGGACAGAGGAGCCTGGCAGACCAAACCCCATAGGGTTGCAAAGAGTCTGACACAAATGAACTTAGAACATACACATGCCACAAGGGTTATACTTACTGTCTTATAACTGTGTCCAGCCAAGAAGAATTTGCTTCAGGAACTTTTAAACATGCCAAAGCTGAAGCTTTTATAATGAAGTCGTTGACAGAAATTTTGCTTTTTCCTTCTAACATCTGCAAAGACAAGAAACCATTACAGTTTCTTAAATTCTCTTCTAGAACACTGAAATTATACAATCTTGAGAAGGTGGGAGAGGGTAGATACACAAATGTCCTGAGGTGGAAAGGATGAAAAGAAACCAAAAGCTGGTTTCTTTAATTTTTTTAATGTAGACCATTACACCTTTAAAATTTCCTGCTAAGTGCTGCTTTAGCTGCATCCGTAAGTGACTAAGTAACTAAACATGAGGTTGGTGCTTGGTACTTCACTATAACCACAAAGCAAACACAGTTTCTTACCTACCGAAGAGACTCAAGCAGTCTCAGAATCATAGTGACTATGTTAGGCTAAAATGCATCCATGGCAAAGTCGACTTTAATGATAAGCTTTAATCAAGGGTTAGAAAACGAACATTCTCCAGGATATTCTCTGCAAGTTAACACTATGATGACATCCGTTTTCCATCATTAACTGGCAGTTATAACAAAATACAATACTGGGATAAAAACATAAATATTCAGTGAGGGCAAACAAGATTTTTAGAATTCATACAGGTGGAATCTCCAGACCTTTTACCTTATTAAGTTCTTTCCGTACTAACAGAACTTCTCCCATATTTACATCAATAGAAAGGTAATAATGAGGTATGGTTTGCTTAGACTGCATTAACCGCTGTGCAATGACCTGAAATCAGAGAGATTCAAAAATCAATTGTCTTGAGTTGAGAGGAGACGTCATCTATTCAGGGCTCTGTTCTCCCTCTGCCCTGCTGCCTGGTGATGCTGCTGCAAGCTTTACTACAGCTGGAAGATGGAGGACCGTACTCCAACTTAGTCCCTAGCAACAGTGCTTAGTCAGAACACAGTGCCTGTGTACTTAAGAAGTCAAGTAGCCAAACCAAACATCTACTAAATGAATCCTCTAAGATCCCCAATTTTAAAAATGTCTCTTCTTAGTGTTTCAAACTATGGATGTAACTGAACAATCAGAGTAAATATGCCCCCGACAGCTCGGTCTGGAGTTATGGAAGTCCTCTTACTCGGCGAATGTTGCTGATGGGGATATCAGTGAAGACACCTGTGGGAACTGGAGCCACTCCTGGACTCGGGGGAGGCACAGCGGCTGCGGGGGTCTGGAAGGAGGTGAGAAAGTTCTCAGTAACCATGGCTTAGTCTTAGCATCCGCAACTGTCAACAAACTGTTTGCAATTCTTTTACAGACGGCAAAGTAAAAACTAAAGGCCTTGTAGAAAAATAACTATTTCTACCCCAGGGGGGAAAAAGGGACTCAGATTAGGACTGCGCTTGTTTAAGAGTCTGTTTTTTAATTTTCCTCCTTAGAATCAGGAAATCGTGTTTTAAGTGCCATTTTTCTATGACTAGTTTATACCAAAATAATCTGTTTTTGCAAACTTTCCTTCAAGAAAAGTAATCAAAGCATTCTTAAACTGAAAAGACTGAGATAAACACAAAGAAAGTAACATATACTCCAGAATAGTGTCAGTGAAAAACAATGACAAACCTTTCATTTTAAAGCAAACATTTAAACAGCTAAGTCATTTTCCTTACTTACAGCTGATTACTTGAGAATCTTTACTGATCAGAGTTGACTATGTGCTTTTAATCCCTCTGTGGACTAATTAACTACACAAAACTCAAACTCTAGTCAAGCATGTTTTTAAAAACAGCACCTAAGTGAGATGGTATGTTGGGGAAAATTTAGTATCACTACTTCAAAAAAACAAAAACAGATTAGATTTCAATGCAGTATATCATTTTTGCTTCTGCATATGACTAACAACACATTTTTATCTATATATAGCTAGCCAGTGAAATCAGACAAATGAAAACACAGCTCTGATGAAGCTGTTTCACTCATCAATATTATATGCAAGGGTCTAATTGGCTGGACAAAGCACTCTGCAGGAGAAACTGCAACCAAAATTTAAAAAGCCCAACAGCACTCACGGGAGCAGCTTTAGTAGGCACAAAGGAGTCGATGTCCTTCTTGACGATTCTGCCATCTGGTCCTGTCCCTGGAGGAGACACAGAAATATCGCATGCACGCTAGCGAACCACTGACTCCTCAAGATCAGCACTGGGATCCAGAAGCTCAAGTTCCGAGAGGTTCTCGACCAATCTGAAGGGGCCACTGTCTTAATCATGGCCCTTAAACTTTTACCTAAAAACATCACCTTCTGTCACTTCCTCTTGGTTAGCTCCAAAACACCTTTTCTGAACTCTGAAAAAAATCTCATTTGGGTTCTACATTTATTTGATATTAAAGAATTATCTCTCTACAGACATGATAACAATTGTTTTGGACAATTTAGGCAATTTTATTTTTGACCTTAAAACACCATGAATAACGCGCAAATGCAATGATCCCATCTTTTAGAACCATTCATTCCATATGTGGTCTCCATCATTCACAACTTCCTCACAACAGCCACGGCTCTATCCTGGCTTGCGTTAGAGATTATGAAGGAAATGGGTGCTATGTCACACACGAAGAAAGATCTTCAATGTTCCCTCAACAAGCTTAATTTTACTTCCATTGAATTTCTTTCCTCCTCCCATTTATAACCTCGTAAGTTTAACATTACACCTAGGAAAATAATCCTGAATCTTAATTCTAAGGAGATTCAGAATGTAGTCATTAAAATACTGTTTACCCTTGCCCACTTGTAGAAAAAATTTGGTCAAATTAATTTATCTTCCTTCAAAGAGACTTTTAAAAGGATTCTCACGTGTAGTTTCTCCCAACTCCTTTCCTTCATCATGAAAACTGAGTTGGCTAGGGCTGTGTTTCTTTGTACCAGGAGCTTAAAACAGAGGCAGCAGAAACCCGAGGCGATCCCCTCCTTATAAAAGACAGAAACCATAACCCTGCAATTCATCAAGAGGAGGAAACTGAAGGACAACCTGATTCGTGCTAACATTCAGTCACATTCAAAAACTCCTGACTATTAGGAGTTAGCAGAAATCTTTGAAATCCTTTAGCCTGTCTGGCAACATTCAGTGTTTCACTCATCAATATTATATGCAAGGGTCTAATTGGCTGGACAAAGCACTCTGCAAACCAAAATTTAAAAAGCCCAACAGCACTCACGGAGCAGCTTTAGTAGGCACAAAGGAGTCGATGTCCTTCTTGACGATTCTGCCATCTGGTCCTGTCCCTGGAGGAGACACAGAAATATCGCATGCACGCTAGCGAACCACTGACTCCTCAAGATCAGCACTGGGATCCAGAAGCTCAAGTTCCGAGAGGTTCTCGACCAATCTGAAGGGGCCACTGTCTTAATCATGGCCCTTAAACTTTTACCTAAAAACATCACCTTCTGTCACTTCCTCTTGGTTAGCTCCAAAACACCTTTTCTGAACTCTGAAAAAAATCTCATTTGGGTTCTACATTTATTTGATATTAAAGAATTATCTCTCTACAGACATGATAACAATTGTTTTGGACAATTTAGGCAATTTTATTTTTGACCTTAAAACACCATGAATAACGCGCAAATGCAATGATCCCATCTTTTAGAACCATTCATTCCATATGTGGTCTCCATCATTCACAACTTCCTCACAACAGCCACGGCTCTATCCTGGCTTGCGTTAGAGATTATGAAGGAAATGGGTGCTATGTCACACACGAAGAAAGATCTTCAATGTTCCCTCAACAAGCTTAATTTTACTTCCATTGAATTTCTTTCCTCCTCCCATTTATAACCTCGTAAGTTTAACATTACACCTAGGAAAATAATCCTGAATCTTAATTCTAAGGAGATTCAGAATGTAGTCATTAAAATACTGTTTACCCTTGCCCACTTGTAGAAAAAATTTGGTCAAATTAATTTATCTTCCTTCAAAGAGACTTTTAAAAGGATTCTCACGTGTAGTTTCTCCCAACTCCTTTCCTTCATCATGAAAACTGAGTTGGCTAGGGCTGTGTTTCTTTGTACCAGGAGCTTAAAACAGAGGCAGCAGAAACCCGAGGCGATCCCCTCCTTATAAAAGACAGAAACCATAACCCTGCAATTCATCAAGAGGAGGAAACTGAAGGACAACCTGATTCGTGCTAACATTCAGTCACATTCAAAAACTCCTGACTATTAGGAGTTAGCAGAAATCTTTGAAATCCTTTAGCCTGTCTCCCTAGGAAGACACAACAGATGGTCATAAGGCAGTAAATATCAAGCGAAGAGCACTCGACGAGAAGTAAAAGATGCAGGGTTGCCATCAAACGTAAACTGGAAAGATGACGACAGTCACTTAACCTCATTTGCTCTTTAGTCTCATTTGTAGGATAGATTATCATACCAGCCCCTGATCATAGGTTCACTGATCAGGTTGTAAGGATAAAATGGGACAGTGATGTGAAAATGCTCTGTATCAAAGATATATAAACCATACTGTGGGTAGCTCACAGAAAAAAATCAAACTCTCAACATCAGGGTTTAGGTTTTCAAAACAGTTTCTCCCCCAAATGACCACTTTTGGGTCAAATTTAGCAAGTAACCTGTCCCTCAGGGAAGGGGCTAGGGAATGGGGTTGGAGATCGAGTGCAAACGATACAATCAGGCTTCCCAGGTGGCACAGTGGTAAAGAATCCGCCTGCTAATGCAGGAGATGCAAGAGAAGCGAGTTTGATCCCTGCGTCAGGAAGATCCCCTGGAGAAGGAAATTCTCCAGGAAGGAAATACTGCAACCTGCTCCAGTATTCTTGCCTGCAAAGTCCAAGGACAGAGGAGCCTACAATCAGGCTACAGTCCAAAGGGTTGCAAAGAGTTGGACACCACTGAGCAAACACACACAATAACACAATCAACAATGCCTATAAAAACAATCAATCCCTATAAAAAATAGAAACTCTTGAAAAAGATTTGGAGGGCTTCTGGGTTGGTGAACATATTAAAGTGCTAGGGGGGTGATGCTCCCACAGAGGGCATCAGCACAGCCTCCCGTTCCCCGTCCTGTCTTAGGCCTCTCTTCTATTTGACAGTTCCTGAGCTGTATCTTTTACAATAAACAGGCAATAGTACCGTGCTTTGCTGAGTCCTGTGAGTCATTCCAATGACTATCAAATCTGAGGAGGGGTCTTAGGAACTCGTGATTTACAGCCATTGGGTCAGAAATATGGGTGGGGCTTCCCTGGTGGTCCAGTGGGTAAAGAGTCCACCTTGAGTGCAAGGGGCACCAGTTCGATCCCTGGCCTGGGACAATCCCACGTGCCCCAGAGCGGCTGGGCTGGTGTGTCCAATTACGAGTCAGTGCTCTGGAGCGCATGCGCCCAGAGCCAGTGCCCTGCAACAAGAGGCCACTGCAATGGGAGGGCCACACAGGCCAAAGAATAAAGATGGATGAAAATTAAAAATAAAAAACCAATAATAGAGGCCAAAATTTTAAAAAAAAGAAAGAAAGAAATATGGGTGATCCACTGGGTATGCAGCTGCCCCGTGAAGCGGGGCAGACCTGTGGGCCTGGGCCCTTAAACCTGCAGAGTCTGATGCTAACTTCGGAGCGTCAGTGTCAGATTAGGATTGAACTGCTGGATACCGAGGTGGTGTCATGGAATTGACTGCTGGTCTAAAAAAAAAAAAACAAATTACCATTTCATGTCAGAGTTGGTGTCAGATGATAGTACCAAACGTTGATCCTTTCAGCTGACTTATTTTAGACCATTCCCTCCCACTACTGCAAAATTTCTTCCATCTCATCAAGACCTCCAATCCACTCCTCTGCTGCCGTCATCTGCTGTCAACCTCCTGTCTCCACTTCCTCCTTACCCAGTCCACTCGAGGGATCATTGTTAGCACCACTGTCTGGGCAAATTCCAACAGAGAGGCCTTCTCAGGGCCAGCATCAGAGTTGCTTAATATTGCTAAAAGCACACGTAGCTGGCCAACTGTACTATAAATAAGAGACACAATTTAAAACAGACTCACAAAACTACCCAGAAAACAAACTGTTTCTCTTGAAGTCATTTTCACAATCTCTATGAACACTATTTCACAATCTCTCTAATCTCAAACCTTCCCACACTAACTCTACAGCAGGTCCCTTCACTCTATATGTTTTTTGGCCATGCCTGAGCAGCTTGCAAGATTTCCCCAACCAGGGAGTGAACCCAGGCCACAGCAGTGAAAGAACCAAGTCCTAAACACATAACCACCAGGTAACGCCTCACTCACTTTATATATACGTACAAACATTTATTTATTTGGCTGTGCTGAGTATTAGTTGTGTTATGTGGGATCTAGTTCCTTGTCCAGGGATCGAGCCCAGGACCCCAGCATTAGGAGCACAGAGTCTTAACCACTGGACCACCAGGGAAGTCCCACTCACTTTATATTTTACTGAGCAAATAGCAGCAACCAGAGAGGTTCTATCCTCATCTGCTACCCTCAAACCTTATTAACCCACCCCACATTCTCTTCTTTCCTATAAAAACAAATGCTCCTAATTCATACCCCAGAGCAATCCCATCCTCTCTTACTTTCTCTAAATCCTTGTCCCTTGCCAAATTATTCTGCTCTTTCTCCTTTCCTGCATCAATGTATCCCTTTCTATCAGACCACTCAACCAGGGTAATTTGGTCCCCAAGGGGGCAACTGGCAATGGTTGAAAATATTTTTGGTTGTCACAAGTGGGGGATGCCACTACGGCGTAGCAAGTAAAAGCCAAGATGCTGCTAAACATGCTAAAAGGCCCACCCCCACCCCGCCAACAGAGAATTGCTGTTGTTAAGTTGGTATGTCGCCTCTATCCATGGGATTCTTGAGGCAAGAGTCCTGGAGTGGTTTGTCATTTCCTTCTCCAGGGGCTCTTCCTGACTCAGGGATTGAACCCATGTCTCCTGCATTAGCAGGCAGATTCTTAACCGCTGAGCCATCAGGGAAGCCCACAAAGAAAGAACTACCGGGTCAAACTGTTCCAGCGCCATGGCCGAGACTCCACGAGGCGTGCTGTACTACCACTCATCTTCTAAGCCCTTTCTTGAGCCCGTATGCTCCTGAAAGGTACATCCCTATGTCTGTGCCTTCCTTCATAGCAGAAGCTCCAGAGAGTTGTCCCCAGTGTTCTCTCCACTTCACCCACTTTTTCCTTTTCAACCTATCCAGCCTAGCCTTCACTGCATATGTCTTTTTAAGTCACTATTGTTGAGTCCCCATATCCAATCCTTGACTAGCTTCCGTTGATTCTGCCAGACATGTATGTTGACACTGCCCATTTCTCTCCCCTTCTCCTCTCACATCCCTTGCGTGAGCACCATCAACTCCAGCAACAGCATCTGAACAGACGCTTTTGCTTTCATGTAATCCATTGTACAGAGCGGCCAAAACCTTTTAAAAATATGATTTCAGGCACTCATCCATTTTAATCTCTCAATGGCTTCCTACTCTACTTTAAATAAAACTCAAATTCTGTCATAACCTGAAAAGTCTTCCATGTTCTCACCCTTGAGTTCTTCCGGTCCTCATTTCCCACCTCTTGACCCTTTGCTCGCTCTGCTCCACTGACACTCGCCTCTTCTCTGTTCCTCAAACAGGCCAAGGTCTTTCCACTTCAGGCTGCTCTTTGCCCAGAATGCTTCTTCTACAGTTCTTCACATATGCTTTTCCCCCAGAACTGATAACTATCTTTTTTCCCTAAAATCCCCCCGCCCCAATTCTGCTCTTTCTCCTTTCCTGCATCAATGTATCCCTTTCTATCAGACCACTCAACCAGGGTAATTTGGTCCCCAAGGGGGCAACTGGCAATGGTTGAAAATATTTTTGGTTGTCACAAGTGGGGGATGCCACTACGGCGTAGCAAGTAAAAGCCAAGATGCTGCTAAACATGCTAAAAGGCCCACCCCCACCCCGCCAACAGAGAATTGCTGTTGTTAAGTTGGTATGTCGCCTCTATCCATGGGATTCTTGAGGCAAGAGTCCTGGAGTGGTTTGTCATTTCCTTCTCCAGGGGCTCTTCCTGACTCAGGGATTGAACCCATGTCTCCTGCATTAGCAGGCAGATTCTTAACCGCTGAGCCATCAGGGAAGCCCACAAAGAAAGAACTACCGGGTCAAACTGTTCCAGCGCCATGGCCGAGACTCCACGAGGCGTGCTGTACTACCACTCATCTTCTAAGCCCTTTCTTGAGCCCGTATGCTCCTGAAAGGTACATCCCTATGTCTGTGCCTTCCTTCATAGCAGAAGCTCCAGAGAGTTGTCCCCAGTGTTCTCTCCACTTCACCCACTTTTTCCTTTTCAACCTATCCAGCCTAGCCTTCACTGCATATGTCTTTTTAAGTCACTATTGTTGAGTCCCCATATCCAATCCTTGACTAGCTTCCGTTGATTCTGCCAGACATGTATGTTGACACTGCCCATTTCTCTCCACTTCTCCTCTCACATCCCTTGCGTGAGCACCATCAACTCCAGCAACAGCATCTGAACAGACGCTTTTGCTTTCATGTAATCCATTGTACAGAGCGGCCAAAACCTTTTAAAAATATGATTTCAGGCACTCATCCATTTTAATCTCTCAATGGCTTCCTACTCTACTTTAAATAAAACTCAAATTCTGTCATAACCTGAAAAGTCTTCCATGTTCTCACCCTTGAGTTCTTCCGGTCCTCATTTCCCACCTCTTGACCCTTTGCTCGCTCTGCTCCACTGACACTCGCCTCTTCTCTGTTCCTCAAACAGGCCAAGGTCTTTCCACTTCAGGCTGCTCTTTGCCCAGAATGCTTCTTCTACAGTTCTTCACATAGCTGACTCCTTCTCATCTTTCAGGTCAGATCAAATGTCACCTCATCAACAAGATCATCCCCAACCACCCTGTCCAAAAGCACTCATCCGTGCGTGCGTGTGCTGTGCTGAGCCGCTCAGCTGTGCCCAACTCCTTGCAACCCCATGGACTGCAGCCCACCAGGCTTCTCTGTCCATGGGATTCTCCAGTCAAGAATACTAGAGTGGGTAGCTATTTCCTACTCCAGGGGACCTTCCCAACTCAAGAATCGAACCCACATCTCCTATATTGACAGCAAATTCTTTACCACTGCACCACCTGGGAAGCCCATGACTACACGTACATGCATCCTATTACCCACTAGTACATCACTTGGTTTATTTATTTCTTAGCAGTCAATCATCTCATTTAATATGCTATTATCACCATGTCTAATTCCCTACTGTAGCTTTTATGTACAGGCACTGTTATTAACTTATTTAATCCCAACAAGCTGTAAAGTATTATTTCTATATATAAATGAAGAAATAGAAAAGCTAACAAACCTAGTGTTTGACAGAGCTGGGGTTTAAATCTAAACATTTCAGCTTTAAAGCCAATAGTCTTAACTACTATGTTATAACCCCTGTCCACTTACTTCTTTATTGTTGTCTTATGAACAAGTGTTGGATGCATAGACATACTCAATGAATACTTGTTTAAACAAATGAATCACTTAACTCTAACTACATGATAAGAATATTGAGATTTTTCCCCTTAAATCTTTCCTAAGACAGCCAATATTGCTAAATAACCAATAAATAGTCCTCATTTACTTGTTTAAATTCTTCAAATATAATAATTATATTATTAATAATAAAAACATAATTTAATAATTATATTATTATTAACAAAACAATAATATTCCTCCTCCTCTTAAAATGTATTCCAACTTAATTTGCTATCCCTGATTTTAACCATACAAACATAAGGAATGGAAACATACTAGTGAAATGACATTAAGCTGGAAAAAAGGGTCTTTCCCATTCTTCAGGTTTTGCTCAAACAGGCCAAGGTCTTTCCACTTCAGGCTGCTCTTGCCCAGAATGCTTCTTCTACAGTTCTTCACATAGCTGACTCCTTCTCATCTTTCAGGTCAGATCAAATGTCACCTCATCAACAAGATCATCCCCAACCACCCTGTCCAAAAGCACTCATCCGTGCGTGCGTGTGCTGTGCTGAGCCGCTCAGCTGTGCCCAACTCCTTGCAACCCCATGGACTGCAGCCCACCAGGCTTCTCTGTCCATGGGATTCTCCAGTCAAGAATACTAGAGTGGGTAGCTATTTCCTACTCCAGGGGACCTTCCCAACTCAAGAATCGAACCCACATCTCCTATATTGACAGCAAATTCTTTACCACTGCACCACCTGGGAAGCCCATGACTACACGTACATGCATCCTATTACCCACTAGTACATCACTTGGTTTATTTATTTCTTAGCAGTCAATCATCTCATTTAATATGCTATTATCACCATGTCTAATTCCCTACTGTAGCTTTTATGTACAGGCACTGTTATTAACTTATTTAATCCCAACAAGCTGTAAAGTATTATTTCTATATATAAATGAAGAAATAGAAAAGCTAACAAACCTAGTGTTTGACAGAGCTGGGGTTTAAATCTAAACATTTCAGCTTTAAAGCCAATAGTCTTAACTACTATGTTATAACCCCTGTCCACTTACTTCTTTATTGTTGTCTTATGAACAAGTGTTGGATGCATAGACATACTCAATGAATACTTGTTTAAACAAATGAATCACTTAACTCTAACTACATGATAAGAATATTGAGATTTTTCCCCTTAAATCTTTCCTAAGACAGCCAATATTGCTAAATAACCAATAAATAGTCCTCATTTACTTGTTTAAATTCTTCAAATATAATAATTATATTATTAATAATAAAAACATAATTTAATAATTATATTATTATTAACAAAACAATAATATTCCTCCTCCTCTTAAAATGTATTCCAACTTAATTTGCTATCCCTGATTTTAACCATACAAACATAAGGAATGGAAACATACTAGTGAAATGACATTAAGCTGGAAAAAAGGGTCTTTTTTACAAGAACTCTCTGAGGTAAAACAGTGATAATTTCTATCCTTGTCTTTGGAACTGACTTGCTTTTGAACCATAAAAACAATAGACTATAGACAGATAAAAACCTATGATGAATGCCCATAGCTGGATAACTGGAGATGGAGCCATTATTTTAAGTAATTAAAAGTGGTGCAACAAAAGGAAGCATGGGGCTTCCCTGGTGGTCCAGTGGGTAAGGACACCGCCTTGCAGTGCAAGGGGTGCCGGTTCGATCCCTGGCCTGGGAAGATCCCACGTGCCACGGAGCAGCTGGACTGATGTGTCCAATTACCGAGCCGGAGCTCTGGAGTGCGTGCGCCCAGAGCCAGTACTCTGCGACTACAGAGCCCACCGCGATGGTAGGCCCACAGGGGCCAAAGAACAAAGATGGATGAAAATGGACAAATGAAAGACCAATAGAAGTGGCCCTCCTGCCCCACTCCCTCCCCACCCCACCCCCCCCACACACACAAAAAAATAATAAGGAAGCATGGAGCAGTGGGAAGAATACAGACTCTAAATGCAAACAAACCTAGATTCAAATTGCAACCTTATTACTTAACATAATGAGAGACCCTTCTAGAGTCTATTTTCCTATCCAAAACATAGGAAATGATAATTCTTCCTTCAAGAGTTATGCAAATTAAGTCTACCACACAGTACTAGACATCAACAGGTTCCAGGAAAAGTGATTCCTCCTACCCCTTTCTGAAGTATAATAATTACCTTAAACTTTAGCTTAAAACATTTAAATGCCAGTCAATAATAATAATGTGAACAAAATTAGTATGTATGGAGTACTTATTATATTCTAGATGCTGTTCTAAGGCTACTTGTTTTAATGCAAAGTATTGTCTCAGTTTTACAGATGGAAAACAGATGGATTAAGTAATTCATCAAAAGACATGTTACACAGAAAATGATAAGAGTTTTCCTACCTTGTGGTGGTCCCAAAGGAGACAGTGGCCTCCGATACCCCTCTCCCCACTGCCCCAAATAGGACGACTCTATACATTAATAGCTGTAATTGTACTCTCGGGCTCTAAGGAGGAAACGCAACTCAGTTTTAGTAAAATTCCATTCCACTGAAAGAGACGTACCTTTTACTTGGGTAAGGTCAATCCCTTTCTCTGCTGCCAACTTCTTTGCAAGTGGGCTAACAAACACTCTTGCCTTTGGTCCAGCCGGAGTAGCTGGGCGGGGAGCTGACGGTGGAGCGGCTACAGGCTGAGGAGTTGGAGGAACAGCGGCTGCCTTTTGCAAAAAATGACAAATTGTTAATTCACCACTGCAAAGACTGGTCTGAAAGATTAAGAGCTTACAGTTTATTAAGTCAAACCTGTTTTAACTCAACACCTTTCATCTCTTTTCCCAAAAGTCAAATGCAGTTTTCTTGCTTAGCCAATGTAATATAGCAGTTTGAATAACATTATTTTATCAAAAACAGAACAAAGTCAAGTTCTCTAACTTCATGATTAACATTGAGAGGCACTGAATTTAATTCTGGTGCCCAATAGATAACACCCTTATAGCCTTTCTCCACTTTAATCTCTTGTCCCTTCTTTTTTTTTTTAATTCTTTATTTTAAAGGTTTTACAGAGTTTTGTTGTTCACTGACATGTATGTTCCCAGATCAGTCATATGCATATCCCTGGTCCCCGCCCACCTCAGTTCCCCCCATCCCACCCCTCCAGACCATCGCCCCAAGCCATACTTGTAAGAAGAATATGGAACGCTTCACGAATTTGCGTCTCATCCTTGCGCAGGGGCCATGCTAATCTCCTCTGTATCATTCCGATTTTAGTATATGTGCTGCCAAAGCGAGCACTCTTGTCCGTTCTTTATTCTCATTCTCTCATATCACCTACATGGTTTTTGTTTTAACGTAACCCAATTCCAAAATAGGTTCCATGTTGAAAACACATTAAAAAACAAACCAATACTACTACTTGCCAGTTCTCCATAAATGTATAGAAGTCAGAAACTAAGTTTTCTCTGACAGAACTTTGTATCTAGTGTAACCTCAAATGATTCCATTCCTGCTGAAGTCTTATTATAGTGTTATTGTTGCCTGTAATTGATACAAGTTCACGTTCCAGGTTTATAGTGTATAGCAAAAGACTAAATTCTATGCAAAATGAGCCATTTATGCCCAAGATTCCCATGTATTACAAATACAAGCCTGACCTACTCTAACATGTGAATATCAAGAGGACTGGCAATGACAAAGACTACAGATTCTACAAAAAGTGGGAGATGAAGCACTACCTCCCATATGTATGTCCACACCTAAAACATAAAGGGAACATGTCTTCCTCAGCTTTGTTCTCAGCAAGACTTAAGAAAGCAGGGGACAAAAGTTACAAGAATCAAACTACTGACCATTGAATGAGGCCGTTGCCTAGGTCTCAAGAACAAATTTTACAGTGGTCTGAAAGATTAAGAGCTTACAGTTTATTAAGTCAAACCTGTTTTAACTCAACACCTTTCATCTCTTTTCCCAAAAGTCAAATGCAGTTTTCTTGCTTAGCCAATGTAATATAGCAGTTTGAATAACATTATTTTATCAAAAACAGAACAAAGTCAAGTTCTCTAACTTCATGATTAACATTGAGAGGCACTGAATTTAATTCTGGTGCCCAATAGATAACACCCTTATAGCCTTTCTCCACTTTAATCTCTTGTCCCTTCTTTTTTTTTTTAATTCTTTATTTTAAAGGTTTTACAGAGTTTTGTTGTTCACTGACATGTATGTTCCCAGATCAGTCATATGCATATCCCTGGTCCCCGCCCACCTCAGTTCCCCCCATCCCACCCCTCCAGACCATCGCCCCAAGCCATACTTGTAAGAAGAATATGGAACGCTTCACGAATTTGCGTCTCATCCTTGCGCAGGGGCCATGCTAATCTCCTCTGTATCATTCCGATTTTAGTATATGTGCTGCCAAAGCGAGCACTCTTGTCCGTTCTTTATTCTCATTCTCTCATATCACCTACATGGTTTTTGTTTTAACGTAACCCAATTCCAAAATAGGTTCCATGTTGAAAACACATTAAAAAACAAACCAATACTACTACTTGCCAGTTCTCCATAAATGTATAGAAGTCAGAAACTAAGTTTTCTCTGACAGAACTTTGTATCTAGTGTAACCTCAAATGATTCCATTCCTGCTGAAGTCTTATTATAGTGTTATTGTTGCCTGTAATTGATACAAGTTCACGTTCCAGGTTTATAGTGTATAGCAAAAGACTAAATTCTATGCAAAATGAGCCATTTATGCCCAAGATTCCCATGTATTACAAATACAAGCCTGACCTACTCTAACATGTGAATATCAAGAGGACTGGCAATGACAAAGACTACAGATTCTACAAAAAGTGGGAGATGAAGCACTACCTCCCATATGTATGTCCACACCTAAAACATAAAGGGAACATGTCTTCCTCAGCTTTGTTCTCAGCAAGACTTAAGAAAGCAGGGGACAAAAGTTACAAGAATCAAACTACTGACCATTGTGCGAATGAGGCCGTGCCATGCACCTTGTAGGTCTCAACTAATTTGAACCATCTCCCTCCTAAGCCATATACTCTTAGCACTGGAAGGAACCTAGAATGTCATCCCTCAACTTAAAAGGAATAAGGTAAGTGGTCCTTCAATTCTAGAAGCATACCTACCGAGGACGGGGTAGGTGGTGGCGCTGCCGGTTTTAAGTCAGTTACTTCAGTTGGCTGATAGTCAGCAAACGCTGGTATATCTGCCTCTTTTTCTACAATGATACAGAGTGGGGTTCCTAGAGGGACATCTCGTGTGCCCTCAGGAATGAGGATTTTTGCCAGGTAACCTTCTTCCTGTACTTCAAAACCTTAAAGAGAAAGAAAAACCCATTGTGGAACTTTAAGGACACTTACGATCCTACAAAACTCAAAGCACGGTTTTGAAGTAAAACGTTCTTCAAAGTAGGTTATAACGTTTTGCAAGCTGTTGAACCTGTGTCTCAGCTCTTTATCTACAAAATGGAAATAACAGTACCTGCCTCACAGGGATATTATAAAAGTCAAGTGAATTAATATTTTCCAAGTGTTTGGAAATAGTACCTAATACAATGTAAATGCTAATAAATATCTGTTAAGTAAAACTCCAAGAGGTTACACAGTGGTTAGTTCTGAATGATTTCTGTAAAACATCTCCAAGGGCAGCCCCATGTAGAGCCACAAGACTCCAAGATGGAATCTTACCTGCTAAAGGTAAGAGTCATATGGTTGTTAGGTTAAAAGAGCCACTATAATTGATAGTGAAACACTTCTCAAACTTTCTGAAGAGGTCATATGTGCTAATTATACCAACTACTTCACTATGAAAAAATACATATTACCAGAGATTCTATGGTGCTGGCAACGATACTCAGCTACTGCTTCTTTCTTTTTTTGGCTGCACTGTGTGGTTTGTGGGATCTTCATTCCCCCACCAGGGATCGAACCCCAGACCCTGACCATTGTGCGAATGAGGCCGTGCCATGCACCTTGGTAGGTTCTCAGCAAGACTTAAGAAAGCAGGGGACAAAAGTTACAAGAATCAAACTACTGACCATTGTGCGAATGAGGCCGTGCCATGCACCTTGTAGGTCTCAACTAATTTGAACCATCTCCCTCCTAAGCCATATACTCTTAGCACTGGAAGGAACCTAGAATGTCATCCCTCAACTTAAAAGGAATAAGGTAAGTGGTCCTTCAATTCTAGAAGCATACCTACCGAGGACGGGGTAGGTGGTGGCGCTGCCGGTTTTAAGTCAGTTACTTCAGTTGGCTGATAGTCAGCAAACGCTGGTATATCTGCCTCTTTTTCTACAATGATACAGAGTGGGGTTCCTAGAGGGACATCTCGTGTGCCCTCAGGAATGAGGATTTTTGCCAGGTAACCTTCTTCCTGTACTTCAAAACCTTAAAGAGAAAGAAAAACCCATTGTGGAACTTTAAGGACACTTACGATCCTACAAAACTCAAAGCACGGTTTTGAAGTAAAACGTTCTTCAAAGTAGGTTATAACGTTTTGCAAGCTGTTGAACCTGTGTCTCAGCTCTTTATCTACAAAATGGAAATAACAGTACCTGCCTCACAGGGATATTATAAAAGTCAAGTGAATTAATATTTTCCAAGTGTTTGGAAATAGTACCTAATACAATGTAAATGCTAATAAATATCTGTTAAGTAAAACTCCAAGAGGTTACACAGTGGTTAGTTCTGAATGATTTCTGTAAAACATCTCCAAGGGCAGCCCCATGTAGAGCCACAAGACTCCAAGATGGAATCTTACCTGCTAAAGGTAAGAGTCATATGGTTGTTAGGTTAAAAGAGCCACTATAATTGATAGTGAAACACTTCTCAAACTTTCTGAAGAGGTCATATGTGCTAATTATACCAACTACTTCACTATGAAAAAATACATATTACCAGAGATTCTATGGTGCTGGCAACGATACTCAGCTACTGCTTCTTTCTTTTTTTGGCTGCACTGTGTGGTTTGTGGGATCTTCATTCCCCCACCAGGGATCGAACCCCAGACCCCTGACAGTGTAAACGTGGAGTCCTAAGCACTGGACTGCCAGGGAATCCCCAGTTATTGCTTTTCTTGCAAGGAACAAGTATGAAGGGTTCCAAAAGTAAGACTAAGAGAAGCCACTGCGAAGGACAACTTCTGCCTTCCAGATCCGGGCTTTCTGTGGTATTGTGCCTCTCCCTGACAAACACATCTTTGATGAATCCTTCCATTTCCCAGCTGAGAATTAATATCCAATAGAAGACACATAAAAAGAAGACGCTCCAAGGCCAGAGTAGAGTTTAGAGTTTGACCAAGGTAATACTTCCCTAGTGACCAGTCTTTAAAATACCACTCTCTACAGCAATATTGGTAATCAAACCAAAAAACAGACCGAAAAAAAAAAAACAGAATTCTTTCCTCTAATAAAATCTTATGAGGGGAAGCACCATATGCTAAAAGATAAGCAGGAGTTGTCCTGGTGGAGTTGGAGAGGGGTAGGGAACAGCAGAGTCCTACCCTGTAAGGTCGCCTTTGCCCCAAGGCACCATCAAGGAATCATGGGGTTTAAAGAACAAAATCTGAAAACAACCACTGCAGAGGACCCCCAGAATCTCCTACTGCGTCTCAGAGGACCGGACAGGAAAGAAATACATTTATCCACAAATACCTATAAGCAGTATGGCAAATATAACTGTCTATAGGGTTTTTTCCTGAGCATAAAAATAAATCAGATAGTCACTAAAAGGAAATGTGATATGCTATCTGAAAAGTTAATATATACATTCCATCAGTCACTCTCAAACTATGAAAACAATCTAAAGCCTACTTTCAAGTTTTCCTTCAGAGTCATCTGAATTTTTTCAGTCTTTTCCTGCCTTTGCTCTTATTTGCTCCTATTTCCTCTTTTTTCCCCCTTGCTCATTGTGAAGAATATCAATTCTGATATAGCTTCTCAGTAACATAAGCCATTTAATAAGTAAACTCTGGCCTAAAAATTATCTCTAAGCTGATATATCTTTGATTCAATGAGAGTGCACTATGGAACTGACAGATCCAACTATGCACACTTTCGTTATGAAATAATTGGTTCCAGGAAATGTATCCCAAAAAATGTTATCACTCGAACCCCAGACCTGACAGTGTAAACGGGCTTGCCAGAATCCCCAGTTATTGCTTTTCTTGCAAGGAACAAGTATGAAGGGTTCCAAAAGTAAGACTAAGAGAAGCCACTGCGAAGGACAACTTCTGCCTTCCAGATCCGGGCTTTCTGTGGTATTGTGCCTCTCCCTGACAAACACATCTTTGATGAATCCTTCCATTTCCCAGCTGAGAATTAATATCCAATAGAAGACACATAAAAAGAAGACGCTCCAAGGCCAGAGTAGAGTTTAGAGTTTGACCAAGGTAATACTTCCCTAGTGACCAGTCTTTAAAATACCACTCTCTACAGCAATATTGGTAATCAAACCAAAAAACAGACCGAAAAAAAAAAAACAGAATTCTTTCCTCTAATAAAATCTTATGAGGGGAAGCACCATATGCTAAAAGATAAGCAGGAGTTGTCCTGGTGGAGTTGGAGAGGGGTAGGGAACAGCAGAGTCCTACCCTGTAAGGTCGCCTTTGCCCCAAGGCACCATCAAGGAATCATGGGGTTTAAAGAACAAAATCTGAAAACAACCACTGCAGAGGACCCCCAGAATCTCCTACTGCGTCTCAGAGGACCGGACAGGAAAGAAATACATTTATCCACAAATACCTATAAGCAGTATGGCAAATATAACTGTCTATAGGGTTTTTTCCTGAGCATAAAAATAAATCAGATAGTCACTAAAAGGAAATGTGATATGCTATCTGAAAAGTTAATATATACATTCCATCAGTCACTCTCAAACTATGAAAACAATCTAAAGCCTACTTTCAAGTTTTCCTTCAGAGTCATCTGAATTTTTTCAGTCTTTTCCTGCCTTTGCTCTTATTTGCTCCTATTTCCTCTTTTTTCCCCCTTGCTCATTGTGAAGAATATCAATTCTGATATAGCTTCTCAGTAACATAAGCCATTTAATAAGTAAACTCTGGCCTAAAAATTATCTCTAAGCTGATATATCTTTGATTCAATGAGAGTGCACTATGGAACTGACAGATCCAACTATGCACACTTTCGTTATGAAATAATTGGTTCCAGGAAATGTATCCCAAGAATTAAAATTTTTCATGTTATCACTCACTCATTATAGGATAGGATGGCAATCCTCACTGGAAAACTCAGTGCCTCAAATTAAAAGCCAAAGAAATCTCACCTATAGTCGCTTTGTCAGTCTCTATCTCTGCCAATAAATCTCCTTCATTTAGCTTCTCACCCACTTTTTTTTCCCATCTCTGAACTGTGCCCATGGTCATGGTGGGAGAGAGGGCAGGAAGAACCACCTGTAGAAACAAACATATATAATTACTGAACAGTAGGAAGCTTTGGACACAGTGGCAGGCAGGCAAGTAAACAGTATTATGAAATGAAAGCAACTCTGATAATCCAATTTCCCATCTGCTGGATGACCCTCCAACAGCAACAGCCCAGCGCCTCAATAGTGTCGCTACGAATAAATCCTTCAAATCTCAAGCTTTCATAGTACCAGTGATACTCTGACCCACCGTCCAAAGTTGAAAACAATGGACAGAGGGGAAAGATTGCTTTCCAGACACTTAAAATCATTCCTCAATAAATACCTAAACACAGAATATCTTCTCATCTTTCTGGACATGTAGCTCATATTATAGTTTTTCATCTTCACAGAATGACCTTAGTTCAGACCTCTCCACTAAAATTTCACCATGTATTTTACTGCAATTGGCCTTTTCCTGCAGAGGAAACTGAATTTCTCACAAACCCTGCAGATACTTTTTAAAATTGTTATTTATTTATTTATTTTTGGCTGGGCTGTGTCTTCATTGCTGCACACGGGCTTTCTCCAGAGGTGGTGAACAGGGAATATTCTCTAGTGGCAATGCAGGGCCTTCCGTTGTACTGGCTTCTCGTGTTGCAGAACACAGGCTCTAGGCGTGCAGGCTCAGTGGCTGGGGCTCTGGGCTCCAGAGCACAGGTCTCAGTAGTTGTGGCACACGAGCTTCGCTGCTCTTCAGCACGTGAGACTCTTCCTGGGTCAAGGATCGCACCTGTGACCCCTGCATTGACAGGTGGATTCTTAACCACTAGCCCACAAGGGAAGTTCTTCCCAGATAGTTTTTCAAAATAAAAAACTAATATCAAGAACTGTTTGGGACTCCCCTGGCAGCCCAGTGGTTTAGACCGTTTCAAATGCAGCAGGGCACAAGTTCAACCCATGCTTGGGGAACTAAGATCCTGAATGCCACATGGCATGACAGAAAAAAACCAAAGCAACAACAAAAGCCTGTCCTACAATAGTTACTTCCACCAAAGGAACAGACAGATTGACTAACCTAACTTAGAAGTTGCTTCCCTCATTATAGGATAGGACGGATTATAGGATAGGATTTAAATGGCTTGATGTCCACTGCATTTGGATGCTCACTCAGTTATTAATCCACAGACTGGCTTAATCTAAATTAGAAGTTGCTTCCCTATTTAAATGGCTTGATGTCCACTGAATTTGGATGCTCACTCAGTTATAAATTTTGTTTGTTATCTTCTCAGTCTTTTGTATCTAACTAATATAAAGATTACACGGAGAGAAAAGTTATTTCAAGTTCTGATGTCTCAGAAAGCTGTGGGTAAAAAAGTAAAACAAAACTTAGAACTCTTCGCCTTCCCTGGTGGTCCACCTGGTTTGGAATCACCTGCCAATGCAGGAGACATGTTTGATCCCTGGTCCAGGAAGAACCTACATGCCTCGGGGCCACAAAGCCCATGCACCACAACTACTAAGCCCATGCTCCAGAGCCACTGAGCTGAAGCTCATGTACCTAGAGTCTATGCTCTGCCACAAGAGAAGTCACCACAATGAGAAGGCCGAGCATCCAAGAACAAGAGAGCAGCCCCGCTCACTGCAACTAGAGAAAGTCCTCTTAGAGCAATGAAGACCCAGCACAGCCAAAATTTTTTAAAAAATTAAAAACTTGGGGTTTCCCTGGTGGTCCAGTGGGTAAAGAGTCTGCCTTGCAGTCCAAGAGGCACCGGGGATCCCTGGCCTGGGGAGATCCCACGTGCCGCAGAGCAGCTGGACTGGGGTGCCCAATTAGGAGCCAGTACTCTGGAGCGCATGAGCCCAGAGCCCGTGTTCTGCAACGAGAGAGGCCACTGCAATGGGAGGCCCACATGGGCCAAAGAACAAAGATGGATGAAAATAAATAAATAAATGAAAGACCAATAAAAGAGGCCAAAATTTAAAAAAAAAATTTACCCTTTAAAAAAAATGAAAAACTTTTTAATAAAAGACAAAAAAAAGGATTTTCTGATCAGGATGAAACTAATGTGTGTGAACTGCCCATCAAATTTTCATCATGAGTGAATGTTAGTAAAAGACCATGAAATAGAACAAGATGTCCAAAGAAGAAAAGTATTACTATACAAAAGTTTCCACAAATAAACTGAGCAAAGGAAAAGCTCTGGTCATAATCCTTTAGCAAAAATGCAGCTGGCTTTTATTCATTTCCAATATCTGAAACACATAACTATACATGGGATAATCCTAATATCTAATAAACCAGTTTCTTAGAAATAGATTTAGTCAATAGCATCAACAGTTGTCTGTATTTACCACTTTCAGCTTTGCTGTAATGCTACTATATATATCCTTTGACACTTATTCTTTATTGTCAGTTTAGTCTTTCCCTAATACTACTGGACTACTTCACTTACTCTGAGAAAATTGAACACCATATGTCAAATAAAAACACTAACTGGGGACTTGCACTCAAGACAGTACTTGGAACCTACTAAAAAATATTTCTACAGATAATAGACATTAAGTACAAATCATGCTCAAAAAATTACGTACTGTTGTTGAATGAACAGTACCAAACATTACCCGATCTGCCACGCTGAGGCTGGGAAAGGTTAAAAGTGAAGCTCATGTACCTAGAGTCTATGCTCTGCCACAAGAGAAGTCACCACAATGAGAAGGCCGAGCATCCAAGAACAAGAGAGCAGCCCCGCTCACTGCAACTAGAGAAAGTCCTCTTAGAGCAATGAAGACCCAGCACAGCCAAAATTTTTTAAAAAATTAAAAACTTGGGGTTTCCCTGGTGGTCCAGTGGGTAAAGAGTCTGCCTTGCAGTCCAAGAGGCACCGGGGATCCCTGGCCTGGGGAGATCCCACGTGCCGCAGAGCAGCTGGACTGGGGTGCCCAATTAGGAGCCAGTACTCTGGAGCGCATGAGCCCAGAGCCCGTGTTCTGCAACGAGAGAGGCCACTGCAATGGGAGGCCCACATGGGCCAAAGAACAAAGATGGATGAAAATAAATAAATAAATGAAAGACCAATAAAAGAGGCCAAAATTTAAAAAAAAAATTTACCCTTTAAAAAAAATGAAAAACTTTTTTTTAATAAAAAGACAAAAAAAAGGATTTTCTGATCAGGATGAAACTAATGTGTGTGAACTGCCCATCAAATTTTCATCATGAGTGAATGTTAGTAAAAGACCATGAAATAGAACAAGATGTCCAAAGAAGAAAAGTATTACTATACAAAAGTTTCCACAAATAAACTGAGCAAAGGAAAAGCTCTGGTCATAATCCTTTAGCAAAAAATGCAGCTGGCTTTTATTCATTTCCAATATCTGAAACACATAACTATACATGGGATAATCCTAATATCTAATAAACCAGTTTCTTAGAAATAGATTTAGTCAATAGCATCAACAGTTGTCTGTATTTACCACTTTCAGCTTTGCTGTAATGCTACTATATATATCCTTTGACACTTATTCTTTATTGTCAGTTTAGTCTTTCCCTAATACTACTGGACTACTTCACTTACTCTGAGAAAATTGAACACCATATGTCAAATAAAAACACTAACTGGGGACTTGCACTCAAGACAGTACTTGGAACCTACTAAAAAATATTTCTACAGATAATAGACATTAAGTACAAATCATGCTCAAAAAATTACGTACTGTTGTTGAATGAACAGTACCAAACATTACCCGATCTGCCACGCTGAGGCTGGGAAAGGTTAAAAGAACTATCCAAGGACACACACCTGGAAATAACAACTAAGAATAAACGCTGTCAATTTTCATGTTTAAATTTCTTTTAACTTTCAAATGACAAAAACTAGTCATATTTAATGCCAGTGTCCAGGATGTGACTCATTTATGAAAAGTAATGAATAAATAATAAATTGTCTAGAGTAACCACCCAGAGGCTGAGCCTCACCTGCATGTGTGTAGGGTACGAGCTGCCAGGAGCCTGAGCGGAAGGCGTAGGTGATGGAGCTGTGGCAGCAGGGCTTGGTACTGGGGCTGCTTGTGGGGCAGGTGCTGCCGAAGAATCCAGTGTATAATTTTTAAAGGCCTCAATATCTTCAGGTCTAAGGAAGAGAAAGAATGCATAAGTATAAGGGGAAGAGAAGAAAATGGCAACCCACTCCAGTGGTCTTGTCTGGAAAATTCCACGGACAGAGAAGCAAGGCAAGCTACAGTCCGTGGGGTCTCAAATATATATATAGGGCTTCCCTGATGGCTCAGAGGTGAGGAATCTGCCTGCAATGCAGAAGACCCAGGTTCCACCCCTGGGTTGGGAAGATCCCCCTGAAGGAGGACACAGCAACCCACTCCAGTATTTTTCCCTGGAGAATTCCACGGATGCAGGAGTCTGGCAGGCTGCAGTCCATGGGGTCACACAGAGTCGGACACAACTGAAGTGACTAAGCAGCAACAGCAGCAAGGGGATTATGAAGTAGATTTAGAAGTCTTTACCTAACTTCCTGACTCTGAGTTCAAATACTCCACTTAAGCACCGGACCTTCACAGACGGCCATGGTCCTACTCACTTTTCCACTGTAATACAGATGACTGCTCCCACTGGAACATCCCTGGTACCTTCAGCAACAAGTATCTTTGCCATGTAACACTCCTCCAAGCTCTCGAACCCAACAGTTGCTTTGTCAGTTTCAACCTTTGAACACAAAAGCAGGAGCTTAGGCTTCTGCTGCCAGTAAGAAGTTTATCTAAAATAATACCGTTCAAAGCGGAGTCAGAAACAGAAAGACAAATACCATAATATATCACTGTGGAATCTAAAATGGCACATATGAACTTTATCGATAAAAAAGAAATGAATTCGGAGGGCAGGCTTGTTGTTGAGGGGTCGGGCCAGACAGGAACACAGCCTGGAGTCTGGGATTACCACATGTAAACAATGACATACAGAATGGATAACAACATGGTTCTACTCTATTGCACCAGGAATGATATTCAGTTATCTGTGATAAGCCATGATGAAACAGAGTACTTAACACAACACTGTAAATCAACTATACATCAAAAAAAAAAAAAAAATCATACAGTTCAACAGTCATGTGAAAATAAAACCTCTATCACAGGTTTTAAAGAATTACAATTAAAAACGTCCAGGCTAAAAATCAGTTTGGCTAGCTGCTGCTAACTTGGCTAACCAATCTCTAACACCAAAGTGTAAACAACATCTTCAGTTTCTTAAGCAAAAGGAATAATTACCCAGTCAGAAAACTGACTGCTCAGTTTAGCTAAGCTAGTCCCTTCTAACTCACTTCCAACTTACCTCTGCAATTAGCTCACCCTCATTGATCTTTTCTCCTTCCTTCTTCTCCCAGCGGGCTATGGTCCCTGCTTGCATTGTAGGGGAAAGTGAGGGCAGTGGAACCTGAAGGAGAAAAGGGAGAGATAAGAGCTACCTAACTCTCAATTTGGTGTACTACTTCATTCAATTCGGTCCAATTTAATGCCAAAGTCGGAGTCCCCTCACACACTGGGCAAGCGGCCTGTAAAGGGAGTTCCCGCCACCAGAAGGACACTGCTCCACAGTACGGTGCGGTCTCACAGTGGGTGCTTAGCAGACATCCCACAGACCGTCCCAGGCTTGGAGCTCTTCTTTCAATGGAACGGGTTAGACGGAAGTCTACAGCTCTTTCCTCAACAGAACAGATCAGAAGAGGGAAGCTCAAGAGCTACAGCAAAGTTGGGTAATGGAGAAGGGACAGGGACACAGAATATACCAGGAGGGGGGTGGAGGTGGAGGCTCACCAAGGCCTCTAAGGAAGGATCCCAAGCCAAAGGTCTGCCATGAAGGACAACGGAGTCCCGCGAAGGACAGGTCTGGGCTTACCTTCTGATGCGGGGGGAGGCTATACCAGCGGCGGCTAGGCGATTCCCAAAGCTGCAACAGGACGCGATTCCGCGGTGCGGCCCACGAGATGTGGCTGCAACCGCAGAGTGCCCGGACCGTGCCATGCCCTGTGGTCCGATCGATAAAAAGAAATGAATTGGAGGGCAGGCTTGTTGTTGAGGGGTCGGGCCAGACAGGAACACAGCCTGGAGTCTGGGATTACCACATGTAAACAATGACATACAGAATGGATAACAACATGGTTCTACTCTATTGCACCAGGAATGATATTCAGTTATCTGTGATAAGCCATGATGAAACAGAGTACTTAACACAACACTGTAAATCAACTATACATCAAAAAAAAAAAAAAAATCATACAGTTCAACAGTCATGTGAAAATAAAACCTCTATCACAGGTTTTAAAGAATTACAATTAAAAACGTCCAGGCTAAAAATCAGTTTGGCTAGCTGCTGCTAACTTGGCTAACCAATCTCTAACACCAAAGTGTAAACAACATCTTCAGTTTCTTAAGCAAAAGGAATAATTACCCAGTCAGAAAACTGACTGCTCAGTTTAGCTAAGCTAGTCCCTTCTAACTCACTTCCAACTTACCTCTGCAATTAGCTCACCCTCATTGATCTTTTCTCCTTCCTTCTTCTCCCAGCGGGCTATGGTCCCTGCTTGCATTGTAGGGGAAAGTGAGGGCAGTGGAACCTGAAGGAGAAAAGGGAGAGATAAGAGCTACCTAACTCTCAATTTGGTGTACTACTTCATTCAATTCGGTCCAATTTAATGCCAAAGTCGGAGTCCCCTCACACACTGGGCAAGCGGCCTGTAAAGGGAGTTCCCGCCACCAGAAGGACACTGCTCCACAGTACGGTGCGGTCTCACAGTGGGTGCTTAGCAGACATCCCACAGACCGTCCCAGGCTTGGAGCTCTTCTTTCAATGGAACGGGTTAGACGGAAGTCTACAGCTCTTTCCTCAACAGAACAGATCAGAAGAGGGAAGCTCAAGAGCTACAGCAAAGTTGGGTAATGGAGAAGGGACAGGGACACAGAATATACCAGGAGGGGGGTGGAGGTGGAGGCTCACCAAGGCCTCTAAGGAAGGATCCCAAGCCAAAGGTCTGCCATGAAGGACAACGGAGTCCCGCGAAGGACAGGTCTGGGCTTACCTTCTGATGCGGGGGGAGGCTATACCAGCGGCGGCTAGGCGATTCCCAAAGCTGCAACAGGACGCGATTCCGCGGTGCGGCCCACGAGATGTGGCTGCAACCGCAGAGTGCCCGGACCGTGCCATGCCCTGTGGTCGTGCTGCTGCAACGAGCCGGAGCCGAGCCAGCCTGCGGGGTCACGCGCGGAGCTCCCGGCTCCTCCCGCAAGGCCGCCCACCGAGCCCCGAATCCTGCCCGGGGCGCGGCATTCTGGGCCCGTCGCGCACAGACGCGCCACATCGTGCCTCGGACCCCACACCCCAAAACCCAACGCCGTCTCCGGAGTGACCTCTCCTAGAGCAGCGCGGCGTTGCCGTCAGCCGCGCCGCGCGGCCGCAAGGTGTCGTAAAAGCGGCTGTAACGATTCACCCGACCCGCATCCCGGACCAGACCTGTGAACGTACTGTCTTCCTCCTAGGAATGGGGAAAAGGGTGGCCCCGAGCGGGTTGAGGAGGCTGTAGAGCCAGGAGGGGCAGGGCCGTCGCAGCAGGCCGAATCTGGGAGGATTGGGCGTGGAGAGGAGTGGAGGGTGGCGGGCTCCATGGTGGTGGAGGCATCTCAGCGGGGAACGGGACCTGAGTGCTGGGAAGGGCGCGACCAAAAGAGAGGGAACTAAAAAGGCGGCGAGCGCCGGGCTGCTGGAGGTAAAGCGCTCGGAGGTGGCAGAGGGGCGTGGCCGGGCTTTGAGGATGAGTGGGAAGGGGCTCCAGGACCAGCTGGGCGCGAAGAGCCCGCGGGCGTAGAGCGGGTCTAGGCCCTCCGGCGGGGGTTTATCCGAAGGGGCACCTCTGACCTCGCAGGTTGCGCCCCCAACCTCAGCACATTCCATGGCTACCGGGTTTGGGGCCTCGCTCCACGCAGGCTCTACTGGGTTATAGAGACTCAGTTTCATGTTTGTTGCCCAGCAGGAAGCGGGATGAATAGGTGTTCCAGCCAAACGGTGTGAAGGGCAGCCGAATGGAAGATAGATTCCCACATTCAAGAGTGCTGAAGCAAGAATATGCATGTTCTCTGTTGTATGGAGACACAAGTTTACAAAACAGATTTCTGATTCTAATTTGCCATAGATTCCCTTCCACTTACATGTTACCCTTCTACTGTAGGGTTATCCTCCTGTAATTAGAAAATAATCTCATTTCTGAGCGGAAAGTGGTGTTAGACTAAAGAAACACGTGTATTTATCACCCAGTATGCAGATATAAGAAATAGGAAAACCAGCGTTTGAAAATCATGTTCAACTTTGCTGGTAGTTAAACATTTGGAAAATATTACCTGAAGGCACTATTTCAAACCTACTTAAATTGGAAGCGTTAAAAAGTCTAAAATCAAAAAAAAAAAAAAAAAAAAGGCTAAAATCTCCGTATTAATGAAGTTGAAGAGAAAGCGATATATGTAAGCACTGAATATTGCTTGTTTTTAGAGATGACAATATTGTAGGAAATACGCAGCAAAAAAATGTTTGCAGATTTTCCCAAGGTCCTAAATCTTTATAACGGAAAAAGAATTGGAAAAATGTACCCCAAAAATGAGGAAAAGCTTACGGAGGTACAGCTGTCTAACAGAATAATACGCAGGAAGTACAGCTGAGAAAAAAGTTTTCAAATTATATGGAAAGGCATATTGGAAATAAGAGTAGAGCAATTATATTGTTTCAATTATGTAAAACTACTTATGAATAACAACTGGAAGAAGCAATGGAAGAATGTGATTAGTAAAAGGGCTTATACTGTACCTATAAATTATTATAAAAATGTTTTAACAGTTTTGAATTGGCCAAGATAGTGCCTCAGACGGTAAAGAAGTTACCTGCAGTGCAGGAGACCTGGGTTCAATCCCTGGGTCAGGAAGATCCCCTGGAGAAATAAATGGCAACCCACTCCAGTACTCTTGCCTGGAGAATTCCATGGACTGAGAAGCTGACAGGCTACAGTCTATGGCGTCGCAAAGAGTCGAACATGACTGAGTGACTAACACTTAAAGCCATTTAAGATATCTTGCACCACAGTATTCCCACTGAATATGAATTTAGTAAGTGGATCTAAATTGCTTTAAATTACTTTTTATAAGATGATCTTCAGTTTGCTGTTCATTGACTTAGGTAGCCTTGCTTAAGCCTTCTTTAGCATTTTTCAGTGCATAGCAAGTTTGCATTTTGAATATCCTTTTGACAGGTGTAGATAATCATGAGCGAGCATGAGAGGTGAAACAGTTCAGGAGTGGTAGGTTTACCCCGGAGACAAGCAAGGAATAATTAGGTTTGTCATATCAGTTCTTTGACACTTGCAGAATGATATTACTGATATAAAGAGGAATTAGTTGGTAGTAAAAGTTCTTTACAGAATTAATTTTAACATAATGATGGAGTAACCCAGTTAAAATGGATTGTGATTAATAGTTGAAAATAACATAATTGGAAGGCAAGTGAAAGCACCCAGGGCTAAAGATTTGGATATATAAAACATTTAAAGTAATAAATGAAGGTTAAGTTTTAGGAAAGCAGCTTTCAAATTAATTTGGAAGTTCAGATTCTTTTATTTGATATATTTCTGAAAGCCACTTGTTAAGGTTTCTTGCTTTTGCAAGAGACTGTTTTGTCATACAGTTTAAGAGTCTTGGGTTCTTATTTGTTTGAACGTTTATATATAATGTCAAAATTAGTGCTAAATAAATGAATTTTCTTTGATAGTACAATCTTTTTTGCACTTACATTAGAAATACCCATAGTAGTATCTGTAGCAATAAAGTAATCCTTATCTCCACTCCCCAAGTAATGAGTAAACATGCTACCAGGGAGATCACTTGAGGAAATTTACTTTCACTAAATGTAAATGGCTTTCTTGATTAATTTCAGTCGATAAACACAGGTTAAAATTACGAATGGCATTTAGTTTGCAAACTCCATTTTATTCAGTTTGTTTCTGTTTTGGATTTTTTTAACTGGTTCACAAATCTGGTACATACAGGCAGTTAAAACTGGTTATCACTTTGATAATCAGAAGCCTCTGGTATAACACAGTCTTTATGAAAACATTGTAAAACATAATACATGGTAATAATCTCTTTGAAAGCAATGGTCGCAAACATCCATATTTCTAAGAAAATATAACTTTACATATATATTTTAAGCAAGCTATACCCTCTTACATAAATGCAGCCAATAGGAGTGTGCAATCATAATGCTTATTTTATGGAAAAAATGAAAAATATTATAATTATGAACTGTTTTTTAGTAATTAGAGTCTTTTTGAACATAGAGCATAAAGATATCTTCTTTAATTTACAACCAACTTGGTCAAAAAGAGCTGAAAAGTTGCTCAGTAAATAGAATTGCCATTACAGTACCAAGTAAGTTCAACCAAAGTTCTTTAGGCAGAAATTGTAAAGTGTTCCATTTCCAGCTACTTTAGTTAACTGAGTATTAGTCTTCAGTTTTTAAATGATGACTGTTTAAGGAACTGAACTTTTTATTAACTTAGCTTTTTATGAGACGGTAATTTTTTAAATTGGGTTTAGAGATTATTTCATGAGCTCTAAATATTTCTAGTTCTTTAGTTTTCTCAAAGAAAAACAGCAGTATCAGGAGACTATCCCACTCAAATGCCAGAAGGGGGCAATACTCTATGTCACAAGGCCTCCTAGTATATCCAATAGGAGACCATACAAACCAGAATGAATCAATGCACACTCCTCCTAAAAGGCTCCGCTGTCTAGAAACTGCAATGAGGATTACCAACACATTTTATAAAAACATACTGGCCTGCCTTCTTGTAATGGGGGTGCTTACTTATTACCCATGGCCTATGAGGTTAATGAGCTATTAAATCAACTGAAGCTTTCTATGGAGGCACTAAGGCCATGCAGCTCCTTTTCCAAAAGACACATAGATAAAAGACAAAGAAGGTAACGGACTCTGAAAATTTTCTGAATTAATTTCCTCTGAAAACTTAAATTTACTTAAGAATAGAATGTCTGATGAAAGAAAACTGATTTAAGAGACAGTCAAGATAAACTGTACTGAAAATACAGTAACAAATTTTAGCCTGATAACCCTCATGCTGTATGCTGGCTTATAGCAAAACACTAAAATTCATGCAACAGAGAAACTGGTGATGTAAGGACGTTTTTCTGCAGACTTCCAGGGCAGGGGCGGGGCAAAAAAAAAGAGGTGAATATTATTGTTTTACTCTGTTAGCTTTCATGATGAATTATTCTTGATTAACTTATTCTTAATTTAACTGACTTTCTTAAATTGTCCCAGTCATTTCTGATGAGAAATCAGTCTTCAGTAGGAGACCAGGTAAATTTACATGAAGGACAACAGGTGTCTTTTGAGATCTCTCGGTCAGCTAAAGGAGCCTTCAAAGAGGTTCTGTAAAACTAAAGATATCTTCTTTAATTTACAACCAACTTGGTCAAAAGAGCTGAAAAGTTGCTCAGTAAATAGAATTGCCATTACAGTACCAAGTAAGTTCAACCAAAGTTCTTTAGGCAGAAATTGTAAAGTGTTCCATTTCCAGCTACTTTAGTTAACTGAGTATTAGTCTTCAGTTTTTAAATGATGACTGTTTAAGGAACTGAACTTTTTATTAACTTAGCTTTTTATGAGACGGTAATTTTTTAAATTGGGTTTAGAGATTATTTCATGAGCTCTAAATATTTCTAGTTCTTTAGTTTTCTCAAAGAAAAACAGCAGTATCAGGAGACTATCCCACTCAAATGCCAGAAGGGGGCAATACTCTATGTCACAAGGCCTCCTAGTATATCCAATAGGAGACCATACAAACCAGAATGAATCAATGCACACTCCTCCTAAAAGGCTCCGCTGTCTAGAAACTGCAATGAGGATTACCAACACATTTTATAAAAACATACTGGCCTGCCTTCTTGTAATGGGGGTGCTTACTTATTACCCATGGCCTATGAGGTTAATGAGCTATTAAATCAACTGAAGCTTTCTATGGAGGCACTAAGGCCATGCAGCTCCTTTTCCAAAAGACACATAGATAAAAGACAAAGAAGGTAACGGACTCTGAAAATTTTCTGAATTAATTTCCTCTGAAAACTTAAATTTACTTAAGAATAGAATGTCTGATGAAAGAAAACTGATTTAAGAGACAGTCAAGATAAACTGTACTGAAAATACAGTAACAAATTTTAGCCTGATAACCCTCATGCTGTATGCTGGCTTATAGCAAAACACTAAAATTCATGCAACAGAGAAACTGGTGATGTAAGGACGTTTTTCTGCAGACTTCCAGGGCAGGGGGCGGGGCAAAAAAAAAGAGGTGAATATTATTGTTTTACTCTGTTAGCTTTCATGATGAATTATTCTTGATTAACTTATTCTTAATTTAACTGACTTTCTTAAATTGTCCCAGTCATTTCTGATGAGAAATCAGTCTTCAGTAGGAGACCAGGTAAATTTACATGAAGGACAACAGGTGTCTTTTGAGATCTCTCGGTCAGCTAAAGGAGCCTTCAAAGAGGTTCTGTAAAACTAACTCCACAACTAAAATGGCTGGTAGAACTGGAACAGGAGTTGTCCTTGGTATGCTTGTAATAAAATAAAGCTTGTTCTGAAACCACAAGGACTGGTAAGAAGAAAAGACCCTGTATAAAAGCTACCAGGTTCCCTAGAAAATGGATACAGTATACAGAATATGAGAATATACAGAATTCACACTCAAGTTATAAAAATAGACATGGTTCTTGGACATAAAGCAAATGAGTACAAGAGAATTCTCCAAACATGAGTTGTTTTTAAAAGACACATCTATATAAAACAACAAAATGTCTCAGAGCTCTAACAAGTAGTCTGTTGAAATGGCTGAAAACAGGAGATGAACTAGAGACAGACAGGTCAAGAACCCAGAGCTGATCTGTCTGACTCTTCCGCTTGGCAGTGTACATCGGTGATCATAGGCAGACTGCTTTGGAGACTGATACATAAATATGTATTTATAGTATAGATCTATACATCAGATTGGTTGAATGAATGAAAAAAACTCAAGATACGAAGTAATCTCTGAAAGCTTAACTCTTTTAGCTTCTACAATTGACAGTGTTGCACATCAGAAAGGATTCTAGGTTTTTTCACCCAGAATCAGCCCTGCCATTCACAACTCATGCCCATGTCCCCATGGTTTCTACTGTGCCCAAAAGGATTGGCCTCGACAGAATATGTAACAGAAACGAACTCTGTCCTTGACATGAAGAGGGGCAGACCAGTAACTCATGCTTAGTACGTACAAATCACAAACACTGAAAGTAATGTCTGTTTGCTTTGAACTGCAAAGGAGATGCCATGAGCTAAAGAAAGTCATGAGAAAAAGAAAGTCAAGAAGATATGGGTAGCAGCACCTTTCCATACCCGCCTGGATCTGAAAGGAGACTTTCACTCCTTATTCCTTTCAAACACAAAGTTCATCAGTTAGAAGGGGCAAAAAAATGGCTCTAAAGTTAGAGTCCACAGAGAAGAACAAGCAGTACATGAAATACGCCCTCTGTGGGCTACAGGACAAGTTGCAGAACCAGTTAAGACACAAGAGGCAGCCCAAGGTCTTAATTATGGTTTTAGCACAATACAGCACAATATGGGCAGCCCTTTTCTAATCCAGTCGACAATTCAGCACCATCCACGTCCAGTCCAAAAAAATTCCTGAAGAGTGGGCTTTCCTCTTTGGTACCACCTTCTTGAGTTATTCTTGGTTTGCCATAGCTGCCAAGAAGCAAAAAAGCTGGTACCTCCACCTTGTCTGTGAGTACAAATGCTGGGACTCTGATTGCTGCAACCACTGAGGCCAATTAAAATAATACTGTCACCCATAGGAGTGATGCGTCCATTCCCAGGTTCCAGATAATAGCAGCCATGCCCATATAGGAGCGGGATCATCCATCCCCATTGGTTAAGGCCTTCGGTTTGTTGTCCTCAGAGTAAAGTAAAACACTGTGTTCCCACGGACAAGGGACTCCAGAAGAACCCATGGTCTACTTTTGGACAGAAATTTTAAGTACCACACATGCCAGGCACACAAACAGGACTGGCCTATGGCTGGCACACTTGGAGAAGCTTCTCTTTTGGCAGCACGAACTAAAAACTTCTTGGTGTATTCTGGTTTCAGTCCTCTTTCCTGAGTGAAGCAGCCAGGGAGTGCCAACTTGCGCCAAGTCCCCAGGCTAATACTCGGCATTAATTCTCTCCATGGTCTTCTTCCACCCAGGCTACAATTTTCCCTTCCCATCCAGGGATGGCATCATCATCGTGGAAAACCTAAAGAAAGAAGAAAAGCCAGCCATGAAAAAAATTAGGAGACTGGGAGTCTTGATGAATACCCGTGGTTGATAAAAAAGATCTCAAACATAAAGGATAAAAAAGTATAAAAATGTATAGAAGAAAGCCTTGAGTTATATCCTGTGTCCCTTTGATTTTGTCTCTAAAATTAAAAAAAAAATAAAATTGACCCTTAAACAACATAGAGGCACAACCCACCCCCTTCCCTGCCTGGCCCTGTGCAGTCAAAAATTCACATATAACTTCACAGTCTGCCCTCCATAGCCACAGTTTTACATCCTCAGATTCAATCAAGCACTGATTGTATAATACTATAGTATATATTTATTGAGAAGTGTCTGCATATAAGTAGACCCATGCAGTTCAAATCCATACAGTTCAAGGGTCAACTGTGAATGTGTGTGTGTGTATATATATATATATATGACTTATATATTCTAAGCTTCACATCTATGGAATGGTAAAAGTACCCCTGTAGTACTGCTTTGTTCATAGAGATTTATAAGAATTAATAAATTACTAACAATAGAACTAACTTTGGGCTTCCCAGGAGAAAGCACTACTATAAACATTTAGAAGAGAAAGGGAAAATTTTTTGGTCCCAGGCATTGTAAAGAAAGTGTTAGAACAAAGACTAATCTTTTAACATGTGTGCATGTAGTTCTTTTCATTCATTTATTCATTTCTTAAGCCACTAACAGAACAAGGTTAAGGAAGAAATATATACATATATATATATATATATTTTGGCCATGCCATGTGGCATGTAGGATCTTAGTTCCCCAACCAGGAACTGAACCTGTGCCCCTGTGATGGAAGCAGGGAGTCTTAACAACTGGACCACCAGGGAATTCCAGGAAATCTTTAAAAAAAAATAAAATATTGGCTTTTCCAATCTAATACCTCAGAACTCTCAAAAAATAAACAAAAAAAAGGTGTTTTTGGTAGATGCATTATAAAGACAAGTGGTAGGCTAAGAAAATAGTCAAGGAGTGAGAACAAGCCTAGATGACTTTGCAGAATTTCCTCATTTTTATTATCAGAGAAACTACTACCACAATATACAGTTTCATATATTCAAGCCAGATTGTTTATTTGGCTCTACATAGGAAGCAGAAAGTTTTCTGAGGTTTGGCTACAGATAGAAAAAAGACCCCAAACACAAGCTTTTGTTCAGTGTGGGTGCTTTATTTTCCCTAACAAAACTTTTTCCTTTTTTTTTTTTTTTAATTTTCTGGGGCATGTGGGATCTTAGTTTACCAACCTGGTATCAAACCTGCACTCACTGCATTGGAAATACAGAGTCTCATTCATTGGACTTCCAGGGAAGTCCCTAAAACTTTTTCCTTTTCAAAATAAAAATTCTAAGTTTGATCAGCATGATTAAGTCCTTCAACTAAAGAAGCTATCAATTTCCTGGGCCTTCTCAGTCTAGAGTAATCAACTGGCCTGAGGCAGTGGGACCCTCTGCTGACCTGGTTAGGGAATACGGGTACTTCTGGGTACTAGTCCTTGAGTCTTAGGGTTCAAGACCAACCAGCAATACCACCCAGACTCCCCGTGGGTTCCGTACCTCCTCCTTAACAGTGCCAAACTCAGGATCCAGTGCTTTGAAGTGATACCGATGATTTCCCTCCCGGTCAATAGAACTAACTTTGGGCTTCCCAGGAGAAAGCACTACTATAAACATTTAGAAGAGAAAGGGAAAATTTTTTGGTCCCAGGCATTGTAAAGAAAGTGTTAGAACAAAGACTAATCTTTTAACATGTGTGCATGTAGTTCTTTTCATTCATTTATTCATTTCTTAAGCCACTAACAGAACAAGGTTAAGGAAGAAATATATACATATATATATATATATATTTTGGCCATGCCATGTGGCATGTAGGATCTTAGTTCCCCAACCAGGAACTGAACCTGTGCCCCTGTGATGGAAGCAGGGAGTCTTAACAACTGGACCACCAGGGAATTCCAGGAAATCTTTAAAAAAAAATAAAATATTGGCTTTTCCAATCTAATACCTCAGAACTCTCAAAAAATAAACAAAAAAAAGGTGTTTTTGGTAGATGCATTATAAAGACAAGTGGTAGGCTAAGAAAATAGTCAAGGAGTGAGAACAAGCCTAGATGACTTTGCAGAATTTCCTCATTTTTATTATCAGAGAAACTACTACCACAATATACAGTTTCATATATTCAAGCCAGATTGTTTATTTGGCTCTACATAGGAAGCAGAAAGTTTTCTGAGGTTTGGCTACAGATAGAAAAAAGACCCCAAACACAAGCTTTTGTTCAGTGTGGGTGCTTTATTTTCCCTAACAAAACTTTTTCCTTTTTTTTTTTTTTTAATTTTCTGGGGCATGTGGGATCTTAGTTTACCAACCTGGTATCAAACCTGCACTCACTGCATTGGAAATACAGAGTCTCATTCATTGGACTTCCAGGGAAGTCCCTAAAACTTTTTCCTTTTCAAAATAAAAATTCTAAGTTTGATCAGCATGATTAAGTCCTTCAACTAAAGAAGCTATCAATTTCCTGGGCCTTCTCAGTCTAGAGTAATCAACTGGCCTGAGGCAGTGGGACCCTCTGCTGACCTGGTTAGGGAATACGGGTACTTCTGGGTACTAGTCCTTGAGTCTTAGGGTTCAAGACCAACCAGCAATACCACCCAGACTCCCCGTGGGTTCCGTACCTCCTCCTTAACAGTGCCAAACTCAGGATCCAGTGCTTTGAAGTGATACCGATGATTTCCCTCCCGGTCAATAGCCACTTTAAAATCCTTCAGTGTCACCTCCCCCAACCTGCAACAAAAGGGAGAACACTGAAATAGACTGTCTATCAGCAGGTTGGAAAGATAAGATGTTAGTTTTAAACCCAGGCCCCTGTCAAAGTCTCTGCTGTCAAAAATAGCATAGCCTTGTTAGGTCACCACCCATGATAACCGAGATGATTCCCAAACAGCAGAAGCTAGGAAGCCAGTCACTATCAGGGAATGTAAAGTGTGTTAGTCACTCAGTTTGTCGGACTCTTCAACTCCATGGACTGTAGCCCATGGGATCCTCTAGGCAAGAATACTGGAGTGAATAGCCATTGCCTTCTCCAGGGGATCGTTCCAAACCAGGGATCGAACCCACATCTTTTATACAGCAAGTTGATTCATTGCCATCTTAGCCACTAGGGAAGCCCCATTAGGGAATGTAAACGGCATTACAAATGGGCCAATCTGAGAATTTAAAATAGATTTATTTCTTTGGCAGCAGCCGAATCACTCTTTTTTGTTGTTTGTCTGGAAACAAGACAGTCTCTGAAATCTAATTTGTTAAACTATCAATATGTCTACGTTCTCTTGATTTCCTTCCTTTTTCAAACAATTAACCTCTTGACTTCAGAAAGCTACCCTCTAACCCAGACCTTTTAGAAACAATAAGCCTTAATACCTCTCAGCAGTTGGTTCCAGAGTTTAAACATCTTTATTTCAAAGCCATTTACTTTAGAAAGGAGTATATTAACAGAGAGAAGATTTTTTTTTTTTTTAAGATTTATTTTATTTGTTTGTTTTTGGGGGCGGGGGTCAGGTTGGGGAGGGAGGTGAGCGGGCAGGCCACTTGTATTGGTCTTTCATTTCTCTGTTTTCATCCGTCTTTGTTCTTTGGCTCCTGCGGGCCTCCCATCGCGGTGGCCTCTGTCGTTGCAGAGCGCTGGCTCTGGGCGCATGCGCTCCAGAGCTCCGGCTCGGTGACTGGACACATCAGTCCAGCCGCTCCGCGGCACGTGGGATCTTCCCAGGCCAGGGATGGAACTGGCGCCCCTTGCACTGCAAGGCGGTGTCCCTATCCACTGGACCACCCGGGGAAGCCCCTGAGAGAAGATTTTTTAACATGAATTCTCTTTAGATTAGATGTAGTTGTCAAGTAACAGCAAAGCTCAATAAGCAGTAAGTAGCCTTGGAATGCCAGGCTGTAATCCATAGCTCTACACAGGAGCTATTTTCAGCACTTCAGAAAGTGTTATTCCTGACCTGGAGCATCTCTGCATATCAGGACTGGAAGCACTGTTATTGTGTCTATACACTATAGCAGATCATGATGCGTCCCAGGTGACGCTAAAGGTTAGTGGTGAAGCTGGAACTTGAATCTGTTTCCCGTGCCCTTCTTACCACACTGCTTCTCAAACCTTGCAGCTGATTCCATGGGCAGTAACTAATGATTCTGCCTTCCTGCCCATTTTAAAGGAGAAATAACGACCCAGAATCTCACCTCTTTGGTATATTGACCATGAAGGGCGTGAGTGACCGGTCAGTGAAATAGAGCACTTTCGTGCAGGCGCTGCTGACGGCGGGAGAGCTCTGAGAGTGAGGCAGTTCTGCAATCAGAGAGACACTCGGAGGTCAGAATGTTCAGTCGGCTTCGCACAGCCCATCATTTCCAGTTATTCAAAATGTCCCAGGAGAATGAAGCTGCCTGAGGTCACAGCACAGTTTTCCCACTCTTGCCAAACACCTGGTCCATAGCGTGTGATCCACTGGAAGTCATCACTGAGGCCAGTAAGACAGGGGGTGCTTGGGACATGGATGACATCACAAGGACTGTCTTTTCTCACCAGTTCCAGGTGATTCTAGCAGGGGAACAGCAACTGTTCTGACAGACACTGTTCCCAAGAGTCAAAAGAGGTCAGAGAACCCATGCAAGATTTCAGGTAGGGGACTTCCCTGGTGGCACAGTGGGTAAGAATCTGCTTGCCAATGTAGGGGACATCGGCTCAATCTCAGGTCTGGGAAGATTCCACATGTCATGGAGCAACTAAGCCTGGGCATTACAACTACAGAGCCTCTGTGCTGCAACTACCGAAGCCAGAGTACCCTAGGGCCAAGCAGGTCACAACTACTGAGCCCGAGGCTCCAACTATTGAAGTATGTGGGGCTAGAGCCTGCGCTCTGCAACAAGGGAAGTCACCACAATGGGAAGCCAGCGCACTGCAACTCAGGAGTAGCCCTGGCTCATCAAAACTACATAAAACCCCCATGCAGCAACTAAGACTCAGCGCAGTCAAAAATAAAAATAAATAATAAATATAGCAGTGTGTACATGTCAAAAAAAATCAATTAAAAAATTTCAGTTAGGGAAGAATGGACACATAGCAGAAGCTGCAGATACTGGCAGCATTTTGATTGTTGAAATCAGTGATGGAGAATGCACATGGAATCCATGAAAAGACAGAAGCCAAGGAACCAGAGAAACTCAGAGTTCAAAGGGCCTTAAACTTCCAGTCTAAAAGAATTAATCTCCAAAATCTATAAGCAACTCGGACAACTTAGCACCAAAAAAACGAACAACCCAATCAAAAAATGGGAAAAAGATCTAAAGAGACGCCTCTCCAAAGAGGACATGCAGATGGCCCAAAAGCACATGAAACGATGCTCAACCTCGCTTACTATTAGAGAAATGCAAATTAAAACTACAATGAGATATCACCTCACACCCGTCAGAATGGCCATCATTAACAAATCGACAGAAAATAAATGCTGCAGAGGGTGCGGAGAAAAGGGAACCCTCTTGCATTGCTGGTGGGAATGTAAACTGATACAGCCTCTATGGAAGACAGTATGGAGATTCCTTAAAAAACTAAAAATAGAAGCACCCTACGACCCAGCAATCCCACTATTAGGCTTATATCCTGATGAAATAAAAACTGAAAGAAGCACCTGTACCCCAATGTTCATTGCAGCTCTCTATACAATAGCCATAACGTGGAAGCAACCTAGATGTCCATCAACAAATGAATGGATAAAGAAGCTCTGGTACATATATACAATGGAATACTACTCAGCTGTTAAAAGAAATGCAGAAGACTCAGTCCTAATGAGGTGGCTGGAGCTAAAACCTATCATAAAAAGTGAAGTAAGTCAAAAAGAGAAAGACAAGTACAGTATACTAACACATGTATATGGAATCTAGTAGGATGGTCATGATAACACACACAGTGAACTCATGGAAAAACAGACAAAGAATAGACATATGGACATTGTGGGGAAGAAACAGTGGGTGGGAGGCACGGAGGGAGTAACATGGAAACCTATACTGTCATGTGTGAAAAAGACAGCTATTGTCGTTGTCCTAAGGGAATAGGAGTGCTTACAATGGCTTCGTGTGATGGTCTGGAGGGGTAGGATGGGGGGACCTGGGAGGGGGGAGGTGACCAGGGATATGCATATGACTGATCTGGGAACATGCATGTCTATGAGCAACAAAACTCTGTAAAACCTTTAAAATAAAGAACTGAAAAAAAAAAAAACAACCTTCCAGTCTAAAAGGCAAAAAGCCTACTTTTTATCCTTAGCTGCATAGGATCTGTATGTGTCGGTCCCCATGGTTATGAGGGTTTTTTGGTTTTTTTTTTTTTTTTTGCATGCAAGATGCTTCTATATAGATTTTAAAATGTATTTATTTTTGGCTGCAATGGTCTTCATTGCTGTTCAAGGGCTTTCTTCAGTTGTGGAGAGCAGGGGCTTCTCTTGCTGGGGAGCTCTCGAGCATGCAGGCTTCAGCAGTTGCAGCACAGGAGCTTAGCTGCCCTGAGGCATGTGAAATCTTCCAGCACCAGAGATCGAACCAGTGTTCCCTGCATTGGCAGGTGGATTTTTTTTTTTTTTTTTTTTAGTTTTTATTGGGGTATATTTGTTTTACAACATCGCATTAGCTTCAGGTGTACAGCGAAGTTGTTATACGTTTTTACAGAGTTTTCTTGTTTTCAGGTATGGCAGGCAGATTCTTAACCACAGGACCACCAGGGTGGTCTTGGTCCCCCTGGTTTTTAATTCAAGATTTCTTGATCCATATCTTGACTCTATTCTTTGTATAGGTACTTATGGAATAAATTACTCAATGAGTTAGTTGTGATTATGACTTTAAGAGAATAAGGAGAAGAGACCAGTTAAAAAGAGCTTTACTGGGGGACTTCCCTGGTGGTCAGTGGTGAAGACTCTGGGTTCCCAGTGCAGGGGGCCTGGGTCCAATCCCTGGCCAGGGAACTAGATCCCACATGCTACAACTAAGATCCAGTGGAGCCAAATTAAAAAATTAAAAAAAAAAAAAGAGCTTTATCATAAGGATCAAAAAACAATAATTAAATCTTTATTAAAACACCTCCTGAGAGGGGGCTCCCCTGGTAGCTCAGTGGTTAAGAGTCCACCTGCAAATGTAGGAGACATGGGTTCAAGGCCTGCTCCAGGAAGATCCCACATGCCTTGGAGCAACTAAGCCTGTGTGCCACAACTACTGAGCCCATGCTCCACAAAAAGAGAAGCCACCTCAATGAGAAGCCCGTACACCACAACTAGAGTAGCCCCTGCTCGCTGCAACTAGAGACAAGCTCGTGCAGCAAGGAAGACCCAGCCTAGCCAAAGCTAAATGAATAAATAAACAAATAATAAAAAATTGTGATATATATATACATATGTATATTTAAAAACTCCTGAAAAAAAAAATCTGCAATTCCAGCTACATGTGTTTTCTTAACGTATTCTAGGCCATTGATCCCAATCAAACTGGCAGCAACCAGAGAGCAGTTCTAGGCAGAGTTTTTCTTTCTTTATTAAAATATGTGTTTATTTGGCTGCATGAGTCTTAGTTGTGGTAAGCCGGGCTTAAGCTACCCCGAGGCATGTGGCAAAAAAACTCCCCAGCCAGGGACTGGAACCACAGCCCGCTGCATTGAAAGGCAGATTCTTAACCAATGGACCACCAGGGAAGTCCCTAGGAAGGGTTTGTTTGTTTGTTTTTCTTTTGGCCACTCCTCGCATTTTGTGGAATCTTAGTTCCCCAACCAGGGATCAAACCAGACCCTTGCCTTTGAAAGTGTACAGTCTTAACCACTGGAAACTGACCACCAGGGAATTCCCTAGGAAGGGATTTAAAATAAGGAAGTAGGACAGATGAATGACACAGAGAAGAGAAACAAGGGACCATTCTCTCTTTGCACAGCAAATCAGTCAGTCTTCACAATTTTTTTCAAAGAATGCCACTAACTGAAACCTACATGCCACGATGCTCCTTTGACTCCAGCACCTAGAACAGGGCCGGACACATGGTGGCTTTTTAATAAAATATTCATTTTTATCATTAAATTTTATGACTGACCATTTCACTCATTCATTCAACAAACATTTACTGAGCACTTACCATGCACTAGATTTTGAGAATATAAAATTAATTATATGTGATCTCTGACCTCAAAGAGTTTATAGTCCAGTACCGATGACAGCATTATAAACACCTTGCTCCTTGGAAGAAAAGCTATGACCAACCTAGACAGAGTATTAAAAAGCAGAGGCATCACTTGGCTGACAAAAGTTCGTATAGTCAAAGCTATGGTTTTTCTAGTTGACATGTATGGATGTGAGAGTTGGATCGTAAAGAAAGCTGAGAGCCAAGAATTGATGCCTTTGAATTATGGTTGTTGAAGAAGACTCTTGAGAGTTCCTTGGACTGCAAGGAGATCAAACCAGTCAATCCTGAAGGAAATCAACCCTGAATATTCATTGGAAGAACTGAAGCTAAAGTTGAAGCTCCAATGCATTGGCAACCTGATGCGGAGATGACTCAATGGAAAAGACCCTGATGCTGGGAAAAATAGAAGGCAGAAGGAAGAGGGGATGACAGAGGACAAGATGGTTGGATGGCATCACCAACTCAATGGACATGAGTCTGAGCAAACTCTGGATTATGGTGAAGGACAGGGAAGCCTGGTGTGCTGTAGGCCATGGGGTCACAAGGACTGAGTGACTGAACTGGAGATGACAGGTATGATAACAAATAATTGTTACTGTTTAGTTACTAAGTCATGTCCAACTCTTTGAGACCCCATGGACTCCTCTGTTGATGGGATTTCCCAGGCAGGAATAATGGAGTGGGTTGCCATTTCCTTCTCCAGGGGATCTTCCTGACCCCGGGATCAAACCTGCCTCTCCTGCTTGGCAGGTGGGTTCTTTAGCAGTCAACCACCTGGGACTCTCCTAACAAATACAATACACCAAAATCAGATACATGCAAACTGCAAAGGAAGACCAAAGATGGAAGTTAATTCTCCTTGGAAGAGGTCAGAGTTCCCATAGTTAAATTGTTTAAACAATTTGTTTGATAATTGTTAAATAAAGAGTCTAAAAAAAACCACCAGATATAGAATTTGGAAAAGGGCACACCACAACTGAAGGATACTTGTATAGGCCTGAAAAAGGATCATGTATTTATAAAACTGATAGTCAGCTAGTAGGGCTGGAGCGTAACTAATACATTGGGAAGTAATGGAAAATGAGGATAATAAAGTGGCACGGCCCAGATCGCAGAGGACTCTGCCAGGCTAAGACATTTAGGTTCTGGTCCTGAGCTCTAGGGAGATATTAGAAGAAATTGATATGATCAGACTGGCATTTTAGAAGGGTCAATCTAGCAGCAAAACAAAAGGTTGGATGGGAGAAATTCTGGAAACGGTAATCCCATTAAGAGGCAATTAAAAGGGCTTCCCTGGTGGCTCAGTGGTAAAGAATCTGCCTGTCAATGCAGGAGACACAGGTTCAATCCCTGGTCTGGGAGGATCCCACATGCTGTGGAGCAGCTAAGCCTGTGCATCAGGACTACTGAACCTGTGCTCTGGAGCCTGGGAGCCGCAACAACGAAGCTCACATGCTACAGCAACGGAAGCCTGAGTCCACTGGAGCCCGTGCTCCGCAACAAGAGAAGCCAACACAATGAGAAGCCCGTGCTACGCAACTAGAGAGTAGCCCTGCTCGCCTAACTAGAGAAAAGCCCACATAGCAAAAATAAATATAGAAATAAAATTTAAAAAAAAAGGCAATTAAAATAATCTGAAAGATGAGGAAGGGCAAGATATAGCCCGGAAGCTAGAGAAGGGATGGATTTGAGAGACCTTTAGAAGGTAAAAGTCTTAGTACTCTAGTTGAATGTCAAGGATAAAAGAGGAAGTGAAAAATAATTTATGATCTAGGAGAAAGACTCAGGGTAGTGACCATTACCCAGGACAGGAGAACAGAAGGGTCATCCATTTAAAATGTTCACTGGGTGCCTATTATGTATCAAGTACCAGAGATGCGAAAATAAACTAGGTCCAATTCTCACCAGTTAAGGAGCTCCAAGTCTAGTGGGGTGACAAATAAAACAGTTATAATATAATAAAATAAAATGTGAAAATAAGGTTGCTATGGACTCAACTGTGTCTTCTCCAAATTCATATGTTGAAGCCTGAACTGTACTGGAGATCGGCCTTTAAGGAGGGATTACAGTTAAAGGAAGTTATAAGAATGGACCAGTTCTGATCCCACAGAACTGGATCCCTAATACAAAGAGGAAGAGAAACGAGAACTCTCTACCATATGAAGACACAGCAGGAAGGAGGCCATTGCAAGTCAGGAAGAAAACCCTCACTCAGCAGAGCCTGACCAACCATACTAGCATCCTCGTCTTGGGTCTTCCAGCCTCCAGAACTGTGAGAAAATAAATTTCTGATAGGTCATTCAGTTTGCAGTGTTCCGGTATGGCAGTCCAAGGTGACCAATAAAATGTTATACACACAGTTTGGGTGAATTCGAAGGTAAGAGTATGTACTCTTACTCTTCAAAGGCAAGAACAATATCAACCAGACAGAAGTCTTCATAGATAAAGCCAGGTTTGACACATAGGTCCCTGATGATATTACTGAGAGGAGCTTCCAGTACGTAGTGAAGGAAGCCGATTTGGACTTCAAACTTACCAAGCAAAAAAGAAAAAGGAATGAGAGAGAAATGTTGCCCCACGCCACATTAAATCATATTGGTAAAATTATCATTGTTGTTGCAGGGTGACATTACTATAAAAGTTATATATGAAAATCTCAGAGAGAGAGTTCCCTGGTGGCCTTCTGGTTAGGATTCAGTGCTTTCACCATGTCAGTCCAAGTGTGATCCCTGTTTGGGGAACCACCTTGAGAGCCCATGTGGCATAGGCAAAATATAAACAAGTAAATTATAATTTTTAAAAATTTTGAAAAGCTCAGAGAATAAACGACCCAGAAACACATCCTTGTGTATTCATGTGTATGTAAATACCACAATTTTAAAAGGCATCACAAATCAATTTTAGTTTTTATCTTTAGATGTATCATCCATTTGGAGTTATTATTTTTATGTGGTATGAAGTGTGAGTCAACAATTTTTTTTTGGACAGGGATCTTTAATTGTTCTAGAAATATTTGTTGAAAAGCCTAACCTTTTGCCATCACACAGGTTTTTGTACCTTTGCTGAAACTCAACTGCTCAGTAATTCTATTTCTGAACTTTCTATTCTATTCTCTTCTGATGATCTATGTGTCTATCTATTCACTTATTGCACTGTCTGGATTTCTCTAACTTCATAGTTTTGTTCTAAAATCTGGTAATGTGGCCTTCCAACTCCTTTGTTTATTTTTTTTAAACATTTTTTTTAACTATTCTAGTCTTAGCCATATAAATTTAAGTACCTACAAAAAGTCTGATAGGAGTTTTTTAAATATTTAGTTGGCTGTACCGGGTCAAAGTTGTGGCACACCAAATCTTTGATCTTTGTGCAACATGCAAATTCTTAGTTGTCCCAAGTGGGATCTAGTACCCTGACCAAGATTGAACTCGACCCCTGCACAAAGTCACTGGAGCCAAGCCACTGAACCATCAGGGAAGTCCCCTGCTAGGATTTTTGTTGGAATTACGTGAAGCTACAGATAATTTGAGGAGAATGAACCATCTTCACAATGATGAGCAATGTTTTTCCCATCAAACAAGTGAAGTGAAAGTGTCACTCAGTCATGTCTGAGTGACCCATGTATGAGCCATGGAATTCTCCATGCAAGAAAACTGGAGTGGGTAGTCTTTTCCTTCTCCAGGGGATCTTTCCAACCCAGGGATCAAACCCAGGTCTCCCACATTGTAGGCGGATTGTTTACCATCTGAGACACCAGGGAAGTCTAAGAATACTAGAGTAGATTGCCTCTCCCTTCTCCAGGGGATCTTCTTGACCCAGGAATTGAACTAGGGTCTCCTGCATTGCAGGGGGATTCTACCAGCTGAGCTAAAAGGTAAGTCCAAGGCTGCTTCCCAATTAATATAATGCTGATAAACAATAATTTTGTAAGTGGTAAAAAAAAAGTTCTATTACATAAAACCATGTAATAAAAACCAGATTATGTTTTAAATCCATCATCTCCCTTGTTTCTATTTGTTCCATACATTTTTTGTTCCTTTTCTCTTTTATCCTCTTTTTATCCCTGTGTTTGGAGTTTTGAAGAGTGTAGTCTCCAAAACCAGGTGTGTTAAGATTCTCAATTTGGAGACATCATTTCAATATGTAAATGATATTTTAAACAGTGACATATTTTACTATGTTAGTATTTGATTGAGTATTCTACAATTCCTTATCTCCACTATCAATTTTTCATTTAACTCTTCAAAAATTTAGTGGCTGCTCTTGGATTTAAATACGCATCTTTAATTAATCAGCCAGCTTTCAAATGCTATTATACCACTTCATACATAATGTAAGAACTACAGAAGTTAACACTGTAGAGAATTTACAACAGTAGATTCCTAATTCCTCCGTTCTGATCTTTGTATTACTTTCACAGGCTTCACCTTCACATATGCCATAAACCAGTAACACGTCAAACCTACTTTTGCTTTAGACAGTCTATTATCTTTCAGGCAATTAAAAATAGGGGCGGGGGGTGCTTCTCTTGTGGTTTAAGGGTTAAGAATCCACCTTGCACTGCAAGGGACACCAGCTCAATCCCTGGCCTGGGAAGATCCCATATGCCTCGGGGTAACTGAGTCCATCTGCCATAACTGCCGAGCCCGTGTGCAGCAACTGCTAAAGCCCTCATGACTAGAACCCTTGCTCCACAACAAGAGAAGCCACTGCAACAAGAAGCCTGCACACCACAACTAGAGTAGCCCTGACTCTCCGAAACTAGAAGATGCCCGAGTGCGGCAAAAAAAAAAAAAAAGACCAGTACAGACAGAAATAAATTAAATAAATTAATACATATTTTAAAATATAAGGGGGAGGGGCTTCCCTCGTGGCTCAGTGGTAAAGAGTTTGCCTGCCAATACAGGAGACACGCGTTCAATTCCTGATCCGGGATGATCCCGCATGCTGCAGAGCAACTAAGTCAGGGAGCCACAACTATGGAGCCTGTGCCCTAGAGCCTCAGAGCCGCAACTATTGAGCCCATGCGCCGCAACTACTGAAGCCCGTGTGCCCTAGAGCCCGAGTTCCACAACAAGGGAAGTCACCACAACAAGGAGCCTGCTCACCTCAACTAGAGAGTAGCCCCTACTCCCTGCAACTGGAGAAGAGCCTGTGGCAGCAGTGAAAGCCCAGAATAGCCAAAATAAATAGATAAATAAAACTTTTAAAAATATGGGGGGAAAAGTCTTTTATATTTTCATTTTAACCACTTCTTTTTATATATCCCAGTTTTCTCTATCTCATACTCCTCCTGTCTGAATAAATTCCTTTAACATTTCCTGCACTGAAAATCTGCTTATAATGATTTCTCATGGTTTCTGTGTAAAATAAATACACTCTCGAGCTATAAAATTCTAGATTTACAGGGTTCCTCCCTTTAAAAGATATCCATGTACTATCTTAGAACTTGCAAGGTCTGAAGAGAACTCTGTAATTCTCACCTTTGTTCTTCTGTATGTAATATTCCCCCCTGCCAACCTGGTTACCTTCAAGATTCCCTCTTTTCTTTAATTTTTGGTAATCATTATTGACTTTTTCGTTGTTGTTCTGTTATTCATACTTCTTGGAGTTCTCAGAACTTCTTGGATCTGTAGTGTGGTTTAAGGGTTAAGAATCCACCTGCCGAAGGGACACCAGTAGGCCTGGAAGATCCCATATGCCTCGGGGTAACTGAGTCCATCTGCCATAACTGCCGAGCCCGTGTGCAGCAACTGCTAAAGCCCTCATGACTAGAACCCTTGCTCCACAACAAGAGAAGCCACTGCAACAAGAAGCCTGCACACCACAACTAGAGTAGCCCTGACTCTCCGAAACTAGAAGATGCCCGAGTGCGGCAAAAAAAAAAAAAAAAGACCAGTACAGACAGAAATAAATTAAATAAATTAATACATATTTTAAAATATAAGGGGGAGGGGCTTCCCTCGTGGCTCAGTGGTAAAGAGTTTGCCTGCCAATACAGGAGACACGCGTTCAATTCCTGATCCGGGATGATCCCGCATGCTGCAGAGCAACTAAGTCAGGGAGCCACAACTATGGAGCCTGTGCCCTAGAGCCTCAGAGCCGCAACTATTGAGCCCATGCGCCGCAACTACTGAAGCCCGTGTGCCCTAGAGCCCGAGTTCCACAACAAGGGAAGTCACCACAACAAGGAGCCTGCTCACCTCAACTAGAGAGTAGCCCCTACTCCCTGCAACTGGAGAAGAGCCTGTGGCAGCAGTGAAAGCCCAGAATAGCCAAAATAAATAGATAAATAAAACTTTTAAAAATATGGGGGGAAAAGTCTTTTATATTTTCATTTTAACCACTTCTTTTTATATATCCCATTTTCTCTATCTCATACTCCTCCTGTCTGAATAAATTCCTTTAACATTTCCTGCACTGAAAATCTGCTTATAATGATTTCTCATGGTTTCTGTGTAAAATAAATACACTCTCGAGCTATAAAATTCTAGATTTACAGGGTTCCTCCCTTTAAAAGATATCCATGTACTATCTTAGAACTTGCAAGGTCTGAAGAGAACTCTGTAATTCTCACCTTTGTTCTTCTGTATGTAATATTCCCCCCTGCCAACCTGGTTACCTTCAAGATTCCCTCTTTTCTTTAATTTTTGGTAATCATTATTGACTTTTTCGTTGTTGTTCTGTTATTCATACTTCTTGGAGTTCTCAGAACTTCTTGGATCTGTAGTGTGATGTCTTTAAATATTTTGGGAAAATAACTGGCCTTTATCTCTTCAAATACTTCCACCCTGTTCTGTCTCTTCTTGTTCAGAGATCCTAATTATTTCATAAAGTCCAATTTTCCTGTTTTTTTTCTTTTATTGATTATGACATCAGAATTCAAGGTCATGAATATCTTCCCCTGTGTTTTCTTCTAAGAGTTTTAGTTTTAACTCTTTTATTTAGTTCAATTATGCATTTTTAGTTAATTTTTGTACATTGTGTGGTTGGGGTCCAACTCTGTTCTTTTGCATGTGGCTATCCATTTGTCCTGACACCATTTCTTGGAGATACTGTTGGCTTGTCAAATTATAAATGTACGGGTTTTATCTGAAGTTTCAATTCTATTCCACTAATCTACTGTATTACTCTTTTATAATATAATATTATATTACAATGTTGCATCTGTTTTATTTCTTGGTTTTTTGTCCTCAAGGCATGTGGGATGCTAGCTCCCCTGACCAGTGATCAAACCTGCACCCCCAGTACTGGAAGGCGAAGTTTTAACCACTGAACCACCAGAAAGTTCCTACTATATTACTTTTAAAATAAATTATTGCTGTTGTTTTCCCTTCAATCCTTTAATATTATCTCCATTGTAAAAACATGAAAAAAAAAATGCAAGGACTTTCATTAACACTCTTGCCCATGGGATACTCTGCTGAGAGCTACAACTGCATCCCAGATCTGTTTGACTCTATATTCTGTTTTCCCCCTCTGTTGTTTTGTGTCCAGGTTTGGACATGAATTTGAAGTGCCTTTTGACCTGCAGGAAAAGACATCCAGTTGTCATTCAAAAATACAGTCCTGAAGAAGCTTAGAAAAGATTTGCAATTAAGAGATGAAAGTTTAAGAATAATTGGCGCAAAAGAGTAACTGAAGCCATGGGAGGACAAGGGATCACCTAAAAAGAATACGAGAAGGCCTAGGTCTAGACCTCCACTGGCATCCCAAGGCACAGAAGGAGAAGAAAAGGGGTTGGTAATCATTATTGACTTTTCGTTGTTGTTCTGTTATTCATACTTCTTGGAGTTCTCAGAACTTCTTGGATCTGTAGTGTGATGTCTTTAAATATTTTGGGAAAATAACTGGCCTTTATCTCTTCAAATACTTCCACCCTGTTCTGTCTCTTCTTGTTCAGAGATCCTAATTATTTCATAAAGTCCAATTTTCCTGTTTTTTTTCTTTTATTGATTATGACATCAGAATTCAAGGTCATGAATATCTTCCCCTGTGTTTTCTTCTAAGAGTTTTAGTTTTAACTCTTTTATTTAGTTCAATTATGCATTTTTAGTTAATTTTTGTACATTGTGTGGTTGGGGTCCAACTCTGTTCTTTTGCATGTGGCTATCCATTTGTCCTGACACCATTTCTTGGAGATACTGTTGGCTTGTCAAATTATAAATGTACGGGTTTTATCTGAAGTTTCAATTCTATTCCACTAATCTACTGTATTACTCTTTTATAATATAATATTATATTACAATGTTGCATCTGTTTTATTTCTTGGTTTTTTGTCCTCAAGGCATGTGGGATGCTAGTTTCTGACCAGTGATCAAACCTGCACCCCCAGTACTGGAAGGCGAAGTTTTAACCACTGAACCACCAGAAAGTTCCTACTATATTACTTTTAAAATAAATTATTGCTGTTGTTTTCCCTTCAATCCTTTAATATTATCTCCATTGTAAAAACATGAAAAAAAAAATGCAAGGACTTTCATTAACACTCTTGCCCATGGGATACTCTGCTGAGAGCTACAACTGCATCCCAGATCTGTTTGACTCTATATTCTGTTTTCCCCCTCTGTTGTTTTGTGTCCAGGTTTGGACATGAATTTGAAGTGCCTTTTGACCTGCAGGAAAAGACATCCAGTTGTCATTCAAAAATACAGTCCTGAAGAAGCTTAGAAAAGATTTGCAATTAAGAGATGAAAGTTTAAGAATAATTGGCGCAAAAGAGTAACTGAAGCCATGGGAGGACAAGGGATCACCTAAAAAGAATACGAGAAGGCCTAGGTCTAGACCTCCACTGGCATCCCAAGGCACAGAAGGAGAAGAAAAGGGGTTGGTAATCAGCTCATGAGACTAAGTGAGGGTAAGTATCAAGGAATGTTCATCTTCATATATTCATTACCTAATAAGGGTGCTACATAATAGATGCTCAATAAATATTTGTTCAGTGAATAATTGGTTTATACTAAAGTTAAAGGAGAATAATGTTTCCAGAAGTGTATTCAAAAATCGTAAATGCTTTTGAAAAGTCAGTGGAAGATAAGGTATGAAATGTGAACACTCTAATCGGACAATAAAGTCAACAGGGATCCAAAAAAACACCAAGTGGAGTGAGTAAAAGACAAACCGGTGGATTAAGAAGTGAATGGGAGGTAAGGATGAAGAAAGAGAACTTGTAGATGATTCTTTCAAGAAGTCTGACGTAGTGGAATAAGAGAAATAGCTCAATAGCTAAGAGCTATCAAATTCCTCAAGTATTTATATAAAAATATTTCAGCTTATTTGTCAATACAAGTATTGGATGAACATTCTTGTTTATAAGAAGCTGTAATTTGAGTCCACCTTGCAGTGCAAGGGGCGCCGGTTCGATTCCTGGCCCAGGAAGATCCCACATGCTGAGGAGCAGCTAGACCGCTGTGTCCAGTTGCAAGCCAGCGCTCTGGAGGCATGCGCCTGGAGCTGGTGCTCTGCAGTGAGAGGGGCCACTGCAAGAGGAGGTCCACACAGGCCAAAGAATAAAGATCGATGAATAATAAGTAATCATATACATAAGAGAATTATTTGAGGGAGGTAGAAATTTATTTGATTTATGAAAAAGAACTGCCAAATATTTAGACCGATGTACACTGTCAGTTTATACCAATCTAAAGAAAGTATTGAAGAAGATAAGGGTAAAATAAAAAGCCTATCAAGAAAACAGAAATGACTAGTTTAAAACAAAGCTATAAAAAGAAACTGAAACTAATTTGGGTCCTAACGTAGTCTGTTTCAGTCTCAGTGTTAACTATCTCATTCAAGAGGAAAAAATATCTAGAGGCTTGAGAATGCTATCTTATCTACTCACAAAAAATATTTCACCTTTAATGTTTGTGCAAATACTTTTAAGTGTTTTAGTTTAGACTTTTCTTTATTAATGTGTTGTTTTGTTTTGTTTTTTAATTTATCCTTTTTGGGGGGTGGGTTGGGGAGGGAGGGGAGCGGGCGGGCCACTTCCATTGGTCTTTCATTTCTCTATTTTCATCCATCTTTGTTCTTTGGCTCCTGTAGGCCTCCCATCACGGTGGCCTCTGTTGTCGCAGAGCGCCGGCTCTGGGCGCACGCACGCCAGGGCTCCGGCTTGGTAATTGGACACATCAGTCCAGCCGCTCCACGGCACGTGGGATCTTCCCAGGCCAGGGATCGAACCGTGCCCCTTTCACTGCAAGGCGGTGTCCTTACCCACTGGACTACCAGGGGAAACCCTATTAATGTGGTTTTAATTACTGCATATCTAACCTATAAAACTGGTTATGGTCAGACATTCAGTATTGGGTTTTTATAAATTATTATTTAGATACCTTTAGATCAAGCCTAGCTAAACTATAAAAGATAAGAAAAGGTGAAAGCTATTAAAACAAACGGTAAGATATGGAGTAAAATAGAAATTACCAGGCAGGGTAGATTTCCCTGTTAGAATTAACAAGGAATGAATGAGCTTTGCACTCGAAGTCTGGGAATTCCCCAAAGAAATTAAACTTCTTGCCTCAGGAAGAACTGGAAATTTTCTCTGCTATCAGGAACTTTTGAGTGACCTGAATGTGTGTTTGTTGTTTTATATTTTGCTCTGTTTGGTGTAACTGTTTGAAGTTTGTATATTTCCAAAGATATTTTATTTAGAATGTTTTAGCCTCTCGGAATCAGCAGTATCCTGCATGTGGCTAAATGCTACTCAGGGTAATGGTGGTGGTGATGATGATGGTATGATCCTCATAGTCCTAGAAGTAACTCGATTCTAGTATAGCTACGGAACAATGTATTATAAGAGTGAAGTGCTGGGACCTCCCTGGTCATCCGTTGGTTAAGAATCCACCCTGCAATGCAGGGGATACGGGTTTGATCCCTGGTTGGGGAACTAAGATTCCACATGCCTTGCTACAAATAAAGAAAGAAAAAAAAAAGAGTGAGGCTTCCCTGATGGTCCAGTGAGTAAAGAGTCTGCTTTGCAGTGCAAGGGGCACCAGTTTGATCCCTGGCTCGGGAAGATCCTACGTGCCACCAAGAGGCTGGATCCCTGTGTCCAATTACAAGCCAGCGCTCTGGAGCACATGCACCCAGAGCTGGTGCTCTGCCACAAGAGAGGCCACTGCGATGGGAGGCTCACACAGGCCGAAGAGTAACGGAAGTAAATAAATAAAAAATCAATAAAAGAGACCAAAATTTAAAAAAAAATAGTGAAATACCACAAGAAAAATTCTATACTGAAAATATTAGTAGCAGAAAAATACTAACTTTCTGATCTGATATGCCAGGAGCCCTTACAGAGTAATACTGCGTACTTACTTGAATTAGGGGGCCAGGACTCCCGATATTCACTACTTGCATGAGTTCTGGAGGACTTTCCCCTAACCTGGGGAGCCACACAAAAATCACAAGAGTTATGATCAGTGGAAGAATGTAACCAAAAAACTTAACTCATAAAAGTGCACCTAAAATACCTACTTTTCTACCACTTCTTTTTCCACCATATATAAAATTAGACATGTTTATCCTAATAATAATACAATGATGCACATTCGAAAAACAAGCTTTCTAGTTTCCAATGCATAATTGTCCCATGTATTTCCTCAACCAATGCCAAGCTCATTCGGGGGAAAGAGGATGGAGAGGGAGACCTGTGAAATGAGACCTGTGGGCCAAGAACTACTTCCCCTTGGACAACTACACAGCTGTCATCCATCAACTCCCGCCCTGGACTGTCACACCCTGATGAACAGTTGGGCACCTGAGGGGAACATCAAAGAGAAAAGCAACTGTCACCTTCAGCAGGGTCTTATATCTCAGCAAGGCCTCCACCCATATTAAACTGATAAGACCAAGCTTCCTCGGGTGCTAAGAGAAACACCACAGAAAGAGGCTGACCCTTCTTTCTTGTTTCTTCTGGGTCTCCATGGCATGCAGGCGCTCCATGAGGCTGGAGATGCCCTGCTCCAAGCTGTCGATGGTGTGGTGCTGAGGGTCGTGGCCACTGAAGCTGTTGCGCAGGCTGCGGAGGGCGTCCCGAACAAGCTGCAGGTCACTGCTCTGTGGGCGAAACCGCGGTGCCGCTGGCATGGCGCAGGGCCGCGTCATTAACCACACCCCAACCCCTGGCTTAAGACGTTTCCAGAGCAGACCTCTTATTTTTGAGGGAGGTGGTGTGAACGGCAGGAAAATTTCCCTCCACAGACGCGAGCCCACTGGTTGTCCACTAATTCTTAATTTTGGATAGCATAGCTTTACACACCCAACAGATACAAGCATTAGAGGACGGGGATATAAAAGGCCAATTTCACTGGTGATGACTAGGTACCCTTCTGGTTTTGGCTGAACGTGGCAAGTCTATACTCAAATCCTAAGGACCTACCCCTCTGTGAGCAATTGAAGCAGCTCCTTTTCCTGCCACTGGAAGGAGAAAACCGTTGCTTTGAGAGTTGTGACTGTTGAAGCTGGTCACCTAGAGCAGTGAGAAGAAATGATGCTCATGTGAGGGAAGACCCCAAAGCAGCTCCTCTCTTACTTTTCCTCTTTACACTGATCACCTCCTGACATAAGGCAGAGATTTCCCCCCGCTTTTGTTCACTGCTGTATCTCCAAAACCTGACACTCAGAAGACACTGTTGAATGCAGAGTGAGCAAAATGAAAACCAGCCTAGAGGCCCCAGCCTAGCCTCTGCCTGGCCCCAGAAGGGCCTGAGAACATGGCTCCAGCATCTCCTGCTTTTGTTTTAGAAAAAAAAAAAGAACAATGACTAGTATGACTAGTATTTTTTGAGCCGAACTCTGTGCCAAGCAGATCAATCAGGACTGTGTTCATTTACTTCGATGGACTATCTTATGTATTCTTCATAATGGCAGAGAAAGTCATTATCATTTCCATTTTCCAGATAAGCCTTATTTGTAAGGGTAGGAAGCTAAGCAAATTAAGGTCACACAATTGTAAAATGTGTAAAATTAAAAACGGTTAAAAAAAGTGGTAAAGCTTTAGAGCAAGATCAATAGGCGCTCCATGAGCTGGAGATGCCCTGCTCCAAGCTGTCGATGGTGTGGTGCTGAGGGTCGTGGCCACTGAAGCTGTTGCGCAGGCTGCGGAGGGCGTCCCGAACAAGCTGCAGGTCACTGCTCTGTGGGCGAAACCGCGGTGCCGCTGGCATGGCGCAGGGCCGCGTCATTAACCACACCCCAACCCCTGGCTTAAGACGTTTCCAGAGCAGACCTCTTATTTTTGAGGGAGGTGGTGTGAACGGCAGGAAAATTTCCCTCCACAGACGCGAGCCCACTGGTTGTCCACTAATTCTTAATTTTGGATAGCATAGCTTTACACACCCAACAGATACAAGCATTAGAGGACGGGGATATAAAAGGCCAATTTCACTGGTGATGACTAGGTACCCTTCTGGTTTTGGCTGAACGTGGCAAGTCTATACTCAAATCCTAAGGACCTACCCCTCTGTGAGCAATTGAAGCAGCTCCTTTTCCTGCCACTGGAAGGAGAAAACCGTTGCTTTGAGAGTTGTGACTGTTGAAGCTGGTCACCTAGAGCAGTGAGAAGAAATGATGCTCATGTGAGGGAAGACCCCAAAGCAGCTCCTCTCTTACTTTTCCTCTTTACACTGATCACCTCCTGACATAAGGCAGAGATTTCCCCCCGCTTTTGTTCACTGCTGTATCTCCAAAACCTGACACTCAGAAGACACTGTTGAATGCAGAGTGAGCAAAATGAAAACCAGCCTAGAGGCCCCAGCCTAGCCTCTGCCTGGCCCCAGAAGGGCCTGAGAACATGGCTCCAGCATCTCCTGCTTTTGTTTTAGAAAAAAAAAAAAAAAAGAACAATGACTAGTATGACTAGTATTTTTTGAGCCGAACTCTGTGCCAAGCAGATCAATCAGGACTGTGTTCATTTACTTCGATGGACTATCTTATGTATTCTTCATAATGGCAGAGAAAGTCATTATCATTTCCATTTTCCAGATAAGCCTTATTTGTAAGGGTAGGAAGCTAAGCAAATTAAGGTCACACAATTGTAAAATGTGTAAAATTAAAAAACGGTTAAAAAAAAAAAGTGGTAAAGCTGGGATTTGAAGCGATTTTCCTGTATCAGAACCTGGCACTTCTTTCCTCCCCAGTCAACAGTCTCCTCATAAACCGAGCCTGAGGCATTGGTTCAGCCCTGAGTTAAGAGCTGACTCTTGGGGTTCCCCTGGTGGCCCAGTGGGTAAGGACACCGCCTTGCAGTGCAAGGGGCGCCGGTTCGATCCCTGGCCTGGGAAGATCCCACATGCCGCGGAGCGGCTGGACCGATGTGTTCAATCACTGAGCCGGAGCACTGGAGCGCATGCGCCCAGAGCTAGTGCTCTGCAACGACAGACGCCACCGCGATGGGAGGCCCACAGGAGCCAAAGAACAATGACGGATGAAAATGGAGAAATGAAAGACCAATAGAAGTGGCCCGCCCACTCCCCTCCCCCCCCACCCCCCCCCCCAAAAAATAAATAAATAAACAATAAAAGAGAGCTGACTCTCCCTCTCTGCTCCTGTAAACGTGAGAGAGAGAGACCCCGAGTGGCAGGGAGGTTACCTCGTCTGCCTCTCGTTTCATACAGTGAGCCAGAAGGACATCCTTGTGTTCCAGCTCCCGCTCCAGATCCACCTGCAAATCACACGCGCTCAGTCAGAAGGGGACTTCTTCAGGTCGGAGAGGCAGGAAAGTCAGTGGAGGAACATGTCCCCACCTGCTGGTAACTGGCCTCAGACAGTTTCCGAAGGGCTTCTTCCAGCTTGGCCTGGTGCTGCTGCAGGAGGCGATCTTTCTGCCCCAGCTCTTTCTGCAACAGAGACACGCCTGTCAGGCGCCTGTCACACCTTTTCTAAAGCTGCAGAGGAAGACTATACGCACCTGTGGGCGCCTCCCAGAGCAAAGGATTCTGGGAAAGGGAAGGACGGGAACCACTGTGAGCAGGAAGACCACTATGTGCCAGGTGGAGATAAAGACCAGGACTGAACTAACGTTTCCAGACTCCTAATTCTGTGTTCCTTCTCCTAGCCATGCTATGTACCCATGGACTGTAGCCATCAGGCTCCTCTGTTATTTGTAAGGGTAGGAAGCTAAGCAAATTAAGGTCACACAATTGTAAAATGTGTAAAATTAAAAAACGGTTAAAAAAAAAAAGTGGTAAAGCTGGGATTTGAAGCGATTTTCCTGTATCAGAACCTGGCACTTCTTTCCTCCCCAGTCAACAGTCTCCTCATAAACCGAGCCTGAGGCATTGGTTCAGCCCTGAGTTAAGAGCTGACTCTTGGGGTTCCCCTGGTGGCCCAGTGGGTAAGGACACCGCCTTGCAGTGCAAGGGGCGCCGGTTCGATCCCTGGCCTGGGAAGATCCCACATGCCGCGGAGCGGCTGGACCGATGTGTCCAATCACTGAGCCGGAGCTCTGGAGCGCATGCGCCCAGAGCCAGTGCTCTGCAACGACAGACGCCACCGCGATGGGAGGCCCACAGGAGCCAAAGAACAATGACAGATGAAAATGGAGAAATGAAAGACCAATAGAAGTGGCCCGCCCACTCCCCTCCCTCCCCAACCCCCGCCCCAAAAAATAAATAAATAGAAAAAAAAAAAAAAAAGAGCTGACTCTCCCTCTCTGCTCCTGTAAACGTGAGAGAGAGAGACCCCGAGTGGCAGGGAGGTTACCTCGTCTGCCTCTCGTTTCATACAGTGAGCCAGAAGGACATCCTTGTGTTCCAGCTCCCGCTCCAGATCCACCTGCAAATCACACGCGCTCAGTCAGAAGGGGACTTCTTCAGGTCGGAGAGGCAGGAAAGTCAGTGGAGGAACATGTCCCCACCTGCTGGTAACTGGCCTCAGACAGTTTCCGAAGGGCTTCTTCCAGCTTGGCCTGGTGCTGCTGCAGGAGGCGATCTTTCTGCCCCAGCTCTTTCTGCAACAGAGACACGCCTGTCAGGCGCCTGTCACACCTTTTCTAAAGCTGCAGAGGAAGACTATACGCACCTGTGGGCGCCTCCCAGAGCAAAGGATTCTGGGAAAGGGAAGGACGGGAACCACTGTGAGCAGGAAGACCACTATGTGCCAGGTGGAGATAAAGACCAGGACTGAACTAACGTTTCCAGACTCCTAATTCTGTGTTCCTTCTCCTAGCCATGCTATGTACCCATGGACTGTAGCCATCAGGCTCCTCTGTCCATGGGATTCTCCAAGGCAAGAATACTGGAGTGGGTTGCCATTTCCTTCTCTAGGTATCTACCTTCAGGGTTAGTGAATCAAGGGAACTCAGAAAAGGATTTCCTCACAGAAAGTAAGGAGGAGAACAGAGGACTGAAGCGCTCTTAACAGCAACAATTAGGCTGTTCACCGGAGATCAGATGGAAATCATTTCCCAAAGAATTACACGTTCTTACTTTATATTCTCCGAAGAGCCGATTCCTCTCATCAAGCTTTCTCTGCAGATCCACCTGCAAGAATAAGAAAGAATTCAATGGTGCGGAGGCATTGTCTGCCAAACCAGTAAGACCCAGCTACTCAGTAACCAGAGTTGATGCTGGTGATGACAAGATACAGCACAGAGAGGGCACATCTATGGTAAAAAATACAGCCGCTTTCCACATCTTCAGTGACATAATCAGACCGTAGAACCACAAGGCAGTGCCTCAGTGTCCTCAAAGTTGAAGGGCTCGAGGCCAGTGTGGTATGGGCTTTCACTGAGGAATAAGGAGGATTCCTCTGAAGAGGAATAGGTCTACCAGGACTTCCTATTGTATCCTATTTTGCTAACTGGAGCTCAGTGGACTCCGAATTCATGTTTTCAACTCACGTTCTGGTTGTGCAGTTCATCTTTGTCCATGTTGGCCCTTAGTAGTTCCTGTTTGAGCTGAAGGACAGATCCGTCCTGCTGACTCAGCCTCTGCTGCAGGGCATCCTGGGGAGAAAGCACACTCACTACCGTGGTCCCAGCTCATCCATCAGCCAGTTATTACTACACCAGGAGACAGACGGAGCATGGGGTCCTGCCACAAGGCGATGAGCAGGAATTTTTCTGTTCCCTTCCAGGTTACTAGAATCTAAAGGAAAATCCTATCCATTGTCCTACTAGACTGATGGAAACCTGGTTTTTTCCCTCCATGCTGGACTTGCCCTGACCTTCTGCTGTGTTGCTGACAGCATGATGGCCCAGAGGGAGAACAGAGGCCCCTGGGATCAGAGAGACCTCATCTCAAATTACACCTACCACCTGCTCTCATGACAGCGCACGCGTGCTAAGTTGCTTCAGTTGTGTCCAACTCTTTGTAACCCTATGGACTCTAGGCTCCTCTGTCCATGGGATTTTCCAGGCAAAAATATTGGAGTGAGTTGCTATTTCCTCCTCCAGGGAATTCTCCTGACCCAGGGATCAAACTCTCATCTTTTATGTCTCCTGCACTGGCAGGCAGGTTCTTTACCACTAGTTTCATGATAGTGACCGTGGACAATGCACTCTCCTTCCTCCCTCTGTATCTTTTTTCTCTATATCCTGGGCCTGTAAATACTCTATCTAGATAAGCTCTTTTGTCCTAAAGGGCTGGGGCCTATTGCTGTCTGACACCCTGATCATATAGGAGTCCTGGAATCACTCCCACTCTGCCTTCCAGGGTCCGGCTTCCACAGTTTTCCACTGCCTCCTCTGGACCAGGACTGGGATCCTACCTCCCTGATCCAAAATGTTCTTAGACCAATGGCTCCTCCTCCCAGGATCATAGGCTCCTACTAGCTTTAGGATAGCTTCCTCTTAGCTTGGACCACCTTGGTTCCCACCAGGCGTAGGACAAGATGGGTTGTACATACTTACTTAAAAAAGATCAGCTATGACACAATCCTCCAACCATGGTGACTTCAAATGGAACTAACCGACTGGAGCTGCACTCCAGGAGATTTACCCTGACTTTTCTCTCTTTATAGACTGCAAAGAAACGGTGCAGGCTCTGGAGGATGGGGGAGCCCATTCTTAAGTATGCTGTTAGCTGTGACGGTTCATGGCAAGGTGGCCTCAGATGCCCTTGGCCATCGGCCCAAGGTGGCCAGTACAGCCAGTTATTACTACACCAGGAGACAGACGGAGCATGGGGTCCTGCCACAAGGCGATGAGCAGGAATTTTTCTGTTCCCTTCCAGGTTACTAGAATCTAAAGGAAAATCCTATCCATTGTCCTACTAGACTGATGGAAACCTGGTTTTTTCCCTCCATGCTGGACTTGCCCTGACCTTCTGCTGTGTTGCTGACAGCATGATGGCCCAGAGGGAGAACAGAGGCCCCTGGGATCAGAGAGACCTCATCTCAAATTACACCTACCACCTGCTCTCAGGACAGCGCACGTGCTAAGTTGCTTCAGTTGTGTCCAACTCTTTGTAACCCTATGGACTCTAGGCTCCTCTGTCCATGGGATTTTCCAGGCAAAAATATTGGAGTGAGTTGCTATTTCCTCCTCCAGGGAATTCTCCTGACCCAGGGATCAAACTCTCATCTTTTATGTCTCCTGCACTGGCAGGCAGGTTCTTTACCACTAGTTTCATGATAGTGACCGTGGACAATGCACTCTCCTTCCTCCCTCTGTATCTTTTTTCTCTATATCCTGGGCCTGTAAATACTCTATCTAGATAAGCTCTTTTGTCCTAAAGGGCTGGGGCCTATTGCTGTCTGACACCCTGATCATATAGGAGTCCTGGAATCACTCCCACTCTGCCTTCCAGGGTCCGGCTTCCACAGTTTTCCACTGCCTCCTCTGGACCAGGACTGGGATCCTACCTCCCTGATCCAAAATGTTCTTAGACCAATGGCTCCTCCTCCCAGGATCATAGGCTCCTACTAGCTTTAGGATAGCTTCCTCTTAGCTTGGACCACCTTGGTTCCCACCAGGCGAGGGACAAGATGGGTTGTACATACTTACTTAAAAAAGATCAGCTATGACACAATCCTCCAACCATGGTGACTTCAAATGGAACTAACCGACTGGAGCTGCACTCCAGGAGATTTACCCTGACTTTTCTCTCTTTATAGACTGCAAAGAAACGGTGCAGGCTCTGGAGGATGGGGGAGCCCATTCTTAAGTATGCTGTTAGCTGTGACGGTTCATGGCAAGGTGGCCTCAGATGCCCTTGGCACCAGTAGTTCAGAGGAATGTTTCCCAAAGTGAGCTCCATGGGAAGTTAACCACTTAACAAGCACTGCATGGGACAAAAAGTGCTTTTGTGGTTAATAGTTTAACCTTTTTATTAAGCCCCACCTCTTTATAACAGACCTCTGGTCCTTTAATGGACTGCTATTCACTGTGACCCTTCAAAGCCTGTAGAGCACTTCTCAAACTTATTTTAGCCTGGAACATCTCAAAGGACAAAGGCTACAGAATATACTCTTGAGTATATTGCTTCTGAGTTACACCCTAGTCTAACCCGTGAATGGGAGGTAGGAAAGAGGGAAGCAGCAGCTAAGAACATCCTTTTCCACTTCTAAGATGTTCATTTAGCACATCTACTCCTACTTGGGTGAAATAACAGATAAGCAAGATTATTAGCTAGATCACTGTTTGTATTAGCAAAAGACTGGACATAACCCAGAAGACCTAACAATAGGAAGCAATTAAGTGAATTATATTGGAATACGTAGAAGACCTAACAATAGAATGTGATTAAGGGAATTATTGTATTGGAATACTAAGGCCTTTACGTACTGAAATAGAATGATCTCTTAAGATTACACTAAGTGAAAACAGCAACGTGTCAGGCTAGGTTTACAGTAGGCTATTATTTGGGGGGAAATTACATACTACGTGTCTGGTGATAAGTGGTAAGGTGCCTCTGGGCAAGAGAACTAGGTGGCTAAGAGGACAGGGCAGGAAGGTTGACTTCTCAAGAATTCTCCTTTTGTACCTTTTTAACTTCAAACTATTTGAATTTCATACTCACTCTGGCTTCCTCTTAGCTTGGACCACCTTGGTTCCCACCAGGCGAGGGACAAGATGGGTTGTACATACTTACTTAAAAAAGATCAGCTATGACACAATCCTCCAACCATGGTGACTTCAAATGGAACTAACCGACTGGAGCTGCACTCCAGGAGATTTACCCTGACTTTTCTCTCTTTATAGACTGCAAAGAAACGGTGCAGGCTCTGGAGGATGGGGGAGCCCATTCTTAAGTATGCTGTTAGCTGTGACGGTTCATGGCAAGGTGGCCTCAGATGCCCTTGGCACCAGTAGTTCAGAGGAATGTTTCCCAAAGTGAGCTCCATGGGAAGTTAACCACTTAACAAGCACTGCATGGGACAAAAAGTGCTTTTGTGGTTAATAGTTTAACCTTTTTATTAAGCCCCACCTCTTTATAACAGACCTCTGGTCCTTTAATGGACTGCTATTCACTGTGACCCTTCAAAGCCTGTAGAGCACTTCTCAAACTTATTTTAGCCTGGAACATCTCAAAGGACAAAGGCTACAGAATATACTCTTGAGTATATTGCTTCTGAGTTACACCCTAGTCTAACCCGTGAATGGGAGGTAGGAAAGAGGGAAGCAGCAGCTAAGAACATCCTTTTCCACTTCTAAGATGTTCATTTAGCACATCTACTCCTACTTGGGTGAAATAACAGATAAGCAAGATTATTAGCTAGATCACTGTTTGTATTAGCAAAAGACTGGACATAACCCAGAAGACCTAACAATAGGAAGCAATTAAGTGAATTATATTGGAATACGAGAAGACCTAACAATAGAATGTGATTAAGGGAATTATTGTATTGGAATACTAAGGCCTTTACGTACTGAAATAGAATGATCTCTTAAGATTACACTAAGTGAAAACAGCAACGTGTCAGGCTAGGTTTACAGTAGGCTATTATTTGGGGGGAAATTACATACTACGTGTCTGGTGATAAGTGGTAAGGTGCCTCTGGGCAAGAGAACTAGGTGGCTAAGAGGACAGGGCAGGAAGGTTGACTTCTCAAGAATTCTCCTTTTGTACCTTTTTAACTTCAAACTATTTGAATGTCATTAACTATTCAAAACCTAAGCAAATGGCAATTTTTAGAGTATATTAGTCTTTAGAACTGAAGAAAACTGACAAAAAGGTGAAACTGAAGAAAGCGGCAATGTAACTGATTGTTTTCAAACATAGAAACAATTGAGGGGGCAGAGAGCCGGGACAGCGCCGTGAGTCATAACCACCAGAAACAAGACTGTAAAACAAAGGGACGTTCCTCCACCTGTCCCTCTTTCCATCCACAACGCCCGTCCTTATGGGAGCCCAGAGCCTGAGAAAGGCCCATCAGAGTACACAAGAGAAGACTGTAGGACCCCACCAGGACCCCAGGACCCACTCACCCTCAGACTGCCTTAGCTTATAGAGAGTTTATTTAGAGTTAAATATCTGTCTTTTTACCTTTATCCCCTGTAAGTTTCTGGCTTCTTGTTTATATTTCAGCAGCTCCTTCTGCAAACCAAATATAGTTAGATCAGATGGTAGCATCTGGGTTGCTTCAGGAGCATTACCTCATTCTGTCAGTAAGCACACGAAGTCAGAAAAACATTCCAAGAAAAATCAGCCCTCTAGTGAAGCCCAAAGGCAAGTCTGGTCCAGTAAAAAGGAAAAGCTGACCCACAGAAATAAACAGGACCCGTCCATGCTCCCCTGTGGCGCCCAGGCGGAGCCGCCCAGTTACCCGGTTTCAACTGCCCATGATCTTTCTTGCCAAGAGAGAAGACACCATGTATTTCCATAGATTCCCATTTAGCAATCCTCACCAACAGCGAAACTTAATCATAAATCATAATAATCTTAAATCCCTATCACTAAAATATATGGTATCTTAATATGCCTAGCCCCAATTTCATGAAGTAATTATCTCACTTTTAATGTACATAAAGGGTTAGAGAGTTTCTGTTCTCCAAGAGGGTTTTGTTCTTTATGAACCAAACAAAAACACATCTGGCCCCAAAATAAAATACTTAGTTAACCTTCCCTTTCAATAGATTAAATATATGTATATGATTGTCACTAGGAAAAAGATTTTAGGAGAGGAACGCCCGCAACTCAGACTCTCCACTCACTCTCTTCCTATTGCAGTCCCTTCAAGAATTAACATATCCAAAATGGGGATTCTTCACCTGGACTCCACAGATGGGCTACAAAGTTATGCCACTCAGAATTCAGGTCAGTCAGTGAGTGTGCGTGTGCTCAGGCAGACTGCTGGGGTGTGGGTGATGGCTTTAGTCATATACTTACGACTTCAAAAAGCTAAGACCCACTGACCTAAAAAATTCTGGGAAGTATTCATTTTAAAAAAAGACCATTTGGGACCATTGTTAATAGCACTATACTGCATATTTGAAGTTTTTAAGAGAGTAGATTTTAAACGGTTCCCTTACAAGAAAAAAATTTGGAACTGTGTGTGGTGACACATGTTAATGAAGCTTACTGTGATTATTTCACAATAAATACATACACGGAATCAATGTTGTACATCTGAAACTAATATGTCAATTTTTAAAAAGAATTCGCTACCCTCGGGTTGGTTATTTGTTTCTTCTTACCTTTATCCCTGGCTTCTTGTTTATATTTCAGCATCCTTCTGCAAACCAAATATAGTTAGATCAGATGGTAGCATCTGGGTTGCTTCAGGAGCATTACCTCATTCTGTCAGTAAGCACACGAAGTCAGAAAACATTCCAAGAAAAATCAGCCCTCTAGTGAAGCCCAAAGGCAAGTCTGGTCCAGTAAAAAGGAAAAGCTGACCCACAGAAATAAACAGGACCCGTCCATGCTCCCCTGTGGCGCCCAGGCGGAGCCGCCCAGTTACCCGGTTTCAACTGCCCATGATCTTTCTTGCCAAGAGAGAAGACACCATGTATTTCCATAGATTCCCATTTAGCAATCCTCACCAACAGCGAAACTTAATCATAAATCATAATAATCTTAAATCCCTATCACTAAAATATATGGTATCTTAATATGCCTAGCCCCAATTTCATGAAGTAATTATCTCACTTTTAATGTACATAAAGGGTTAGAGAGTTTCTGTTCTCCAAGAGGGTTTTGTTCTTTATGAACCAAACAAAAACACATCTGGCCCCAAAATAAAATACTTAGTTAACCTTCCCTTTCAATAGATTAAATATATGTATATGATTGTCACTAGGAAAAAGATTTTAGGAGAGGAACGCCCGCAACTCAGACTCTCCACTCACTCTCTTCCTATTGCAGTCCCTTCAAGAATTAACATATCCAAAATGGGGATTCTTCACCTGGACTCCACAGATGGGCTACAAAGTTATGCCACTCAGAATTCAGGTCAGTCAGTGAGTGTGCGTGTGCTCAGGCAGACTGCTGGGGTGTGGGTGATGGCTTTAGTCATATACTTACGACTTCAAAAAGCTAAGACCCACTGACCTAAAAAAATTTTGGGAAGTATTCATTTTAAAAAAAGACCATTTGGGACCATTGTTAATAGCACTATACTGCATATTTGAAGTTTTTAAGAGAGTAGATTTTAAACGGTTCCCTTACAAGAAAAAAATTTGGAACTGTGTGTGGTGACACATGTTAATGAAGCTTACTGTGATTATTTCACAATAAATACATACACGGAATCAATGTTGTACATCTGAAACTAATATGTCAATTTTTTTAAAAAAATATGTATTTATTCATTCGGCTGCATCAGCCCTTAGTTGCATTATGTAGGATCCTTCCTTGTGGCCCACAAGTTCCAGAGTGGATGGGCTTCCGTAGCTGTGGTGAGCAGGCTTAGTTACTTCACAGCATGTGGGATCTTAGTTCCCTAACCAAGGATCGAACCCATGTCCCCTGTATTGCGTGGCAAATTCTGAACCACTGGAGGAGTGGGAATTCTTAACCACAAGGGGAGTCCCTGTTGTGTCAATATTTTTTAAATGACCATAGTGCTGTTAGATCCATTATTTATAAAAAGATAAATATGAAACATTTCAAACATACAGAAAAGTAGAGGCAATAATGACACAGATACCTATTATTCACCACTGGGAATAAAAAGGTATTATCTTGGGCTTCCCTGGTGGTCCAGTGGGTAAGGACACCACCTTGCAGGGCAAGGGGCGCCGGTTCCATCCCTGGCCTGGGAAGATCCCACGTGCCGCGGAGCAGCTGGACCAATGTGTCCAACTACCGAGCCAGAACTCTGGAGCGCATGCACCCAGAGCCGGTGCTCTGCGAGGAGAGAAGCCACTGCGATGGGAGGCCCACACGGGCCAAAGAATAAAGATAAATAAATGAAAGATCAATAGAAGTGGCCAAAAAGAAAGAGGTATTCTCTTTTTGTCGTATTTATGACATCTCTCTTTCTTTCAATTAAAGAGATACAGGCTTCTCCAGTAGCTCGATGGTAAAGAATCTGCCTGCCAGTGCAGGAGACATGAGCCCGATCCCTGATCCAGGAAGATCCCACATGCTTCAGTGCAACTATGCCCGTGAGCCACAACTATCGAGCCTGTGCTCTTGAGCCTCGGAGCCGCAACTATTGAGTCCATGTGCTGCAACTACTGAAGCCCGTGTGCCCTAGAGCCCGAGTTCCACAAGAAACGTCGCTGCAACAAGAAGACTGCTCACCTCAACTAGAGTAGCCCCCACTCCCTGCAACTAGAGAAGAGCCTGCAGCAGCAGTGAAAACCCAGAACAGCCAAATATAAATAAATAAATAAATAAAATTAGAAAAAAAAGAGAGATATTCAGACACATATAAAGTCTGGAGTCTGTGCCCCTTCCTATTCCCATTACTGTCCTGAAGTTGATGTGTAATATCCTCTTCATTTTTTTTCAAGGGTAAAATGTGCATTTCCTGACGTACCTTTAGGTCTTGATTCTCCTCAATACTCTGATCCAGGCGACTTTGGATTATAATCTGAATGTAAGGCAAAAAGAGGTGGCTCAATATGCTATAAAACTCAGAGGTCATTTATTCAACAGATATTTACTGAGGGGTTATTAGATGTTAGCCCTGTAGTGCAGATACAAAGAACAGGAAATAATTCCTGCCCTCCAGTGGATGCATATGCTCAGGGGTGGGGGGTGGGGAGTCGATGAATATGGATAAAGTTTAGAATGAGTATCTGTGTGCCATGTGCAGGAGGTTGGGCAAGAGCAGAGAGAAATGACAAGAGGTGAAGCTCGAGACGAAAATGGATTAAGATCATGAAGGCCAGGGAGGGCAATGGGGGAACCAATGAAAAAGTTTTAGGCAAAGGGATGACAGAATAAAGTTTGCTTTGAAGTTATTCCTGCTGTTTTAGGGCAAATTAATTAGAGGAGAACAGGAAACAAATCAGGGAAACCACTTAGGAGGCCACCAAGATACTGGATGAAGGCCTAACTTAAGGCAGTAATGCTGAGAATGGAGAAAACTGGATGAAGATACTTTCAAAGTGGACTAATAAAGCTTGGGGACTAACTGTACATAGAGGGAAGACCCATGATGACCCGTTCAAGGATGGGTGTGGCGTGGCACGCATGCTCAGTCGTGTCCAACTCTTCACAGCCTCGTGGACTGTGCAGCCTGCCCAGCTCCTCTGTCCATGGGATTTCCCAGGCAAGAACACTGGAGGGAGTTGCCATTTCCTTCTCTAGGGGCTCTTCCCAGTCTAGGGACTGAACTCTTGTCTCCTGCATTGACAGGCAGATCAAACTTTATCACCACACAACCTGGGCAGCCCTTCAAGGATGGCAGGCAAATCTGGTTTGGGTATTTGGGTCCATGGATAGTGATTTTCAAAACAGAAACCTAAAGGACAAATAGTTCTGAGAGTGGGGAGAGAAGGGGGAGAGAGCTGTTTAATTTAGGACTCAATGAAACTGAGATGCTATGGGACACAAGAATAACAAGCAGGTACATGTTGTATTTACAAATGTAGATCTCCGTGGAGAGAGCTAAGCTAAAAATAAATATTTGAGAGGCAACATATGAGACAGGTGGGAAGTGAATGAAGCCATGGCAGCAGGTATTACCCAGGTGAATGCACAGGACAGCAGGGGGCCTAGAGTAGGACCCTGAGGAGCAGCGACACTTAAGGTTGTGGTTGTTTTAGTCACTAAGCTGTGTCCAACTCTTTTGCAACCCTATGGACTGTAACCCACCAGGCTCCCCTGTCCATGGGATTCTCCAGCAAGAATACTGGAGTGGGCTGCCGTGCCCTCGTCCAAGGGATTTTCCTGGCCCAGGATTCAAATGCGTGTCCCCCGCCTGGCAGGCGGATTCTTTACCGTTGAGCCACCAGGGAAGCCCATACATTTAAGGGATCAGCAGAAAAAGAGAAGCTTCAACGGGGATGTGAACTAAGAATGCCTTTGCCATATCATTAAGGAAAGGCAGCCGTCAAGCCACATTACAGCTGCACAGGCAGTGAGCCCTGAGGGAACTCGGGTGGAAACAAATACCCACATCTCGTACTCAACTCCTGCCAGATTGTGAGGACACTCAGGATGAGAAAGCACAGGACACTGGCCTCAGATAGCTGAGCTGCACATCAAAGGAATGACTTCAGTGAGCCCTGACTCTTGCATATTCCCATACATAGAAAAGCACTAGATTGCCTGAGATAGCTGCCTTTCTTTTATTAACAGTGGTTTTTGACGTTCTTACTACCTGGTTTTGTTGCCAAAACTCCTAAAATATCCCGGCTTCCCCCATTCCTCTTTAAAGCACTCTCTCAGATTATCTGAGATGCTGTCTCCTAGGCTTAAGTTCTCAGTTTGGTCCACCAAATAAAACAGAACCCTCAACTTTTAGGTTGTGCTTTTTTTTTTTCCCCAGTCGACAGGGACCTGCATATAAACTCCACGGGGAGAAGGTCTGAGGTCTGATTTGTCATTCCTAGGTCTCCAGCTCTTTGAAACAGAGTCAGCACATAATAAATATTTGTGGAAGAAGGAAGAGCAATCAAAAACATATGAGGAAAACCAGAAAAGCTGAGATCGGGGAAGAGAGCATCTTAAGAAGGCAGAGATGAGTGTACAATGCTAAAAAGAAATGAAACACACAAGCCGGCTCAGTCAGTGTCCAGTCACAAAAGAAGAAGCTCACCAATTGTTCCTCGGGATTGACTCCTGGTTCACAGAGGGCCAAGGGCCTCTCCTGTTCATCTTCGGGTAAGGATCCATTGAGTAGTAAGGCCTGCACAACCACAAAGGCAGAAAGAAACTTAACTCCCATCAGATGACAGAGTCTAGAGCGCGGCTTAGTAAGCTCATCCCAGAAGGAAACTACAACTGGGCTTCCTCTGGAAATCCTGCTGAATTGACAGAGTCTAGAGGCATCATACAAATACTGGAGTGGGCTGCCGTGCTCAAGGGACAGCAGAATTCTTTACCGTGAGCCACCAGGGAAGCCCATACATTTAAGGGATCAGCAGAAAAAGAGAAGCTTCAACGGGGATGTGAACTAAGAATGCCTTTGCCATATCATTAAGGAAAGGCAGCCGTCAAGCCACATTACAGCTGCACAGGCAGTGAGCCCTGAGGGAACTCGGGTGGAAACAAATACCCACATCTCGTACTCAACTCCTGCCAGATTGTGAGGACACTCAGGATGAGAAAGCACAGGACACTGGCCTCAGATAGCTGAGCTGCACATCAAAGGAATGACTTCAGTGAGCCCTGACTCTTGCATATTCCCATACATAGAAAAGCACTAGATTGCCTGAGATAGCTGGCTTTCTTTTATTAACAGTGGTTTTTGACGTTCTTACTACCTGGTTTTGTTGCCAAAACTCCTAAAATATCCCGGCTTCCCCCATTCCTCTTTAAAGCACTCTCTCAGATTATCTGAGATGCTGTCTCCTAGGCTTAAGTTCTCAGTTTGGTCCACCAAATAAAACAGAACCCTCAACTTTTAGGTTGTGCTTTTTTTTTTTCCCCAGTCGACAGGGACCTGCATATAAACTCCACGGGGAGAAGGTCTGAGGTCTGATTTGTCATTCCTAGGTCTCCAGCTCTTTGAAACAGAGTCAGCACATAATAAATATTTGTGGAAGAAGGAAGAGCAATCAAAAACATATGAGGAAAACCAGAAAAGCTGAGATCGGGGAAGAGAGCATCTTAAGAAGGCAGAGATGAGTGTACAATGCTAAAAAGAAATGAAACACACAAGCCGGCTCAGTCAGTGTCCAGTCACAAAAGAAGAAGCTCACCAATTGTTCCTCGGGATTGACTCCTGGTTCACAGAGGGCCAAGGGCCTCTCCTGTTCATCTTCGGGTAAGGATCCATTGAGTAGTAAGGCCTGCACAACCACAAAGGCAGAAAGAAACTTAACTCCCATCAGATGACAGAGTCTAGAGCGCGGCTTAGTAAGCTCATCCCAGAAGGAAACTACAACTGGGCTTCCTCTGGAAATCCTGCTGATAATTGTGGACCTTTAGATACTGCCAATCACTCATCTTAGATCTGTCTGGATTGCCTTCTGTCTGGCCTGTGCTTCAGGCCTCTTTCATCCCTCTGGACATACCTGAACCCTCTGCTCCAAGGCTCCTTGGCCCCAGGAAAAAAAAAAATCTAAAAATAAACTTATCTTTTAGGAGTGACATTTCGAACCAGAGCAGGCTGTTCAAACTGTTACCAGCCAGAAAGTGAACTAAAAGCAGTGCAGAATTATCCAGGCTTAGAAAAGTTTATTATAAGGGATTATTTGGAACACATTTACATACATACATATGTACTTATGTATGTATGTATTGTATTCACTGCACCGCTTGCAGGATGTTAGTTCCAAAAAGAGGGATTAAATCCAGGCCCACAGAAGTGAAACTGTTGAGTCTTAACTACTGGACCGCCAGAGATTTGGGTGTGTTTGATTCTTATTTGATTAAATAATTCTGCATTTTTGCTCCCTAAGGCAACCCGTATAGAACAAGAAGGAAAACATATGTGTAGAGAGCTGTCCTTATTTATTTCAAGGCCTCAAATTAGGCTTGGTTTTTATTAGAATAGAGGGGGTGCAGATTTATTCTGAGGTTAAGGAAGCTCAAATCTCAGGGCCCCTTCAAGGCCTACCCCTACCAGGGTTCTGTAATCTTCTTTTTTTTTTTTCCCCTCTGGTATACATTTTCATTATGTTGTAATCTTATTCTTAAATAAGGCACCCCAGTGGTATACTTTAGAACCCACAAAACTTGGATCTACCCCTGCGGGTAGATATCAGGAGACCTATGGGATTAGTGAAAGATTTAAAAATCTATAGCCATTTTGTATCACAATTTTTTCCTCAATCCAGTCTAAGGAGACAAGATACAGAGCTTAAATCCTGTCTCAGTATAACATAAATTATATCACAAATGTTGGTATACAAAAACATTTTAAAATCCAGACACTACCAAGTCTACCAAGTACTAATTAATAATACAATGCTAATTCATCTAATGAATTTGGTTCTCCCCTGGCGCTGTGACAAGAGGTGTGGACAAGTAGAAGAAACCGCAGGGAGCCGGGGAGAGTGACAGTACAGAAGCTCTGACTCGAAGGGCAAAGTGTTCGCAGGCTCTAATAAGGTACACAAACAAGTCAGAAATCCCGGACGTGGCTCAGCACGCAACCGGTTCACCACTGAAAGAGTTAAGAAGCCCAGTGGATGCTGTGAGCTTCATTGTATTCTGCAATGGAACTGAATTCTCATTGTGATCATGTGGCTCTGAATTAAAACTCCTCTGTTTGCTGGGAATACTAGGATGCTGACTTTCTGCCTGTTGATTCTCTTCTTTTTCTGTCTAATCTTCCATGGGATTTCGCCCAGACTGAAAAGTCAAACCCAACTCAAACCCAAACTGATGGATATCTATGTTCATACGATGAAATTATCCTGAGAAAAACCTGGCTGAATGTAATCCCGAAATTCTCCATGCCTTAATCCTTCCTATTAGAGGACAGCACACACAAATCCATGGCATTAATTAGACCATTCCTTATTGGACTGACAGAGAAGACATCTAAAAGGCAAACATTTAAAAATGCAAAGCAAGTGGGAAAAGACCCATAACTCTCCTTGGGAATGTTTAGGCAGTAAACACTCCTCCAATCCCTCCAGGTTCCTGGGGCAGACAGTATGCAAATTGTTTCACCACTGCACCAATCCCCCATTTTCTTTAGGACCCCTTTGTGTCCCCCTCTGTTGCTGGCTGGTTGGGAGCACGCTCTCCACCGCCTGCCGGCTGCCAGAGCCACTCACATAATGTGGGCTTTGTTTACGTGTCCATAAATATTTGACAATTCAGAAGCAGTGTAGCTCCCAGCACAAACAGAAAGGAATATTCCTAGGCAATTTCAGGGTCATCAGAACACTATGAGGGCTCCCCCAAATAGGGACAGACACACAAAGACAGAGGACTGAGGGGGCCATTCAGGCTAGGAACAAAGTCAAGTGGGTCAGTCAGCCTCTGGGGGACATTTGCTGGCACAGAAGGTATAGGAAAAACTGAAGGGCTTTGTTGCTCTTCTAACTGACCATTATGCCTTGGTGTCCTCTTACAAATGCATTAAGGGTGAACTAAATCCCTTTGCTAGACTCAGGCAGAGACCTGAGGTGTTACTGGCATTACAGCCTTCCTGATGCTGAATTCCTTGGAGAAAATCTTGACCCTTCACAGTGCCGCTTCTTTGGTCAAAGCTGCCATTGCAGGTCTGGGGCTGCAGAGAAGAGAGAAACCCAGTGGATGCTGTGAGCTTCATTGTATTCTGCAATGGAACTGAATTCTCATTGTGATCATGTGGCTCTGAATTAAAACTCCTCTGTTTGCTGGGAATACTAGGATGCTGACTTTCTGCCTGTTGATTCTCTTCTTTTTCTGTCTAATCTTCCATGGGATTTCGCCCAGACTGAAAAGTCAAACCCAACTCAAACCCAAACTGATGGATATCTATGTTCATACGATGAAATTATCCTGAGAAAAACCTGGCTGAATGTAATCCCGAAATTCTCCATGCCTTAATCCTTCCTATTAGAGGACAGCACACACAAATCCATGGCATTAATTAGACCATTCCTTATTGGACTGACAGAGAAGACATCTAAAAGGCAAACATTTAAAAATGCAAAGCAAGTGGGAAAAGACCCATAACTCTCCTTGGGAATGTTTAGGCAGTAAACACTCCTCCAATCCCTCCAGGTTCCTGGGGCAGACAGTATGCAAATTGTTTCACCACTGCACCAATCCCCCATTTTCTTTAGGACCCCTTTGTGTCCCCCTCTGTTGCTGGCTGGTTGGGAGCACGCCTCCACCGCCTGCCGGCTGCCAGAGCCACTCACATAATGTGGGCTTTGTTTACGTGTCCATAAATATTTGACAATTCAGAAGCAGTGTAGCTCCCAGCACAAACAGAAAGGAATATTCCTAGGCAATTTCAGGGTCATCAGAACACTATGAGGGCTCCCCCAAATAGGGACAGACACACAAAGACAGAGGACTGAGGGGGCCATTCAGGCTAGGAACAAAGTCAAGTGGGTCAGTCAGCCTCTGGGGGACATTTGCTGGCACAGAAGGTATAGGAAAAACTGAAGGGCTTTGTTGCTCTTCTAACTGACCATTATGCCTTGGTGTCCTCTTACAAATGCATTAAGGGTGAACTAAATCCCTTTGCTAGACTCAGGCAGAGACCTGAGGTGTTACTGGCATTACAGCCTTCCTGATGCTGAATTCCTTGGAGAAAATCTTGACCCTTCACAGTGCCGCTTCTTTGGTCAAAGCTGCCATTGCAGGTCTGGGGCTGCAGAGAAGAGAGAAACCCACCCACAAAGCCAGGGTAGAGGTTTGGTAGCAGTGAGTATGGCTCCCATGCCCGCAGAATTCCTAACAGCTGTGCTGACAACAAGTGTCCATGAGGCCCATTTAAGCACACTCACAGGTACGGGATTTTCTGCTTCTCATCACTCCTCCCTCTGTCTAAACACAGCTCTGGCCTCACACAAAACCGAGTCAATCTATTTTCAACTGATTCTACCAACTTAAAAAATAGTAAACAATCGTGTGGGAATTCCCTGGTGGTCCAGGGGTTAGGACTCAGTGCTTTCACTGACATAGCTCAGGTTCAATGCTTGGTTTGGGAAACTAAGACCCTCTGCAAGTCTCAGAGTATGATCAAAAACAAAACAAAACAAAAGAACAACAACAACAAAAAAAACCTGGTGCACCAAAGACAAACAATGAGGGAAAGCACTACCTGTAGTCCTGATATCATTTTCTTGGCTTCCTCCATTTCTTTTTCCAAATGTTCTTGTTGTTCCAACAGCTGTTCTTCCCATGAAGTCTCCAGATAGGTCCTGGGGCTTCCCGGTCTCCAGTCCCGAGATATTGGAGAGTCTGTCTCCTCTACGAGAGGAAAGGCGGCAGTACAGTTCATTTTGAAGAAAACTGAGTTCCGGCAGTAAGCACTCACAGTCCTCCGTGTTCACGGGACCAGGCCACCTGCCTTCTGAACCTGCCTTCACTGCACAGAACGCACTCTCCACCAGGTGGGGTTGCGAGATAGAAAGAACCAGCCGTGGATTCCATTGCTCCTGGCTCATGCCAGCCAAGATGAACTCTTTGAGGCGACCCATCCTCATTATGCTCGTTGGTCAGTCAGCCTCTGGGGACATTTGCTGGCACAGAAGGTATAGGAAAACTGAAGGGCTTTGTTGCTCTTCTAACTGACCATTATGCCTTGGTGTCCTCTTACAAATGCATTAAGGGTGAACTAAATCCCTTTGCTAGACTCAGGCAGAGACCTGAGGTGTTACTGGCATTACAGCCTTCCTGATGCTGAATTCCTTGGAGAAAATCTTGACCCTTCACAGTGCCGCTTCTTTGGTCAAAGCTGCCATTGCAGGTCTGGGGCTGCAGAGAAGAGAGAAACCCACCCACAAAGCCAGGGTAGAGGTTTGGTAGCAGTGAGTATGGCTCCCATGCCCGCAGAATTCCTAACAGCTGTGCTGACAACAAGTGTCCATGAGGCCCATTTAAGCACACTCACAGGTACGGGATTTTCTGCTTCTCATCACTCCTCCCTCTGTCTAAACACAGCTCTGGCCTCACACAAAACCGAGTCAATCTATTTTCAACTGATTCTACCAACTTAAAAAATAGTAAACAATCGTGTGGGAATTCCCTGGTGGTCCAGGGGTTAGGACTCAGTGCTTTCACTGACATAGCTCAGGTTCAATGCTTGGTTTGGGAAACTAAGACCCTCTGCAAGTCTCAGAGTATGATCAAACACAAAACAAAACAAAAGAACAACAACAACAAAAAAAACCTGGTGCACCAAAGACAAACAATGAGGGAAAGCACTACCTGTAGTCCTGATATCATTTTCTTGGCTTCCTCCATTTCTTTTTCCAAATGTTCTTGTTGTTCCAACAGCTGTTCTTCCCATGAAGTCTCCAGATAGGTCCTGGGGCTTCCCGGTCTCCAGTCCCGAGATATTGGAGAGTCTGTCTCCTCTACGAGAGGAAAGGCGGCAGTACAGTTCATTTTGAAGAAAACTGAGTTCCGGCAGTAAGCACTCACAGTCCTCCGTGTTCACGGGACCAGGCCACCTGCCTTCTGAACCTGCCTTCACTGCACAGAACGCACTCTCCACCAGGTGGGGTTGCGAGATAGAAAGAACCAGCCGTGGATTCCATTGCTCCTGGCTCATGCCAGCCAAGATGAACTCTTTTGAGGCGACCCATCCTCTTTAGAGCCTTAACGATTCCCTCCCTGGGAATCCTGGTACGGGGGAGGTTTTACTTTGTACTCTAAAGCTGGCATTCCCAGAGCACCATCACTCCAGCTACAAAGAGGAGAGCTGGCAGATGCCGTGAAAATGAAACTGTTGGATGCTCTGGAGCTTCAGAGGGGAGACCTCAACTCAAATTCCTTTGACCTTTCTGTCACGACTTTCACATATAACAGTGTGTGAGTCACAAAAAAAAGGAAACATACCAGTAAAAGCAAACGAGTACAGACTGTTTCATCTCCCTCTCTCTGGTTTTATTTCCTTGTCTTTACAGTCTCTCTGCTCTGAATTCATCTGTAAGAATTAATACAAGGAGCATAATCCCTCCGGGTGGTTGTCTGATTATATGAGGCAACCTATGTGTGGGACCCATGGTGCTCGGCCCAGAGCAAGCACTCTGTAAAGACCTCCCTCTCGGGCTTCCCTGGAGGCCCAGTGGGTAGGGTCACCGCCTTGTGGTGCAGGGGGAGCTGGTTTGTTCCCTGGCCTGGGAAGATCCCACGTGCCACAGAGCAGCTGGACTGATGTCTCCAACTACCAAGCTCTGGGGCGCATGCGCCCAGAGCCAGTGCTGTGCAGGGTCTGGGGCTGCTGCAATGGGAGGCCCACACAGGCCAAAAAGAACAAAGATGGAAATAAATGAAAGACCAATAGAAGTGGCCAAAAAAAAAAAGAAAAAGAAGACCTCCCTCTCCCTCCCCACAGTCTCTGGAGTTTTTGACACAGTAACAAAACGAACTTTCTGGGTACTAATGCCAGGGCTAGGTGGGGCATGAAATAAGGAAGAATTTACTTTAGTTTTCCTTCAGAGGGCTTCAGTTTCATTATATCTCTTAGAGGTTTAAATAAAACTCCTAAGTCACGCGCTTTGCTTCTTCCTTGCTTTCCTCTGTGTTTATGTAAGAAAAAGGAGGTTGAGACAGAGAAAGGAGAAGTCTAAACAAAGAGACCCCTTCGTGGTCCTTTCTATAGCCCTTGTACCAAACATGATGCAGACCTGCTCTCTGCTGTATGTTCTCACAGATGCCTCAGCTCCCGATCTTCCTGGCCCCCAATTTAAGTTAGAGAAGTACTGAAATTATTTGCATCACACAGGAACAATAAAAACTGTTTACTTGAGTAGGTCTCACAGTTCCAAAGTCATCTCCTAATTTCACAGGGGGCCAGCTGAGAAACAGCCTGTGTACACTGCTGCAGGACATCTGACAGCGTGGGCAGCAGAAGCAACAATCTGTGAGAGAGGACACCAACTCCAAAGCATTTGCGCTCTCTAGAGTGGACCCTGCACACACAGACTACACTGGGAGACAGCCAGGGAGCTGCTAGCAGATAGTCAGGACCCCCAAACTCTTCCTGCTGTGGGCTGTTCCTTGAACCACCCCAGGCAGGCTGATAAACAGTACCTGTTCTGTTTTCTACTCCTTCGGAAGGAATAATGACGAAATCTGCCTTCTCCTCCGACTGGGTTATAATGGATTCGCTCTTGGCACTGTGGATGGGACTGGGGGAAGTCAGGCTGTGACCGAAGGAAAAAGAAGAGAAACAAAACGGTTACTGTCAACAGCTGTTTAGAATCCAACTTTCCTAATCTATCCCAGAGACGTGTTCTCTCTTTTTTTTTTTTTTTTAATATTTAGTTATTTGACTGTGCTGGGTCTTAGTTGCAGTACATGGGATCTAGCTCCCTGACCAAGGCTCAAACCCAGGCCTTCTACATTGGAAGCCAGGAGTCTTAGCCACTGGGCCACCAGAGGAATCCCCAGAGACGTGTTCTTAATCACCTAACTTCTCCTGCCTGACACGGTGCCTGGCCCACAGCAAGAACAAATACTTATTGAATGAATGATGAACCTGTTGAATGAATGAAATGAATGTTGAATGAATGACCCAGGAAGTCTTTTCCACAACAAGACTACCTTTAAGCCTAATTTGTTGAGAAGAGATTTCTCAGAAGGGTGGATAATGGAGCAGTTTTGTCTGACTTGGCTTTTTGTGTTTGTTTTACTTACCACCACCACCTCCTCCTCCACCATCATCCCTAGGCCAAAATTCAGTGACTGATGTAGTATGTGTTTTAGTAACTGTGGGAGGTGGAAGGAAAATCTATTTCCAGTACATTGATCTTTCACAGACACGTGCAGTACCAGCAGAGTAGATCAATTCTGGGCTGATCCCAAAGGAGGGGATGGTGTGGGGGGCGCCTCATCAAGCTCTGAGAGTAGGTCTCACAGTTCCAAAGTCATCTCCTAATTTCACAGGGGGCCAGCTGAGAAACAGCCTGTGTACACTGCTGCAGGACATCTGACAGCGTGGGCAGCAGAAGCAACAATCTGTGAGAGAGGACACCAACTCCAAAGCATTTGCGCTCTCTAGAGTGGACCCTGCACACACAGACTACACTGGGAGACAGCCAGGGAGCTGCTAGCAGATAGTCAGGACCCCCAAACTCTTCCTGCTGTGGGCTGTTCCTTGAACCACCCCAGGCAGGCTGATAAACAGTACCTGTTCTGTTTTCTACTCCTTCGGAAGGAATAATGACGAAATCTGCCTTCTCCTCCGACTGGGTTATAATGGATTCGCTCTTGGCACTGTGGATGGGACTGGGGGAAGTCAGGCTGTGACCGAAGGAAAAAGAAGAGAAACAAAACGGTTACTGTCAACAGCTGTTTAGAATCCAACTTTCCTAATCTATCCCAGAGACGTGTTCTCTCTTTTTTTTTTTTTTTTAATATTTAGTTATTTGACTGTGCTGGGTCTTAGTTGCAGTACATGGGATCTAGCTCCCTGACCAAGGCTCAAACCCAGGCCTTCTACATTGGAAGCCAGGAGTCTTAGCCACTGGGCCACCAGAGGAATCCCCAGAGACGTGTTCTTAATCACCTAACTTCTCCTGCCTGACACGGTGCCTGGCCCACAGCAAGAACAAATACTTATTGAATGAATGATGAACCTGTTGAATGAATGAAATGAATGTTGAATGAATGACCCAGGAAGTCTTTTCCACAACAAGACTACCTTTAAGCCTAATTTGTTGAGAAGAGATTTCTCAGAAGGGTGGATAATGGAGCAGTTTTGTCTGACTTGGCTTTTTGTGTTTGTTTTACTTACCACCACCACCTCCTCCTCCACCATCATCCCTAGGCCAAAATTCAGTGACTGATGTAGTATGTGTTTTAGTAACTGTGGGAGGTGGAAGGAAAATCTATTTCCAGTACATTGATCTTTCACAGACACGTGCAGTACCAGCAGAGTAGATCAATTCTGGGCTGATCCCAAAGGAGGGGATGGTGTGGGGGGCGCCTCAAAGGGCAGAAACCGCTGGAGTGTGGACAGTGCTAAGCTAGGCAAAGGGAAGTGATATACCAACAACGTTAGGGCATGACATAGAGAAAGGGTAATACCTCAAAAGGGGGAAAGACCTGCTGGGGGAAGGTAAAGGTTTACCTTATTTACTGCCATCAAATATCTGTGCCACACTGTTTTCAGATTGTCAGCAGAGAGGCTTCCCTGGTGGTCTAGTGGTTAAGAGTTTGCTTGTCAGTGCAGGGCACATGGGTTCCATTCCTGGTCCGGGAAGATCCCATGTGCCTCGGAGCAACGAAGCCTGTGTGCTACAACTACCGAACCAGCGCCCCGAAACCCCAGGCTGTCATCACTGAAGCCATGTGCCTGGAACCTGTGCTCAGCAACAAGCAAAGCCACCACAGCGAGAAGCCCAAGCACCTCAACTACAGAGTACTTCCTGATCGCCGCAACTTGAGAAAGCCTAAGGAGCGACGAAGACCTAGCACAGCCAAAAATGAATCAATAAATCTTTTTTTAAATAAAAACTGTCATCAGAAACCTTGCGACAATTCTTATGTTGTAGCATAACTACTAGCCTTGGAAGAAATGGTTTGCATTTTGGGGGGAGCAGAATTTTACACCTCCAGAAGCAAATCAACAGGATCCGACGGGGCTGCGAGGCTGATGCGGCCATCTGGAGAGCCCTCTGTTCCTGCCCCAACCTTGAGAACATCAGCACTGAAACCATCTCCGGGGCTGTGGGGTCTGCAGGCCCAGCCTTCTCAGGAATTCTTTCCAAATCCATCACCCAGACAACAGTGAAAGTGGGTCTGCCCATGGCCCAGCCCCAATTCTTTGCTAATTGTTGAGAAGAGATTTCTCAGAAGGGTGGATAATGGAGCAGTTTTGTCTGACTTGGCTTTTTGTGTTTGTTTTACTTACCACCACCACCTCCTCCTCCACCATCATCCCTAGGCCAAAATTCAGTGACTGATGTAGTATGTGTTTTAGTAACTGTGGGAGGTGGAAGGAAAATCTATTTCCAGTACATTGATCTTTCACAGACACGTGCAGTACCAGCAGAGTAGATCAATTCTGGGCTGATCCCAAAGGAGGGGATGGTGTGGGGGGCGCCTCAAAGGGCAGAAACCGCTGGAGTGTGGACAGTGCTAAGCTAGGCAAAGGGAAGTGATATACCAACAACGTTAGGGCATGACATAGAGAAAGGGTAATACCTCAAAAGGGGGAAAGACCTGCTGGGGGAAGGTAAAGGTTTACCTTATTTACTGCCATCAAATATCTGTGCCACACTGTTTTCAGATTGTCAGCAGAGAGGCTTCCCTGGTGGTCTAGTGGTTAAGAGTTTGCTTGTCAGTGCAGGGCACATGGGTTCCATTCCTGGTCCGGGAAGATCCCATGTGCCTCGGAGCAACGAAGCCTGTGTGCTACAACTACTGAACCAGCGCTCCGAAACCCCAGGCTGTCATCACTGAAGCCATGTGCCTGGAACCTGTGCTCAGCAACAAGCAAAGCCACCACAGCGAGAAGCCCAAGCACCTCAACTACAGAGTACTTCCTGATCGCCGCAACTTGAGAAAGCCTAAGGAGCGACGAAGACCTAGCACAGCCAAAAATGAATCAATAAATCTTTTTTTAAATAAAAACTGTCATCAGAAACCTTGCGACAATTCTTATGTTGTAGCATAACTACTAGCCTTGGAAGAAATGGTTTGCATTTTGGGGGGAGCAGAATTTTACACCTCCAGAAGCAAATCAACAGGATCCGACGGGGCTGCGAGGCTGATGCGGCCATCTGGAGAGCCCTCTGTTCCTGCCCCAACCTTGAGAACATCAGCACTGAAACCATCTCCGGGGCTGTGGGGTCTGCAGGCCCAGCCCCTTCTCAGGAATTCTTTCCAAATCCATCACCCAGACAACAGTGAAAGTGTCTTGGATTCACTGACCCACTTAATGTGCCCCTGAAGTCTCCGGGCTAATCCTTACAGTCACGATCAGGAGTTAACGTTTCATCTTCCTAGAAACCACAAAAAACAAGAGCCAAGCACAGTGGAGGCAGCCAGAGATTTCAAACAATCTCTGAAGCAGCTTGACAATTAGAGTCTCAACCTCCTCCGTGTCCAGGGTTTGGGGTTTTGGGGGTAATGACCTCAACCAGTCATACACTCTCATCCTCATTAGAACAGGGGAAAAAAATGTTTATTATGCTCCTTCAAATGAGAAAAAAAAAAAAAGTCACTTAACCGTATCTATAAATCTGCAGTCCAAACAGGCAGATGGGTGGAGAAAGGCAAGAAGCGCTGTTTAGAAAAGGAAACTGCTCTATAGAACTCTTACCCATCTCTCACCCTCAGACACTGACTTCAGGCCAACATGAATGAGCTGCTGGAAAAGCACTCGTCTAGGGGGTACTGTGTCATTCATAAGATAAACAGACTTATGCTACTCAGGTCCCAGCACTGCCTTCTTACAGAAATAGGGATCCAACTGCAGAAAGAGGCCTGGCACCCGCTGCTCCTCTTAGAGAAACGAAACAACTCGTTCTCAGCTGACAAGGTGCTGTGGCTCACATGTTCGCCTGCCTGCGTCTGGCTGGACCACAGTGGGTAGGTGTGAGACGAAAGGGTGGGGGTGGGAGGACTGGTGTGAACCTAGGATGCAGGGAAAGCTGCTTTCCTAAGAGCAGACACGCATGCTCAGCCTGCTCCGCTCCCCGGCTCCCTCCTAAGTGAGCTGTCTCCCATATAAGGGTAGAAGGAGGCGTTTGTCTGCATACCCAGCCCCACCGGGGGAGTGGCAGAGCAGCCAAAGAAAACAACATTTCTCTTTCTTGAATTGGGCTGCCAGTGTGTGAGGCACAGAGAGATAAAGCCCTGAAACTAAACGGCCCGTTCTAAAGATTAAGTATCTGAGGAAGAAAAATCCTGAGGCGCAGGTCAGGGCACGCCTTCCCAAGGAAGACCCTCACGGACGAAGGTGGTACATACACTAAGTCCTCTGCCAGAGTCAGACAAAAGTATTTTAATGCTAATTAATTCTATGGCTCTTCCCTGATCAGCTCAAAGATCCTGTTTCATAAACAAGCACTCCCCTACTGGTCACCATAATCCCGTCAAGTCAGGGAAGGACTGATAACAAATCAAGTCCGATTGATACATTCTTAATTCTCACAGGTCTAACACCTCTCCAATCTTAACTTATTAGACAAGCAGTCTCCCAGAAAAGATGATCTCCAATTAGAGTAGAATCAATTTTTTAAATGGGTACTGGGCAATAGGAGTTCTGCTCCGTCCTGAAGTGCCTGCTTCGGCAGAGCCACAACCCGGTCTAGGGCCACTCCTTCCCCTCTGCTGGCCTCCCCAGCTTCCTACACCCGCTGTATCCTACAGTGGTAGTCCCCGGCCAGCAAGGAGCCTCTTACCCATCTCTCACCCTCAGACACTGACTTCAGGCCAACATGAATGAGCTGCTGGAAAAGCACTCGTCTAGGGGGTACTGTGTCATTCATAAGATAAACAGACTTATGCTACTCAGGTCCCAGCACTGCCTTCTTACAGAAATAGGGATCCAACTGCAGAAAGAGGCCTGGCACCCGCTGCTCCTCTTAGAGAAACGAAACAACTCGTTCTCAGCTGACAAGGTGCTGTGGCTCACATGTTCGCCTGCCTGCGTCTGGCTGGACCACAGTGGGTAGGTGTGAGACGAAAGGGTGGGGGTGGGAGGACTGGTGTGAACCTAGGATGCAGGGAAAGCTGCTTTCCTAAGAGCAGACACGCATGCTCAGCCTGCTCCGCTCCCCGGCTCCCTCCTAAGTGAGCTGTCTCCCATATAAGGGTAGAAGGAGGCGTTTGTCTGCATACCCAGCCCCACCGGGGGAGTGGCAGAGCAGCCAAAGAAAACAACATTTCTCTTTCTTGAATTGGGCTGCCAGTGTGTGAGGCACAGAGAGATAAAGCCCTGAAACTAAACGGCCCGTTCTAAAGATTAAGTATCTGAGGAAGAAAAATCCTGAGGCGCAGGTCAGGGCACGCCTTCCCAAGGAAGACCCTCACGGACGAAGGTGGTACATACACTAAGTCCTCTGCCAGAGTCAGACAAAAGTATTTTAATGCTAATTAATTCTATGGCTCTTCCCTGATCAGCTCAAAGATCCTGTTTCATAAACAAGCACTCCCCTACTGGTCACCATAATCCCGTCAAGTCAGGGAAGGACTGATAACAAATCAAGTCCGATTGATACATTCTTAATTCTCACAGGTCTAACACCTCTCCAATCTTAACTTATTAGACAAGCAGTCTCCCAGAAAAGATGATCTCCAATTAGAGTAGAATCAATTTTTTAAATGGGTACTGGGCAATAGGAGTTCTGCTCCGTCCTGAAGTGCCTGCTTCGGCAGAGACCACAAGGTCTAGGGCCACTCCTTCCCCTCTGCTGGCCTCCCCAGCTTCCTACACCCGCTGTATCCTACAGTGGTAGTCCCCGGCCAGCAAGCAGCCTCCTCTCCCCGGCATAGCGCCCCCACCGATCCCCGTCGGTCTCAGGCCAACAGCATCCTCCAGTCCCGGCCGCGGTCCCCATCCAAGCGCCCCCGCCGCCAGAGCCAAAGTGGCTTCAGCTCACCATTTGACTTGCGTCCCTCCCATGGTCCCCCTGTGGCTCCGGCTTCAGCCAGTCGGCTTCCCTGGGTGAAGTGGGAGGCTGAGAGTCACAGCGCTCCCCAATCCGGGCATGTCTCCCCGCGCTGGGGCCCGAAGAACGACTCCCCGGGCAGGCCAGCTACCAGAGCCGCTCGCCCCGGTCCCGCGAGAGAGGAGGGAGGGCAGAGAGGCCGGCGCCTCGGCCCCGGGGACGGGGATGCTCCCGGCTCCGGGACGCGCTGTCCCGGCAGCGCAGACACTGCAGCAGCCCGGCCTCGGCGGAAGCCGCCTCCCCTCGCAGGCTGCCCGTCCCCGGCAGCGGCATCCGCGATTCCCGCGGCCGCGCGGCTCCGGGCGTGCCCCCGGGCGCAGGCATCTCAACCCATCTCCGACCCGCCGGAGAGACGCTGCCCGCGGCTCCGGCTGCGCGGTCGAGTCCAGGGAGGGCGGCGACCGGGCGGCGATCCCGGCTCCGCGCCGCCTCCCGGCCCCGCCCTCCCGCCGCCCTCCCCCGCTTCCCGGGCGGTCACACGCGGCCGGGCAGCGCCGGGCTCCGACCCCGGCGGGCGCTCGGCCGGCCGACCGAGCCCGGGGCAGAGCAGGGCGGGGCTGCGAGGCCCAGAGGGAGCCCCGGAGAGGCAGGGGAGGGGCCGCGGGCCGGCAGGGCCCCGGGCGGGGTCTGCGGTCCCCTCGATCGGAGAAGCCCAGGACTGACCACGGTGCCTTCTCTCCTCTGACCTCTGACCCCTGCCTTCCCGGGCACCGAGGTCGGGGTGGGTCTAACTGGGCTCCTCGCGGGTGAGGGTTGCCCCGGAAACCCGCTGAACGCCGGTCTCCCCGCACCTGCCCTTCTGGCGTTTCTTGTGTTCTTTTTTTTTTTTTTTCCTCCAACTACGGATCGTTTCGCTGGGATACGGTGAGAGGCTAGCCCAAGGTCTACAGGTCTAGGAGGCAACAGGCGGGCAGTCGGGCAAGGTTTTCTTTGCCAAGAGGTCTCTCAAGGAGAGTCCTAAGGGGGTATCTTTCCCATCTCCTGAACCCCTCCCCGTTCGGAGTCACATCCCAGGGGTCTCCCGGCCTTCATGGATCACTGAGACATTAGGTGGCCTCCCCTTTGAGTGCGGGGAAGGGGGAGGAGCAGGGCAGACTGCGCCAGAGCCTTCTTGGGTCCTGGCGTGCTGACGAGCATCCCAGGGAGGTGAGTGAGAGTTTGGCTTAGAAGAAAACCGTCGAATCGGGAAGGAGAAAACAAACAATTCTCTGAAGGCTCTCCTAGAATACGGCCACTGTCAGCCCACTGCAGCCCGATTTCCAGCAGCCGCGAATTCACACTGTCTCATACCCCTGCCCTGAGTCTGCGTTCTGCCAGACAGGAAGGAAGCTGGTGCTTTCAGGGAAAAAATCCAGACTTTTTGTTTCTCTAACTTTGGCAAGTACTATTAGGCATGTGAAAGGAAAAGGCCTGTTAGCCATGCAGGAAGCAATAGATCTCATTGTACAATGAAATATCTTTTGATTTTGTAACAAGTGATAGTTCAAGGAGCAAGCAAGGAAGAAATGGTTTAGATTCTCACTAAAAGCACATCGACTGCTTAATGTACAAAAGGTTCCCTTCTGGGGTGATGAAAATCTCTCTGAACTGGATAGAGGTGATGGCTGTGCAGTATTCATGCAGGTTCACTGAAATGTACACTTTAAAATGATTAACGGTTAATGTTATGTGAATTTCAAAAATAAAAAAACTGGGGCTTCCCTGGTGGTCCAGTGGGTAAGGACACCGCCTTGCAGTGCAAGGAGCGCCGGTTCGATCCCTGGCCTGGGAAGATCCCACGTGCCGCGCGGCAGCTGGACCAATGTGTCCAATTACCGAGCCAGAGCTCTGGAGCACACGCGCCCAGAGCGGGTGCTCTGCAGTTATAGAGAGGATGAGACAAAGAACAAAGATGGATGGAAATAAATAAATGGAAGACCAATGGAAGTGCCTCCCCACCAAAACCAAAAAAACCTATTAAACCTATTAAATGTGAAAGTGAAAGTCAAGTAAGGTTACCAGAATATTAAAATGACGGAAAGAAATTCCATCAAAGTAAGATGAAATTTTATCAAGGAGAGTCCTAAGGGGGTATCTTTCCCATCTCCTGAACCCCTCCCCGTTCGGAGTCACATCCCAGGGGTCTCCCGGCCTTCATGGATCACTGAGACATTAGGTGGCCTCCCCTTTGAGTGCGGGGAAGGGGGAGGAGCAGGGCAGACTGCGCCAGAGCCTTCTTGGGTCCTGGCGTGCTGACGAGCATCCCAGGGAGGTGAGTGAGAGTTTGGCTTAGAAGAAAACCGTCGAATCGGGAAGGAGAAAACAAACAATTCTCTGAAGGCTCTCCTAGAATACGGCCACTGTCAGCCCACTGCAGCCCGATTTCCAGCAGCCGCGAATTCACACTGTCTCATACCCCTGCCCTGAGTCTGCGTTCTGCCAGACAGGAAGGAAGCTGGTGCTTTCAGGGAAAAAATCCAGACTTTTTGTTTCTCTAACTTTGGCAAGTACTATTAGGCATGTGAAAGGAAAAGGCCTGTTAGCCATGCAGGAAGCAATAGATCTCATTGTACAATGAAATATCTTTTGATTTTGTAACAAGTGATAGTTCAAGGAGCAAGCAAGGAAGAAATGGTTTAGATTCTCACTAAAAGCACATCGACTGCTTAATGTACAAAAGGTTCCCTTCTGGGGTGATGAAAATCTCTCTGAACTGGATAGAGGTGATGGCTGTGCAGTATTCATGCAGGTTCACTGAAATGTACACTTTAAAATGATTAACGGTTAATGTTATGTGAATTTCAAAAATAAAAAAACTGGGGCTTCCCTGGTGGTCCAGTGGGTAAGGACACCGCCTTGCAGTGCAAGGAGCGCCGGTTCGATCCCTGGCCTGGGAAGATCCCACGTGCCGCGCGGCAGCTGGACCAATGTGTCCAATTACCGAGCCAGAGCTCTGGAGCACACGCGCCCAGAGCGGGTGCTCTGCAGTTATAGAGAGGATGAGACAAAGAACAAAGATGGATGGAAATAAATAAATGGAAGACCAATGGAAGTGCCTCCCCACCAAAACCAAAAAAACCTATTAAACCTATTAAATGTGAAAGTGAAAGTCAAGTAAGGTTACCAGAATATTAAAATGACGGAAAGAATTCCATTTAATTTTCAAGCAAATCAGAAAATGGTCCATCAAAGTAAGATGAAATTTTATGGAGAAAAGAAACAGGAGGAAGAAAACAAAGACACATAAAGCAGGTACAGGTGAGACAAAGAATGATCAGGCTTAGCTGGAACAGACTAACCTCGGTTGACGTAGGAGAGAACAGGTCATAAGAGAATCAACTAAATGTGATTCAGCAATGGAATTAGGAAATAAGCTAACCACATCTGGGGATGTCTTTACAGGACCATGATTTACATAAATCAGGAAAGTAGTCTTTCCTGCCACTATACTCGGCACTGATCAGGTGTTTAGTAGAGCACTGTGTCCTGTTTTGGTTTCTATAACTGGCTGTAAAAGATACAGACAGCCTTTCAGCCACAGCCACTCACAGCCTCAGTTCACTCAAACTGGTACTAATCCGCCACAGTTCCCAGCCCAGTCGGTGAAAGCTGGAAGCCTTCTTCATGCACGAAGGCAGCTCGGCTCATGTTCTCTTGCTGTGAGCTTTATACAACCTTCTCAGGCACAAAGACAGCACGATGGAACTGGCTCTCATCAACACTGGCAGCTGAGAGATAAATACCTGCACCATCAGGCTGGGCGCTGGCAGGTCCCAGTCATGCCCCCATGTGGACACAGCTAAGCACTAGCACGGGTATGTGGGACACTGACACGCGTCTCACCCCATGCTCCTGCCAGCACAAAACCACAAGGCAGTGCTGAGGGTGACCCCTTTAAAGCCACACATACACGGAGGGGAGGAGGAAAGGCTTCGGTCCGTTATAGCCCGTTGTACTGCTACCTGATGCTGATAACCCTGAGAACCCCCACAGATTCAGGGCTCTAGTGGTGGCGATCTGAGGCCACAGTTACCTGGAGCAGCTGGAATCGGACGGGGACTTTTGCTGTCCTTCGTACTGCTGCACCAGGGCTCGCACGCTCCAGCACGGATTCTCAATCTCCTCGTCCACGCTGCTGTTCCTAAAACCAGAGGGCACCGGCAAAGGAGGGGGTGTTCAGGTCAACCCCCCAGCAACTGACAGGCGCCACTCTGGCGCTGCTATGGAAAAAGAAAGACGAACGAGGCAAAGCCCCTGCCTTAATGACACCTGAAATCTAGCAAGGAAGGTAGACGGAGAAACCGGTAATTTCATCCATCTTTGCAACATGTTAGAGTCCCTCTCAGCTGACATACAATCCAAGAAGAGACACCTGCCACGACTCTCTGGGACAATCCAGCCTTTAGGATACACACCAGGGGGAGACTCAGGGATGAGTAGGGATGTTACTCTCTTGTACCTCCTAGTGCAGAAAACACACTGTGCCAAAGGCATGTATTTAAAACTCTGGGCACCAGAGCAGAGAATTACATAATTCGATTCAATTCCTTTACTTTCTGCAAAGTCCAAATGTGCCTGCACACACTAAGTCGTTTTCGTCACATTCGACTCTGTGACACCATGTACTATAGCCCACCAGGCTCCTCTGTCCATGGCATTCTCCAGGCAAGAATACTGGAGTGGGTTGCCATGCCTTTCTCCAGAAATCAAAATCAACATGCCTGAAAGAAAGGGTTTTTTTTTTTTATTTCTCCCTCTCTCTGTCTTTTGGAGCGCCCTCTCCAACCTCCATGTTCTTTTCTGCACTGTGGGCTGATAAAGTGATATTTCCATCTACGGCACCATTATCATTTAAGGGAAGAACTATCAGCACGAGTCTTGAGTTCCCATCCCTAGATTTCCGTCCTTACCTCTGTCTGTATCGAAAGACATCCCGCCCTGACCGTGACATGTCGTGACACACGTCGGCCAGAGCCGCAGCGGCTCCCTGGGCCACCGCCGTGGCACAGTGAGGCTGGTGAGTCTGCAGAGGGGCTCCAGCATCCCGCCCGTGGCTCACTGTCCTGCTGGAGCCAGGCTTGAAATGCGCTGCCAAGGCCAGGACCAGCCTCATGATAGACTTCAGGTTGCCCTCCACGATATCTGAGGATCAGAACAGACCGAGAGGTCCTAAGAGTTAGGCAGAGAGCTGAGGATGCCACACTCAGTTACTACGTATTTGCTCGTGAACCGGTAAGCAGGGCAGTCAAGCTCTCCGTCCTCACAAAGTCAGGTTCAACAGGGGGAGTGAAGATTTAAAGTGATTACACTAAAGTAAAAATAGGACAAGTACAGGTTTCTTTCTCTTTTTTTTTTTATTTATTTATCTTTTGAGGGGTGAGGGGGGGAGGAAGGGGGACAGGTGGGGTACTTCTATTGGTCTTTCATTTCTCTATTTTCACCCGTCTTTGTTCTTTGGCTCCTGTGGGCCTCCCATCACGGTGGCCTCTGTCGTCGCAGAGCGCCGGCTGTGGGCGCATGCACCCCAGAGCTCCAGCTCAGTTATTGGACACATCAGTCCAGCCGCTCTGTGGCACGTGGGATCTTCCCAGGCCACGGATCGAACCGGCACCCCTTGCACTGCAAGGCGGTGTCCTTACCCACTGGACAACCAGGGGAAGCCCAAGTACAGGTTTCTTTAGGAGCTCAGAGTAGAAGCATCTTGTCTAGTCTAGAGGGTTCGGAGAAGGATTCTCAGAGGAAATGAGTTCTAAACTGAGACTTGACTGACCAATAGAGGTTCATCAGATGAGGAAAGAGAAAACAGAGGTTCATCAGATGAGGAAAGAGAAGGAAAAGAGAATTCCAAGAAGAGGAAACAGCAGGCATGAAGGTCTAAAAGGGAGAGAGAGCATGCCACACCCGAGCTGCACCACCCAGCATGGGAACCACGAGCCACGTGTGGCTGTTGAGCACTTAAAAGGCAGCTGTGGTCTAAAGTGAAACGGACTGTAAGTATTCCCATTTAGCGCACACATGCACATGCACGCACACACACACACGCACACACACACACACAAAATAGAATAAAAAATCTCATCAGACTTACTATGAAAAGATAGAATGCAAAATATCCCATTGATAAGTTTTTTTATATTGATTATGTGTTGAGCTGATAATAATTTGGATAGGGCTTCCCCTGGTGGTCCAGTGGATAAGGACACCGCCTTGCAGTGCAAGGGGCGCCAGTTCCATCGCTGGCCTGGGAAGACTTCAGGTTGCCCTCCACGATATCTGAGGATCAGAACAGACCGAGAGGTCCTAAGAGTTAGGCAGAGAGCTGAGGATGCCACACTCAGTTACTACGTATTTGCTCGTGAACCGGTAAGCAGGGCAGTCAAGCTCTCCGTCCTCACAAAGTCAGGTTCAACAGGGGGAGTGAAGATTTAAAGTGATTACACTAAAGTAAAAATAGGACAAGTACAGGTTTCTTTCTCTTTTTTTTTTTATTTATTTATCTTTTGAGGGGTGAGGTGGGGAGGAAGGGGGACAGGTGGGGTACTTCTATTGGTCTTTCATTTCTCTATTTTCACCCGTCTTTGTTCTTTGGCTCCTGTGGGCCTCCCATCACGGTGGCCTCTGTCGTCGCAGAGCGCCGGCTGTGGGCGCATGCACCCCAGAGCTCCAGCTCAGTTATTGGACACATCAGTCCAGCCGCTCTGTGGCACGTGGGATCTTCCCAGGCCACGGATCGAACCGGCACCCCTTGCACTGCAAGGCGGTGTCCTTACCCACTGGACAACCAGGGGAAGCCCAAGTACAGGTTTCTTTAGGAGCTCAGAGTAGAAGCATCTTGTCTAGTCTAGAGGGTTCGGAGAAGGATTCTCAGAGGAAATGAGTTCTAAACTGAGACTTGACTGACCAATAGAGGTTCATCAGATGAGGAAAGAGAAAACAGAGGTTCATCAGATGAGGAAAGAGAAGGAAAAGAGAATTCCAAGAAGAGGAAACAGCAGGCATGAAGGTCTAAAAGGGAGAGAGAGCATGCCACACCCGAGCTGCACCACCCAGCATGGGAACCACGAGCCACGTGTGGCTGTTGAGCACTTAAAAGGCAGCTGTGGTCTAAAGTGAAACGGACTGTAAGTATTCCCATTTAGCGCACACATGCACATGCACGCACACACACACACGCACACACACACACACAAAATAGAATAAAAAATCTCATCAGACTTACTATGAAAAGATAGAATGCAAAATATCCCATTGATAAGTTTTTTTATATTGATTATGTGTTGAGCTGATAATAATTTGGATAGGGCTTCCCCTGGTGGTCCAGTGGATAAGGACACCGCCTTGCAGTGCAAGGGGCGCCAGTTCCATCGCTGGCCTGGGAAGATCCCACGTGCTGCGGAGCGGCTGGACTGATGTGTCCAATCACTGAGCCGGAGCTCTGGAGCGCATGCGCCCAGAGCCGGCGCTCTGCGACAACAGAGGCCACCGCGATGGGAGGCCCGCAGGAGCCAAAGAACAAAAGACGGATGAAAATAGAGAAATGAAAGACCAATAGAAGTAACCTGCCTGCTCCCCTCCCTCCCCAACCCGACCCCCGCCCAAAATAAATAAATAAATGAATCTTTAAAAAAAAATAATAATAATAATTTGGATATTCATGCATGCTAAGTCAGTCGTGTCTGACTCTTGGCGACCTTATGGACTGTAGCCCCCCAGGCTCCTCTGTCCATGGAATTCTCCAGGTGAGAATACTGGAGTGGGTTACCATGTCCTCCTCCAGGGGATCTTCCCAACCCAGGGATCAAACCCCCATCTCATATGTCTCCTGAATTGGCAGGCGGATTCTTTACCACTAGTGCCATCTGGGAAACCCATTTTGGATATGTTGGGTTAAATAGAATCTATTATTAAAATTAATTCTACCCATTTCTTTTCTGTAATGTGGCTATCAGACACATTCAAGTCACTTACGTGACTCACTTTATATTTCTGTGGCACATACTGGAAGAGGAACAGAAAGCAGTTCAGCGTCACCAGAGCTCAGAGCTCAGGGGGAGAGGGTGAAAGACGAGGCGGATGAACTGGAGGTCAGGTCAGAAAGGGCACGGTAAGCCAGAGGAAGGCCTCTGGAGTTTGTCCTAAGGGCCCTCAGATGCAGAGGAAATGCATGAGCAGACTGTACTCTTCTGGCTGGAATATGGAGAGCAGACAGGAGGGGGACAAAAATGGATGCAGTGGGACTAATTAGGAAGCGGTTGCACTTCTCCAGGTAAAAGACAATCATGTCCTGAAAGACAGTGTTCCCTCAAAATAGCTGACTTTAATGGGCCAGATCCCCAAGCCCCCTCCTCACGGGGACCAGATCAGAGAAATATCTGGTATTCTAAATTCTGTCCTAGAAAAAAAAGAGAGAGAGAGCGAGAGAAATGCAGGCAGAAAATAATATGATAGGTCTGGTTAATGTCAGTCCATCTTCACAGCCCTTTAAATAGGCAAGGCTTCCAAAAGGACTGACTGATACCTGCTATGGGGTGCTCTCACAGGTCAGAATCTGCCCCGCCTGAGAGAGCCCAACACAGAGAACCCTCACAACCCAGGAAAAGAGGGCTCCTCCTGTCCCCATTCTCATCAGAGCCTTAGGCAGTCAGGACCAGGAACGGAGGCTGAAACAAACCAGACTACAATCAGTTCTAGAGAAACAGCGAGAGGACCAGATAGCCTATGCCTTCTGAGGACATCTACATCAATTCTTTCCTGCCCGGGATCAAACTGGAACGAGAGGTGTCCTCTTATAGCCACGGGGCTCCAGGAGAGGGCATGCGCAGAGGTGCCAGAGCCCTCTGATCCTGCCTGGAAATGTTCTATGATGTTAAAAAAAATGCTATCAAATATTTTCCTTCTAGAAAACTGGATGGGAAAAAAGTAGGCTATTAGGATTTGAGATTATAATTGTCATGAAACACGAGGAACTCAAAAAACACAATCAATCTTTGTTGTTGATAACCTAAACAAGACAATTCTAAAATTAATATCCCAATTTTGTAGTTTCTGTTAATTTCCTACACACCCTCAAGCAAAACTTTATTCAGTTAAAATGAGTAAAGGACTTCTACCTTCACCCAGGTGTCCAACACACCTGGATTTTGATAATCACTCCATCCTAAGAGGATAACTTTATTTATGGGAAAATGATGTGAGGTTGTTGGCCTGATACGCTCAGAGCCCTGGGCCACCCTGGGGGCGGTCCTTCTGAGGGTGGCAATCCCCAGGTAAAGATGAGTGTACTCATCCACCATGGACAGGAGGAAGCACTCACCTTTAGCTGAGGTCTGGTGCATACGAATCTTTTTGGAGGCTACAAACTGCAACACTTTCTCCACATTATTCCTCATTTCTTGTTGGTTACTGGGACTCAGTTGTACCCCACTCAGCTTTTCTCCTGCTGTTAGAAGACAGTAACATAGCTGACTTTAATGGGCCAGATCCCCAAGCCCCCTCCTCACGGGGACCAGATCAGAGAAATATCTGGTATTCTAAATTCTGTCCTAGAAAAAAAAGAGAGAGAGAGCGAGAGAAATGCAGGCAGAAAATAATATGATAGGTCTGGTTAATGTCAGTCCATCTTCACAGCCCTTTAAATAGGCAAGGCTTCCAAAAGGACTGACTGATACCTGCTATGGGGTGCTCTCACAGGTCAGAATCTGCCCCGCCTGAGAGAGCCCAACACAGAGAACCCTCACAACCCAGGAAAAGAGGGCTCCTCCTGTCCCCATTCTCATCAGAGCCTTAGGCAGTCAGGACCAGGAACGGAGGCTGAAACAAACCAGACTACAATCAGTTCTAGAGAAACAGCGAGAGGACCAGATAGCCTATGCCTTCTGAGGACATCTACATCAATTCTTTCCTGCCCGGGATCAAACTGGAACGAGAGGTGTCCTCTTATAGCCACGGGGCTCCAGGAGAGGGCATGCGCAGAGGTGCCAGAGCCCTCTGATCCTGCCTGGAAATGTTCTATGATGTTAAAAAAAATGCTATCAAATATTTTCCTTCTAGAAAACTGGATGGGAAAAAAGTAGGCTATTAGGATTTGAGATTATAATTGTCATGAAACACGAGGAACTCAAAAAACACAATCAATCTTTGTTGTTGATAACCTAAACAAGACAATTCTAAAATTAATATCCCAATTTTGTAGTTTCTGTTAATTTCCTACACACCCTCAAGCAAAACTTTATTCAGTTAAAATGAGTAAAGGACTTCTACCTTCACCCAGGTGTCCAACACACCTGGATTTTGATAATCACTCCATCCTAAGAGGATAACTTTATTTATGGGAAAATGATGTGAGGTTGTTGGCCTGATACGCTCAGAGCCCTGGGCCACCCTGGGGACGGTCCTTCTGAGGGTGGCAATCCCCAGGTAAAGATGAGTGTACTCATCCACCATGGACAGGAGGAAGCACTCACCTTTAGCTGAGGTCTGGTGCATACGAATCTTTTTGGAGGCTACAAACTGCAACACTTTCTCCACATTATTCCTCATTTCTTGTTGGTTACTGGGACTCAGTTGTACCCCACTCAGCTTTTCTCCTGCTGTTAGAAGACAGTAACATAGAGTTACGGCAATTTACAGTAGCCAGACAGGGGGAAAGAGAATACCTCATGTAAACACCAAGATTATCTATAAATACGCATGGGAGTTAGGTCTCCATGTTTGTAATCTGGATGGGAAATAGAAAAAGGAAAGCCTCTTGTGCTGTCTGGATTTTCTAACTGATTATATTTCCACTATAATCTGTTCAAATGAGTGAAAAATTAAACGTTGAAAATGAGCTTTGGAATTAAAGTAAATCTAGGTTTGTACCTCTACTTTACCACTATTCTTAGATGACTTTGTAAAGTTGTTTAGGGGTTTCCCTGGTGGCTCAGATGGTAAAGAATCTACCTGTAATGCAGAACACCTTGGTTTGATCCCTGGATTGGGAGAAGGGAATGGCAACCCACTCCAATACTATTGCCTGGAGAATCCCATGGACAGACCTTTATAAATTTCATAAGTAAAATAGCAGTACTCACATAATGTATCCATATCATAAATCAATCAAAGTACATGCTTAGCACAATGTTTGATACATATGTGAAAGTGAAGTTGCTCAGTCGTGTCCGACTCTTTGCAACCCATGGATGAGTCATGGAATTTTCCAGGCCAGAAAAGAGTGGGCAGCCTTTCCCTTCTCCAGGGTATCTTCCCAACTGAGGGATCAAACCCAGGTCTCCCGCTTTGTAGGCAGATTCTTTACCACCTAAGCCAACAGGGAAGCCCTGATATATATGAACATATATATATCTATAAAGTGCTCAATGCCTTTACTTATTTTTATAAATTCTCTTTTAAGTTCATTTCCTAGAAATGGGGCCAATATTATCTTTCTCAAACACTGATGATTAAATGAAATTAAATGAGATACTGCTCAATACACAGCAGCTGCTATTCCTATTACCATGGTTGTTATCACTGTAAGTGAAGACCCTAGGTATTCATCGACAGGCTACCTGATGTAAACCTGCCTTCTTATGTATCACTCAGACCCCACATCCTTCAAACATGTCAATGAATGTTTGAATACCTATTATATGTCTGGCACTTGGTTAGGGATTGTGGAAACAGGAAAAAACATTATGCTGTACTTGCTCTTAAAGAGCTTCATCTACACTGGAGAGGTAGATAATAAACAATTACCATTTGCTGAGAGAAACAATAACAGAGGTATGGACAAATGCTATGGAAATAAGGTTATGATATCACGTAATAAGAATGACAGGTGACCTTCCGTGGTGGCTCAGCAATAAAGAATTTGCCTGCCAGTGCAGGAGACACAGGTTTGATCCTTGATCCAGGACGATCCCACATGCTGCGGAGCAACTAAGCCCATGCGCCACAACTGTTGAGCCTGTGCTCTAGAGTCCGGGTGCCCCAGTCACTGAAGCACATGCTCTGCAACAAGAGAAGCCACCCACTAGAGTAGCCCCTGCTCGCCTCAACTAGAGAAAAGCCCACGCAGCAACAAAGACCCAGGACAGCCAAAAATTACTCATAAACTAAAACTATTAAAAAGAAAAAGAATGACAGGCAACAACTCTGGGGCTTTAAGAAACAAGGTCTCTCGTGAAGCACTATGCAGTGAATATCGAGCGATTCTTTCACTGGTACCACACCTTTCTTTTTCCCTGGCTACCAGTTCTTTTCCCAGCCTCAGTCTAGACATCAGCTCTTCTGGCAAGCCATTCCTCTTCTGCCCGCCCTCTGCTCCCATCTGTACTTGCTCCATCACAGGACTACGGACATTAACGAAGGTGACTTAACTCCCCAGCCAATCCAACTAGACTGGGAGACCCCGAGAGCCATAGCGGTGCTCATCATCATATCCCAAAGCTTAAGACAGCGCCTGGAGCACAGTGTTTCCTGACTAATAAATACATGAATCCACCTTGGGCAAGTATCTGCAGTCTTTTCTACAACCATTTGCCTTTGATTTTAAAGAAGGAGCCATCCGCTCTCAAGAGGCCATGTTCTGGTTTACACTAGCATCAGAGTCTGGGGCCAACTGACCAACAATCTCGATGAGGTACGCCAGGATCACCCCATCCCGGAGATCTGATGTAAACCTGCCTTCTTATGTATCACTCAGACCCCACATCCTTCAAACATGTCAATGAATGTTTGAATACCTATTATATGTCTGGCACTTGGTTAGGGATTGTGGAAACAGGAAAAAACATTATGCTGTACTTGCTCTTAAAGAGCTTCATCTACACTGGAGAGGTAGATAATAAACAATTACCATTTGCTGAGAGAAACAATAACAGAGGTATGGACAAATGCTATGGAAATAAGGTTATGATATCACGTAATAAGAATGACAGGTGACCTTCCGTGGTGGCTCAGCAATAAAGAATTTGCCTGCCAGTGCAGGAGACACAGGTTTGATCCTTGATCCAGGACGATCCCACATGCTGCGGAGCAACTAAGCCCATGCGCCACAACTGTTGAGCCTGTGCTCTAGAGTCCGGGTGCCCCAGTCACTGAAGCACATGCTCTGCAACAAGAGAAGCCACCCACTAGAGTAGCCCCTGCTCGCCTCAACTAGAGAAAAGCCCACGCAGCAACAAAGACCCAGGACAGCCAAAAATTACTCATAAACTAAAACTATTAAAAAGAAAAAGAATGACAGGCAACAACTCTGGGGCTTTAAGAAACAAGGTCTCTCGTGAAGCACTATGCAGTGAATATCGTAGAGAGATTCTTTCACTGGTACCACACCTTTCTTTTTCCCTGGCTACCAGTTCTTTTCCCAGCCTCAGTCTAGACATCAGCTCTTCTGGCAAGCCATTCCTCTTCTGCCCGCCCTCTGCTCCCATCTGTACTTGCTCCATCACAGGACTACGGACATTAACGAAGGTGACTTAACTCCCCAGCCAATCCAACTAGACTGGGAGACCCCCGAGAGCCGCAACGGTGCTCATCATCATATCCCAAAGCTTAAGACAGCGCCTGGAGCACAGTGTTTCCTGACTAATAAATACATGAATCCACCTTGGGCAAGTATCTGCAGTCTTTTCTACAACCATTTGCCTTTGATTTTAAAGAAGGAGCCATCCGCTCTCAAGAGGCCATGTTCTGGTTTACACTAGCATCAGAGTCTGGGGCCAACTGACCAACAATCTCGATGAGGTACGCCAGGATCACCCCATCCCGGAGATCTTGTCGCAGGTCCTGCACTGGCTTCACTGCGGGCCTCTTCTTCAGCTGGGCGTTCACCCAGGCCACGTACGCCTGCAGCTGTTGCTGAAAAATGAAAGGTGGGAATAGGGAAAGGTTGTATGTTACTCTTGCCCCTCTTCCCAGCACCCTTGAAGGCAGCTTTTGGGACTGGGCAATCTACACCCGGTTCCCAGGTGGCCCAGTGGTGAAGAATTTGCTAGCCAATTCAGAAGATGCGGGTTCGATCCCTGGGTGGGGACGATCCCCTGGAGTAGGAAATGGCAACCCACTCCCAGTATTCTTGTCTGGACAATTCCATGGAGAGAAGAGTCTGGTGGGCTACAGTGCATGGGGTGGCAAAGAGTCACACACAACTGAGCAACCAAGCAATCTATACCCAGAGGGAGGAAAAGAGGGTTCGAAGGAAAGAAAGAAAGATGGCCAGACACAGAGTATGCTCTGAAAATTCTCTAGTTTAATGCTAGTCTCCAGGATGAGCTACCCTCCGCTGTAGGTGACAGTGTGGACACAGATACAAAGATGAATGTTTAAGTGATGATGGCTCCTGCTTTCCTTGAGTTGTGCTCTGTTGCCAGGAATAAGACGGGGCCAGAGCCACAGCCAGTTTTCAAGTGGGATCATGGCTGCTAGTGAGCCACGGCGCTTCTTCCCAGAACGGTCTCTCATGTCCCATGTGCACCTTGACCTGTGACATTTGTACGAACTAACCCAGGGGAACCAGGAATCCACCGTAAACCAAGCTCAGAACTGCCTCTCCTACAGTGGCTTTCTTCACAATGAGATTTAGCTGAAACCAACCTGGGATTTATTTTCCTGAGCCTATAATCCTGGGATTGCTACAGAGTTAGCTTTAAACAGTGCTTTATATTGTCAGAGAGGATCTGATTGCTTGAAACCTGTACAAAGAAAACAGGCTATGATGAGCAGTGTTCCTGAAGATGGGGGCTGGAGGTGGGGGAGCCTTCATTTTTTTTTTTTTTTTTCAGACAAAACTTACGATCCAGTACCATCAGAAACCTGTCAGACTCAGGTGGGACATATAACTCATCCTACCACTTAGACAACCTTTGTTGTTTTTCAGTCACCCAGTCAGGTCCAACTCTTTGCAACTCCATGGACTGCAGCATACCAGGCCTCCCTGTCCTTCACCGTCTCCCAGAGTTTGCCCGCGTTCATGTGCATTGCCTCGGTGATGCCATACAGCCATCTCATCCTCTGAAGCCCTCTTCTCCTTCTGCCTTCAGTCTTTCCAGGCATCAGAGACTTGCCCAATGAGATCAACACCAGTCAGTCTTAAAGGAAATCAACCCTCATTGACTCATTGGAAAAGACAAGCTTAATATTACAAACTCCATTTTAAGCAGAGCTTGGAGGCTTCCCTGATGGTCCAGTGCTTGAGTATCTGCCTTGCAATGCAAAGGACACCAGTTCCATCTCTCGGGAAGATCCCATATGCAGCTGGACAACTAACTGGGTGCACCACAACTACTGAGCCCACCTGCAGCAACCACCAAAGCCTGAGAGCTCTAGTGCCCATGCTCTGCAACAAGAGAAGCCACAGCAACGAGAAGCTCGTACACTGTCATGAAGACTGGTTCCCACTTGCTTCAACCAGAGAAAGCCAGGGTGGAGCAACCAAGACTCAGCACAGTCAAAAATAAAAATAAATATTGGAAAAAATAATAAACAGAGCTTGTATTCAGGTACTTACTCTGATTATTTAGTCTGAAGATGGCCCTAAATATTAAAATAGCACATGAACAATGTCATAGTAAAGGCAACAGGCAGCAGTTCTATCTGAATCTGTAGAAGCTGAAGACCCTGAATCTAAAAATTAAATTCAAGGGCTAATGGTATCAAACTATAATTTGATTAAAATACAGTTGATTTCTAGGCCCCAAGTACTTCCTTAATGATATGATGTCAGAAATTAGTCACTGGCTGCTTCCTGAGCTTCAATTAAGTCTTCACTATTTTCTCTAGGTCAATTTGTGGGAATAAAGAAAGTCCTTTGAAGGAGTGCTAAGGCAGTGGTCTTAACAGATACCGACCAACTGTAGGAAGATGGGGGCTGGAGGTGGGGGAGCCTTCATTTTTTTTTTTTTTTTTCAGACAAAACTTACGATCCAGTACCATCAGAAACCTGTCAGACTCAGGTGGGACATATAACTCATCCTACCACTTAGACAACCTTTGTTGTTTTTCAGTCACCCAGTCAGGTCCAACTCTTTGCAACTCCATGGACTGCAGCATACCAGGCCTCCCTGTCCTTCACCGTCTCCCAGAGTTTGCCCGCGTTCATGTGCATTGCCTCGGTGATGCCATACAGCCATCTCATCCTCTGAAGCCCTCTTCTCCTTCTGCCTTCAGTCTTTCCAGGCATCAGAGACTTGCCCAATGAGATCAACACCAGTCAGTCTTAAAGGAAATCAACCCTCATTGACTCATTGGAAAAGACAAGCTTAATATTACAAACTCCATTTTAAGCAGAGCTTGGAGGCTTCCCTGATGGTCCAGTGCTTGAGTATCTGCCTTGCAATGCAAAGGACACCAGTTCCATCTCTCGGGAAGATCCCATATGCAGCTGGACAACTAACTGGGTGCACCACAACTACTGAGCCCACCTGCAGCAACCACCAAAGCCTGAGAGCTCTAGTGCCCATGCTCTGCAACAAGAGAAGCCACAGCAACGAGAAGCTCGTACACTGTCATGAAGACTGGTTCCCACTTGCTTCAACCAGAGAAAGCCAGGGTGGAGCAACCAAGACTCAGCACAGTCAAAAATAAAAATAAATATTGGAAAAAATAATAAACAGAGCTTGTATTCAGGTACTTACTCTGATTATTTAGTCTGAAGATGGCCCTAAATATTAAAATAGCACATGAACAATGTCATAGTAAAGGCAACAGGCAGCAGTTCTATCTGAATCTGTAGAAGCTGAAGACCCTGAATCTAAAAATTAAATTCAAGGGCTAATGGTATCAAACTATAATTTGATTAAAATACAGTTGATTTCTAGGCCCCAAGTACTTCCTTAATGATATGATGTCAGAAATTAGTCACTGGCTGCTTCCTGAGCTTCAATTAAGTCTTCACTATTTTCTCTAGGTCAATTTGTGGGAATAAAGAAAGTCCTTTGAAGGAGTGCTAAGGCAGTGGTCTTAACAGATACCGACCAACTGTAGGAAGTACAATGATTGGCAGGAGGTGGGGAGAGGAATCTGGTATTTACTGAGTACCTGCTATCAACTAAACTTTGATATATGTTGCAGAGAGTTCCCAGTTTGTCAGCCATCTCTCTTTTTCAAGGAGCAGGAAGGGGAACACACACTTTTTAGCCGACATGCCTTCACCTTGGCTGCCATTCCTTCAATCTATTTTGCCTAAGACTTTCTTTAAGCCCAGAGCTAATGATTATACAACAGTGCATCTTACTCAGGGATATGTTTTTCCTTCTTAACAGGAACTGGTTCCTTCAGGCTAATCTCATACCTATGTTAATTATCTTAAGATGGATGTTGTGGGTGTGGGTCTAGGAAGACCTTTACAACCTGGAGATACTCTTCTGCTCTACTGTTACTAACCCACTGAAAAAGCACATGATGCCCCTCCTAAATTGGCCAAGCCAGTACTCTGCTACCCCATTGCAGTCCCTTTCACTGGAAGCTTTCTCTAACCCATTTTACAATAAATCGTTTGCAGCTCCAGGTGACGGAAACCATGTATTCTGGTCCCAAAGTGCAGTTTTCTCCTTCAGAGTTCACGAATCCAACACCACTAACTGTAAGCTATCGCCAGGTGGCACAGTGGTAAAGAATCCACCTGCCAGGAGACTCAGGTTCTATCCCTGGGTTGGGAGGAAATGGCAACCCATTCCCACTCCAGTATTCTTGCCTGGAAAATTCCACGGACAGAGAAGCCTGGCAGGCTACAGTCCATGGAGTCGCAAAGAGTTGGACTGAGCGACTAGGCACACACACCCATTATCTGACTGTGGGGGGTCTAAGTTGCAGCACGCAGGATCTTTAGTTGCGGCATGTGAGATCTTTTTAAGTGGCAGAATGTGGGATCTAGTTTCCTGACCAGGGACTGAACTCAGGCCCCTGCATTGGGAGCATGCAATCTGAGACCTGGAGCCAAAGTCCTTATCAGTCATCTTTTGAGTTTCTCTAGGTCAATTTGTGGGAATAAAGAAAGTCCTTTGAAGGAGTGCTAAGGCAGTGGTCTTAACAGATACCGACCAACTGTAGGAAGTACAATGATTGGCAGGAGGTGGGGAGAGGAATCTGGTATTTACTGAGTACCTGCTATCAACTAAACTTTGATATATGTTGCAGAGAGTTCCCAGTTTGTCAGCCATCTCTCTTTTTCAAGGAGCAGGAAGGGGAACACACACTTTTTAGCCGACATGCCTTCACCTTGGCTGCCATTCCTTCAATCTATTTTGCCTAAGACTTTCTTTAAGCCCAGAGCTAATGATTATACAACAGTGCATCTTACTCAGGGATATGTTTTTCCTTCTTAACAGGAACTGGTTCCTTCAGGCTAATCTCATACCTATGTTAATTATCTTAAGATGGATGTTGTGGGTGTGGGTCTAGGAAGACCTTTACAACCTGGAGATACTCTTCTGCTCTACTGTTACTAACCCACTGAAAAAGCACATGATGCCCCTCCTAAATTGGCCAAGCCAGTACTCTGCTACCCCATTGCAGTCCCTTTCACTGGAAGCTTTCTCTAACCCATTTTACAATAAATCGTTTGCAGCTCCAGGTGACGGAAACCATGTATTCTGGTCCCAAAGTGCAGTTTTCTCCTTCAGAGTTCACGAATCCAACACCACTAACTGTAAGCTATCGCCAGGTGGCACAGTGGTAAAGAATCCACCTGCCAGGAGACTCAGGTTCTATCCCTGGGTTGGGAGGAAATGGCAACCCATTCCCACTCCAGTATTCTTGCCTGGAAAATTCCACGGACAGAGAAGCCTGGCAGGCTACAGTCCATGGAGTCGCAAAGAGTTGGACTGAGCGACTAGGCACACACACCCATTATCTGACTGTGGGGGGTCTAAGTTGCAGCACGCAGGATCTTTAGTTGCGGCATGTGAGATCTTTTTAAGTGGCAGAATGTGGGATCTAGTTTCCTGACCAGGGACTGAACTCAGGCCCCTGCATTGGGAGCATGCAATCTTAGACCTGGAGCACCAGAGAAGTCCTTATCAGTCATCTTTTGACTTAGTTTCTGGCTATGAAAAGGATTTTCTTTTTTTAACTTTTTTTTTTTTTTTTTTAATTTTGGCCTCTTTCGTTTATTTATTTATTTATTTTCATCCATCTTTATTCTTAGGCCTGTGTGGGCCTCCCATTGCAGTGGCCTCTCTCCTTGCAGAGCACCGGCTCTGGGTGTATGGAGACTAGAGTGCTGGCTCGTAATTGGACACACTGGTCCAGGTGCTCTGTGGCACGTGGGATCCTCCCAGATCAGGGATTGAACCAGTGCCCCTTGCACTGCAAGGTGGACTCTTAACCCACTGGACCACCAGGGAAGCCCAGGATTTTATTTTTATATAATCAAATTACTGATATTTTATTGCCTCTGAATTTTGAGTAGTGGTTAGAAAGACTCTCCCAACACTAAGGTGAAAGAAGAATTCACTTCTGCTTTTTTTCTGGTTCTCAATATGGTTTCAGAATTGCTTACATTTAGATTCTGTTTCATCCGGAATTTATTCCTCTGTATAATGTGACAAGTAGATCCAATTTATCTTTTTTCAAATGGCTACCCAGTTGTTCCAGCACCATTTACTAAAGTCGATCTTTACCCCAGGGATCTGAGATGCTGCCTTTATCATATACTAAATTTCCATAGTTTCTAGGTCTATTCCTGGACTTGTATGTCCTATATCACTTGTATATTTGTTTATTCATGTACCAGTACCAAATGTTTTATTTGTAGAGATTTTATAGTATAATTTAATATCTGATATAACTAGTCCTCCTTACTGAAATTTTTCTCTTTTTAATGTTTACTTGACTACTCTTACAGATTTATTTCTCCATACAAACTTCAATATATATTTATCTAACTTTCAAAGGAGAAGCCATTTAGAATTTTTATTGAGATTATAATAAATTTATAAATTGATATTGGGAGAACTGTCATCTTTTTTTTTTTAATGCCTCAGACGCCACTACCATGTCTTTTTTAAAAAATATTTTATTTATATTTATTTGGCTGCATTGGGTCTCAGTTGTAGCATGTGGGATCTAGCTACGTGACCAGGGATTGAACCCAGGCCACCTGCATTGAGAGCACAGAATCTTAGCCACTGGACCACCAGGGAATTCCAGAACTGTCATCTTTATGTTGTTGAACCATCCTATTCAAGAACAGGGAATGTCTTTCCTTTTGTTCAAATGTGCCTCTCAGGAGTGGTTTAAAGTTTTCCTCCTATAAGTTTTATACCTTTCCTCGTAAGTCCACTTCTAAGTATTCGATTCTTCTTAACTGTGATCATGAATGAAGTTTTCTCTACCATTACTTTCTCCAGCTGGTTAGTCTGTGTATGTGAAAGCTGTGAATTTCAGTAGGCTCATTTTATATTCTGTTACTTTATCTTTTATTGAGTTTCATCGACAATTTTCAATGATTTCCAGGATTACTATCATTATCATCTACAAAAAGAAATAGTCTTTCCTAAATCTTATGCCTCTAGTCAATTTCTAAATACCTCTGACACAATGTTGAATAGAAGTGGAGAAACTGGGCATTCTTACCTCCTTTCTGGACTTAGAGAAAATACCTGCAGTGTTTTTCCAATTTAGAAAGTGACTGGTTTTAGGAATACGATATATATATTTTTATCAAGTTAAGAAAGAATCCAGGGCTTCCCTGGTGGTTCAGTGAGTAAAGAGTCCACCTTGCAGTACAAGGGGCACCAGTTTGATCCCTGACCGGGAAGATCCCACATACCACGGAATGGCTGGACCAGTGTGTCCAATTATGAGCCAGCGCTCTGGAGCGCATGCACCCAGAGCCGGTGCTCTGCAAGGAGAGAGGCCACTATAATGGGAGCCCCACACATGACAAACAATTAAAAGGATGGATGAAAATAGATATAAATAAATGAGGCATGAAGGGGGAAGAAAAGTTAAAAAAAAATAAAAGAATCCATCAAGTATTCTTTTATCTTTTTTCACTTTTTTGTTTTATTTTTATTATGCACTACAAAATATACTACATGCTACACAATACACTGCTAACCTTCACACAGACGAGCATCACTAAGTTATTTTTATTCAATCAAGAAAATGCTTCCTTAATCAATATTCTCCAAACCCTTTAACACATAACGATGATTAACTCCAGAGATGCACCTATCCAAATTCCACCTATGTGAATAATGGGCAATCCTTTCCCTTGCTCCCGTTAGTTGTAGCATGTGGGATCTAGCTACGTGACCAGGGATTGAACCCAGGCCACCTGCATTGAGAGCACAGAATCTTAGCCACTGGACCACCAGGGAATTCCAGAACTGTCATCTTTATGTTGTTGAACCATCCTATTCAAGAACAGGGAATGTCTTTCCTTTTGTTCAAATGTGCCTCTCAGGAGTGGTTTAAAGTTTTCCTCCTATAAGTTTTATACCTTTCCTCGTAAGTCCACTTCTAAGTATTCGATTCTTCTTAACTGTGATCATGAATGAAGTTTTCTCTACCATTACTTTCTCCAGCTGGTTAGTCTGTGTATGTGAAAGCTGTGAATTTCAGTAGGCTCATTTTATATTCTGTTACTTTATCTTTTATTGAGTTTCATCGACAATTTTCAATGATTTCCAGGATTACTATCATTATCATCTACAAAAAGAAATAGTCTTTCCTAAATCTTATGCCTCTAGTCAATTTCTAAATACCTCTGACACAATGTTGAATAGAAGTGGAGAAACTGGGCATTCTTACCTCCTTTCTGGACTTAGAGAAAATACCTGCAGTGTTTTTCCAATTTAGAAAGTGACTGGTTTTAGGAATACGATATATATATTTTTATCAAGTTAAGAAAGAATCCAGGGCTTCCCTGGTGGTTCAGTGAGTAAAGAGTCCACCTTGCAGTACAAGGGGCACCAGTTTGATCCCTGACCGGGAAGATCCCACATACCACGGAATGGCTGGACCAGTGTGTCCAATTATGAGCCAGCGCTCTGGAGCGCATGCACCCAGAGCCGGTGCTCTGCAAGGAGAGAGGCCACTATAATGGGAGCCCCACACATGACAAACAATTAAAAGGATGGATGAAAATAGATATAAATAAATGAGGCATGAAGGGGGAAGAAAAGTTAAAAAAAAATAAAAGAATCCATCAAGTATTCTTTTATCTTTTTTCACTTTTTTGTTTTATTTTTATTATGCACTACAAAATATACTACATGCTACACAATACACTGCTAACCTTCACACAGACGAGCATCACTAAGTTATTTTTATTCAATCAAGAAAATGCTTCCTTAATCAATATTCTCCAAACCCTTTAACACATAACGATGATTAACTCCAGAGATGCACCTATCCAAATTCCACCTATGTGAATAATGGGCAATCCTTTCCCTTGCTCCCGTTAGTGAATCTGTCTGTGCATGCACGCAGTGGCCATTCCTGGGATGAACCAGTATGTGGCCATGAGGATGATCCCGGGAAGAATTCCAAACCACATCATCGCCGCACTGTCACCAAGCAAGTCTTATTTTCTTGAGTGGTTTTATAAGGAATGGATGTTGAATTTTGAGCAAAGTTGTCAGCATTTAAGGAGGCAATTATAGGATCATTTTTCCTGGGATATATTAATACGGTATATGTGGATTTCCTAATAATGAACCTAATCTTGCTTTTCTGGGGTTAACCCTACTTGATTATAATGGATTATATTTTTAATGTGGTGTTGAATTTTGTTCAATAATAAAATATATATCGGTGCTAAATTAGTACTGTATTTGTTGTACTTTTTCATGGGTACTCAGTTGCTCAGTCAGTCCAACTCTCTGGATTGACTCTACGGACTGTAGCCCGCTTGGCTCCTCTGTCCATGGGACTACCTAGGCAAGAACAGTGGAGCGGGTTGCCATTTCCTTCTCCAAGGAATCTTCCCAACCCAGGGGTCAAGCCTGTGTCTCCTGCTCTTCAGGCAGACTCCTCACCCACTGAGCTACTGGGTTCCTCTTTTCATGAGTATTCATAAGTAATAACAGTTTGTAGTTTTCAATTTTGTACTATCATGTAGATATAGTTACAAAAATAAGCAGAAAGTTTCTCCTTATTTTCAATCCTCTGACATCATTTGTAGAGCATAGGGACTATTTCACAAGTAGAGGTTTGGCAGAATTCCCTGTGAAATAATCCAGGCTGGTACTTTTTTTGAGGAATAGTTCCTTATTAAAGTTCTCTATGTCTTCTACAGAAATTGGTCTGTTTTAATTATCCTGTCTCTATCAGTTTTAGTAATCAGAATTTCCCTTCGAAATTATTAATTTCATCAAGGTTTTAAAAAGTTTATTTGCACAGACCTGCAAAAACTCTTACAGGTTGGTTTTTTTTTTTTTTTTTTTTTTTTTTGGTTTCAGTAGTTATTCTTCACTGTTAGTTTGTATTTTGTACATTTGTGCTTCCTCCTTTTTATTCTCCATTATGCTAGCCACTAGTTTGTCTAGTTTTTATAATTTCCCCCCCCCCAAAATCTTAAAAAACAAAATGGTTTCAAGAATTATTGCTAGTTTGGCCTAAATCCCTCTAAAACCATAATACTTAGAACCAAACACAATACTCTGGCTATAAAACCAGACACTCAACTTTCTCATCCAGGATATTTCACATTCTTTTCTCCCTCTCTTTCCCTTCTTCCTCCTCCTTTTCTTCTCCATTTTTCGTTATCTCCCCACATTGTGGACTTACACAGTGGTATCAACCAAATCCCCCCAATTTTTTTTTTAATACATTCTGCTGTGAGGCCAGTCTCTTCCATTTTCATTCTTGTATAACTGGTCCTCTTGATGCATACTTAACAAATTTCGACTTATTAGATCCCATCTCACAAGATACTTCCAGACCCTATCATTTCATGTATTCATTTATTCAAATCAACCAACACTGCCAGGCATGGTGCCAGGCCCACTGTTTACAGGCATATAAATAACTCTAATACAAGCTGATTACTGCTGTCTATGCACAGAAGGAGTAACAGGATGGGAGGATGAGGACATCAGGGAAGGGTCAAGAGGGAAGAAGACATCTGTCTGTTCTTTAAGGATATTTGCCAGCTGGAGAACAACAGAAGAGCATCCTAGGGAGAGGTGATTAAAGAAAAAAAGAAAGGAAAAGTCTGAAGGCATATGGTAGCTTGGAAGAATGGCCAGTTAACAAATTAGTGTGTGGCCAGAGTTGGGAGTGGCCAGCAATGGTGATGGAGAAACAGGTCAACACAAGACCTACACAAGAACTTAGACTTTTAAGTCAAAATCTTAAAGAGTTTTAACAGGAAAGCAAGGCGTCTTGGAACAGAAGAGTGAAACTGTGAGGCCTGTCTCTTAGAAAGGTCACTCTGGACACATTAGAATATAGGACAGAAAGACGAACATCCAGGTTTTAAAAAACTTCAGTGGGAAGAGAGTCTCAAAATCAGTTTTATTTAATCAGAATTTCCTTCGAAATTATTAATTTCATCAAGGTTTTAAAAAGTTTATTTGCACAGACCTGCAAAAACTCTTACAGGTTGTTTTTTGTTTTTGGTTTCAGTAGTTATTCTTCACTGTTAGTTTGTATTTTGTACATTTGTGCTTCCTCCTTTTTATTCTCCATTATGCTAGCCACTAGTTTGTCTAGTTTTTATAATTTCCCCCCCCCCAAAATCTTAAAAAACAAAATGGTTTCAAGAATTATTGCTAGTTTGGCCTAAATCCCTCTAAAACCATAATACTTAGAACCAAACACAATACTCTGGCTATAAAACCAGACACTCAACTTTCTCATCCAGGATATTTCACATTCTTTTCTCCCTCTCTTTCCCTTCTTCCTCCTCCTTTTCTTCTCCATTTTTCGTTATCTCCCCACATTGTGGACTTACACAGTGGTATCAACCAAATCCCCCCAATTTTTTTTTTAATACATTCTGCTGTGAGGCCAGTCTCTTCCATTTTCATTCTTGTATAACTGGTCCTCTTGATGCATACTTAACAAATTTCGACTTATTAGATCCCATCTCACAAGATACTTCCAGACCCTATCATTTCATGTATTCATTTATTCAAATCAACCAACACTGCCAGGCATGGTGCCAGGCCCACTGTTTACAGGCATATAAATAACTCTAATACAAGCTGATTACTGCTGTCTATGCACAGAAGGAGTAACAGGATGGGAGGATGAGGACATCAGGGAAGGGTCAAGAGGGAAGAAGACATCTGTCTGTTCTTTAAGGATATTTGCCAGCTGGAGAACAACAGAAGAGCATCCTAGGGAGAGGTGATTAAAGAAAAAAAGAAAGGAAAAGTCTGAAGGCATATGGTAGCTTGGAAGAATGGCCAGTTAACAAATTAGTGTGTGGCCAGAGTTGGGAGTGGCCAGCAATGGTGATGGAGAAACAGGTCAACACAAGACCTACACAAGAACTTAGACTTTTAAGTCAAAATCTTAAAGAGTTTTAACAGGAAAGCAAGGCGTCTTGGAACAGAAGAGTGAAACTGTGAGGCCTGTCTCTTAGAAAGGTCACTCTGGACACATTAGAATATAGGACAGAAAGACGAACATCCAGGTTATAATTCAAGTGAGAGAAGATGAAAGCTTAAACAGAAGCAATATCATGAGGAAGGACAAACTGCAGAAGCACGTCAGACATGACTGGCACAAGGTTGGCAGTAACAAGAGTCCAAAAAGTCACACCTGAATGGAGGGTGACTTTCTTTCTTTCTTTCTTTCTTTTTTTTTTTTTGTAGGAGAAAGTACATGTTTAATAGAAATGCTGTATTTTCTTTCTTTTTTTACATTTAAAAAAAATTTGTAATCAAAAGATAATTGCTTTACAGAACTGTGTTGTTTTTCTGCCAAGTATCAACACGAATCAGCCACAGCTAACTCTATGTCTCCTCCCTCTTGAACTTCCCTCCCATCTCCCTCTCCATCTCAGCCCTCCAGGTCGTTACAGAGCCCCTGTTTGGGTTCCCTGAGTCATACAGCAAATTCTCACTGGCTATCTATTTTACATTTGGTAATGTAAGTTTCCATGTTATTCTCTCCATACATCTCACCCTCTCTTTCCCCTTCCCTTGTCTATAAGTTTGTCCTCTGTGTCTGTTTCTTCACTGCTGCCCTGCAAATACACTCATCAGCATGGATGGTGACGCTAACTGAGGTGGAGAGTATGTGAAGAGCAAGGACTGGGGGAAAGCTAACAGTTTGGTTTTGAATAAGAGTCTGAGCCATTTGCAAAGCATCAGATTAGAGAGGTTCCGCAGCCAGTTGGCAAAATATAGGTCTAGTGCACAAGAGATGGGTGTGAAGTGGGAGAGAAATGTTTGAGAGTATCTGTGTGTGACAGGAATAGGGTTGGCTACGGGATAACAACACCATCTGCTGAGTGCTTACTATGTGCCAGGTGCTGGGCTATGCACTTCACCATATCTTTTCATATATATATATATATATATATACACACATAGTGTGTGTGTGTGTGTGTATACAGTTGACCCTTGAACAACATGGGATTGAACTGCATGGATCCACTTATGCAGGTTTTTTTCAATAGTAAATACTACATTCTTATAAGATCTGCAGTTAGTTAACGTAGATGTGAAGTTAGTTAATGTAGATATGAAAGAACCATGGGTATAAAGGGCTGACTATAAGTTACACACAGTTTTCCACTATGCGGGCGTGGGGCTGTTGTTCAAGGGTCACTGATTAGATATGTGGAACTACTATCACCAGATCACGGATGTGGAAACCAACGTTCAGAGCAACAACAAGCCAACGGTCACCGGACAGGTAAGTGACAGAAGAAGGATCTCAACCCAGTGCTGACTCCACATCCTGGGACCCACAGCCACCACCAAAAGTAAAGTGAACTATGAGTTTATTCTGCAGGAGAGGGAGTAGAGAGAGAGGGCACCGAAGAGAAAGAAGAGAATGAAAATGCAGTGAGTGCTTGTCCCTGTCAGCCACTGCATGAAGCCTTTTATATACATTATCTCCTTTCATCCTCATACCTCGTCATTAAAATCAGTACTATTAGCCCCGTTTTTCATATGGGAAACTTTGCTCAAGATCACAGGGCTGGTAAGTGGTGACCATGGGATCTGAACCCACTCTAACTTACTCTAAAGAATGTACTATTTCTTTTATAGCAAAGAAAGTATACAGGGACTTCCCTGGTGGTCTGCTGCCCAAGACTCCGCACTCCCAATGCAGCGGGCCTGGGTTCAGTCCCTGGTCAAGGAGGGAAGTAGATCCCACGTGCCACCACAGTGAGTTTGCATGCCACAACTAAAGATCCCACATGCTGCAAGGAAGATCAAAGTTCCCGAGTGCCACAACTAAGACCCAGTGCAGCCAAGTAAATAAATATTAAAAAAAAAAAAAGAAAGAAAGAAAGAAAGCACACAATGAGAGAAAAGGAAGGCGTACTCAGGGCAGAGGCTATATCAACATCGGAGGGACAAGTGAAGTGAGCAGCAAAAACGTTATTTGGGGGAGTTCCCTGGTGGCCTAGTGGTTAGAATTCTGGACTTTCACTGCTTTGATGCAGGTTCAGTCCCTGGTGGAGGAACTGAGATTCAGCGAGATGTGCAGGGTGGCCAAAAGATAAAATTATTTTAGAACATGCAATCAGAGGGACAGAAGAAGAGTCAAGAGAAAGTGTTATGTGGGAATCCAGGACCAGAGAATGTTATGACATTGACGAGAAGGTCAAAAGGTGTAGAAAAGTCAGACTGAAGACTGGAAACCCCATTTCATTTAACATCTAACAAGCTTTGGCGACCTTTTTGAGAACGGACACCATGGCACGGTGGGGTGAAAAGTCAGATGGCAGTAAACTGAGAAGACGTTGGGAATCAGGAAAACAGAAGCAGTGAGGGGAGGAGAGAGGGTGTTCATTGGAGAGGAAGGTGGGAAGAATGAGGGGATTTCAGGATGAGAGGACATGTGCAGGCTGAGATGAGGGGTTAGTGAAGGAGAAGCAGATACAAGGGGAGGGCATGAATGACGCAGCCAGGTTTCACAGAGGAGAACAGGGCCTCTTCCTGCTCTGGTGATGAGAGGCAGGAGGAGGTGCCTCTGTGCGGAAGCAAGGAGGTGAGGAAGAGGCAGCTGAAGGAGCTCAAATCCCATTGCCCCTCTATCCACTATGAAGTGGGCACGTCTGTCTGTTGAGAGTGAAAGGGACAGAGGGAGTGAAGGAAGCTTTCGGAAAGGGATCCTGTGAGAAGTTAGAAAGAGGTAAAGGTTTCCTGGCAGCACCAAAGACTCAGCTGGGGCTGAAAATCATAATTTTGTAATTGAATCAATCCACAAGATTATGTGATTTCCTCTAGGAGTGCTTCGTAGGCTTAGACCCTGAGCAGAGGAAACCAGAAATCGGCTAATGTAGGACCAGAAATGGTCAGCGGAGAGGCAGCTCACCAGGGCAAAGGTAGAGGGGATGGAGGTGGGGAGAGTGCACGTGGAGGGACCGGTCGTGGAATCTGCACCAGGGAGAAGCAACTAAAGGAAAGCTGACACACTGAGAAGACAGGGAAGAGAAAGGAGATGAGAACTCGATGCGACTGAAAATAAGTTTCATGGGAATGAAGGAGTGTAGAAATTGGGGCTTTAAGCAGAGTGGAGTTTCGAGTTCGAGATTTCAGGGTGGCCAAAAGATAAAATTATTTTAGAACATGCAATCAGAGGGACAGAAGAAGAGTCAAGAGAAAGTGTTATGTGGGAATCCAGGACCAGAGAATGTTATGACATTGACGAGAAGGTCAAAAGGTGTAGAAAAGTCAGACTGAAGACTGGAAACCCCATTTCATTTAACATCTAACAAGCTTTGGCGACCTTTTTGAGAACGGACACCATGGCACGGTGGGGTGAAAAGTCAGATGGCAGTAAACTGAGAAGACGTTGGGAATCAGGAAAACAGAAGCAGGGAGGGGAGGAGAGAGGGGGTTCATTGGAGAGGAAGGTGGGAAGAATGAGGGGATTTCAGGATGAGAGGACATGTGCAGGCTGAGATGAGGGGTTAGTGAAGGAGAAGCAGATACAAGGGGAGGGCGTGAATGACGCAGCCAGGTTTCAGGGGAGGGGAACAGGGCCTCTTCCTGCTCTGGTGATGAGAGGCAAGAGGAGGTGCCTCTGTGCGGAAGCAAGGAGGTGAGGAAGAGGCAGCTGAAGGAGCTCAAATCCCATTGCCCCTCTATCCACTATGAAGTGGGCACGTCTGTCTGTTGAGAGTGAAAGGGACAGAGGGAGTGAAGGAAGCTTTCGGAAAGGGATCCTGTGAGAAGTTAGAAAGAGGTAAAGGTTTCCTGGCAGCACCAAAGACTCAGCTGGGGCTGAAAATCATAATTTTGTAATTGAATCAATCCACAAGATTATGTGATTTCCTCTAGGAGTGCTTCGTAGGCTTAGACCCTGAGCAGAGGAAACCAGAAATCGGCTAATGTAGGACCAGAAATGGTCAGCGGAGAGGCAGCTCACCAGGGCAAAGGTAGAGGGGATGGAGGTGGGGAGAGTGCACGTGGAGGGACCGGTCGTGGAATCTGCACCAGGGAGAAGCAACTAAAGGAAAGCTGACACACTGAGAAGACAGGGAAGAGAAAGGAGATGAGAACTCGATGCGACTGAAAATAAGTTTCATGGGAATGAAGGAGTGTAGAAATTGGGGCTTTAAGCAGAGTGGAGTTTCCGAGTTCGAGATTTCAGGGGTAGGCCAATTCTGTGGAATAAGTTCCAGAATGTGGCTTCATATATGACCTTAATGAGGTGGCACAGGGCGGGGGACAGTCACTGACGTGGGGACGGTCAAGGGACCAGAAGGCTGGACAGTCCTCATCAAAGATCCTGAAGGCATTCCCGAAGAGTGGTAGACGGTAAAATGCTGAGGATATCTACTGCTCTGCCCAGGTTCATGTGAATTGAAAAACTGATAAGCATGCCTTCAATGAAATCACTGATAAAAATAATTTCAGCAGAAGAAAAGTCACTGTCATGTCACTACTACATCTACATGTAGATCTCTTGAGTGGCGTCTAACACAGAGATCAGAGATTTACAACCGAGTGGAGCAATTCTTGTCCACAGGTTAAGGCTCACACTGACTTCAGGTCTCCGCCCTTCCCTTTAAATCTAAGTTGGGAGCCAAGCACTAAACGAAGCCTCAGTTTGTCTCCTCTTTAACCCGAAGACACCTGGGTCACAAAGAGACAGACACAGCTTAGCGACGGTGCAGGCAGGCATGCATGCACCCACACAAGCACCTGCACTTCTCACCCAGGGCGCAGGCAAGACTTCATCTTTGTTATAAAGGCCTATGGCAGTCTCTGAAAAAAAAGCTGACTTCAAGGACAAAGTAGACCCTTTGGAGGACCAACCACACCACCCATTTTCCTTCCCCTACAATGGTATTTTTCTTAGAAGAGGCCTGTGGTGCAAGCCCAGGCCCTGAGCATTCCTGCTGCTTGGTTCAAAACAAACCGGAGCTGCTCCTGCAGCAAATGAAATACCATGTGCCTTCTGTAAGAGGCTGTTACCCTTTGCGAGGTGGACTAGCAGTTTTATTTTTATTTTTATTCTTTCTGTTGCATAATTTTTTTCAAACGATAACATCTATGAAAGTCCGATATGGAAAATAAGGAAAAACAAAGCTTCTCTATTAGGGCTTGGGGGGGTTTCATTGGCCAGTTCCCTCCTCTTTTTTCTACCTCCTCCCACCTCACTCAGAAAAGTAAGGAAAAACAAGCTCTCTATTAGGGCTTGATTCGAGATTTCAGGGGTAGGCCAATTCTGTGGAATAAGTTCCAGAATGTGGCTTCATATATGACCTTAATGAGGTGGCACAGGGCGGGGGACAGTCACTGACGTGGGGACGGTCAAGGGACCAGAAGGCTGGACAGTCCTCATCAAAGATCCTGAAGGCATTCCCGAAGAGTGGTAGACGGTAAAATGCTGAGGATATCTACTGCTCTGCCCAGGTTCATGTGAATTGAAAAACTGATAAGCATGCCTTCAATGAAATCACTGATAAAAATAATTTCAGCAGAAGAAAAGTCACTGTCATGTCACTACTACATCTACATGTAGATCTCTTGAGTGGCGTCTAACACAGAGATCAGAGATTTACAACCGAGTGGAGCAATTCTTGTCCACAGGTTAAGGCTCACACTGACTTCAGGTCTCCGCCCTTCCCTTTAAATCTAAGTTGGGAGCCAAGCACTAAACGAAGCCTCAGTTTGTCTCCTCTTTAACCCGAAGACACCTGGGTCACAAAGAGACAGACACAGCTTAGCGACGGTGCAGGCAGGCATGCATGCACCCACACAAGCACCTGCACTTCTCACCCAGGGCGCAGGCAAGACTTCATCTTTGTTATAAAGGCCTATGGCAGTCTCTGAAAAAAAAGCTGACTTCAAGGACAAAGTAGACCCTTTGGAGGACCAACCACACCACCCATTTTCCTTCCCCTACAATGGTATTTTTCTTAGAAGAGGCCTGTGGTGCAAGCCCAGGCCCTGAGCATTCCTGCTGCTTGGTTCAAAACAAACCGGAGCTGCTCCTGCAGCAAATGAAATACCATGTGCCTTCTGTAAGAGGCTGTTACCCTTTGCGAGGTGGACTAGCAGTTTTATTTTTATTTTTATTCTTTCTGTTGCATAATTTTTTTCAAACGATAACATCTATGAAAGTCCGATATGGAAAATAAGGAAAAACAAAGCTTCTCTATTAGGGCTTGGGGGGGTTTCATAGGCCAGTTCACTCCCTCTCTTTTTCTCTACCTCCTCCCACCCTCACTCAGATCCCCAGCTAGTTGAAGTAATTCCTTAGGGATTCTTTCAGCAGCTTGGGCTGGGGGCGGAGGGAACCCTCAGCATTTTATTTCCTTCTAGCATTGTCATTTTATGTTTATTATTTAGTGAAGACAAGATGCAACAGATTCTGAAATATGAAATATGGTTATTAAGAAGTACATCATCAGCATGCCCCCAGTTCTCAATCTGTTTCCAACAGTAGTACCTCAGTCAGGGTCCAGTCAGGCTCCTGGGGGTTGTGGCTGACAGCTCCCGGGGTATCCACCCAGCTCACAATAATACCCTTCTCTAGAAGCATGTCGTTCCTCTGCAAACACAGTGGTAGACCCCAGGACCAGCTGGTCTCATGCAACTCCATCCACTGGCCACAGGTAGCTGTCTACCTGGGTTGATTTGATTAGTCGAATCCAGTCAATCCCTGGAATGTTTTGATTTGGCATTTAGGTGAATTTCTGACAAAGTTGTAAGATATGAAAGTTAGATGTTGCCATAAGCCATGGTGCCCACCTGAGAAAGAAAAGTCACCAGGAGTGAGAAGGAACAGCACTTTCCACAGAAAGAAGCAGAGATACAAGAGAGCAGAGGGAAGGATCCTGCCAGCATTTGAGCTCTTGGTTTTCACTGTTTCTAAGATCTTGCCTCATCCTTGCCTTTTCCGTGCTTTCATTTTCCAGCCTTTCGGTGGGCTCCATGAGTCAGTAATTCCAGTTTCTATCTCTGCCAATTCAACATGGGTTCTTGACACTTAACAACCAAACTAATAAAGGAAACAAAACAATCAAGCAATGTCAGTGACAGCACAGATCTGATCTCAGTCCAGAATTAACATCTCTTAACTTGTTCTGAGGAAGCTAGACAGATGCCCATGTAACCCAGAAGTCTAGACAGACTGAGACCTGAGTCAGGCCTCAGAAGGAGGAGAGGCAAAGAGAGTCACATAGTGGCGTGAGCATGATTTGGGCTTGACGAGACTGGACTGCTCTAAAAGTTTTGAGAGCAGTGGTCATACCAAGGAGAGGGTGGAGGCACCTCCATCAAGTCCTCCAGGTCACTCCAAATAACAACAATGTGAGCTAAAACTGCCTGGAGAGACAATTCTGTCCACATTCTCCTTTTGTGCAAGAAGGTTTGACCTTGAAAGCTTTCTTGTAACCAAATGTAACTTTCCTTCTGTTTTTCTTTGGGACCTTCACTTCCTTCCAAACAACAGTACACACTCCGCCTCTGCTCTGTATCTCCTCTGAGCCTCTAGGTCAAAGAGAATTCCTACAGCGAGTTTATGTGGTTAAACTTGCAAAAGCATTGCCTGGGCTTCACCAGGAAAGTCTGCGAGACCTAGTGTTTCCAGTGTGGAAACATCCAAGGAGCTGGCTCCCTGATCCCTGCTGGCAACCAAGAAAGGCAAACGCAAAAGCAGCAGGCTCCTGTGGCGCAGTGAAGAGGGAGCTCAGGAGGAGACCTGAATGGCTCAGGAAGGAAATCAGTTCTACGGTGAAACCAGATACCTGTTTAGAACTTCAAGACCCTTCAGCTGCAGAAGAATGAGACATGGGGTGGGGTGGGGTGGGGTGGAGACGTTGCTGAGAAACTTGAGAGGAAAGCATGAGTTTGGAAACCTTGAGTTATTACCGGCCTAAATTCTGCCAGTAAAATAATTCAATATTTTATTTCTTTTCTATTAACTCTTTCCTGCCAGCATTTGAGCTCTTGGTTTTCACTGTTTCTAAGATCTTGCCTCATCCTTGCCTTTTCCGTGCTTTCATTTTCCAGCCTTTCGGTGGGCTCCATGAGTCAGTAATTCCAGTTTCTATCTCTGCCAATTCAACATGGGTTCTTGACACTTAACAACCAAACTAATAAAGGAAACAAAACAATCAAGCAATGTCAGTGACAGCACAGATCTGATCTCAGTCCAGAATTAACATCTCTTAACTTGTTCTGAGGAAGCTAGACAGATGCCCATGTAACCCAGAAGTCTAGACAGACTGAGACCTGAGTCAGGCCTCAGAAGGAGGAGAGGAAAAGAGAGTCACATAGTGGCGTGAGCATGATTTGGGCTTGACGAGACTGGACTGCTCTAAAAGTTTTGAGAGCAGTGGTCATACCAAGGAGAGGGTGGAGGCACCTCCATCAAGTCCTCCAGGTCACTCCAAATAACAACAATGTGAGCTAAAACTGCCTGGAGAGACAATTCTGTCCACATTCTCCTTTTGTGCAAGAAGGTTTGACCTTGAAAGCTTTCTTGTAACCAAATGTAACTTTCCTTCTGTTTTTCTTTGGGACCTTCACTTCCTTCCAAACAACAGTACACACTCCGCCTCTGCTCTGTATCTCCTCTGAGCCTCTAGGTCAAAGAGAATTCCTACAGGGAGTTTATGTGGTTAAACTTGCAAAAGCATTGCCTGGGCTTCACCAGGAAAGTCTGCGAGACCTAGTGTTTCCAGTGTGGAAACATCCAAGGAGCTGGCTCCCTGATCCCTGCTGGCAACCAAGAAAGGCAAACGCAAAAAGCAGCAGGCTCCTGTGGCGCAGTGAAGAGGGAGCTCAGGAGGAGACCTGAATGGCTCAGGAAGGAAATCAGTTCTACGGTGAAACCAGATACCTGTTTAGAACTTCAAGACCCTTCAGCTGCAGAAGAATGAGACATGGGGTGGGGTGGGGTGGGGTGGAGACGTTGCTGAGAAACTTGAGAGGAAAGCATGAGTTTGGAAACCTTGAGTTATTACCGGCCTAAATTCTGCCAGTAAAATAATTCAATATTTTATTTCTTTTCTATTAACTCTTTCAGGCCTTTACTGAACCAGGAAAAGCTATCCTTTGAACCTGGTGGGAAGTTAGGTAAAAATAAAGTTCATAAGAGAAAACATCACTAAATGTCTTCTTCTCTGTATGGGCAAGAGTTCTTTGTATTCCTGTTCAGCCCCGTGGTCAAAGGATAATAAATCAGAAAATGAAGAGCTGAAAACTTTCTGAAAGATATCATCTGCTCACCTTATTTTGGGCTTCCCTCGTGGCTCAGTGGTAAAGAATCTGCCTGCAGTGCGGGAACCACGGGAGATGCGGGTTCAATCCCTGGATCGGAAGATTCCCCTGGAGGAGGGCATGGCAACCGACTCCAGCATTCTTGCCTGGAGAATCTCATGGATAGGACTACAGCCTACAGGGTCACCAAGAGTCAGACACGATGGAAGTGACTTAGCTCGTACACAAAAAATCTTATTTTAAAAAGTCTAAGGGCCTTTTCTGGTGGTCCAGTGGCTAAGACGCTGTACTCCCAATGCAGGTTCAATCTCTGGTCAGGGAACTAGATCCCACATGTCACAACTAAAGGATTATACATGCCACAACTAAAAGATATGACTTGTCATAACCAAACAAACACTTTTTCTAAATTTTAAAATAAAATTTCATTAGTTATGAGTTCCACAAATATTCTGTTCCTTCATGAGTACACGTTTCAAGGTAAGTGCTCAATAAATGCATGTGAATGGATGAATGATCACTGATGGTCTATGAATGTTCCTACCCTGGAAGCAGCATGGAGTCCACCATTAGGGCCTTTGGGATAGGTTCCTTACCCCCTTACCATACCTGACCGCTGAAGATGACGTCCATGACCACTCAAATGAGGCTTGGTATGGAGATAACAAATAAGAAAATACACCCAAGAAAGCATGAGTTGGAATCTTTAGTTCTCACAGCCTAGACAGCAAGGCCAGTCCCAGTGGCTGAAGCATGTCCACAGCTCCCCCGCCTCTCGGAACTGCCTGGGGGAGTGGCACCTGGCAGACAGAGCCCTGCCGCTGCTCCACACGCCTGGCCGGGCCATCACTCACCACAGGGAACATAAAACTGCCTGATAGCCTGCTGCCAGGGAGCATCTGTTTAGCTGGCATTGACTCCTGTGGGAACAAAGCCAAGGAGCCTGGGTGAGGCGAACAGCTCTTCCCTTCTCTCCGTTGAACCTGGGGAAGTTAGGTAAAATAAAGTTCATAAGAGAAAACATCACTAAATGTCTTCTTCTCTGTATGGGCAAGAGTTCTTTGTATTCCTGTTCAGCCCCGTGGTCAAAGGATAATAAATCAGAAAATGAAGAGCTGAAAACTTTCTGAAAGATATCATCTGCTCACCTTATTTTGGGCTTCCCTCGTGGCTCAGTGGTAAAGAATCTGCCTGCAGTGCGGGAACCACGGGAGATGCGGGTTCAATCCCTGGATCGGAAGATTCCCCTGGAGGAGGGCATGGCAACCGACTCCAGCATTCTTGCCTGGAGAATCTCATGGATAGGACTACAGCCTACAGGGTCACCAAGAGTCAGACACGATGGAAGTGACTTAGCTCGTACACAAAAAATCTTATTTTAAAAAGTCTAAGGGCCTTTTCTGGTGGTCCAGTGGCTAAGACGCTGTACTCCCAATGCAGGTTCAATCTCTGGTCAGGGAACTAGATCCCACATGTCACAACTAAAGGATTATACATGCCACAACTAAAAGATATGACTTGTCATAACCAAACAAACACTTTTTCTAAATTTTAAAATAAAATTTCATTAGTTATGAGTTCCACAAATATTCTGTTCCTTCATGAGTACACGTTTCAAGGTAAGTGCTCAATAAATGCATGTGAATGGATGAATGATCACTGATGGTCTATGAATGTTCCTACCCTGGAAGCAGCATGGAGTCCACCATTAGGGCCTTTGGGATAGGTTCCTTACCCCCTTACCATACCTGACCGCTGAAGATGACGTCCATGACCACTCAAATGAGGCTTGGTATGGAGATAACAAATAAGAAAATACACCCAAGAAAGCATGAGTTGGAATCTTTAGTTCTCACAGCCTAGACAGCAAGGCCAGTCCCAGTGGCTGAAGCATGTCCACAGCTCCCCCGCCTCTCGGAACTGCCTGGGGGAGTGGCACCTGGCAGACAGAGCCCTGCCGCTGCTCCACACGCCTGGCCGGGCCATCACTCACCACAGGGAACATAAAACTGCCTGATAGCCTGCTGCCAGGGAGCATCTGTTTAGCTGGCATTGACTCCTGTGGGAACAAAGCCAAGGAGCCTGGGTGAGGCGAACAGAAATCAGTCAGGAGAGAAGAAAGAAGGTTAGGCGGTGTGGGGCTTGTTACACTGAAGACTTAACAGGCCTTTAATTTCTACAGCAAAGCACAGAGGGATCCATTGTAGAAATGACTGAGCGCCTCCGGGTGGCCCACACTGCAAATCCTGTTCCACAGAAGGTACAGGGCACTCAGGAGAGACGTGCCCCGCAGCTGCTCCACCTGCCAACCCCCTTCCTCACTCCTTCCATGTCCCCATGTGGGCACAACACCACACAAAGGCTGTTCCTGTATTTTCAGGGCCTGCTGAGCAGATGACTCTCCACGTGGGATTTAAATTTGATTTTTCCAGTTGGAGGGAAACTTGTAGGGAAAGTCGTCCAAGTCATCTGTTGAAAAGGTTAAGGCTCAGACAACTGATTTCCTGTCGACCTACATTGTAATAAATCATCCCCACAACTTCCAGGCCCTCGGGCCATTATTTAACAGCCAGGCATAGACTGGCTTGTCCAATAAGCACGATTTCTGTATCGTCATCATTTTCCCAAGTTTCCACTCTGGACCTTTGCTCTATGTTTCCTGGCCTGTGAGCTCCACTTGGGCACAGATTCTATGTTATTTGCTTTCTATTTCCAGAGTCTGACACAGTGTCTGGTAAACAGTAATTCAGTGGATGTCTGTCGAATGAGTTGTTGTGTTCATGTTTACCAAACGAACAGGAAAAAGAAAAATCACCTGGCCTCAGTGATCAAGTAGGTTGGTAAGTATTTAGCACTTTTCATGGTATCATTAAGTAGAAGATATCTCTATGATCTCCCACAAACACTGCCTCTTTTATGATGCTTACCATATTAAGCATCCCACATGGTTTTTTAGTACACCTATAAATCTCTCCCTATAAATTCCTTGGAAGCAGAGACCAGGTGGTTTTCAATTACTTTATCTATCCCCTCACCTCATAATGAACCAAATAACTGCATGAATGAAAGCTTACTGGCCAACACATATTATAGTCTCAGGTCTGTCAAAAACCTTTCAACGCAAGCAGCAAAGTCTTTATTTTTAAAAGAAAGTTCACTCCCCAGAAAAAACACTAGCAGAAATACATGTTGGCACATGAATCAAAGACAACATTCATATGACAACATCAACACCAAGAAGCAGAGAAAACAAATAAATAGCTTTGAGGCAGAGGCAGAATGGGGAAATTGTGACCGATAGAAAGCCTGGCCAGGAGACGCAGGAGCCGGGCCGACAGCCAGGGTGAGCTGCCCAATGAGGCAGGAGCTGAAGCTTGTGGGTGATTCGCAATGCAGATTCTCCATGTCAGTACAGAGCACAGTACTGCCAGCACTGACGTGGATCGGTCCTGTGGGGACTTTGTTAGGTGTGTGGAGGGCAGGGCTTTATTCAAGGAAGGTGGTAGAAGAAAATTCAGTCGTGCATCGTCATGCAGTGTGGCAATCGGACTGAGAACAGAGGCAAACAGTGGACTAAGGAAGTCTTGATGCAGGAGGGCAGGTTCCCTTATAATCAACCAATTCACAGCTTCATTCTGTGGCTGCATGAGGCTTTTGGGAAACCATAAGCACGATTTCTGTATCGTCATCATTTTCCCAAGTTTCCACTCTGGACCTTTGCTCTATGTTTCCTGGCCTGTGAGCTCCACTTGGGCACAGATTCTATGTTATTTGCTTTCTATTTCCAGAGTCTGACACAGTGTCTGGTAAACAGTAATTCAGTGGATGTCTGTCGAATGAGTTGTTGTGTTCATGTTTACCAAACGAACAGGAAAAAGAAAAATCACCTGGCCTCAGTGATCAAGTAGGTTGGTAAGTATTTAGCACTTTTCATGGTATCATTAAGTAGAAGATATCTCTATGATCTCCCACAAACACTGCCTCTTTTATGATGCTTACCATATTAAGCATCCCACATGGTTTTTTAGTACACCTATAAATCTCTCCCTATAAATTCCTTGGAAGCAGAGACCAGGTGGTTTTCAATTACTTTATCTATCCCCTCACCTCATAATGAACCAAATAACTGCATGAATGAAAGCTTACTGGCCAACACATATTATAGTCTCAGGTCTGTCAAAAACCTTTCAACGCAAGCAGCAAAGTCTTTATTTTTAAAAGAAAGTTCACCCCCCAGAAAAAACACTAGCAGAAATACATGTTGGCACATGAATCAAAGACAACATTCATATGACAACATCAACACCAAGAAGCAGAGAAAACAAATAAATAGCTTTGAGGCAGAGGCAGAATGGGGAAATTGTGACCGATAGAAAGCCTGGCCAGGAGACGCAGGAGCCGGGCCGACAGCCAGGGTGAGCTGCCCAATGAGGCAGGAGCTGAAGCTTGTGGGTGATTCGCAATGCAGATTCTCCATGTCAGTACAGAGCACAGTACTGCCAGCACTGACGTGGATCGGTCCTGTGGGGACTTTGTTAGGTGTGTGGAGGGCAGGGCTTTATTCAAGGAAGGTGGTAGAAGAAAATTCAGTCGTGCATCGTCATGCAGTGTGGCAATCGGACTGAGAACAGAGGCAAACAGTGGACTAAGGAAGTCTTGATGCAGAGGGCAGGATTTCATTGCTGCAGGGTTCCCTTATAATCAACCAATTCGGGCCACAGCTTCATTCCCTGTGGCAGTTTTCTCTGCCATAGAGAATGAGGTCACAGCCCTAACCACACAGACCTATAAAGCATCTGGGTGATAAAGAACAGCTTCAGATGAGCTTGGCACAGTTCCAGGAGATGACTAGATACATGTGTGGTATTCTTAGCTCCAGGAGGAAGAGTTTCTCAGAGAAATTTAAGTGTTTTCTGACAGTAGCTTTAAGTCCACCTTTACACCTGTATCATATGACTCTAATAGAAGACACTGAACATTACCATATCTATTAAGCAACCCTAGAGGCTGGAAGAGGTCAAACAGGGCCCATCAGCTCTGAAGTGACCAACCATTACTCAGGAGCATGACGTATGATACCATATGTGAAAAACATTATTTAATATAAGGTATTATGTATATGAAAGAATTACTTAAAGGATCATTCAGATTAAAGATATTACTATTAGTATTATTCGTATGATGTTGATTTCTCAGAGAAACCTAAATTACCTATTGGCTATTAAGAGTTCAAATCTTCTAAGAGAAGAGAATGGACTGTACATTAGCCTGTGGAGGGTGGAGGGAAGTTGACCAGAACAGCAGGAAAATCAACGACTATATTCTTCTCAAGATGAATTAATTATAACGCTGTCAGTTGTTTTTATGAAGACTCCATTACCACCACAAAAAGAAAACTCTCCCATTCTCCTTTGCCCTTGTGTTTTCTAAGAATTAAATGCCAGGGGACATTTATGGAAGCACCAAAGCATGGAAAAGAAAGAGGCAGTCCAGGCTCTTGGTGTACCTAGCTCTTCTTCAGCTGAAAGGTTTGGAGGCGAAATGAGCAGAAGGCAAAGACTAGGACTCGCTCTGTGCTGGCTTCCTCCTCCGAGTAAGAGACTGGAACCTGATCCCTGGGGGGCTGACTTACAAAAACAGAAGGCCATGAGAGGGACTACAGAGCTTCTGTGAGGCTCAAGACCAGGGCAGGCTCAAAGGTAGAGAGTGAGAAAAGAGGAGCCAGGAATCCTGGAAGCACTCAGAGGTGGCTTCCTGGCTTGTTGGTGTTTCACCTCAGACTGTAGCTCTTTGTTAACAATCCCCTTCTGTGTATTCAAAGGGTCTAAGGCAAAGATGCGGACCTCTGCCGTGCACACGGGACACACGCTCTGCCCTTCAGTGAAGGCTGAGACGCTCCCCCAGCCAGAGGAAAGTTCCGACTCCGCTGATTAGATTGGCACAGCATTTGTGCAGTTTTCGAAGCTCTCTGCGTCAGGAACAAGGCACAGGGGCCAGGACAAGGGGGAGGTTCTCAGGCAGGTCAGGCTGCTGAGCATCTTAATTAAAAACAGGAATTAAGGAAAGAGCCTGTAGTGTAGATGTAGAAAGAAAACACTATACACAAATTCGTGAGAATGGTTCCCTCTGGGAAAAAAGCAAGGATGGCAAGGGTGGCCCAGGCACTCAGCCTTACCAGCAATGTTCATATTTAAGAAGAGAATGTATTCATGTTTAATGTTTAACAAAAAAATGATTTAAAAAAAAAAAAAAAACACCTTAAAGAGTGGCATAAAGGGAAGAGAGAGAGACAGAAAGAAAAAGAGGTAGGGAAGACCTGACTAAGGGTCCTGTTCTCCGTGCAGGGGTCTCCCTGGATGCTGGGCCAAGGCCACCCCAAGGGTGGGGTGCAGAAGCAATGGAGACACATGGAGCAAATCCCAAGGGAAAAAGGTCCTGAACCAGAATGTCCTGAGTCACAAGAGAAGAAAATGTAAACATAACACTTTTGAAAGAATACAAGGGAGAAGAGAAAGACTTGCCCCAGCCAGCCTCAGCCCACACTGCCCCTCAGACTCAGACCCCAGTTTTCCCAATTTCACACAGAAAGGAGCAAACATCCCTCCCCTGAATAGGGTCTAGAAATCGCTCTCTTCCCTTAGTCCTCTTCACCAATCATGCCCGAGGATGTGGAGACATGTACTGCCCTAGATTTAGAAAGAGATGTGAACATGAAGAAGGCTCCTCCTGTAGACCACCAACCAACTCAGCCTGCCCTTCTCAAACTTTCTACCAATGCGACGCCACCCCGCCCCTCCCTCAGCTCACCCACCGAGCTCCTGAAACAGAACGAGCACCTTTTCCATACCTTCACGGGCCTCCCTGGGGGTGTCCTTAAGGTGGACCCCAGGGAGCGTGGAGAACATCTTTTTCGGAAGGAAATGACCTTTGAAATCTGTGGTCCTGTCTTCGGGCTTTGCAAGCTATCCTGGAAGGTCATCGCCAGCTTAGCTGGAAAAGGTCGGCCCTTTGATTTCATAGTACCGAACCCACCACCTTAGCCTTTAGAGCTCTGTAGGTTAGGGCCCATGAGGATGGGAGACGAGGACCCTCCTAAATCTTAATTAGGAAAACAAGGGGAAGGGTTCTCAGGCAGGTCAGGCTGCTGAGCATCTTAATTAAAAACAGGAATTAAGGAAAGAGCCTGTAGTGTAGATGTAGAAAGAAAACACTATACACAAATTCGTGAGAATGGTTCCCTCTGGGAAAAAAGCAAGGATGGCAAGGGTGGCCCAGGCACTCAGCCTTACCAGCAATGTTCATATTTAAGAAGAGAATGTATTCATGTTTAATGTTTAACAAAAAAATGATTTAAAAAAAAAAAAAAAACACCTTAAAGAGTGGCATAAAGGGAAGAGAGAGAGACAGAAAGAAAAAGAGGTAGGGAAGACCTGACTAAGGGTCCTGTTCTCCGTGCAGGGGTCTCCCTGGATGCTGGGCCAAGGCCACCCCAAGGGTGGGGTGCAGAAGCAATGGAGACACATGGAGCAAATCCCAAGGGAAAAAGGTCCTGAACCAGAATGTCCTGAGTCACAAGAGAAGAAAATGTAAACATAACACTTTTGAAAGAATACAAGGGAGAAGAGAAAGACTTGCCCCAGCCAGCCTCAGCCCACACTGCCCCTCAGACTCAGACCCCAGTTTTCCCAATTTCACACAGAAAGGAGCAAACATCCCTCCCCTGAATAGGGTCTAGAAATCGCTCTCTTCCCTTAGTCCTCTTCACCAATCATGCCCGAGGATGTGGAGACATGTACTGCCCTAGATTTAGAAAGAGATGTGAACATGAAGAAGGCTCCTCCTGTAGACCACCAACCAACTCAGCCTGCCCTTCTCAAACTTTCTACCAATGCGACGCCACCCCGCCCCTCCCTCAGCTCACCCACCGAGCTCCTGAAACAGAACGAGCACCTTTTCCATACCTTCACGGGCCTCCCTGGGGGTGTCCTTAAGGTGGACCCCAGGGAGCGTGGAGAACATCTTTTTCGGAAGGAAATGACCTTTGAAATCTGTGGTCCTGTCTTCGGGGCTTTTGCAAGCTATCCTGGAAGGTCATCGCCAGCTTAGCTGGAAAAGGTCGGCCCTTTTGATTTCATAGTACCGAACCCACCACCTTAGCCTCCTTAGAGCTCTGTAGAGGGGTTATTCGGGGGTCCCGATGAGGATGGGGAGAGACGAGGACCCCTCCCAGAAATGAGACAGGAGGCACTAGGGCGAGGGAGCTAGGAGTGGGAGGAGCAGACAGTTACCTCATTGAAGCCCTCCTGCAGGACGTCCAGTAAGTTCCCCCGGGTCAGGCAGGCTAGCATTGTTCCTGCCGGCCCCCCGGGCGGGGTCCCCGGGCCGGCGGCTGCCGCCTCCTCTCTCCGTGCACACAAAGACTCTGGGCTCAGCTCATTGGGATGTCTCCGGAGTCCCGCATGCCACTTACTGGAAGCCTAGACCTGGGCCAAACTAGCGGCTTCCACTGGGCATGCTCGCACGGGGCTCTGCAGGAGGGGCCCGGGCGCTGCCGCGGTTCCTATAGAAACTGCTGGGCGCGCACCCGGCGGAGGGGCGCCGGCTGGGGAGGGGGGGGGTGCAGCCTGTCGTGCGTCAGGGAGAGCCCCGCGGCGTGCACACCCGCGCGCACGCTCACACACCGGGCGGGGAGTGTGTGCATAAGCCGCAGACACATACACAGCAGGCCTACTGGCGGACGTGCCGGTGTGTGTGCGCGCCCCGAGAATACACAGGCACGCCAGCACACAAACAGAAATACGCACTGACACAGGCGGGCATGCCGGCGTGTGCATGTGCTGGCAGTCAGACGCACACGGCAGGCCTGCAAGGGGGAGTCATGGAATGTATGCGCCTCCCAGGCATATACACGCGTGCGCACGCACACAACCCCACACTGATAACACAGGCGGGCATGCCGGCGTGTGCATATGCTGTTGAGAGCGCGCGCGCGCACACGCTCTGATTATTTAAGGTCTCAAATGCACCACCACAAGGTGGGTAGGAAGGGGAGAGAATCAGGTCTGCCCCTAGCTAGCCGGCAACCTTTTTCCACATGGGGCCTGAGCAGTGAGGTCAGGCTATAAACAAGGGAAAACAGAAGGAAAAGACAAAAAGAGGATAGAGTTATTGATGGTATTAGGGTACATTTAGTAAAACAGTGATAAATCAACCACAGGATCACATATTAAGGGTAAACCAAGGATGAACAAAGCATTACCAAAAACCTTTCTTCCTTTCATTCTTTTTAAGATAACCAATAAGATGTAAAACCCACATTTAAATGTTTTTTTTTTTTAACTTTTATTTTTTAAATTATTTATTTATTTGGCTGCACTGGGTCTTAGTTGTGGCATGTGGGATCTAGTTCCCTGACCAGGGATTGAACCCGGGCCCCCTGCATTGGGAACACAAGAGTCTCAACCACTGGGCCACCAGGGAAGTCCCTTAAATGGGTTTTAAATTAATTAAATGGTGTTTTAATGAAAATAACTGCAAAATGTCCTGGTACTTTTTTTTTTTTTTAAGAAATGCATTTTATTTGTTTGTCTATTTATTTATCTATGGCTATTCTGGGTTTTCACGGCTGCTGCAGGCTTTTCTCTAGTTGCACGGAGTGGGGTGAGCCAGGCTTCTTATTGCACTGACTTCTCTTGTGGAACTCGGGCTCTAGGGCACGCGGGCCTCAGTAGTTGTGGCACGTGGGCTCCATAGTTGTGGCTCTGAGGCTCTAGAGCACAGGCTCCATAGTTGTGGCTCATGGGCTTAGTTGCTCTGCAGCATGTGGGATCTTCCCTGATCAGGGATCGAGCTCCTGTCTTCTGCATTGGCAGGCGAACTCTTTCTTTACCACTGGGCTACCGGGGAAGCCCTGTCCTGGTACTTTTGAAAGAGATAAAAGCTTCCTGAAGTGAAACAGAGCTCTTCCCCTCTGTTTCTCACGGTCTGATTTGTTTTTAAAAATACTAATCATCTGTACTCTCAGTGCACACCCTTGTCTCTATAGGAAAATTGGAAGCTGGAAAGAACACCCATATTATGTTACACCTCGTGATCCCAGATGGGAGGAAGGGTTTCCAGAGTGTTAGGGCTCACAGAGGTCAGACCTAGCTCAGGGACACAGCTGGGCAATGACAGAGACTGTTTGAGGAGCTAGGACTCTACATTGGTGATTTGCAAAAGGTCGGATTCCCTCCCCAAACCCCCACTGACACCTTAGCAAGAAAAGCCAGTAATGGCTCTTACTCAACCTAATGACCTCCTCCTCAGGTCACCCGAGAAGAAGAAAATCTTTATTTGGAGCAGACCTAGCCACATCTTGCCTGAATGTCGACAGCTGCTAAACACGAAGATGCTTCTGAGAAAAGCCACCCCTCCCAATGACCACAGCAAACGGGAAGCAGAAGTCAGCCGAGGGTGTCAAGTGGCTGCTGCTAGTTGAATGCTGTGGGTTTAGCTCTGGCTCAGGCTTGGGGGGAAAGCCACAACACCAAATCACACTGAACCTTAGCATCCCATAAGACAGAAGACCGCCATCCTTTGAGCTGGAGAATTTGGTTGTCAAGAACTCCAGGAGCCTCCACAGTTCATGGTGTAACACCCTCGTTTGTCACTAACCTGCATTAATGCAACAAGGCCCTTTTTATAGAGAAGTGTGAAACTTCCAAGAGCATAAAATTGTATGCAGCACATCTGCATACACAGTGATGCAAAACCAAAACATCCAGCTGGTGGATCCCTGGCTAGAGGATTCTGATTGGCTGACAGCCCATCGTGTTCTGGACACAAAGATCATGGAGGTACCAGAGGGAGGTCCTGCTGACAGGCACCTATGCCCAGAGGCCACTATTTCTCAAAAGGACATGCTATTTATCAAAGGAGGACCTGTGAGCTTAGTGTTCCTAGGAAAAGACTTACTAAATCACTGAATTTTAAAGCTCCAAAAAAAAAAAAGGATCTCGTCCGGGCCCACTCTCTCAACTCACAGATAAAGGAGCCAAAGTTAGCAGAGGTGCTCACAGTCAAGTGTGTGCTCAATCACTTCCAACTCTTTGGATCCCCATGGACTTCAGCCCACCAGGCCCCTCTGGCCACCAGATTTTCTGGGCGAGAATACTGGAGGGGGTTGAAAGAGTATCCCCTGGAAGATCCTTATGCAGGGGCTCTTCCTGACCCAGGGACTGAACCTGCATCTCTGCATAAAGGAGGATTCTTTATCATGCTGAGCCATGGGGTAGCAAGTCAAATACAGGAGCTAACATCTGAGCCAAAGGCCTCTAAGCCCCGTCTTAGCTATTCGCCCTATGCTGGAGAAATTAGAATTGCGGTAAATAGATACAAAATCTATTATAGGGCATATGGTCCAAAACTGCACTATTCCTTGGAAGTCTATAATAACACCAACCACATCTCCCACAGCAGTCGTATCCAATAGATCTTTCTGTGATGGTGGAAATATTCCATATCTGTGCCGTCCAATCCAATGGTCACTAACCACATGTGGCTAAAGAGAACTTGAAATGTGGTCAATGCAAGGGTGGAACTAAACTTCAAATGGCATTTCATATTAATTCATTTATATTTAGGCAGTACAATTTCAAAATATTCTGTTCCATTGTCCCCATACAACTATTGGAATTCTCCCCCTATGTTCACATAGAGCCTGCCTCTCAGACTTGGGAAAAGCACAAAATTCTTATCGGACCAGACAATCCCAAGGCTTTTTTTGTTTGTTTTTTTTGCTTTGTTTGTTTTTGATTTTTTTGCTCAAGAGGTATGTTCACCATACTTACCATGGGCTGACTTAGAAAGTGACCCAGGTAAAGAATTGAGCTTTAGTTCTAAGCAGCACTAATGTTTTCTCTTCCTTCTGTCCTCTCCATCTCACCCTATTAGGGTATCTGCACAAGAGCTGGGAGAATAAGTGGGCTAGCTCAATGACGCAGGAATAACTAGGACAATGATCTGCATCCCATAGTGTCTGAACAAGAGAAAACTGCAAGCCAGTCCAGTAGCTGGAACCATTCCCACGGCTGCAGGCCTGTTATTCACTCTGCCTTGAAGGAGAGGCAGAGTGCAAGCAAACTGTTCTCTGCATAGCTCTGCCATGCTTCCTGGTTTCTGAAATTATACCTGGCGCACTCAGTCCTGCATTATTTTAACAATGAAGGCAATGGATAAACAAGACTCTACTGTATAGCGCAGAGAACAATGTTCAATATCCTGTGATGAACTATAATGGAAAAGACTATGAAAAAGAATGGAGATACCTGTATCCCTGAATCATTTGCTATACAGTAGAAATTAGCACATTAGAAGTCAACTATACTTGAATAAAATAAAAATTTTCAAAAACCAATAAAGGTAGAAACTTTCCTCACTAACTAAAACTTACCCAAATATCCATCTACAACAGTGATAAAAGCAAAACTGAGCTTTTACCATATGTCAAGCCCTGTACTAACCACTTATATATGCTAGTTCAATTGATGATCACAGTTACCACAATTAGTAGGGTTATTTTTATTGGCCCCAGTTTACATATGCAGAGAGATCTGAACCAAAATATTAATCTATCTGTGCCGTCAATCCAATGGTCACTAACCACATGTGGCTAAAGAGAACTTGAAATGTGGTCAATGCAAGGGTGGAACTAAACTTCAAATGGCATTTCATATTAATTCATTTATATTTAGGCAGTACAATTTCAAAATATTCTGTTCCATTGTCCCCATACAACTATTGGAATTCTCCCCCTATGTTCACATAGAGCCTGCCTCTCAGACTTGGGAAAAGCACAAAATTCTTATCGGACCAGACAATCCCAAGGCTTTTTTTGTTTGTTTTTTTTGCTTTGTTTGTTTTTGATTTTTTTGCTCAAGAGGTATGTTCACCATACTTACCATGGGCTGACTTAGAAAGTGACCCAGGTAAAGAATTGAGCTTTAGTTCTAAGCAGCACTAATGTTTTCTCTTCCTTCTGTCCTCTCCATCTCACCCTATTAGGGTATCTGCACAAGAGCTGGGAGAATAAGTGGGCTAGCTCAATGACGCAGGAATAACTAGGACAATGATCTGCATCCCATAGTGTCTGAACAAGAGAAAACTGCAAGCCAGTCCAGTAGCTGGAACCATTCCCACGGCTGCAGGCCTGTTATTCACTCTGCCTTGAAGGAGAGGCAGAGTGCAAGCAAACTGTTCTCTGCATAGCTCTGCCATGCTTCCTGGTTTCTGAAATTATACCTGGCGCACTCAGTCCTGCATTATTTTAACAATGAAGGCAATGGATAAACAAGACTCTACTGTATAGCGCAGAGAACAATGTTCAATATCCTGTGATGAACTATAATGGAAAAGACTATGAAAAAGAATGGAGATACCTGTATCCCTGAATCATTTGCTATACAGTAGAAATTAGCACATTAGAAGTCAACTATACTTGAATAAAATAAAAATTTTCAAAAACCAATAAAGGTAGAAACTTTCCTCACTAACTAAAACTTACCCAAATATCCATCTACAACAGTGATAAAAGCAAAACTGAGCTTTTACCATATGTCAAGCCCTGTACTAACCACTTATATATGCTAGTTCAATTGATGATCACAGTTACCACAATTAGTAGGGTTATTTTTATTGGCCCCAGTTTACATATGCAGAGAGATCTGAAGGATAATTTGCACCCACTCCATAACTATTAATCTATGAAGCCACAGTCCAGATTCATAATCATTATACAATACTTTTATATTATGCTACACCATAGGAGGAACTCAGTGTATGTTTTTAGTTGAATAAAAGAATGAGCCAGAGGAGGAAACACTGGTAAACTCATTCATCACTTCTATTAATACAAACAATAACATGTTAGCCTTAAGTAAGACTCTGAACCTTAAACAAAACTGTCATTTGGTAAAAATACTGACTGTGACTTCTCCCTGCAGAGAACTAAGAAGTGTGAAATTCACACCTATGTAAAACTTAACACATCTATTATGGGCAGCCATTAATGGCTATAAAGAAGCAGAAAGGAAGTTGGCATAAACAAATAATTAAAATTGTCAATGGAAATATTAAAAATGACTCTCTCAATTAAAAATAATTTCTCAATCGTTTTCTGTTTTCTCACATTGGCAAGTTCCTTGGCAGTAACATATGTTTACAGTTTCTATTGCATTTATCTTCAGAGACATCACCATAAACACGACACACAAAAGGGCTCGCGTCTACCGGCAAAGGTCCCAAAAGTGTCCTGGCTCCTAAACCGCTCTCTTTGTCTCTAGGCTTTTCTGCCAGTCTGCAGCCCTTAATCTTCCTGAGGCAACCCATTCATCTTGCTGTTCAACCGCTTGAACATCTTCAAACGCTGCCTTTTCCTAGCAGGTCAGATATAAATTCCTCATGCCCAGCTCTTAAGGCCTCCCTGTCCTCACTGCCTGCGCTCTATAATGGAAAAGACTATGAAAAAGAATGGAGATACCTGTATCCCTGAATCATTTGCTATACAGTAGAAATTAGCACATTAGAAGTCAACTATACTTGAATAAAATAAAAATTTTCAAAAACCAATAAAGGTAGAAACTTTCCTCACTAACTAAAACTTACCCAAATATCCATCTACAACAGTGATAAAAGCAAAACTGAGCTTTTACCATATGTCAAGCCCTGTACTAACCACTTATATATGCTAGTTCAATTGATGATCACAGTTACCACAATTAGTAGGGTTATTTTTATTGGCCCCAGTTTACATATGCAGAGAGATCTGAAGGATAATTTGCACCCACTCCATAACTATTAATCTATGAAGCCACAGTCCAGATTCATAATCATTATACAATACTTTTATATTATGCTACACCATAGGAGGAACTCAGTGTATGTTTTTAGTTGAATAAAAGAATGAGCCAGAGGAGGAAACACTGGTAAACTCATTCATCACTTCTATTAATACAAACAATAACATGTTAGCCTTAAGTAAGACTCTGAACCTTAAACAAAACTGTCATTTGGTAAAAATACTGACTGTGACTTCTCCTGCAGAGAACTAAGAAGTGTGAAATTCACACCTATGTAAAACTTAACACATCTATTATGGGCAGCCATTAATGGCTATAAAGAAGCAGAAAGGAAGTTGGCATAAACAAATAATTAAAATTGTCAATGGAAATATTAAAAATGACTCTCTCAATTAAAAATAATTTCTCAATCGTTTTCTGTTTTCTCACATTGGCAAGTTCCTTGGCAGTAACATATGTTTACAGTTTCTATTGCATTTATCTTCAGAGACATCACCATAAACACGACACACAAAAGGGCTCGCGTCTACCGGCAAAGGTCCCAAAAGTGTCCTGGCTCCTAAACCGCTCTCTTTGTCTCTAGGCTTTTCTGCCAGTCTGCAGCCCTTAATCTTCCTGAGGCAACCCATTCATCTTGCTGTTCAACCGCTTGAACATCTTCAAACGCTGCCTTTTCCTAGCAGGTCAGATATAAATTCCTCATGCCCAGCTCTTAAGGCCTCCCTGTCCTCACTGCCTGCGCTCAGTCTGCAGGCTCTGTCCACATCATCTCACAGATTCACAAGGTTCGTTTTTTACCTTTTTGACTGCCACTCTGTCTAGAATGATCCACACTTCTGCTACACAGGTCTTCACTATGCCTAGTTCAGGTTCCACCTCCCCGTGGGACTCGTCTGACCACCCCTGACTTGATTAAAATCAAGACAGAGCTGATGGTAATCTGTCCAGAATACTCATCTCCCAGATAACCCATAAGATCTATCTGTCTAAGTACATTTATCCTGCTGGGCCTTTTCTGACCACTTTACTTAAAACAATACCATCTCCTCATGTCAGCACTCCCAGCCCTGGTTTCTCTTTGTTTCTTTTTTTTTTTTTTAATATTCCCTCCTAACATTCACCACCATCTTACACACTCTATATTTACTTGTTTGCTTATTGTCAGCCTCTCTTCTGCCCAGAACGTAAGTTCCATGAGGGCAGAGAGTTTTCCATGTTCTGCTACTGATTTATGTCTAGAGCCAAGGATATTTCATAGCATATAGGAGATGCTCAATGAATATTGGCTTCTTCTCTTTAAAATTCAAAAGTGACAGCATGCTCAAGGACTTCCCTGGTGGTGCAGTGGCTAAGACCCTGAGCTCCCAAATGCAGGGGGTCTGAGTTTGATCCCTGGTTAGGGAAATAGATTCTACAAATTGTCACTGAGACCCAGAGCAGCCAAATAAAAAAATTTTTTAAAGTGATAGCATGTTCTCTATCATTTAGCATTTTATACTTAATTTAGAAATGTGATTTTCTTTTGTCTCTTTTACAGTATTTCCAAGACACGAATAAATAATTTCTAGTACCTTTTTATATTTTCCTCCCCTTCACCAATGCAGTCTTTCACTAAACATTCATTAAATGGAGCACCTATTATATATATAGCAGATCCTATTCTTTAGCAAAAACTTCAAGGAGTCATAGCTACACATAAACACACACACACAGAGGCAAGAAACAACACTGAAAGAAAGAATAGTAAAAGAAAGGCTGGTAAGGCAGAGAATCCAATATTAATACATGGGGACAGAGTATCCTGAGGGATGGTGACAGACTGAGTAGGGAGAAAAAGCAAAAAAAGAGACAGAATGGTGTGAGACTAGAGTAGGATGTTGCCAAAATAATCACCAGATGCTAGCGCTTAATATAAACTGTACCAAAGCAGATACGCAAATATATTCTACATGTCTTTTTTAAAAGTCACATTTCAAAAGTTTTATCTGCCAAGCTATCCCATGGGTAAAAGTTAGATTACAACTAGCGCCATCTAGTGGCTATTTTGGAAGTGACCCAGAGTTTTTCTCTCATCAAAACACTTGTAAATGCCCCCATATCTCTGGTCTGCCACTCTTAAGTAAGGTTCCACAAGGCTAATTACAGTACTGTGAAATAATCTTTCTGCAAGACCCTGGGTCTCGTTGCAAGAGGTAGCCAGATTTCTAACAAGGACCTTTTCCTTTCCCAACTAATATCCCTCTGCCTTATAAAGAATGTATACAAAAACTGCCATTGCAATTCTTCTTTTTAAAAGTAAGTTATCGGGGGCTTCGCAGTGCAAGGGCGCCGGTTCGGTCCCTGGCCTGGGAAAATTTCCACTTGCCGCGGAGCGCTGGACCCATGTGTCCAATTACCGAGCTGGAGCTCTGGGCGCATGTGCCCAGAGCCGCGCTCTGCTAAGGACTTCCCTGGTGGTGCAGTGGCTAAGACCCTGAGCTCCCAAATGCAGGGGGTCTGAGTTTGATCCCTGGTTAGGGAAATAGATTCTACAAATTGTCACTGAGACCCAGAGCAGCCAAATAAAAAAATTTTTTAAAGTGATAGCATGTTCTCTATCATTTAGCATTTTATACTTAATTTAGAAATGTGATTTTCTTTTGTCTCTTTTACAGTATTTCCAAGACACGAATAAATAATTTCTAGTACCTTTTTATATTTTCCTCCCCTTCACCAATGCAGTCTTTCACTAAACATTCATTAAATGGAGCACCTATTATATATATAGCAGATCCTATTCTTTAGCAAAAACTTCAAGGAGTCATAGCTACACATAAACACACACACACAGAGGCAAGAAACAACACTGAAAGAAAGAATAGTAAAAGAAAGGCTGGTAAGGCAGAGAATCCAATATTAATACATGGGGACAGAGTATCCTGAGGGATGGTGACAGACTGAGTAGGGAGAAAAAGCAAAAAAAGAGACAGAATGGTGTGAGACTAGAGTAGGATGTTGCCAAAATAATCACCAGATGCTAGCGCTTAATATAAACTGTACCAAAGCAGATACGCAAATATATTCTACATGTCTTTTTTAAAAGTCACATTTCAAAAGTTTTATCTGCCAAGCTATCCCATGGGTAAAAGTTAGATTACAACTAGCGCCATCTAGTGGCTATTTTGGAAGTGACCCAGAGTTTTTCTCTCATCAAAACACTTGTAAATGCCCCCATATCTCTGGTCTGCCACTCTTAAGTAAGGTTCCACAAGGCTAATTACAGTACTGTGAAATAATCTTTCTGCAAGACCCTGGGTCTCGTTGCAAGAGGTAGCCAGATTTCTAACAAGGACCTTTTCCTTTCCCAACTAATATCCCTCTGCCTTATAAAGAATGTATACAAAAACTGCCATTGCAATTCTTCTTTTTAAAAGTAAGTTATCGGGGGCTTCGCAGTGCAAGGGGCGCCGGTTCGGTCCCTGGCCTGGGAAAATTTCCACTTGCCGCGGAGCGGCTGGACCCATGTGTCCAATTACCGAGCTGGAGCTCTGGAGCGCATGTGCCCAGAGCCGGCGCTCTGCAACAACAGAGGCCACTGCGATGGGAGCCCCACAAGAGCCAAAGAACAAAGATGGATGAAAATAGACAAATGAAAGACCAATAGAAGTGGCCCGGCTGCTCCCCTCCCTCCCCACCCCACCCGCACCAAAATAAATAAATAAATAAATAAATAAATCTTAAAAAAAAAAAAAATGAAAGACCAATAGAAGTGCCCCCACCTGCCCCCCTTCCTTCCCAACCCTCCCCCCACCAAATAAATAAATAAATAAATAAAAGTAAGTTATCATTTAAAATGTCCACATCTTTTGATCCAGCATTCTACTTGTGGAACTCTATCCCAAGGGAAAAAAGGCTTAAATGAGAAAATCAATTAGTTATTTACAATGGGGGGCTTCCCTGGTAGCTCAGCCTGTAAAGAATCTGCCTGCCATGCAGGGGACCTTGGTTCGATCTCTGGAGAAGGGAATAGCAACCCACTCCAGTATTCTTGCCTGGAGAATCCCATGGACAGAAGAGCCTGGTGGGATACAGTCCATGAGGTTGCAAAGAGTTGGATACAACTGAGCGACTAAGCACACACAACATTTGCAATGCAGGGAGAGGAACCTAAAAGTCCCACAACAAAGGAATGGTTGAAACTTACAGGGACTTTCCTGTTGGCCCAGTGGCAAAGACTCTGTGCTCCCAACTCAGGAGGTCTGGAGTCAATCCCTGATCAGGGAACTAGATCCCACATGCTGCAACTAAAGATTCCAGGTCCCAAAACTAAGACCCAACACAGCCAAATAAATAAATATTACATAAAAAGAAAATTACAGTCAAATGTACCAAACACTTGTAAGTTCCCTAATTACAGAGGAAATAATCTTCTGCAAGACCCTGGGTCTCGTTGCAAGAGGTAGCCAGATTTCTAACAAGGACCTTTTCCTTTCCCAACTAATATCCCTCTGCCTTATAAAGAATGTATACAAAACTGCCATTGCAATTCTTCTTTTTAAAAGTAAGTTATCGGGGCTTCGCAGTGCAAGGGCGCCGGTTCGGTCCCTGGCCTGGGAAAATTTCCACTTGCCGCGGAGCGGCTGGACCCATGTGTCCAATTACCGAGCTGGAGCTCTGGAGCGCATGTGCCCAGAGCCGGCGCTCTGCAACAACAGAGGCCACTGCGATGGGAGCCCCACAAGAGCCAAAGAACAAAGATGGATGAAAATAGACAAATGAAAGACCAATAGAAGTGGCCCGGCTGCTCCCCTCCCTCCCCACCCCACCCGCACCAAAATAAATAAATAAATAAATAAATAAATCTTAAAAAAAAAAAAAATGAAAGACCAATAGAAGTGCCCCCACCTGCCCCCCTTCCTTCCCAACCCTCCCCCCACCAAATAAATAAATAAATAAATAAAAGTAAGTTATCATTTAAAATGTCCACATCTTTTGATCCAGCATTCTACTTGTGGAACTCTATCCCAAGGGAAAAAAGGCTTAAATGAGAAAATCAATTAGTTATTTACAATGGGGGGCTTCCCTGGTAGCTCAGCCTGTAAAGAATCTGCCTGCCATGCAGGGGACCTTGGTTCGATCTCTGGAGAAGGGAATAGCAACCCACTCCAGTATTCTTGCCTGGAGAATCCCATGGACAGAAGAGCCTGGTGGGATACAGTCCATGAGGTTGCAAAGAGTTGGATACAACTGAGCGACTAAGCACACACAACATTTGCAATGCAGGGAGAGGAACCTAAAAGTCCCACAACAAAGGAATGGTTGAAACTTACAGGGACTTTCCTGTTGGCCCAGTGGCAAAGACTCTGTGCTCCCAACTCAGGAGGTCTGGAGTCAATCCCTGATCAGGGAACTAGATCCCACATGCTGCAACTAAAGATTCCAGGTCCCAAAACTAAGACCCAACACAGCCAAATAAATAAATATTACATAAAAAAAGAAAATTACAGTCATTATAATGTCTACCAAACACTTGTATTTATATTCAAACAAATATTTTAGCAATCTCATATAAACTAACATTAAAAAAAGCAAAAGGCAAAAAAGTGTGTGTACAATATGATCTCAAATATGTAAATAATATATGTAGGAAAAAAGGCCGGAAGGAAATATTCTAAACTATTAACAGGATTGCTTCTTATATAGAAGGATTATGTTTTTTATGAAATAATGGTTTGGACTATTTCCCCAATTCTCTATAATTCATGTGCATTGCTTCTAAAATAAACATTATTGAAATTTTAAACAACTCATATGTTCTGATTGCTGCTGATGTTAGTCACTAAGTTGTGTCCAGCACTTTTGTGATCCCATGGACTGTAGCCTACCAGGCTCTTCTGTTCATAGGATTTTCTGATTAATTGCTTGAAATTTTCGACCTCTGCCTGATTTTATTAATTCCAGAAAAAGATAATAATCAAATGAGTCAGAATTTCCACAAGAAGGGGAAGCTAAAAAAGAAAGCAAATATATTACAGTTTTGTTCCAGGATCTGAATCCTGATGGAGAAATCCCCTAGTAGTCAAGTTGTACTGAAATTCCATTAACATCACCATACCCCTCTCAAGAGTGCACCAAGAACTTACAGAGGGCTCTGCCGGCAGCAGGGAGTTAGGGAGTCTCATATCCACTTGTGTACCCATCTTCACAGTCCCCAGAAGAGCCAGATCAGGGCCACCTTAAAATAGGAAGGGAAAGATATGAACAAAAATGCAAGCCAGGAAAAAAAACTTGCAAAAGTTAAACCAATTTAAAGGGGCCAGGTTCCTACCCCAAGCACACTCATTTAAGTCATTTGGAAATATAAAAAAATAGAGTCCCAGTTTGCAGGAAATGCAGCTCAAGATATTATAATTACAACAGGGCTATCCCAGTGGTATACACACACAACATTTGCAATGCAGGGAGAGGAACCTAAAAGTCCCACAACAAAGGAATGGTTGAAACTTACAGGGACTTTCCTGTTGGCCCAGTGGCAAAGACTCTGTGCTCCCAACTCAGGAGGTCTGGAGTCAATCCCTGATCAGGGAACTAGATCCCACATGCTGCAACTAAAGATTCCAGGTCCCAAAACTAAGACCCAACACAGCCAAATAAATAAATATTACATAAAAAAAGAAAATTACAGTCATTATAATGTCTACCAAACACTTGTATTTATATTCAAACAAATATTTTAGCAATCTCATATAAACTAACATTAAAAAAAGCAAAAGGCAAAAAAGTGTGTGTACAATATGATCTCAAATATGTAAATAATATATGTAGGAAAAAAGGCCGGAAGGAAATATTCTAAACTATTAACAGGATTGCTTCTTATATAGAAGGATTATGTTTTTTATGAAATAATGGTTTGGACTATTTCCCCAATTCTCTATAATTCATGTGCATTGCTTCTAAAATAAACATTATTGAAATTTTAAACAACTCATATGTTCTGATTGCTGCTGATGTTAGTCACTAAGTTGTGTCCAGCACTTTTGTGATCCCATGGACTGTAGCCTACCAGGCTCTTCTGTTCATAGGATTTTCTGATTAATTGCTTGAAATTTTCGACCTCTGCCTGATTTTATTAATTCCAGAAAAAGATAATAATCAAATGAGTCAGAATTTCCACAAGAAGGGGAAGCTAAAAAAGAAAGCAAATATATTACAGTTTTGTTCCAGGATCTGAATCCTGATGGAGAAATCCCCTAGTAGTCAAGTTGTACTGAAATTCCATTAACATCACCATACCCCTCTCAAGAGTGCACCAAGAACTTACAGAGGGCTCTGCCGGCAGCAGGGAGTTAGGGAGTCTCATATCCACTTGTGTACCCATCTTCACAGTCCCCAGAAGAGCCAGATCAGGGCCACCTTAAAATAGGAAGGGAAAGATATGAACAAAAATGCAAGCCAGGAAAAAAAACTTGCAAAAGTTAAACCAATTTAAAGGGGCCAGGTTCCTACCCCAAGCACACTCATTTAAGTCATTTGGAAATATAAAAAAATAGAGTCCCAGTTTGCAGGAAATGCAGCTCAAGATATTATAATTACAACAGGGCTATCCCAGTGGTATTTTTAATACTAATCATTTAGGTTCTAATAGTAATAAAGCAAAGACAAATGCTTCCCTATAATTAGTCAAGCAAGAATGTGTTTTCCCTCCTCCATAAATGTATCAGTCTGTTGACAGAAATAATCAATAAACAATCTCTAATAGGAATAGAAAAGAGTTTTATCTGAGCCAGCCTGAGGACTGTAGCCCAGAGATAGCCTCTTAAATAATTCTAAAGAACGGCTCTGGAGAAGTATGATTTTCGGCACAGTTTTAAACCTTGTCAGAACAAAGAACATCAAAGAAGTCAGAGATTCATGCATTCCTTCAAGATTTCAAAAAAACATAGCTGCAGGTCCACAGGAAGCTAATTCAGCCTTGGCACCTGGGAAGGGAGTCCAAGAAGTAGCAGGACTGGTGTCCTACAAAGAGAGACATTTAATCCTTATTTTCAGCATGCATGTCCTGTACTTCTAGTCAGCGCACCCTTTTCTATAATGATGAAAGCAGATGTACAATGTTTGATAAACCACAGGAAGGCTGTTTTAGTTAGCACAAAACTCAAGTTAAATCGCCTATAAGCTGGAATGAATGACTCCCTCATACCTCAATATGTGAAAAATGTCTTCTATTAAGTCAGAGACCCCAGGAAGGATTCTGAAGAAAATGAGGAGAAACAACCAGGAGCTCTGCTTCTGATTCACGCTTCTCTTTACCCTCAGAAATTCAGTTTTAACCTAGAATGGAAGTACTTCTAGTCCAAGAAAAAAAAAAATTATAAAGCCTTTGAAGTTTATGAAGTCCTCTCACCTGTATCAACTTTATTTGACTATCACAGTAAATAACCCTTGGAAATAGAGTCCGTTCTATTACCTCCAGCTAATAATAGGCTAGTGGGCTGTGCCGTCAATCAGTAGCATAGGCAGAACTCTCACCGCCTCTGAGTCCGCGTGCACTGGTTCTGTGCCAGGGAACAGGCCCAGAAAATAATGGTGGTGATAATGAAGATGGCAGCAGCCAACGTTTGTCCACATACTATGAAATCTTCCAAGTGCTTTAAATTCTCACACTGTTAAGAAGCAGATCCTATTATCTCCTATCCTATTATCCTATTATTTTTCGCTGATTCCATTTTTCAATACTGTATCCATTTTAAGGAATCGTTCCTCCCAGAAACAAACCCAGGCGCCGCGGTATTTGGGGAGAACGGTGTATAGCTTGAGAAAAGGAAGTCGTCAAGCCCTGAAAGTCTGACTCAAGAACTGCACGCTAAGAACCTGCAAAGCTTTGAGGGGGTTCAGAACCATGAAACTTCCACCTCCCTCCCACCACACCCTCACCCCTCCGTTTGTCTCCAGTTCTGATCTGGAAGCTCAACCAAGGATAATAATACTTTCCAGGTACCCGCCACCTTTCAGCACCTACCTTTTAAATCGTCGATGTGTCCGGTTCCGCATCTCTGTCCCCAGCCTTTCTGAGCACGGCCTCTTGGGGCTGTGGTATCTCCTCTGCGTGCCCGCTGCCATGGTGACGGCAGAGGCCGGCCTGGACTGATCCCGCCTCCAGCAGGCGGGAGCCAGCGCTGGTCCTCCCGGGATCAGCCCACTACATGGCAGAAGCCGCCCCCGGCTTGTCCAGATTCGCCACCTAATGGCTCAGACCACCATCCCGGCCTTCGCCCCGCCTCTTGCCGGCAAGACCCCGCCTCCCGAGGGCCATAACTCCGCCCACTGTCCGTCTAGACCTGCCTCTTGCTCGGACCCGGCCTCCTGATTACCAGAACCCGGCGCCTGCCTACTAAGTCAAAAAATTCTGAAGAAAATGAGGAGAAACAACCAGGAGCTCTGCTTCTGATTCACGCTTCTCTTTACCCTCAGAAATTCAGTTTTAACCTAGAATGGAAGTACTTCTAGTCCAAGAAAAAAAAAAATTATAAAGCCTTTGAAGTTTATGAAGTCCTCTCACCTGTATCAACTTTATTTGACTATCACAGTAAATAACCCTTGGAAATAGAGTCCGTTCTATTACCTCCAGCTAATAATAGGCTAGTGGGCTGTGCCGTCAATCAGTAGCATAGGCAGAACTCTCACCGCCTCTGAGTCCGCGTGCACTGGTTCTGTGCCAGGGAACAGGCCCAGAAAATAATGGTGGTGATAATGAAGATGGCAGCAGCCAACGTTTGTCCACATACTATGAAATCTTCCAAGTGCTTTAAATTCTCACACTGTTAAGAAGCAGATCCTATTATCTCCTATCCTATTATCCTATTATTTTTCGCTGATTCCATTTTTCAATACTGTATCCATTTTAAGGAATCGTTCCTCCCAGAAACAAACCCAGGCGCCGCGGTATTTGGGAGAACGGTGTATAGCTTGAGAAAAGGAAGTCGTCAAGCCCTGAAAGTCTGACTCAAGAACTGCACGCTAAGAACCTGCAAAGCTTTGAGGGGGTTCAGAACCATGAAACTTCCACCTCCCTCCCACCACACCCTCACCCCTCCGTTTGTCTCCAGTTCTGATCTGGAAGCTCAACCAAGGATAATAATACTTTCCAGGTACCCGCCACCTTTCAGCACCTACCTTTTAAATCGTCGATGTGTCCGGTTCCGCATCTCTGTCCCCAGCCTTTCTGAGCACGGCCTCTTGGGGCTGTGGTATCTCCTCTGCGTGCCCGCTGCCATGGTGACGGCAGAGGCCGGCCTGGACTGATCCCGCCTCCAGCAGGCGGGAGCCAGCGCTGGTCCTCCCGGGATCAGCCCACTACATGGCAGAAGCCGCCCCCGGCTTGTCCAGATTCGCCACCTAATGGCTCAGACCACCATCCCGGCCTTCGCCCCGCCTCTTGCCGGCAAGACCCCGCCTCCCGAGGGCCATAACTCCGCCCACTGTCCGTCTAGACCTGCCTCTTGCTGGCTCGGACCCGGCCTCCTGATTACCAGAACCCGGCGCCCTGCCTACTAGATCCACCTCCGACCAGCTCAGACCCCACCTCCTGCCGGCCCAGACCCCGCCCAGGGAGCCCCGCACTCCGTAGCTGGGAAGCAACCTTCAGCCCTTGCAGAACACGCCCGAGCTCTGCTCTGGTCTCAGCCGGTGGGACAGTGGAAGGTGGTTGACCCTCCTTACTGCCCCGAGGCTGAAATGAGAGCTTGCAGATTTCCACCCAAGAAAACGCGCCAGCCATGTTCCTTCTGCGATTTATTGATCCTAACGGCTTCGTTCGCACCCGGAGAGAAAACAGTCCAGCTAAGGCGTTCTTTCTGGGCCTCACAGTGCTGTCGACGTCAGTGACTTGCAGTTCCTGTAATCGATGGTCAGAAAACGCTTGCTCCATGCCTCAGTTCCTACCTTTCTTTGTTTGTGTAGGTCTGGGACGCTTTTGACCCAGCCTCTGAGGAAATTACCCAACCCAGCCAGAGGAACTGTGTACAAGAACTCTGACTGCGTTCAGAGCACCTCTTCGTCTTCAGCTTTAGACGGCTTCAAATGAACGAAGTCAGCTCAAGTGCAAGTGCTTCAAGGCTAACCTATTCTTTCTGCACTTTCCCTGAGGGCAGGAGCAAAGAGAGGGGTCAAAACCCCACCTTGTTGCACACTCAAATTAGCGCCCTCATTTTGTAGAACTCCATTCACCCCCAGGTAACTCAAACATGCTCCCGAGTTAACAGTGGCAAATATGAGATAGGCCGAGGGAGAGCACAGGACTGGAGCCATTTGAAATTCCAGGAGTTCTGGAGTTCCTTAAGCCTAAAACGTGTCCCCCGTTCCTGGGCTGCCAGGCAGTCCCCCAAGCACTCGTGATGAAATGCTGCCAACAGGTCCATCCCTGCCCAGGGCTCAGACTAGAGTCCCGTTCTTGCTGTCATAGCGTGGTGTGGGCTGGGGGAAGCGAAGGGTCGCATACTCTGTAGCATTTTGTAACTGTAGGTGCTTCACCTCCTGGACAGTGCGTGTCTGGGGAAGGCTGTACAGTTGAATGTCTGCATAATATAAGCTGCTGTCTTCTGACCTGAGACTTCTTTCCTGAGATGAAACCTGCTTTAACACCTGCTCATACGTGTGTCCCGTTGTTTCATGGTCCTGAGAGGAAATGAACAGCATTAAGAGAGATTCATGGCTTGGTTTTGCCCCTCACTTCTGTCCCCTTCCCCCTCTGCCTCAGGATGGAAAAGCTAGTCCTGGGGTCCCACGTCTGAGCAGCCTCCTAGGAGGGACAGAGGCTTGTCCTTTACCTTCGTGCCATCCAGTGGCCGCCACCGCTCTGGCAGCGGCGGCGGCTGCTGCTGCTGCTGCTTCTGTGGGTGTTGTGCTTGGCTCCCTGAGAGGAAAAAATCCCACTTTAATCCGTTTTGTCTTCTGTCTCTACTGAGATTACCCTCTTCAAATCTCTGTTAAATTATTACGGTGGGCTTCTAACTAATCTCCCTGCCTCTCATCTCTCACTTCCACCGTTCCCACATCCAGACTCCTCAGCAGAGTACACAATCTGGCCCTTTCACAATCTGCCTATAATACCCTCCATCCTCATTTTTCACCAGCCCCTAACATAATTTAACAAATTTACATTGGGACTTTCCTGCTGGTCCAGTGGTCAAGAATCCACCTTCTGGGCTTCCCTGGTGGGCCAGTGGGTAAGGACACCGCCTTGCACTGCAAGGGGCACCGGTTCGATCCCTGGCCTGGGAAGATCCCATGTGCCGCGGAGCGGCTGGACCCATGTGTCCAGTTACCGAGCCGGAGCTCTGGGGCGCAAGTGCCCAGAGCCGGTGCTCTGCGACAACAGAGGCCACCGCGATGGGAGGCCCACGCGGGCCAAAGAACAAAGATGGATGAAAATAAACAAATGAAAGACCAATAGAAGTGGCCCACCACCCCCTCCCTCCCCACCCCACCACCCCATAAATAAATAAATAAATCTTTAAAAAAAAAAAAAAGAATCCGCCTTCTAGCACTGGGAATGAAGTTCAATCCCTGGTCAGGGAACTAAGATCCCACATGTGAAGGAGCACCTAAACCCACGTGCCACAGCGAAGAACCCTCACATGGCAACGAAGATCCAGCACAGCCAAAATAAATAAAATAAAAACAAAAAACCGAAACAATTCTATGTTGAGAGCCTATCATTCTATGCCAGGCTCTCTGCTCACATTCTAGGAATAGAAGGATGAGGCGGCTGTTTTCTTCACTCCAGGGAGCCTGCAGTCTCCGAGGGCAGACAGGGGTATATAGGCTATTCCAGTGCAATGTGGTAAGAGCTCAGCTACAGCAAACATGTGGTCACTGTTCATAAAGTCACTCTCTCCTCTCTTCTTTTTTCTGCATGCTCCCTGCTTCTCTTCCACCTTGTAAACTTGCATTTTATTCCTTCAATATGGATGTTTCCTCCCCTTCTCTCACAGCATGAGTGCGGTGCTGTGGGAAGCATGAGTGTGTGGTATTCCAATTAGTTGTTTACTTGTATCTCTCTCTCAAACTTGATTTTCAACTCCTCCAGGGCCAAGACCTTGTACGCCCTTCCCCTCCTGCCTCTCTGCCTCCTCCAGATCCTGCACAGTGGGTCACGTACATTCTAAGTGTTCAGTACATTTTTGCTGGATGAATGAAGCCAACCTTGCCACTTGGAGATAGCGGAAAGGATGAGGTTCAGAGTTTCAGAGGTGGTCTAGAATACAGAAACCTGAAGATCTCTTTGGTGTGTTATCTCCCTTTAGCCTTCCTCCACCTCACAGCCTTTCTTAAGACACTGGCTCTATTATCGTCTTTTCTCTAATTTGCACTGCCCCAGGCATTCCCCACCCCAACTCCCATTACCCAGTTTCTGTTTCCTCTTGAAAGCTGATGGGCAGCTCCTGTGAAAGGAAAAAACAGATCACCCATGTGTAAAAACCTGCCTCGATCTTCCCTCCTTCGTCATTTGCTCTGTGGTCTCTATAACAGTTTGGTGAGATGACCTTCCCTCACTTCTCTCTAACAAAGATTCACCCTGGGCTTCCCTGGTGGTCCAGTGGGTAAGGACACTGCCTTGCAGTGCAAGGGGTACCGGTTCCATTCCTAGCCTGGGAAGATCCCACGTGCCATGGAGCAGCTAGACCGTTGTGTCCAATTACTGAGCCGGAGCTCTGCAGCGACAGAGGCTACTGCGATGGGAGGCCCACACGGGTCAAAGAACAAAAGATGGATGAAAAATAGATAAATGAAAGACCAACAGGAGTGCCTCCCCCAATTTTTTTTTTTAATTCTAAAAAAAAAAGAAAAAGAAAAAAGATTCACTCTGAGCCAGTTCTAAAGCACTTATCAAGGGTTCCACTCCTCTCCCAAGGGATGGTTCTGGAAGGTGGACTGGTACAACTGACATAACCAAACCCAAAATACAGCCTCAGGCAAGCAGGCGCTACGTGCCAGGGATGTAGCTGGGTTGAGGGCTATTCTGGGATTGTCTAACAGGCTAATCCCAGCAGAGGGTAAGGGAATCCTGCCAAATAATGTAATATTCCTGGATTCAGAGACCCTCTTGCTTCTTCTTTCGCTTCTTTTGTTCAGAGTCTCTGTCAACCTGGGATTCTCATTCTGGGAATCACAGAAGCTGCCACAACCAGGGCTGACTAATTAGGGCCCCACAAAGTCCTCTCCTAACAGGTGACCTCCCTGCCTGCTTCCTCGTCCTTGTTTTTAATTAACAAGAAAGCGAGAGATATTTAACCTTTAAGCCTCAGCACTGATGTGGCAATCGAGATCCTGCACAGTGGGTCACGTACATTCTAAGTGTTCAGTACATTTTGCTGGATGAATGAAGCCAACCTTGCCACTTGGAGATAGCGGAAAGGATGAGGTTCAGAGTTTCAGAGGTGGTCTAGAATACAGAAACCTGAAGATCTCTTTGGTGTGTTATCTCCCTTTAGCCTTCCTCCACCTCACAGCCTTTCTTAAGACACTGGCTCTATTATCGTCTTTTCTCTAATTTGCACTGCCCCAGGCATTCCCCACCCCAACTCCCATTACCCAGTTTCTGTTTCCTCTTGAAAGCTGATGGGCAGCTCCTGTGAAAGGAAAAAACAGATCACCCATGTGTAAAAACCTGCCTCGATCTTCCCTCCTTCGTCATTTGCTCTGTGGTCTCTATAACAGTTTGGTGAGATGACCTTCCCTCACTTCTCTCTAACAAAGATTCACCCTGGGCTTCCCTGGTGGTCCAGTGGGTAAGGACACTGCCTTGCAGTGCAAGGGGTACCGGTTCCATTCCTAGCCTGGGAAGATCCCACGTGCCATGGAGCAGCTAGACCGTTGTGTCCAATTACTGAGCCGGAGCTCTGCAGCGACAGAGGCTACTGCGATGGGAGGCCCACACGGGTCAAAGAACAAAAGATGGATGAAAAATAGATAAATGAAAGACCAACAGGAGTGCCTCCCCCAATTTTTTTTTTTAATTCTAAAAAAAAAAGAAAAAGAAAAAAGATTCACTCTGAGCCAGTTCTAAAGCACTTATCAAGGGTTCCACTCCTCTCCCAAGGGATGGTTCTGGAAGGTGGACTGGTACAACTGACATAACCAAACCCAAAATACAGCCTCAGGCAAGCAGGCGCTACGTGCCAGGGATGTAGCTGGGTTGAGGGCTATTCTGGGATTGTCTAACAGGCTAATCCCAGCAGAGGGTAAGGGAATCCTGCCAAATAATGTAATATTCCTGGATTCAGAGACCCTCTTGCTTCTTCTTTCGCTTCTTTTGTTCAGAGTCTCTGTCAACCTGGGATTCTCATTCTGGGAATCACAGAAGCTGCCACAACCAGGGCTGACTAATTAGGGCCCCACAAAGTCCTCTCCTAACAGGTGACCTCCCTGCCTGCTTCCTCGTCCTTGTTTTTAATTAACAAGAAAGCGAGAGATATTTAACCTTTAACGTCCTCAGCACAGGAAGCTCTGAATGTGGCGAATGACTCAGGTACACTACCCTGACTGCAAAGCAGACCTCCTATGCTTATTTCTGAGCCCCTGGGGTCCCTGTGATGGAGCCGGTGTGCCTACGTGATTGTCAACTGTTTGATGGCCAGAGAAACAACACTTGTCTGAGGAAATAGGCTGAATACTTTGTGGCTTACTCCAGATGCTTTTTCTTGCTAGTACATTTCCAGCTCTCACGAGAGCCCAACCCTATTTGTCTGACTTCTGTCTCCCCAAGGAAATTTCCTTCTTTTGCTAATTAAATAGAAGAGTGTGTGTGTGTGTGTGTGTGTTGGGGGGGGGGGTACTTCTAAATCATGTTCATTTTACTACAGTAGGAAAATCAGAATTTTTCCACATATATCTGACAGAGGTTCGTGTTCTGGTTTGATTTTCGGTTTTAATGCAACTTGCTGAGCTGAGAGCAGTTAAGAGTCTCCATCCAAACTCTACAGGAGGGTCAGAAGAAAAGTTTTCTAACTATTTCTAGGTCTTTCTACTTCCTCTTTGGCTCTTCCTTTCTCTCACCATTGCATAGTCATAACCTAATCTTTGTCTCTGAGTCCTTGCCCCTGGTCACCACTGTCTTCTTCCTTGTGTGTGCGCCACTTACACAGATAAAGAAAGTCATAATTCTGAAATAACATACAATTGCGTGACTCAAATTTCATGAACAGAGCCTGTTCCCAAGTTGGGTGTTGCACAATGCCTGATATAACCTAGAGGGAATATTCCATTAAACTTGTGAATGATATAGGATTTTATTTTTAGCTCAGAATTAAGGAAACAAAATGTGTGCTCTCCTATAGTGGTAGTAGGGATAAAAATTGGTGCAATTTTTCTAGAATGCAATTGACAATAAGTAGAAGCCTTAAATATAAATGTGTGCAATCTCTGATGTAGCAGTTCTAAGCTCTATTCAGAGAGGTGCAAATATGAATATTTATTGTAGCATTATTTATACTTGCAGAAAAATAGGAAATATCCTAAATGTCCAAGATGGGGAACTAACTAACTAGCATCTCCAGTCAATGGAATATCATACATCAACTTAAGATGATGGAAGAACACCTAATAGCATGGATATTCTTCCTCTTTATTAAGATAATAAAAGGCAATATGTTTTAGAATAAATATGCATGTAGGCACTTAAAAATGATTACATAGAAATGCACTAAAATGTTCCTATTATCTCTGAGTGCTTATATTTGTGCTGTGTCTTGTTTTCTGCTCATCAGTATTTTCCAAATGTTCTACAGTGAATATGTATTACTTTTGTTATCAGAAAGAAAACTTTTTCAATAAAAATCTCTTTAACTGTCATCGTGCCTTTAAGTTTCTGGAAATCTATTGAGATGAAGAGAAATAGAAAAGAACTGTATTTATCCAGTCCTACTAATATTTTAAGAGGAAAAATATATATATATTGGTTAGAATATCTGGTGTGGTATTTCTAGCCAAGCTCTATAGTCAGATTGATAGTGTCAGACTAGCTCTATGACCTTTAGCACATTTATTATTATTTCATTAGGCCTCCATTTTCATTTTATTTAAAAAAAAATTTGACCATGCCACATTGTATGCAGGATCTTAGTTCCCTGACCAGGAATCAATCCCATACCCTCTTCAATGGAAGCACGGAGTCATAACCACCAGACTGCAGGGAAGTCCCTCCATTTTCTTCTTAATTAAATGAATATAATAATAGAACTTAAACCTCATAGGATTACTGTAAAATTAAATAAAATAATAAATGTAAAATACCCAGCTAGGTGTCTGGCTTATAACAAGCGTCAATCAAAGCTGACTACTATGCGGGCTTCCCTGGTGGCTCAGTGGTAAAGAGTTTGCCTGCCAATGCAGGAGACACAGGTTCCATCCCTGATCTGGGAAGATCCCACATGCTGCTGAGCAATTAAGCCTGTGAGCCGCAACTATTGAGTCCATGTGCTGCAACTATTGAAACCTGCGTGCCCTAGAGCCCAAGTTCCACAAGAGAAGTCACCGCAACAAGAAGCCTGCTCACCTCAACTAGAGAGTAGCTGCCACTCCCTGCAACTAAAGAAGAGCCTGCAGCAGCAGTGAAAACCCAGAATACCCCAAAGTAAATTAATTCATTCATTAGCTTAAAAAAAACTGACTACTATGACTACCAGAGGAAGAAACAATCAAACATGAAAAATATGAAGCCTTGGGAAGAAAGGGCATGAAAGACACTTTATACCCCCCTCCTCTGAAAGTTTTTATGTTTCTAGATGTCTTGTGTCTATAGGATATCTCAGAGTTTTAAATGCGCTTCATTTGTTTTCTTCAATTCTGACAATATTTCTGGGAAATGTATATTACTTAAGTAGGGCCCTAAAACTTTGATGTCTTACTCAAGAAGGCAGGGACCAAATTTCCTATATTTACTTTGTCTTCTGACCCTATCATTACACCCGATACACATGAAAGTGAAGGTTGCTCAGTCATGTCTGACTCTTTGCGACCCATGGATGAGCCACGGAATTCTCCAGACAGGAATACTGGAGTGGGTAGCCTTTCCCTTCTCTAGGGGATCTTCCAAGTCCAGGGATTGAACCCAGGTCTCTGACATTACAGGTAAATTATTTACCATCTGAGCCACCAGGAAAGCCCAAGAATATTGGAGTGGGTAGCCTGTCCCTTCTCTTGGGGAATCTTTCCAACAGAGGAATCGAACTGGGGTCTCCTGCATTGCAAGTGGATTCTTTACCAGCTGAGCTACAAGGAAAGCCCTAGGTGTTCAATAAAATATTTGCTTAATAAGTGAATGGATACCTGAATGAATAGTAGGAACAGGACTTGAATCCAGTGTGCCTTTCAATGTACCTCCCCTAGCTCTCTAAAGACAAACAGAACATCCTCAAGACAGACGCAGGCCTTGAATAGCATAGCTAAGAAGGCAGTGGACAGGGTAAAACCAGGTCCAGGGGGTTATAGTGTTAAAAAGAAACAACAGGCCTTGAATTGTGTTGCTTGTGCTAAGATCACATCATCAAACCATGGCTTGATACCTAGCCTAACTGGAGTTTCAACCTTTCTCAGGAATGTAGTCACAAATGGTCAGGTTGCAATTTTCTGGTCAGTAACAATGAAGTAATCTGCTACATAGACCATTTCCATTGCTCCAAGGAAGATGAGACCATCTGCTAGTTCCTGATCCCTCCCCCTTAGGCCTAAGAAAACCTTCCATTTTTTTTTAATTTTCCTAAAATTTGGCCTCTTTTTATTGATGTTTTGTTTACTTATTGTCATCCGTCTTTATTCTTTGACCTGTGTGGGACTCCCATCGCGGTGGCCTCTCTTGTTGCAAAGGACCGGCTCTGGGCACAGGTACTCCAGAGCTCTGGCTCATAATTGGACACACCGGTCCAGCCGCTCCGTGGAATGTGGGATCTTCCAGGGCCAGGGATCGACCCAGTGCTGCTTGCATTGCAAGGTGAACTCTTTACCCACTGGACCACCAGGGAAACCTAGCCTTCCATTTTTGTACAGGTCCTCAGAGCTCCTTTCTACAAGCTATATAACACACTACTCCATCGTGAGTCATTCAAGAAAGCCAATTAAATTTCAAAAATTTACTTGGGTGGATTTTTGTTATTTAACAACAGTGACAACAATCCTGGGAGAGAACAATAAAGATAATAGAATTCATTTATTTTGAGGCGTTCCCATATTATCTACTCTTCAAATCTGTGATCTAAACAAAACAGTTCATGTTATCTATACTTTACATATGAGGAAGAAGAGAGGTCACAGGATTGGCCTAAGGTCACACAGCAAACAAATGTGAAAGTTTTATTCAAATATCCCATGGATATTTGAATTCCTTCTCCTCACTTTTACCCTTTTAAATAAACATTTCTCCCAAGCTGATTTACTTGACTCCTGACGTGGTATTATGTAGTGGTAAAAAGTATGGGCTTTGAGGGACTTTCCTAGTGGTCTAGTGGTTGACTCTGTGTTTCCAATGCAGGAGGTGAGAGTTCCATCCCTGGTCAGGGAACTAAGATTCCACATGTTCTGTGGCATGGACCAAAAAAAATGTATGGGCTTTGAAGTCAGACAAACCTGGGTTGGAATCTCGGTTTATTTGCTTACTAACCATGTGACCTCAACAGATTAACTTCTCTGAGCCTCAGTTTCTTAGCTGTAAAACAGGAGGAGTAAGGCCACCTCCCTCAGAATTGCTGGTCTTCCCTGAAGGCTCAGACAGTAAAAAATAATCCGCCTGCAATGTGGGAGACCTGGGTTCGATGCCTGGGTTGGGAAGATCACCTGATGGAGAGCATCGTAACCCATTCCACTATTCTTGCCTGGAAAATCCCCATGAACAGAAAAGCCTGGAAGGCTACAGATCATAAGGTCACAAAGAGTTGAACATGACTGAGAGACTAAGCGTAAGCACCTCAGAATGGCTGGGAAAATTAAGTGCCAGAAACATAAGTTCTCAAATCAGTATCATTATGTGGAAGAGAAAGGAAGAGAATCATGAGAACGAGAAGGAAAAGGAAGACAAAAGAAAAAACATCAATTCATCATTCAAGTCTCTTTACCCACTGGACCACCAGGGAAACCTAGCCTTCCATTTTTGTACAGGTCCTCAGAGCTCCTTTCTACAAGCTATATAACACACTACTCCATCGTGAGTCATTCAAGAAAGCCAATTAAATTTCAAAATTTACTTGGGTGGATTTTGTTATTTAACAACAGTGACAACAATCCTGGGAGAGAACAATAAAGATAATAGAATTCATTTATTTTGAGGCGTTCCCATATTATCTACTCTTCAAATCTGTGATCTAAACAAAACAGTTCATGTTATCTATACTTTACATATGAGGAAGAAGAGAGGTCACAGGATTGGCCTAAGGTCACACAGCAAACAAATGTGAAAGTTTTATTCAAATATCCCATGGATATTTGAATTCCTTCTCCTCACTTTTACCCTTTTAAATAAACATTTCTCCCAAGCTGATTTACTTGACTCCTGACGTGGTATTATGTAGTGGTAAAAAGTATGGGCTTTGAGGGACTTTCCTAGTGGTCTAGTGGTTGACTCTGTGTTTCCAATGCAGGAGGTGAGAGTTCCATCCCTGGTCAGGGAACTAAGATTCCACATGTTCTGTGGCATGGACCAAAAAAAATGTATGGGCTTTGAAGTCAGACAAACCTGGGTTGGAATCTCGGTTTATTTGCTTACTAACCATGTGACCTCAACAGATTAACTTCTCTGAGCCTCAGTTTCTTAGCTGTAAAACAGGAGGAGTAAGGCCACCTCCCTCAGAATTGCTGGTCTTCCCTGAAGGCTCAGACAGTAAAAAATAATCCGCCTGCAATGTGGGAGACCTGGGTTCGATGCCTGGGTTGGGAAGATCACCTGATGGAGAGCATCGTAACCCATTCCACTATTCTTGCCTGGAAAATCCCCATGAACAGAAAAGCCTGGAAGGCTACAGATCATAAGGTCACAAAGAGTTGAACATGACTGAGAGACTAAGCGTAAGCACCTCAGAATGGCTGGGAAAATTAAGTGCCAGAAACATAAGTTCTCAAATCAGTATCATTATGTGGAAGAGAAAGGAAGAGAATCATGAGAACGAGAAGGAAAAGGAAGACAAAAGAAAAAACATCAATTCATCATTCAAGTCCTGTCCTGGTCATTTGGCTGACAGCTGATTTGGCTGACTTGGCTGTGTTTTTGAGGTTTCCTGAAAGGAGGGGGCACAGAATGGGTGCTGCTCCAGGTGAAGAAGGTAACAGTGGGGAGCTGGCAGAGCACTACCTGCAGGCTCTCTCTTACCCCTGGGACTCTGAGTCCACCAACAGAGACCTTACCCTCCAACCTTTCCCCCTACTCACCAGCTTCCTCCGCAGCAGAGCCAGTTTCCCATGGTGCTCTGTCTCCCAGGGAGCCCAGCTGTTTCTCTACAGAAAGAAGCCTGTGCATTTCCTGATTCCCAGTTCAGCTTTCGGCAGCAGCTCCCAGGGAGTCTCTGCCGGTATCAGATTTCAACCTAACAGGTTGGACTTTGGAAGCCACCTGCTGGAAAGATTCCCAGGTGACGGCTCCCAGCCAAATGGTAGAGGAACGCACACGGGCTCCAGGTGAGAGCAATCTCACCTTTGGGATTTGGAGCTGCTTTGATGAAGCGTAACCTCGGAGCCTCAAGCTTCAGTGAAAAGAAACTTGAGATAGAAAATGGTTCTGGGTTTCCTTAGGAAATACTTCTCTGCTACATCACACTGTCATTGAAATATATCCTCTATAATAAAGTCTTACCTATGTGTTCTCAGCACTACTCAGGTTTAATTGAGTTTCACTTTGAAGGTAATTGGTATCAGTCTCCTATTATCCTTGTCTGGAATCTGGGTTTGAATACTGGACTCTTTTGGAAACTAAAATTCAGGGAAATGTATTTCTTTTGTGTTCTCCATTGCCAGTGGAAAGAATGTTGGCAAATCACTTTTTTTCTAGGACTGTAGAAATGGAGGACTGAACTCATTACTTAATCCCTTTCTGGTCAAAAATCATACAATTCTATGATTGGAGTGGTTTCAGCACTTTTTCCCCCATTCGAATCAAAAGTAAAAGGTTGAACATGACTGAGAGACTAAGCGTAAGCACCTCAGAATGGCTGGGAAAATTAAGTGCCAGAAACATAAGTTCTCAAATCAGTATCATTATGTGGAAGAGAAAGGAAGAGAATCATGAGAACGAGAAGGAAAAGGAAGACAAAAGAAAAAACATCAATTCATCATTCAAGTCCTGTCCTGGTCATTTGGCTGACAGCTGATTTGGCTGACTTGGCTGTGTTTTTGAGGTTTCCTGAAAGGAGGGGGCACAGAATGGGTGCTGCTCCAGGTGAAGAAGGTAACAGTGGGGAGCTGGCAGAGCACTACCTGCAGGCTCTCTCTTACCCCTGGGACTCTGAGTCCACCAACAGAGACCTTACCCTCCAACCTTTCCCCCTACTCACCAGCTTCCTCCGCAGCAGAGCCAGTTTCCCATGGTGCTCTGTCTCCCAGGGAGCCCAGCTGTTTCTCTACAGAAAGAAGCCTGTGCATTTCCTGATTCCCAGTTCAGCTTTCGGCAGCAGCTCCCAGGGAGTCTCTGCCGGTATCAGATTTCAACCTAACAGGTTGGACTTTGGAAGCCACCTGCTGGAAAGATTCCCAGGTGACGGCTCCCAGCCAAATGGTAGAGGAACGCACACGGGCTCCAGGTGAGAGCAATCTCACCTTTGGGATTTGGAGCTGCTTTGATGAAGCGTAACCTCGGAGCCTCAAGCTTCAGTGAAAAGAAACTTGAGATAGAAAATGGTTCTGGGTTTCCTTAGGAAATACTTCTCTGCTACATCACACTGTCATTGAAATATATCCTCTATAATAAAGTCTTACCTATGTGTTCTCAGCACTACTCAGGTTTAATTGAGTTTCACTTTGAAGGTAATTGGTATCAGTCTCCTATTATCCTTGTCTGGAATCTGGGTTTGAATACTGGACTCTTTTGGAAACTAAAATTCAGGGAAATGTATTTCTTTTGTGTTCTCCATTGCCAGTGGAAAGAATGTTGGCAAATCACTTTTTTTCTAGGACTGTAGAAATGGAGGACTGAACTCATTACTTAATCCCCTTTCTGGTCAAAAATCATACAATTCTATGATTGGAGTGGTTTCAGCACTTTTTCACCATTCGCTTCTCTATCCCCAATACAGAACTATGGAACCTCCATTTAATCTCAACTCGGCTTCTCCTTCAGGGACTGGAAGTTAGACTCATTCCGCACTCACTGGCAACTAGGATGCAGTTGAGCAAATTCCTTAAGAGAAAATAGGGACTCTTGGAGAATTTGTGGAACCTGGGCGGTTTAACCACAGTGTTCCCACCCCATCTTTAGTCTCTAGTTTAAGTGCCCATTTATTTGTGTGTCTCTCTCTTTTAAGTGATCGTATGCTTTTTAAATTACTATTATTTTTGGCTATTCTGGGTTTTCACTGCTGCCAAAGGCTCTTCTCCAGTTGCAGGGAGTGGGGGCTACTCTCTAGTTGAGGTGAAAAGGCTTCCTGTGGTGACTTTTCTGGTTGTGGAACTCGAGCTCTAGGGCACACGGGCTTCAGTAGCTGTGGCACGTGGGCTCAATAGTTGCGGCTCCAAGGCTCTAGAGCACAGGCTCCATAGTTGTGGCTCACTGGCTTAGTTGCTACAGAGCATGTGGGATCTTCCCAGATCAGGGATCGAACCATGTCTCCTACATTGGCAGGCAAATTCTTTACCACTGAGCTAACAGTGAAGCCCCTATTTGTGTGTCTGTTATGGATGTTCAGGGATCCAGCACTCAGCCTTGTACTGCAGAGAGAGTACCCCGGACTCTTCATTCTTCCTCCATCTTCTTTCCTTATGAAAAATGGTGCTAATAAGAGTAACAGCCTTATAAGATTGTGGTGAAGACTATGTGAGATAATGTATATAAAACTCTAGTCCAGACCCTGGCACATGGGACCCTCTGAGTAAGTCCTAGTTATGGTTATTATTATTATTTCCTGTTCTCAGCTAATTGTTAGATGGTAAAGCATCTGACTTTATTATCTGATGCCAGATCATTGCACTAACTTCTTATTTCATAGCCATGCTTCTCCCTGGCAATCCATTCTGTACTCTATTTTAAAGAAACTGTGTTCTTTTCATCCTGTTACCCAAACTTCTTAGCTTGGCACTCAAAGACCTTCATAATCTGGTCCCTTTTCAGCTACTTTCTCTAATTTAAAGGAAAACGCTTGAGGTTTTCTTTATTATTATTATTTTTTTAATATGATCAGAAACTCTGAAGGAACCAACACTGCATTGTGGCAGCCAGAAAACCTTATGCACTCTAAGCAGCATTCTGGAGAAAGAAGTGGCAACCCTCTCCAGTATTCTTGCCTGGAAAATCCCATGGACATAGGAGCCTGAGAGACTGCAGTCCATGGGGTCACAAAGAGTTGGACACGACTGAGTGACTAACACACACAAGCAGCACTAATGGAAGTCTAGAGAGATAAACAATGGTATTGATTATTCCAATGAAGTATGTATCAGTGAGTCCATTATTGGAATAACAGTTTTAGGTTTACATGTTGAATTTCAAGCTATGTTGTCAAGAAGCAGTGCATTCAAGAGAAAGTTGTCGGAGTATAAGCGGCATGGAAAGTCCTATAAACAATCTATAACCTCCATAGCATATTACTTGGGGGTTAATAAATATGTGTTAAATGAGCGAACAAAAGAATACATCAATAGTTTTTTCTCTAAGGCATGCTTTAATTTTTATTTTTTAAGGCATGCTTTAATTTTTAACAGATGGCGATCCTTTAACCAAGGATTAAATTCTTCAAGTGATGTTTCTTTTTTATTTTTTTAAACAGTTTTTTTTATATACTTATATATTTATTTATTTATTTTGGGGGGGAAGGGTTGGGGAGGGAGGGGGGAGGGCGGGCCACTTCTATTGGCCTTTTATTTGTCCATTTTCATCCATCTTTGTTCTTTAGCCCGTGTGGGCCTCCTGTCGCAGTGGCCTCTCTTGTCGCAGAGCACCGGCTCTGGGCGCATGCGCTCTAGAGCTCCGGCTCGGTAATTGGACACATCTGTCCAGCCACTTCGCGGCACATGGGATCTTCCCAGTCCAGGGATTGAACCGGCGCCCCTTGCACTTCAAGGCGGTGTCCTTACCCACTGGACCACCAGGGAAGCCCCAAGTGACGCTTCTTATCCTAGGGATCCACAGAGCTCTTAGAGGGGCATAGGAACAGATCTCAAGAGCTCTGTGAACCTGTTCAAAGCATGTGCCATTATTTCAGAGCACGTGTATTTTTCTGGTAAGGGGATCTGTTGCTTTTGCAAGATGTCTCAAAAGGGTCTATCAAAAAAGTTCAGGATCAACGAATGACTTTATATATTTTTTAAAATTTTGGTCTCTTTTATTGTTTTTTTCATTTTATAATTTATTTTCATTCATCTTTATCCTTTGGCCTGTGTGGGCCTCCCATTGCGGTGGCCTCTCTCATTGCAGAGCCCTGGCTCTCGGCGAATCCGCTCCTGAGCCCTGGCTCATAATTGGACACAGCGGTCCAGCTGCTCCATGGCACCTGGGATCTTCCTGGGCCAGGGATCGAACCGGTGCCCCTTGTACTTCAAGGTAGACTCTTTACTCACTAGACCACCAGAGAAGCCCCAAGTGACGCTTCTTATCCTAGGGATCCACAGAGCTCTTAGAGGGGCATAGGAACAGATCTCAAGAGCTCTGTGAACCTGTTCAAAGCATGTGCCATTATTTCAGAGCACGTGTATTTTTCTGGTAAGGGGATCTGTTGCTTTTGCAAGATGTCTCAAAAGGGTCTATCAAAAAAGTTCAGGATCAACGAATGACTTTATATATTTTTTAAAATTTTGGTCTCTTTTATTGTTTTTTTCATTTTATAATTTATTTTCATTCATCTTTATCCTTTGGCCTGTGTGGGCCTCCCATTGCGGTGGCCTCTCTCATTGCAGAGCCCTGGCTCTCGGCGAATCCGCTCCTGAGCCCTGGCTCATAATTGGACACAGCGGTCCAGCTGCTCCATGGCACCTGGGATCTTCCTGGGCCAGGGATCGAACCGGTGCCCCTTGTACTTCAAGGTAGACTCTTTACTCACTAGACCACCAGAGAAGCCCCAACCAATGACTTTAATGGAAGAATTTCAGGTGGCCATTACAACCTAGTAAAATATGTATGGAGGGCCAGGGAGGTCTTCTGGATACTCCTCAAATCATATGCATTCATGCTTTCTTTTTTTTTTTTTTTGGCCACTTCTATGGGTCTTTCATTTATTTATCCTTGTTTTTTGGCCTGTGTGGGCCTCACATCGCAGTGGCCTCTGTCACTCCAGAGCACCGGCTCTCTAGTTGGACACATCAGTCCAGTCTCTCTGTGGCACTTGGGATCTTCCCAGGCCAGGCATCGAACCGGCGCCCCTTGCACTTCAAGGCGGTGTCCTTACCCACTGGACCACCAGGGAAGCCCCATTCTTTCTTGATTACAAAGAAATTAAGAGGTTAACCCCCCAGGCTTTCCTGAATATGCCCTACCTCTAGTATTAAGACTCAACTTCCAAAGACAGTTTCCCTGGCCCTCACCAGCACACCATCGGCCCCAACTCCCCTGCATTTGGCCGTGGACCAGGTGGAGTGATACAGTGGCTCCTCTCTGGGCTGTGTCAAGATTAGAAACAAATGCTTTCTCTCATAGGCAGAGGGTGGGGAGACTTTGTGATTCAGCGACAATGGCAGAGGCTTCTGTGTCTTAGTCGCTGTGTCTGCATTCTCCATTCCTCAGAATCAGGGACCAATTTCAGTGGGCAGACCAGGGCTTCAGGCAACTCTGCAGCCAAAAGCTGTTTTCCCAACCCCGACCCAAAACAGGCCAGACAGTCTGGAGACCCTTGTTTTTGTGTCTCTAATCACCAGCTCAGACAGTGCCCTCTGGGCTGTTTGGATGGCATATCCCTCTTCCCTCCCAGGATCACGCTCTCTTTTGTTGCATTGTGAGAAAATTCTGAGCAGGAATTTGATCTGGAGCCAGTGTCAGCTTCCGGGTGTGATCTCAGCATCCACGTGTGAACTCAGGGTGCTGTGACGTCGGCTACAGCTAACTGAGGACCTTTTTGTCTCCCTCCTTGCCCATCCCATCCTGCAGGACACAGAACAGGGAACAGCACAAACAAGGCCCTGAGATTTGGGTTTATTCAGCTCCACCCAGAACTAAGTGGGAAAAAAAAAAAAAAATACTGGAACACGTCCCAACGGACCAAACCATACATTGTGGCCATGCACGTTTCCTCTCCCCCAAGGATGCTTCTACCTCTGGGGCGGTGGGCAGATGCTCCTGTCACCGGAGAGCTAGAAAGGGGTTCAGTGGGTGCAGGGTCTGTGGCGCTCAGGGCTCGGCACCGACCGCCTCCTCCTCTTCCTCTGGATCAGGAGGTGCAGGGAGCAGGGAGATGTAGACCTCATTGACCTCTGTGTCCAAATGCCGGCCACCTCGAGGCGCCTCCAGGTTGAGGATGCCGTCGTGGGAGAGCGCCGCGCGGACCCGCCAGGGGTCCACGTCAGCAGGCAGGACGTAGGTGCGGCAGAACTCTCGAGACACGAAGCCGTGGCGGTCCAGGCGCTGGGGGTGACGCGCAGACACCTCCAGGAGGTTGTCCACAGTCCTCACGGTCACCTCATCTGGGGTAAAGTGGCTCACGTCCAGAAAGGCCTGGAACTTGCCTTCACTGAGCCGAAGCTCGGAGGCCCCTGCCCGACTGCCCTCCCCAGCTTGGGCAGCTCGGGGCCGGACATAGTAGCCGTGGTAGAGGGTAGGGGTCAGGATCTCTTCTGGCAGGAGGCCTGAGGGACACAGAGAAAAGGCCAGAGGCGGGATGAGGGAGGGGAAAGGTAGGAAGGAGGATGAAATTAAAAGGTCAGGAGACCTGAGGAAAGCCGGAGTGAAGTCAGGAGTCGCAGGGGAGAGGGGATCCCAGAGGCTGGAGCGAGGTGGCCTAGGAGAGGGGATTGAGAAAGGGAATAAACTGGATCAGGAGGAGAGCAAGTCACACCCGGTCCGGGTGGTCCGAAGGGGAGACACCTCAGGGGGCTTCGGGGCAGGTGTCAGAGCCCAGCGGGCCGCAGTTTGCACCGAGGTCAGCAGGAAGGAGAGCGAGCCTGGCTTGCAGGGGACCGGAGGGAGTCTGGGGGTGGGAGATGGCTCACCCCAGGAGTTCAGTTAAGCCCGGAGTGGGGTGGAGGCCAGTACCATTGGGAGGTCAGCCCAGAATCTCCGGAGGTGGGGGTGGGAGGCAAGGGGGTGGCGTCCGTCCATACCTTCCCCGAAGCGCTGCTCGCCCAGGCGGCTCGGGTTGGCAAATTCGTACTCGGCGGTGGCCGGGTGGGCATGCGGCACCGAGCGGCCCGACATGGCTGCAGACGCGCGGGCGGCCCTGGTCGGAGGTGCGGCTCCAACAGGCGCAGCGGGACCCCTCCAGCTGCCGCCGACTCAGGGCGCACCGGAGGTGGGGGCGGGGTCTACACCACCCAAAATAGTGCAGAGCCCGGGGGAGGGACGGCGAGCGCCGCGACCAGCGTGTGACCCGCGCCGCCTGGACCCCCGTCCCCTCCCCTTGCACCCTTCAGCTGTCGCAAAGCCCCCCTCCACCCGAGAGGGCAGCTGGGGATCCGGGCTGGGGAGCTAGCCGGCGTAGGACGCTGGGGCTGGAGGCTCGGAGAGACCTCGCGGAGACCCTCACCAACAGTTTGCACATTTTCTAGACACCTCCTCCCCCTCTCCAGGGGCAGACAGTCGCCACCCAACTTCATAAAGCTCCCCTCGATGTGAGGCTCTGCCATGCCCTGTAAAGTAAAACACGCAAACAACTTCCTATCCTTTGTTTGGGGGTGGGGTGAGGAGCCTTCCTGCCTAGTGCCAGGTCCTCTCTGAACCCAGGACACCACAGGGCAACCTGCCTTGGACATGTTGGTGGTCACTGCTCTCCCCGAGGGACCCACAAAGAGTTAACGTCTCTGGGGCCCAGTCTAGGAAGATTCCAGTTCCTGCCCAAGCCCAAGATAGCTGCTGGCCGCATTCCCTTGGCATGCTGGGCTGGAGAGGAGGAGGAGGGGCCCACTGCCCGCTGCTTGGGATTCCTGACTCAGTCCCAACTCCAGAGAAGGGGGTGGGGGTGGGTGCCACGGGTGTGGACAGAAAGCTAGTGAAACAAGACCAGGACAACTCACTGGCCAGCTCAGGCGTGTTTGGAGTTCTCTTTTCTTAGCTCAGTGAGTACTGGGTATGTGTCACACTGCCAAATCCCCAATCACAAGTCTCCATGAACGGGTGGTGAGCTGGGATAATAAAACCCCTGACATCACCATTCCAGAAGCTTCACAAGACTGCGTATAAAAGGGGCAGGCGGTAGCAGCGGCTGAAGGAACTCATCAGCCGGCTGACCCCCACACTCACCGAGCCACCATGGACATCGCCATCCACCACCCCTGGTTCCGCCGCCCCTTCTTCCCTTTCCACTCTCCCAGCCGCCTCTTTGACCAGTTCTTTGGCGAGCACCTGTTGGAGTCTGATCTCTTCCCAGCCTCTACGTCCCTGAGCCCCTTCTACCTTCGGCCACCCTCATTTCTGCGGGCACCCAGCTGGATTGACACTGGGCTCTCAGAGGTAAGTCTCCCCTCTCCCAGGGCAGGAGAGTTCATTCTGGAGTCTTTTGGAAGTTTCTCCATCCGCTGTCCTTTCGCTCCCGGCCTAAATCTGGACTGTGCCTTGGGGTCCTCAGTGTCTTGGACACTTGTGTGTCCTGCAGTGAAGGAAGTAGAGGTCCCTAGTTTCTCTCTTCCCCAGTCACCTGTCTGTATTTGGTGCACCTCTGTATCCTATTTATGACATTTTCCTGTGTTTTATGAAAATCTTTCTTTCTTCCTTATCATCTAAGTAGGATCTCCCTTTCTGGTTTGGTTCATGATGATCTACAGGGAAAGAGTTGCCTTCAGGCTCCCGTGCTCACCTCTTCCAATACCTCACACTCCTGATAAATATTGTCATCTTAAGTTTCAGAGCCAGGAGACAGTCTTACCTCATCCTGAGCTGGAGATAGCAACCACTATTTTCTTTCTGTCTGTTTCCTCTTCTCTGATTTTCTGGGTTCCTCAGGGCTGTGACATGGCCCTGGCCTGGGTCCAAGCCTAAGGAGGATAGAATGTAGGTCCAGTTTCGGGACCCCTCCTCCAGCTTGTTCTAAGAGGGTGGGAGAATGGGGTGAACAGATAAGAGTGACAGAAGCTGTCACAGATAACACTCTGGTGTAAAAATATTCAAGTGTGAGGAAACAGGAGCCGAGTGGGCAAGGGCTTTGGAAGGACAATGAGAACTAGCAGAACATTCCAGATTGAGTGGGTGGGAAACTTGGCAGGGACCTGAGCAGGAAGAAGGCGCCTTTGTCTCACAGACAAATGACAAGGCCAGGCATGGGATCGGAGGAACAGCAGAAGCCCTGCCCATACCCATCCTTGTGCTTTGTCCCCTGGGTGGCCTGTCTTCTTCCTTGTTACTGTAAATTAAGTTTGGGCTTGATGACCAAATGGTGTGCCTGAGGTACTGCTATGGTGGTGCCCCTGAACCAGAGAGTCATGTTGATTCAAAAAGAGATTTTTTGCTGAAAAGAGGAGGATAAACTACCTGCACAGAAAGTAGGTCTACGGAATGATGAGCTTGTACTGTCATTCACCTTCCTACCATCTTTTCTCTTGCCCCTCCCCCACCTTGTTATTTCCAGTTGCGTCTTGAGAAGGACAGATTCTCTGTCAACCTGGATGTGAAGCACTTCTCCCCAGAGGAGCTCAAGGTCAAGGTTCTGGGAGATGTGATTGAGGTGCACGGCAAGCATGAAGAGCGCCAGGTATGTAGCTGGCTTTCTCTTCATCTGCCTGTATTTGGTGCACCTCTGTATCCTATTTATGACATTTTCCTGTGTTTTATGAAAATCTTTCTTTCTTCCTTATCATCTAAGTAGGATCTCCCTTTCTGGTTTGGTTCATGATGATCTACAGGGAAAGAGTTGCCTTCAGGCTCCCGTGCTCACCTCTTCCAATACCTCACACTCCTGATAAATATTGTCATCTTAAGTTTCAGAGCCAGGAGACAGTCTTACCTCATCCTGAGCTGGAGATAGCAACCACTATTTTCTTTCTGTCTGTTTCCTCTTCTCTGATTTTCTGGGTTCCTCAGGGCTGTGACATGGCCCTGGCCTGGGTCCAAGCCTAAGGAGGATAGAATGTAGGTCCAGTTTCGGGACCCCTCCTCCAGCTTGTTCTAAGAGGGTGGGAGAATGGGGTGAACAGATAAGAGTGACAGAAGCTGTCACAGATAACACTCTGGTGTAAAAATATTCAAGTGTGAGGAAACAGGAGCCGAGTGGGCAAGGGCTTTGGAAGGACAATGAGAACTAGCAGAACATTCCAGATTGAGTGGGTGGGAAACTTGGCAGGGACCTGAGCAGGAAGAAGGCGCCTTTGTCTCACAGACAAATGACAAGGCCAGGCATGGGATCGGAGGAACAGCAGAAGCCCTGCCCATACCCATCCTTGTGCTTTGTCCCCTGGGTGGCCTGTCTTCTTCCTTGTTACTGTAAATTAAGTTTGGGCTTGATGACCAAATGGTGTGCCTGAGGTACTGCTATGGTGGTGCCCCTGAACCAGAGAGTCATGTTGATTCAAAAAGAGATTTTTTGCTGAAAAGAGGAGGATAAACTACCTGCACAGAAAGTAGGTCTGCGGAATGATGAGCTTGTACTGTCATTCACCTTCCTACCATCTTTTCTCTTGCCCCTCCCCCACCTTGTTATTTCCAGTTGCGTCTTGAGAAGGACAGATTCTCTGTCAACCTGGATGTGAAGCACTTCTCCCCAGAGGAGCTCAAGGTCAAGGTTCTGGGAGATGTGATTGAGGTGCACGGCAAGCATGAAGAGCGCCAGGTATGTAGCTGGCTTTCTCTTCTGCTCATCTGCCGGTGCATACTATATGCCAGATACTGCCATCAGCCCCTGAGGCTGGCAATATTCCAGTCCTAAGCCATACGAGTTGGGAACAGGGATCAACTGTTGTTTTGACCAGAGAAGTGATCTTTGTTGTTTGTTTTGATTGCCTCCAGTGGAACAGATGGGATGTTACCTTCCCGTTTAAGCCAGTGGTTCTCAACCTTGACAATGTTTAACGTTACCATGGGAATTAAAAAAAACAAACAAACAAAAAACAACCCAAATGCTCAGCATATCCCAGGTCATTTAAAAGCTCCCTAGGGAATTCTAATATACAGTCAAGGTTGAAGACCACTGATTTAAATAGTGGTTGTCAGGCAACTGCTTGTTTCACATAATTACATTAACTGCATGTACTTGGAACATGTACACCTTGAATTTGAGGCTTCTTTTAGATATTCCAGAATTCACTCCTCTTTAGCCCATCTTAATGTTGAACTATTTGGTTTGCTTAAATTTCAGAGTTTTTCTCAGCTCCTAATATGCTAGACCCATGTGGCAATTGGTTGAAAGCCTGTCTAAATAAATGCTGGAGATTCATTAGGTATAAAGATTAGAGTCAGAATTCTAAAGAATGAAATAACTTCTCATTACCTTCTGGGAGAGTTTTTCAATGAGTTTGCTTCTTACCGATTAGTTATATCTCAGAAACTTGTGCATCCAACAGTATAGTTTGAGGTCCTCAGACTGTTTTAGTTTTGCTTGTTATGATTGAAGTTTAGAACAGAGTCTCCCTAGATGGAATCTTTATTATTGTTGTTGTTGTTATTATTAGGCCTATTGGTCTGAAACATTCTGGAACATTCCTGAAGAGTCAGAACAATTTCTGGGCTTCCTTAGGGACTCAGGTCTTCAAAGCCAGATGCTATTCCAAATCCTGTAGGCCCTAAACCTTTGGGAAGTACTGCTAAATATTTCCATACCCCAGAGCTTGGAGAGCTATGAAGTTTGGCTCTTCAGAGTTCTCAGATTCTCATTGGTTGGAGTGACCACTTAGGCAGTTTCACTGCAGCCCCAACAGAACAGCCATTTAGTTTTCCCTCATGTTGCCATGCATCTGGCCACAGCTAAGGCGAAGGAGGATGTTTGAGTTTTACACAAATGATGCTACTTCCTGTTCTTATCTCCCTCTTTCTCTAATTTTCTTGGTTTAGGATGAGCATGGTTTTATCTCCCGGGAGTTCCACAGGAAATACCGGATCCCAGCTGACGTGGACCCTCTCACCATTACATCATCCCTGTCGTCTGATGGGGTCCTCACTGTGAATGGACCAAGGAAACAGGCCTCTGGCCCCGAGCGCACCATTCCTATCACCCGTGAAGACAAGCCTGCTGTCACCGCGGCCCCCAAGAAGTAGACGCCCGTTCTCTAACTGCCTTTTTTAAAACAAGAAAAATCCCCCACCAGTGAATGAAAACCTTGTGACTATGCTGAAGCTGACTAATGCTAAGGGCAGGCCCAAATTATTAAGCTAATAAATATCATTCAGCAATAGATAACTGTCTTGTGTTTGAATGTTTTGTACCAATCATCATATCATGTTTCGGGAGCTCCAGGTACATTAGAGTCCGAATGACTGTTTTCAACACTAACAAATGGGATAAATGTAGCAAGTCACTTAAAACTTAATGGTCTTTAAGCCTTCCATTTATAACATGGTGTGCTGATTTGCACATTCATTTTAAGTAGTGAATTAAGGAGAAAAAGTAGGTAAAGCCCTTGGCAGAGCTCAAGGAAGAGCAGTTCCTCCTTGATTTCAGCCCTGGGTTCCAATAACATCTCAATGAGGTCTGGATGACAATGCATAAAACACCTTAGTGAATCTCTGAAATTAATCATATCACCAGGGAGGAGATGGTATCCTCAGCTTTGACATTTTCCCCCTGATAAGCATTGCCTTCAACTGATTTACAAGGGCAATAAACAGAACTGGTGATTATTGCCAAACAGGCCTCTCAGGTGTAGTCTCTAAATTAGCCAGTAAAAAATTACTAAAAAAAAGACGGGGAAAAACACAATTCATTGATCTATCATTTTAAAAGTTTAAACTTTTTTATTTTTTATTTATTTATTTTTTTTAAAGCTTTATTTATTTTTGGCTGTGCTAGGTCCTTGTTGATGTGTGAGTTCAGCTGCTCTGCGGTATGTGGGATCCTCCCGGATCAGGGATTGAACCCGTGTCTCCTGCATTGGCAGACGGGTTCTCATCCACTGAACCACAAGGGAAGCCCCCTAAACATTTTTATTTTTAACATTTATTGAAGAACAGTTGTTTTGTGGTAGGCTTCCAGGTGGCGCTAGAGGTAAAGAACCCGCCTGCCAATGCAGGAGACATAAACGGAGTCGGGAAGATCCCCTCGAGGAGGGCGTAAGAACCCAATCCAGTATCCTTACCTGGAGAATTCCATGGACAGAGGAGCCTGACAGGCTACAGTCCATAGGATTGCAAAAAGTTGGACACGACTGAAGTGACTAAGCACATGCACACATGGTTGATATATAATGTGTTTATTTCTGCTCTACAACAAAGTGACTGAGTTATCCATATGTATAAATTTTTTTTCATACTTTTCCATTATGGTTCATTATAGGATATTGTATATAGTTGCCTGTGCAATACAGTAGGACCTCATTGTTTATTCATCCTACATACACTAGTTTGTATCTGCTAATCCAAGCTCCCAATCCTTACCTTCCGTATCCAACTCCCACCTCAGCAACCACAAGTCTGTTCTCTATGCTTGCAAGTCTGTTTCTGTTTCATAGGTATGTTTATCTGTGTCATACTTTAGATTCCACATATTGGTGATATCATATGGTATTTGTCTTTAAAAGTTTTAAGAACTATAATGAATAGCTGTCAAATGATTCTAATATTTAAACAAAGACATACTACTCTACAAAAACCACCTCTACTTCACTTTAATGAGAAGAGACAAACTTCTGATTCAATTAACGAAATATAGCCCTTGGTATAAATACTAAGAAACAACTCTTATTTTTTCTGCAGCCTCTTGAAACTGATTTCTGATTTCTTACAAGGATTCTTTCCTTCACAAAGCCTACTGTTTGGGGAATGGTCATGCTATTCAAACATGATACATGAAACAGCTGCCAAAAGTTTTCAAGATGCAGGGGAGTGGAGCTAGGACAATATGCATTGCAAATCTGTGCAGATTCTCTTAAAAAACAAATTCCCCGTGGTCTGAAACGCTGTGACTTAGCCAGAAGTCAGATTTCTCTACACTCAGAGCCAATTTTTATGGCTGTGCAGCAGACACTATTGGTTGCTTAAGTAGCCTATTTACCAGCTTTAGTCCTGCCAAAGCATCCCAGATTGGTTTAGGAGTTCACTATATTCTTCCTAGCCATGTCAGTAGAATGAAAGGTTCACCCAACCTTCTCACAAATCAGTCATGGAAACTTCCTTCCTTCTGTAAAGGTTAGTCTTGAAAAAGCTATGACCCAATCATGGTCAATGAGAAAGAAGGGAAATTTGCTGGAGATGCTCCTAGGAAAGCTTTTTACCTTTTAAAAAGACTCACCAAAAAGAAACAGTGAAGGAGGGAAGAGGAAGAGGGAGCGAGAGCGAGAGAGACAGAGTAGAGGGAAAAAGATGGATTCTTCTTCCTCTCCAGGCTGGAGCATGAGAATGTGATAGAATGCTGTAGCCAACTTGAAACCATGAGGCAGCATCCATGATATGCTGATGATGGCTGAGCAAGAGGAAGGTAAGACTCTTGAGACCTTGATGGGTCCCTGAATCGCTAAACTGGTCAACTCTATAGCTTTCTTAGTTCAGAATGTCTTACTATGTCTTATTTTTGCTTAATCTGTTTTGAGGAGGGTTTTGTGTTACTAGTATGCAAAAACACCTTAACTGCTAGAGGCTGAATTAATGAGTATAAAAAAATCGAAGGATGCCTTGGAAGCCAAGTGTAAGCTTTAATCATGTTAGTGAATTACCAGATTTCTCAAGCAGACAAAATTGTAATGATTTGATCTTAGATGAATCATACTTTGTAAGAGTCTGATATTTATGTTTCTGGCAAATTTGTTCAGAATGTTAGTCCGGCTTTTTTCTGGTTGTTCTTTTCCAGATCACATGTTTTGTTATAGCTGTTTATTCACTGTTATTAGAATAGGGCTTTTCTAGTCCAGCATATTTGAGAGATTTTTCTTTAGCCTTACGGCTAGCTCATTCATAACTCTACCTCATTCCCTATGTTTGAATTATGCCAGAAGTTTGTTGAGGCAATTTTAATTAGCATTTTTTTAATGTTAGCTAACATTTATTAAACATTTACTATTAGGTATGCATTATACCAAGTACTAATACCTCTTTTTAAACTCTCATTTTCAAAGAATATATCTGGAGAATGAGTGTATAATAGGTACGTATAATTTCAATAAGAAGTAACAATTAGAGACCAAATGAATGTTTTGTCTAACGGTTTAAGAATGATACACATTTTCATGCTTAGAAAAATTCTGTTCCATTCGATACTTCACATTTTATTTGAATATTGCCCCGGATTTGATTTTTGCTCTGAAGATTTACAATTACTGTTCAATAATTATTTGAGTGCCTACTATGCACTAGCTACAAAAAATAACATGCCTTTTCTCCTAACACATTTAAGCACTGAGTGGAAGAGTGGGCACGTATAAAGACACCTTTTCAAGATTCTATGGTGATCCCTCAAAATGTCTGCCATGGGGACCCTTAAGATCTGGATCCATACCTGCTCTGGGACACAGAAGGAATCGTGCAACAGTGGAGATGCAGACATACAGAACAGGCTTGTGGACAAGGTAGGGGAAGGAGAAGAGGGGAGGAATTGAAAGAGTAACATTGAAACATACACATTACCACCTGTAAAACAGATAGATAGCGGGGATTTTCTGTATGACTCAAGCTCAAATCCACTGCTCAGACAACCTAGAGGGCTGGATAGGTGAGAGGTGGGAGAGAAGTTCAGGAGGAAGGGAGCATATGTGTATCTATGGCTGATTCATGTTGATGTATGGCAGAAGCCAACACAACACTGTAAAGCAATTAAAAAGAAATAAAAATTTAAAACATGAACCTAGAAGACAGTTATTCCTGACCAAATAAATTTTAAGAGCTTTATTTAGATATCAGTCACTTACTATACTGTTCACTCATTGAAAGTGTATAATGTAATTATTTTACTTATATTTCCAGAGTGGTACAGCTATCATCACAATCAATTTTAGGATAATTCTTTAGCCAGGATGGTAACTTATACCCATTAGTTATCACCCTCCAGACCTAGGCAACCTCTAATCTACTTTATCTCTCTCTCTTATTTGCCTATTTTGGATATTTCATGTAAGAGGAATCATACAATACGTAGCCCTTTGCAAATAGCTTTTCACTTAGCAGAACATTCTAAAGTTCCCTCCAGATGTTTGTATGTATCAATATTTCACTCCTTTTCTATTGGCAAACAATATTCTTGACATGGATCTACTGCATTTTATTTACCTATTCATTAGTTAATGGACATTTGAGTTACTTCCACTTTTGTCTATTAATAATGCTACTATCAACATTCGTAACTAGTCTTTGTGTGGATATATGTTTTCATTTTTCTTGAGTATATAATATAGGAATTGCTGGATTATATAGTAACTTTCCATCTAGTCTTTTTGTTTCTTTTGTTTGTTTTCATGCAACTAAGTTTATAATGTGTTAAATTACTATCTTTTTAAAAAAGTTTTATCTTTGGCTGTGCTGCTTCTTCACTGTTGCACAGGCTTTTCTCTAGTTTTGGCAAGTGAGCTCCTCATTGCCGTGGTTTCTTTTGCTGTAGAGCACAGGTTTCAGTTGTTGCAGCTCCCAGGCTCTGGAGCACAGGCTCCGTGATTGTGGTGCACGGGCTTAACTGCTCCACAGTATGCAGAATCACTCCGATCCAGGGATCAAACCTGCATCTCCTGCGGTAGCAGGAAGATTCTTTATCACTGAGCCACCAGGAAAGCCCTCCATCTAGCCTTCTGAGGTGATATTCCAAAGTAGCTGCCCATTTAAAATTCCCACCAGCAGTTTATGTGGGTTATGATCTCTCAGTATCCTTACCAACAGTTACCATTATTTATATTTTTGCTTATAGCTATCCTAGCAGGTGTCAGATTGAATTCTTTATAGGTTTATAGGGCTTTGCTAGGTTAAGAGGGAAGCAAAGGCACCTAGAAGGGGGATCAGCACGAACTGCCCAGGCAGAAGCACTAGATATACAAGAGGGGATGTAGGAGATGAAGAAAAGAGTCAGACAACAGAGAAAACGCTGCTAAGGGGTGTGGAATTTATTTTGAAGGCTATAAAAGCCAGTGAAAGATTTTAATCAAGTGAGTAACATAATCAACTCTGCACTGTTTAGACTCAATCTGGGTGCAGTATAGTGATGGAAAAATAGGGACTGAAATAGAAAATAGAGACACCAACCAAAAGGGCAAGAGTAAGAAATAATGGGAAAGTGGAATATGGTAATGGTAACAGAGATGTAAAAAAGAGGGACGTAACAGCAGAGGGAGCCCTGCTCACTGTTATGTGGCAGCCTGGTTGGGAAGAGAGCTTGAGGGAGAATGGACACATACATATGATGGTCGAGTCCCTTTGCTGTTGACCTGAAACTATCACAAAATGGTTAATCGGCTATATTTCAACACTTAAAATAAAATAACTAACTATTTTGGCTTAGTATAGTCTGGTCTTTTTTTTTCAAATTTTTTTAGTCTTTTGTTTCTTTTGTTTGTTTTCATGCAACTAAGTTTATAATGTGTTAAATTACTATCTTTTTAAAAAAGTTTTATCTTTGGCTGTGCTGCTTCTTCACTGTTGCACAGGCTTTTCTCTAGTTTTGGCAAGTGAGCTCCTCATTGCCGTGGTTTCTTTTGCTGTAGAGCACAGGTTTCAGTTGTTGCAGCTCCCAGGCTCTGGAGCACAGGCTCCGTGATTGTGGTGCACGGGCTTAACTGCTCCACAGTATGCAGAATCACTCCGATCCAGGGATCAAACCTGCATCTCCTGCGGTAGCAGGAAGATTCTTTATCACTGAGCCACCAGGAAAGCCCTCCATCTAGCCTTCTGAGGTGATATTCCAAAGTAGCTGCCCATTTAAAATTCCCACCAGCAGTTTATGTGGGTTATGATCTCTCAGTATCCTTACCAACAGTTACCATTATTTATATTTTTGCTTATAGCTATCCTAGCAGGTGTCAGATTGAATTCTTTATAGGTTTATAGGGCTTTGCTAGGTTAAGAGGGAAGCAAAGGCACCTAGAAGGGGGATCAGCACGAACTGCCCAGGCAGAAGCACTAGATATACAAGAGGGGATGTAGGAGATGAAGAAAAGAGTCAGACAACAGAGAAAACGCTGCTAAGGGGTGTGGAATTTATTTTGAAGGCTATAAAAGCCAGTGAAAGATTTTAATCAAGTGAGTAACATAATCAACTCTGCACTGTTTAGACTCAATCTGGGTGCAGTATAGTGATGGAAAAATAGGGACTGAAATAGAAAATAGAGACACCAACCAAAAGGGCAAGAGTAAGAAATAATGGGAAAGTGGAATATGGTAATGGTAACAGAGATGTAAAAAAGAGGGACGTAACAGCAGAGGGAGCCCTGCTCACTGTTATGTGGCAGCCTGGTTGGGAAGAGAGCTTGAGGGAGAATGGACACATACATATGATGGTCGAGTCCCTTTGCTGTTGACCTGAAACTATCACAAAATGGTTAATCGGCTATATTTCAACACTTAAAATAAAATAACTAACTACGAGAGGCATAATCAAGACATAATGTGGAGGCAGAATTTATAGGATTTGGTATCTGTTTGAATGGGAAGGATGAGAAAGGGGGATAAGTAATAATTTCTTACTTTCTGTTTTTAACAACTGTGTGAACTTATTATGCAATATATTAACATAATATTAAAAATAAGAAAGAGTAGTTAACACACATATAAGAACACTATGGAATTTACCAAGATGTGAAATATATAAGAAGGAATTAGTTTGAGACTGAAGATTATGAATTCAGCTTCAGGTTTCAGGAAGTTACCTCAACCACACATGAAAAACCCATAACTAACATCATACCCAGTGATGAAGACTGAAAGCTTTTCCTCTAAGACTAGGATCAAGACAGGGATGTCTACTTTTACCTCTCTCTTCAATATACCATTGCAAGTTCTAGCCAGGGCAATTAGGTAAGAAAAACAAAAGCATCCAAATAGGAAAAAGAGAGAGAGAGAAAAATCTATTTCTATTTACAAAAGACATGATCACATGTTCAGAAAACCCTAAAGATTTCATCAAAAAATATCATTAGAAGTAATAACCCCAGTTCAGCAATACTGCAAGATATAAAACCAACACATAAAAATCAGTTGCATTTCTATACACTAACAATGAATAATCAAAAAGAAAATGATTCCATTTACGATAGCATCAAAATCAACAAAATATATAGAATAACTTCAACTAAGGAGGTAAAACACTTGTACACTAAAAACTATAAGACATTGCTAGAATAAAGAAGATAAGGGGGCTTCCCTGGTGGTCCAGTGGGTAAGGACACCGCCTTGCAGTGCAACCCCTGCTAAGGGGTGTGGAATTTATTTTGAAGGCTATAAAAGCCAGTGAAAGATTTTAATCAAGTGAGTAACATAATCAACTCTGCACTGTTTAGACTCAATCTGGGTGCAGTATAGTGATGGAAAAATAGGGACTGAAATAGAAAATAGAGACACCAACCAAAAGGGCAAGAGTAAGAAATAATGGGAAAGTGGAATATGGTAATGGTAACAGAGATGTAAAAAAGAGGGACGTAACAGCAGAGGGAGCCCTGCTCACTGTTATGTGGCAGCCTGGTTGGGAAGAGAGCTTGAGGGAGAATGGACACATACATATGATGGTCGAGTCCCTTTGCTGTTGACCTGAAACTATCACAAAATGGTTAATCGGCTATATTTCAACACTTAAAATAAAATAACTAACTACGAGAGGCATAATCAAGACATAATGTGGAGGCAGAATTTATAGGATTTGGTATCTGTTTGAATGGGAAGGATGAGAAAGGGGGATAAGTAATAATTTCTTACTTTCTGTTTTTAACAACTGTGTGAACTTATTATGCAATATATTAACATAATATTAAAAATAAGAAAGAGTAGTTAACACACATATAAGAACACTATGGAATTTACCAAGATGTGAAATATATAAGAAGGAATTAGTTTGAGACTGAAGATTATGAATTCAGCTTCAGGTTTCAGGAAGTTACCTCAACCACACATGAAAAACCCATAACTAACATCATACCCAGTGATGAAGACTGAAAGCTTTTCCTCTAAGACTAGGATCAAGACAGGGATGTCTACTTTTACCTCTCTCTTCAATATACCATTGCAAGTTCTAGCCAGGGCAATTAGGTAAGAAAAACAAAAGCATCCAAATAGGAAAAAGAGAGAGAGAGAAAAATCTATTTCTATTTACAAAAGACATGATCACATGTTCAGAAAACCCTAAAGATTTCATCAAAAAATATCATTAGAAGTAATAACCCCAGTTCAGCAATACTGCAAGATATAAAACCAACACATAAAAATCAGTTGCATTTCTATACACTAACAATGAATAATCAAAAAGAAAATGATTCCATTTACGATAGCATCAAAATCAACAAAATATATAGAATAACTTCAACTAAGGAGGTAAAACACTTGTACACTAAAAACTATAAGACATTGCTAGAATAAAGAAGATAAAGGGGGGCTTCCCCTGGTGGTCCAGTGGGTAAGGACACCGCCTTGCAGTGCAAGGGGCGCCGGTTCGAGCCCTGGCCTGGGAAGATCCCACGTGCTGCGGAGCAGCTGGACTGATGTGTCCAATCACCGAGCCAGAGCTCTGGAGCGCATGCGCCCAGAGCCAGTGCTCTGCAACGACAGACGCCACCGCGATGGGAGGCCCACAGGAGCCAAGGAACGAAGACGAATGAAAATAGAGAAAATGAAAGACCAATAGAAGTGGCCTGCCCACTCCCCTCCCTCCCCACCCCGACCCCCGCCCAGAGTATATAAATAAATAAATCTTTAAAAAAAAAAAAAGGGAAGGTCATCTCCATTAAGTCTCCATTAAGACTGGAAGACTTAATATTAAGAAATTAATACTAGCTAAAGTGACTTAACAGATTCGTAATTCTTATCGAAGTCCCAATAATATTTTTTTTTGTAGAGATAGAAAATTCCACCCTAAAATTCACATGAAATCTCAAAGGACCCTGAAATAGCCAAAACCATCTTGAAAAGGAGGAAAAAAGTTGTAAGATTCATGCTTATTGATTTCAAAGTGTATTACAAAACTGATTTTAAAGTAATTTTCAAAGTGTGGTACTGACATAAAGGCAGACATAGACAAAGGAAGAGAACACAGAGTCCAGACATAATGCCTCACGTATATAGTCAAACGATTACTGACAGACATAACAAGACCATTCAGTGGGGAAAGGGCAGTCTTTTCAATATATGGTGCTGGGAAAACTGGATACCCATATGCAAAAGAATAAAATTAGACCCTTACCTTATATAATATATAAAAATTACCTCAAACAGAATCAAACACCTAATCATTAGCGCTAAGAAGACAGACAAAGCTTCATGACATTGACTTTAGCAAAGATTGATTGGATATGATACCAGAAGTGTAGGCAATAAAAGAAAAAAAATAAACTGAACTTCATCAAAATTAGAAACCTTTGTGCATCAAAGGACATTATCAAGAGAGTTAAAGAACAACCCACAGAATGAGAGAAAATATTTGCAAATCATATAGTATTAATAGAGATTAAAATACAAAACATATAAAGATAGATAAAGAACATCTACAGCTCAACAACAAAAAAGCAAACAACCCAATTTAAAAATGAGCAAAGCAGAGGTAAATAATCCGCCTGCCAATGCAGGAGACACGGGTTCCATCCCTGGTCTGGGAAGACCTCACATGCTGTGCAACAGCTAAGCCCATGCCCTACAAATACTGAGCCAGTGTTCCAGAGTCTGGGAACCACAACTACTGAGCCCTTGCTCTGTAACTACTGAGGCCTGTATATTGCAGCCTGCAAAATACTGATGCTAAGACTATTGTCTCTGAGTGTTCACCAACTCTAAACTATTCACAACCTTTTCTTAAACGCAGCCAGCTACTCACAATGAAAGACCCATCTTAAACCAGCTGAGTCATCCCAAATTTCTAAAAATTCCTTACTCTGAGTCATTCCAAATTTCTAAAAATAGCCTACCCTAACATCACCTTTTTGAATCATTACCAAGACTGTGTCATGCTGAGGTTCTTCCTTGTTGCAGGTTTAATAAATAATTCAGCAGCTTTCTTTGGTGATCTTTCACAGGGGAGTCAAAAATGGACAGTGTTTATCTTTTTAGAGATATAAACTGAAATATGTATAGATGAAATGATACAATTTCAGAGAAAAATGAAAAAAATAGAGAAAGTAGATAGGGATAGAGAAGATTGGACATAGGTTGTTGAAGTTAGGTAATGGTGCATGGGAGTTCACTATACTTCTGTCTAGTTTTCTGAAAAAAAGGGCAGTTTTCAATATAGGGGGAAAACTGGATACCCATATGCAAAAGAATAAAATTAGACCCTTACCTTATATAATATATAAAATTACCTCAAACAGAATCAAACACCTAATCATTAGCGCTAAGAAGACAGACAAAGCTTCATGACATTGACTTTAGCAAAGATTGATTGGATATGATACCAGAAGTGTAGGCAATAAAAGAAAAAAAATAAACTGAACTTCATCAAAATTAGAAACCTTTGTGCATCAAAGGACATTATCAAGAGAGTTAAAGAACAACCCACAGAATGAGAGAAAATATTTGCAAATCATATAGTATTAATAGAGATTAAAATACAAAACATATAAAGATAGATAAAGAACATCTACAGCTCAACAACAAAAAAGCAAACAACCCAATTTAAAAATGAGCAAAGCAGAGGTAAATAATCCGCCTGCCAATGCAGGAGACACGGGTTCCATCCCTGGTCTGGGAAGACCTCACATGCTGTGCAACAGCTAAGCCCATGCCCTACAAATACTGAGCCAGTGTTCCAGAGTCTGGGAACCACAACTACTGAGCCCTTGCTCTGTAACTACTGAGGCCTGTATATTGCAGCCTGCAAAATACTGATGCTAAGACTATTGTCTCTGAGTGTTCACCAACTCTAAACTATTCACAACCTTTTCTTAAACGCAGCCAGCTACTCACAATGAAAGACCCATCTTAAACCAGCTGAGTCATCCCAAATTTCTAAAAATTCCTTACTCTGAGTCATTCCAAATTTCAAAAAATAGCCTACCCTAACATCACCTTTTTGAATCATTACCAAGACTGTGTCATGCTGAGGTTCTTCCTTGTTGCAGGTTTAATAAATAATTCAGCAGCTTTCTTTGGTGATCTTTCACAGGGGAGTCAAAAATGGACAGTGTTTATCTTTTTAGAGATATAAACTGAAATATGTATAGATGAAATGATACAATTTCAGAGAAAAATGAAAAAAATAGAGAAAGTAGATAGGGATAGAGAAGATTGGACATAGGTTGTTGAAGTTAGGTAATGGTGCATGGGAGTTCACTATACTTCTGTCTAGTTTTCTATGTTTCAAATTTTCCATAATAATAAAAAGTTATTTTTCTTTTTTCTAGCCCTTAAGAGGGGATATTCATTAAAGTCACAGTAAATATAAACTATCTGACTATGACTACCAGACTCACATCCAGAAAGCATCGAGCCAGATGTTTCCTAAGCTAGGATGGATTTTGAAAGCTCTTCCCCCAATGGAAGGCAAGGAGGAGCAAAGAAGTTATAGATTTGAAAGAAAGAACTCTTTTCAATGCTGTCATACAACAGCTATAATGCAGACTAAGAGTAGATATACTTAACCTACATTTGACATTTAAATCTTTGTTTTGAAAAAGGGGGGATAAAGAATTTATTTTGTGCTTTATACAGACAGTAAAACTGTGACTTTATGGTCAGCTAAATTCTAAGTTGTGCTTAAAATGGGCTCCTTCTTACATTCTATACTGCAAAAATGAAACTTCTTGTTCATTATTTGAATCATGGACTGTGCATCTGGCCGTTTCTAGGATTCCATGCACACACAGGGTGATGTTCAACTTGAGGCTTTGAATAGCTACTCATGTAAGTTGACTTTTCTGTGCATTTGCATGGAGGAGGAACCAGCTCAGGTTGATGTCCTGGGAACCAGTGAGGCTCTCGCTTAAACCCTGAGGGAAGAGAAAAGAGAAGGAATCTTACTAAGCAATCTTTCTTATTTATGAGGGAGTAAGAGAGTGAAACCTGTCAGAGCTGAGAAAAGAGAGAAATCATTCACTCATTCATTCACTTATTCACTCATTTAATTTTTCTTTGAGTTCCTCCTGAGGCTATAGCAATTAAAAAGAATAGGTCACCTACTATGGGTTGAAAGTGGCCTTTTGTCGTTGTAGCATGTATCATATGTTGTTTCAAAGTAGTGTCCAAACTGGAAAGAAAAGGTAGTACTTAAACATACAGGAGTTTATAGCCAATACTGGGAAATAAAGGACACAGTGACATGAATTCTAACAGGCTCTATCATGTTTTAAATTGACTAGAGGTCTATATGTCATTAGCCTATATCCTACCAACCTTCATATCCTTTGTTTTTTTAGATTTCAGGACAAGATGCAGATAAACAACAAATCTAGGGAGGCAGGGACCAGGGGAGAAGCTAGCCTGAATCAGAGGATACTACATAAATGTTTCTGTAGATGCATGAAGTCCAAAGAAAAGCAGAGAAAAAGCATCATACCTACCCTTTTATTACCTTGTGGCTGTGACCCCATGGACTGTACCCCACCCACCAGGCTCCTCTGTCCTTGGGATTTCCCAGGCAAGAATACTGGAGTGGGTTGCCATTTCCTTCTCCAGGGGATCTTCCCAGACCAGGAACTGAACCCACGTTTCTTGTTTGGCAGGCAGATTCTTTACCACTGAGCCACCTGCCAAGCCTTATAATAATATAATACTCAACTTGACAGCAAAGAGGGGCAAGTGTTCCAGCTGAGGACTGTTGCCCTCTCCCAAGCATTCACAGAAGCCTGAGAGATCTCAGAATGGAAAGTTATCAGTTATTCCTGCCTCTCAAATAGCCACTGGTATTTCTTTAGCTAACAGAAGGAAACAAAGAAGAGAAAGTTTGATTACCTGGGAAGGCAAGGGTTTCGGCTGCACGATATTCTTTAGGTCGTATCTTTCTTGGTTCCAGTTGCCCATGAGGGTACGGTTCGAATAGGCATCTTCATTAGTGGTGCATCTCCATCCATACTGGAAAAACTTGGACATATCATTCCAATCTGTCCATACTTCAGCGTGGCCATCTGCATTAATGAGGCTGCCATAGTGTGGGTTTGCAAGGAAAAAGGTGAGGAACTGTCTCTGGGAAAAGATGGGAATAGAAAGTCTTGTTGTACAAACCAGAGAGCAGAAAACACATCCCTTTCTTGTCCTTGGCCAAGCATAACATAAGTGCACCTCTAAAGATCTACGCTTTCCTCTCAGTTTGTTGTAGTTCTGTTTCTCTCCTAGTTCATAAATCCTCTGACCTACCCTCTCAATCAGCAGTAACAGATGACTACATAGATTAAACGCACCCTTCAAAAAAGACAGGAGAACTTCAATACCCAAATACGATACGAAAAAAAGGGAAGGTTCAAATCATGTTTTAAATTGACTAGAGGTCTATATGTCATTAGCCTATATCCTACCAACCTTCATATCCTTTGTTTTTTTAGATTTCAGGACAAGATGCAGATAAACAACAAATCTAGGGAGGCAGGGACCAGGGGAGAAGCTAGCCTGAATCAGAGGATACTACATAAATGTTTCTGTAGATGCATGAAGTCCAAAGAAAAGCAGAGAAAAAGCATCATACCTACCCTTTTATTACCTTGTGGCTGTGACCCCATGGACTGTACCCCACCCACCAGGCTCCTCTGTCCTTGGGATTTCCCAGGCAAGAATACTGGAGTGGGTTGCCATTTCCTTCTCCAGGGGATCTTCCCAGACCAGGAACTGAACCCACGTTTCTTGTTTGGCAGGCAGATTCTTTACCACTGAGCCACCTGCCAAGCCTTATAATAATATAATACTCAACTTGACAGCAAAGAGGGGCAAGTGTTCCAGCTGAGGACTGTTGCCCTCTCCCAAGCATTCACAGAAGCCTGAGAGATCTCAGAATGGAAAGTTATCAGTTATTCCTGCCTCTCAAATAGCCACTGGTATTTCTTTAGCTAACAGAAGGAAACAAAGAAGAGAAAGTTTGATTACCTGGGAAGGCAAGGGTTTCGGCTGCACGATATTCTTTAGGTCGTATCTTTCTTGGTTCCAGTTGCCCATGAGGGTACGGTTCGAATAGGCATCTTCATTAGTGGTGCATCTCCATCCATACTGGAAAAACTTGGACATATCATTCCAATCTGTCCATACTTCAGCGTGGCCATCTGCATTAATGAGGCTGCCATAGTGTGGGTTTGCAAGGAAAAAGGTGAGGAACTGTCTCTGGGAAAAGATGGGAATAGAAAGTCTTGTTGTACAAACCAGAGAGCAGAAAACACATCCCTTTCTTGTCCTTGGCCAAGCATAACATAAGTGCACCTCTAAAGATCTACGCTTTCCTCTCAGTTTGTTGTAGTTCTGTTTCTCTCCTAGTTCATAAATCCTCTGACCTACCCTCTCAATCAGCAGTAACAGATGACTACATAGATTAAACGCACCCTTCAAAAAAGACAGGAGAACTTCAATACCCCAATACGATACGGAGAACAAGAAAATATTATGGTGATTTTGAGGTGTAGGAGTTTAAGGACTAAGAGCTTTGCTATCATCAAAGCTCACAGAGAGAAGTGAGAGCTGGATAACTAGATAATACAACAGATAAATGATCAACAAATGACAATTTCCTTCCTTCATGTCCAGCTCAAATGCCACGTCTCAGGAAGTAGTAGTCCCTTTTCACAATGCCTTACCTCAAGTTAACTTCTCTTTCTATTATTTCACAGAGAACTTTGTGTTCACATCTTACAGATCTATAAGTTTGTATCATATGTTAGAGCTCTTCAAGGAGCTCTTACACTGAGGGACAGGATCTCTTGAGGGACAGGATCTGTCACTTTTTCATTACCTCATCCTCTCCTTCTATATACCCTCCCAATCAATAGTACTTTGCACATACCAGAGGACCAATGTCTGAATTTCCTTTTTTTTTTTTTTGCAAGGAATCAAAAGCCTAACCATTTTTATTTTTGGCTGAAAGTTAAGTCTGGTCCTTTGGCTTAGGAGCAAGACAATACCTTCTCTGAAGATGAATAATTTGAAGATGAGCTTGTGTTTGAAGATTTTATAGCACAGTTGACAGCAAGCCTTATTCTGATGTTCCATATTCTTTAAAGGAAGAGATGGCACTAAACCTGGCCCTTCAAGTTCTCCAAGCAAAGAAAGAGGACTGACCACCCAGATCACCAGGTGGCCATGACGAGGCATCTCCATCCATACTGGAAAAACTTGGACATATCATTCCAATCTGTCCATACTTCAGCGTGGCCATCTGCATTAATGAGGCTGCCATAGTGTGGGTTTGCAAGGAAAAAGGTGAGGAACTGTCTCTGGGAAAAGATGGGAATAGAAAGTCTTGTTGTACAAACCAGAGAGCAGAAAACACATCCCTTTCTTGTCCTTGGCCAAGCATAACATAAGTGCACCTCTAAAGATCTACGCTTTCCTCTCAGTTTGTTGTAGTTCTGTTTCTCTCCTAGTTCATAAATCCTCTGACCTACCCTCTCAATCAGCAGTAACAGATGACTACATAGATTAAACGCACCCTTCAAAAAAGACAGGAGAACTTCAATACCCCAATACGATACGGAGAACAAGAAAATATTATGGTGATTTTGAGGTGTAGGAGTTTAAGGACTAAGAGCTTTGCTATCATCAAAGCTCACAGAGAGAAGTGAGAGCTGGATAACTAGATAATACAACAGATAAATGATCAACAAATGACAATTTCCTTCCTTCATGTCCAGCTCAAATGCCACGTCTCAGGAAGTAGTAGTCCCTTTTCACAATGCCTTACCTCAAGTTAACTTCTCTTTCTATTATTTCACAGAGAACTTTGTGTTCACATCTTACAGATCTATAAGTTTGTATCATATGTTAGAGCTCTTCAAGGAGCTCTTACACTGAGGGACAGGATCTCTTGAGGGACAGGATCTGTCACTTTTTCATTACCTCATCCTCTCCTTCTATATACCCTCCCAATCAATAGTACTTTGCACATACCAGAGGACCAATGTCTGAATTTCCTTTTTTTTTTTTTTGCAAGGAATCAAAAGCCTAACCATTTTTATTTTTGGCTGAAAGTTAAGTCTGGTCCTTTGGCTTAGGAGCAAGACAATACCTTCTCTGAAGATGAATAATTTGAAGATGAGCTTGTGTTTGAAGATTTTATAGCACAGTTGACAGCAAGCCTTATTCTGATGTTCCATATTCTTTAAAGGAAGAGATGGCACTAAACCTGGCCCTTCAAGTTCTCCAAGCAAAGAAAGAGGACTGACCACCCAGATCACCAGGTGGCCATGACGAGGCAGTCATCACCCACCCACCTCTCCAGAGCTAGAGATGAAGCCATCACTCTAGGTTTAAAGGGGACTGCCAGCACATCATGGGCCTTTGTGAAGACAGATGCATGCACTGATGTTAACAAACAGCATGACCACTATGGCAGTTGGTCCCACAAAGTCCAACAGGCCAAGTACTCAGACTGTAGATCAAGATGACACTGTCCCTAGGGCTGTAAGGACAGACATCCTCACTCACTTAGCTGTCCAAGCCTGAAACATGGGGTTGATCTCTAATTTCTTTCAACTTTCTTACATCCATTCAATCACTAGGTCTGGCTGAGTTCTGAATCAGTCCAGTACCCTGCATTTCCACTACCAAGTTCCAACTCAGATCACCATCAGCCCTAGTCTCTATTAATTCAGTAGCCTTCCAGCTGGCCTCTTTGCCACCTTGTTCTTCTCTTATCCTTTCCCCATAGGAAAGCAAAAATTTTGAAAATGAAAATCTGATAGTGTCATCTTCCTATTTGAAAATCTTTCAGTGGTTGGCAACTGTTTTCAGAGCGCCCATATGAACACACAGGCTGTTACAGCGCCTATATGAACTGGTTCCTGCTTAACATTTCAGTCTCATCTGTTATCCACTCTCCCTCAAACTACATTTCAGCCAAACTCAGCTACTGTGTTTTTCCGTCATGCTTTTGGATTTATTATTCCGTCTTTTGACTCAGGTAAGGTGTAGTTCTTACCTCCTTAGCTTTCAACTCAGGCGCGCTTCATCCACAGAATCCTTTCATTTCATCCCCAAACTTGGTAAGGTTCCCCTTCTATGTACTCCTCAGCAACCTGAATTACTCCATTCATAGTAATGCATCCTACTAAATCAGAATTGTATCTCTTGCTGTGCCTCCTCCACCGGACTACAAGCTCGGTGAAGTCATTGGCCACATCTTGTTCCGCCATATATCGAACCGCGCTCATAGGGCTGGCGCCTAACAGACACCCAATACTTCTTGAATGAATAAAAGGTAGGACAAAGAAGCACCTGGAGAAATTCCGAAAAACCGGGATAATCGGTTGTGGTCATTTCGGATGAGATTCTGAAGGCTGTTACAAAATCCTCTAGGTCAGGATGCAGGACACAGCACTTGGCCTCAGCCCGGCCCTGCTTCCTTCTCTTAAAGCTCGCTTCACGAACTTCCACCTGCACCCCCACCCCCACCTCCCGCTAGTGGCCGCTTGTGACTCAAGCAGGCGCGACGAAGTCGCTCTGGGCCGCCCTTGGGCTGAAAGGAGTTTAACACTTCTGATGGGGTGAGGGAGTGAGGGGTCTGGTTGGCAGGTGTCTCGCTCTTGCACTTAGCTGTCCAAGCCTGAAACATGGGGTTGATCTCTAATTTCTTTCAACTTTCTTACATCCATTCAATCACTAGGTCTGGCTGAGTTCTGAATCAGTCCAGTACCCTGCATTTCCACTACCAAGTTCCAACTCAGATCACCATCAGCCCTAGTCTCTATTAATTCAGTAGCCTTCCAGCTGGCCTCTTTGCCACCTTGTTCTTCTCTTATCCTTTCCCCATAGGAAAGCAAAAATTTTGAAAATGAAAATCTGATAGTGTCATCTTCCTATTTGAAAATCTTTCAGTGGTTGGCAACTGTTTTCAGAGCGCCCATATGAACACACAGGCTGTTACAGCGCCTATATGAACTGGTTCCTGCTTAACATTTCAGTCTCATCTGTTATCCACTCTCCTCAAACTACATTTCAGCCAAACTCAGCTACTGTGTTTTTCCGTCATGCTTTTGGATTTATTATTCCGTCTTTTGACTCAGGTAAGGTGTAGTTCTTACCTCCTTAGCTTTCAACTCAGGCGCTTCATCCACAGAATCCTTTCATTTCATCCCCAAACTTGGTAAGGTTCCCCTTCTATGTACTCCTCAGCAACCTGAATTACTCCATTCATAGTAATGCATCCTACTAAATCAGAATTGTATCTCTTGCTGTGCCTCCTCCACCGGACTACAAGCTCGGTGAAGTCATTGGCCACATCTTGTTCCGCCATATATCGAACCGCGCTCATAGGGCTGGCGCCTAACAGACACCCAATACTTCTTGAATGAATAAAAGGTAGGACAAAGAAGCACCTGGAGAAATTCCGAAAAACCGGGATAATCGGTTGTGGTCATTTCGGATGAGATTCTGAAGGCTGTTACAAAATCCTCTAGGTCAGGATGCAGGACACAGCACTTGGCCTCAGCCCGGCCCTGCTTCCTTCTCTTAAAGCTCGCTTCACGAACTTCCACCTGCACCCCCACCCCCACCTCCCGCTAGTGGCCGCTTGTGACCTCAAGCAGGCGCGACGAAGTCGCTCTGGGCCGCCCTTGGGCTGAAAGGAGTTTAACACTTCTGATGGGGTGAGGGAGTGAGGGGTCTGGTTGGCAGGTGTCTCGCTCTTGCACTCGTGGCTGTTCTCCTCGGATCTCGCTGCACGGGTTTGTCAAGACAACTAGACGCCGTAGCGCGTCATCAACCAGAGACTGGGGAAGAGGTGGGGCCACAAGAGGCCGGCGAAGGAAGTGACGTAAAAAAAGAGGGCCTCCGAGAACGTAAGCAGGGAGCCTGTTGAGGCCATGGCCCCTCGGCGCCTCCTGTTGGTTGGGGAGGGGAATTTTTCTTTTGCCGTCGCTCTGAGCGAGACCCTGGATCCAAACACTTGTCTAACCGCCACCTGTCCCCAGCGCTTAGCGGACTTGGACCGGGATCTAGCGGCCCAAGAGAATCTACGGCGCCTGCGCGAGCGAGGTAGCGAAGCCCCGCCCAGCTGTGGCTCCGCCCAAAGTGGGAAAGGGTGGGCACGTGCGAATTCAGGGAATTTGGCGGTCGCTCATGGACATTTACGGATAGCCTGTGTGTGGCTGGACCTGGATTTTTTTTTTTTTTTTTTTTTTTTGCACAGTTCAGGTTAGGGAAGGGTTTTTTTTTTTTTCCTTTTTTCCTTTTTTTAAATCTTGTTCCTTGCTTTATGACGTCTTCCTGTCTGTTTCATGCCAGGTTATGGGGTACGCTTTGGTGTGGACTGCACTCAGCTGGCAGATGCCTTTGAACTGCAAGACAGAGAATTTGATCGCGTTTATTTTAACTTTCCTCACTGTGGACGCAAAGCTGGAGTAGCTAAGAACAGGGAACTGCTTGCCAAGTTTTTTCAGAGGTGAGGAAAGCTGAGCACTCACAAGTGAAATGTTTAAAATTAGTTTGAGAAATATGGCATACAGGAAAATATAATGTTCCAAAGGAACCCACTGTCCAGTTGGAAAGGCAGAATTTAGGCCTAAATGCTAAGTAAAGGTATGAATAATGTACTGTTGGGCTGGAAAAGTGAATATCACCTATTTTTGGTAATGCAGAATGATGGTGGCCAGTATAGTCTAATTTAGGAGCCAAACTACCTGCATTCAAATCTCTACCCACCGCTTAATAGCTTTGTGATTTTGTGATTACGTTTACCTGATCCTTACTTGCTTTTGCGTCTTCATCCATAAACTGAAGGTATCAACGTAACTACCTCATAAAATTATTGTGAGCTTAGAACAGTGCTTTATACTGTAATACCAAAACACATGATATCTTTGGCTTATAGTTTTCATGAAACTTTTCATAGGGGTTGTATTTTAAATTAGTATTTGAAGTATATATAGAATTTTAACAGGCAGCAAGGGAGTGAAAAGAACAACTTCCAAGTGGGGAAGAACAGTCTGATCACAGAATCACATATAGGAACTTTACAGACATTGACCTGTTTTTTTCTTGGCTATTCTGGGTTTTCATTGCTGCCACAGGCTCTTCTTTAGTTGCAGAAAGTGGGGGCTACTCTCTAGTTGAGATTAGCAGGCTTCTTGTTGCAGTGACTTCTCTTGTTGTGGAACTTGGTCTCTGGGGCACACAGGCTTCAATAACTGCCACACATAGACTGAATAGTTGCAGCTCCAAGGCTCTAGAGCACGGACTCCATAGTTGTGGCTCATGGGCTTAGTTGCTCCGCAACATGTGGGATCTTCCTGGATTAGGGATTGAACCTGTGTCTCTTGCATTGGCAGGTGAACTCTTTACCACTGAACTACCAGGGAAGCCCCAGACATTGACTTTTCAATGAGATACAGATGAACAATACAAATACACAGCTGGATAACTCTCCGGTCAGCCACCAATATTAGTTAGGAGTTGAACATTGAATTTAAATTCTTACTTACCTCCAGCCATTTTCTTTGCATGTTTTAAGTCTTAATAGACCTTTGCAAAAGGATATGATTGGATTTTAATTATCTCATAGCCAAACAGCTAACTGTATATACAGCTACCTCTTGTGGTTTTCTATTTGTTTCTGTTAAATGACTGGTGTTTCCTTACCCCCATTAGCTGTGCAGATGTTCTTGCAGAGGAAGGAGAAATCCATGTGGCACTGTGTAGAGGACAAGGTGGGACTCCTGCTGATAAGCCAATGAGAGAATGGCACAACAGCTGGCAAGTGGTTGCTATGGCTGCTCTGGGGGGATTCATTTTAAGTGATGTGCATCCCTTCAGCTGTGAGGCCTTGCCAGGGTACAAGTGCACTGGATATAGGTAAGTAATAATAGAGACCTACGCCTTTTCCATCTCTCTCACTGATGATAAAAAATTCCATAGACAAACTTTTACCTTGTTAATTGCTTGATTCAGCCTCTAGAAATAATTGCTTTCTTTATTAAGATAGTGACAGACTTAAAATTTGCTGTCTGTTTTGCCAGAAGTCAAGACAAGTCCTTTCATATAGAAGGTGCTTTGAACCATATCTTCACCCGGAGCTTACCCTTTGAAAGTTTGCAACCAAGAATCTCCAGGATCGAACTGGGTAACCAGTGGTTTTCTTTTCTAGAACCAGAAGTACTTATAGGAAAGCTGAACAGGTAACCTCATTTTACCAGAAACTACTTCTATTTCTAGTTGTATCCTTCTTGGCTTGATATCAGGCAATCATACTTTTTTTTTGAATATTTATTTGGCTGCACAGGACTTCTGGTTGTGGCATGCAGGATCTTTAGTTGCAGCATGTGTAGGTCCCTGACCAGGGATTGAACCCGGGCCCCCTTCATTGGGAATGCAGGGTCCTAGCCACTGGACCACTAGGGAAGTCCCCAGGCAATTATACATTGAACAGATGCTGTGTTAATTGTTAATGATGTTGTACTGTGAATACTTATCAGTCTGGCCTACACAGACTCTTAATAATTAAAAATTGTCACATTATCTGCAAATATCTTATGATATTGCTTACATGTGGTATCTAAAAAAAGGCTACAAAACAGAAATAGAGTTACAAATGTAGAAAACAAACTTATGGTTACAGGGGTCTGGATGGGGATAAATTGGGAGATTGGGATTGACATATACATACTTCTGTATATAAAATATAACTAATAAGGGCTACTGTAGAGCATGAAGAACTCTACTCAGTCTTCTGTGATGACCTATATGGAAAAGGATCTAAAGAAGACTGGATGTACCCTTCTGTAAAGAATATCTGGGCAGAGAATGGCACAACAGCTGGGTTGCTATGGCTGCTCTGGGTATTCATTTTAAGTGATGTGCATCCCTTCAGCTGTGAGGCCTTGCCAGGGTACAAGTGCACTGGATATAGGTAAGTAATAATAGAGACCTACGCCTTTTCCATCTCTCTCACTGATGATAAAAAATTCCATAGACAAACTTTTACCTTGTTAATTGCTTGATTCAGCCTCTAGAAATAATTGCTTTCTTTATTAAGATAGTGACAGACTTAAAATTTGCTGTCTGTTTTGCCAGAAGTCAAGACAAGTCCTTTCATATAGAAGGTGCTTTGAACCATATCTTCACCCGGAGCTTACCCTTTGAAAGTTTGCAACCAAGAATCTCCAGGATCGAACTGGGTAACCAGTGGTTTTCTTTTCTAGAACCAGAAGTACTTATAGGAAAGCTGAACAGGTAACCTCATTTTACCAGAAACTACTTCTATTTCTAGTTGTATCCTTCTTGGCTTGATATCAGGCAATCATACTTTTTTTTTTTTTAATATTTATTTGGCTGCACAGGACTTCTGGTTGTGGCATGCAGGATCTTTAGTTGCAGCATGTGTAGGTCCCTGACCAGGGATTGAACCCGGGCCCCCTTCATTGGGAATGCAGGGTCCTAGCCACTGGACCACTAGGGAAGTCCCCAGGCAATTATACATTGAACAGATGCTGTGTTAATTGTTAATGATGTTGTACTGTGAATACTTATCAGTCTGGCCTACACAGACTCTTAATAATTAAAAATTGTCACATTATCTGCAAATATCTTATGATATTGCTTACATGTGGTATCTAAAAAAAGGCTACAAAACAGAAATAGAGTTACAAATGTAGAAAACAAACTTATGGTTACAGGGGGTCTGGATGGGGGATAAATTGGGAGATTGGGATTGACATATACATACTTCTGTATATAAAATATAACTAATAAGGGGCTACTGTAGAGCATGAAGAACTCTACTCAGTCTTCTGTGATGACCTATATGGAAAAGGATCTAAAAGAAGACTGGATGTACGGGGCTTCCCAGGTGGTGCTGGTGGTAAAGAATCCATCTGTCAGTGCAGGAGACACAAGAAGCATGAGTTCAATCCCTGGGTCAGGAAGATCGTCTGGAGTAGGAAGTGGCAACTCAGCCCAGTATTCTTGCCTGTAAAATCCCATGGACAGGGCTTCCCTGGTGGGCCAGTGGGTAAGGACACCGCCTTGCAGTGCAAGGGGCGCCAGTTCGATCCCTGGCCTGGGAAGATCCCACATGCCACAGAGCGGCTGGACCGATGTGTCCAACTACTGAGCTGGAGCTCTGGAGCGCGTGCGCCCAGAGCCGGTGCTCTGCGACAACAGAGGCCACCGCGAGGGAGGCCCACACGAGCCGAAGAACAAAGATGGATGAAACTGAATAAATGAAAGACCAATAGAAATGGCCGGCCCTCCCCCTTTCCCCCCCAAAATCCCATGGACAGAGGAGCCTGGCAGGCTACAGTTCATGGGACTTCAAAGAGTCAGACATGACTGAGCGACTGAGCACAGCACAGCATATGAATATGTATAACTTATTTGTACACATGAAGCTGACATAATATTTTAAATCAACTATACTCCAATAATTTTTTAAATTCTCATATTTTTTCATTGTTATAGGATGTCAGAATTCTAAAACACATACTACCTCTCTTTATAGTAGATGATTCTTTGTTTTCTTTCTGGATCAACTTAAGGATAATTCTTTTCTCTTCAGCTATTTGTGCTTTTTCATTATAGCCACATTATAATTACTTATAATTTTAAGTTGAAAAAGTAATTTTTTTGTGTGTTTAAACAGGGGTTTCCTAGAAGCACCTTCATGTCATCCTGTCAAAACTATAAATGAGAAACTCATTGCTGAACTGGGGAAAGCTTTCCCTCTAAGAAGGTTGAAGTGTTCTTCCCCTTTGCTGCCACTGGGAGACGCCAGTGTTCTCACTTCCTGCAACCTTGACATCCAGTCATCTGCTTTTGGATTAGTCTCACAAGAGAACTCAAACTTTGAGTTTCTGAGTAGTGGGACAACACAAGACATCCATGTCATTGACTAGCTCAAGTTGGAAGCCATAAGAGAACTGGATGTACGGGGCTTCCCAGGTGGTGCTGGTGGTAAAGAATCCATCTGTCAGTGCAGGAGACACAAGAAGCATGAGTTCAATCCCTGGGTCAGGAAGATCGTCTGGAGTAGGAAGTGGCAACTCAGCCCAGTATTCTTGCCTGTAAAATCCCATGGACAGGGCTTCCCTGGTGGGCCAGTGGGTAAGGACACCGCCTTGCAGTGCAAGGGGCGCCAGTTCGATCCCTGGCCTGGGAAGATCCCACATGCCACAGAGCGGCTGGACCGATGTGTCCAACTACTGAGCTGGAGCTCTGGAGCGCGTGCGCCCAGAGCCGGTGCTCTGCGACAACAGAGGCCACCGCGAGGGAGGCCCACACGAGCCGAAGAACAAAGATGGATGAAACTGAATAAATGAAAGACCAATAGAAATGGCCGGCCCTCCCCCTTCCCCCACAAAATCCCATGGACAGAGGAGCCTGGCAGGCTACAGTTCATGGGACTTCAAAGAGTCAGACATGACTGAGCGACTGAGCACAGCACAGCATATGAATATGTATAACTTATTTGTACACATGAAGCTGACATAATATTTTAAATCAACTATACTCCAATAATTTTTTAAATTCTCATATTTTTTCATTGTTATAGGATGTCAGAATTCTAAAACACATACTACCTCTCTTTATAGTAGATGATTCTTTGTTTTCTTTCTGGATCAACTTAAGGATAATTCTTTTCTCTTCAGCTATTTGTGCTTTTTCATTATAGCCACATTATAATTACTTATAATTTTAAGTTGAAAAAGTAATTTTTTTGTGTGTTTAAACAGGGGTTTCCTAGAAGCACCTTCATGTCATCCTGTCAAAACTATAAATGAGAAACTCATTGCTGAACTGGGGAAAGCTTTCCCTCTAAGAAGGTTGAAGTGTTCTTCCCCTTTGCTGCCACTGGGAGACGCCAGTGTTCTCACTTCCTGCAACCTTGACATCCAGTCATCTGCTTTTTGGATTAGTCTCACCGAAGAGAACTCAAACTTTGAGTTTCTGAGTAGTGGGACAACACAAGACATGGAAGACTTTCTACTGTCATTTTCAGAACTCAGCCTTCCCAAGTGCCCTGGAAGAACCAGTAAGGAAGAAGCACGTGAAGGAATGTATGGCCAGGCCCAGGTCTGCCTTAGACCTTCTCTTCTAGTTCATGTTCAGGCTATAATCCAGGCACCAGACTTCCTTCCAGGTTCTCTGCACATCCTCAGTGGACCAGTCTTTCAGAAGTGCTATATCTCACCTTTCACAATGCCGGCATTTCATGAGACTTTGTATATCCTTGGAGTTAATAAAGATCTGAAGGATGGCTGTCTTCAGTCACTATTGGATCATATGAAGGGCATTCTAGATAACCTTCTCACCCAGACATTACCCGAGGGCTCTAAGCGGAGCAGTTCAGTGGAATTTGTCTTTCAACCAACTGGGGAAGAGTATATGCTTACTGTGAAATCCCAAAATTTTGGCCCAGATTGTGTTAAGGACCTGATGATTGGGTCTGTTACCACATCTGCTACAAGCACGCTACACAAAGACCAGTGTTTTGTCTGTATGTCTATGAACTTGGACCTATTAGCCATGCTTGTCTGGGGTATCTCTGATTGGAGGATGCTGTGGACCTTTGATAATCGTTTCCTGAAGAATTTTGCCCCGGGGAAAATAGAACCCTTTAAAAGCTATTCCCTATATCCCCCAAACTATGTGCATGATATTAGTTTTTGGCTAGATGACAAGAAAAGATTTGTCAGAATTCTAAAACACATACTACCTCTCTTTATAGTAGATGATTCTTTGTTTTCTTTCTGGATCAACTTAAGGATAATTCTTTTCTTCAGCTATTTGTGCTTTTCATTATAGCCACATTATAATTACTTATAATTTTAAGTTGAAAAAGTAATTTTTTTGTGTGTTTAAACAGGGGTTTCCTAGAAGCACCTTCATGTCATCCTGTCAAAACTATAAATGAGAAACTCATTGCTGAACTGGGGAAAGCTTTCCCTCTAAGAAGGTTGAAGTGTTCTTCCCCTTTGCTGCCACTGGGAGACGCCAGTGTTCTCACTTCCTGCAACCTTGACATCCAGTCATCTGCTTTTTGGATTAGTCTCACCGAAGAGAACTCAAACTTTGAGTTTCTGAGTAGTGGGACAACACAAGACATGGAAGACTTTCTACTGTCATTTTCAGAACTCAGCCTTCCCAAGTGCCCTGGAAGAACCAGTAAGGAAGAAGCACGTGAAGGAATGTATGGCCAGGCCCAGGTCTGCCTTAGACCTTCTCTTCTAGTTCATGTTCAGGCTATAATCCAGGCACCAGACTTCCTTCCAGGTTCTCTGCACATCCTCAGTGGACCAGTCTTTCAGAAGTGCTATATCTCACCTTTCACAATGCCGGCATTTCATGAGACTTTGTATATCCTTGGAGTTAATAAAGATCTGAAGGATGGCTGTCTTCAGTCACTATTGGATCATATGAAGGGCATTCTAGATAACCTTCTCACCCAGACATTACCCGAGGGCTCTAAGCGGAGCAGTTCAGTGGAATTTGTCTTTCAACCAACTGGGGAAGAGTATATGCTTACTGTGAAATCCCAAAATTTTGGCCCAGATTGTGTTAAGGACCTGATGATTGGGTCTGTTACCACATCTGCTACAAGCACGCTACACAAAGACCAGTGTTTTGTCTGTATGTCTATGAACTTGGACCTATTAGCCATGCTTGTCTGGGGTATCTCTGATTGGAGGATGCTGTGGACCTTTGATAATCGTTTCCTGAAGAATTTTGCCCCGGGGAAAATAGAACCCTTTAAAAGCTATTCCCTATATCCCCCAAACTATGTGCATGATATTAGTTTTTGGCTAGATGACAAGAAAAGATTTGATGAAGTAGAGTTTCACACTCTGGCCCGAGCAGTGTCCCAGGACACTGTCATATCAATACAATTACTTAGTCGTTTTCAGCATCCAAAGACTGAACAGGTCAGCCTCTGCTATAGATTGACCTACCAGACCTGTGACAAGGCCCTGACCCAGCAGCAGGTAGCATCAATGCAGTCCCAGCTTAGGAAAGAGATTCAACAACAACTACATTTGACACCTCGGTAGTTTAGTAAATTTATCTCTACCTTGTGATCCTCCTGGGTGTGGGTGAAACAGACCTATTTGTAAACAGTCATTCTTTCTGAACTTTTGTAAAATTCTTTTACTTTGTGAAAGATTGGTTGGTTGGGGGCCTTCCCTGGTGGTCCAGTGGTTAAGAACCCCCCTTGCAATGTGGGCAACAAGGGTTTGTTCCCTGGTCAGAGAACTAAGATCCCACATGCCTCAGAACAAATGAGCCCTCATGCTGTAACTGCTGAGCTCTCACTCCAGAGCCTGTGTGCCACAACTGGAATGTGAGCATTGCAGTGAAAGGTCCTGTGTGACGCAGTGAAGATCCAGCGTGCTGCAAATAATGTCTGATGCACCCAAATAAAATGTTAAAAAATTAAAGATTGGTTGTTTGGCGCTAAAGATACCTGTGACTCACTTAGACTATAATGTGATTGATGACCTTTGGAGTTGTGCAATATTTTGATCATGAGTAATAACTAGGAAAACAAACATAACAGTATGTTATATACTAGATGCTGTCATTCTGAAAAGGCAGTAGAACTTGAGTGTCTTGTCATATGTATGTATAAATACATTTTCTGCAATGTCAATTCCTCTTGTCTTAACTCTGTCATCAGTTCAGTCGCTCAGTCGTGTTTGACTCTTTGCAACCCCATGGACTGCAACATGCCAGGCTTCCCTCTTCACCCATCTTCTGGAGTTTGCTCAAACTCATGTCCATTGAGTTGGTGATGCCATCCAACCATCTCGTCCTCTGTTGTCCCCTTCTTCTGCCTACTATTTTTCCTAACATCAGGGTCTTTTCCAATGAGTTGTCTCTTTACATCAGGTGGCCAAAGTATTGGAGCTTCAGCTTCAGCATCAGTCATTCCAATAACTCGAAATACCACTCTGTTACCTCATCACCAACCAATCGGGGTGTTTATGAACGGATCATACACACCTCAAATCTTTCATCTTTTTGTTTTTTTTTTTTGGTGGGGGGACACTTCTATTGGTCTTTCATTTATCTATTTTCATCCATCTTTGTTCTTTGGCCCATGTGGGCCTCCCATCGCGGTGGCCTCTGTCACTGCAGAGCACCGGCTCTGGGCGCATGCGCTCCAGAGCTCCAGCTTGGTAGTTGGACACATTGGTCCAGCCGCTCCATGGCATGTGGGATCTTCCCAGGCCAGGGATCGAGCCAGCACCCCTTGCACTGCAAGGCGGTGTCCTTACCCACTGGATGACCAGGGAAGCGCTCTTTCCTCATGTTGCCTTTAAAAAACTTCCCCTGAAAGGCTCTGGGGAGTTTAGGTCTTTGGAGCATGAACTGCGCATTCGTCCTGCAATAAACATTGTATTTTGTCTCAACACAACATAGTGTCAGTACATTGGCTTTTGTGTGCGCAGGCGAGCAGACCCAAGTTTAGTTTGGCATCACTTGGATGAGGTATCATTTGAGCTGGATCTTAAAACAAGAGATGTGATGGGAGGATTGTTAGGCAAGGAGGGCATGCATTCCAGGCAGAAGGCATACGTGAAAAGAAGTATAGACAAGGAAGCATTTGCGATACTTCACGGGCTACTTAGTCAAAACATAAAGTGTGTGTAGGAAAGTAGTGGGAGATAAGATTAGAAATTCAGGTTGGGGCTAGAGTTGGTTTATGAAAGCCTATGAATGCTAGAGTAAGAAGTGTGTACTTTATTTTGTAGGCAATAGGGAAGATCTGTTGTTTTTGTTTAGGGAAGTGACCTAGAGAAGTTTTTTGAAAATTAATTGGACAGTGTTGTATAGGATCAATTTGAGATGGGAGATCCCTGTAGGGATGCGATAATAGTATTCTTGGGTAGAGTCAAAGAGGGGCCTGAATAGAGTGAAATGAAAAGGAAGTGGGTGTATGAGATATAGTTAAGATTAGGATGATGGAATTTGGTATCTGGTAATTTCATGTGGGAATTGAGCAACAGGATCAATCTCCATTGTTAACACTTGGGAATTTTTAGTATGAAGTCATAACTTGAGACCCTGTCAAGTTTTGCACTCCCTTTATAACCCTGTTTTACTTACTGGTATAGAGCTCCATGGGGCTTCCCCAGTTGCTCCGCGGTCAAGAGTCTGCCTGAAATGCAGGAGACACAGGAGATGCGGTTTCGATCCTGGGATCAGAAGATCCCCTGGAGGAGGGCATGACAACCCACTCCGGTGGGCTTGCCTGGAGAATCCTATGGACAAGGAGGCTGGTGGGCTATAAGTCCATCGGGCACAAGGAGTTGGGCACAGCTGAAGAGGCTGAGCACAGCACAGCATAGACCTCTACAGGGTGGAGAGGACAGAGTTCTGTGGTTAGGGGAGTAGGCAAGAGTGTCAGGAACAGATGAATGACTCCTGAGAGTCACAGACGTGATATCATCAAGACGCCTAGGTAGAGATGCCTGCATGAAATCAACAGCTTTTTCCTGATCTGCCAGCTGGAAAAAGGCCTCGATTGGAATATGGCCCCACCACTTGAGCTATGCAACCTTGGACCTCAGTTTTCTTTGTGGTAAAACAAGGTTGTATTAAAGTTAAAAGGGATGAAATACAGTAAATACTTACCAAAATACTGTAGTAGAAATGGTAGTGACTGGTGTTTGGTTGAATTTGCTGCAGAAAATTTTTTGAACCTTTCACTTTTCTTCTAATTCTGTACTCTGCCATTAGGGTTTTGTCTCTCTGAAGCAGTTAATTAACTACAGGATGTCCCTATCGCCAAAATACAGAGGGCAAGGTGTCAGTGATCTTTAAAGACCTTCCTCTTTGGTAGGCAGCTGTGCTGACTTTTTTTTTTTTTAAAGATTTGATTTATTTATTTACTTTGGGCGGGGGTCGGGTTGGGGAGGGAGGGGAGTGGGCGGGTCACTTCTATTGGTCTTTAATTTCTCTATTTTCATCCGTCTTTGTTCTTTGGCTCCTGTGGACCTCTCATTGTGGTGGCGTCTGTCGCTGCAGAGCGCCGGCTCTGGGCGCATGCGCTCCAGAGCTCCGGCTCGGTGATTGGGACACATCAGTCCAGCCGCCCCGCGGCACGTGGGATCTTCCCAGGCCAGGGCTCGAACCGGCGCCCCTTGCACTGCAAGGCGGTGTCCTTACCCACTGGACCACCAGGGGAAGCCCTCTGCTGACTTTTAATCGAGGACCTATGTACTCCATGTAGGGTTGTTTAATCCCTTTCTATTTGTGCTTTCTTTTAAACAGAGATACTGAAGGATAGTGTTTGTGGAGAGTGAAGAATGCTAAGTGAAGGAAGAGAGAATTAGGGGGAGGGAGGCAGGCCTACAGTAACAAGTAACGTGGAAGGATAGCTGTCGCATTTCTTTTTTACCCGAATTTGCCCCAGTTGGTCCAGTTCAGTCCAGTTGCTCAGTCGCGTCGGACTCTTTGTGACCCCATGGATAGCAATATGCAAGGTTTCTCTGTCCTTCACCATCTCTTGTTGTTTGCACAAAGACACTGAGTCGGTGATGCCATCCAACCATCTCATCCTCTGTCATCCCCTTCTCCTTCCTGTCAATCTTGCCCAGCATCAACAGTCGTCTCTTCGAAGACTGCATGAAATCAACCAGCTTTTTCCTGATCTGCCAGCTGGAAAAGGCCTCGATTGGAATATGGCCCCACCACTTGAGCTATGCAACCTTGGACCTCAGTTTTCTTTGTGGTAAAACAAGGTTGTATTAAAGTTAAAAGGGATGAAATACAGTAAATACTTACCAAAATACTGTAGTAGAAATGGTAGTGACTGGTGTTTGGTTGAATTTGCTGCAGAAAATTTTGAACCTTTCACTTTTCTTCTAATTCTGTACTCTGCCATTAGGGTTTTGTCTCTCTGAAGCAGTTAATTAACTACAGGATGTCCCTATCGCCAAAATACAGAGGGCAAGGTGTCAGTGATCTTTAAAGACCTTCCTCTTTGGTAGGCAGCTGTGCTGACTTTTTTTTAAGGATTTTATTTATTTATTTACTTTGGGGGGGGTTGGGGTGGGGGGGGGAGGGGAGTGGGCGGGTCACTTCTATTGGTCTTTAATTTCTCTATTTTCATCCGTCTTTGTTCTTTGGCTCCTGTGGACCTCTCATTGTGGTGGCGTCTGTCGCTGCAGAGCGCCGGCTCTGGGCGCATGCGCTCCAGAGCTCCGGCTCGGTGATTGGGACACATCAGTCCAGCCGCCCCGCGGCACGTGGGATCTTCCCAGGCCAGGGCTCGAACCGGCGCCCCTTGCACTGCAAGGCGGTGTCCTTACCCACTGGACCACCAGGGGAAGCCCTCTGCTGACTTTTAATCGAGGACCTATGTACTCCATGTAGGGTTGTTTAATCCCTTTCTATTTGTGCTTTCTTTTAAACAGAGATACTGAAGGATAGTGTTTGTGGAGAGTGAAGAATGCTAAGTGAAGGAAGAGAGAATTAGGGGGAGGGAGGCAGGCCTACAGTAACAAGTAACGTGGAAGGGATAGCTGTCGCATTTCTTTTTTACCCGAATTTGCCCCAGTTGGTCCAGTTCAGTCCAGTTGCTCAGTCGCGTCGGACTCTTTGTGACCCCATGGATAGCAATATGCAAGGTTTCTCTGTCCTTCACCATCTCTTGTTGTTTGCACAAAGACACTGAGTCGGTGATGCCATCCAACCATCTCATCCTCTGTCATCCCCTTCTCCTTCTGTCAATCTTGCCCAGCATCAGCGTCTTTTTCAACTGAGTCGTCTCTTCACATCAGGTGGCCAGAGTATTAGAGCTTCGGCTTCAGCATCAGTCCCTCCAGTGAATATTCAGGGTTGATTTCCTTTAGGATTGACTGGTTTGATCTCCTTGCAGTTCAAATGACTGCAGGAGCACTATGATTGCCAGTTCTGCGCATGTCGCGGTCTTTTGTCCCTCGGCGGACACCGTTGACAGCCAAGGCAATGTCTCCGCGCTTGTTGCTTTCGTAGGGTGCAGAGTTCTACCTTTTATTCCCACGGTTGCCATGGCGAGTCGAGGGGCTCGGCAGCGCCTGAAAGGAAGCGGGGGCAGCGGCGGGGACCCGGCCTCGGCCGCCGACAAGCTGCGGGATCTGCTGTGCAGCCGGGAGACGGGCAGCGCGGAGCCCCGGCCCGAGTAGGTGTGCGGGCGCGGCGGGGGCGTGGCCGGGCGGCGCGGGGCTGCAGGGGGAAGGTCTCGCCCGCGTGGTGCCGGGGTGCCCCCTGCCCGGCCTGCAGGCCAGCGGGGCCCGCACCCCCTGTACCCCCTGGGCTTCGTCTGCTTCTTGCAGGGCGAGTGCACATTGGGTCCTAGATTAGATCCCTCGCTGGGGTCCCGTGTTGCTAGTGAAGAAACCCCTGGAGCGCCGGTCTGTGCGGCTTCCGGCCCAGGCCCAGGGTGGGCTGGCCACACCGCGTTAGGTGGCGGAGCCACGGTGGGATTAGTTGGCGAGAGCAAAGAGTACCTTGTATGACTGTCTCTCACAGCTTCAACCCCGACCCCAAGTCTCAACCCTTTACTCTTCTGTGTGGGCCCCATCATCTTCCACGTCAGCGACAACCACCTGTCTCTCCAAGCTGGGGGACTTCAGATCTAGACTGCGCTGGGGAGCTGTCAGCAAAAGGAAATAGAGGAGGTGATGTCGCTAGCACAGATTAGCCTCTGGGCATTTGAACAGATGGGGAAATGAATAAAAGCCATGGAAAGTAATGACCTTGTTAGGAGAAGAAAAGAAACCTTCAGGCCTGGAGGTTAGGAGAAGAAAAGAAACCTGTGGCCTTCAGGTAAGCCATTTGTTGATTTGGGATGAGTGGAGTGTCATAGATGCAAAACAGGAAGTGGGCGTCATGACTAAAGTTGTTGGAGATCTTAATTCGTTCCTTATTTATTCTACTCCCGAACAATTAACGGTTCACCGTTTTAGGTAACTGCCTCAAGTGCTTTGATGTCGCCTGCCATGCTGTCCTTTCTGTTTAGGTTTAGTCCTTCTAGTGAGCAGGTGCTTCCTGACACATACCACTTTTGCTTCTGAGCAGGTTTTCTGGGAACAAAGCAGGACAAGTCTGGGCACCTGAAGGGTCTACTGCTTTCAAGTGTCTGCTCTCAGCAAGGTTATGTGCTGCTCTCCTGAGCAACATCTCCGACTGTGATGAAACATTCAACTACTGGGAACCAGTAGGTGATTTCTTTAGTTTTCTCTTTTTTGTTCTCCATTTCACTGCTTGGAACCTTGTTATTAATCAAGATACCAGCAATATACAAGTATGACTACTGGTCAGTTACCGTTATTTTCACTTTTGTAAGCTGATGATTTACCTACTATTGAAGGATATAGGAAGTTGTAACATAAAAAGGTGTAATTTATAATTTTCTTGAAACATTTTAAAAGTCAAAAGAATACGTTGAGGTAGTTTAAAAGTTTTAAAGGAAAAGGAAAAGCAGTAACTCTTTCTTTTCCATGTTTTGTGTCCAAATACCTGTCCCCAGGGGCAACTACTTTCTTTAAATTTTTTGGCTTTTTTGTTCAGATGTTTATTAAAATAATGTTACTACGTACTTTGCTCATACTACTGTTTCTTGATTTATACATTTATAAGTCTGTTGGACACACTGTCATAGGAAATTAAGAGGTGAAATATTCTGATCACATTTCGCATAAAAAATGCTTAGTGTAGGTAGTTTTAGGAAAATATATTTAGAGTTTTTCTGTTTATTTTTTTTATAACTAAGCTTACTCTTTACTAAACAATATACATTATACATTGACAACTTTTCATTGAGAAGTATTATGTTTACTTTTTTAAAAAGTAAAGAGTATTTTTTTACGAAAGTAAGTAGAGGGTAAAATCTGAGCTTTCAGTGTTGGCCAAACAATAGTCTGATAGGATTTATAATGTCTTCATTACTGGGTTATTTTGATTCTTATCCATTAGTTGCAAATCTTGCTGAGAATTTCAGCATTTTTGTGTACCTTCATCTAGTTAGTATTTTTGCTTAGAAACTTTATCTGCATCCTCTTAACAAGAACTTTTGGCCAATATAACCCTGAATCCATCCATTTTGTGCTTTCAGACACACTACCTCATCTATGGGAAGGGGTTTCAGACTTGGGAATATTCCCCAGCTTATGCCATTCGCTCGTATGCTTACCTGTTGCTTCACGCCTGGCCAGCTGCATTTCATGCAAGAATTTTACAAACTAATAAGGTAAGGAAAAGTACAATGTGCAGTAGGCCAGCATATTAGGAGACTTTAATTTAAATAGAATACTGAAGGATAAATAGGAGTTAATGGAGACCTAACCGGATTACCTTTCACAAGTTTGACTGTGCTGTTTCTTTAGCATTGATTTCTTTGGGTTTATCTTCCTTGGAGTTTGCTCACCTTCTTGAATTTATAGGCTTATGTTCTTTTAAAAATCTGTGAAGATATTAACTGTTGTTCTTATTTTTTTAAAATAATTTTTCAGTCCTGCCATGTTTCCCCTCTCCTGAGACTCCAATGATGCAAAAGTCAAAAGAATACGTTGAGGTAGTTTAAAAGTTTTAAAGGAAAAGGAAAAGCAGTAACTCTTTCTTTTCCATGTTTTGTGTCCAAATACCTGTCCCCAGGGGCAACTACTTTCTTTAAATTTTTTGGCTTTTTTGTTCAGATGTTTATTAAAATAATGTTACTACGTACTTTGCTCATACTACTGTTTCTTGATTTATACATTTATAAGTCTGTTGGACACACTGTCATAGGAAATTAAGAGGTGAAATATTCTGATCACATTTCGCATAAAAAATGCTTAGTGTAGGTAGTTTTAGGAAAATATATTTAGAGTTTTTCTGTTTATTTTTTTTATAACTAAGCTTACTCTTTACTAAACAATATACATTATACATTGACAACTTTTCATTGAGAAGTATTATGTTTACTTTTTTAAAAAGTAAAGAGTATTTTTTTACGAAAGTAAGTAGAGGGTAAAATCTGAGCTTTCAGTGTTGGCCAAACAATAGTCTGATAGGATTTATAATGTCTTCATTACTGGGTTATTTTGATTCTTATCCATTAGTTGCAAATCTTGCTGAGAATTTCAGCATTTTTGTGTACCTTCATCTAGTTAGTATTTTTGCTTAGAAACTTTATCTGCATCCTCTTAACAAGAACTTTTGGCCAATATAACCCTGAATCCATCCATTTTGTGCTTTCAGACACACTACCTCATCTATGGGAAGGGTTTCAGACTTGGGAATATTCCCCAGCTTATGCCATTCGCTCGTATGCTTACCTGTTGCTTCACGCCTGGCCAGCTGCATTTCATGCAAGAATTTTACAAACTAATAAGGTAAGGAAAAGTACAATGTGCAGTAGGCCAGCATATTAGGAGACTTTAATTTAAATAGAATACTGAAGGATAAATAGGAGTTAATGGAGACCTAACCGGATTACCTTTCACAAGTTTGACTGTGCTGTTTCTTTAGCATTGATTTCTTTGGGTTTATCTTCCTTGGAGTTTGCTCACCTTCTTGAATTTATAGGCTTATGTTCTTTTAAAAATCTGTGAAGATATTAACTGTTGTTCTTATTTTTTTAAAATAATTTTTCAGTCCTGCCATGTTTCCCCTCTCCTGAGACTCCAATGATGCAGATGTCAATCTTTTATTTTGCTCTCTTGGGTCCCTGAAACTCTCTTCATTTTTTTTTTTTTTTCCAGTCTATTTCCTCTGTGTTCAAGTTGAACAATTTCTATCTTAACATTTTCCAGTTCACCGATCTTTCCTCTGTCCCCTCCATTCTGTTGTTAAGCCTATCCACTGAGCTTTTAGTTTGATTATTGTATTTTTTCAGTTCTGAAATTTCCATTTGGTTTTTATTTTTATCTTCTGTTGATTAACTGAGATTTTCTTTTTTTTTTTTTTCGTTTGTTCCCAGCATGTTCTTACTTGCTTGTTGAAGTATTTTTTACAACGATTCCTCTAAAACTTTTGCCAGATAATTCTAATATCTCATCTTGGTTTTGGTATCTCTTGATTTTTTTCCTTCAGGTTGAACTTTTCCTGGTTGACTGAATATTCAAGAATATTTACTTGAAACTTGGACATTTTTGGTGTATTTGGGTATTACCTTATTTATGAGCCCAGCGTGCTTCCTCTACACTATTATGTTTTCTCATTTAAGCCTCTCTTTTAGCGGGTTTCTTTTGATTCCTCTGCAGTGAGAAAAAAGAACGGGTTCTCTGCCTTTTCACTGCCAGCTGGGGCTAGAGGTCCCCCAGTAGGCCTCCACGGATACCACCCTAGTGGTCAGGGTAGAGGTTTAGGCTTGGGCGAGGCAGAAGTCCAGACTGTCCAGGTGGTCTCCACTAGTGCTGTGATAGGAGAGAGAGTACCTTACCACTGACGAGGAGCCCTTGCTTCCCAGTGGATAGTGTGGGTGGGAGTGGGGCTACATATTCTTCTGGGGTGCTTGGCTGGCGTAGAGTAATTATTGTTTGAAAGTTTTCTTTCTTGCTAGGTTACCTCTTTGTTGGTCATATGGCTAGATAGAACAGGCATTGGTTGGTGTTCCTTACATCTGTGTACACTGGCATTTGTAGTTCCAACTTCTTTAGCTCCAAGTCTGGCATGGACAGAGGAGCCTAGCAGGCTATAGTCGGTAGGGTCACAAAGAGTTGGAAACGACTAAAGTGACTTAGCACACATTCTGAATATGGAAAAGTGAAGTGAAAGTGAAAGTCGCTCAGTCATGTCCAGCTCTTGCAAGAATAGTGGAGTAGTCTTTCCCTTCTCCAGGGGATCTTCCCAACCCAGGGCTCAAACCCAGGTCTCCCGCATTGCAGGTGTATTCTTTATTATCTGAGCCACCAGGGAAGCCCATTGACATTTCTAGTTTCCAGCTTCTTTAGCTCCAAGTCTGGCATAGACAGAGGAGACTGGCAGGCTACAGTCTAAAGGGTCGCAAAGAGTTTGACACAACTGAAGTGACTTAGCATGCATGGTGGAGTAACATGAGGAAAACCCAGGGGACTTACTGCCTCATTCCTTGGGTCCCAAAGTCCCTAGCCAACAGGTTTGACGCTTGGAGGAGAGCATGAGTGTTGGAGTGGATTAGATGAGACTGAGGGGTTGGAAAAGGCCAGGTTTACACTATACCCGGTAGGCTCTAGGCAATTCAGCTTTCTTTTTTTTCCCCAGGTATATTGTGAAGCCATCAAAAAGTTTTTGACAGAGGAGAGACATGATCGTATTTGCGTTTTAGAACAATCAGAAAGGTTGCACCTGTAGAAAGCAGTAGAATTCTATCCCCCTGTCCCTGACTAGTATCTCATTTCTTACTTTTTTGAACTCATTTATCAAAGGAAAGATACACAGGAAGAGAGACTTAGTAGAGACACAATGTACACTGCTTAAAGTTTCCATTTCCACTTGGATATCCACTGTTACTTCAAATTGTTGCTTATAGAGTCCTAACTCCAGCATCATAATTCAGAGTGGTAAAGGGTAGATTGCTGCTGGAAGACCATGCCGTAGGAATTGGCACCTCTGGTGTTGGTTACCTTACAATTTCCTGCTGCCTTAAACAAGGACAGCTTGTTTTATCTCTCTGTGGATTGAGGTGTGAATTTCTCTGAACTGTGCACTCAGGAGGGAGTCCATACATAGATCTGCGCTAATTAATTTCATGGAGCATTGCCAGATTGCTCTCCAGAATGGATGTTCAACTTGATAGTCCCTGCGACAGTGTTCACAGTTTCTGCTTCCTGACATTGAGCACTTGGAAACGACTAAAGTGACTTAGCACACATTCTGAATATGGAAAAGTGAAGTGAAAGTGAAAGTCGCTCAGTCATGTCCAGCTCTTGCAAGAATAGTGGAGTAGTCTTTCCCTTCTCCAGGGGATCTTCCCAACCCAGGGCTCAAACCCAGGTCTCCCGCATTGCAGGTGTATTCTTTATTATCTGAGCCACCAGGGAAGCCCATTGACATTTCTAGTTTCCAGCTTCTTTAGCTCCAAGTCTGGCATAGACAGAGGAGACTGGCAGGCTACAGTCTAAAGGGTCGCAAAGAGTTTGACACAACTGAAGTGACTTAGCATGCATGGTGGAGTAACATGAGGAAAACCCAGGGGACTTACTGCCTCATTCCTTGGGTCCCAAAGTCCCTAGCCAACAGGTTTGACGCTTGGAGGAGAGCATGAGTGTTGGAGTGGATTAGATGAGACTGAGGGGTTGGAAAAGGCCAGGTTTACACTATACCCGGTAGGCTCTAGGCAATTCAGCTTTCTTTTTTTTCCCCAGGTATATTGTGAAGCCATCAAAAAGTTTTTGACAGAGGAGAGACATGATCGTATTTGCGTTTTAGAACAATCAGAAAGGTTGCACCTGTAGAAAGCAGTAGAATTCTATCCCCCTGTCCCTGACTAGTATCTCATTTCTTACTTTTTTGAACTCATTTATCAAAGGAAAGATACACAGGAAGAGAGACTTAGTAGAGACACAATGTACACTGCTTAAAGTTTCCATTTCCACTTGGATATCCACTGTTACTTCAAATTGTTGCTTATAGAGTCCTAACTCCAGCATCATAATTCAGAGTGGTAAAGGGTAGATTGCTGCTGGAAGACCATGCCGTAGGAATTGGCACCTCTGGTGTTGGTTACCTTACAATTTCCTGCTGCCTTAAACAAGGACAGCTTCGTTTTATCTCTCTGTGGATTGAGGTGTGAATTTCTCTGAACTGTGCACTCAGGAGAGGGAGTCCATACATAGATCTATGCGCTAATTAATTTCATGGAGCATTGCCAGATTGCTCTCCAGAATGGATGTTCAACTTGATAGTCCCTGCGACAGTGTTCACAGTTTCTGCTTCCTGACATCTGAGCACTTGGTATTTCTGATTCTCTAATTTTTGCCCTTCTCATGTATGTGTGATATTTCTCAGTAAAAAAAAAAAATTCATTTCTATTGATGTATAGTGACTTTACAATGTTGTGTTTTCACTGTACAGCAAAGTGAATCAACTATGCATGTGTGTGTGTGTGCTAAGTCACTTCAGTCGTGTCCAATTCTTTGTGACGCTATGGACTGTAGCTTGCCAGGTTCCTCTGTCCATGGGGATTCTCCAGGCAAGAATCCTGGAGTGGGTTGCCATGCCCTCCTCCAGGGGATCTTCCTGACCCATGAATCGAAGTAGACAGATAGATTCTTTGCCACTAGCACCACCTGGGAGGTCCCAAATCTGCTATATGTATACATATATGCCCTCTTTTTAAGATTTCTTTCTCATTTAGATGAATACAGAGCACTGAGTGGAGTTCCCTGTGCTATACAGTAGGTTCTGTGTATTATACATAATAGTATATATGTATCAGTCTTATTCTCCCAACTCATTTGGTCCCCAACCCCTTTCCTCCTTGGTATCCACACCTCATTTTAGGTGCATTTTCCTGATAACTAGTAAACTGGAGAATTTCTTCATAAACTTATCAGTCATTCAGATTTATTTCCTGGGAATTGCCTATTTTCCTTTTCCTGTTTTTCTTCATTTATTGTTGCCTGTGATGCGGTCTTGCTGTGTGGGCTTTTCTGTAGTTGCGGAGAGTGTGGGCTTCTCTGGTTGCAGTGTACAGGTTTCTCATTGTGGTGGCTTCTCTTGTTGCAGAGCACAGGCTCTAGGGCACGTGGGCTTCAGTAGTCGTGGCCCCCCAGACTCTAGTTGTGGTTCACAGGCTTAGCTGCTCCACGGCATCTGAAATCCTCCTGGATAAGGGATCAAACAAGGACAGCTTTTATCTCTCTGTGGATTGAGGTGTGAATTTCTCTGAACTGTGCACTCAGGAGAGGGAGTCCATACATAGATCTATGCGCTAATTAATTTCATGGAGCATTGCCAGATTGCTCTCCAGAATGGATGTTCAACTTGATAGTCCCTGCGACAGTGTTCACAGTTTCTGCTTCCTGACATCTGAGCACTTGGTATTTCTGATTCTCTAATTTTTGCCCTTCTCATGTATGTGTGATATTTCTCAGTAAAAAAAAAAAATTCATTTCTATTGATGTATAGTGACTTTACAATGTTGTGTTTTCACTGTACAGCAAAGTGAATCAACTATGCATGTGTGTGTGTGTGCTAAGTCACTTCAGTCGTGTCCAATTCTTTGTGACGCTATGGACTGTAGCTTGCCAGGTTCCTCTGTCCATGGGGATTCTCCAGGCAAGAATCCTGGAGTGGGTTGCCATGCCCTCCTCCAGGGGATCTTCCTGACCCATGAATCGAAGTAGACAGATAGATTCTTTGCCACTAGCACCACCTGGGAGGTCCCAAATCTGCTATATGTATACATATATGCCCTCTTTTTAAGATTTCTTTCTCATTTAGATGAATACAGAGCACTGAGTGGAGTTCCCTGTGCTATACAGTAGGTTCTGTGTATTATACATAATAGTATATATGTATCAGTCTTATTCTCCCAACTCATTTGGTCCCCAACCCCTTTCCTCCTTGGTATCCACACCTCATTTTAGGTGCATTTTCCTGATAACTAGTAAACTGGAGAATTTCTTCATAAACTTATCAGTCATTCAGATTTATTTCCTGGGAATTGCCTATTTTCCTTTTCCTGTTTTTCTTCATTTATTGTTGCCTGTGATGCGGTCTTGCTGTGTGGGCTTTTCTGTAGTTGCGGAGAGTGTGGGCTTCTCTGGTTGCAGTGTACAGGTTTCTCATTGTGGTGGCTTCTCTTGTTGCAGAGCACAGGCTCTAGGGCACGTGGGCTTCAGTAGTCGTGGCCCCCCAGACTCTAGTTGTGGTTCACAGGCTTAGCTGCTCCACGGCATCTGAAATCCTCCTGGATAAGGGATCAAACCTATGTCTCCTGCATTGGCAGGCAGATTCTTCACCACTGGGCCTCCAGAGAAGCCCCCTTGACTATTTTTCAATGAATGTTCTGATTTTTCCTTGTGATTTGTAGAAGCTCTCAGTAGTAACCCCTTGTTTTAGATACTGGAGATCCTGCCTCCTCAACTGTCATATTTGCCAACTTTGTATTCCTTTCTTTAATTTTGACAGAGTCAAACCAATTAATTTTTGACTTATGGTTGGTGGGTTTTGAGTCTTTCTAAAAGAAATCCTTCAGCACAGATCATGAAGATATTCTTAAGTATTTTTTCCTAGTAACTTTATAATTTTATGTTTCCCATATAAGTGTACATGTTTAGTCCTCAGTCTTTTTCCACTGATATGACATCCAGTTACTATGCTGAATATTAGTTGCTATGGTGGCATCATTGTGTGGTTCCCAAACACAATTCTTACATTAATTTATGTTAGTTTTTAACTTTCTAAATGTGTTTCATGTTCTCTTCCCAGCCAAATGAGCAGTCCTTAAATGTGGATACTTTGTCAAAAAGAGAAAGACAAGTATAGTATACTAACTCATATATACGGGATCTAGTAAGATGGTCATGATAACATACTCAGTGAACTCATGAAAAAACAGAGAATAGACATAAAGACATTGTGGAGACCGAACAGTGGGAGGGAGGCATGGAGGGAGTAACTTGGAAGCCTATACTGTCATGTGTGGAAAAGATAGCTATTGTCATTGTGCTAGGGAAATAGGAGTACCTACAACCACTTGGGGCGATGGTCTGGAGGGATGGGAGGGGGGAACTGGGTGGGGGGAGCGTCCAGGGATATGCATATGAATGATCTGGGAACATATATGTAAAAAAAAAAATGTGGATACTTTGCAATAAAATTATGTGTATTGCTAATAAAATCTAGAAAAGTGCTCAGTGCTAACAGGTTTTCAGTATACTATTGATGTCATGATTCAATTTTGGCATTTGCTGGTCACTTGATTAAATTCTTTTTGGAAATTTTTTGGTTGTAATGATGAAAACAAAGTACTTTTATGTTATATGTAGTAATGTTAATCGTAGAACATAAATTGTGCTTATATTTAGAGGTACTCATTTTTCTTAAGCATACCAGTATATTGCAGTATAAAAGCTATTTCATATGATTTTATTTTGTTATTTTAAAAATTCATGTTAATTCATAAAAGTAATAAAACCACATTACAAACATTTGAAAGATAGGAGGAAGAATATACATCTAAGGCAGCTACTTTTACCATTTTATTATATTTCTTTCTAGTTACTTATATACTTCTGATTTCTATAACTATAACTCTGATGTATAAATTATATTATGTCATATATTTTCATTTAGTATTCTGTTATAATTTTATAATAATTATAATCAATTATTATAATTGTCTAAGAAATTCTTTTTGAATGAAAGAGATTTATATGATAAGAATTTTTCTGCTGTCTTTGTAACCATGAACTTTGGTATCTGTATCATGAAATATATATAACATGAAATAGATGCAATATAATTTAACCCTTTTCCTATAATTAAAAATTTTGTAGTTTTTACTAAATCAGTAGAACCTCAATTAACCTTTTTTATGAATAGAACTCCTTCCCTCCCATATTTTGAGTTACTTCTGTGAACTGAAGTCAAAGAAGCAGTCAACAGATACACTTCCATATTTGAACTTGAATATATGAAAATTTCCATGTTTTTTGACACATACTGCTTTTCGGAAGGATTATACTAATTTATAGTTTTTACTGAGAAATGAGAGTGGTTTTATCTTTTTTTTTTTTTTTCCTTTAACATTTATTTATTTTTTTATTTTTGGCGGGGGTGGGGAGGGAGGGGAGTGGGTAGGTCACTTCCACTGGTTTCCATCTGTCTAGTTTCATCCATCTCTGGGTACATGCGCTCCAGAGCTCCGGCTCGGTAATTGGACACATCAGTCCAGCCGCTCCGCGGCACGTGGGATCGTCCCAGGCCAGGGATCGAACCGGCGCCCCTTGCACTGCAAGGCGGTGTCCTTACCCACTGGACCACCAGGGAAGCCCGAGAGTGGTTTTATCTTTAAGAGTTTTTCTAACTTGTATCTGTGACTTCTGTTTTCTTGTTCTGGGTTTCTTTCAGATTCTTGTCTTTTACTTTTTACGATGTCTGCTGGCCTTTGTGAGCTGTATATGTGAACTTTACTTTTACAAGTGAGTATAAAAACTTTGCTTCTAAAAGCGCTATAAGAAGCCCAGTGGAACATAGGTTATTTCTCTGAGAATACAAGTAGAATTTAGAAACAGAAAATGTTTTCCTTCTAGCTTCTAATATATCTAAGGTGCAGTTTCTTGTTTAAAACCAACCATTGGGAGGAAATACTTCTAATTATCACTTACTTTCCTGAGGTGATAAATACCCTATCTTCATATTATAATTTTAATTTTGTTAGTGTATATCTGACTGGTATTATATTTGGTAGGATTTATTAGAACCTTTTTTTGTTTTTGGTCTTAAGAGATAGAACATGATGTCTCTTTTCTCCCTTTGACCTTAGCTGATAGAAAATTATTCCCAGTGTGAAACTCACTGCTCTTATAAGCACCCAGTATATCGTAATGGTCTTTCGCCAAGTAATTACTAGTTGAATGAATACTAGTGAAAATATTAAGCATTTAAATATTCTAATAATAAAATTAGCTATTTTTTTTTTTTACATGAAATCTAACAAACATCTTACTTTAAGAATGCTTTAAAAGGTATTTGGACTTAGTTACCATTACTTCCCATTGCAAAACAGCCAACAACATCAGATAAAAAAGTTCTTTGGCCTTGACTTTGGGTAGAATAGAGGGGAAAAAAAGAAATCTAGTGTTACTTTGAGGGTTATAACCTTAAAGTTGGTCTTCATATGAATTTAGGACTGAATTCAGATCACACCCACATGGTCCCCTTAAGCTCCAAGTTGAGAGTTTGTTTTAAATTGTTCTGATTTGCAAATATCTAGGAATAAACCTACCCAAAGAAACAAAAGAACTGTACACAGAAAATTACAAGACACTCATGAGAGACATTAAAGAAGACTTAAACAGATGGAGAGATATTCCATGTTCCTGGGTCAGAAGAATCAATACTTTGAAAATGACCATACTACCAAATATCATCTACAGATTCAATGCAATACCTATTCAACTTCCATTGACATTTTTCACAGAACTAGACCAAAGAATAACACAGTTTATATGGAAACACAAAAGACCACGAATAGCCGAAGCAATCCTGCGGAAGAAGAATGGAGCTGGAGGAATCAGCCTCCCCAACTTCAGACTCTTGTCTTTTACTTTTACGATGTCTGCTGGCTTTTGTGAGCTGTATATGTGAACTTTACTTTTACAAGTGAGTATAAAAACTTTGCTTCTAAAAGTGCTATAGAAGCCCAGTGGAACATAGGTTATTTCTCTGAGAATACAAGTGGAATTTAGAAACAGAAAATGTTTTCCTTCTAGCTTCTAATATATCTAAGGTGCAGTTTCTTGTTTAAAACCAACCATTGGGAGGAAATACTTCTAATTATCACTTACTTTCCTGAGGTGATAAATACCCTATCTTCATATTATAATTTTAATTTTGTTAGTGTATATCTGACTGGTATTATATTTGGTAGGATTTATTAGAACCTTTTTTTGTTTTTGGTCTTAAGAGATAGAACATGATGTCTCTTTTCTCCCTTTGACCTTAGCTGATAGAAAATTATTCCCAGTGTGAAACTCACTGCTCTTATAAGCACCCAGTATATCGTAATGGTCTTTCGCCAAGTAATTACTAGTTGAATGAATACTAGTGAAAATATTAAGCATTTAAATATTCTAATAATAAAATTAGCTATTTTTTTTTTTTACATGAAATCTAACAAACATCTTACTTTAAGAATGCTTTAAAAGGTATTTGGACTTAGTTACCATTACTTCCCATTGCAAAACAGCCAACAACATCAGATAAAAAAGTTCTTTGGCCTTGACTTTGGGTAGAATAGAGGGGAAAAAAAGAAATCTAGTGTTACTTTGAGGGTTATAACCTTAAAGTTGGTCTTCATATGAATTTAGGACTGAATTCAGATCACACCCACATGGTCCCCTTAAGCTCCAAGTTGAGAGTTTGTTTTAAATTGTTCTGATTTGCAAATATCTAGGAATAAACCTACCCAAAGAAACAAAAGAACTGTACACAGAAAATTACAAGACACTCATGAGAGACATTAAAGAAGACTTAAACAGATGGAGAGATATTCCATGTTCCTGGGTCAGAAGAATCAATACTTTGAAAATGACCATACTACCAAATATCATCTACAGATTCAATGCAATACCTATTCAACTTCCATTGACATTTTTCACAGAACTAGACCAAAGAATAACACAGTTTATATGGAAACACAAAAGACCACGAATAGCCGAAGCAATCCTGCGGAAGAAGAATGGAGCTGGAGGAATCAGCCTCCCCAACTTCAGACTCTACTACAAAGCAACAGTCCTCAAGACAGTATGGTACTGGCACAAAAACACAACTATAGATCAATGGAACAAGATCGAGAACCCAGAGATAAGTCCACACACCTATGGGTACCTTATTTTTGACAAAGGAGGCAAACATATAAAATGGGACAAAGACAGCCTCTTCAACAAATGGTGCTGGGAAAATTGGACAGCTACATGCACAAAAATGAAGTTGGAACATTCCCTGACACCATGCACAAAGATCAACTCAAAATGGATTAAAGACTTAAATGTAAGGCCAGAAACCATCAAACTCTTAGAGGAGAATATGGGCACAACCCTCAAGGACATCAATCAAAGCAAGATCTTCTCTGACCCACCTACTAGAATAGTGGAACTAAAAAGACAAATGAACATGTGGGACCTAATGAAACTTAAAAGCTTTTGTACAGCAAAAGAAATTACAAAAAAGCTGAACAGACACCCCACAGAGTGGGAGAAAATCATAGCCAATGAAACAACAGACAAAGAATTAATCTCCAAAATCTACAAGCAACTCAGACAACTCAGCACTGGAAAAACGAACAACCCAATCAAAAAATGGGAAAAGGACCTAAACAGACCTCTCCAACGATGACATACAGATGGCCCAAAAGCACATGAAACAATGCTCAACTTCACTAATAATTAGAGAAATGCAAATCAAAACTACAATGAGATACCACCTCACACCCGTCAGAATGGCCATCATCAAAAAATCTGCAGACAATAAATGCTGGAGAGGGTGCGGAGAAAAGGGAACCCTCTTGCATTGCTGGTGGGAATGTCAATTGATACAGCCTCTATGGAAGACAGTATGGAGATTCCTTAAAAAACTAAAAATAGAAGCACCCTATGACCCAGCAATCCCACTATTAGGCTTATACCCTGATGAAATCACAACTCAAAGAAGCCACCCTGTTTAAAAAACCCTAATGTTCATTGCCACTACCAAATATCATCTACAGATTCAATGCAATACCTATTCAACTTCCATTGACATTTTTCACAGAACTAGACCAAAGAATAACACAGTTTATATGGAAACACAAAAGACCACGAATAGCCGAAGCAATCCTGCGGAAGAAGAATGGAGCTGGAGGAATCAGCCTCCCCAACTTCAGACTCTACTACAAAGCAACAGTCCTCAAGACAGTATGGTACTGGCACAAAAACACAACTATAGATCAATGGAACAAGATCGAGAACCCAGAGATAAGTCCACACACCTATGGGTACCTTATTTTTGACAAAGGAGGCAAACATATAAAATGGGACAAAGACAGCCTCTTCAACAAATGGTGCTGGGAAAATTGGACAGCTACATGCAAGAAAATGAAGTTGGAACATACCCTGACACCATGCACAAAGATCAACTCAAAATGGATTAAAGACTTAAATGTAAGGCCAGAAACCATCAAACTCTTAGAGGAGAATATGGGCACAACCCTCAAGGACATCAATCAAAGCAAGATCTTCTCTGACCCACCTACTAGAATAGTGGAACTAAAAAGACAAATGAACATGTGGGACCTAATGAAACTTAAAAGCTTTTGTACAGCAAAAGAAATTACAAAAAAGCTGAACAGACACCCCACAGAGTGGGAGAAAATCATAGCCAATGAAACAACAGACAAAGAATTAATCTCCAAAATCTACAAGCAACTCAGACAACTCAGCACTGGAAAAACGAACAACCCAATCAAAAAATGGGAAAAGGACCTAAACAGACCTCTCCAACGATGACATACAGATGGCCCAAAAGCACATGAAACAATGCTCAACTTCACTAATAATTAGAGAAATGCAAATCAAAACTACAATGAGATACCACCTCATACCCGTCAGAATGGCCATCATCAAAAAATCTGCAGACAATAAATGCTGGAGAGGGTGCGGAGAAAAGGGAACCCTCTTGCATTGCTGGTGGGAATGTCAATTGATACAGCCTCTATGGAAGACAGTATGGAGATTCCTTAAAAAACTAAAAGTAGAAGCACCCTATGATCCAGCAATCCCACTATTAGGCTTATACCCTGATGAAATCACAACTCAAAGAAGCACCTGTACCCCAATGTTCATTGCAGCTCTCTATACAATAGCCAGAACATGGAAGCAACCTAGATGTCCATCGACGAATGAATGGATCCAGAAGCTCTGGTACACTGGAATACTACTCAGCTGTTAAAAGAAATGCAGAAGACTCAGTCCTAATGAAGTGGCTGGCTCTAGAACCTATCCTAAAAAGTGAAGTAAGTCAAAAAGAGAAAGACAAATACAGTATACTAACACATATATATGGAATCTAGTAGGACGGTCTTGATAACACACGAGGGAACTCATGGAAAAACAGACAGAGCATAGACATAGGGACATTGTGGGGAAGAAATAAGGAGGGGGAAGCATGGAGGGAGTAACACGGAAACCTATACTATTATGTGTGGAAAAGATAGCTAGTGTCATAGTGCTAAGGGAATAGGAGTGCTTACAATGGCTTGGGGCGAAGGTCTGGAGGGGTGGGATGGGGGGGACTGGGGGGTGGGGACCATGGATATGCATATGACTGATCTGGGAACATACATGTCTGTGAACGACAAAACTCTAAAACTTTTAAAATAAAGAATACAAAACAAAACAAAACAAAACAAAAAAAATGTTCTGATTTGGTAGTGTCCCCAGGCATCTTACAAAAACACAAGTAAAATTCCTCTAGAGAAGTGGATCCTTAATCCAGTTGTCAGAGCGTTACCATAGATAAAGTTCTAGTGAACCAGAAATTATAATACATGACAGCACAGAGAACAGGATGTTTTGAGAACCAGCAGAGATAATCAGTAGAGCTGACCTGTAAAAGTTCATTTATTAGAAATTACTAAAATAAGAGTATAAAATAATTATGCGTGATATTTTTAAAGAAATAAAAGAGGGAATTGAAAACATGAGAAACAAGAGAATAAACAACCAATGGAGTGAAAAGGAGTTTACAGAATGGGAGAAAATATTTGCAAACCATATACATGATAAGAAGTTCATTTCCAGAATGTAGAAGGAGATAATCTAAAAACTAAAAGTAGAAGCACCCTATGATCCAGCAATCCCACTATTAGGCTTATACCCTGATGAAATCACAACTCAAAGAAGCACCTGTACCCCAATGTTCATTGCAGCTCTCTATACAATAGCCAGAACATGGAAGCAACCTAGATGTCCATCGACGAATGAATGGATCCAGAAGCTCTGGTACACTGGAATACTACTCAGCTGTTAAAAGAAATGCAGAAGACTCAGTCCTAATGAAGTGGCTGGCTCTAGAACCTATCCTAAAAAGTGAAGTAAGTCAAAAAGAGAAAGACAAATACAGTATACTAACACATATATATGGAATCTAGTAGGACGGTCTTGATAACACACGCAGGGAACTCATGGAAAAACAGACAGAGCATAGACATAGGGACATTGTGGGGAAGAAATAAGGAGGGGGAAGCATGGAGGGAGTAACACGGAAACCTATACTATTATGTGTGGAAAAGATAGCTAGTGTCATAGTGCTAAGGGAATAGGAGTGCTTACAATGGCTTGGGGCGAAGGTCTGGAGGGGTGGGATGGGGGGACTGGGGGGTGGGGACCATGGATATGCATATGACTGATCTGGGAACATACATGTCTGTGAACGACAAAACTCTAAAACTTTTAAAATAAAGAATACAAAACAAAACAAAACAAAACAAAAAAAATGTTCTGATTTGGTAGTGTCCCCAGGCATCTTACAAAAACACAAGTAAAATTCCTCTAGAGAAGTGGATCCTTAATCCAGTTGTCAGAGCGTTACCATAGATAAAGTTCTAGTGAACCAGAAATTATAATACATGACAGCACAGAGAACAGGATGTTTTGAGAACCAGCAGAGATAATCAGTAGAGCTGACCTGTAAAAGTTCATTTATTAGAAATTACTAAAATAAGAGTATAAAATAATTATGCGTGATATTTTTAAAGAAATAAAAGAGGGAATTGAAAACATGAGAAACAAGAGAATAAACAACCAATGGAGTGAAAAGGAGTTTACAGAATGGGAGAAAATATTTGCAAACCATATACATGATAAGAAGTTCATTTCCAGAATGTAGAAGGAGCTCTTCTAACTCAGCAGTAAAAAACCTAATAAGGGAAGCCTGGAGGAAGTAACAAGGAAACCTATAGTGTTATGTGTGGAAAAGGTAGCTAGTGTCATAGTGCTAAGGGAATAGGAGTGCTTACAATGGCCTGGGGCGAAGGTCTGGAGGGGTGGGATGGGGGGATCTGGGCGGGTGGGGACCATGGATATGCATATGACTGATCTGGGAACATACATGTCTGTGAACAACAAAACTTTGTAAAACCTTTAAAATAAAGAATAATAATAAAAAAAAACCTAATAAAATGAGCAATTTACTAACAATGCAGTACAGAGTGAAGGAAGAAAAGGAACTATGAGAGGTTAAGAAATGTGTGTGGTAGAGTTCAAAAATCTGATACGCATCTAATCAGATCTAGGAGATTATAGAATACGGAGAATCAGTATTCAGAGAAGTCAGGGCTAAGAATTTTCCAGAATCACAGGTGGAATGGTGCTAATCCACGATTCAGGAAGCCTAATGTTCTGAGCTGGATAAATAAAAAGGAATTAGTGAAACCCTGTAAAACAGAGATCTTACAGATGGACTGAAGACTTATACAAATCCTACAAAGAAATGTCAGGCAGTTAGACCAACAAAAACCTTCTCAAAGCCAGAAGACAAAAAATATGTTCAAAGTTCTGTGAGAAAATGACTGTCATTCTGAAGTTATGTTGTATTCAGCTAAATCATCTTTTAAGACCAAGAGCTAAATAAGAACTTTCCAGACAAAATGCAAGAAATACCAGAAACCAGAATTCACCATGAACAGATTCTCACTAAAAAGAACCTTCCTAAGGTTATATTTAGGAAGAAACAAAATTAAAAATTAGTTCAGGAAGAAGGCTCTGAGGTGCAGTTAAGAACCTGAGCGAGAAAAGAGTTAACACATGGTTATGTCTGACCAAATACTGACTAAATGAAACAATCATCACCTCTAGTAATGTTTTATTTATCGGGTTGAAAAGGCCTATAAGACGGAAGTTACAGAAAGTAAATAATTGCTTGAGAAACGTTGACTTAGATAACCATCTATTAAAACTTCAGTATGTCTCCTAGTCTTTTTTTCTGATGACTGCCATCTGTGAGCAGCTCTGTGCCTGGCACTCTTCTGAGTACTATGCCACCATTGTCCTCACAGAAACCTTATGCAATAAGTATTATCATTTTCCTCATTTAGCAGCTGAGGAATCTTATAGAGGTGGAACTCGACTAGGCTGCCTCTGCTAGGGAGTGGAAGGGTGAAGCATGTAACTTGTGCCCATCTGCAGCCTGTTATTTTTTCCATTACATCAGGCTGTTTTCCTATTGATGTTAGACATAATCTAGCATAGATTATTCTGTAGATGTAATCTATAAAAAGTATACATTTCCTCTTAGGTAAAGAACTTCTCTTCTGCCTAAGGAATAAGAATGTTTGTTTACACACACGAAATTGCTAACAGAGCCGTGGAGATGGTCCTGTATTTGACTTTAGACCTTCCGTGTTCTCTGGGACGCAGGCATATTTTTGTCCTGTAAATGGACATTTCCATCCTGAAGAATTGCTGGGCTCATGGTCTTTGCCTTTCCCCTAGGGCTGTGTGTAAGAAGTTTGGGCTGCATGTGAGTCGGATGATGCTAGCCTTCTTGGTTCTCAGCACGGGCATGTTTTGCTCATCATCAGGTAAGTCAAAGAGCAGATGAGGGCATGGAAGGTTCACTGACATTTCACACTTGCATCAAGCAGAAGAATTGTCTGATACAGTTTATATTGTCTTGTCCAGAGGTAGGTTATATATATATATATATGTATATATATATTTTTTTAAAGATTTATTTATTTATTTTGGGCGAGGGTCGGGTTGGGGAGGCAGGGGAGCAGGCGGGCTACTTCTATTGGTCTTTCATTTGTCTATTTTCATCCACCTTTGTTCTTTTGGCCCGTGTGGGCCTCCCGTCGCCGTGGCCTCTGTTGTCGCAGAGCACTGGCTCTGGGCGCATGCGCTCCAGAGCTCCGGCTCAGTAATTAGACACATTGGCGCAGCCGCTCCGCAGCACGTGGGATCTTCCCAGGCCAGGGATCCAACTGGCGCCCCTTGCACTGCAAGGCGGTGTCCTTGCCCACCTGATAACCATCTATTAAAACTTCAGTATGTCTCCTAGTCTTTTTTTCTGATGACTGCCATCTGTGAGCAGCTCTGTGCCTGGCACTCTTCTGAGTACTATGCCACCATTGTCCTCACAGAAACCTTATGCAATAAGTATTATCATTTTCCTCATTTAGCAGCTGAGGAATCTTATAGAGGTGGAACTCGACTAGGCTGCCTCTGCTAGGGAGTGGAAGGGTGAAGCATGTAACTTGTGCCCATCTGCAGCCTGTTATTTTTTCCATTACATCAGGCTGTTTTCCTATTGATGTTAGACATAATCTAGCATAGATTATTCTGTAGATGTAATCTATAAAAAGTATACATTTCCTCTTAGGTAAAGAACTTCTCTTCTGCCTAAGGAATAAGAATGTTTGTTTACACACACGAAATTGCTAACAGAGCCGTGGAGATGGTCCTGTATTTGACTTTAGACCTTCCGTGTTCTCTGGGACGCAGGCATATTTTTGTCCTGTAAATGGACATTTCCATCCTGAAGAATTGCTGGGCTCATGGTCTTTGCCTTTCCCCTAGGGCTGTGTGTAAGAAGTTTGGGCTGCATGTGAGTCGGATGATGCTAGCCTTCTTGGTTCTCAGCACGGGCATGTTTTGCTCATCATCAGGTAAGTCAAAGAGCAGATGAGGGCATGGAAGGTTCACTGACATTTCACACTTGCATCAAGCAGAAGAATTGTCTGATACAGTTTATATTGTCTTGTCCAGAGGTAGGTTATATATATATATATATGTATATATATATTTTTTTAAAGATTTATTTATTTATTTTGGCGGGGGGTGGGATGGGGAGGCAGGGGAGCAGGCGGGCTACTTCTATTGGTCTTTCATTTGTCTATTTTCATCCACCTTTGTTCTTTTGGCCCGTGTGGGCCTCCCGTCGCCGTGGCCTCTGTTGTCGCAGAGCACTGGCTCTGGGCGCATGCGCTCCAGAGCTCCGGCTCAGTAATTAGACACATTGGCGCAGCCGCTCCGCAGCACGTGGGATCTTCCCAGGCCAGGGATCCAACTGGCGCCCCTTGCACTGCAAGGCGGTGTCCTTACCCACTGGACCACCAGGGAAGCCCTATATTTGTATAACACGTCAGTAATTTACAGAGTCCTGTTGTCTATCTAGGTGGCTCAGTGGTAAAGAATCCTGCCAAAGCAGGAGACACGGATAAAATCCGTGGGTCAGGAAGATTCCTTGGAGGAGGAAATAACAGCCCACTCCAGTATTCTTGCCTAAGAAATTCCATCCTGGTGGGCTACAGCCCATCAGGTCGCCAAGAGTTAAACACAACTTGAGCACATAAAGGGATTATCTTGATTGACCTTTAATATAAGTCAGATATATGTTTTCTCATTTTTGCAGCTAACCACACCGAAACTTAGAAAGGTGAGATGACTTGCTGAAGGTCAAAGAATTCATATGTGATAGAACTGTTATTTTCATCAGATTGCTTTCTTTTACATTATTACATTTTTTGTCACTGCAAGGCTGAAAAATGGAGGCATCCACTGCCTTTCTTTGCTGTTAGGGGAAGGAAAATTATTTTATTTTGTTCAAGGAATCTCTTTTTGTCTAAAGACCCTGGTCTTGATGGTTATATTTTATGTCATTTATTTGCAATGGACTCTATGAAAGTGCACATCTTCTGTTAGACTTTTTTTTAACAGTCAGCTTCTGGAACTTAGAATAAAATCTTTAATGTAAAGTGGTGGCATCCCAACTGTGCTACTGCCATTGGGCCCTTTGTGTTTTTTGAGCTCTTGCCAGTGTGGCCTGTTCCCAATTACCCAGAAAAGTTACTTACTAGATGTAATTATCTCAGTTTTAATTTTGACTTATGTGTATCAGAATATATACACTAAATATATATTAAATATACACAAAAAATAGTATCTAGTATAAAACTATTAATATATGTTCACCTTTCCTTCACTGACTGTATTTTTTTAAAATTTTGGCCTCTTTTATTGGTTTTTTATTTGTTTATTTTTCATCCATCTTTATTCTCTGACCTGTGTGGGCCTCCCATTGCAGTGGCCCCTCTCACTGCAGAGCACTGGCGCATAATTGGACACACCGGTCCTGCTGCACATGGGGTCTTCCCGGGCCAGGGATCAAACTGGTGCCCCTTGCACTGCAAGGCGAACTCTTTACCCACTGGACCACCAGGGAAGCCCCACTGACTGTATCTTAATCCATGTTCTGCAGCAACCTCTGGCCTCATGCCTGAGTAATTCTGAGCCTAAATGAGCCTGTGCTCTGCCCTCTGAGCAGGCGGAGACCCCAGGTTCCTCTGCTCGCCTTGGAGCTGGACTCTTCAGCTTGGGATGACATCAGTGTTGCTTTGCATTTGTCTAGGAAGGTTGTGCTTCACATATCTTTTTAGTTGTTATGATTGTCTTAAAAGGGATTCTTATATGAGGGAGATACCTGGGAGTATCTTTAGTTTTATCATTTCAGTTGAGGATGTTAAAGCACAGATAAGATAAAGCTATCTTCTGATACAGAGCCTCTGAACCCTTTTCTGAGTTTCTGAAACCATACTGCCCAGGCTTCCCTGGTGGTCCAGTGAGTAAGGACACCGCCTTGCAAAGGGTGCTGGTTTGATCCCTGGCCTGGGAAGATCCCATGTGCCGTGGAGCAGCTGGACCGATGTGTCCAATTACCCAGCCGGAGCTCTGGAGGACATGCTCTAGAGCCAGAGAACAAAGATGGATGAAAATAGATAAATGAAAGACCAATAGAAGTGGCCTGCCCGCCCCGCCTCCTTCTCCAAACCACCCCCTTCCCCCACCAAAAAACCCCGTACTGTCTGTTCATTGTGGTTCTTATTGGAGTTGGTACTGAGTTTTCCTCTCTAGTGTTAGGTGAAGCCCTTAAACAGCAGGGAGAAGCAGATCTGTATTTTGGTGTAGAGTTGATAGAACCAATTACCCAGAAAAGTTACTTACTAGATGTAATTATCTCAGTTTTAATTTTGACTTATGTGTATCAGAATATATACACTAAATATATATTAAATATACACAAAAAATAGTATCTAGTATAAAACTATTAATATATGTTCACCTTTCCTTCACTGACTGTATTTTTAAAATTTTGGCCTCTTTTATTGGTTTTTTATTTGTTTATTTTTCATCCATCTTTATTCTCTGACCTGTGTGGGCCTCCCATTGCAGTGGCCCCTCTCACTGCAGAGCACTGGCGCATAATTGGACACACCGGTCCTGCTGCACATGGGGTCTTCCCGGGCCAGGGATCAAACTGGTGCCCCTTGCACTGCAAGGCGAACTCTTTACCCACTGGACCACCAGGGAAGCCCCACTGACTGTATCTTAATCCATGTTCTGCAGCAACCTCTGGCCTCATGCCTGAGTAATTCTGAGCCTAAATGAGCCTGTGCTCTGCCCTCTGAGCAGGCGGAGACCCCAGGTTCCTCTGCTCGCCTTGGAGCTGGACTCTTCAGCTTGGGATGACATCAGTGTTGCTTTGCATTTGTCTAGGAAGGTTGTGCTTCACATATCTTTTTAGTTGTTATGATTGTCTTAAAAGGGATTCTTATATGAGGGAGATACCTGGGAGTATCTTTAGTTTTATCATTTCAGTTGAGGATGTTAAAGCACAGATAAGATAAAGCTATCTTCTGATACAGAGCCTCTGAACCCTTTTCTGAGTTTCTGAAACCATACTGCCCAGGCTTCCCTGGTGGTCCAGTGAGTAAGGACACCGCCTTGCAAAGGGTGCTGGTTTGATCCCTGGCCTGGGAAGATCCCATGTGCCGTGGAGCAGCTGGACCGATGTGTCCAATTACCCAGCCGGAGCTCTGGAGGACATGCTCTAGAGCCAGAGAACAAAGATGGATGAAAATAGATAAATGAAAGACCAATAGAAGTGGCCTGCCCGCCCCGCCTCCTTCTCCAAACCACCCCCTTCCCCCACCAAAAAACCCCGTACTGTCTGTTCATTGTGGTTCTTATTGGAGTTGGTACTGAGTTTTCCTCTCTAGTGTTAGGTGAAGCCCTTAAACAGCAGGGAGAAGCAGATCTGTATTTTGGTGTAGAGTTGATAGAAATACTTGGGTGAAATGTTACGTCTGCCAGGACCCTGAAGATAATCAGTCCTTTGCCATGTGCAACAAGAAAGTTATACAATGGAGCTAACCATCGGGGCATATAAAGGCTAAACTGTGGCAGTGGATGCAGGATGCAAAGCAGTGCTATCGTCTAACAGATTTGGCCCTTGAGAATGCTTCCAAGAATTCCTCTGGGGTACAGGCTGCTGCTCAGACAGTCTTTTTTTTTTTTTTTTTTTTAAAGATTTATTTATTTATTTATTTCAGGCGGGGGTTGGGTTGGGGAGGGAGGGGAGCGGGCAGGCCACTTCTATTGGTCTTTCATTTCTCTCTGTTCATCCGTCTTTGTTCTTTGGCTCCTGTGGGCCTCCCATCGCGGTGGCGTCTGTTGTTGCAGAGCACCGGCTCTGGGCGCATGCGCTCCAGAGCTCCGGTTCGGCGACTGGACACATCAGTCCAGCCGCTCCGCGGCACGTGGGATCTTCCCAGGCCAGGGATCGAACTGGCACCCCTTGCACTGCAAGGCAGTGTCCTTATCCACTGGACCACTAGGGGAAACCCTGCTCAGACAGTCTTGAAGACTATTGGAGGTAAACTCCCTCAGAAACAGATTGCTAGAAAGGGCTCTAAATTTATTCTTCTTTTTCTAATTTTAGTTATTTATTTGTTTATTTTGGCTGTGCTAGGTCTTTATTGCTGCTCGGGCTTTTCTCTAGTTGTGGCAAGCAGGGGCTACTCTCTAGTTGCGATGCATGGGCTTCTCATTGAGGTGGCTTCTTTTGTTGCAAAGCACAGGCTAGGGCATGTGGTCTTCAGGAGCTGTGGCTCCTGGGCTCTAGAGTAGGCTCCATAGTTGTGGTGCACGGGCTTAGTTGCTCCGCAGCATGTGGGATCTTCCCAACCAGGGATCAAACCTGTGTATCCTACATCAGCAGGCGAATTCTTTACCACTGAGCTACCAGGGAAGCCCCAGTGGCTCTCCATTTCTTGAAGTTTATTTCCTGTCTGGAAATATAACCTGGAGGTATTCCTGGGGAACTTAGACTCTTGTAAGTTTTAGACATGGGATGCAGACCGGTAGGTAAATGGCATGATTGGCATAGTATAATTGGTGACATGCTGGTCCATAAAAAACAGGAGTAAGGAAATCATTGAATTTCATTTTTTTAAAGGAGTATCACTTTATTCCTCATTTTAAAAAAATTTTGGCCTCTTTTATTAGTCCTTCATTTATTTATTTTCATCCATCTTTATTCTTTGACCTGTGTGGGTCTCCCATTGCAGTGGCCTCTCTCATTGCAGAACAATGGCTCTGGGTGCATGGGTGCATGTGCTCCAGAGCGCTGGCTCGTAATTGGACAAACCAGTCCAGTTGCTCCATGGCACATGGGATCCTCCCAGGCCAGGGATCAAACTGGTGCCCCTTGCACTGCAAAGTGGACTCTTTTACCCACTGGACCAGCAGGGAAGGCCTATTCCTCATTTTTAATACAGCATTGCTCAAAGTATGTTCTTGGTTATTGACATTTTGCTATTCAGTTTCATTTTTAGTAATGATAACCTCAAGTACTAAATATATCTAAATATATATCTAAGATATATCTGAGTCCCTTGTCCCCTTCCCCCCTTTTGTTCATTTCTTTTGTCTTGCAGCATTCTTACCTAGCAGCTTCTGTATGTACACCACCTTGATAGCCATGACTGGTTGGTACATGGACAAAACTTCCTTTGCTGTGCTTGGAGTAGCCGCTGGGGCCATCGTAGGCTGGCCATTCAGTGCCGCTCTCGGGTAAGAAACTAGCGTGATTCATCTTCGGTGCGTTACTGGGCACAGGGTCCATCTTAGTGTTAGGTTGTCTCCATAGTCTCCAGGTGGGGCCTAAAGTTATAGGAATTAATTGTGCAAAGATTCTGGGATGTGGAAGAGTATTTCTCTCAGTACTTACTGTTATGATTAATTCTAATAAGAATAGTGACTTTTAAGTGTCTGCTGTCTTCTAGATACAGCTAAACCCTTTATGAACTTTAATCCTAAACCTACAACAACTCTGCAAGACAAATACAGTTTTTAGTGCTTTATAAATGAGAAGGTGGACTCTCAGAGGTTTTGAGTAATTTACTTTTAAGATTTTGTTTGCTTGTAGATCCAGGCCTCCTGACTCTTAACAGCTGATGTTTATTCCATACTGCACCATCTTCCAGCCACGCAGCCTTGAGATCTGAGTTTCCTTTCAGTCTTTCTCCTTTCTTGCCTGCAGCATCTCGGTTTTTTTTGCCCAGGTTTCATAGTATCTCTCGTTCCTTTTGAGCTTTTTATTCCCACAGCTTCTCTAGTTTATGCTGCCTTAATTTCTTCCCTGTGCCACTAGTTATTTCAAAAAATATATTCGTTTGATTTTAAAGTTATTGTCATAAGTTATTGTCATAGTAGCGTATCTTTATTTTTAAAAGGCACCAGATTTTCTGAGGTAAAAGAAATTCTTAGTCTTTCTCCCTAACCCAATCTTCAGTCACTGTTGATAGTTTTTACCATTTCCAGAAATTATCCTTGTGTGTACAGATCAAACTGGTGCCCCTTGCACTGCAAAGTGGACTCTTTTACCCACTGGACCAGCAGGGAAGGCCTATTCCTCATTTTTAATACAGCATTGCTCAAAGTATGTTCTTGGTTATTGACATTTTGCTATTCAGTTTCATTTTTAGTAATGATAACCTCAAGTACTAAATATATCTAAATATATATCTAAGATATATCTGAGTCCCTTGTCCCCTTCCCCCCTTTTGTTCATTTCTTTTGTCTTGCAGCATTCTTACCTAGCAGCTTCTGTATGTACACCACCTTGATAGCCATGACTGGTTGGTACATGGACAAAACTTCCTTTGCTGTGCTTGGAGTAGCCGCTGGGGCCATCGTAGGCTGGCCATTCAGTGCCGCTCTCGGGTAAGAAACTAGCGTGATTCATCTTCGGTGCGTTACTGGGCACAGGGTCCATCTTAGTGTTAGGTTGTCTCCATAGTCTCCAGGTGGGGCCTAAAGTTATAGGAATTAATTGTGCAAAGATTCTGGGATGTGGAAGAGTATTTCTCTCAGTACTTACTGTTATGATTAATTCTAATAAGAATAGTGACTTTTAAGTGTCTGCTGTCTTCTAGATACAGCTAAACCCTTTATGAACTTTAATCCTAAACCTACAACAACTCTGCAAGACAAATACAGTTTTTAGTGCTTTATAAATGAGAAGGTGGACTCTCAGAGGTTTTGAGTAATTTACTTTTAAGATTTTGTTTGCTTGTAGATCCAGGCCTCCTGACTCTTAACAGCTGATGTTTATTCCATACTGCACCATCTTCCAGCCACGCAGCCTTGAGATCTGAGTTTCCTTTCAGTCTTTCTCCTTTCTTGCCTGCAGCATCTCGGTTTTTTTTGCCCAGGTTTCATAGTATCTCTCGTTCCTTTTGAGCTTTTTATTCCCACAGCTTCTCTAGTTTATGCTGCCTTAATTTCTTCCCTGTGCCACTAGTTATTTCAAAAAATATATTCGTTTGATTTTAAAGTTATTGTCATAAGTTATTGTCATAGTAGCGTATCTTTATTTTTTAAAAAGGCACCAGATTTTCTGAGGTAAAAGAAATTCTTAGTCTTTTTCTCCCCTAACCCAATCTTCAGAGACAGTCACTGTTGATAGTTTTGTGTATCCATTTCCAGAAATTATCCTTGTGTGTACAGATACTCACACCCCCCCACACACATACCCACACACCCACACACACATGCACATGCGCATATATACATACATACATAAAATTTTCAAGCAGATAGAATTATCCTATACACATCTATACCTTCTGTTGTACATAGATTCATATCATTCTTTGTATCAGTTACATATTATTCCATTAGTATGTGACTATCCATAATTTATTTAACCATTGCTTTGTTGGTAGGCATTTGATTTTCAGGATTTTTTTTTTTTTTTTGCTATTATACACAATGATTTAGTGAACATTCTTGTATATATGTCTACATACTGTGGAGATTTATCTATTAGATCAATGTTTAGAAGGGAGTAAGTCAGAGAATAGGCATTTAAAATTTTCTTCATTGGATTTTTTTTTTTTTATCTTTTGGAGGGTGGGGTGGGGAGGGAAGGGGATGGGCGGGCCACTTCTATTGGTCTTTCATTTCTCTATTTTTATCTGTCTTTGTTCTTTGGCTCCTGTGGGCCTCCCATCACAGTGGCCGCTGTCGTCACAGAGCACCAGCTCTGGGCGCATGCGCTCCAGAGCTCCGGCTCATTAATTGGACACATCAGTCCAGCCGCTCCGCGGCACACGGGATCTTCCCAGGCCAGGGATCGAACCAGCGCTCCTTGCACTGCAAGGCGGTGTCTTTACCCACTGGACCACCAGGGGAAGCCCTTCATTGGATTTTAAAGGTTGATTTCCCCACCTCCAATCTTCTGTTCTGAGTATCATTCTCAGATTATTATATTTCTCAGGATTTTATGTGAAACCCTCTTCTGTACTTTCTGCTATCTCTCTCCACCATCTTGATGATTCCCATGTTTTTATATATAGTCCAGTCATCCCTTAAGCTTCCCTCATATCTCTCTGGCTGCCTATTAGACATCTCCACTTACAGAGCTAAACATGTACAAAGCCAAACTCACTATATTCCCACCATATCTGTTCTTTACTGTGTTTCTAGCCCAGTTCAGGACCTGAAAATCATCTGTGACTCTTTTGTTTCTCATGTCTTATGCCTGTTAAATATCTTTTGAATCTACTTATCTTCACCTCTGTCCGTTCCTTGATGTAGCCTCCTAAATGTTCTTCCCATCTCTAGTCTTAATCCTTACACATCTGCTGTCCAAACTCAAACTGAAGAACCTCCTAAAATGCAACTATGAATTTCTAACTCTCTGTTTTGTCTTAAACTCTATAATAGTCTCCATTGCTCTGTGTCACAGAGGTTGGCAATCTGTAGCCTGTGGGTTGCACCTTCAAGTGGCCTGTTTTTGCATAGCCAAAGAACTGTATAGAAGTTTAACTGGTGGCTCAGGTGGTAAAGCATCTGCCTGCAATGCAGGAGACCTATAAAAATGCAATATTATTTTATTACTAAAATCTTAAGGAATCATGGAAGGGAGAAATCAGTATTTATTTATATAGCAGGGTGGGAGTAGGACAATAGGGTAGTGTACTTATGATTAATATATTGTAAATAGCCACTGCACAAAAATATATATACAATTATATATGGAGCTCATTCCAAAGCTGAATAGTTATATTTCTTGTGCACTGTGGAATGTGTCACCCTCTCACGAGTCCTGCGAAGAGACCACATTTTTATTTTTGAGAAGGCATCCTTTCATGTACCAGCTTTCTTCCTACACTATAATTGCTGGAGGCTTTTATTCTCAGTTCAGCATGAGGTATGTGTGAATCTGTTTGAGCCTGTATTCTCTGCGTATTTAACCTCCCACTTTCTGTTTCTCTGTTGGATAGTTTACCTATTGCCTTTGATCTGCTGGTCATGAAACACAAGTGGAAGAGTTTCCTTCGTTGGTCACTGGTTGCCCTAATACTGTTTCTGGTGAGTTGTCTTCTCATTTTATTTTGTTCTAAAATTGTAATGAAAACAACTTCTGATGTGAAGAAAACATTAGGAGTTGATTCTGTTTTTCATTTATCCTGTTAACATTGTGAGGATGTTTCCAGAGCAAAAGTCGGCAATTGCTCTGTGTTTTCTGCTCTGTTTTAGGTGCCTGTGGTGGTTATTGACAGCTACTATTATGGGAAGCTGGTTGTTGCACCACTCAACATAGTTCTGTACAATGTTTTTACTCCTCATGGACCTGATCTTTATGGTAAGGCCATATGAAGTTAGGGAAGAGTTAGAAGATAGGGATTCCCTGGTAGCTCGGTTGATAAAAGTCTCCCTGCAGTGCAGGATACCCAGGTTTGATCCCTGGATGAGGAAGATCCCCTGGAGAAGGGAAAGGCAGCCCACTCCAGTATTCTTGCCTGGAGAATCCCGTGGACAGAGGAGTTTAGTGGGCTACAGTCTAAGGTGTTGCAAAGAGTCAGACACAACTGAAGGACTAACACTTCACTTCACTTAGAGGATAGTTTAGTTTGCCTCAGCTTTGAAATTTTAATTCAGTTGCCTCGTTTTATTAAATATAGCCTTTCTTTGCTGGTAATCTTTTCTTATGTAAAAATAAAAGACATTTGAACTCAGCACTGACAGTAAATAAATACCAATACTAAGTACTTTTCCTTGATTGATGTGACACTCAGATCTGGCTTCCTGTTAGTCCTGCTGCCTCTTATTCTCAGTTGAAGAGCAGTAAGGACTCTGTCAGGTGTGCCTTGGCTTTTGATGCTACTTGTTTAAAATTAAGTTGCTTTTTTCTCTTCTCATTAGAAAATCAATATGATAACAACAACAACAAAAAAAGAAAATGGAAACATTCATAATCCCATTATCCTCGGATAGCTATTGTGAACACCTTGGAAAATATTCCTCCAGACATCTTCTATACAAATACACATTTGGTGTTTCTTTTTCTCTGTTTATTGGGTTTGCCAAAACCCGTACATACCCTTTGACCAACCCAATAATTTGCCTTACTTCAGTATTATGCATTAGGGCAGAAAGTTCATAAGATCTGTAGACAAAGAGTAGCAAATGAGGGTGAAGTCAGCACGAGAGAGTGGTTAGTTTGGCCATTTTAGGATTAAGAGGGAAAAAAAGAAGTGCCTTTAGTCTGGGGTTGTATGGTGGTGGTTTAGTCATTGTGTCCACCTGTTTGAGATCCCAAGAGCCCGCCAGGGGATCTTCCCGACCCAGGCATTGAACCCAGGTCTCCTACATTGTAGGTGGGTTCTTTACAGACTGAGCCACCTGTGGTGGGACAATCTGGTCTTTGTTCTCCAATTTCCATCTCCACTCCTCCCTTGATGGTTTTCTCTCAGATAGTCTTTTTTTATTTCCCTTTTTCTATCCAGCCCTGCAACCAGTTTTTTTGGGGGGGTAAGGGGGTGCCCTGAGGGCATTTTAGTTAGTGACCACTACAGAGGTATAAGCTAGAGATCTTTTGGATCAGAGCAGTCAAGTCAGTGAACATTTATAAGGCAGCTTCTCATTAAATAAGTGTAGTTTCTTTTGCTTTAACCTTTTGAATATCTTAAAACTTTCTGTATATATGATTATCTTAGGCTCTGGTGTGAAGCATGTTGATATTATGTCTGTCTTTCTAATCAGTTTGACCCATGGCCATCAATTTGTCTGTACTACTTCGTTAGAAGAATCAATAGATTTATTGAGATCTAAAGTAAGTGTATGAATGAAATTTAATTGAATGTGAGTGGTGTGAGTCCATGGGGATGCAAAGAGTTGGACACGACTTAGCAACTCTACAACAACCACCTGGGATTTGGGAGAATAGTCATTTTAGATGGCAAGTAGTAGGTTAAAAATAAAATGAACTCACCAACTGCATAGAAAAGAGTTGCCAAGTGAAAGAATTTTAAAAGGCTTCTTTATGTGGCTCCAAGATCCCTAAGAATATGAAAAAAAAAAAAAGCCCCAGTTTTAAGCTTTTGCCTCTAGATGTCTCCCTTTATCTAGGGAGAGTTGCATGTTTTTACTTGCCCATTATTTTAGTTTAGCTGGATAGTTTTATTTGATTCCACAAGAAAATAGAAGGGGGATTCTCATCCTTGATCCAGATTGCGTATTAGAAATTGATCTCCATGGAACCTATTGGAAACATAATGTGTATTATATATAGGTGCATAAATTGTGTTAACTTGAGTTTAATTTTGAAAAATTGACTTCTCTACCTTTTACATGGATTATTGGATATTGATATTCTGAGTGCTTATTTATAGAACTTTGTGTGAGAGTTTATGAAAGTTTCATAGTTTTTATTGTCCTCTTGATCGGTGAGGTTTTTACATCTAGACATAGGCAGGTTAGTAAGGAGAGTAGAAAAGATGAATTCTGACCTAGGTTTATGTTTCTGGTTTAACAAGAGTAGGTTGTGGGGTCCAGTAGAGCAGTGGCCGGTCTTTCCCTGGATGTCAGCACCTGCCATTCATTTCAGCCTCTGTTTTACAAGGAGGAGTCCTTGGGGCTCTGCTTTGCCAGCTTTTGTGACCCTGGGTTAGCTTCAGGTCAGACTTCCTATTTTTGGTGTGTAGGAACGGATCACTTTGCCAGTGACAGAGAAAGCTTTGTTGGGAGAGAGGGAATTATTGTCATGTTGTTGGTCAGTTGCTAAGTCTCACAGAGAATGTTTTTTCTGTCTTAGGAGTTGGTGGTCTTTGTGTATTCTAGGTCTTCAGTGGATATTTCTCATGTATGAATGAAAGAATGAACAGATTTTGGAGTACCCATCAGATTAAATAAGTGCCTTGATCACTCTTATGTCCCAGAACTATTGTTTGGATCTGTAGTGTGCTAGGTTGAGATTTTCTTGATACAAATTAAGAATAATAGAGGTAGGACATTCCTGGTGGCAGAGTGGATAAGAATTCACCTGCCGGTGTAGGGCACTAAGATTTGATCCCTGGTCTAGGAGGATTCACATTGTTGTCGTTCAGTTGCTCAGTTGGGTCTGACTCTTTGCAACCCCACGGACTGCAACAGTCTAGGCTTTCCTGTCCTTCACCATCACCTGCAGCTTGCTCAAGCTCATGTCCATTGAGTCAGAGATGCCATCCAACCATCTCATCCTCTGTAGTCCCCTTTTCCCGCCTTTTATCTTTCCCAGAATCAGGGTCTTTTCAAATGAGTCAGCTCTTCACATCAGCTGTCCAAAGTATTGGGGCTTCAACTTCAGCATCAGTCCTTCTAATGAATATTCAAGGTTGATTTCCTTTAGGATTGACTAGTTTAATCTCCTTGCAGTTCAAGGGGCTCTCAAGAGTCTTCTCTAACACCACAGCTCCATTCCACATGCCATGGAACGGCTAAGCCCATGCACTGCAATGACTGAGCCCGAGCTCTAGAGTCTGCAACCCCTAATTACCAAGCCTGTGTGCCACAACTACTTAAGCACACATGCCTAGAGCCTGTGCTTTGCAACAAGAGAAGCCACCACAATGAGAAGTCCACACACCTAGAGAGTAGCTCTGACTCTCCACAACTACGGAAAGCCCAAGTGCAGCAACAAAGACCCAGTGCAATCAAAATAAATAAATACATAAATTAAAAAAAGAATAATAGAGGTGAAACCAGTACTGTAACATTCTCAGCTAATTTTATTGTAATTGTTGAGTACACTCAGTAAATACCAAAGACTTACCTTTTTAAAGATATTTGTTTGTTTGGCTGTACTGGGTCTTAGTTGTGACATGTGGAATCTTTTATTGTGGCTCACGGACTCTCTAGTTGTAAAGAACACGGACTTTCTAGTTGTGGCCCCTGGGCTTTAGCGTGCAGCATTCAGAGCATGCAGGCTCAGTGTTTGCAGTGTGCAGGTGTAGTTGTTCTGTGGCATATGAGGTCTTAGTTCCCTTAGCAGGTTTTAAACACATGTCCCCTGCATTGCAAGGCTCTTAACTGCTGGATGACCAGAGAAGTCCCAAGACTTATCTTTTAACAGATGCTTTCCTGTACAGTTGTCAGACAGAATGCCTCTTGTCATGGAAACTCTTTCATTTGTTTGGCACTTTTTGGCATTATTTCAACTATTTTCCAAGAGTCTTCTATTTCAAGTGCTTTGTTAGCTATGACACACAGTTTTTGATCTGAAAATTTAAAATGTCTTGTGTTGATAGTTTTTGCATAGATCTCAGTGTTTTCTTACATAGAAAAACATAATAAACCTATAAATGCTTCTCAAATAAATGGATAAATGACTTCAGTTAAAGAAACGTTGAGTCCATTGCTTTTAAGCATCGATCATGTGTCCTCCTAGAATTTCTGTCTGAGAAGGCTGCAGGCACATGAGTAGATCATTATAGTCCCGTGTATTATGTGCAGCAGTGGAAAGATGGTCAGGAACTGAAGGGGCAAGTTCATCTGGTGGTGTCTGGAAAGCCTTCTTAGAGGGGTTGGTCTTTGAGCTGAGGTGGAAGGAGAGTAGGAGTTTGCCAGTAGACACTACTTGGGTACACTGCAGAAAAATAAAGAGTGTTCAGTGTAGGACTGCTGAGACAAAAAAGATCAGATATTGAATTCTTTTTCAAAAACCTAAAGTAGTTTCACAGCATTAGCTGAAATTTAGGTAGGAACTAGCCAGGCATGGGCAAGATAATTTCAGTCTCTTTATTGTGACTGTAATAATTTATAGATCGTCCCTAACTTATGATGTTTCCACTTACAATTTTCTTTCTTTAAGATGGTGTGAAAGCAGAACACGTTCAATAGAAACTATACACTGAATTTTGAATTTTTATCATCTTCCAGTGGGTGGTAAGGTATATCATGATGCTGGGCAGTGGCAGTGAGCCCATCCCAGGCGGTCCCTCATCACAAGGGTAAACCATGGAGACTCTTACAGATGGCCTTTATCCAGACAGCTGTTCTGTTTTTCATTTCCAGTAAAGTAACCAATAGATTAGATGAGACCATCAACACTTATTATGTAACGGTCTTGGTGTTAGGTGCTTTTGCCCAACTCTAGGCTAATGTAAGTGTTCTGGGCATGTTAGAGGTAGGCTAGGCTGAGCTATGATGTTCAGTAGGTTGAAAAAGTGAAAAAGGGTTAGTAGCTCAGTTGTGTTTGACTCTTTGCGACCCCATGGACTGTAGCCCACCCCCCAAGGCTCCCCTGTCCATGGGATTCTCCAGGCAAGAATACTGGAGTGGATTACCATTTCCTTCTCCATTCAGTAGGTTGGGTGTATTAAATGCATTTTTTTTTTTAAAGGAACTTTATTCTTTTTTTTTTTTTTTTTTTTGTGGGAGGAGTGTGGGTTGGGGAGGGAGAGGGATGGGTGGGCCACTTCTATTGGTCTTTCATTTATCTATTTTCATCCGTCTTTGTTCTTTGGCCCGTGTGGGCCTCCCACCACAGTGGCCTCTGTTGTCACAGAGCACCAGCTCTGGGCGCATGCGCTCCAGAGCTCCGGCTGGGTAATTGGACACACTGGTCCAGCCGCTCTGTGGCACATGGGATCTTCCCAGGCCAGGGATGGAACCGGCGCCCCTTGCACTGCAAGGCAGTGTCCTTACCCACTAGACCACCAGGGAAGCCCCTTAAATGCATTTTTGATTCATGATATTTTCAATTTATGGTGGATTTATCAGAACTTAACCCCATCATCAATCAAGGAAGATCTGTAAATATTTATTCTCTCTATTGTTCCTAATGTTCAAAGGGAACTTTCTATACTTTCTTGGCCAGATAACATGTATTAATGACACAGTCCAGGCCTGGACTGACTCTTCTCTTTTGAAGCCCAGGGGAAAGAAATGCTTTTTCACAACTGTTACTTGGACGAAGTCAGGAATACTTGGCGGTTAAGAAATTTAGAGACGTGTAGCCATGAAGTTGCAAAGTTGTAGGTTAAACATCTCTGTAGAGTCCAAGATCAAGAGGTGAAATTTAGTGTTGCAAAAACGAAAGTGACTAGGCTTGGCAGTGATTTCGCCTCTTACCCTTGTAACATTTCCAGTTGTCAGAAGTTGAGGTTGAGTATCTTTGTGTGCCAGTGAAGAGCGGCGCTCTCTGATGAGGAGAACACAGGCCGGGGGAAGGTGAGGGAGGACAGGGGCAGTAGGGTAGGTGTAGGAAGTGCTCTTCCCTTGAAAATGGCAGCAGGTCTGCTCAGGGGTGCTGTTGGAGCTTAGGATCTGATCCGTGACTGTGTTTTATCAAATCTATCAGACCACAGGACGGGAGATTTCAGAAGCAAAAGGCCGGTGCCCTCTATCAGAAGGCCCACAGTTTTCCATTCCTGCAGCTGCTGAGGGTGTAGCCCCAGAGAAGGCTTTTGAGGCATGTGCTTAGGGTCCCCTGCCAGCCAAACCTGTTCTCGAATGTTCTTTCTTCTATTAATTTTTATTGAATCTTGATGGCTTTTTCTTCTTGGTGATGCAGATTCAACATTTATAAGCATGATGTATTATCATTTAGTTCCTAGAGTTCTCTGAAATCATCGGCCTATAAAATGATTCCCCTTCATTCAATCGTGGAACAATAAAGATTGTCCCTTCTTCTTTTAGCCTCTGACAAAGCTTCCTTTAGCTCATCTGAATGAAAGGAATTGAGGTACTTCCCATAAAGAGGGAGATAGGTGAGTCACTCCCTGCAGAGACCCTGCTTCCAGCTTCCTTTCACCTTAGGTCTTGCGCGGGTTAAATGCTTAGTTTGTCGTTCTGACATTTTTTTTTCTACAATACATAGTTCAGCTTTGATACTTTCTGAGAACAGCACTGAATGTCTCCCCGGAAAGCGATGCAAGTTTTTTATTCTTTTAAGGCAGATGGCTCTTCAGGTAGGGGAGGACACTGGTTAACAGAATTCACCAGTTTTGTCCCTGTTCGCCCTTGTTTTTGAGACTGTTGTCACTTGATCCTTCCCAGATCTTGACTTTTCCCCCAATTTCTACCCAGTCCTCCAGGGAAGTAACAGCCTATTAGGCAATGTTCACAGCCTAGCTGTGAGCTTGATCCTAACACATAAAAATAATTGAGCTTGTCAGTTTAATGCTTTTGGTTCCACATCTCACTATAGACTATACCTTGGTTAAAAGATAGCCAGCCCTAACAGGAAGACTTTCAGCTGGCAGTGATTTCGCCTCTTACCCTTGTAACATTTCCAGTTGTCAGAAGTTGAGGTTGAGTATCTTTGTGTGCCAGTGAAGAGCGGCGCTCTCTGATGAGGAGAACACAGGCCGGGGGAAGGTGAGGGAGGACAGGGGCAGTAGGGTAGGTGTAGGAAGTGCTCTTCCCTTGAAAATGGCAGCAGGTCTGCTCAGGGGTGCTGTTGGAGCTTAGGATCTGATCCGTGACTGTGTTTTATCAAATCTATCAGACCACAGGACGGGAGATTTCAGAAGCAAAAGGCCGGTGCCCTCTATCAGAAGGCCCACAGTTTTCCATTCCTGCAGCTGCTGAGGGTGTAGCCCCAGAGAAGGCTTTTGAGGCATGTGCTTAGGGTCCCCTGCCAGCCAAACCTGTTCTCGAATGTTCTTTCTTCTATTAATTTTTATTGAATCTTGATGGCTTTTTCTTCTTGGTGATGCAGATTCAACATTTATAAGCATGATGTATTATCATTTAGTTCCTAGAGTTCTCTGAAATCATCGGCCTATAAAATGATTCCCCTTCATTCAATCGTGGAACAATAAAGATTGTCCCTTCTTCTTTTAGCCTCTGACAAAGCTTCCTTTAGCTCATCTGAATGAAAGGAATTGAGGTACTTCCCATAAAGAGGGAGATAGGTGAGTCACTCCCTGCAGAGACCCTGCTTCCAGCTTCCTTTCACCTTAGGTCTTGCGCGGGTTAAATGCTTAGTTTGTCGTTCTGACATTTTTTTTTCTACAATACATAGTTCAGCTTTGATACTTTCTGAGAACAGCACTGAATGTCTCCCCGGAAAGCGATGCAAGTTTTTTATTCTTTTAAGGCAGATGGCTCTTCAGGTAGGGGAGGACACTGGTTAACAGAATTCACCAGTTTTGTCCCTGTTCGCCCTTGTTTTTGAGACTGTTGTCACTTGATCCTTCCCAGATCTTGACTTTTCCCCCAATTTCTACCCAGTCCTCCAGGGAAGTAACAGCCTATTAGGCAATGTTCACAGCCTAGCTGTGAGCTTGATCCTAACACATAAAAATAATTGAGCTTGTCAGTTTAATGCTTTTGGTTCCACATCTCACTATAGACTATACCTTGGTTAAAAGATAGCCAGCCCTAACAGGAAGACATGGTAAATTGTGGTAAAGACAAAAAAAAGCTGAAGAGCTTTGCTTGAAAAATCATGTGTTTAGCAAGGATCAAAGAGAAAGAGGCTTTTATCTGTTGATGTTGAGCATCTGTAGCAAATGATGTGAGAGGTACCCCCTATTCTCTAGTCACTCTGCTTTATCTTCTCAGGGTCAGATTTCCAGAATTTGGTAAAGAAAAAGGTGGGTCAAGGTTGATAGCATTGCCTCCATACTGACAGTCAGCAGTGGATTGTGCGAAAACTTACTTCTCTGGACACTGGCTTTCCAAAGGATTCAGTTTAGGAAATGAGTTAAGTAGCAATTGAAACTCAATGAAGATGTGTATTCCTGTTTTGAAAATAAAACCATCCAATAGTTTTCTGTAACCTAAAAGTTCTTTCTGAATAAAGCAAGATAGAAATGTCTCTAATGAGCTTGGCACAAAAATGTCTCTTGGGACAAAAATCTCTCTTCCTGGATGGTCCCTATCCCCGTGTTCAAGTATGAAGGAGAGAGCTCTCCCTCATGGCAGCACACTATTGCACTTGAGTCCTTCCTAGGGTCTCTGCTGCCTCTTCCTCCTCCCTTCGATGTTTCTTGCTTTATGGGTTTGGTTTCTAATCTTATTTTGCTGTGCAAGCTGCAGAAATATCAGGCTTTTCTGAGTCTTCCTCTGCCTCCTGATTACCCTTTTAAGCAACGCTGATTGCAGGAAATTGCTGTGGTGCCAGGCGGGTGTCACAACACACAGTGATTAAAGCCTGCATGTGTCATTCACGGCCTGATTGAAGTAATCACACGGAGGAGAGAGCCGATGAAAACCTGCTCCGTGTGCCGAGGGGGCTGTTTCGCATCGTTTGAGTCTCAGGATTTTGAGTTAAGGAATCAAAACTGGTGTGAGTAAGGCTTGTGTCTTCAGTCATTTTGTTTCATTCTGAATCTGCGAAGCCGAGCCAGGTCTGGGTCTCGGAGCATGGTTTTCTTCAGGGAAACAAATTGTTGCTCTGTATGGAAGATCCCCTCTATATACACTGTTGAAAAGTGGTTGAGGCGGAGGGGAAGGGTCCTAGATGTAATAGGATAAACAGGTAAGAAAGGTCCTCATAACTCAGCCCTGTCAGACGGCTCCCACCACACCGTTCCCCAGCCTTGAGGGGAGGCCTCTGCTTCATGCCATTAGAAAGTCCATTTTGCCGCCTGGGGTTCTGACAGACCAGGTTAGATTAGAAGTTCTAGCAGCCCCCTCCTCCGGCTCACTAAATTGCCTAGCATGGCTCCCAGGACTCAGAGAAACACTTACGTCTGTTTGCCAATGTCTTATAAAGGAGACACGCCAGATGGAAGTGAGGCACGAGGCAAGAGGGTGGGGCGATCTGTGGTGCTCCCCTGCTCGCTGCCGCAGCCCCCCCACCGCCCCATGCTCCCCGGCCAGTCTGCCAGCCCCAAAGGTCTCCAAACACCGTCCTTTTGGGTTTTTATGAAGATCTCGTTACAGGAGCACCACTGCTTGAATCGTTGGCCACTGGCGTTTAAACCCTGTTGCTCAGGGGCTCTGTGGAGACCTGGAAGGGTTAGATGGGAAGGGAGATGGGGGGAGGTTTGAGAGGGAGGCACATTCAGGTCGATGTGTGGTAGTAAACAGCAAAACTCTGTAAAAAAGAAAAAAATATATGTATATAAAAATAAACCCTGGGGCTTCCCAGGTGATCCAATGAGTGAGGAGTCTGCCTTGCAGTGCAGGGGGCACCGTGTTCAATCCCTGGCCCAGGAGGATCCCACATGCCGAGAAGCGGCTGGACCAGTGTGTCTCGTTGTGAGCCAGTGCTCTGGAGCCATGCGCCCGGAGCCAGGGCTCTGCAGGGAGAGAGGCCTCTGCGATGGGAGGCCCACACAGGCCAAAGAATAAAGATGGATGAAAAACTGAAAAAAAAAAAAGATGATGTAGAGGCAAAAAAAAAAAAAAAATTAGAAAAACCTTTGTTTGCTATCCCATCTCTCCTTCCCAGAGGAGGGAAGACAGGACTGAAGTTCTCACCCTCTAGTCACTAGTTTCATTCTGAATCTGGGTCTCGGAGCATGGTTTCTTCAGGAAACAAATTGTTGCTCTGTATGGAAGATCCCCTCTATATACACTGTTGAAAAGTGGTTGAGGCGGAGGGGAAGGGTCCTAGATGTAATAGGATAAACAGGTAAGAAAGGTCCTCATAACTCAGCCCTGTCAGGCGGCTCCCACCACACCGTTCCCCAGCCTTGAGGGGAGGCCTCTGCTTCATGCCATTAGAAAGTCCATTTTGCCGCCTGGGGTTCTGACAGACCAGGTTAGATTAGAAGTTCTAGCAGCCCCCTCCTCCGGCTCACTAAATTGCCTAGCATGGCTCCCAGGACTCAGAGAAACACTTACGTCTGTTTGCCAATGTCTTATAAAGGAGACACGCCAGATGGAAGTGAGGCACGAGGCAAGAGGGTGGGGCGATCTGTGGTGCTCCCCTGCTCGCTGCCGCAGCCCCCCCACCGCCCCATGCTCCCCGGCCAGTCTGCCAGCCCCAAAGGTCTCCAAACACCGTCCTTTTGGGTTTTTATGAAGATCTCGTTACAGGAGCACCACTGCTTGAATCGTTGGCCACTGGCGTTTAAACCCTGTTGCTCAGGGGCTCTGTGGAGACCTGGAAGGGTTAGATGGGAAGGGAGATGGGGGGAGGTTTGAGAGGGAGGCACATTCAGGTCGATGTGTGGTAGTAAACAGCAAAACTCTGTAAAAAAGAAAAAAATATATGTATATAAAAATAAACCCTGGGGCTTCCCAGGTGATCCAATGAGTGAGGAGTCTGCCTTGCAGTGCAGGGGGCACCGTGTTCAATCCCTGGCCCAGGAGGATCCCACATGCCGAGAAGCGGCTGGACCAGTGTGTCTCGTTGTGAGCCAGTGCTCTGGAGCCATGCGCCCGGAGCCAGGGCTCTGCAGGGAGAGAGGCCTCTGCGATGGGAGGCCCACACAGGCCAAAGAATAAAGATGGATGAAAAACTGAAAAAAAAAAAAGATGATGTAGAGGCAAAAAAAAAAAAAAAATTAGAAAAACCTTTGTTTGCTATCCCATCTCTCCTTCCCAGAGGAGGGGAAGACAGGACTGGAAGTTCTCACCCTCTAGTCACTAGCTTGGGTCCCGTGGCAGTTGGTTCCCATCCTTTAGTTACCTAGGGCTTTCCAAAAGTCCCCTAATAACATAAAAGACACTCCTCACCACTTGAGAAATTATGAAGGGAATTTTAGGAATCTGTCCTAGGAATGGGAGTAAAGACTAAATAGATACTTAATATAAGTCCCAGTGTCACTGCTAAGCTATTTATATCATTTGTTTTTTTCTGGAAAGTATTAGTCCCTTTTGGGCTTGGTGATTTGGGCTAGACAGAGTCGTCATGATAGAAAATACAGCTAAATATTTGAAACCTAATTTCTCAGATGAGGCGATGGCTTGTGGACCCTCATTCACATGAAGCACCAAATCGTCAAGTTTATGGGAACAAAGAACACTGAGCCAAGTACTGTAGTAGTTACTGGAGGCATCCACTAATGATTTTCGTATCTCTTTATCTCCCTCAGGTACAGAACCTTGGTATTTCTATTTAATTAATGGATTTCTGAATTTTAATGTAGTCTTTGCTTTAGCTGTCCTGGTCTTACCACTGACTTCTCTCATGGAATATCTACTGCAGAGATTTCATGGTGAGTGGAATAAAGAATGATAGATTTAGGGGTGGGGAAGAGAAGTAACAAGGTGTGCCAAAAAGTGAAAAGACATCTACTTATTTTATTTTCTATTTTCTTCCTATGAAAATGGTTGTCTTATTGCCTTTTCCGTTTGTGTTCATAGATGATTCCACCTGTGTTAGCCTATGTGAAAACGTAGTTCATAATTTCAAGTGAGGAAGTCTGTATGATTTACATAGCCATCTGGGGAGGCAAAAACATTTATAAAATCTAGGGAGATCAGCCTGAGTCTTCGGTTTTTTAAAGAAGTGTGTGTTATCATGGTAGATTGCTTAAGATAGTCAGCACTAAGAGTGAACATTCTTTGGAATATTCAACCAAAAACTTGAAAACTAAACCCTATAAAGATTCCCCCCAATTTAATGCTTGCTCTGAGTCCATACTGCACAGCGAGCGTTTTCTCAGGTTGTCGTGGCTCTGGATATGTGCTGCCCATTGCTTCTTTTTTTTTTTTTTTTTTTTTTTTAAAGATTTATTTATTTATTTATTTTTGGGCGGGGGTCGGGTTGGGGAGGGAGGGGAGCTTGCTCTTTCGTTTCTCTCTGTTCATCTTTGCCCCTTGGCTCCTGTAGGCCTCCCATCGCGGTGGCATCTGTCGTTGCAGAGCGCTGGCCCTGGGCGCATGTGCTCCAGAGCTCTGGCTCGGTAATTGGACACATCAGTCCAGCCGCTCCGCGGCATGTGGGATCTTCCCAGGCCAGGGCTCGAACCGGTGCCCCTTGCACTGCAAGGCGGTGTCCTTACCCACTGGACCACCAGGGAAGCCCCCATTGCTTCTTTTATGGGACAGATCTGAGCAGAAATTCATTTGCTCTTTGGAAGGAGATTTGATTTCCAACTTCGGTCCAGTGTGGATGCCGTGTGATTCCTCGTACCATTCCCCATTCTGCTTATCTACCATTAGTGGTGTATAAAGCGGTCACTGTGTTCACAGAATAGGGAAGGCTGCCTTCAGAGACACTTTTGTTTTATTTTAGAACCTTTGTTGTAATATAACCACGATGCCATCATCTAGCACAATTAACAGTAGTTTCTTAATATCATCTAATACCCAGTAATATTTAAATTGCTGCACTGTCTGAAGAAAAGCTTTTTATAGTTTGTTTAAAGCAGGATCTAAATAAGAGTCATACACCAAATTTGGTGTTATGTTTCATAAGCTTTTCTGGAGGATTCCCCCTCTCACCTTGGTCCTCCTAAAGAATTCTAAAGAAACCAGGTCACCCATCTTCTATAGTGTCCCCCATTTGGATTCAGTTGTTTGTTCCCTAGAGGTATTAACACATTCCTTGTATTTATTAGGGATCACTTTTCTGGTTTTTTTGAAAAGTAACTTTTTTTTCTGACTATAAAAATAATTTAAACTTGTGGAAAATTTGGAAATGTTTGTGATGTAAGTATAAAGAATGTAAAAATAAAATAAAAACAGTGTATTAAGCTGTGCTCTAAATTATGAATCCAGTTTTGGTTTAAATATGTGTTATATACCCAGATATCCACCTAGTAAGAAATTGAGTACTTTCTGTCTTTCCTATATACGTTTTGTGTATTTTATAACAGCAACAATATGTTTCATAGAGGACATTTCACAGTTTTAGCTTATGTTTTTGAGATGTGTTAGCTTCCAAGATACAGAAGCAGAAAAGATTGTTTACTTGTAGAAATGAAGTTTTTCTTATGTTGAAAATTCCAACCTAAAATACTCCCTGGAAGGGTAAATATCCCAAATTATAGCCTAAAATTTCATGAGTAAAAAGTGTAAGAGATAAACTTGTTATTGCTGTTCAAGAGTGTTTATTCCCAAAGAATTTCTGTAGGGATTTCCCTGACGGTCCAGTGGTTAAGGCCCCTAGCTTACACTGCAATGGTGCGGGTTTGAACCCTGGTTGGAGATCTAGGATCCTGCATGCCTCGATGCCAGAGAAAAAAAAAAAGGTTCAACAGCATGGGGTAAGCACTAGATGAAGCAATGCCAAGGTGGGCTTTGATGACAACTCGGTACCTTCCCATTCTGCTTATCTACCATTAGTGGTGTATAAAGCGGTCACTGTGTTCACAGAATAGGGAAGGCTGCCTTCAGAGACACTTTTGTTTTATTTTAGAACCTTTGTTGTAATATAACCACGATGCCATCATCTAGCACAATTAACAGTAGTTTCTTAATATCATCTAATACCCAGTAATATTTAAATTGCTGCACTGTCTGAAGAAAAGCTTTTTATAGTTTGTTTAAAGCAGGATCTAAATAAGAGTCATACACCAAATTTGGTGTTATGTTTCATAAGCTTTTCTGGAGGATTCCCCCTCTCACCTTGGTCCTCCTAAAGAATTCTAAAGAAACCAGGTCACCCATCTTCTATAGTGTCCCCCATTTGGATTCAGTTGTTTGTTCCCTAGAGGTATTAACACATTCCTTGTATTTATTAGGGATCACTTTTCTGGTTTTTTTGAAAAGTAACTTTTTTTTCTGACTATAAAAATAATTTAAACTTGTGGAAAATTTGGAAATGTTTGTGATGTAAGTATAAAGTATTTAAAACTAAAATAAAAACAGTGTATTAAGCTGTGCTCTAAATTATGAATCCAGTTTTGGTTTAAATATGTGTTATATACCCAGATATCCACCTAGTAAGAAATTGAGTACTTTCTGTCTTTCCTATATACGTTTTGTGTATTTTATAACAGCAACAATATGTTTCATAGAGGACATTTCACAGTTTTAGCTTATGTTTTTGAGATGTGTTAGCTTCCAAGATACAGAAGCAGAAAAGATTGTTTACTTGTAGAAATGAAGTTTTTCTTATGTTGAAAATTCCAACCTAAAATACTCCCGGGAAAAGGTAAATATCCCAAATTATAGCCTAAAATTTCATGAGTAAAAAGTGTAAGAGATAAACTTGTTATTGCTGTTCAAGAGTGTTTATTCCCAAAGAATTTCTGTAGGGATTTCCCTGACGGTCCAGTGGTTAAGGCCCCTAGCTTACACTGCAATGGTGCGGGTTTGAACCCTGGTTGGAGATCTAGGATCCTGCATGCCTCGATGCCAGAGAAAAAAAAAAAGGTTCAACAGCATGGGGTAAGCACTAGATGAAGCAATGCCAAGGTGGGCTTTGATGACAACTCGGATCTTTTCCTCGCAACTTGCTCATTGTAGACATAATGGACACCAGGGGGCACTGTCTGTCTACCCTTGGTCAATGATTCCCATGCTTACTCCCTAGGACTATTACAAGCACAGTAGACGATGCCTTTCACTGTGGATTTTAGGCTTATCACTCAGTGTTCCTGTACCTAACTATGACCACAGGAACTTTCCAGCAGGTGCTTGGGCCTTGGTGTTCATGAAATTCCTGTGATTGTTTCATATATATATATATCTATATATATATATTGGCCACTTCTATTGGTCTTTCATTTATTTCCATCTTTGTTCTTTGGCCTGAGTGGGCCTCCCGTTGCAGTGGCCTCTCTCATTGCAGAGCACTGGCTGTGGGTACATGCGCTCCAGAGTGCTGGCTTGGTAGTTGGACACATCGGTCTAGCCACATGTGGGATCTTCCCAGGCCATCGATCAAACTGGCCGCCCCTGCATGGCAAGGTGGTGTCTTTAACCATTGGATCACCAGGAAAGCCCTCATATGCTTTTAAGTATATTCTTGGCTTTAATTTTGAGATAGAGTGGATGGGTATTACTGAACAGGAGAGAAAACTTTATCAGTAAACTTCCTCTAAAACTGTTTTTATATTTGCTTTGAAAAGAATTCTTTGTCATTTGTAGCTCATCAAAAACCAGTGATGAGGGCTTCCCCTGGTGGTCCAGTGGGTAAGGACACTGCCTTGCAGTGCAAGGGGCGCCGGTTCGATCCCTAGCCTGGGAAGATCCCACGTGCCGCGGAGCGGCTGGACCCATGTGTCCAATTACCGAGCTGGAGCTCTGGAGCGCATGCGCCCAGAGCCAGCGCTCTGCGACAACAGACACCACCGCGATGGGAGGCCCGCAGGAGCCAAAGAACAAAGACGGATGAAAACAGAGAAATGAAAGACCAATAGAAGTGGCCCGCCCGCTCCCCTCCCCAACCCGACCCCCGCCCAAAATAAATAAAGATTTATTTATTTATTTAAAAAAGGAAAACCAGTGATGAGTTTGACATTGGTCTTTCATTTCTCTGTTTTCATCCGTCTTTGTTCTTTGGCCCATGTGGGCCTCCCATCGCGGTGGCCTCTGTTGTCGCAGAGCACCGGCTCTGGGCGCATGCGCTCCAGAGCTCCGGCTCATTAATTGGACGCATCAGTCCAGCCGCTCCGCAGCACGTGGGATCTTCCCAGGCCAGGGATCGAACCAGCGGACCCTGCAGTGCAAGGTGGTGTCCTTACCCACTGGACCACCAGGGAAGCCCCCAGTCATAGGAATTAAAATCCGAGAAATGAATTTTTTTTATGCTTTTGGTTAATTTCAGGAACATTTAGTCTTCGTGACAGGACTTATTAGAGAGAGAAATCTTTTTGTTGTTTTTGTTTATCCAGTGTAGAAATTATTAAGCTCTCTTACACATTCGCCTGACATTCATTTATGTTTCAGCCAAATCCAGTATTGTACCTTCCTTTAAATGTCGGATCTCTTGGGAGAGCCAAGACGTATAGACCTCTTTCTACTTGGCTTCTTAGTTATATCAGAGAAAGCATGAGTACAAGTGTTGAAACATTTTATGGGGTATGTTAGGATTTATGTCCAAGTTTGAGATCAAGAGAACATTGAAACTAAACATACTGTTTTGTTCTAAAATGGTGAAAGGTGGGTATTTTTCTGTCTTACAGTTCAGAATTTGGGCCACCCGTATTGGCTTACCTTGGCTCCAATGTATATTTGGTTTATGATTTTCTTCATCCAGCCTCACAAAGAGGAGAGATTTCTTTTCCCTGTGTATCCACTTATATGTCTGTGTGGTGCTGTGGCCCTTTCTGCCCTTCAGGTGAGTTTTAGGGAAATGGGTATCTGCTTCATTCTCTTTCAGTGTAAATCAGTCATAAAGCTTAATGGCAGGTTACAGAATGCTGCCACCTGAGATATGTTATCCATACATTAAACCTGATACAGTACATATTATAAAGCTTTGTGTATTGACTGCTTAGATGCTGCTTGTACTGTTATTGGCTGATCACATACTTGCAGTGTTGTGTTGTCAGTAACTTGCCTCACTTACCAGCAAGAACTGCCATGAAAGGAATTTCCTTAAGTCCTTGTGTGGGCCTAGCACAGAATGAGGGGCACTGCAGCAGAACTAATGGAATGTCTACTCTTCAACTACGAGTCCTGAATGAAACTGGCTCAAGTGTTTGGGATTACTTCAGGCAGTTAGCAATATGAGACACAGCAATCTTGGCTTAAAAATCTGTCCAAGTCATTTCCCTGTCAAAACTAATCATGAATATCTCTGTATTTATGACCTCAGAAATGTCAATCTCTTGTTTTAAAAACCTCTGCTACCTCTGCGATTAGTAAAAAAAGAATGCATGTGGTGATAGGTTTTTTTCCTTAACAGATTTATGTTAACATATGTTTCACAAACCATATAATTTACCCATTTACAGTGTGTGCTCCAATGCACAGACTATTCACAAATCTGTGTAAGCATCACTGCAGTCATTTTAAGAGTGTTTTTATCACCTTGAAAACCCTGTATCTTTTAGCTGTGGTAACCCCTCCACCCCATCTCTCCTCAGCCATAGGTAACAGCTCATCTTTGTGTCTCTATAGTTTTGCCTATTCCTGACATTTCACATAAATTAAATCATAGGTGGTGCTAGAGGTAAAGGGCTTGCCTGGTGGTGCAGGAGACATGGGTTCGATCCTGGCCCAGGAAGGTCCCCTGGAGGAGGGCATGGCGACCCGCTCCAGCATTCTTGCCTAGAGAATCCTTGGACACAGGAGCCTGACGGGCTACAGTTCTTGGGGTCCCACAGTGTCAGACACGACTGAAGTGACTTTGCATGCATGCATACAGTATGTGGTCTCTTGTGATTGACTTCTTTTATTTACATAGTGTTTTTAAAGCTCATCCATATTAGGAGATAGTTTTTTAAAAATAATTTTAATTATAAAAGTAATTGAATTTCATGTCAGGTAATTTTTCTTATATCAATTTCTAAATCAGTCTTACTACCCTAACAAAAATACCCTTCTGGCATTTTTCTAAATCATATAACAAAATCTGTTACAACTGTAGTCTAAGATTCATGTAACTTTATATCCTTCTTAATATAATTATAACATTCCCTGTGTTGCCATATCTATACCCATCATTTTAATAGGAATATAGCGTCCTGAGTTGGATATAATATATAATGTTATTACACAATATATAATATATTGATTCAGTTATATACAATGGTTAGACTTATGTTAGAATTTAGGTTGCTTACTTATTTCCATATTATAAATAATGCTAGGGTAAATATCTTTGTTTAGGTATTTGGATTGGTTCCTTAGGAGAGATTCCAAAAAAATATGAAAGGAGTTAAACCATATTTATGGCCCATGTTATATCTTGCAAAATTGCTTTCCAAAAGTAGTTCTAGTCGGGAAGCGAACAAGGAAGGAAAGAAATCTCATGGGAAGGTGCTGAAAGGCTGCAGAACTCATGCCGGTGTGTATATATGGTTAATGATACTCATCTAATTGGTGAAGTAGTTTCTCAGATAATTCACAGCATTTTCCTAATGTTCCATGAGGGGAATTCTTTTTTCTTCTTGCTTGGTCAAGAGACATTTTGTTGTAACTAAAGAAAACTTGTCAATAAAGGAAGTGAAGGTTCGTAACTAATTACATCAGACTAGGTTGAGATACTTCATATTTTGAAAAGAAAACCTACCAAAAGACCTTTTTGTTTAAATATTTTTTAAAAAATATATTATTAGGACTTTAAGCCCTAGGGTAATATCCAAATAATTTTCCCGTAAAGCCAGTTGGATCTCATTCGTGGCAAGCCCTTTGGCGATGGCGAGGCTGATCTACAGACAGTTTAGCAGTTTGCTTTAGTCTTAGAATTTGGAGTGGGTACCTCACTTGTTTGCAAATGCTCAGACTCTTATGAGAACCTCTTTTGCTGCTTCCTTGCTCTCAGTTACGATGAAGACTTGTGACTATGTATATTCTGCAAGGTATATCTTCTTTTTTCAACACAGTTTTCTTTCCTTCTAGAAATGTTACCACTTCGTGTTTCAGCGATACCGCCTGGAGCATTATACCGTGACATCGAATTGGCTGGCGTTAGGAACACTCTTCCTGTTTGGATTCCTATCTTTTTCTCGCTCTGTGGCACTTTTCAGAGGTAGATGTACTGACAATATCTTAACCCGTACTCACTTTGCCTTGGTTTTGCTTGATGTGTGATTGTTTAATACAGTTCAACTAGAGCTGAGGGGGAGGACTTCTCTATAAGGGAGAACCTGTGGGTTTCATATTAAGACTGGAATGTAACTTCTGTACTTTAGGATTGAAGAGAAGATGGAGAATTCCTTTTAGAATGTGATTAACTGTGTATTTCTTCTATATACTTACTAATTTCTTTTTTCCTTTTAAAGGATGAATTGAGGGAGGGAACATATATATATACCTATGGGTGATTGATGTTGATGTTTGGAAGTAAACAACACAACTCTGTAAAGCTATTATCCTTCAATTAAAAAAAGGAAAAAAAAGAATAAAGAAACAAAACAAAAAAGGATGAATTAAGGAAGCCTTAATCATAGGATGCAAATCTGGGGCTCAAGTCTCATGATTATATTCTTACAGTCTTTATTTGGATCCAGAATATTGAAATGGGCTCAAAGAACATGAAATTAAAAAGGTGGAAAGGTGTAGAGAAGGCAAGAAAGCAAATTATTTCTGGCAAAAATTGGGCCTCTGCTGTAATCATCTTCCTGACTGTGGAGGTGTTTTACGCAGGTGGAGTGGGCTTCCTGCTGGAGTAGCTGTGTGTCTTTTCACACGGATCACAGTGGGACATTAACACGCATTATCATAAAATGTCAGAATCTCACCTCTTTCATCCTTGGCTTTCACGAACCTTTCTCCATTCCAGGATATCACGGGCCTCTTGATTTGTATCCAGAATTTTACCGAATTGCTACAGACCCCACCATCCACACAGTCCCCGAAGGCCGGCCTGTCAACGTCTGTGTGGGAAAAGAGTGGCATCGCTTTCCCAGCAGCTTCCTTCTGCCTGAGAAGTAAGTTGCCCTTTAATCCTCAGAGTTTTAAATCAGGGTGTCAGCATTGCAGCACAGAGGGCTGGGAACTTCTGAAGATACTGCGGGTCCTGGGCTCCTGCCAGTGGCTCTTCCTGAGGATTCATTTTTAAATTTTTATAATTAACTCATATTAACCCACTTTTATAAGTGGTTTAGTGGTTTTCTAGGTTTCTAGAGTGGTTTTAGGAAAAACACATTTGTGATCCAGCAATGGTGAATGTTCTCTCCCAGTGCGTGGACCCTGGGAACAGCTATGCCAGAGACCTGTGTGCCACATTCCTCGATGCTGTCTGTTGTTGGATGTGTTTGCATGGGCTCCGAGTTCCTTTGTATCTGCTTCATTTGGACAGCTTCATTCGGACAGAGAAGGGTCCTAGTTAGGGAAAAAGGAAGTCTGGTTAAGATGAGTCATGTGGCTCCACTGGGGACTAGCTGCAGCAGCTTAGCTGGTGGTTGTATCTTTTGCTTGATAAAGGTCCTATATCAGTCATTAATGATTAATTAGAGCTTGATTTTTTTTTTTAATTTTGGCCTTTTTTTATTGGTCTTTCGTTTATGTATTTTCATCCATCTTTGTTCTTTGGCCTGTGTGGGCCTCCCATTGCAGTGGCCTCTCTTGTTGTAGAGCACTGGCTCTGGTCACATGCACTCTAGAGTGCTGGCTTGTAATTGGACACACCAGTCCAGCTGCTCCACGGCACGTGGTATTTTCCCAGGCCAGGGATCAAACCGGCGCCCCTGGCACTGCAAGGTGGACTCTTTACCCACTGGACCACCAGGGAAGCCCTAGAGCTTGTTTTTTAAGTGTTCACTTTAGCCTTTGCCTTTTCCCTCTGAAATAGTTTCTAAAGATACTTCTGAGGCTCACTCAGGAACAAAGTACTTTTCTCACAGTGAGTTCCTACACTTCACTCTTTCCTCTCTTTGCCTGATGAACTGGTTTTCATTTTGAAAGGCCCCTAATCACATGGTCACTGGCAACAAACTTTGATGTTTCTCTGGTTGATGTTATAACCACTGTTGCGAATGTTACTGCTGAGAGCTGGTTGAAATGGGTTGAGAGATCTCATGTTGAAAATTTCTCAATGATTTTGGACTGCCTTGTGCCCTCTGCCCCTGTGATCTCTGGTTAAGGTTTTCGCAGAAATATTTTGTCTCTAAGTGAAATATTTTTCATATGAAATTTTTTATTTTTGCTTGTGTATTTCAAGTACATTTAGCAATATGAGCCCCCTGTGTTTTTATTCATCTTCTTATTTGTGTTTCTGACAGTTGGCAGCTTCAGTTCATTCCATCAGAGTTCAGAGGCCAGTTACCGAAACCTTTTGCAGAGGGACCACTGGCCACCCGGATTGTTCCTACTGACATGAACGACCAGAACCTAGAGGAGCCATCCAGATATGTAAGGGCATTATTCTCCGTTAACTGCTTTGAAAAGAGTTCTACCCTGAGAGTCTATTAGCATACAGAATAGAGCTTTGATGAAATGGGAATTTTTAAAAAAAGTGGTTTATTTAAGGTGAGGGATATAACAACTTTTGTTGAGGAAGTGTGGACAAGTGTCATTTTTATTTTCAAATGACCTACTTTGTTTTCTATGTAAAATATATAATTCGACATATTTTCTAGGCTGAGCTGGAAAATTTCTTTATGTTGAATTCAAACCATTATAAGACACATTCTGCAACTCTTTTTTTTTTTTTTAAGAAATAGATTTTATTTATTTATTTATTTATTTATTTATGGCTATTCTGGGTTTTCACTGCTGCTGCAGGCTCTTCTCTAGTTGCAGGGTGTTGGGGTTACTCTACAGATGAGATGAGCAGGCTTCTTGTTGCAGTGACTTTTCTTGTTGTGGTGACTCTTCTTGTGGAACTCGGGCTCGGGCACATGGGCTTCAGTAGTTGTGGCACATGAGTTCACTAGTCGCAGCTCCGAGGCTCTAGAGCACAGTCTCCATAGTTGTGACTCATGGGCCCAGTTGCTCCACAGCATGTGGGATCCTCCCAGACCAGGGATTGAACCCGTGTCCTCTACATTGGCAGGCAAACTCTCCACCACTGAGCCACCAGGGAAGCCCACATTCTGCAGCTCTTGTTACTCCTTAGTCCATTAACATACTTCCTGGGGAACTTTCAAGTTACCGACAGACCTTTGTCCTATTAGAATATTCAGGTTTTAGCAAGTGGACAGGGAGGGCTGTTCTCAGACGGAGTCTGTGAAGCGGTCTCAGTCAGGCCTGTGCTCTCTGCCCACTCATCTTTACACACTCAGATCCCGTGCGAGTTTTATTTCAGTTCGAGAGGTGACACTCTTCACCATTCGATACCTGTAAAATCATTGACTGTGATAAAGGTGAGAGAAATAAAGATAATGTTCCTGATTCCCAGAGACAGTAAAGGCCTGTTTTGTAAAATTATTAGAAAGCACATTTTGGGGCAACCTGTGTAGGAAACATTTAAGAATTTAAATGTCAAATACAGTTCCCTTATATCATATAGTTTAAGTATGAGATGACAGGACTTCCAGTTCTTGCCTGAAGCAAACCTGCAGCTGCAGCTGGCCATCTGTCTCCCAGATTGGGGCAGCTTAGACTTCGTGGTGGCCCTCAGGGTTTACGAGTAAGAATCTTACTTTGTGAGCTTTAACATATAAGCTATGAATATGGACATCATAAGATACATTTTTGGCTTGGCTCCCTGAGAAGGTAAGTATGTTCTACCAAGTAACTTGTCTTGGAGCTTCTTTCTAACTGAAGCCTCCGGTTCCTGTAACTGAAAATAGTCCTGGGCAGGATAAACAGCTATCTTAGCCATTTTTATTTTAGCTGCAGATGCTCTCTGTGAGAGCAGATGTATAGGGGATCGTCATGGGACACGCGATAGTCCAGAGGGTAGGAGAAGACACTGTGGTGAGGGGAGATATAGTAGATTCAGAGTGATGATGCCACCACTGTGTTTTGGGAAGAGCTAGTATAGGATAATTTAAAAAGAAAGAACATGGACTTTGGAGTCAAGTAGGCCTGGATTCTAAACTCTGTTGCCTACCTGGTGACCTTGGGCAAATTAGTTAACACGTCTGTTTAACTAGTTTCAGTTTCTGTCTGTGAAGTAGGAATAACGATACTTGCTTTTAGAAGGTTAATATGAGATTGAGTATCATCTCTCTCTGTCATATATAGCATAGTGTCTGGTGCACAGGTTTTCCTATAAATATTCTTAATGTGATAATGGTGTATTTGATGGATTAGAGGTAAAGGAGCCCTGGAGATGACTTATAGTCTGCCCGAGTCTATCTCTTCTTCCTTAATTTTATTGTTCCCCAACTTGATTTTTATTTATTACAATCTGTACAGACTCATTGTTGGTTTTTCTGTCCCAGTGACTTTGCTTATCTTGGTGGCGGTATCTAGACTTCGTCTACCTTGTTTTTTTTTTTCTTTATTCTTTAATAAGTATTTCATATTCATTTTTTCATATAAACTGACAATCGTTATTTCCTTTGGGAACTGCTTGTTTGTGTGTTTGCTCTTTTTTTTTTTTGTCTACCTTCTTACACTACCAGAACTCTTCCTCTGAAGCCTTTCCCAGCTATTTAAGTTCATAGTGAGCAGTGTCCTTCTTTAAATTGATCTGTATATCTCATTTAGCCATTTATTTTTGCTGTATTATATTGTTTAAATATTTCTGATGTGTATGTCATATTTTTTGCTATCAGATTGTAAATGCTATGGAAAGAATGGCTGTAGCTGTTTCCTTTGTATTCACCATAGTGGCTAGGATAGTGCTGGATATCTGGTAAATAGCCTGTACATGCTTTCTGACTTGAGGAATGAATATTCATAATGGTTTAGATATGATGCTGGGAGAAAGCTGGCTATAAAACCGGCAGTGCCTCACAGGCACATGAAGAGATGCTCAACAGTGCTAATTATGAGAGAAATGCAAATCAAAACCACAGAGAGATATCATCTCCCACCAGTCAGAATGGCCATCATCAAAAAAGTCTACAAATAATAAATACTGGAGAGGGTATGGAGAAAAGAGCACCCTCCTACACTGTTGGCAGGAATGTAAATTCATACAGCCAGTATGAAAAACAGTACAGAAGTACCTTAAAAAATTAAAAATAGAAATGTCCATATGATCCATAGATTCCATTCCTGGGTACATATCTGGAAAAAACCAAAAATGCTAATTTGAAGAGATACACATACCTCCAGGTTCATAGCAGCATTATTTATAATATCCAAGACATGGATTCAGTCTGTCTCCTGTTTCTTGTCTGAGTGGAAACTAAGAATCACGCATGACCTCCTGCCTTTCTGTATGCTCTTTTACCTGAGTTTAGCAAGAATTAGGAGTTTAGGGTTTTTTTGATTGATTTAAAGGAGCCCCTTATAGTCTGAGTCTATCTCTTCTTCCTTAATTTTATTGTTCCCCAACTTGATTTTTATTTATTACAATCTGTACAGACTCATTGTTGGTTTTTCTGTCCCAGTGACTTTGCTTATCTTGGTGGCGGTATCTAGACTTCGTCTACCTTGTTTTTTTTTTTCTTTATTCTTTAATAAGTATTTCATATTCATTTTTTCATATAAACTGACAATCGTTATTTCCTTTGGGAACTGCTTGTTTGTGTGTTTGCTCTTTTTTTTTTTTGTCTACCTTCTTACACTACCAGAACTCTTCCTCTGAAGCCTTTCCCAGCTATTTAAGTTCATAGTGAGCAGTGTCCTTCTTTAAATTGATCTGTATATCTCATTTAGCCATTTATTTTTGCTGTATTATATTGTTTAAATATTTCTGATGTGTATGTCATATTTTTTGCTATCAGATTGTAAATGCTATGGAAAGAATGGCTGTAGCTGTTTCCTTTGTATTCACCATAGTGGCTAGGATAGTGCTGGATATCTGGTAAATAGCCTGTACATGCTTTCTGACTTGAGGAATGAATATTCATAATGGTTTAGATATGATGCTGGGAGAAAGCTGGCTATAAAACCGGCAGTGCCTCACAGGCACATGAAGAGATGCTCAACAGTGCTAATTATGAGAGAAATGCAAATCAAAACCACAGAGAGATATCATCTCCCACCAGTCAGAATGGCCATCATCAAAAAAGTCTACAAATAATAAATACTGGAGAGGGTATGGAGAAAAGAGCACCCTCCTACACTGTTGGCAGGAATGTAAATTCATACAGCCAGTATGAAAAACAGTACAGAAGTACCTTAAAAAATTAAAAATAGAAATGTCCATATGATCCATAGATTCCATTCCTGGGTACATATCTGGAAAAAACCAAAAATGCTAATTTGAAGAGATACACATACCTCCAGGTTCATAGCAGCATTATTTATAATATCCAAGACATGGATTCAGTCTGTCTCCTGTTTCTTGTCTGAGTGGAAACTAAGAATCACGCATGACCTCCTGCCTTTCTGTATGCTCTTTTACCTGAGTTTAGCAAGAATTAGGAGTGAGTGTTTGTAAAGGCTCTGTGGTTTCTGCTATATGGTAACAATTATATTGCAGCAATTAATTTTTTTGCTGTATATTCTTTTCATGATAGATATTGAGTAGCTGTTGAATATCCCATTATTGAACGGGTGGCAGTATTCAAAGTACCTGCCAGGATTTTCTGTCAGAATCAAGGTCTGAATTTAGAGGATACATTCAATGTCTTCTGTATTTCCTGACAAATCCAAATTTTGGTTCACTATTTCAAGATGAATGATAGCATTCTGATTCCAAATCTGGTATCTGATTTGGAAACTACTTAGTCCATGGATAGAGTTTGGAATGAAAAAGAATATGTGTTCAGGAGGGCGTTTAATACTTTAAAGATAAAGACTTTTCTCTGACTTTGACTTAATGCTTAAACAGATGTTCAGGACGCCTGTCCATCTGTTACTATTGAAAAAATAAAACTGATCATTGATGAATTTTTTCCCCAAATAGCAAATATCGTCAATTCTGCTGTAACATGATATATGATTGCTAATGATAATTGTATGGAAAACCACAAAGTTTGTGGGGAAAACAGAGTTAAGGACACAGTACTCACAAGCTTTGTCAGTGACATATGAAAGAGGTTTGTTGTTCAGTTGCTAAGTGGTGTCCAACTCTTGTGACCCCATGGACTGTAGCATGCCAGACACCTCTGTTAGAGTTTGCTCAAACTCATGCCTGTTGAATTGGTGATGCTATCTAACCATTTTATCCTCTGCTGCCCCTTTCTCTTTCACCTTTAGTCGTTCCCAGCATAAGGGTCTTTTCCATTGAATCGGCTCTGCACATCAGGTAGTCAGAGGATTAGAGCTTCAGCTTCTGCGTCAATCTTTCCAGTGAATATTGAGGGTTGATTTCCTGTAGAATTTACTGGTTTGATCTCCTTTCAGTCCAAGGGGTCTCTCAAGAGTCTTTTCCCATATACCACAATTTGAAAGCATCAGTTCCTCTGGTGCTCAGCCTTATATGGTCCAGTTCTCACATTATTTATAATATCCAAGACATGGATTCAGTCTGTCTCCTGTTTCTTGTCTGAGTGGAAACTAAGAATCACATGACCTCCTGCCTTTCTGTATGCTCTTTTACCTGAGTTTAGCAAGAATTAGGAGTGAGTGTTTGTAAAGGCTCTGTGGTTTCTGCTATATGGTAACAATTATATTGCAGCAATTAATTTTTTTGCTGTATATTCTTTTCATGATAGATATTGAGTAGCTGTTGAATATCCCATTATTGAACGGGTGGCAGTATTCAAAGTACCTGCCAGGATTTTCTGTCAGAATCAAGGTCTGAATTTAGAGGATACATTCAATGTCTTCTGTATTTCCTGACAAATCCAAATTTTGGTTCACTATTTCAAGATGAATGATAGCATTCTGATTCCAAATCTGGTATCTGATTTGGAAACTACTTAGTCCATGGATAGAGTTTGGAATGAAAAAGAATATGTGTTCAGGAGGGCGTTTAATACTTTAAAGATAAAGACTTTTCTCTGACTTTGACTTAATGCTTAAACAGATGTTCAGGACGCCTGTCCATCTGTTACTATTGAAAAAATAAAACTGATCATTGATGAATTTTTTCCCCAAATAGCAAATATCGTCAATTCTGCTGTAACATGATATATGATTGCTAATGATAATTGTATGGAAAACCACAAAGTTTGTGGGGAAAACAGAGTTAAGGACACAGTACTCACAAGCTTTGTCAGTGACATATGAAAGAGGTTTGTTGTTCAGTTGCTAAGTGGTGTCCAACTCTTGTGACCCCATGGACTGTAGCATGCCAGACACCTCTGTTAGAGTTTGCTCAAACTCATGCCTGTTGAATTGGTGATGCTATCTAACCATTTTATCCTCTGCTGCCCCTTTCTCTTTCACCTTTAGTCGTTCCCAGCATAAGGGTCTTTTCCATTGAATCGGCTCTGCACATCAGGTAGTCAGAGGATTAGAGCTTCAGCTTCTGCGTCAATCTTTCCAGTGAATATTGAGGGTTGATTTCCTGTAGAATTTACTGGTTTGATCTCCTTTCAGTCCAAGGGGTCTCTCAAGAGTCTTTTCCCATATACCACAATTTGAAAGCATCAGTTCCTCTGGTGCTCAGCCTTATATGGTCCAGTTCTCACATCTGTACATGACTACTGGAAAAACCATAGCTTTGACTATATGGACCTTTGTTGGCAAAGTGATGTCTTTACTTTTTAATATGGGATCTAGGTTTGTTGTAGCTTTCCTTCCAAGGAGTAAGCATCTTTTAATCACATAACTGCAGTCACCATCCACAGTGACTTTGGAGCCCAGGAACATAAAATCTGTCACTGCTTCCACTTTTTCCCCTTCTGTTTATCATGAAGTGATGAGACCAGATGCCATGATCTTAGTTTTTTGAATGTAGAATTTCAAGCCAACTTTTTCACTCTTCTCTTTCACCCTCATCAAGAGGCTCTCTAGTTCCTCTTCCCTTTCTGCCATTGTTGTTTGGTCACAAAGTCACATCTTACTCTTTTACAACCCCGTGGACTGTAGCCAGGTTCCTCTGTACATGGGATTTCCCAGGTAAGAATATGAGAGTGCGTTGCCCTTTTCATCTCCAGGGGATCTTCTCTGACCTAGGGACTGAACTCATGTCTCCTGCATCGGCAGGAGGATTCTTTATCACTGAGTCACCAGGGAAACCCTTTTCTGCCATTAGAGTGGTATCACCTGCATATATGAGGGCTGTTGATATTTTTCTGGGCAGTCTTGGTTCCAGCTTGTGATTAATCGGCCCAGCATTTTGCATGATGTACTCTGCATAGGGAGACAATATACTGCCTTGTCGTATTCTGTTCCCAGTTTTGAACCAGTCATTTGTTCTGTGTCCCATTCTAGCTGTTGCTTCATGACCCACATACAGGTTTTCTCAGGAGACAGGTTAGGTGATCTGGTATTCCCATCTTTTTAAGAATTTTCCACAGTTTCTTGTGGTGGCTTTAGCATACGAAGAAGTAGATATTTTTCGGGAATTTTTTTGCCTTCTCTATGATCCAATGGAGATTGGCAGTTTGATCTCTGGTTCCTCTGCCTTTTCTAAACCCAGCTTGTACATCTGGAAATTCTCAGTTTACACACTGCTGAGACTTAGCTTGAAGGATTTTGAGCATAACCCTGCTAGCATGTGAAATGAATGCATTTGTGTGGCAGTTTAACCATTCTGTGGCACTGTTCTTCTTTGGGATTGGAATGACAACTGACCTTTTCCAGTACTGAGGCCACTGCTGAGTTTTCCAAATTTGCTGACATACTGAGTGCAGCACTTTAATGGAATCATCTTTTAGGATTTGAAATAGCTCAGCTAGAATTCCATCACTTCCACTAGCTTTGTTCGTATAACAACCTAATAAGAACAGTAGCATAATTTTATATGTGTTAAATGGCTAAAAATATATAAAAGCTACAAAAATATTTTACCTTGAAGTTTACCTTGAAGGAGACCTCATGCTTTCTTCTTGAAGTGACATTGGGAGGGCTGTAGCTTGTGAAGGAAGGCTTATCAGAAATACAACAAAAAATTGTAATGCTAAATGTGGGTGATATGGTTGGGTGTGGCTCATAACATTCAGTGAACTGAAGAAGCTGGGAGATATTTGGCTGTGGGCTTGTATGCACTTTGTATATACCTGTGCTGATGGGTTCAATTGGGCACAGTTTTCTAGAGTTACCTATTTTTCTTGTGGATTGAATGACACAAGAGTAAATGTGAAAATTGAATTGTGCTCACAGTGTTCAGTTGCATTGGAACAAATTTGCATTTTCCAAATGAGTGTTATAACAGAACTGATTGTATATTCTTTTTCTTTTTGTCTCTGCTTTTACCATTTAACCAGTAAAAAGAATTATGGTTTTGGAAAGGAACTTAAGGTATAAAATTTATAATCTTTTCATTTTATGGGTGAAAGAACTGAGGCTCAAGAGAGGTTGCAAGCTGACAAAGGTTAGTCCTAGGATAAAAGCTTGGTTTCAAGATTCTCCAGTTTTATTTTCATGCCTCCTCTTCCATCCAGAGTCACTTTATGCCATATGATGTGTCCCTCGAGTGTATGTATTCACTCAGTGGTTAATTGTTCTTTCATGTAAAAGGGCTGAATAGACATTAAGTGGTTGAACATTACTTTTTTTTTTTGGCCACTTCTATTGGTCTTTCTTTTATTAATTTTTGTCTGTCTTTGTTCTTTGGCCTCTCTGGGCCTCCCATCGCAGTGGCCTCTCTCGCTGCAGAGCACCGGCTCTGGGCGCATGCACTCCAGAGCTCCGGCTTGGTAGTTGGACACTATTGGTCCAGCCGCTTTGCGGCATGTGGGATCTTCCCAGGCCAGGAAACGAACCAGCGCCCCCTGCACTGCAAGGCGGTGTCCTTAACTGCTAGACCACCAGGGAATCCCAACAGTACTTTTTTAACAAGTTATTTTTCATTTCTAGAGCTCTGTTACATGTATGTCAGGTACTTTATATAGCTATTATTGCATCTGTCAATGAAAAGGAATGATCAGAGCCCACTCCGCTTTTTTCTCCCTTCTTTTTCTCTCTCTTTTAGTCATTTCTCCTACTCTTATTCGAAGCCCTTATTTGAGGAGAAAATTAATTGCCCTATAGATATCCTTGCTAAATGTTATTAGCTTTTAGTGGCAGAGCAAGCAGATTAAAACTGCTGTAATATGTGCAGTCGAGTAAATTTGGAATCTACTCTAAATTTAGCTAAGGCTGTTCAAGATGCTTCTTTAAAATTAATTCACTAGTATCTGTTGTGTCGGCATTTAGAAATGAAGTGATGTTTTCATGATCTTTAGTGATTGAATGACCCAAAGTTTATCTGTGAGTTTACATTTTTGTGGTAGGAAGTAAAATTTTTACTTGTGAATTTGCATTTTCCAAATGAGTGTTATAACAGAACTGATTGTATATTCTTTTTCTTTTTGTCTCTGCTTTTACCATTTAACCAGTAAAAAGAATTATGGTTTTGGAAAGGAACTTAAGGTATAAAATTTATAATCTTTTCATTTTATGGGTGAAAGAACTGAGGCTCAAGAGAGGTTGCAAGCTGACAAAGGTTAGTCCTAGGATAAAAGCTTGGTTTCAAGATTCTCCAGTTTTATTTTCATGCCTCCTCTTCCATCCAGAGTCACTTTATGCCATATGATGTGTCCCTCGAGTGTATGTATTCACTCAGTGGTTAATTGTTCTTTCATGTAAAAGGGCTGAATAGACATTAAGTGGTTGAACATTACTTTTTTTTTTTGGCCACTTCTATTGGTCTTTCTTTTATTAATTTTTGTCTGTCTTTGTTCTTTGGCCTCTCTGGGCCTCCCATCGCAGTGGCCTCTCTCGCTGCAGAGCACCGGCTCTGGGCGCATGCACTCCAGAGCTCCGGCTTGGTAGTTGGACACTATTGGTCCAGCCGCTTTGCGGCATGTGGGATCTTCCCAGGCCAGGAAACGAACCAGCGCCCCCTGCACTGCAAGGCGGTGTCCTTAACTGCTAGACCACCAGGGAATCCCAACAGTACTTTTTTAACAAGTTATTTTTCATTTCTAGAGCTCTGTTACATGTATGTCAGGTACTTTATATAGCTATTATTGCATCTGTCAATGAAAAGGAATGATCAGAGCCCACTCCGCTTTTTTCTCCCTTCTTTTTCTCTCTCTTTTAGTCATTTCTCCTACTCTTATTCGAAGCCCTTATTTGAGGAGAAAATTAATTGCCCTATAGATATCCTTGCTAAATGTTATTAGCTTTTAGTGGCAGAGCAAGCAGATTAAAACTGCTGTAATATGTGCAGTCGAGTAAATTTGGAATCTACTCTAAATTTAGCTAAGGCTGTTCAAGATGCTTCTTTAAAATTAATTCACTAGTATCTGTTGTGTCGGCATTTAGAAATGAAGTGATGTTTTCATGATCTTTAGTGATTGAATGACCCAAAGTTTATCTGTGAGTTTACATTTTTGTGGTAGGAAGTAAAATTTTTACTTGTGAATTTAAAGACTCAATCAATAAATATATATTTGGCAAGGCCTTATGGGAGGCAATAAAACTATAAGTCCGCACCTCTGGATGACAACTACTTTTTAAAATTTGATTTTAGTGTATATAAAAGAAATAAAAATCTAGAAAGACATTTGAAATCTTTCCCTGTCATATGTTTTCTTCTAGGCCCCAGTGTTCCTATTTCAAAAAAAAGTGGAAGTTGGCTATCATAGGATTGTATTGATGCCTGGCGAAATGATGTAGTGGCTTGAGCACTGGGCTAGGAGTCAAGAGAACCTATGATTCTTTTCTGGAATTCAGTGAAGTGTCTTATATGATTTCATGAGTTTCTAAGACCCTTGAAATAGCTTTGCATCTTTAATTTGCTGTAGCTACACCTGACATCAGATGCAGTGTTTAGATTTCAGCTTGTCCCGTTACCTGTATTCTAATCAGATATTTCATGTTAGCAAATTTTATCTGGAAACATGGCTTCTGGGCCATGTAACCTGATGACCAGAAGAGATGAGACTTGAAGCCTATGTAATGTTCAGACCTCCGAGAAGTTTCAGCCTCCCAGGAGAAACTGGGACAAATGCCTTTGCTGATTCCCTCAAGACTCGGGTCATGAGGACAGCAACTGACAGTGTGTCGTCAGTCATAGCACTTTGGCAAACATCTCGCGTGCAAGATGTTCTTTATGACATCTTGCCCTCAGAGCTTTTCCTTGGGCTCATGAGGAAATTACTGCCTTATTCTTTCAGACTCTATCTTGAGTCTTTATTCATCATTCCCATGTCTGCACTGCATACCCTGCAAGAATCTGTCATGCTACCCAAGTGTGATGTTTGACAGTTGAGAAGACATGGCTGTAGACTTTATCTCTGGAAAAATCTCTGTAACAGCTGTTGAGGAAAAGTTGTGAGAATGTTTCTCATTGCCCAGTCCCCTTGGCCCACTACTCCCCCGCAACGAAAACTGCACAGCTTTGATTATTGATATCTTAGCCACTGACTCTGGCCTTTTCTTTTTAGAGTCTGAGGCTTTTTGTGTTTTTGTTTTTGTGTGTTTTTTTTTTGGCCACTTCTATTGATCTTTCATTTATTTATCTTTGTGCTTTGGCCTATATGGGCCTCGCAATGAAGTGGCCTCTCTCGCTGCAGAGCACCGGCTCTGGGCACATGCACGCCAGAGCTCCGGCTCAGTAGTTGGACACATCAGTCTGGCTGCTCCACGGCACATGGGATCTTCCCAGGCCAGGGATCGAACCGGCGCCCGTTGTACTGCAAGGCAGTGTCCTTACCCACTGGACCACCAGGGAAGCCCTAATTTTGGCCTCTTTTATTGTTTTTTGTTTTTTATTTACTTTCATCCACTTTTATTCTTTGATCTGTGTGGGCCTCCCATCTGAGTGGCCTCTTGCTGCAGAGCACTGCTCTTGGCGCATGCACACTAGAGCTCTGGCTCGTAATTGGACACACCATCCAGCTTCACTGCATGTGGGATCTTCCCGGGCCAGGGATTGGACCAGTGCCCCTTGCTCTGCAAGACAGACTCTTTATCCAAGGGACCACCAGGGAAGCCTGAGTCTGTGTTTTTGTTTACATCTGAGGTAGCATTCAGTTGTCATCCTGAATAGGTAACATCCTTACCTTTTCCTTGATAAGATGTAAACAATGCAATACTATTAATAAATTCATTTGAATTCCCCTCCTACCACCTTTTCTTTTTTGTTTGGTTTAGAAGTGTGGTTTTTTCCTTCTTCAAAGCTTCCAGTGGGTTGTTAGAAACTGAAAGAAGTCACATTTCTTTCAAAATGAGTCTTAAGTGCTTGTATTTTACGAAAATTTAAACTAAGGCATATTTTTAGCTTCGACAGCTGGTTGATATGTAGCCTGTGACTAATGAAATGAAACACATTTTTGTTTCACCATCATGTGTTAATGTCACCCTACAATTTTGTTATTTTTGATGCAAGAAAGAATGATTAAGTCTGAAAAAAACAAAAAAACGAGCTCTTTGGCTACAAATCTAGCCTTTTGATTTTTGAATTATAGATGATGTGGTATGGAGTGCGGTCTCAGATTGTGCACTGAGATACTGATAAAATCGAGAGAAGAAACTATTCTTTCGGATTCTCCTTGCCCCAAGGGGCAGTCGTCGCTTGTTGTTACCAGTGGTTCAAACTGAGACATCTCCAACTACAGATAGTCACAATAAATAGTATACATAGCATGATCCAGATTTTATGAAGAAATATCTTTATCTCCAAAGGAGAAAGCCCAGAACATAAACAAATAGGTTGACATTGGTTTTCTTTGGGTGGTAGGATTACAGGTGATCTTTACAATGCGTTTAAAAAATATTTTGTTAAAAAAATCGTATTTTCCTGTCATAATTAAAAAATGACCATAATATAGGGGCTATATAGATATCAAATCTTTGAAACTACCAAGATCTCTGGTAGGCTTTACAAACAAAAATTGGCGTGCAGTCAACTGGTGTTAGGTTTTTGTCTTTGAACACAAGAACCATCACCTCCAAATTGGAAGAGAGATTTTGCTAAGTGTTGTTTACCTCGTAGCCTTCTGGCTTCTTAAGTCATTTCAGTCACTGTATCTAAGCCTACTTTTGCTGCTCTTTCTGCAAACTACATCTAGATTGCTTCTAAGAAATAGATTTGGTTTACCCATGGAAGCTATGAGGAAAACATTTTTAAAAAAAACCTTTTTCTTTTTTTAAAATCATTCATATTTATTTGGTTCCACTGAGTCTTAGTTGTGGCATGTGGGATCTAGTTCCCTGACCAGGGATCGAACCCAGGCCCCCTTCATTAGGAACACAGAGTCTTAACCACTGGACCACCAGGGAAGTCCCCAGGAAAACATTTTTTAAAAAACTTAAAACTAAAAGAGGATGCTGCTGTGGCAAAGAAATTATGACTTATATGTTCAGTTCTTCCAGACAGGAGGAGACTTAAAGAAATGTATTTTTCTACAGAAATGTAACTAAATAATTTGATTATTAGGCTTGGACAAAAGACTGTGTCCATCCAGTAAGTCTGAGAGACCATCTGCAGGTAGGTACATCCTAAGCCGTCCTGGATCACAGGCTTAAAAAGATGATGATGGGGCTTCCCTAGTGGTCCAGTGGGTAAGGACACTGCCTTGCAGTGCAAGGGATGCTGGTTCGATCAGTGGCCAGGGAAGATCCCTCGTGCCGCGGAGCGGCTGGACCGATGTGTCCAACTACCCAGCCGGAGCTCTGGCGCGCATGCGCCCAGAGCCGGTGCTCTGCAGCGAGAGAGGCCACTGCGATGGGAGGCCCACACAGGCCAAAACACAAAGATAAATAGATGAAAGATCAATAGAAATGGCCAAAAAAAAAAAAAGACAATGATGTGTAAATCTTACTAGCACAGTAACAGTTCTCTCTAATCCTTTGTCATCTTTTTATTCTTGATTATTGTTAGATGTTTCTCATGTTCCTTTGTTTATTTACTCATTATTTAACGCCTTATTGTTCTAGATTATGTGCTAAAGATTCCAAAGTGACAAAAGCTGAGTTGCCTGTCATTGATGAAAAATTCTGATTAAAAAAGGAAAGAAAAAGTTTATGGGGATTAAAAGGAATTTAGAAAACAATGTAAGAAGCAGGAAAAAGTGTTAAGCTTTTGTAATCAGTGTTTTCTGATGGGTTAAAGAATAGGTTTGGGGATGATAAAACAAAAACATATATTTTGAAAAGGTAATAATAAGAACTCCTGGAAATTAAAAATAAGGTAATAGAGATTTTTAAAATCAGTAGCATGATTAGAGGACAAAGTTGAAGAAATCTTCCATACAGTAACAATACAAAAACAAAACAGAAGAATGAAGAGATAGAAAATAAGAAAAGGAAAGAAGATCAGAGAATCCAACATCTAGCTAATAGGAAGTCCAAAAGAGAGAACAAGTGAAATGGAGAAAAGAAAATTGCCAAAGATAATAGTGAGAAAATTGCCCAAGAACTGAAAGACATTGCTTTTAAAAATTGAAAGAGCCCATAAAGTATACATAAAATGATGATGAGAAATGATTCATACATAGATCTACTAAGCACCAAAAAAAGTTAGTGTACTATTATTATTTAATAATTGAAAAATCAATAGCTACCAGAAAATAAACATTGGAAGAGTTGTGAGTTACTGCCTCAGGGAAATGAGATCAGGGAATGAGAATATACTGATGTTTTTCATAATAAACTTCTTGTACTATGTTAGCTTTGAACTATGCACATACGTTACTCTAATAGACCTAAAGATGAATTTAGAAAAACTCATCAATCTTCCCCTCAGAGTTAAGTGGGAGAGACAGTTCTAAATATATTATTCAACAGTGTAATGAGTGCCCTAGTCTGCTGTGGGAACACAAAGTGGGAAGCTATTTGGGGGCAGCTTCACATGGGAGGTGACAGAGGGGCTGGCTCCTACAGGAGGATTAATAGTTCCCTGGAGGAGAAGGAAAATGAACATGTCCAAAAAAAAAAGACAATGATGTGTAAATCTTACTAGCACAGTAACAGTTCTCTCTAATCCTTTGTCATCTTTTTATTCTTGATTATTGTTAGATGTTTCTCATGTTCCTTTGTTTATTTACTCATTATTTAACGCCTTATTGTTCTAGATTATGTGCTAAAGATTCCAAAGTGACAAAAGCTGAGTTGCCTGTCATTGATGAAAAATTCTGATTAAAAAAGGAAAGAAAAAGTTTATGGGGATTAAAAGGAATTTAGAAAACAATGTAAGAAGCAGGAAAAAGTGTTAAGCTTTTGTAATCAGTGTTTTCTGATGGGTTAAAGAATAGGTTTGGGGATGATAAAACAAAAACATATATTTTGAAAAGGTAATAATAAGAACTCCTGGAAATTAAAAATAAGGTAATAGAGATTTTTAAAATCAGTAGCATGATTAGAGGACAAAGTTGAAGAAATCTTCCATACAGTAACAATACAAAAACAAAACAGAAGAATGAAGAGATAGAAAATAAGAAAAGGAAAGAAGATCAGAGAATCCAACATCTAGCTAATAGGAAGTCCAGAGAGAGAGAACAAGTGAAATGGAGAAAAGAAAATTGCCAAAGATAATAGTGAGAAAATTGCCCAAGAACTGAAAGACATTGCTTTTAAAAATTGAAAGAGCCCATAAAGTATACATAAAATGATGATGAGAAATGATTCATACATAGATCTACTAAGCACCAAAAAAAGTTAGTGTACTATTATTATTTAATAATTGAAAAATCAATAGCTACCAGAAAATAAACATTGGAAGAGTTGTGAGTTACTGCCTCAGGGAAATGAGATCAGGGAATGAGAATATACTGATGTTTTTCATAATAAACTTCTTGTACTATGTTAGCTTTGAACTATGCACATACGTTACTCTAATAGACCTAAAGATGAATTTAGAAAAACTCATCAATCTTCCCCTCAGAGTTAAGTGGGAGAGACAGTTCTAAATATATTATTCAACAGTGTAATGAGTGCCCTAGTCTGCTGTGGGAACACAAAGTGGGAAGCTATTTGGGGGCAGCTTCACATGGGAGGTGACAGAGGGGCTGGCTCCTACAGGAGGATTAATAGTTCCCTGGAGGAGAAGGAAAATGAACATGTCCATCAAAGGGAATAGCATGTGTAAAGCCTTGAAGTATGAAAAAGCATTAAGTGTTTGTTGTTCAGTCTTTCAGTTGTGTCTAACTCTGCGATCATGTACTACAGCACACCAGGTCACCCTGTCCCTCACCATCTCCTGGAATTTGCCCAAGTTTTTCATCGGTGATGCCAACCAACCATCTTATCCTCTGACGCCCTCTTCTCCTTCTGCCCTCAATCTTTCCCAGCATCAGACTTTTCTAATAAGTCATCTGTTAGCACTGGATGACTAAAATACTGGAGCCTCGGCTTCAGCATCAGTTCCTCCAATGAATATCCAAGGTTGATTTCCCTTAAGATTGTCTGGTTTGATCTCCTTAATGCCCAAGGGACTTTCAGGAGCCTTCTCCAGCACCACAGTTCAAAGGCATCAATTCTTGGGTGTTCTTCGTGCTGTATGGTCCAGCACTCACAACTGTACCTGACCACTGGAAAGACCATAGCCTTGACTATATGAACCTTTGTTGGCAGAGTAATGTCTGCTCTTCAACACACTGTCTACGGTTACAGGTCTTGTTTACTATTACAGGTCTTATTTTTGCTGACTGTATAGGGTTTCTACATCTTCATCTACAAAGAATGTAATCAGTTTGATTTTGGTGTTGACCATTTGGTGATGTCCATGTGTAAAGTCGTCTCTTTTGTTGTTAAAAAAGGGTATTTGCTATGACTAGTGCTTTCTCTTGGCAGAATTCAGTTAGCCTTTGCCCTTTGTCTCATTTTGTTCTACAAGGCCAAACCTGCCTGTTAACTCCAGGTACGTCTTTAGGGGGAAATAGATGGTTTGAAGTTTCTAGATTTTCAGTAATTGGGCAGCGCATTTTTTATTTCTTACTTGTTTCATTTATTCTCATTATTTATGTGTGTGACTGTGTTCTCTGATAATTAGACACTTACTTAAGGACGGGAATTCATGTACCTCCAGAGTACCTCTCTTAGGGTTTATACATAGCACATAAGTTAAAAATCTAACTAAAATAGCCCTTCATTTAGTCTTCTTGAACTCAAGAGAGGCTTCCTCAGACCCTGGTAATAGTAGACATTTAGACTACCTAGGATCCAAGCAGCTTCACTCTTCAAGGTGTGGGTACACTTCAGTTAGCCTACAAGGTTACACGCTTCTGGAGGGCAGGGGTCACGTCCTTTCCACGATGGTCTCACTCCATGGCCCAGCGTTGGCAGAGGGTAATTGAATGAGCCTCTTCAGTATTTATTAACAGATGCCAGACTGAAAGAAAGAAATGTTTCTGCTTCCTCCTCTTTTAATAATGAGATCCTTAAATGACTAAACACCCTGACTTCTGTAATGGTCTCTGCTTACCTTTAGTAAGGAATAGAGCTAAATAGGTTTATATTATCTACCAAGATGCCAACTCACTAAGAAGATTCGTATTATAAATTATGGCATTAACTGTAAGATTAGTTAGCAGTTTATATTTTAGAAAACAGGTTTGATATTTCCTTTTGATTAATACTGTTTCTATTATTTCTCTTTCAAGTCTCATCAACATATTCATTCTCTCCATTTCTACTCTCATGTTAAAGGATTTTCATGAGTTTTTGGTGTTCAGTTGAGATTATTTGGTTGGTTTTTGAGAAAGATATACCCTTCTCCTATAGGTACTATAGACTGTAAGTTCAGTCTCATATACCATCTCCCCAGATCCTGAGGCTCTTTGCTGCTTTATTTTCATTTTAAAAAGCTTTTTATTTTGAAATAACTACAGACTCACAGGAAGTTACAAGGATATTAATAGTACGGAGAAGGGTACATGTACCCTTCATGCAGTTTCCCCCAGTGCACTTGTAGTATAATTCCAAAGCCAGGAAGTTGGCATTAGTATGGTTCTGTGCCATTTTATCACATGTGTAGATTCATGGAACACCACTGCAGTCAGAGGCAGCGCGGCTCCATTGCCCAGAGGTCATCTTTGTCCTGCTCCGTAATAGTCGCAGCCCACCTCTGCTGTCACTGACCCCTGGCAGCTGCTGATTGATCTCCATATCTATCATTTTGTTAGTTTGAGAATTTTTTATAAATGGAATTACATAGTGTATTACCTTGAAAATTATCTTTTTTACCTCAGCATAATGCTCTTGAGATCCACGCAAACTGTATCAGTCCTTTGGTCTTTATATCTGAACAGTATTTGATGCTATCGATAAATACAGTTTAACCATTTACCTATTCAAAGATATTCTCGTTTCCAATTTTTGACTCTTACAAATAAAGCTGTTATACATCTTTGTGTACAGGTTTCTATGTGGATATACATTTTAATTTCTCTGGGATAGATGCCCAGGATTGCGATTGCTGGCTCATATGGTAGGTATGATATATGTTTAGTTTCTTCAGAAACTGACAAGCTGTTTTCCAGATTGGCTGTACCAGTTCAAGTGATGTGTAGAAATCTTACCTTCCTTTGCATTCCTTTACTTTCCTCTGTTTATAATTATGGTAAATACTTCCTCTACATATATTGAGAACAACATCAGAGCATGTTGCTTCTACCTCTAAACATAATTTAGAAAATGCAAGAGAAGGAAAATCTATTATTTTTATCCATATCCTTGCTCTTTCTGTTCTTTCTTGCTTCCTATTCTTACATGATTTCTTCTCTTATCATCTTCATTCTGTTTCATGAATTTCTGTAGCCATTCTTTCAGGCTAAGTCTGCCAGCAATATATTTTCTTGGGTTTCCTTCATCTAGGAATGCCTTTTTTTTTTAATTAATGTGCACTTGATTTACAATGTTGTGTTAGTTTCAGGTATACAGCAGAGTGATTCAGTTATTCATATGTGTGTGTGTGTGTGTGTGTGTGTGTGTGTGTATTTCAGATTCTTTTCCACTATAAATTATTACAAGACATAGAACATAGTTCCCTGTTCTATATAATAGGCCCTGGTTGTTTATCTGTTTTATATATAGTAGTGTGTATCTGTTAATCCTGGTCTCCTAATTTATCCATCCTTACCCTTTCCCTTTTGATAACGATAGGTTTGTTTTCAGTGTCTACGAGTCTGTTCCAGTTTTGTAAATTCATATGTAAGTGATACTATATGATTGTTTGTCTTTGTCTGACTTGCTTCATGTACTTTGCTTCTGCTTGTGCTAACTGTATCCAGCTCTGTGTGACCCCATGGACTGCAGCCTGCCAGGTTCTTTTGTCTGTGTGATTTCCCAGGCAGGAATACTGGAATGGGTTGCCATTTCCTTCTCTAGGGGATCTTCCCAACCAGGGAACGAACCTATATTTCCTGCATTGGCAGGTGGATTCTTTACCATTGAGTCACGAGGGAAGCCTGTAGGCCCATTCATGTTGCTACAAATGGCATTACTTCATTCTTTTTATGGCTGAGTAATATACCATCGAACGTATATAAATACAGCACATTCTCTTTATTCATTCATCTGTCAGTGGGCATTTAGGTTGCTTCCATGTCTTGACTATTATAAATAGTGCTGCTATGAACATTGGGGTACATGTGTCTTTTTCCAGATTATATGCCCAGTAGTGACACTGCTGAATCCTGTGGCAATTCTGTTGTTAGTTTTTTGAGGAGCCTCTATACTGTTTTGAGGAGCCTCTATACTGTTCTCCATAGTGGGTATATCGGTCTACATTTCCACCAACAGTGTAGGAGAGTTCCCTTTTCTCCACACCCTCTCCAGCATTTATTATTTGTAGACTTCTTTTATTTTTAAAATTTTGGCCTCTTTTATTGTTGTTTTTATTTTTCATCTGGCTCTATTTCTTGGCCTGTGTGGGCCTCCCATTGCAGTGGCTTCTCTCACTGCAGAGCACCAGCTCTGGGCTCATGTGCTCCTGAGCGCTGACTTGTAATTGGACACACCGGTTCAGCCATTCCGTGGCATGTGGAATCCAGGCCAGGGATCAAACCATCACTCCCTGCAGTGCAAGGCGGACTCTTTACCCACTGGACCACCAGGGAAGCCCTATTTGTAGACATTTTGATGATGGTCATTTTGATCATTGTGCATCAGGAATTTTTTTTTTCTTTTAGGTAAGAAACAGATTTATTCAGATTCAGAGAAAGCACACTCCACAGACAGAGTGTGGGCCATCGTAGAGTGAATCCAGCGGCCAGGAAATTTTTAAATTTCCCCTTGATACAGAATTCTGGGTTGACAGTTTTTTTCATTTAACACTTGAAAAATGTGTCTCTCTCTTTGGCTTCCATGTTTTCTGATGAGAAATCTGCTGTCACCTTAATTGTTTCTCCCCTGTAGTTGAGAGGCTATTTTTCTCTGGCTGCTTTCAAGAGGTTTTCTTTGTTTGGAATTTTCAGAAGTTGAATTCTGATGTGTCCTAGTGGGTATGTCTTTGAGTTTAGTCTGGGATTCGCTCAACTTTTTGATTCCATAAGTTTAAGTGCCTTGCCAAATTTTGGGGAAATTGTGACCATTGTTTTAGTGCTACCCTCTTTTTTGTCTCCTTCTGGGGCTCAGTGATGTGAGTATTAGATCTTCTGTTACAGTTTCACAGGCTCCTGAAACTCTTCTCCCTTTTCCCTCCTCTAGTCCTGTTTGTTTCTGTTAATTCCCATATCGTATAATTTTGTGCCTCTGTTTTCCAGTTCACGGATTCTTTCTTCTGATTCCTCTGTTGTGCTGTTTAGCACATGCACTGAGCTTTTAATTTCAGTTCTTGTCCTTTTTGTTTCTAAAATTTCCGTTTGGTTGGTCTTCACTTCCTCTGTTTCTTTGGTGAAGCTTTCTGTTTCTTTGCCATGACTTTCTGTTCGTTTCTTATTGTGATTGCTTATTGAAGCATCGTTATCACAGTGGCTTTAAAATCTTTGTACTTTTAACGTCTCTGTCATTTCTGTGTTGGAGTTTGTTTTTTGTCATTTGTCATGTCATGAGATCTTCCTTACATTGAAACCCAGATATTTTGAGTACTATGAGACTCTGGATCTTATATGTAAAGCTTCTGTTTTAACCAGCCTTCTCTGAGCCTACTGTGATGGGAGAAAGGGAGTGTGGCCTTGTAACTGCCAGATGGGGACAGAAGTCTGGATTCCCTGCTTGGCCTCCACTGATACCAGGGGCTGGACAGGGGTGTTTGTTTCTGCCGGATGGCAGCAGGAGTTCAGGCTCTCTGCTGGGTTTCTGTTGATACCACCTTGGCTGAGAGGGCTAGGGTGCCTTTTCCCAGCTCTCCTTGTACCCTTGACGGATGGCATGAGGTGGGGGTGGCCTCATTACTTATGGGCAGTAGTGAAAGTTCCGACTCTCCACTAGGCCCTCTCCCACACCACCTCAGCATGTACGAGGATGGCTACCTCATTCCTGCCAGGTAGGGTGGGAGCGTAGGCTCCCTGCATGGTTTCCACTGTTGCCATGGTGTGGTGAGGGAGAAGGGAAGCTTTTTACTGCTTAGCGCCCTACTTAGTCTTCTCCGACACCATCCATTCTGGCAGGAGGCATCCCTCCTACAACCTGGTGAAGGTGGAAAGCTAGGCTCTCCACTAGACCTTTACTGTCAGAGGTATGGGTGGAATGATCTGTTTTTGAGGGAGTGTGGGTCAGTATGTTAGGGTTCTCTAAAGAAACAGATCAACAGAACATGTGTAAATGTGTGTGTGTGTGCTTCCCTGGTGGCTTAGATGGTAAAGAATTTGCCTGAAATGTGGGAGATCCAGGTTTGAGCCCTGGATTGGCAAGATCACCTGGAGAAGGAACTGGCTACCACAGCATTCTTGCCTGGAGAATTGCATGGGCAGAGGAGCCTGGGGGCTACAGCCCATGGTGCTGCAAAGAGTCATACGTGACTGAGAGCGACTAACATGCATGCATGCGTGCATGTGTGTGTGTGTGTGTGTACTAGAGAGAGATTAGTTTACGGAATTGATTCTCAATTGTGGGGCTGGTAAATCTAAAGTCTGCAGGATTGATTTGCAGACTGAAGACCTAGGAGAAGAACTGATGTAGCACCTCTTGTCCAAAGGCATCCTGGAGACAGAATTCTCTCTTCCTGGATGGAGCGAGAGAATACATTTTCTCTTAAGACCTTCCACTGATTGGATGAGGCCCACCCACATAAAGAAGGGTAGTCTGCTTTACTCACAGTCTACTGATTTAAATGTTAATCTAATCTTAAAATATCTTTGTCTCAACGTGTTTGGTCAGCTGTCTGGATATTGTGGCCTAGCTAAGTGGACACATAAAACTATTATTGTCAGGCGCTCTGCTGGGTTTCTGTTGATACCACCTTGGCTGAGAGGGCTAGGGTGCCTTTTCCCAGCTCTCCTTGTACCCTTGACGGATGGCATGAGGTGGGGGTGGCCTCATTACTTATGGGCAGTAGTGAAAGTTCCGACTCTCCACTAGGCCCTCTCCCACACCACCTCAGCATGTACGAGGATGGCTACCTCATTCCTGCCAGGTAGGGTGGGAGCGTGAGGCTCCCTGCATGGTTTCCACTGTTGCCATGGTGTGGTGAGGGAGAAGGGAAGCTTTTTACTGCTTAGCGCCCTACTTAGTCTTCTCCGACACCATCCATTCTGGCAGGAGGCATCCCTCCTACAACCTGGTGAAGGTGGAAAGCTAGGCTCTCCACTAGACCTTTACTGTCAGAGGTATGGGTGGAATGATCTGTTTTTGAGGGAGTGTGGGTCAGTATGTTAGGGTTCTCTAAAGAAACAGATCAACAGAACATGTGTAAATGTGTGTGTGTGTGCTTCCCTGGTGGCTTAGATGGTAAAGAATTTGCCTGAAATGTGGGAGATCCAGGTTTGAGCCCTGGATTGGCAAGATCACCTGGAGAAGGAACTGGCTACCACAGCATTCTTGCCTGGAGAATTGCATGGGCAGAGGAGCCTGGGGGCTACAGCCCATGGTGCTGCAAAGAGTCATACGTGACTGAGAGCGACTAACATGCATGCATGCGTGCATGTGTGTGTGTGTGTGTGTACTAGAGAGAGATTAGTTTACGGAATTGATTCTCAATTGTGGGGCTGGTAAATCTAAAGTCTGCAGGATTGATTTGCAGACTGAAGACCTAGGAGAAGAACTGATGTAGCACCTCTTGTCCAAAGGCATCCTGGAGACAGAATTCTCTCTTCCTGGATGGAGCGAGAGAATACATTTTCTCTTAAGACCTTCCACTGATTGGATGAGGCCCACCCACATAAAGAAGGGTAGTCTGCTTTACTCACAGTCTACTGATTTAAATGTTAATCTAATCTTAAAATATCTTTGTCTCAACGTGTTTGGTCAGCTGTCTGGATATTGTGGCCTAGCTAAGTGGACACATAAAACTATTATTGTTGGAATAAAATGATCACTGTCTAAAAATATTTTCCTGGAGTCCTGAGGTTCCTAACCAGTCTGCCTTCTTTCATCTACCCTTTGGAGTTGTCTTACGTTAGTTTAATGCATAATGTCCAGAGTTTTCACCAGACCCACGGGAGGCATATTGAAAAGTACCTTCTCTGGTTTTATTTGTCACCTTCTTTGAACTTATTAGATTAAATGCTTCATTGATATTTGAGGCCATAAGTTTTTATTTCTAATTCTCTTTATTTTCTCCTGAAATTTAAATTCTTTCTGTGCATGTGGGTTTTTTCTTAATTTTATTTATTTATTGTTTTGACAGTGTTTGACAGTGCTGGGTCTTCATTGCTGGGCCCAGGCTTTCTCTAGTTTTGGCAAGCATGAGCTGCTCTCTAGTGTAGTGCACAGACTTTGCATTGCAGTGGCTTCTCTTGTTGCTGAGTCCAGGGTCTAGGACATGCAGATTTCGGTAGCTGCATCTCGTGGGCTTAGTAGTTGTGGCACTCAGGCTTAGTTGACCCACAGCATGTGGAATCTTCCCAGATCAGGGATCGAATTGTGTCCCCTGCATTGGCTGGTGAATTCCTAAACACTGGACCATCTGTGAGTTTTTTCAGAAATATCACATCTTTTGAATTAGAGTGTCTGACTTTGTCTGGGTATATTTTTTCTCCTTCAAATTTTTGTTTAAAATTTTCTTCATCCAATTGGAAGTTTTTCTAAGCATATTCAGCCTGGTCTTGGTAAGATATATTAGTATTCTGATTCTTGCCACAAACTCACTAGTCTATAAACCATAGTTCAGAAATACAGTTCTGTGATTTAAGTCCATTGTTTATATTCTGCTATTCACTTCTTTTATCTTTCTCTTCCAAAATTCCAACTTTTACCTTGGAAAGAAATTGAAAATATCATCCCTTGTCTTCAAAGAACTTCAGCAGCCTAGCTGTGACCTCAGAGGTCACTGGAGATAGTCTTGCTTTCTTCTGTCGTTTGTTTCTGATGTGAAAATATCTTTGTCTCAACGTGTTTGGTCAGCTGTCTGGATATTGTGGCCTAGCTAAGTGGACACATAAAACTATTATTGTTGGAATAAAATGATCACTGTCTAAAAATATTTTCCTGGAGTCCTGAGGTTCCTAACCAGTCTGCCTTCTTTCATCTACCCTTTGGAGTTGTCTTACGTTAGTTTAATGCATAATGTCCAGAGTTTTCACCAGACCCACGGGAGGCATATTGAAAAGTACCTTCTCTGGTTTTATTTGTCACCTTCTTTGAACTTATTAGATTAAATGCTTCATTGATATTTGAGGCCATAAGTTTTTATTTCTAATTCTCTTTATTTTCTCCTGAAATTTAAATTCTTTCTGTGCATGTGGGTTTTTTCTTAATTTTATTTATTTATTGTTTTGACAGTGTTTGACAGTGCTGGGTCTTCATTGCTGGGCCCAGGCTTTCTCTAGTTTTGGCAAGCATGAGCTGCTCTCTAGTGTAGTGCACAGACTTTGCATTGCAGTGGCTTCTCTTGTTGCTGAGTCCAGGGTCTAGGACATGCAGATTTCGGTAGCTGCATCTCGTGGGCTTAGTAGTTGTGGCACTCAGGCTTAGTTGACCCACAGCATGTGGAATCTTCCCAGATCAGGGATCGAATTGTGTCCCCTGCATTGGCTGGTGAATTCCTAAACACTGGACCATCTGTGAGTTTTTTCAGAAATATCACATCTTTTGAATTAGAGTGTCTGACTTTGTCTGGGTATATTTTTTCTCCTTCAAATTTTTGTTTAAAATTTTCTTCATCCAATTGGAAGTTTTTCTAAGCATATTCAGCCTGGTCTTGGTAAGATATATTAGTATTCTGATTCTTGCCACAAACTCACTAGTCTATAAACCATAGTTCAGAAATACAGTTCTGTGATTTAAGTCCATTGTTTATATTCTGCTATTCACTTCTTTTATCTTTCTCTTCCAAAATTCCAACTTTTACCTTGGAAAGAAATTGAAAATATCATCCCTTGTCTTCAAAGAACTTCAGCAGCCTAGCTGTGACCTCAGAGGTCACTGGAGATAGTCTTGCTTTCTTCTGTCGTTTGTTTCTGATGTGAGTTGGCAGAGCTTAGCATTTGGTTGATTTATATCTTTGCTGGTTCCTTGTCAAGTTTGATGTATTACAGGAAGATGGAATACTTTTCTACTTTTCTTTTAGCTGTGTTAGGTCTATTTTCTCATACATGCTTCTGAACTCCCCAGTCAGGGTAACACAGAGAAACTAGTCCAAAGCTTGGGAGCCACGGCTGCTTCGCATCACTTAGCCTTTTCCATCTGGCTTGTCTGTCTGGCTCACTTACACCTGTGAGTCTTTGCAAAGGTAGTTTGCTATTCCTGTCATGCAGCTCTTTTCGTCTGCCTTTCCTCTAGCTTGTCTGCAAAACCTCTTTTCTGACTACTGATCTTGTTTTCTACAGGAGTTCTTGCCGATTGAGCAAAGGAAACCTTCTTATATTTCTTTTTTATTTTGTTATTGCAACACAATTTTCCCATGGCTCTTTACCCTCTCAAATCCCCTTTTAGTTATGGACCACCTATTTCCCTTAAACAAATAACTAAACATCTTTTTTTTAAAATCCACTTATAATCACTGGCCAATTATCTATGTTAGTTAGAAAAAGCAGAATATAAATAACCCCTACTCCTGAATATATTTTGCTATTAATATTTTGGGAATTTACAGAATTTTAGATAAACTAACAAAGTTACCCATTGAAACCCAGCATAAGGATCACCAGAAAATTGTCAATTTCCCCACTTTGTCTCCCTTTACCTTGCCTTTACCAACATTCATGTACAGAGCTTTCTGGATTCTTGGGCTCATTTTCCTTCAAATTTTTGTTTAAAATTTTCTTCATCCAATTGGAAGTTTTCTAAGCATATTCAGCCTGGTCTTGGTAAGATATATTAGTATTCTGATTCTTGCCACAAACTCACTAGTCTATAAACCATAGTTCAGAAATACAGTTCTGTGATTTAAGTCCATTGTTTATATTCTGCTATTCACTTCTTTTATCTTTCTCTTCCAAAATTCCAACTTTTACCTTGGAAAGAAATTGAAAATATCATCCCTTGTCTTCAAAGAACTTCAGCAGCCTAGCTGTGACCTCAGAGGTCACTGGAGATAGTCTTGCTTTCTTCTGTCGTTTGTTTCTGATGTGAGTTGGCAGAGCTTAGCATTTGGTTGATTTATATCTTTGCTGGTTCCTTGTCAAGTTTGATGTATTACAGGAAGATGGAATACTTTTCTACTTTTCTTTTAGCTGTGTTAGGTCTATTTTCTCATACATGCTTCTGAACTCCCCAGTCAGGGTAACACAGAGAAACTAGTCCAAAGCTTGGGAGCCACGGCTGCTTCGCATCACTTAGCCTTTTCCATCTGGCTTGTCTGTCTGGCTCACTTACACCTGTGAGTCTTTGCAAAGGTAGTTTGCTATTCCTGTCATGCAGCTCTTTTCGTCTGCCTTTCCTCTAGCTTGTCTGCAAAACCTCTTTTCTGACTACTGATCTTGTTTTCTACAGGAGTTCTTGCCGATTGAGCAAAGGAAACCTTCTTATATTTCTTTTTTATTTTGTTATTGCAACACAATTTTCCCATGGCTCTTTACCCTCTCAAATCCCCTTTTAGTTATGGACCACCTATTTCCCTTAAACAAATAACTAAACATCTTTTTTTTAAAATCCACTTATAATCACTGGCCAATTATCTATGTTAGTTAGAAAAAGCAGAATATAAATAACCCCTACTCCTGAATATATTTTGCTATTAATATTTTGGGAATTTACAGAATTTTAGATAAACTAACAAAGTTACCCATTGAAACCCAGCATAAGGATCACCAGAAAATTGTCAATTTCCCCACTTTGTCTCCCTTTACCTTGCCTTTACCAACATTCATGTACAGAGCAAGTTATAATTTCGTAGGTTGATGCAGATATTAACCTTGGCAGAGCTTTGTTGAATTTACACTCTTTTGAATGGGTGATGGAAGCAATTGCGAGGGGTTTGAGTTTAAAAAGCAATTTACTAAAAAAAGAAAACACAGTGTCCTAATTCATGCAAAACTACATCTTATGAATTTCTGACTACATTAAATAATATCAGTATGTGTTTTGTGAGAAAATTGATACTTTAAGCAGTTATTCAAATAAAATATAATGTCAAGGAGCTGTGACAATATATACTTAAAAATACTGGGAATTGTAAAAGATTGTCATTGTACATATAAAATTGAGAAGTACCAGTTTTTCAACTGATACTAGTTTTCAAAATATTTATATGTATATTTTAGAGTTTCTTGAAAGGTTCAACATTTTATAATCATGTATTATATAATAACATTATATACTACCAGTTTAAAAAAAAGTAGTTTCTTCTTCTTGGAATGCAAAATATATACCAGGAACTGGTAGTAATATCAATCAATAATAAAGCAGAGAAAATTATAATAGAAAACTATGTAAGCATGTTTTGCCAGCTCCAGATGATTAAAAATTAATTTTCTATAATTTTTAATTTCTACTTTGGCATACTTTCTTTATTCCATTGGTTGAATGCCATTTAAAGTTTATTTACCTGGTATTGTCCATCTCAGGTAGTAACCTCCTTAAGGGCAGATGCCTATCTATATGTTTGTCTTCCTCTGTTCTTCTTTTAAATTTTAGTGACAATATAAAAATGTAAAGGAAAAATAAAAAATTTTGACAGAAATGGTATATCGCTTTTTGTATATATAACTCAACTTAAGTGGAAGTTTTTTGAGAATTGTGTGATTTTTTTGTTGTTTCCTAATTTGGTAATTAAGAGACTTTTTCTTAAAGATGGTAGTGATAGTGACTTCAGTTACAAAAACTAATGAATTTTGTTCTATATTATAGATGTAATCTTAAAATACTGTACATAGGCTGGTATTTTTAAAAAATCAAATTTATAGGGAATTCCCTGGAGGCCCAGTGTTTAGGACTCCGTGATTTCACTGCCGAGGGCCTCTGTTCAGTCCCCGACTGAAAAACTAAGATCCTGCAAACCATGAAGCAGAGCCAAAAAAAAAAATCAAATCTATAAAAGAAATCCTGAATTTGCTGTCTAACACAAAAGGAATTAAACAAGCTCCCATGATTTCTCAATTTTCTAAAGATGCATTTTGTTACAAAATAGTGATTTGGTTTCTATTGAGGTGTGTTGTTGATAACTGAGAGAGATGTAATTGATACTTTAAGCAGTTATTCAAATAAAATATAATGTAAAGGAGCTGTGACAATATATACTTAAAAATACTGGGAATTGTAAAAGATTGTCATTGTACATATAAAATTGAGAAGTACCAGTTTTTCAACTGATACTAGTTTTCAAAATATTTATATGTATATTTTAGAGTTTCTTGAAAGGTTCAACATTTTATAATCATGTATTATATAATAACATTATATACTACCAGTTTAAAAAAAAGTAGTTTCTTCTTCTTGGAATGCAAAATATATACCAGGAACTGGTAGTAATATCAATCAATAATAAAGCAGAGAAAATTATAATAGAAAACTATGTAAGCATGTTTTGCCAGCTCCAGATGATTAAAAATTAATTTTCTATAATTTTTAATTTCTACTTTGGCATACTTTCTTTATTCCATTGGTTGAATGCCATTTAAAGTTTATTTACCTGGTATTGTCCATCTCAGGTAGTAACCTCCTTAAGGGCAGATGCCTATCTATATGTTTGTCTTCCTCTGTTCTTCTTTTAAATTTTAGTGACAATATAAAAATGTAAAGGAAAAATAAAAAATTTTGACAGAAATGGTATATCGCTTTTTGTATATATAACTCAACTTAAGTGGAAGTTTTTTGAGAATTGTGTGATTTTTTTGTTGTTTCCTAATTTGGTAATTAAGAGACTTTTTCTTAAAGATGGTAGTGATAGTGACTTCAGTTACAAAAACTAATGAATTTTGTTCTATATTATAGATGTAATCTTAAAATACTGTACATAGGCTGGTATTTTTAAAAAATCAAATTTATAGGGAATTCCCTGGAGGCCCAGTGTTTAGGACTCCGTGATTTCACTGCCGAGGGCCTCTGTTCAGTCCCCGACTGAAAAACTAAGATCCTGCAAACCATGAAGCAGAGCCAAAAAAAAAAAAAAATCAAATCTATAAAAGAAATCCTGAATTTGCTGTCTAACACAAAAGGAATTAAACAAGCTCCCATGATTTCTCAATTTTCTAAAGATGCATTTTGTTACAAAATAGTGATTTGGTTTCTATTGAGGTGTGTTGTTGATAACTGAGAGAGATGTAGATTGCGCTGCATTGAGTGACTTTACCATTGTCCCTGTTATTCACTTGCATACTTGTTGATCAAGCTGGTGGAATTGAAGAAGCTCTATAAAAATTTAAAAGTTTTTCAAGCATACAAGCCCACAAAATTTCTTTAACCCTTTATATATTAACAGTGTCAGAATAACGATGATAATGTCTTAGCTTTAAATCCTTGGATCTTAGTTCCCCGACCGGGGATCCAACCCATGCCTCCTGCAGTGGAAGTGCAGAGTCTTAACCACTGGACCACCAGGGAAGTCCTCAATAGCCCCTTGACATCAGTGAACTGATGTCATTCAATTCAGAAAACTGAATGATCTTATTTTGCCTTTGTCATTCCTGACTAATGCGTGTCTCCACCTATGTTCAGTGCTTGTAGTGAGACAGACTTTCTTATTGCCCATGTCTTGGCAATATGAAAAGCAGACCCTGTGTATTTGTTACCTCTAGGACAGGCATGTTTTTCAATGTGAAAATACATCTTATGATGAGCAGCAGCAGCTTGAGAAGAGTAGAGCCAGAAATATGGAACATATTTACAGTTATAATGAAATATTTGTTTTACAGTGATTGTTAGATTTGAGAGGGATTTTAATGGTTGGCCATCAAAACTCTTCGAAGAGGTGGTAAAGGTTAGGCTTAGAGAAGGAAATGGCAGCCCACTCCAGTATTCTTGCCTGGAGAATTCCATGGATAGCGGAGCCTGGCGGGATACAGCCCACGGGATCGAAAAGAGTCAGCAGGAATGACTGAGCGACTGTCATTCACTCACGTAGAGGTTAGGCTGGGTTAAGAACTTCCTGAGTCACAGAGCTGGAGCTAGAAGCAGAGTGTTTAGAGGTCCTGTTTAGTGACATGAATGGTAATCTTACATAGATTTAAATAGGAAGAGGGCATACGTGGGGGCAAGGGGTTCAGAGCTTTACTCTCCTTCTCTGCTGGGGTCATTTCAGAGTCTCAAATACTTGTTTGTTTTATAAAATTTTTGCTAACACAATCCATGTCTAAATATAGTAGGGTTATATACAATAGGATTTCTTTAAATACTTGTATTTTTTTTTTAATGACACGTGACTAAAATGGAATCTGAAGATATCTTCTCAGTGAAATCCTTACATGTAGAAAGTTCTGCAGGCTTGCAAGTCTAGACCTAATTGTCTGTAACATCTTGTCAATGAACTGAGAATAAGCCAAGGAATATCCATGTGGAGTTTTGGTTTGTTCTTAAGTGTGATTCTTCTGTTCATTTTTTGTGTTCTTCATGTTCTTGAATTCTCTTTCCCAAGAGCAAGAGTATACTTGGAGATCTGAAGGGAGTTATATATTCCGTTCACAGCACTGGGATCCTGGAATAATTGTTTAATTTTTCTAGGCAACTCCCATACTTTAATTATTTTATTCTATAAATATCCAAGTAAGTCAAATCTTGTTATGATGAATTGTCTAGGCTTACTCAGAAAACTGAATGATCTTATTTTGCCTTTGTCATTCCTGACTAATGCGTGTCTCCACCTATGTTCAGTGCTTGTAGTGAGACAGACTTTCTTATTGCCCATGTCTTGGCAATATGAAAAGCAGACCCTGTGTATTTGTTACCTCTAGGACAGGCATGTTTTTCAATGTGAAAATACATCTTATGATGAGCAGCAGCAGCTTGAGAAGAGTAGAGCCAGAAATATGGAACATATTTACAGTTATAATGAAATATTTGTTTTACAGTGATTGTTAGATTTGAGAGGGATTTTAATGGTTGGCCATCAAAACTCTTCGAAGAGGTGGTAAAGGTTAGGCTTAGAGAAGGAAATGGCAGCCCACTCCAGTATTCTTGCCTGGAGAATTCCATGGATAGCGGAGCCTGGCGGGATACAGCCCACGGGATCGAAAAGAGTCAGCAGGAATGACTGAGCGACTGTCATTCACTCACGTAGAGGTTAGGCTGGGTTAAGAACTTCCTGAGTCACAGAGCTGGAGCTAGAAGCAGAGTGTTTAGAGGTCCTGTTTAGTGACATGAATGGTAATCTTACATAGATTTAAATAGGAAGAGGGCATACGTGGGGGCAAGGGGTTCAGAGCTTTACTCTCCTTCTCTGCTGGGGTCATTTCAGAGTCTCAAATACTTGTTTGTTTTATAAAATTTTTGCTAACACAATCCATGTCTAAATATAGTAGGGTTATATACAATAGGATTTCTTTAAATACTTGTATTTTTTTTTTAATGACACGTGACTAAAATGGAATCTGAAGATATCTTCTCAGTGAAATCCTTACATGTAGAAAGTTCTGCAGGCTTGCAAGTCTAGACCTAATTGTCTGTAACATCTTGTCAATGAACTGAGAATAAGCCAAGGAATATCCATGTGGAGTTTTGGTTTGTTCTTAAGTGTGATTCTTCTGTTCATTTTTTGTGTTCTTCATGTTCTTGAATTCTCTTTCCCAAGAGCAAGAGTATACTTGGAGATCTGAAGGGAGTTATATATTCCGTTCACAGCACTGGGATCCTGGAATAATTGTTTAATTTTTCTAGGCAACTCCCATACTTTAATTATTTTATTCTATAAATATCCAAGTAAGTCAAATCTTGTTATGATGAATTGTCTAGGCTTACTCAAAATTAATAGCCAGTTTCCTGGAATGTGCACTCATTTTGATAGCTGGAGACATTTTGGTAGATTTATCACAATTGATAAACAGCTGAACAAAGCGTCTCACCAGTTTTTTTAGCTTCAGTCCTCCCACTTGCCTTGAGGGTTACAGGAAAGCTGATTTCGATTGATCTTTCATATTATTTCCTTAAACTCTTACAATTCCTTTTTTTTTTTTTTTTTTTTGACCGCACTGCATGGCATGTGGGAATCTTTATGTCCCTGATTAGGGACTGAACCAAGGCCCTCAGTAGTGAAAGCACAGAGTCCTAACTACTGAACCAGGGAATTCCCTTCCCTTAAGCTCTTAGAGGATTCTTTTCTGCATTTGTGTACCAGAGAATTTTCAGTGACATTTGAGAAATAAGCTCTGTTCTCTGTATGGGGACATTTCTCTGTGATGCTCCCTGAACTTCACGTTGGCCCTTGCCAGAGATCTCTATTTTTATAGCTATGTGCGTCATTGTCGTTTCCAGCTGATAGATGCGTGAATGCAAGTTCACATCCTTCCTGCTTTAGGACCTGTGGGGGCTTGGTTCTGACGCTGGAGAGACAGTGGGGAGGGTCACTGAGAGAGGGAGGCTAGATTCTAGTTCTTTCCTTGTTCCCACATGACATTCTAAGCTGTGATAAATGTACTGTTTGGTACATCTGTTGAACCCAGTCTTGTTATTTTTTTCTCAGTCTTCAACCTCCTCCGTGGCCTTTCTGCGGCTTTTGAAATCCACTCTCCCTAAGTTTCAAAACTGTGTGCTGCTTTGATCCTTCCCAGTGACCTCCTTAAGGGTTTTTTTCCTCCCCTCCTTCTTCCATTTTTTTCCTCCCCTCCTTCTTCTACTTTCTTCTGCTTCTCTCTGTTCCTTTTTTTACTTCCTTTTCCTACCCTTTCGCCTTTCTCTCCCTCAGTTAGCTTGTGTGCATGTATTAAATACGTATTTAAGCACACCCACTGTGTGCTTCACAGTGTACTAGATTTTTGGAACACATGGAATGAGAGAGATACAGCCCCAGCTTCCATGGAATTTGCTGTTTTCCCCAAATGATTCATAAATTACAATTGTGTGGTGTTTTAATGGAAAAAGGTACTGGTTGATATGAAAGCATGTAACTTAGGGGCCTATTCTAGTTTAAGTGGACAGTGAAACCTTGCTGAGGAAATCACTTTTAACTAAAATTTGAAGGATGATCAGGGATGTCTTAGACTGAAGCAGGGAATTTTCTTGGCAGTAGGAAAAGAAGACTCTAACTCAGGATTCTAGTCCCACAGGCCTTCTTTCAGTTACTTGAATACACCTTATTTCTTCCCACCTCAGTAGGTGTGGAAGCACACATTACCAGCTTCTGTCAATCTTACCTGAGCTAATTCTTCACTGCAGTTCTTTCTTTTCCCCAGCTCACTGCACTAGAAATCCTGGAGTCAATGACTTTCTTTGAAGCAGACCCGCGGTCTACCCTTTCTGCTTCCTTCACTCCCTCTGCCTGCCATGGAGCTTCAGTGTGCGGTCCCTCCCCAGCCAGATACTGTGATGGTGACTGCAGTCCTGGCTTCCCGCCTTCTCCGCCACAGCTTTCTTGCCTCACCCTCCCCAGCATAGCCAATATGGCCCTCTTGTTCTGAGACCCATTATTTGGTTATATTACTCCTTGGTTAAAAGACCTAGAGTAGATTCCTGATGCACAATATCCAGACTCCCCACGTTAAGGTCCTCTGCTGCCAGTCCTTGGACCACCTGTCTCTAGCTTTGTTTCTGAACCCACACGTTCTGGAACAAGCAGAAATTCTACCTCTTCTCCCTGAAGACCTGCTTGTTTCTGCCCTTTGTTCTCTGTTCTAACTTTTGCCACCATCTCCAGGAAAGCTTTTCAGCTACTGAAAACCTCAGTGATTTCTTTGTCTCTCTGAACTCTACTTAAAATATTTTCTGTGTTTTGTATGTACTTATATTGTTTCCTGACCTAAATTTTATGTTTAATAACAAAGACATGTCTTATAGGAATTTTATATATGTAGTTTAGGGTTCACTAACTATACGTACTTAATGAATGCTTTGATGATGCCCACAGGATTGATTTTTCTAGTTTTTTTTAAAAATTGGAGTACAGTTGATTTATAATATTGCATTAGTTTCAGGGGTACAACAGAGGGATTCAGGGTTTTTGCAAATTGTATTCCATTGTAGATTATTATAGGAGAATAGGTATAATTCCCTGTGCTATACAGTAAATCCTGTTGGTTGTCTGTTTTATATATAATGGTTTGTATCTGTTAATTTCTTGCTCCTAATTTGTGTCTCTCTTCTCCCTCTTCCCTTTGGTAACTGTAAGCTTGTTTTCTAGTTCTGTGATATCAGAAGATTCATTTTGATATCATTTAGCGGATGCTGCTAATTCATTGCTAATCAAGGATTGTGAGTAGTTAATATTGTTAACTGTTGTGTCCTACATGTTGAACATGACAATCAATCCCAATCGAGGTTTAAAACAAGAAAAATTCATCTTAGCAGACTCTAATGTTCCAAAATTCTCACTTTTTACAGAATTAATTAGAATTCCTTCTAATATGACAGCTGTTTGCATAGTAGTGCTTTATAGTTTGCAAGTTTTATTTAAATGAATCATCTCATTTAATCCTCATTACAACTCTTTGAGGCAAATGGTATTATCCTTATTTTTTATGGAAGGAGAAATTGAATAATAAAAACTAAGTGTGGGTCACCCAACTAATTTTAATGGAGCCCAGACCAGAATCAAGAATTTTTCCAGAGTCTAATTTTTTTCAAAGAAAATATTTTCCAGCCTTATTGAGATATAGTTGATATTGTATAAGTTTAAGGTATGTGTGCATGCATGCTAAGTCGCTTCAATCGTGTCTGACTCTTTGCAAATCTACGGACTGTAGCCCACCAGGCTCCTCTGTCCATGGGATTCTCCAGGCACAGATACTGGAGTGGGTTGCCATGCCCCCCTCCAGGGAATCTTCCTGACCCAGGGATCAGACCTGTGAGTTGTGTAAGTTCCTTATAAATTTGGAGTATTAATCCCAGATATATAGATATATCAGATATACAGTTTGTGAATATGTTCTCTCTTTATATAGGTCACGTTTTTATTTTGGGCTCCTTTTTTAACCACCTTACTTCTCTGCTAGAGAACCAACCCTTGATTATACCTCATCATTTTTTGCCAGAGACCTTTGTACTTGTGTGTTTCAGTTATTCAGTAACTTATTCCTAGAAAAAAGAATATTCATCAATTGCTTCCCAGAAAAGATGAGGTTACATTTCTTTTTTTAATGGATTAGTATTTCAATCAATATGATTTGCTTTGGTTATCTTTCTAAAAACTTTACTCTAAATAAAATTTGCATATGCGTGGTGTGTTGAGTGAAGCCAGAACTACCTGGTATAGTTAGGTATTAACTAGTTATACCCACATCTCTGGTAGACCAGGTATCTAGCACCAAAACTAAATAATCAGATCTGTAGTTAGCTTGGCCAGAAAAGGCCAGCTGAGTTCAAGTACTGAAATGTCAAACTCAGAACCCCCTCCCCAAAGGAGGTCTAAGCACGAGACCATGAATCTTTACCCCTTGCTGGTTCTATTTGATTACAGAGGCATGGCACTTACAAAGCTTTTAAAAACTTGTTTCTTGTTTTTAAAATCCTTGGGAGCTACAGAGTGGGTATTCAGACTAAAAAGGCTGCTTCCTAGAGTGTTTATGCAAAGGATCATTTTTAGAGAGTTATGTGGAATGGAATTGGTCTGACGTCAATTCTCAGTGTGCTTTCTCTCCCTTGGAGGAATAGCCCATATGTAGAGACAGATGTTAAACTGAAGTCTTTTTTACATGTAAATAATGCTGAGAGAATGAGCGCAGTACTGTGAGTTAGAGCTTGGGGAAGAACAGTTGAGTTTGCTGCAAGCCAGAGATGACCAGGTTGTTTTTATTATACACTTTTACAAACCTTCAGTTGTGCGCAGCCCATAGGCCTAAATGTACACGAAACATACATGTATTGTCAATTAGTAATAATACAATAATAGTAGAGCGAATATCTGTGTAATTGTCACCCAGGTCAAATACTAGAACACTACCAGCACTCAGAACCTCCCAGCACTTTCCTTTTCAGCATTACCCAGTTCCGCCTTTAGGAGCCTCCTGACTTACCATGAAAATGTCCCTGCTTTTCTCTTCAGGTTTACCACTTTTATAAGCATTTCTAAACAACATAAATTAGTTTTGCCCATTTTTGAACTTCATATACATGGAATCGTGTTGCATTTTTATGTGTCTTGCTCCTTCTTAACATTTTGTTTTTAATCATACTGTTGAATGTAGTATGGTTTATTTTATATTACAGTATAGATTTCACTCTAATCACTATTTATTACTATACTCTTTTTTTTATATTCTTTAATGAATTTGTTACAATATTGCTTCTGTTTCGTTCTTGGTCTTTTGTCCATGGAGCATGTGGGATCCTAGTTCCCTGACCAGGGACCAAACCTGCACCCACTGGATTGGAAGGCAAAGTCTTAAACACTGGACCACCAGGGAAGTCCCTACTTTACTCTTAATTTTTTTTTTTTTTTTTTTTATTGTTTCCAGTCTGGCCCAGCTGTAAATAATGCCTCTTTGAGCATTCTTGAACTTGTCTTTTGGTGCGTGCATTTCTGTTGGATATACATTAGCTTGAACCATGGGAAATTACCATTTTTGTGGATCAGTCACATATTAATGAATTCCATATGGTTCAATCTAATACCTAGGAGTAGAGTTTTTGGATCATAAGAAATACATATGTTCAATTTTAGCAGATTCTGCCAAATACTTTTCTGAAAATCTTGTACCAACTTCATCTCCTGCCAGCAGTGTACAAGAATTGCTCCACATTCTGGCCAATACTTGGTATTGTAATTTTTCATTGTAATTTAAATTTGCATTTCCTTGCTTACTAATATAGCTGAATATCTTTTGATTTGCCCATTTAGATTTCTCCTTCTTAAGTACCTATTCAAATCATTTACCCATTTTTCTGTTGAAAGGTCCATTTTTGTCTTATTGACTAATAGATGTTCAATATTTGATATCCCATGTATCTTCTCCCATTCTGTGGCTCATCTCTTCACTCCCTTAATGGTATCTTTGATGAACCAATACTCCCAATTTTAATATAGTCAACTTTATCCATCATTTCTTTTATAGTTAATACTTTTTGTGCTTGTCTAAAAAATTCTTCTGCCATATATAAGATCCCGTGATGATAGGATGATATGATGATAGTCTCCCATGTTATCTTCCAAGAACTTTGCTTTTAGCATTTAGTTCTGTATTCTGTCTGAAGTTGATTTTTTTTTTACTTTACCAATATTTTTTAATTGAAGTATAGTTTATTTTACCGTGTGTTAATTTCTGCTATACAGCATAGTGATTCAGTTGCACTTATACATATGTACATTCTTTTTAAAAAATATTTGTTTCTGTGCTGGTTTATCATCAGATATTGAATACAGTTCTCTGTGCTATAACAGTAGGACCTTGTTGTTTATTCATTGTGTACAGAAGTCCAATTTCATTCCCCGCCTCCATGTATATTCACTTCTCCTAGCACCAGTTAGTGAAGAGAGCATACTCTTCCCCCTGCCCTGAGGTGTCACTTCTGCCAGACATCAGGGCCCGTCTGTGCCTGAATCTGTCCCAGCTCTATTTTGCTCTGTTCTCCTGTCTGTTCTACTCCTGCACTAATAGCTCATTGTCTTAATTACCATAACAGGTGCCCACCTTGATCTTTTCTTAGAGTACCTGGACTGTCCTTGTCCTTTTGCATTCCCAAACAGATTTTAGAAGTTTATCAGAACACATTTTGTCAAGTTTATCAAAAAATTCTGTTGGCCATTTTACTGAGATGGCATTTAATCTCTCAAGCAATTTATTTAGAATTTACATCTTTATTATAATGAGTCTTTAATCTAGAAATAAGGTTTATCTCTCCATTTAATAAAGGTCTACTTGATGGTTTATCAAAACCTTTGAGATAAAATTCGTCATTTCAGTTTTTTCTATTATCAGATCTACCATTTTGATCATAGTTTCTAAGTATATAATTCAGCTGCATTATGAACATCTGCACTACTGTGCAGTCATTACTGCTGTCTGCCCCCAGAACTTTTCAGTGGCTTTCAGTATGTTCATAACGTCACACAGCCTCCACCACTGTCTAATTTCAGAGCTTCATCACCACCGCCCAGAAAAACCCATACCCTTTACTCCCCCAGTCCTTAGAAACCACTCATCTGATCTCTGTCTTAATGAGTTTGCCTCTTCTGGACCTTTCCTGTAAATGGAGTCACACACGAATGACCTTTTGTGTCATTTCTTTCACTTAGTATAACATTTTCAAGGTTCATCTTTGTTGTAGAATGTATCCTTTTTACGATAGTCATATTCTACTGTACTTTAGATCACATTTTAATTATGTGAATATGCCATCTTATAAATTCATCAGTTGATATACACTCGTCAATAAAATTTTATAATTTTTTTATAGAGAGCCTCCGCATATTTTGTTAGATTTATTCCAAAGCACATCATGTTTTCAAATTCTTGTAGGTGATATTTTTATAATATAATTGGTAGATACATAATTTTTAAAATATAATTTAATATGTTGATTGCTATCATATAGGAATACATGATGTTCATTTGGCATTCTGTAAATAGTCTACAAGTTTGATAAACTCTCTTAATTCCAAAATTTTTTCTGTTGAGTCTTTTGGATTTTATGTATACCAGTTATATTATTGTGATGAATAAATGAGGTTTCTCTTTTTTTTCATTTCTTTTACCATTTGTTTCTTTTATGTTATACTGCTGACTAGACCCTTTAGTACAGTGTTGAATAGAGTAATGATAACAAGCAACCTCACCTTATTCCTGATTCCAAGAGAAAAGCTTTCAGCCCTTCATCAGGATTGAAATATGAGATCTGCTGTAGGTCTGTTCATGTTTCAAATGGTCTTTATTGTAGGTGAAACCTGGCGTTCTAGGACAACTCTTTCCGGGCTTTAATTCTTAAGAAACATCTAGATGAGCCCCTGAGAGTACTTTGCCTCTTATTTCGTACAGTCTTGATATATGACATTAGAAGTCACACTGACTAGAGTCTAAATATGGCTCCACTATAAACTCATGTGATTTTGGTTATGACTGTAAATCCTTTTAATATGGCAAAACTTTGCTCTAATTTCAGCTGTCTGCCCCAGCACTTTTCAGTGGCTTTCAGTATGTTCATAACGTCACACAGCCTCCACCACTGTCTAATTTCAGAGCTTCATCACCACCGCCCAGAAAAACCCATACCCTTTACTCCCCCAGTCCTTAGAAACCACTCATCTGATCTCTGTCTTAATGAGTTTGCCTCTTCTGGACCTTTCCTGTAAATGGAGTCACACACGAATGACCTTTTGTGTCATTTCTTTCACTTAGTATAACATTTTCAAGGTTCATCTTTGTTGTAGAATGTATCCTTTTTACGATAGTCATATTCTACTGTACTTTAGATCACATTTTAATTATGTGAATATGCCATCTTATAAATTCATCAGTTGATATACACTCGTCAATAAAATTTTATAATTTTTTTATAGAGAGCCTCCGCATATTTTGTTAGATTTATTCCAAAGCACATCATGTTTTCAAATTCTTGTAGGTGATATTTTTATAATATAATTGGTAGATACATAATTTTTAAAATATAATTTAATATGTTGATTGCTATCATATAGGAATACATGATGTTCATTTGGCATTCTGTAACTTGTCTACATGTTTGATAAACTCTTTTAAATTTCCCAAAAATTTTTTTCTGTTGAGTCTTTTGGATTTTATGTATACCAGTTATATTATTGTGATGAATAAATGAGGTTTCTCTTTTTTTTCATTTCTTTTACCATTTGTTTCTTTTATGTTATACTGCTGACTAGACCCTTTAGTACAGTGTTGAATAGAGTAATGATAACAAGCAACCTCACCTTATTCCTGATTCCAAGAGAAAAGCTTTCAGCCCTTCATCAGGATTGAAATATGAGATCTGCTGTAGGTCTGTTCATGTTTCAAATGGTCTTTATTGTAGGTGAAACCTGGCGTTCTAGGACAACTCTTTCCGGGCTTTAATTCTTAAGAAACATCTAGATGAGCCCCTGAGAGTACTTTGCCTCTTATTTCGTACAGTCTTGATATATGACATTAGAAGTCACACTGACTAGAGTCTAAATATGGCTCCACTATAAACTCATGTGATTTTGGTTATGACTGTAAATCCTTTTAAGGCAAGAACTTAGTTATTTATTTCTGTATCATTAGTGCTAACTTATTAATGTCTAGTACATTATAGGGTCTTAATATAAATCTTGAAAAATGTGAAATTATATAATTTATCTCTGAGTCTTGACTTCCTCATTTATAAAACAGGAATTAATAGTTCCCCTATAGGCTTTGATAAAATTTTTTTAAATGATATGTATAATGTGGTTCCATGTGAAAAAAAAAACACTGAAAAATATATGTTCCTTCCCTTGAAGTTTCCTTTTCTTTAGCTGATTGCATTAATACATAAGAGGGTTCTGGGACCTAATTTCTAGTGTTGGGGGTGGAGGGTTCCCCATAGTAACAACAATTCTCAGACACCATCTAGGTGTCCCATGGGTTTGTGCTAAGTCACTTCAGTTGTGTCCAACTCTTTGCAATGTTGTGGACTGCAGCCCACCAGGTTCCTCTGTCCTCTGTCCTCTGTTCTGGATTCTCCAGCCCAAAATTTTGGAGTGCATTGCCATGCCTTTCTCCAGGGGATCTTCCCAACCCAAGGATCGAACTCGTGTCTCTTATATCCATCTGTATTGGCAAGTGGGTTTTTTACCATTAGCACTGCTGGGAAGCCTTACAACTCAATGCAGTTCTTATGCTATCTACCCAGAGATACCGTCAGACCCCACAGGTTGAGGGCTTACTCCTACAAGACTGCCCAATTCTCCTGCTTACATCAGATGCCAATCTCAAGCCCAGGTTGGTACCTGTTTCTGACTGACCGACTACAGATTGTAGCTATGACCCCTGCCTTGGACTTCAGGTGCTGGTTTGTAGTCCAGGTTGATCCCTATAATCTGACTGAGTATAAAGCAGAGACTCCCATGACTTCTCTTTGGGTTTGATTACTTTGCTAGATTGGCACACATTTTACTTACCAGAGTACTGGTTTATTATAAAAGAATATAAGTTCCCGGAACAGCTGGATGGGAGATGAATAGGGTGAGGTAGAAGGGAAGAATGCGGCTCTTCATGCTCTCTCCAAGTGCGGCACTCTTCCCAAATCTTCAGGTGTTCACCAACCTGGGAGCTTTCCAAACTGTCCTTTTAGGGTTTTATGGAGGCTTCATTACATAGGCATGATTGGTTAAATTATTAGCCAGTCTCCAGCCCCTCTCCCCTCCCCTGGTGACTGGAAGGTCTAGCCTTCTATCCATATGGTTAGTTTATCTGGTGACCAGCACCCCTTGCCATCTTTAGAGAATTTCCAAAAGCATGCCCCATTAACCTAAGCACAGTTGTGGTAGGGGCTTGCTATGAATAATAAGACATTCCATTACCCATTATTGCTTTGAAGAGATTTCAGGAACTGAATAAGAGACCAGATATTTTGATAAAAAGGCTCCCATTGTTCTTATTGCTTAGGAAACTACAAGAACTTTGAGAGCTATAAGCCAGAAACTTCAGAAGAAGACTCAAAAATTATTTATTATGAATCACAGTATCACAGGGATGTTTTCCATCTTTGGGTTTCTGTTTAACCACATAGAAGCTTATGTATTGAATTTATATTTGAACTGTAGTTGATTTACAGTATTGTGGTAGTTTCAAGCATACAGCAAAGTGATTCAGATACACATGCATATGCACATAGCCTTTTCAGGTTCTTTTCATTATAGGTTATTATAAGGTATTGCATTTAGTTCCTCTGTGCTGTACAGTAAATCTTCATTGTTTATTTTATATATAGCAGTGTGTACCTGTTAATCCCATACTCCTAATTTATCGCTCCCCCACCCTTCCCCTTTAGTAACCATAAGTTTGTTTTCTGTGTCTGTGAGCATATTTCTGTTTTGTAAATAAGTTCAGTTGTATATTTTTAGATTCCACATGTAAGTGATGTCATCTTCTCTGTATCAGATTTTTGTAGCAAATGACAACTGCCTTGGACTTCAGGTGCTGGTTTGTAGTCCAGGTTGATCCCTATAATCTGACTGAGTATAAAGCAGAGACTCCCATGACTTCTCTTTGGGTTTGATTACTTTGCTAGATTGGCACACATTTTACTTACCAGAGTACTGGTTTATTATAAAAGAATATAAGTTCCCGGAACAGCTGGATGGGAGATGAATAGGGTGAGGTAGAAGGGAAGAATGCGGCTCTTCATGCTCTCTCCAAGTGCGGCACTCTTCCCAAATCTTCAGGTGTTCACCAACCTGGGAGCTTTCCAAACTGTCCTTTTAGGGTTTTATGGAGGCTTCATTACATAGGCATGATTGGTTAAATTATTAGCCAGTCTCCAGCCCCTCTCCCCTCCCCTGGTGACTGGAAGGTCTAGCCTTCTATCCATATGGTTAGTTTATCTGGTGACCAGCACCCCTTGCCATCTTTAGAGAATTTCCAAAAGCATGCCCCATTAACCTAAGCACAGTTGTGGTAGGGGCTTGCTATGAATAATAAGACATTCCATTACCCATTATTGCTTTGAAGAGATTTCAGGAACTGAATAAGAGACCAGATATTTTGATAAAAAGGCTCCCATTGTTCTTATTGCTTAGGAAACTACAAGAACTTTGAGAGCTATAAGCCAGAAACTTCAGAAGAAGACTCAAAAATTATTTATTATGAATCACAGTATCACAGGGATGTTTTCCATCTTTGGGTTTCTGTTTAACCACATAGAAGCTTATGTATTGAATTTATATTTGAACTGTAGTTGATTTACAGTATTGTGGTAGTTTCAAGCATACAGCAAAGTGATTCAGATACACATGCATATGCACATAGCCTTTTCAGGTTCTTTTCATTATAGGTTATTATAAGGTATTGCATTTAGTTCCTCTGTGCTGTACAGTAAATCTTCATTGTTTATTTTATATATAGCAGTGTGTACCTGTTAATCCCATACTCCTAATTTATCGCTCCCCCACCCTTCCCCTTTAGTAACCATAAGTTTGTTTTCTGTGTCTGTGAGCATATTTCTGTTTTGTAAATAAGTTCAGTTGTATATTTTTAGATTCCACATGTAAGTGATGTCATCTTCTCTGTATCTTTCTCTGTCTGACTTACTTCACTTATGGTTCATCCACTTCACTCTAGGTTCATCATACTGCTGCACATGGCACTATTTCATTCTTTTTTATGGCTCAGTAATACACCACATCTTCTTTATCCATTCGTCTGTTGTTGGGCACTTTGGTTGCTTCCATGTTTGGGTCATTATAAATAGTGCTGCTATGAACACTGATGTGTGTGTATTGAATTTTTTTAACCTTACAGGTTTTTTTCTTATTAAAAGACTTAAATTTTCTCCTATGGCTATTAAATATTCTGATGGCTTTGAGATGAGAGGAAGAATGTAATTATGGTTTGAGATGAACCATCTAACTGCAGAAGTAACCTACAGGTTTTGTAGCATGTTCTGTTGAATGAGTCAATTTTGTGAAAAGCACAGTGCCAGCATGGTTTTCAATGAAATGTATTAATAGTCTCTCATGACTTTGAGTGATACTCTGATGTATTCATATTGTGAGCAGTTGAAGGACTCTAGTTTTGTCCATCGTCACTATATACTTCGCATAATCTCTACTCTTGGAGTTCTTGTATCTGTTTTACTGATCTTTTGCTGCACCGACAGTTCCTGTATGTCTGTTAGTTCTGTTGAAGTTTGAAGGAGACACTGTGTGTGATGTCTTTGGACCACCTGTGAGGTATATGGTAACCTCACTGGCTCTCTGTCAGCAGAGACAGGGCTTCTCATACATAAGCATTTTTGACTGGTGATGCTCTCTCAGTCTCTGTAACAAAAGGTGGTAGGTTGGAAGGGAGCGGTAGTGAGCAGGAGAAAGTTGTTTTTGAGTAGGTTGTAGACTTATGCTAGCTTCAGAAGTGTTTGGGAGATTAGACTGACTTCATACCCAAATTAGAGTCAAAAGTCCCAAAGCTTCCCTGTGTATTTGAATGGGTGAGTGCACATCTCACCCTTGCCCCCAGGAGCCTAAATAACACCCCGGCACCCAGCACTTTTATCTGAGTGAAGAGAGCCCTGGTAACATCTGAGGACTTTGTTGCTTGTGCTTCTAACACCCTGTGGGAATTCTTAGGATTACAATTGGTATTTCTTACCCTGAAAGGACCTTTGCAATTACTGATGAAGAGTTGACCTTTCTCCATTGCAGATTGACATCAGTAAATGCCATTATTTGGTGGATTTGGACACCGTGAGAGAAACACCCAGGGAGCCCAAATATTCGTCCAATAGAGAAGAATGGATCAGCTTGGCCTACAGACCATTCCTTGATGCTTCAAGGTATGTGGCTTTAGTCCTGAGAAATATACTAGGACTAATAAGGGTGAAAACTGGAATCTGGTATTGAATAACTTCCAGTCCTGGGCTTAACTCTAGGAGAGATTTTATTTTATTTTGGGGGGCACCTGAACATCTTCTATTCCTGTCCAGCTCCATGAGAAATCTAAAAGGGTGCTCTCCTTTTCTAGGTATCAGAATGCAAAGTATATTCTGGTATCATCCAAATAAAAGAATCTATAAACAGATAGATCTAGTGAAAAAACACAAAAAAGTATTTATTAATATTTTTGACATTGTATATTTTTGACAATCAACTTCAGCTTTCTTAACCAAGAGTTTTCTCATACTGTTAGGAAGATTGACTATGTGCTTTATGGAGCTAGAAGCTCATATCCATTATTTGGGAGCTCAAAGCTCAATCAGAAATGGAGCCACGGGCTTCCCTGGTGGTCCGGTGGGTAAGGACACTGCCTTGCAGTGCAAGGGGTGCTGGTTCGATCCCTGGCCTGGGAAGATCCCACGTGCCACAGAGCAGCTGGACCGATGTGTCCAATTGCCGAGCCCGAGCTCTGGGGCGCATGCGCCTAGAGTCAGTGCTCTGCAACAACAGAGGCCACCACGATGGGAGGCCCACATGGGCCAAAGAACAAAGATGGATGAAAATGGACAAATGAAAGACCAATAGAAGTGGCCCACCTGCTCCCCTCCCTCCCCACCCCACCCCCACCAAAAAATAAATAAATAAATAAATCTTTAAAAAAAAAAAGAAATGGAGCCAGGCCTTACTAAATCTTATGTAGAGAGACCAAGTAGACCAGGGTATGACTGGCCCTTCAGAAAGGCCTCAGAATTCATGATAAGAGGAGATTCAGGATGTCCAGGTTAAGGAGTAATGAATGGGAGAGAATCAGAAGGTGGGCAGAGATCCAGGTACACAGACAGTTGAAGTTCAAGGAGATTGATGTTGAAGTTGAAGGAGGTCCAGGGAGGCCTTGTAAGAGAGCCCAGGATCCAAGAAGAGGTCAAGCAGAAACCAAAAGGTGGAGGACCAGATCTCCATGGGTGTCATCCACCCACAGGTGTGGAGGCCGGGGGCAGCTATGGCTCACTGTGGGGACAGGGTCGGTGGTGGGGTGCGTCTGAACAGTGCTTATTAGTATGGGCCTCCAGGAGACTGCTGTTTTCTCACCAAGACCTGGCCTCACCCAACACCCATAGGCTGACAACCAACAGGCCAGAAATGCAGCCCCATCTGTTAGTAGCTAGGCTCACAGTAAAGGCAGACATACAGTAAAGGTAAGAAATCATCTGCACGCAAATATGATATCAAATCCAGCAACTGTGAGGAGAGAACAAATGCAGGTTACTGAAATGCATTTGATGGTCAAAGACCAGCAAGTTAAGATAGTATTTCTTCTGTATAAACTGCTATATCAAAATCTCATGGTAACTGCAAACTAAAAGCTGCAAAAGATACACACACAAAGGAATCAAAACACAGCACTAAAGTTAATCATCAAATCAAAAGGAAGAGAACAAAAGAAGGGAAGGAAAAAGACAAATCCCCCCAAAATTGCAAAAACAGATAAAGAAGTTTAACAAAATGACAATAAGAATATATATTGATAATTACCTTAAGAGTGAATGGATTAAGTGCTCCAACCAGAAAACATAGACTGGCTGACTGGATACAAAAACAAGACCACATATATGCTATGTACATATACCCACTTCAGATCAAGGGACACACACAGACTGAAAGCGAGAGGATGGAGAAATGTACTCCATGCAAATGGAAATCAAGAGAAAACTGGAACAGCAGTATTCATATTAGACAAAATAGACTTTAAAATAAAGATCTGTTACAAAGGACAAAGAAAGACAGCACATAGGGATCAAAAATCAATCCAAGAAGAAGATACAATAATTGTAACTGTATATGCATCCAACACGGGAGCACCTCAGTTTGTAAGGTGAATATTAATACTATTAGGCAGTCTATGAGTAATTGCAGTTTTCTGCATTGTTGAAATTTACCATTTAACACTGAAATACATTCTAAATAAGTGTGGTTATGTTATGTGTCATTTTAATGCTCATTTCTCGCTTTATTTTTTTTTTTTTACTAATGACTTGCTGTTTATTTTACATTTATTTTAGACTGTGGGTATGATGTTAGACAAAAAAGCAAATTCGAGTAATTTTCTTATTTGAGCTCAAAATGGGTCGTAAAGCAGAGGAGACAACTTGCAGCATCAGCAACCCATCTCTGTCCATCTGACATCTATCTAATCGGCAGATATTTTTGAACACTGCCAGGAACTGCAGGCGAATCTTAATGTATCTGGCAGTGAACAGGACACACAGACTGCCTGGTCCTCTTAGACCCTACAGCACAATGGGAGGCTGACATTAAACAAATAACCATCCAGATCAATCTAGAATTACAGCCTGTTAGGTATTTAAGAGCAGAATCAGAGCACTTTTGAAGGAGTCTTGCCCTGGGCGAATTGAGATGGGTGGCCATCCTGCTGAAATGGGACTGAAATACAGGAGCTCGTCTCAGAAATCAGGACCGGAGAACGAAGCACATAGATAACAGCGCCTGTGCCCCACAGTCCATGTTTACCATGTGGAGCTTCCTGTAGGTTACTTATTTGATGTAACTTGAGAGACATTCCTTGGTGCCATAGCCTGGATTGGGTCTTTGCTATCTGAGAGGGAAGTGGTGAGGCTAGTTTGAAGACAGTATACCAGCACATAGAAGAATTGTACTCTGAATGTGTGCCAGTGGAGGTCAACCTCAGGGGAAAGCAGCCTAACATCACTAGGACAATATTGTGACTGGTGCACATTTTGGAATTATAAATATCTATGAATAAGTGAAGACTAAAGCGAGATGAAGCCCAGCAAAAAAAACTGGAACAGCAGTATTCATATTAGACAAAATAGACTTTAAAATAAAGATCTGTTACAAAGGACAAAGAAAGACAGCACATAGGGATCAAAAATCAATCCAAGAAGAAGATACAATAATTGTAACTGTATATGCATCCAACACGGGAGCACCTCAGTTTGTAAGGTGAATATTAATACTATTAGGCAGTCTATGAGTAATTGCAGTTTTCTGCATTGTTGAAATTTACCATTTAACACTGAAATACATTCTAAATAAGTGTGGTTATGTTATGTGTCATTTTAATGCTCATTTCTCGCTTTATTTTTTTTTTTTTACTAATGACTTGCTGTTTATTTTACATTTATTTTAGACTGTGGGTATGATGTTAGACAAAAAAGCAAATTCGAGTAATTTTCTTATTTGAGCTCAAAATGGGTCGTAAAGCAGAGGAGACAACTTGCAGCATCAGCAACCCATCTCTGTCCATCTGACATCTATCTAATCGGCAGATATTTTTGAACACTGCCAGGAACTGCAGGCGAATCTTAATGTATCTGGCAGTGAACAGGACACACAGACTGCCTGGTCCTCTTAGACCCTACAGCACAATGGGAGGCTGACATTAAACAAATAACCATCCAGATCAATCTAGAATTACAGCCTGTTAGGTATTTAAGAGCAGAATCAGAGCACTTTTGAAGGAGTCTTGCCCTGGGCGAATTGAGATGGGTGGCCATCCTGCTGAAATGGGACTGAAATACAGGAGCTCGTCTCAGAAATCAGGACCGGAGAACGAAGCACATAGATAACAGCGCCTGTGCCCCACAGTCCATGTTTACCATGTGGAGCTTCCTGTAGGTTACTTATTTGATGTAACTTGAGAGACATTCCTTGGTGCCATAGCCTGGATTGGGTCTTTGCTATCTGAGAGGGAAGTGGTGAGGCTAGTTTGAAGACAGTATACCAGCACATAGAAGAATTGTACTCTGAATGTGTGCCAGTGGAGGTCAACCTCAGGGGAAAGCAGCCTAACATCACTAGGACAATATTGTGACTGGTGCACATTTTGGAATTATAAATATCTATGAATAAGTGAAGAGACATGTTCCCTGTTGAAATTGTTGGAAGAGAAGCAAGGCCTATCCTGCTGGACGGTTGAAGAAGGACTCACAAATTGGGCTGAATGTTGCTAGCCTGTCTGGGAGAATGGCTGCCCAGATGCCCATCCATGCTTTTCCTATTAGGCTTCTTCTCTGCTTTATCAGAGGACCGGAGAGGCCAGACCACATTAGTGTGAGAGAAGATCCAGGCATAAGATTTTTAAAAATTTATTTATTTTAATTGAAGGATAATTTACGATATTGGAATGGTTTTTGCCATACATTGATATGGATTGGCCATAGGTATACATGTGCCCCCTCCATCAGGCATAAGATCATAATAACCATTTTCTGGACTCTTCTTGCACATAACTGGTATCAGAGCTGCAACTTCCGCTCCCTGAGTTTGCTGTGTCTGTGTCTGGCTAGTATTATTAGCATTTATCAAACTTTCAAGATATGGTGCGGGCTGAACTGGTTGAAATACCACTTTTTAAACCAGACTCATTTGTTACTCTATGGACATCTCACATTACATAGTTTCTAAAATGAGCATATTTGTTTTTCTTTCTTTGAAGCGTGATATAATGACAACTTGTATAAAATAGCTGGACAAGTGGGTGTAATGCTTACTCTGAGATTCCCCAGAGAGCAGTGCGGGGACACTGTTGCAGTAACGCAGCTCAGCGGTGGGCTCCTTTCTCAGGGTGGTGAGAATGTTTGCCTGAGGGAATCTGGTGGGAACCGCCTCTCCAGGATGTTGGGGTTGGCCTCCTGGGCAGCAGAGCCTGTTGGTAACTTTAGAAACGAGTTGGAAGGCCCGGCCACCGCTTTGCCCAGCCGCTTTCCACCCACTCTCTCCTCCTTCATTGTAGGTCCCTTCTGCTTTGCAGGCTTTGCTTTCACCTTTGATTTTTGGATTGTGATATTTTATTCTTCCCCATTTTGGAGCCTATCTGCCTCATCCAACTGAATTTTAAGTGTGTTTGATCAGGAACATGAGATCATTTGGGGAGACTTAGTAGGGCGGGATTCCACAGCCCTGCCAAATGTATAATTACAGGTAGACTGCAAGTGGAGAGTTAGAACTCAACGTCTTCAGCTGGAATGGTAGAAGAGCCTTTTCTAGTCAGTAGGTTGCTATAGAGTAAGATAGGGATTGTGGTGATAGCATCTGCTGCTTGGGTTCTGTCAGTGCCCAGCATGGGATTCTCATGGAGGTTTTTTTTACTGGGACTATTACTCTTAGCATCAAGAAGTGAATCCAGCAGCTGTAAGGCCATGGCATCTGTATCCAGTTTGGTTCTATGTCATTGTCTGCTTGATGGCATCCATTGTGTCCCCAGCCCTAACCCCAGCATACGCAAAACTATTTGTTTCTGGAAGATAAGAAGACCATTGGAAAAATCACTGTACAGCAAAAACTAATTGGGAACTCTTGTTCCAGTTATTGCTGAGTAACACATCATCCGAAACTTAATGGTATTAGAGGGCAACTGTTCTTTTATCTTGTGGTTCTGGGGACTCACTGGACTCAGCTGGACTGTTCTTCAGCTTCTCAGGGCTCTTATGCATTGGTCATCAGATGGTAGTTGGCACTGGGGCATCTCAAAGGCTTTCCCATAGGTTTAACAGTGGATGCTGGCTATTGGTTAGCTCTCACCTGGGGCTTCAGCCAAAACACCTATGTGGGGCTTCTCCATGTGGCCTGTGCTTCCTCGCAGCATAGTGGCTGGCTTCCAGGAGCTAAGATCTCAAGAGCTGTATAATTTTTATGACCTCACCTTGGAATTCACACAGCATCACTCCATCTCATTCTTCTCATTGAAAGCAAGCCATTCCAGTAGCCCATGTTCAAGGGGCAAAGAATTAGACTTCCTCTGTTGATGGAAAGCGTGTCAAAGAATTTATGGACATGTTTTAAAAACATCACAGCTCTTTTGATGCTGTTCTCCATCCTAATTAGATAATTAAAAAAAATAGTTTTGAAGGTGATTTCTTGCAGAAAAGACATATGGCGCCCAAAATAGTCCAGCAGGCTGTTTCCATCTGCAACTTCTTGCTGCCCAGGTGGAGAGGGAAACTACACCCCCTGGCAGAATTTGGCTTCAGCCAAGCCATTTGACAGGCTGGGTTCAGATGCCTTCGGTGGAATGAGTTCCCTCTCCTAACTAACAATTGAAGTGCTCTTGTCTTTCCCCTACACGTCAGTCACAGTGGTGCCTTCCTCGTTACCTTTGCCAAGAATACTGAGAAACTGTAAGGAAGAAGCAGTCAGAGTTTCTGTACCTTTGTAATTCCCTGGCTCCCCATGGGTCTCTTCTATTTTGTTTACCTGCTTGGGGCTGTGCTTGTTTCCTTCCCCCCAGATGCTTTCTTAAGACCCTTCACCTGGCAGCACCACTAACTCAGGCTAGATTTAGCTTCAAAACATACTCGTGTTTTGCGCATTGTATTATTCAACTTGCATAATCATTATCTGCTGACCTTGCAGGAGAATAAGCCTTCTTTGTTTTTCTGAAGCTCAGAGAGTCTACTTTTGAAGTAGAGAGCCTACTACCTCATTGTGGTGAAGTTAGTTCTCCGGAAATAGACAGTCTGGGATCCAAGTCCACACTGTAAGAGCCTCCCAGGCTCTTACATGCTTGAAGAATGTATACATGCAATGTTTTAGAACCGCCACCGCTTTCTGCTAGCTTCGACCGAGCGACTGGCATCATCCAAGACATGTGTTCAGTTTTCTTGGGAGTTAGAACAGCATCTCTTGTTGACTCTGACAACTCCCAGCATGTATTAGGGTCTCAGAAAATATTTATCAGTTATTTGATGTATTGCATAAAGGAAAATTCCACAGACAGAGGAGCCTGACGGGCTGCAGTCCATGGGGTCACAAAGAGTCAGACACGACTGAGCGTGCGCATACATAATGGGAAAAGGTAAAATAAGAATGTCTTCAGAAACTTCTCATGCCCTTATTTGGTAAAGTAAAGATCATCAAGTAGCTGATTGGCTTCTATTTCCTGTCTCTCCTGGAGTCTGTCTTTCTTAGGACCCAGGCCCCACCCCTTAGGGAAATCCACAGACCGTGTGCATAGAGGAGCCCACAGAAAGAAGGCCTATAGGCTGTAGCACTGGCTGAACTCTCAGCCTACAGCTGGCCATGAGCATTCCAGCCACAGCCCAGTGAAACAGAAAGCCCATCAGTCAGCCACAGATCTGAAAGAAATAGTAAATTGGTTTTTTAAGCTAAAAAAGAAAAGATATAGAGTTATTTCCTAGTATACGCCTTATTTCCACTCTGTAAAACTTGCCAGAATCTCTGCAAAACTTGCTGCCTGTTGTGACCTCCAATGTCACTTTCTGTTCATCACAGGGAAGTAGCTCGAGTGATGGTTCAGAGAGCAGGGACAGACCCCTTTCTGCACGCTGTTCAGTGTCTTCTCCACAGGATGTGGATGGCGCGTGCAGTACCTTCACATCTCAGTAGTTATCAGATGGGAAAAGGCTGCTCAGGAGCATTTCTCCAGCAAGCTTCATGAGACTGAAGGTCAGAAAATGACTACTTGCTTAATACCCATGCTTTCTCAATTCCCTCATTCCAAATATTGGTGAAAGGTGACTGGTCAAGAGGTTACACTGTTGTGTCAGATGACTGGCCAAGGCCACACGTCAGTGAGATGATTTACTCTGTACACGTGTCTCGCAGTGACGTGATTCCAGCTTTGTGCCTTAGCAAACTTCCAAGTCGTTGCATGGTGTGGATCTTTGGAGTTGCTGCCAAAGAGGTCAAAACTGTGAGTGTTTTCATTGAATGTTCAGGGTCTGTGGCCATGCCCACTGAAAACAGTGTCGTTTTGGTCACATGGGTAATGATGATTTAGCAAATTTTGTGTAAATTGAAACCTGGAGAGGTTTCTTGACCTTTTGCATGAATATTGTGTTTGCCAGATAAAAAATGAGAGGGTGCACGTAGTTCTTTGTTGCTGGGGTACAAAGTGAGAGGCTGGAAAGGGTGAAAAATGAGGCCATAAAGGAAGTAGGAACCAGAAGATGATATGAGACATAAGTAAGGGACGTGAGGGTGATCTGATCAGGTTCATGAAGCTCGACCAAGGACTGAAAACTGCAGGTCTGCAGAAATGCTCTGAATGACCAGCAAGATGCTTTTATTATTATCGTTGTTGTTGTTGTTGTTATTTTTAATTTTGGTCTCTTTTATTGTTTTTTTATTTATTCACTTTCATCCATCTTTATTCTCTGGCGTGTGCGGGCCTCTCCCTGCAGTGGCCTCTCGTCGCAGAGCACTGGCTCTGGGCACATGCGCTCCAGAGTGCTGGCTCGTAATTGAACACACCGGTCCAGTCGCTCCGGGGCACGTGGGATCTTCCTGGGCCAGGGATCAAACCAGTACCCTTTGTACTGCAAAGTGGACTCTTTACCCACTGGACCACCAGGAAAGTGGGTGCATTTAAATGGATTTCAGTGCATTTTTCCACATTGTCAGAGTCTTCCATGTTCTCCAAGGTCTTGACTCTTGTCTCTCCTCTTCTGTTCCTTTAGTCACCGTCAGTTCCCCCAGCTGCTATTTTATTGACAATTTACTCCACTTGTGTTACACTTGTGTTGCACTGTCTATTTGTGTCCTACAAGTATTTTACATTTAGTTTCTACAAGATTTTGTTTTTTAAACCCTGGATATGTGAAGCCTCCTTCACACCCAAAAAGAGAGTAAAACTTTTGGGGGAAAAAAATACCCTCTTTGCTAATATGGATGCCCTCCACATCTCCTTTGTGCTCTGGCATCCCCTAGGCCACCGCAGCCTCCTGTTTCCCAAAGACTCCCACTTTGCTCTGCCCCATCCAGTGGCTTTAGGACTGAATTGTTTGGGAAGAGAAGAGGGAGAAGAGCTTCACATTATTTTTTTTTCTTAATATATGTATTTTATTGAAGTATAGTTGACTGACAATGTGTCAGGTGCACAGCAAGTGATTCAATTATACATATACCCACATATAATTTTTCAGATTATTTTCCACTATAGCTTATTGCAGGATTTTGACTATAGTTCCCAGAGCTATACTGTAAACCTTTGTTGCCTGTTGTATATCTATTTTTTAAAATTAGAAATCTAGCATTCTGTTCATACAAAGTCAAACAAGTGGAATCAAAATGTCATAAATTTTTTAGTTAGGCAAAAAAATTCATAAGTTTTCTAGAATATATATATTATACATACTATATAAATATATATTATACATACTATATATATTATATGAGCTATATATATAATTCATATGTGTGTATGTGTGTGTGTGTGTGTATACAAAAGATTTTCTATTATGCTTGATAAAGCCTTGAGAAAGAACATCAAAAAAAAAAAGAAGACAGAGAAATTGGAAAACATACGAGAGCTTTAATCTGATTATCTGTTGATGGGTGGGGTTGCACTCCTCCCTGGTGGTGGTTTGGCCTTAGGCAACGCAGCCCTGGGGTCTACAGGCTCTGTGGTACGGTTAATGGGGAACTCCAAGAGGGTTTACACCAAGGAGGACCATCCCACCCTGCTGCTGCCGGTGCCCCAATCCCTGTGGTGAGCCGCTGCTGACCTGCGCCTCTGCTGAAAGCCCTCCAACACTAGCAGGTAGTTTTGGTGCAGTCTCCTGTAGGGTCCGTCAGTGCTCCTTTCCTGTGTGTCAGTTTTTTGACAATTTACTCCACTTGTGTTACACTTGTGTTGCACTGTCTATTTGTGTCCTACAAGTATTTTACATTTAGTTTCTACAAGATTTTGTTTTTTAAACCCTGGATATGTGAAGCCTCCTTCACACCCAAAAAGAGAGTAAAACTTTTGGGGGAAAAAAATACCCTCTTTGCTAATATGGATGCCCTCCACATCTCCTTTGTGCTCTGGCATCCCCTAGGCCACCGCAGCCTCCTGTTTCCCAAAGACTCCCACTTTGCTCTGCCCCATCCAGTGGCTTTAGGACTGAATTGTTTGGGAAGAGAAGAGGGAGAAGAGCTTCACATTATTTTTTTTTCTTAATATATGTATTTTATTGAAGTATAGTTGACTGACAATGTGTCAGGTGCACAGCAAGTGATTCAATTATACATATACCCACATATAATTTTTCAGATTATTTTCCACTATAGCTTATTGCAGGATTTTGACTATAGTTCCCAGAGCTATACTGTAAACCTTTGTTGCCTGTTGTATATCTATTTTTTAAAATTAGAAATCTAGCATTCTGTTCATACAAAGTCAAACAAGTGGAATCAAAATGTCATAAATTTTTTAGTTAGGCAAAAAAATTCATAAGTTTTCTAGAATATATATATTATACATACTATATAAATATATATTATACATACTATATATATTATATGAGCTATATATATAATTCATATGTGTGTATGTGTGTGTGTGTGTGTATACAAAAGATTTTCTATTATGCTTGATAAAGCCTTGAGAAAGAACATCAAAAACAAAAAGAAGACAGAGAAATTGGAAAACATACGAGAGCTTTAATCTGATTATCTGTTGATGGGTGGGGTTGCACTCCCTCCCTGGTGGTTGTTTGGCCTTAGGCAACGCAGCCCTGGGGTCTACAGGCTCTGTGGTACGGTTAATGGGGAACTCCAAGAGGGTTTACACCAAGGAGGACCATCCCACCCTGCTGCTGCCGGTGCCCCAATCCCTGTGGTGAGCCGCTGCTGACCTGCGCCTCTGCTGAAAGCCCTCCAACACTAGCAGGTAGTTTTGGTGCAGTCTCCTGTAGGGTCCGTCAGTGCTCCTTTCCTGTGTGTCTTGGTGTGCATAAGATTTTGTTTGTGCCCTCCAAGACTGGAGTCTCTGATTCTCTGAGTCTTGTGGAAGTCTTGTAATCAAATTCCACTGGTCAGATTCCCTGGAGATTCCCAGTCCCTATGTCGGGTCCCCAGGCTGGGAAGCCTGACATGAGACCCAGAACCTTCACAGCAGTGGGAGAGCTTTTTTGACATTATTGTTTCCCAGGTTGTGAGTCACCCACCTAGCGGGTATGGGATTTGAGTTTATGGTGATGGTGCCCCTCCTACCGTCTCGCTGCGCCGGCATCTTTGTCTCTGGACTGGGTTATCTTTGGAAGGTTCTCAATGTCCTTCTGTTGATGGTTGTTCAGCAGATAGTTGTGATGAAGGAGATGAGTACATGTCCTTTTAATCCTTCACCTTGAACCGGAAACCTACTGGCTCTATTCTAGAAGCCCTGTTCCAAATGCAGCAGTTAGTCAGATAAAGTTCTGTCTTCAAGGGACTGACTTTCTAGAGGAACGGTAACACATACCGTGTAACTCCTGTGTCCATAAGAAGTAAACGTTACCTCCATCTTACTTACCATTAGAGTAATGTCTCTCACCCCATTTTCTATTAAAGAATATTAAAGATCAACCACATTTTTGCTGCATATCAGCCTTCTGAGCAGTTCTTAAACTGCTTGATATGAGATTGAAGACTGACTATGGCTAGGATTAAGTCTTGAGGGAATTCTGAGAGCCTCTTCAGAACTGAAAATTTCTCTGAAAGGCCAGTTCTGTCCTGAGGGCTGTGGAAGTGTGTCACCGAAATGTGAACTAGGTGCAAGAGAGAACAACAAACAGAGACAAAAAAACAAAATGAGAAGGAGCTTGCTTTAAAAAGAAAGAGAACTGGCAGTGAGCTCAGACTATAGGTTCACAGAGGTAGTAATGTTTGGATGGTGGGGTGGAGAGAGAGACAAAAATGAAGGAGACAGGGCCTCCCCTGGTGGTCCAGTGGGTAAGGACACCACCTTGCAGTGCAAGGGGCGCTGGTTCGAGCCCTTGCCTGGGAAGATCCCACGTGCCGCGGAGCAGCTGGACCGATGTGTCCAATCACCGAGCCGGAGCTCTGGAGCACATGCACCCAGAGCTGGCACTCTGCAACAACAGACGCCACCGCGATGGGAGGCCCACAGGAGCCAAAGAATGAAGACGAATGAAAATAGAGAAATGAAAGACCAATAGAAGTGGCCTGCCCACTCCCCTCCCTCCCCAACCCGACTCCCGCCCAAAGTAAATAAATAAATCTTTAAAAAAAAAAAAAAAATGAGACAGCCTGAGTACTAGAATATTTTCTCTTTAAAATTAAAAATTGACCCAGCATTTACATTGTGCCTACTGAACAGGTGCCATCAGGGACTGGCAAGCAGTCTTCCATTGACGTCAGCAAGAGCAGATTGAAATCTCCACAGCAGAGTGCTCCCAGGCCCTGATAAATAGGGCTGATAATTGAATTAGCAAACATTCCGAGCTGTCAGCTGATTATGCTATTCAGGCCATTGCTTTGTCCACATCTGTTTCATCCTTGAATTGTTCGAGCGACTTTCTCACTGGGAGGGGAAGCAGTTGCGTGTCCATTTTGTGCCTCCCAAAATTATGCTGCCTGTTCCTCCCTAGGGCAATACTTTGGCCTTTCACATCATTACAGACACTGTTATATAAGTTTTGATCAGCATTAGTTCTATTCTAACTTGTGATTCAGTCTGACCTTTGTTTCCACGTGTATGAATGTGTGCCCGTGCATGTTACTCCAGAGCTCTACTGCTCTCCTCTTTCACAAGGCAAATAACCAATTTGATTTCCCTTCTTCCAGAAACAATACAATAATACTATATAACAATTTGAAAGAAATTATAATCTAGAAAAGCAGCCAGAGTCTGAGAAGGGAAGAATTCAAGCCAACTTGTTCTTTTGGTTTAAAAAAACAATCACAGACTCCTCCCATCCCATCCCAGCTCAGTGTTGACTATTGGTGCATTTCATCCCCTGGAAGAAATGAGTGGCTTTAGATGTTAAAGACAGATCATTAAAAATCACAAGCAGAATCCACAGGAGAAAGGAAGGTTTGCCTTCTAATAGGATTTTTCTGGTATCAATCTCAGATGATAAATTTTTCTTCTCTTTACATTTACTTCCTACCTTTAATATAGTTTTGTGTTCAGTCCTAACCAGAAATACCTCCTTGCTTCCTGAACACATTATCTAGAATCCAATGCTAAAGTTCTTGTGCTTGTACACTGAGGAAGCATGGGAGAATCGCAAGGCTTCTTGGGTTTCTTGATGTGTCTGAGTCAGACACATGCTTGTCCTTAGAAAGATGGTTATTCCAAACCACATGCAATGGGACTTTGAAATCCTCATTGAGAGTAGGAAAGAACTTGTAATTCTGAGAAGCTTGAAAGGAGGCTGGTGTTGGGAGTGTAGTGGGCAAGGAAGAAAATGGCACACGGTGAAGAGGCAGGTTAGTAAGGGCTAGATCTCCTGCACCTGTGTAGCTCAGTAGAGTCTGGGTTTTACATTGACGAACGGGTCATCAGGACTGGCAAGCAGTCTTCCATTGACGTCAGCAAGAGCAGATTGAAATCTCCACAGCAGAGTGCTCCCAGGCCCTGATAAATAGGGCTGATAATTGAATTAGCAAACATTCCGAGCTGTCAGCTGATTATGCTATTCAGGCCATTGCTTTGTCCACATCTGTTTCATCCTTGAATTGTTCGAGCGACTTTCTCACTGGGAGGGGAAGCAGTTGCGTGTCCATTTTGTGCCTCCCAAAATTATGCTGCCTGTTCCTCCCTAGGGCAATACTTTGGCCTTTCACATCATTACAGACACTGTTATATAAGTTTTGATCAGCATTAGTTCTATTCTAACTTGTGATTCAGTCTGACCTTTGTTTCCACGTGTATGAATGTGTGCCCGTGCATGTTACTCCAGAGCTCTACTGCTCTCCTCTTTCACAAGGCAAACAACCAATTTGTTTTCCCCTTCTTCCAGAAACAATACAATAATACTATATAACAATTTGAAAGAAATTATAATCTAGAAAAGCAGCCAGAGTCTGAGAAGGGAAGAATTCAAGCCAACTTGTTCTTTTGGTTTAAAAAAACAATCACAGACTCCTCCCATCCCATCCCAGCTCAGTGTTGACTATTGGTGCATTTCATCCCCTGGAAGAAATGAGTGGCTTTAGATGTTAAAGACAGATCATTAAAAATCACAAGCAGAATCCACAGGAGAAAGGAAGGTTTGCCTTCTAATAGGATTTTTCTGGTATCAATCTCAGATGATAAATTTTTCTTCTCTTTACATTTACTTCCTACCTTTAATATAGTTTTGTGTTCAGTCCTAACCAGAAATACCTCCTTGCTTCCTGAACACATTATCTAGAATCCAATGCTAAAGTTCTTGTGCTTGTACACTGAGGAAGCATGGGAGAATCGCAAGGCTTCTTGGGTTTCTTGATGTGTCTGAGTCAGACACATGCTTGTCCTTAGAAAGATGGTTATTCCAAACCACACATGCAATGGGACTTTGAAATCCTCATTGAGAGTAGGAAAGAACTTGTAATTCTGAGAAGCTTGAAAGGAGGCTGGTGTGGGGAGAGTGTAGTGGGCAAGGAAGAAAATGGCACACGGTGAAGAGGCAGGTTAGTAAGGGCTAGATCTCCTGCACCTGTGTAGCTCAGTAGAGTCTGGGTTTTATTCAAGCCGTTCTGCAGTTGTTGCTGAGTAGACAGAGCATTTAATCTGAGATGCCTGGAGCTTTGGTTATGGATAGGCAAGCTTTTTTTTTGCTTAGTATACCTTGAAATATTGGATGGATAAAATGAAATAATGTATAATAAATGGTTTTTCCACACCTGTGCAGCCCCCCCATGTTTGTCCTTTCTTCTGAATATTTGTATTCTCATTTTGAGCTTCTTTATTAGCTATTTAGTATTTAGTGTATACTATATTATAGTTGGGCTTCCCTGGTGGCTCAGATGGTAAAGAATCTGCCTGTTTTCTCCAGGAAGACCTCCTGGAGAAGGGAATGGCCGTCTACTCCACTCTTTGTGCCTGGAGAATTCCACGGACTGAGGAGCCTGCTGGGGTACAGTCCATGGGGTCTCGGAGTCAGACATAACGGAGTGACTAGCGCTTTTACTTTTTCACCTGAAATGAACACCTCTGAATTCAACCAACTCCTCATCATCTGTCACGCATGAACCTGGAATATATACATCTTGAAAATACTGGTTCCAGACTTCAGATACCTCTCTAATAGGTTCTAGCGTGTTACTTCTGGTTCTTCTTGCATTTGTATCATCAAAAAGAAAAACTTAAAGAATTTTTTGAAGCCTTTAATGGCTCATAATTTTGTCAAAAGAAAACAACTCTCTTTGCTCCGTCCTTTCAATGTTTTCATTTTTAAAATTTATAAACATCCATCAAAATGATCAATCCTTTGAATTTTTAAATTTATTGTCTATAACCTTCTAGTCACTTGTGTATATTAACTTGCTCTCAGCATTTGTCCACTCAGAAACTGTATCAAATGCAATTTGGCACACAGACCCATACAAGATGAATGAATGTAGTCATCTGCCCTTTCAGCATAACGGGATGGTCCAAGTGGTTGTTGCAAAACATTGGATGATGAAGATGCAGAGGAGCAAAACTTTTCCTTCCACCCCTCCCTTCTAGGTTCTTGTGGTTGGCTTAATAATCAAATTGACTTAAGACAGATTTATAAGAGAAAAACCAGTCTAAATTTTGTGTGTACAGGAGCCCTATAAAAATAAGAGACCCAGAGGGAAGTCAGACAGTTGAGGCTTATATGCCCTCTAGAGCTAAGGAATGGGTTAGAGGCCTATAACTCTCTCTGTGAGCCAGGTTCCCTATCTCATTTATTTTAGGTAGGAAAAGGGAATGTGGAAAGTTCTTCCTGAGTCTTGTAAGCCTTATCTTTAGCTCATAATAATTTATGTGCTAAAGCTGTACATCTTGGGGAGGCTCATTCTGAAACCCTCTGAAGTCCTCCCAGTTGAATGACTAACTGAATGAGGGCACCTACTTCCCTCTTGTTCTTAGAAATATATATTTCACTCATCATTTCTTTTTCTTTTTTGTAAGAAATTAATGCCTAAATTTTTTTTTTTTTTGCCTCTAAGTCATTGTTTATTTTCATCTGTCTTTATTCTTTGGCACCTGTAGGCCTCCCATTGCAGTGTCCTTTCTCGTTGCAGAGCACTGGCTCTGGGCACATGTGCTCCAGAGCGCTGGCCCGTAATTGGACACATCAGCTCAGCCGCTCTGTAGCACGTGCGATTTTCCTGGGCCAGGGATCAGACCGGTGTCCCTTGCACTACAAGGTGGACTCTACCCACTGGACCACCAGGGAAGCCCCACTCATCATTTTCTGAGTTAGAAAATTTATCTAGTATGTGGCCAATGTAAAGAGTCAGAGTCTGATGTTTTGTTTATATGATAAATGTTACCATCCTCATTGGGGCTTCCCAGGTGGTACTTGTGGTAAAGAATCTACCTGCCAGTGCAGGAGACGAAATAGATACAGGTTCAATCCCTGGGTCACTAAGATCCTTTGGAGCAGGGCATGGCAGCCCACTCCAGTACTCTTGCCTGGAGACTCCTATAGACAGAGGAGCCTGGCGGGCTACAGTTTGTGGGATCACAAAGAGTTGGCCATGACTGAGCGCATGCATGCACACGCACACACATACCTTCCTCATTAGCGTCTTGAGTGCTGCTGTTTAGCTCTTTGCATTCATCTTCTGATTTGTCTAATTGTGAAATGTCTTCCTCTGTCGATTTTCTTCTCATTGACATTATGGACAGAAAATTTTTAAATTCTGAACACTCAGCTGTGCTCAGTTAAAGCTAAAGGCAGGCTGCAAAGATAGTGTCGCAAGTCTTTTGTACCTTATTGAAAGATGATGCATGCTTTAAACAATGCAGTGAGAAAATTGAAGGATAATATAATTATATCACTTTTGCATAATTCTTTTTGGGGATTTCATTATTCTTCCTTTTTCTTATCATTTGTCTTTGTTTTTTTAAAGCATAATTGTAAATAATCCAAAATGTAGGTGGGGGAAAGACGGCTAAGATTCCATAATTAGTTTAAATTTACAAAACGTTGTAATGGACCCATATGGTCGTTACATGCTAGAATGAGTTTTATTCTGTTTTTGAACATAAATATAATTTCCCTTTGTTGTTTGGAAGACCCTAAGAAGAATAAAATTATGAAATAACAGCCCTTCCAAGTAGTAAGGAATAGTTCCAAAAAGAAGGTAAAAAAGAAAAATTGGGCCCCGTGGACCTAATGTTATACCAAGGAATGAGTTGGCCATAAATACATACTGATTATAGTAGTGAAGCTTTTAGTGTGGAGTCAACTAGAATGCAAATGACACTTAATTCTGTTTAGCCTTTCTTTACCACACTGAAGCCTGCAGGAGTGCGCTTCAGTTAACTTTCTGTCCTGACCTTCCCCTTTTCTGTGCAGCAGGGACAGAAAGAATAGAAATTAACTTCTTTTTGACTGAGGTGGGCACTGCCTCCTCCCATTCTTTTTTTTCTTTTTCTTTTTTTTTTGCAGAGGCCCCGCTTTATCTCGTATGTCTCTCTTCTAAGCCTCTTTTCTCTATCAAAGCACTTGAGCTGTTAGCTGTTGAAGGGAAGTGTATCTCTGCTGAGCACAGAGCACTGCCAGCATCCCAGTTGGGTTGGATCTCTAAGAGGTGTGCATGCCAGGCACGATATCATTGTGTGCAGGCATGGAGGGAGTCTGCCAAACCCAGGGGTAGGCTGCCAGTGCAAATGCCACGTTGACATGACATTTACAAGCTGAGAGCCTGGAAGAGGACTGGCAGAGGAACACCCTTCAGCTGCCTCATTTAGGTTGGCAGTTTCTGGGCCAACTTTCGGTTTTTAGACTCAGAACTCAGAGTCAAGAAGTAATGCTTCATATCGAATTTAAAATGATCCCTGCCACTTTCTCTAGGAAGTGATGAATCTTGTTAGCCTGTTTCCTGGGATGCAGGGTAAACCAGAGGGGTAGGCCCGCAGAATCCAGAATCAAATCTGAACGTGTATGAGGGCTTTAATCACTTACTGTGTGGCCCCGATCAAGTAAGTTCACCTGTGTAAGTCTCATTTTCCCACCTATAAAATAGAGGTAAGAAAGATGCGATTGCCTTGGTTGTTCATGAGCATGTTTGGCTGTGTTCTTTGTCTCTTTTCCTTTCCCATTTTGTTGGCGGAAGTCTGTGCTGCTTTGGGGTCATGAAGAGCATCTGCACTCGAAACGGTTGACAGAAAATAAATGTTTTTTTTGTTTTTCAATAAAAAAAAATAGAGGTAACATCACTTTCCTCATAGGATTATTGGGTGGGTTAAATAGTATCCCTTAAAAGTATAAGCACTTTCCCCAGTGCCTGTCCAAAGCTAGGTGTTCAATAAATGTGAGATAGTTTTCATATTCTTTAGAAACTTGTGAGAAATTCAGGGTTTTAGCTGTTTCTATCTACATTTAGTATAAAGGGAAAGCACTAGACTTTGTCTTTGACCTAAGAATCGCCAGAATAGTAGCGCAGGACATAGTTTTCTTCACCTCTCTAGGAAAACCTAGAACTGGAATCAGGATCATTGGCATCTCTGCAGTTTCTTGGGTATAAAAACTCTAAAGATGTTAAGAATTTATTTCTGTCATAGCATTTTTTTCATTGAATTAGAACATTTCTATGCCAAATTCTAATGCAAAGTACTAATGTGGAGCTATTCTGAAGGATATCCTATGACTTAACGAGGCTGTCAAGACTGTCGTTTGGGTACAGGCATAATAAGGTACTTGGTCTCTTTTTCTTTTGGCCTTGCTGGGTCTTCCTTCTGGTGAGTGGGCTTAGCTATTCCTAGGCATGTGTGATCTTAGTTCTCCAACCAGGGATCACACCCATGTCCCCCTGCATTGGAAGGCAGGTTCTTCACCACTGGACCACCAGGGAAGTTCCAGGACTTGGTCTTGATTCAATCTTTTATCAAGATTGAGCAGCTAAATAACAGACTTTTCTGTGTTGCTTATATAAGCTCTAATTCTCACCATTGTACTTCATTTCCTTTAATCATGTTCAGACCATTCGTGAATTCTCTCAAATGATAAGATCCTGTCTTGTCTTTTTTTCCCTCTTGCCTTTCAGATCTTCAAAGTTGTTGCGGGCCTTCTACGTTCCCTTCCTGTCAGATCAATACACCATGTATGCAAACTACACCATCCTCAAACCCCGGAAAGCAAAGCAAACCCGGAAGAAGAGTGGAGGTGAGCACCATGCCTGTGGGCCCAGAGGACATCCATCCTGTTCACTGGTGGTTCCGCTGACAGGACTCCCTCCACGCCAGCACGTGTACCGTTTGTAATAAAGACCGTCTGACACGAATGTGGAATCTGGGTGCTTTGGGCTGGTCGGAGTCAATCACGCTCACTTCTTGCCTGTGTCTGTTCTGCGTGTTCACTTTGTGCAGCTAGATGGAGACAGGCCCTGCCGTCCGGGTAGATACATCTCATTGTTTTTCTTCTCTTCGATTATTTACTAGACCGGAGAAGAGCAGAACCAACTTTCAGGAAGAACTGAAAATCCTGGGAACGGGATGGCCGTGTTGAGTTCTCCACACTCTGGCCTGGCGTCCGAGACCTAGCCTCCCTGGGGCCGGGTGAGCTTCTCCACCCAAGCTCTCTGGCAGCTCCTAGCAGACCTTCTCATTCAAAGCCTAGTGGCGAAAAGGAGCACAGCCCCGTTGCCAAACCTACATGTCTCTTCACCTCCACCAAGACTGAGCTTTCTCTGGAGCACTTCACAGGACTAGGGCCCTGTCCTGGAGATATCTCAGGAAAAAGGCAACCATTTGAGGAACTGTGGCTTAATTTCATCACATAGGATGCCTCTTGTTTTCATTTTATTCCCTTGACAACAAGCTCTGTGTGTTTTGTTTGTTTCTTTGTTTGTTTGTTAAGTTTTAGCATGCTCTTTCTTAAATTCAAGACTTCCCTGTGTAAAGGTATCAACAGACCAGACTATAACTGTACAAGTCATACGTGGAGAAAGTTAATTCTATCATTTGAATGACATCACATTTTAAGATTTGAATGACATCCCATTTTAAAGTAATTTATTCTGAGGCCATTTCTGAGGAAGTTAAGAATCTCCCTTTTTTAAACAACTCTAGTGAGAAAGACCAGTGTATATCTATGGCGCCTATTTTTGAGTCTGTCTATTGCAAAACACATCCTGCATGGGATACCTCTAGTCAAATAGGCAATGATAAGGACTTAATTATAACGTAAGTATATACTTCACTTTGCCTTTACATACAGTATTTCATAGTTTACAAAGCACTTTCACATGATCTCATTCGATCCTCACAGTCATGATGTGAGGGAGAAAAGGCAAATGGTTTTATCCCCATTTTACAGATAAAGAGACTGAGACGAGAAGGCAGGGATCAGGAGAAGGTAAGGTTACCTGCCCAAGGCCACAGAGCCAGTAAGTAGTAGCTCTCGGACCAGAACTTGGGTTGCCTAACTTCTCATCTAGTGCTGGTGTGTGCTCTTCACTTGACTGTGAAGACATGGCTTGAAAGAATGGTGAGGTCGGCTGGACATCTCATTGTTTTTCTTCGATTATTTACTAGACCGGAGAAGAGCAGAACCAACTTTCAGGAAGAACTGAAAATCCTGGGAACGGGATGGCCGTGTTGAGTTCTCCACACTCTGGCCTGGCGTCCGAGACCTAGCCTCCCTGGGGCCGGGTGAGCTTCTCCACCCAAGCTCTCTGGCAGCTCCTAGCAGACCTTCTCATTCAAAGCCTAGTGGCGAAAAGGAGCACAGCCCCGTTGCCAAACCTACATGTCTCTTCACCTCCACCAAGACTGAGCTTTCTCTGGAGCACTTCACAGGACTAGGGCCCTGTCCTGGAGATATCTCAGGAAAAAGGCAACCATTTGAGGAACTGTGGCTTAATTTCATCACATAGGATGCCTCTTGTTTTCATTTTATTCCCTTGACAACAAGCTCTGTGTGTTTTGTTTGTTTCTTTGTTTGTTTGTTAAGTTTTAGCATGCTCTTTCTTAAATTCAAGACTTCCCTGTGTAAAGGTATCAACAGACCAGACTATAACTGTACAAGTCATACGTGGAGAAAGTTAATTCTATCATTTGAATGACATCACATTTTAAGATTTGAATGACATCCCATTTTAAAGTAATTTATTCTGAGGCCATTTCTGAGGAAGTTAAGAATCTCCCTTTTTTAAACAACTCTAGTGAGAAAGACCAGTGTATATCTATGGCGCCTATTTTTGAGTCTGTCTATTGCAAAACACATCCTGCATGGGATACCTCTAGTCAAATAGGCAATGATAAGGACTTAATTATAACGTAAGTATATACTTCACTTTGCCTTTACATACAGTATTTCATAGTTTACAAAGCACTTTCACATGATCTCATTCGATCCTCACAGTCATGATGTGAGGGAGAAAAGGCAAATGGTTTTATCCCCATTTTACAGATAAAGAGACTGAGACGAGAAGGCAGGGATCAGGAGAAGGTAAGGTTACCTGCCCAAGGCCACAGAGCCAGTAAGTAGTAGCTCTCGGACCAGAACTTGGGTTGCCTAACTTCTCATCTAGTGCTGGTGTGTGCTCTTCACTTGACTGTGAAGACATGGCTTGAAAGAATGGTGAGGTCGGCTGGAGATCCGATTCATAACATCACTTTCTAGTTTAAGGAAGACTGTTACCTGGGTTTCTCTGAGTTCTTTGGAACTTCCATTCTGCCTGTTGGTTTGACCATCACAGCAGCACTCTGGCATGCAGCCTGGCCTGTGGCGGAAAGCAGTGCTCCTGTTTGGAAGTCAAGCTCCTTTGCAGCCACACAGGGTCCAATATCAGTTCTATTTCCATTCCTATCGTCAGTCCGGGGTCTCAGGATAGTGCCTTATTTCCTTAAGGGTAATTGTGTCTAGCATCCGCAAGTAGGATACATTAACATTTCAGTTTCCATCTTTCATTTTTCAGAGAGGAGGGGTTTTCGACAGGAACTGATCCTGAGAGAGGAGAAGAGAAGGGACACGAGAAGAAACAGCTAGTTATCACTTAGAGAGTCTCCTCATCGGGCTCCACTCTGAAGGAATGCCCAGTGGGGCGGAAGCACTTGGGAGGCAGTGAGTCTAGATAGGGCAGGACAGTGACAGCTGGAGAGGAAACACAGACTGGATCCCACTGGCTGCTTTAAGGATTTCTGGCATTTAATTGTCCATACTTGATTCATGTTTCCCAAGGCAAGTATTGGAACATACTGGTCTGACTACAGGATGGAGAATTTTTAGTGAAATATCTTGCCATACCTGCGGTCATGGTACACACAGTGGCTAGAGCTCTTTTCAAGCAGAGGTAAATGAGAGAGTGCCGTCATGGAGGTCCCTGGTGAGTGGCTTTTATCGTGTAAGTCCTATTAACCTACGGTCACTTGAGTATCCACATAGCACAAAAAATACAGTATTTCATAGTTTACAAAGCACTTTCACATGATCTCATTCGATCCTCACAGTCATGATGTGAGGGAGAAAAGGCAAATGGTTTTATCCCCATTTTACAGATAAAGAGACTGAGACGAGAAGGCAGGGATCAGGAGAAGGTAAGGTTACCTGCCCAAGGCCACAGAGCCAGTAAGTAGTAGCTCTCGGACCAGAACTTGGGTTGCCTAACTTCTCATCTAGTGCTGGTGTGTGCTCTTCACTTGACTGTGAAGACATGGCTTGAAAGAATGGTGAGGTCGGCTGGAGATCCGATTCATAACATCACTTTCTAGTTTAAGGAAGACTGTTACCTGGGTTTCTCTGAGTTCTTTGGAACTTCCATTCTGCCTGTTGGTTTGACCATCACAGCAGCACTCTGGCATGCAGCCTGGCCTGTGGCGGGAAAGCAGTGCTCCTGTTTGGAAGTCAAGCTCCTTTGCAGCCACACAGGGTCCAATATCAGTTCTATTTCCATTCCTATCGTCAGTCCGGGGTCTCAGGATAGTGCCTTATTTCCTTAAGGGTAATTGTGTCTAGCATCCGCAAGTAGGATACATTAACATTTCAGTTTCCATCTTTCATTTTTCAGAGAGGAGGGGTTTTCGACAGGAACTGATCCTGAGAGAGGAGAAGAGAAGGGACACGAGAAGAAACAGCTAGTTATCACTTAGAGAGTCTCCTCATCGGGCTCCACTCTGAAGGAATGCCCAGTGGGGCGGAAGCACTTGGGAGGCAGTGAGTCTAGATAGGGCAGGACAGTGACAGCTGGAGAGGAAACACAGACTGGATCCCACTGGCTGCTTTAAGGATTTCTGGCATTTAATTGTCCATACTTGATTCATGTTTCCCAAGGCAAGTATTGGAACATACTGGTCTGACTACAGGATGGAGAATTTTTAGTGAAATATCTTGCCATACCTGCGGTCATGGTACACACAGTGGCTAGAGCTCTTTTCAAGCAGAGGTAAATGAGAGAGTGCCGTCATGGAGGTCCCTGGTGAGTGGCTTTTTTCTAATCAAAGTGGTACAGTGCTGATCTATTTAACCAGCCTACAGGTTAAAAAACAAAACGAAAACCAAAAACAGCCTTTTGAGCAGGAGCTTAGTGCCACATAGCACAAAAAATGTCATGATTGATCTAGGGACTATTCCTTGAGAAAATCAGTTCCAATCCCTTTAAAACCTGATTTTGATTTTCTCTGTTCTACATATATCTTTAGTGAGAGCACAAGCAATTGCTGAACAATATGCCAAATGCTGTGGGTAAGTGATACAAAAATGAGTGGGTTTTGTTGTGTGGATGTTTTTCACATGACACATACACACACTAAGACATTCCACCTCAGCAATATAGGAATGTTAGCTTTGCCTGGGGAAAGAGTCTCAAAACACCTGGTAAGAGTGTTTCTCACCAATTTCTCCTCCTGAGAATCAGTGTTCAAGCCTGAGGATAAAGATAGCTGAAGTACTTTTTTCTCCATGGTTTGTTAACTATTAAGGAATGACAGGCTACATTTATCGGTAATAATAATAATAACCTTTGATCATGGAGCTGAGCAAGGGAGTGGATATATTGGCAATTCCAGGGCTCTCTGATCTCGGGATCTGAACTCCACATCTTAATGATGCTGAGTCCCATTCCTGAACCAGCCTGTGTAGTAGGATGTGTTAACAAGGTGGATCTGTCTGCTGGTGAGCATCATCTGACAAGAAAGACTACTCATTTTAATCTCTTGAGGTAACAGAAAAATGAAGCCTGCACTCTTTCTTACTGAATTCAAGTTCAGAAGTGGATTCTCTGTTTTAAATCAAGATGATTCTTGATCCTAATCATTTATTTGCGTCATTTTTTCTAGTTCGGAGTTTTGAGAAAGAATCTTGAAAACCTCATGTGATCCTGCAAAGGATGTGATTTGCCTCCTGTGATTTGGGCAAAGCACAAATGGAAATCTTTTACTGTGTTTTGCATTTTATAAGATTTACTGAAATAAGAATTCACTGCGATTGTGCCATCTTTAAATTTGGTTAATTTTTTTTTTTTTCTGAAGAGGGAAAAGAGGCGTCATTTAATCTTTACTTCCACCGGCGTATTAAGCTCATGTATTTCTTAGGCTTCTGCATTAAATTTATTGGGTGAACAGATAAACGGACTTGTGCTCAGCTTTTCTTTTTTCTTTTTTTTTTTGCAACAGAAAGCTCTGACTTCCATATGGCATTGTTGGATTTCAGAGGCTCTCTGGTGTTTTGGTAAATCTCAATGAATGTTGCCTTTTATTTTTCCAATATGTAATCTGTATAGCCATGTGATTCCTGCTGCAAGTGAAATCAGGAAGCACTGTGGTGTTGAAGCAAGAGCATTGTTCAAGTCTTTTGTCTTCCTGACTCTTGTACTTTATCTCACATGTCAATGTTTACATTACATACTTGTATTTTTCTGTGAAAGAAAAAGCTAAATAAATCTTGGCGGTTTGATCTTCCTTTTAAGGTGGTATTTTCTCTTTTGCTTTTACCTTTTTAATCTTTGGTGGAGATTGGAAAGTGAAAGAGCCCAACTCCTTCCATCGCCCACCACGTCCCCCCTGCAGTGTATAGACTTACCCTCTGCAGACCAAATAACCCAGCATGTTTATTCTGCAAACTCTGGAGAGAAGCCGTTAGAAAACCCAATGAGGGTTAAGTTTATTTTGTGGAAAAACCAAGCACAGTGGGAACTACTCTATATCAACACTGTGCCTCCAAGAGAGTTTCTAAGTCCATGTTACATTTTTGGATAAAAATCTCTGGACTCTGAGAGCCTTCTGTTGTTGTTTGCTCTTCAGTCATGACCCCCGGTTTCTCTGTCCCTCAGCATCTCCTGGAGTTTGCCCAAGTTCGTGTTCACTGAATTGGTCATGCCCTCCAACCGTCTCATTCTCTATCGCCCTCTTCTTCTACCTTCAATCTTTTCCAGTATCAGGGTCTTTTCCAATGAGTTGGCCGTTTGCATCAGATGGCTAAAGTATGAAAGTCTTCATAGAAATGGGATCTAGTCCTATCTGACATTTAGGTAATTTGCCACTGTGTCAGGGATTGTTAGGAGCAATACAGCTTTTCTTTGTGGATGAATTGCTAACATCATTCCTATATCTTGCACCTTACAGCCAATAACTCCCAGTAGCCATCTGGCTATCTGCTTTTACATCAATGTGTGTGCATGCTCAGTCGCTTCAATTGTGTCTCACTCTTTGTGCCTATATGGACTGGGTCAAGCCAGGCTCCTGTTCATGGGATTCTCCAGGCAAAAGTACTGAAATGGGGAAGATCTCCAGGGGATTTTCCTGACCCGGGGATCCAACCTGTACCTCCTGCAATGCAAGTGGATTCTTTTACCAGTGAGTCACCAGGGAAGCCCTTTTATACCAACACCATTGGTTAACTAGTTTTCTTTCCATAGGACCCAAAATACCCAAAAACCTTGGTTTGTTTCTCGCAAGTTGTTTTAGAGGTGGATAGTTTATTAATATAATAATTTATAATATAATACGATTATTGTTTAATTACTCTTAGGACCAGCTTGAGTCTCCCTCTCTTTAATTGAAGACTTTCTAGGCTTCAGACTCCTGAGATTACTTCCTGAACCCTCTTAAGTATCTAGTGTCTTAAAGTCCTAGAACCTTTACCCTTGTAAATCTGTTGCTCAAGAACATTGTTGTCACATTTGTGGGCAAAGACCGTGTCACACTTCTGTGTATTTCCAGCATTCAACATAGTTCCCTGAACTGTTGGTACTGTACATGTTTATTGCCAATAAAGAAAAGTACAAAGAAACCTGCAGCTAATACACAGCTGTTGCTTTCAGTTTGGTCAATCTTTGACCATTGAAAATAGAACAATTCAAAAGTCCTACAGTGCTCAAAGGGCAATTTGAAAGTTGTGAATCAGACTCAATGCTATGCATATTTTAGAAATTCTGAAGGATACCTGCTTTCACACAAAGGCAGATTCCTCAGAGTACCTTCTAAAAAGAGAGATTGGGTACCCTTACTGAATATTTTTATTATTACTGGTTTTTGGAGAGTCAGATAGCCCAGGAGAACTGAATGAACTGGGAGCAGAGAGCCTCTCCTCCAGGTAAGAGAAGGTGCTGGATTCCTATTAGCTACAAGTCCTGCTGGGAAAAGGAAGTCCAAATGCAAGATGACTTCGTTCTGATACATTCAAATTCAGTAGTATCAAGTAGTACTAAGTCGTTTGTTTGTTTGTTTTCTTTTAACAGGTAAAAGCTATTTTGGCTCTCCTCAACCCTGGAGTTCAGCATAGATTTGGCATTAAAACAAATTATAACCAACAAATTTGATAAATGAAACAAGGGCCATTCAGATAAGGGGTATGAGACTAACAAGGAAAGGGGACTCTGGGATTTTCCTCCGGGATCCAACCTGTACCTCCTGCAATGCAAGTGGATTCTTTTACCAGTGAGTCACCAGGGAAGCCCTTTTATACCAACACCATTGGTTAACTAGTTTTCTTTCCATAGGACCCAAAATACCCAAAAACCTTGGTTTGTTTCTCGCAAGTTGTTTTAGAGGTGGATAGTTTATTAATATAATAATTTATAATATAATACGATTATTGTTTAATTACTCTTAGGACCAGCTTGAGTCTCCCTCTCTTTAATTGAAGACTTTCTAGGCTTCAGACTCCTGAGATTACTTCCTGAACCCTCTTAAGTATCTAGTGTCTTAAAGTCCTAGAACCTTTACCCTTGTAAATCTGTTGCTCAAGAACATTGTTGTCACATTTGTGGGCAAAGACCGTGTCACACTTCTGTGTATTTCCAGCATTCAACATAGTTCCCTGAACTGTTGGTACTGTACATGTTTATTGCCAATAAAGAAAAGTACAAAGAAACCTGCAGCTAATACACAGCTGTTGCTTTCAGTTTGGTCAATCTTTGACCATTGAAAATAGAACAATTCAAAAGTCCTACAGTGCTCAAAGGGCAATTTGAAAGTTGTGAATCAGACTCAATGCTATGCATATTTTAGAAATTCTGAAGGATACCTGCTTTCACACAAAGGCAGATTCCTCAGAGTACCTTCTAAAAAGAGAGATTGGGTACCCTTACTGAATATTTTTATTATTACTGGTTTTTGGAGAGTCAGATAGCCCAGGAGAACTGAATGAACTGGGAGCAGAGAGCCTCTCCTCCAGGTAAGAGAAGGTGCTGGATTCCTATTAGCTACAAGTCCTGCTGGGAAAAGGAAGTCCAAATGCAAGATGACTTCGTTCTGATACATTCAAATTCAGTAGTATCAAGTAGTACTAAGTCGTTTGTTTGTTTGTTTTCTTTTAACAGGTAAAAGCTATTTTGGCTCTCCTCAACCCTGGAGTTCAGCATAGATTTGGCATTAAAACAAATTATAACCAACAAATTTGATAAATGAAACAAGGGCCATTCAGATAAGGGGTATGAGACTACAGGACTGTAGTGATACGGGCAGGCTGGAAACTCCTACTGTAGCTCCTCAGAATAAACAGCTCACAATTAAATTAGTTAGGTTAAACAGCATTTTATCTGGGTCTGGGCATTTCTTCAGAATGTTTAAGGAAATCTTAAGATATCTTCCTAAAATGCTTCAAGGTAGTAACACTTCACAGTTTTTTGTTTGTTTTTGCTTCCAGTTTCTGGGCTGCTTGTTCTCTCTTGACATACTTTTTTTTTTTTTTTTAAACATTTATTTTATTTATTTATCTTTTGAGGGGTGGGGTGGGGAGGGAGGGGGATGGGCGGGCCACCTCTATTGGTCTTTCATTTCTCTATTTTCATCCATCTTTGTTCTTTGGCTCCTGTGGGCCTCCCATCACGGTGGCCTCTGTCGTTGCAGAGTGCTGGCTCTGGGCGCATGCGCACCAGAGCTCCGGCTTGGTAATTGGACACATCAGTCCAGCCGCTCTGCCGCACGTGGGATCTTCCCAGGCCAGGGATCGAACCGGCGCCTCTTGCACTGCAAGGCGGTGTCTTTACCCACTGGACCACCAGGGGAAACCCTCTCTTGACATACTTAGAGATAAAAGTATAACTCAGGAGATTCTTGATGGTCCTAACAGCCAAAGGATTGTATGGGATAAAACTAACTTCTGACAAGGATTTTGTTTGGTTTTGTTTTGCAGACCTGCAGCCATGCCTTAGGAGGCCTCGCTTTGGCATTTTTTTTTAAATTTTGGCCTCATTTTTTAAAAAATAATCTTTTTTATGGCCACTTCTATTGGTCTTTCATTTATTCATTTTCATCCATTTTTGTTCTTTGTCCTGTGTGGGCCTTTCATCACTGTGGCCTCTCTGGTTGCAGAGCACCGGCTCTGGGCGCATGCGCTCCAGAGCTCCGGCTCAGTAGTTGGACACATTGGTCCAGCCGCTCTGCGGCACGTGGGATCTTCCCAGGCCAGGGATCGAACAGGTGCCCCTTGCACTGCCAGGTGGTGTCCTTACCCACTGGACCACCAGGGAAGCCCCTTGGCCTCATTTTTTATTGGCCCTTCATTTGTTTATTTTCATCCATCTCTATTCTTCTGCCTGTGTGGGCCTCCCATCACAATGACCTCTCTCTGCAGAGCACTGGCTCTGGGTGCATGCGCTCCAGAGCCCCGGCTCGGTAGTTGGACACGATGGTTCAGCCGCCGCGTGGCACGTGGGATCTTCCCAGGCCAGGGATCGAACCGGTGCCCCTTGCAGGGCAAGGCAGACTCTTTACCCACTGAACCACCAGGGAAGCCCTCCCTTTGACTTTTGTTTACCTGTAGAATCAGTACTTGGCAACTGGTACCACTGGCCTGTAGTTTGCCATTTTAACTCTTGAATTCCAAGTGGCCAAATGAGAAAGGTATGGGTTCTGGTGGGTTTGCTTCAGCAGCATTATACTCAGTGCTGGGGAAGATGGGATTCACAGAGCAGTGACTCTCAACCGAAGCGCCACCACAGAATCGCCTGGGGACCCTCTAATTACTCGTTGCTATTGATATTAGAGACTGGAAAGCAATCACATCAAACATCAAAGATAACTGCGTGTGTGCTCAGTCCAGTTCGACTCCTTATGACCCCGTGGACTGTAGCCCGTCAGGGTCCTGTGTCCGTGGGACTCTCCAGGCAAGAATACTGGAGTGGGTTGCCATTTCCTCTTCCAGGCACTTTCTTGACCCAGGGATAGAACCTCCATCTCTTGCATCTCAGGCAGATTCTTTACCATTAAGCCTCTGAGGAAGCCCTAGAAGATAATGAAGTCAGCAAAACATTTAGTGTCCTTTTCCAATTACAAAATCCCTGCTAACAAGGCCTCCATCCAAGCCTCTTCCCCTCCACAGACCCTTTTCTGCGCTTTTTCTGCCTGATCAAAACTTTCCTGTCCTGTCTCTCATTCTCTCTGGTCCCTGCTTTCTAGTAAACAGTTAACTAATGCCGTACTGAGGTACACTAATGGATGTTAATAATTTACTGTGGTTCCCTTTTCAATGATCCTCTCATCTCAGTACATTTGAGTGATAACAACCTAGGAAGAAAGGAATGACTAATTTGGGCAATTTCAAAGCCATTTAAATGCCATGCAATTTATTTATTTATTATATGGGAGGAGAACGTGTGAACCAGCAGATTCAATCTTCAGGAAGACTACCTGGCATTTTTCAATATTGCCTACTCAGATAAGGATCTCTGGTTGTCTTGATGAGGAGAATGAAATAAAAAAGAAGATAAAAGAATATATATATATATAAGGAGGGTATTGAGCCCTCCTGCTCAGGACACACTGGAGGGGCTTTGTGGATTTTACATACGTAGCTGTTTGTTTGAGGAAAGGCCTGTGGAAACTTCCCCTTTGTTATTCTGCCACTCCTGTTCTGCAGAGTTTCTTTGGAGCTGCTGCTACCCTCTCAAACACCAGAGCAAAGGTTAATCTCGCTTTTGAGAGAAATGACCTGAAGTGTGTTCATTCAACCAACCGAGAACCACCATGTATCATTCAGGAACCTGTCATGCTCCTTGTCTCCCTATTAACAATGCCTCTAAGCCTCCCTGGGATTTCCTATAATACGTTTCCATTTTTTTCTTGCCAATGAAGTATTTGTGGAGTTATGTAGAAAAGGAGGCTGGTTTTACAGTGCTACATGTATACAAGAATCTCTGAATTTTTAAAAACTCACCCCCTTTCCCTTTTCCTTGGAGTCTTTCTACATTTCTAAGGCTTTCAGAGTCTGAGATGACCAGAGATACACTAAAACGTAGAAGCCAAAGTTTAAATTTGTTGCCAGCCTTTGTGTCGTGTGTATATGCTGTGCCTTTTCTCGTTGTGGTTTCGGGGCGGGAGGAGGTGGTTTTCACTGAAAAACAAAATATGCTGATGACTTCCTTGACATGGAAGCATTCACTGTGTCACCGAATAAACACAGATTGGTACCAATCTGTGGGGCTTTGTTTTACTCCCAGATATCACTGTTTCTCTGGAGAAGGGAATGGCAGCCCGCTCCAGTATTCTTGCCTGGAGACTCCCATGGACAGAGGAGCCAGGTGGGTTACAGTCCGTGGGTGACACAAAAAGTCGGACATGACTGAGTGACTAACACATCAGTTTCTGAAAACTCAGCACAGCCTTCTCGGCAGTGCCCTAGTATCCAGCAGAGGGCAGCCTGTTCTCACAAAAAGATTTAGTCCTCCTTTTCCTCCAGTTTAATTAGTTTCACTATTAACTGTGTCCTTGGTGTCAAAATTCCAGTGTAGATAGAAATGTCCGGGTTATTTATATATACCTATATCTTTAAATATAAATTTATACCTATAAAATTCATAAATACCTAAAAATAAATATATACCAATATTTCTAAAATTGCAAAATTTTTCTGGAGAAAACCACATCCATAATTTGTGGGGCTGGATCATCACTGCAGCAGTGGTTTCCTGGTTGGTAAATGATCCACAGGGCAATTTTTCACAGTTGATTTCACTTCTGTTTGACATGACCTTGATGGGTGTTCATAGGTAGTAAAAGACATATGTTTGGTTGCAATGGGGAAGTGGCTAATTTTAGGGTAATTACCAACCGAGAACCACCATGTATCATTCAGGAACCTGTCATGCTCCTTGTCTCCTATTAACAATGCCTCTAAGCCTCCTGGGATTTCCTATAATACGTTTCCATTTTTTTCTTGCCAATGAAGTATTTGTGGAGTTATGTAGAAAAGGAGGCTGGTTTTACAGTGCTACATGTATACAAGAATCTCTGAATTTTTAAAACTCACCCCCTTTCCCTTTTCCTTGGAGTCTTTCTACATTTCTAAGGCTTTCAGAGTCTGAGATGACCAGAGATACACTAAAACGTAGAAGCCAAAGTTTAAATTTGTTGCCAGCCTTTGTGTCGTGTGTATATGCTGTGCCTTTTCTCGTTGTGGTTTCGGGGCGGGAGGAGGTGGTTTTCACTGAAAAACAAAATATGCTGATGACTTCCTTGACATGGAAGCATTCACTGTGTCACCGAATAAACACAGATTGGTACCAATCTGTGGGGCTTTGTTTTACTCCCAGATATCACTGTTTCTCTGGAGAAGGGAATGGCAGCCCGCTCCAGTATTCTTGCCTGGAGACTCCCATGGACAGAGGAGCCAGGTGGGTTACAGTCCGTGGGTGACACAAAAAGTCGGACATGACTGAGTGACTAACACATCAGTTTCTGAAAACTCAGCACAGCCTTCTCGGCAGTGCCCTAGTATCCAGCAGAGGGCAGCCTGTTCTCACAAAAAGATTTAGTCCTCCTTTTCCTCCAGTTTAATTAGTTTCACTATTAACTGTGTCCTTGGTGTCAAAATTCCAGTGTAGATAGAAATGTCCGGGTTATTTATATATACCTATATCTTTAAATATAAATTTATACCTATAAAATTCATAAATACCTAAAAATAAATATATACCAATATTTCTAAAATTGCAAAATTTTTCTGGAGAAAACCACATCCATAATTTGTGGGGCTGGATCATCACTGCAGCAGTGGTTTCCTGGTTGGTAAATGATCCACAGGGCAATTTTTCACAGTTGATTTCACTTCTGTTTGACATGACCTTGATGGGTGTTCATAGGTAGTAAAAGACATATGTTTGGTTGCAATGGGGAAGTGGCTAATTTTAGGGGTAATTACCAGTGACAGATTTCCTCTTCTTGGGCTCTAAAATCACTATGGATGGTGCCTGCAGCCATGAAATTGTCAGAAGACGATTGCTTCTTGGCAAGAAAGCTATGACAAATGTAGACAGTGTGTTAAAAAGCAGAAACATCACTCTGTCAACAAGTCTATTGTGTTTCCGGTGATCACGTATGGTTGTGAGAGCTGTACCATAGAGAAGGCAGAGGGCCAGAGAATCGATGCCTTTGAACTGTGGTCTCGGAGAAAGCTAAGAAGAGTCCCTTGGACAGCAAGGAGGTCAAACCATCAGTCTTCAGGGAAATCAACCCTGAATACTTGTTGGAAGGGCTGATGCTGAAGTTGACGCTGCAATATTTTGGTCACCTGATGTGAACAGCTGACTCATTGGAAAAGACCCTGATGCTGGGGAAGATGAAGGGCAGAAGGAGAAGAGGGCATCAGAGGATGAGATGACTGGATGGCATCATCTATGCAGTGGGCACGAACTTGGGCCAACTGAGAGATGGTGAGGGACAGGGAGACTGAACAACAACAATGCTGTAAATATAAACCAGCCATTGATCCATTTTCCAACCAGAAGCAAAGCACAGTCTTTGCCTCTGCTAACTCACTTTATTATCAAAGGTAACTCAGAGGATACATGAATGTTGCCAGTTCTCCTCCCAACAGATGCTGAATGGTTATTCACTGCACAGAAGCTCAACTTAAGATAGCAGGGGCTGAGCCCCCATAGAGTAAAAGGCCACAGAACACTTTTGATTGCCCCCAGTGTGTAGGTTGTAAGGTGAAAAGCAAACATTCGCAGAAGGAAGTAGAATTTACATTTAAAAGTGTAGGAAATCCACTGAGACTGATTTAGGCCTTCAGGGACACCTAAAATTGCAAAATTTTTCTGGAAAACCACATCCATAATTTGTGGGGCTGGATCATCACTGCAGCAGTGGTTTCCTGGTTGGTAAATGATCCACAGGGCAATTTTTCACAGTTGATTTCACTTCTGTTTGACATGACCTTGATGGGTGTTCATAGGTAGTAAAAGACATATGTTTGGTTGCAATGGGGAAGTGGCTAATTTTAGGGGTAATTACCAGTGACAGATTTCCTCTTCTTGGGCTCTAAAATCACTATGGATGGTGCCTGCAGCCATGAAATTGTCAGAAGACGATTGCTTCTTGGCAAGAAAGCTATGACAAATGTAGACAGTGTGTTAAAAAGCAGAAACATCACTCTGTCAACAAGTCTATTGTGTTTCCGGTGATCACGTATGGTTGTGAGAGCTGTACCATAGAGAAGGCAGAGGGCCAGAGAATCGATGCCTTTGAACTGTGGTCTCGGAGAAAGCTAAGAAGAGTCCCTTGGACAGCAAGGAGGTCAAACCATCAGTCTTCAGGGAAATCAACCCTGAATACTTGTTGGAAGGGCTGATGCTGAAGTTGACGCTGCAATATTTTGGTCACCTGATGTGAACAGCTGACTCATTGGAAAAGACCCTGATGCTGGGGAAGATGAAGGGCAGAAGGAGAAGAGGGCATCAGAGGATGAGATGACTGGATGGCATCATCTATGCAGTGGGCACGAACTTGGGCCAACTGAGAGATGGTGAGGGACAGGGAGACTGAACAACAACAATGCTGTAAATATAAACCAGCCATTGATCCATTTTCCAACCAGAAGCAAAGCACAGTCTTTGCCTCTGCTAACTCACTTTATTATCAAAGGTAACTCAGAGGATACATGAATGTTGCCAGTTCTCCTCCCAACAGATGCTGAATGGTTATTCACTGCACAGAAGCTCAACTTAAGATAGCAGGGGCTGAGCCCCCATAGAGTAAAAGGCCACAGAACACTTTTGATTGCCCCCAGTGTGTAGGTTGTAAGGTGAAAAGCAAACATTCGCAGAAGGAAGTAGAATTTACATTTAAAAGTGTAGGAAATCCACTGAGACTGATTTAGGCCTTCAGGGACAGACCAGTTAAGCTCTTTGATAAAGACAGAGATTTTCTTCCTTGTGTGTAAAACACACAAAGATAAATAAGCATATCTGAACTCAGTCTTAGAACTATGTGGGGAATATATTGAAATGTGGGCTTTTCATTATTTGGGGGTGTTTCTTGTTTTCTTTTTATGCTTTTTAACACCCTCTGGATCAACAGATTTGCTCTATAGAGAAATACTATGAATAATAAAATCAAGTTGCTCAGTCATGTCCAACTCTTTGCGACCCCATGGACAAGTCATGGAATTCCCCAGGCAAGAATACTAGAGTGGGTAGCCTATCCCTTCTCCAGAGGATCTTCCCAACCCATAGATCGAACCCAGGTCTCCCCCATTGCAGGCAGATTCTTTACCATCTGAGTCACCAGGGAAGCCCAATATTAGTAATAGCTAATATTTATTAAGCATTTATTCTCAGGTAGCCTGGTGGTAAAGAATTTGCCTGCGATGCAGGAGATGCTGCTTTGATCCCTGAGTCAGGAGAATCCCCTGGAGAAGGAAATGGCAACCCACTCCAGTGCTCTTGCCTGGAGAATGCCATGGACAAAGGAGCCTGGTGGCTACAGTCCATGGGGTCACAAGAGTCGGACACAACTTAGAGACTAAACAACCACTCTCACCAACATTGCTTTTTTCTTCATAATCCCTTCAACAACCTTATGGGCTTGATAACTAATATCCTGTTTTTAAAAATGGGGAAACTGATACTCAGAGATCCTAAGTGTCTCGCCCAAGATCATCTGGGTAGAAAGTTGTAGACCTGGAATTCAAACCCAAGCAGTCTGTCTGGCTCCAGACCTCTCTTCATCATGTTCTAACTCTCATGACATCTTTTTGGATATTAGGTACCTGGAATGATTAGATGGACAGAGATAAGAACAGGATCTAGTCTGAGTTGTTTCACTGTTTTACCACCTTCTCATTCTCAGCCTAGGGCGTGTCCTAGTAAAACAGAGTGTGCAGATAATAGATTCAGATTTTGTAGGGGCTTTTCTTTTTAATTTTTACTTTATATTGAGGTAGAATTGATTGACAATGTTATTAGCTCAGTTGTATAGCAAAGTGGTTCAGTCACTTTGTATATATACATATATCCATTCTATTTTCAGGTCCTTTTCCCATATAGGTTATTACAGACTACTGAGTATAGTTCCCTGTGCTATACAATAGGTCCTTGTTGATTATCTATTTTCCATATAATAGTGTTAACCCCAAACTTGTCCTTTATCCCCTTCCAACACCTTCCCACTTTGGTAATCCTAAATTTGTTTTTAAAGTCTATGAGTCTGTTTCTGTTTTCTATGATCATACCTCCCTGAACACACCTGATCTCATCTGCAGGAATTTTTGAGAACATTGTTGTGGTTAATTTAAAGATTTAAAGCTAATTTAAAGATTTATTTATTTATTTATTTATTTATTTTGGGTGGGGGGCGAGTGGGCCGCTTCTATTGGTCTTTCATTTGTCTATTTTTCATGCATCTTTGTTCTTTGGCCCGTGTGGGCCTACCATCGCAGTGGCCTCTGTTGTCGCAGAGTGCCGGCTCTGGGCACATGCGCTCCAGAGCTCCGACTCAGTAATTGGACACATCGTTCCAGCCGCTCCACGGCACGTGGGATCTTCCCAGGCCAGGGATTGAACCAGCGCCCCTTGTACTGCAAGGCGGTGTCCTTACCCACTGGACCACCAGGGAAGCCCCTCAGCTAATTTAATCACACAGCTAGATTAGAAAAGGAGCTGATTTCCTGAAGTCCTACAAGTCAGTGGAAACTCGGGTTTCTGATTACAGATCCAGCTGAATAGCTGCTGAGGGGTGAATGTTTGCATCCAGGGGTCTTGGCTCTGCTTCTTCCTTACTCTTGTGACATTTTCTCAGCAGTTCTGCTGGGCAGATCAGGAAGAGAGAGAGAGACAGAATATCATCTTCAGGGGACAACAGAGGGGCAACCTTTTAGGAGACTAGGAATATTTTAAGTCATCCCTGCTTTTGCTAAATCAAATCTGTTTATCTGGGGTCTAGGGACACTGTGCCTCAATCCTAAAAGCTACTTATGTTAGGTAGGTGGATATAGTACAGTCCATGGTGATGAGGGCTTAGAAAAGTGAGGGAGAAGAAGGCACTCTAACCTGTGGACATAATAGGCTGGACGGGGACTAGCTGAAAGGGTTGGGGGGAACTGACTATGAATACAGGGGGAGACCGGCCGGTGGAGTCAGACTCCAGCCTACAGTGTGGTAACCAAGAGTTAGAAAGCTGGTTGGTTTGTTTGAATATATAATCATTTTTATGATTCAGAATTTATAAAGCTAAATGCAATGTGGTGTTCTGGATTGGGTCCTCAAATAGCAAAAAAGACATTAGTGGAAAAATGGATGAAATTTGAGTGTGTGTGCTCAATCACTCAGTCCTGTCGGACTCTTTGCCACCCCACGAACTGCAACACACCAGGCTTCCGAGTCCTTCACCATCTCCCGGAGCTTGCTCAAACTCATGTCCATTGACTCAGGGATGCCATCCACTGTGTTCTCCTAGAGATATTTTTAATGCTCATACAAGCACATGTATATGCATTTTTTTTTAAAGATTTATTTATTTATTTTGGTGGCGGTGGGGAGGGAGGGGAGCAGGCGGGCCACTTCTACTGGTCTTTCATTTGTCCATTTTCATCCATCTTTTTTCTTTGGCCCATGCGGGCCTCCCATCGCGGTGGCCTCCAATGTCGCAGAGCACCGACTCTGGGTGCATGCGCTCCAGAGCTCCGGCTCGGTAATTGGACACATCAGTCTAGCCGCTCCACAGCACGTGGGATCTTCCCAGACCAGGGCTCGAACCGGCGCCCCTTGCACTGCAAGGCCGTGTCCTTATCCACTGGACCACCAGGGAAGCCCCTGCATTTTATTTTATACAAATAGATATTATATACACTGTTCTGGCATTACTTTTTTTAAAAAAAACTTAAGATATTTTAATACTAGCTATTTAGGAACAATCTAGTATTTCTGAACATTTTTAGTTCAAATTACCCTGTGTACCACAGTTTCAGTAATACTGTGTACCTTGCTTTTTCACTTAACACTGTAACAGAGGGGTTTTGTTGGGCTGTGTACAGCATCTGGTAAGATATCCAGGGATCTGTCCTAAGAACGTTAGGGCCACAATAGGACCCAGGGGCTTAAGACTTTTGTGAAAGATCACCATTCCTGCTTGATCTCCAGGTTTGTTGAATCTTAAATCTACCCCTGTGGTCAGGGAAGTAGTAATCCTGACTGCTGTTGTTTGGGAATTGGAGGCTGACAGACCTTGGACTTAAGTCTCCAGATGTTCTCTTTATGTGTTTGGCATAGACACCAGATTCAGTGACTCAGTGAGCTTCTGGAAATCAAAAACATGACTGCTCTGTGCCTGCTATTTAGCAGGTATTTTAACAATCAGCATATTATTCCTTGCAACAACCCCAAGAGAAGAAAAGTAAGCATTGTGCCTATGTTACTACTGAGAAAGCTTTCTGGAAGGCCTTGAGTCAGGTGTTCCACTTGAAATCACGTAGATTTCATCATCCTTTCACACTGGACCAAAGTTCAGTTGATTGGAATGTTTTCTAAACTCAATTGTCCATTGACTCAGGGATGCCATCCACTGTGTTCTCCTAGAGATATTTTAATGCTCATACAAGCACATGTATATGCATTTTTTAAAGATTTATTTATTTATTTTGGTGGCGGTGGGGAGGGAGGGGAGCAGGCGGGCCACTTCTACTGGTCTTTCATTTGTCCATTTTCATCCATCTTTTTTCTTTGGCCCATGCGGGCCTCCCATCGCGGTGGCCTCCAATGTCGCAGAGCACCGACTCTGGGTGCATGCGCTCCAGAGCTCCGGCTCGGTAATTGGACACATCAGTCTAGCCGCTCCACAGCACGTGGGATCTTCCCAGACCAGGGCTCGAACCGGCGCCCCTTGCACTGCAAGGCCGTGTCCTTATCCACTGGACCACCAGGGAAGCCCCTGCATTTTATTTTATACAAATAGATATTATATACACTGTTCTGGCATTACTTTTTTTAAAAAAAACTTAAGATATTTTAATACTAGCTATTTAGGAACAATCTAGTATTTCTGAACATTTTTAGTTCAAATTACCCTGTGTACCACAGTTTCAGTAATACTGTGTACCTTGCTTTTTCACTTAACACTGTAACAGAGGGGTTTTGTTGGGCTGTGTACAGCATCTGGTAAGATATCCAGGGATCTGTCCTAAGAACGTTAGGGCCACAATAGGACCCAGGGGCTTAAGACTTTTGTGAAAGATCACCATTCCTGCTTGATCTCCAGGTTTGTTGAATCTTAAATCTACCCCTGTGGTCAGGGAAGTAGTAATCCTGACTGCTGTTGTTTGGGAATTGGAGGCTGACAGACCTTGGACTTAAGTCTCCAGATGTTCTCTTTATGTGTTTGGCATAGACACCAGATTCAGTGACTCAGTGAGCTTCTGGAAATCAAAAACATGACTGCTCTGTGCCTGCTATTTAGCAGGTATTTTAACAATCAGCATATTATTCCTTGCAACAACCCCAAGAGAAGAAAAGTAAGCATTGTGCCTATGTTACTACTGAGAAAGCTTTCTGGAAGGCCTTGAGTCAGGTGTTCCACTTGAAATCACGTAGATTTCATCATCCTTTCACACTGGACCAAAGTTCAGTTGATTGGAATGTTTTCTTTCCTGCTTGTGATTCCTTAGTAGATAATAGCTATTACCAGCTAATATCTGAGGGCTTCCTGATGTCAGATACTAATCTAAGCACTACATATTAATTATTTAATCTTAACAACCACAAGAAGTAAGTTTTACAGCCCCACTCTACAGATGAAGAAAGCGAGACTCAAAGGGGACAAGTTCTTTGCCCAGCGTCACACAATTAGTGATTGATAGAGCCAGGGTATCAATCAAGGTCTTCCTGACTCCACTGTGTACTCTCTCAACCACAGTGTAGACCGGTGTGAGTCAGAGCTGTCTCATTTCTTTGATCTGTTCTTCCCACAAATTCAAGCGAAATGTGGCTCTGGAAATCCAATACTTCTTCTTCTTCTTCTTCTTCTTTTTTCGGTGGCACTGTGAGGTACGTGGAATCTTCTTCACCAGAGATCGAACCCATGGTTGCTCCACCGGGAGCATGCAGTCTCCACCACTGGACCACCACGGAAGTCCTTCAATAGCTTTTTCACAGACAGCGGCAGGCTGTGGGGTGGCAGTAGGGTCGGGGATGAAGAAAGGGATCATGAGAATCCCAGGTTATGAGTTCTTCAGCTCGTCTGAGTCACTGTGTGAGTCCAGACAGAGTTTCTTTCTCTTTGCCAAGTATTCCCAGCCATAATGTTGGGATTAAACTTTAGCCACAAAATGGAAAAGAGAAAGAAGAAGACAATATCAAGGTAAAGTTGAGGGGAAAATACTTGAGTATATAAATTTAAAATATTATTAATGCAAAGGTGATCATCACAACTTTGCTATGAATTAAGTACAGACCAGGGAATCAGCTTCCCAGGGTTATGTTGCCAAATGAAGAGAGTTGGAAAATACTTGTAGGTGCCTCTAGTTTTCTGTGCGTGAACGGAGTCATGCACCTCTTTGCTGATGGCCTTCTCAACGGAAGGACACCTCTGGGTCTGCCCTGAGAGAGCTGACCACACACAGTGCTCTCTCAGGCACTCAGCCTTCTCTCCCAGTGGGGTGACTCTGTGGACAGATCAGCCCTTGAAGGAGTGCTTATGTGCAAAGCCCTTTGAGGAAGAGGCAATCTTTGTAACCATGAAAGAAGAAGCAGGAGCCCACGACGATGCTGTTTGGACTTCCTTGGGACTGATCCTTTTCTAGTGTGGCCCTTAGAGCTGTTGATCCTGTCAGCCTGTGCTTCTCTGTACCCTCCATGCTTCATCTGACAGGAACTGGCAAGTCTGACCTTGTCTTCCTTTGATTTACTGGACGGGTGAACTGTATGTGGGTGTTGGAATTCGGTGCTTTTGTGCTGAGCATGTCACACTGTTTCCCAGGGGCTGCCTTCAATCCCTAGTCTCCTCTTAGCATTTGCTTCTGGTGCTCCTGGGACACTAGTTTCTTTTTTTCTTTTCTTTTTTTGGCCACTTCTATTGGTCTTTCATTTATGCATTTTCATCTGTCTTTGTTCCTTGGCCTGTGTGGTCTCCCATCGCAGTGGCCTCTCTCGTTGCAGAGCACCAACTCTGGGTGCACGCGCTCCAGAGCCTCGGCTCTGTAGTTGAACACATTGGTCCAGCCACCCCGTGGCATGTGGGATCTTCCTGGGCCAGGGATTGAACTGGCGCCCTTGCACTGTAAGGCAGTGTCCTTACCCACTGGACCGCCAGGGAAGCCTGGCACTAGTTTCTTATGGTGAGTGTGGGCTGTGGAAAGGAGACCAGAGGGTGCGGTGAAGGCGAGAGGAACATGTGGAAACAGCTCAGCACCACAGCACTGTATCTGTGTGCTTTGCTGGTTTCCAGGAATCCCGCAAAAGAAAGATCCATTGAACTGGCAAAACCCACAACCAAAAGGCACAGAATTGTTCAGTAATAAGCAGCTGTCGCTGTCCTTTGCTCTTTCTAAACAGAGGGAGCCTCCAGAGGCTGCCTGAGCAGACTCTTCCTGTTGACCTGGAAGTGACTTTTTCAGATGAACTTATAAAGTCAATGACTTTGGAATATCAGTGTGCATAAAAATCACCAGGAGTGTGTGCTAAAGTGTGCCCCTTTCTCAGGGATTCTCGTTCAATGGACTAGGTGTAGTGCAGGAATCTGCACTTTCACAAGCATTTTAGGTGATTCAATATCAGTGGACTGCACTCCTCAAAAGGCTGTCTTACATTTAGGCCCGGTTTCCACTCGGCCCAGTTTTTGAAGTGGGCTTTTTTTTACGGCAGTCTGTTTTAATTACCTTTTTTTATTAAAGAATTTATGAGCATCTCCGTGTTTACTACCTGTTTCCTTCTCACATCATCACAGTTAACTAGGGAGGGAATCAGAGATGGTTAGCTCTATTTTATTGAGGGTGAGGGGGTGGGAAGTGGGTCTGAGGCATCAGGAAGAGGTAAGTCATGGTGAGTCAGCCACAGAGGTGGGAATTGAAGTTCAGAATTGATGGCTCTCAAACCAGGCAATTTTCTGGGGTCTATTTTCTCAGCCTGTGATTTCATATTTAATCATAGTTATTCTATAGGTGTCCAGTTCACTGTGCTTGGGGAAGCAGAGCATACTTGAGTTAGACAAAATAGCTTCGTATCCAACTGTGTGCAGTGTTTATACTTAGCGTATTGAAGCTCGGCTAAGCTTGGGCGAACACCTAGACGATGTGGAACTGACAAGGTGCTTCTTTCTGGGCTTGCGTCCCCTTTATAACATTTCTGAAGACTTTTTTTTTTTTTTTGGCCCGCTTCAGGCATGCCAAAAGGATCTCAGTTCCCTGCAGGGGAAGCCCAGTCTTAACCACTGGATTGTCACGGAAGTCCGCTGAAAATGTTTTACAGAAACTATAGATTTCTCCTCCTCATGTCAGCAGGAACTCCCTTGGATCTTCTAACCAGTAGAGTACTACATTATATAACCTCTTAACTTTGTTTCTCAAACTTGTGTAGCATTTGGAAAATCTTCAAAACTCGGTTTACTTAAGGTTTATTACAATGTTACTTAAATGTACAAACATAAAGTAGGAATATACTGTTCTTTTATTTATAGTTCTTATACAACTAAAAATATAGATTTACAAGTTAAATACAAAAGGAACCACAAAACGAATACCATTCATATTAATATTATGGTAATTTAATATGGCAGATGATGTATTTTGCTGAGACTAAATTTTCCCTTGTATTGTGATTATGGTATTGCCTACGAAAGCTCAGTTTCTTTTGAGTTCGACATGCCCATGCCACCAAGTGACCTACATCATTTCAATTTTCTCCCCACTTTTCTGCTAGAACGACTGTGACAATACAGTCCTATGATACGGTTTGGCTTTCATTTTGTGCGTGAAAACACCGTTTTCATTTTAGTCACCTCTGTTCTCTTCTTGCGATCCCAAAACAATAAAAGCACCACTAAACACGTGCAAATGTAGGTATTGAAATCTTATGGCAATACCCGGCGGTAAAGTGGTCATTCAAATAATCCAGCATGCCTAAACTGAGAATTGTTCAGATCCATTGGTTCCCAAAATTTCACTATCATCAAAAACCTTATCTATTGTGTTTACTTTCAAGAATCCCATGTTTTTTTTTTTAAAAAGTCCCCTAAATTAGATTTATTGATAATTTTACTTTTTTATTCATCAGACACATAGAATGACCATTTCTGAGCCATAGGCAGCTATCACACTAAGCTGCTTAAATTACAGTCCAAAACAAACAAACAGAAAAGACAGGGCATTCTAGTTATTCCGTGCTGCCTGCACAAGGGTAAATGGAAACTTCCCACGAAATTTTGTAAGAAAGAACTCTCATTCCCTCACCTCCTCTCACTGCTGCCTTTGAGGATTCTGGGCGTTCTAGAGAGGTCAGGTTAGCCTTTCTTGTACAAGCAAAGTAGCCACTTCACCCAAGTTGGAAGGATTAAAGCTTGTCCTAGTTTTGCTTGATTGTTGTACTTCTAGCATGCTAAAGACCTAAAAAATGGGAGGAAGAAAATACAACAGAAGGCAGCATTCCAGTACCAAACTGAAAAGAAACACAAAAACAAGAGAGCAGCATGTTTTTAACAGCTTGCATGGAGAAAGCGGAAAAAATATTGACTGGGGAGTTTGGATAGCACTGTTCATTTTCTCTCACCGCCCGCGTTATTTGTCTTGCGGAGCAGGAGCCAGATACAATTCTGGCGCACAGGCCGGAGAAAGAGGTGGGGGTGGGGGTGGGGTTGTGGGAGCCTGTGAACGCTTGAAGATAGCGGGGTGGGGGGCGGGGGATGAGGGCTGGAGCCCCAAATGGCTCAGGGCCAGGATGCAGTCGGAGGGAGGCGCTAAGGCTTTCTTCTTCCTGGCCGTGGGCATCCTCTTTGGTTCCCTGAGTCCTAAGAGCACAGCACAGGTGGCTCAGGTAGGTCCTCGACGCCTTCAGATCATCAAGAGCAGGATGAATACATGCCCGTGTTTCTTTCGCCTGGGAAGAGGACACGGGGGCTCCTTTCGCTTTCTCAGCCCACCTGTCTTTTGGAGTTCAGACTTACAGCGATCCCAAAACAATAAAAGCACCACTAAACACGTGCAAATGTAGGTATTGAAATCTTATGGCAATACCCGGCGGTAAAGTGGTCATTCAAATAATCCAGCATGCCTAAACTGAGAATTGTTCAGATCCATTGGTTCCCAAAATTTCACTATCATCAAAAACCTTATCTATTGTGTTTACTTTCAAGAATCCCATGTTTTTTTTTTTAAAAAGTCCCCTAAATTAGATTTATTGATAATTTTACTTTTTTATTCATCAGACACATAGAATGACCATTTCTGAGCCATAGGCAGCTATCACACTAAGCTGCTTAAATTACAGTCCAAAACAAACAAACAGAAAAGACAGGGCATTCTAGTTATTCCGTGCTGCCTGCACAAGGGTAAATGGAAACTTCCCACGAAATTTTGTAAGAAAGAACTCTCATTCCCTCACCTCCTCTCACTGCTGCCTTTGAGGATTCTGGGCGTTCTAGAGAGGTCAGGTTAGCCTTTCTTGTACAAGCAAAGTAGCCACTTCACCCAAGTTGGAAGGATTAAAGCTTGTCCTAGTTTTGCTTGATTGTTGTACTTCTAGCATGCTAAAGACCTAAAAAATGGGAGGAAGAAAATACAACAGAAGGCAGCATTCCAGTACCAAACTGAAAAGAAACACAAAAACAAGAGAGCAGCATGTTTTTAACAGCTTGCATGGAGAAAGCGGAAAAAATATTGACTGGGGAGTTTGGATAGCACTGTTCATTTTCTCTCACCGCCCGCGTTATTTGTCTTGCGGAGCAGGAGCCAGATACAATTCTGGCGCACAGGCCGGAGAAAGAGGTGGGGGTGGGGGTGGGGTTGTGGGAGCCTGTGAACGCTTGAAGATAGCGGGGTGGGGGGCGGGGGATGAGGGCTGGAGCCCCAAATGGCTCAGGGCCAGGATGCAGTCGGAGGGAGGCGCTAAGGCTTTCTTCTTCCTGGCCGTGGGCATCCTCTTTGGTTCCCTGAGTCCTAAGAGCACAGCACAGGTGGCTCAGGTAGGTCCTCGACGCCTTCAGATCATCAAGAGCAGGATGAATACATGCCCGTGTTTCTTTCGCCTGGGAAGAGGACACGGGGGCTCCTTTCGCTTTCTCAGCCCACCTGTCTTTTGGAGTTCAGACTTACAGCTCCGGAAACGGGGACCGCGTGGGGGTCGCCACCTGATAGGGACGCACTCAGTGGCCCCACTACGGCTCCCGCCGAGCCCCGGCCTTAGCCCCGCCTCCCCGGGCGCGGGGCGGGGCCTGGGCCTGGGCGCGAGGCGGGGCCTGGGCGCGGGGCGGGGCCTGAGCGCGGGGCGCGCGGCGGAAACCAGGCGGTTGAGAAAGAATATGGCGGGCGCGGCTGGCCCCGGCAACGGCTCAGGGGCAGCCGGGGGAGATGAAGACGATTCACTGTACCCAATCGCGGTCTTAATCGACGAGCTCCGCAATGAGGACGTGCAGGTACTGGAGTCGGGCCGGGGAGCGGAGGCGGGCTCGGCCGGGCGCGCGGCAGGAAAGAGGGAAGGCCGGCCCGGGTGGTGAGGGAGGCCCGGGGATGGAAAACTGGTGGTACTCAGAGCAGAAACTTGACGGGGAGGAGGGGAAAGGTTCAGGAGGGGCTCTTGGTGGCTCGACTCAACGCTCCCGAAACCTCTCCTGCACGCGCTGTTCCGACCGGCCTAGGCGTCGGCCCGGCGGCGCGCGGGGTCCGGGGCGGTTGTCGCGTAACCGGCCTCCCGCCTGGGCGCCCTGGCAGGGCCGGGCGGGGAGGGCGCCGCGTCCAGCCCGGGCGGGCAGCGCCTGCGGCCGGGCGAGCGGGAGGAGGGCGGCGCGGGGTCGCTGGGGGCCGGCTGCGCTTGGCTGGAGAGCAGGTGGATGGCGAGCCAGCCCGGGGGAGGCGGAGTTAGCTCAGGTGGACCTTCTCTTTGAAAAGGCCGGGGTGGTGCTCAACCGTTTCACCTGCCTCACCACTGCTCAAGTTCTCTTTGAAATTGTCGCCTTTGCTGGNTATTGCACTTTCTTTCATTTGTTGAATGGACCCGCCAGAGTGTTTCTCCTGAGAAATGTTACTCATAGGATAAAGTCTAAATGAAAGCTTTTCTTCATTCTTGTTTGTAGGCCATTGAGATACACCTGTTTGCAGCTACTGTTTTTTTAGTCTCAATCACAACTGTTTTTTTTTTTTTTAAGATGTCTTGAAGTATGCCCGTGTTTCTTTCGCCTGGGAAGAGGACACGGGGGCTCCTTTCGCTTTCTCAGCCCACCTGTCTTTTGGAGTTCAGACTTACAGCTCCGGAAACGGGGACCGCGTGGGGGTCGCCACCTGATAGGGACGCACTCAGTGGCCCCACTACGGCTCCCGCCGAGCCCCGGCCTTAGCCCCGCCTCCCCGGGCGCGGGGCGGGGCCTGGGCCTGGGCGCGAGGCGGGGCCTGGGCGCGGGGCGGGGCCTGAGCGCGGGGCGCGCGGCGGAAACCAGGCGGTTGAGAAAGAATATGGCGGGCGCGGCTGGCCCCGGCAACGGCTCAGGGGCAGCCGGGGGAGATGAAGACGATTCACTGTACCCAATCGCGGTCTTAATCGACGAGCTCCGCAATGAGGACGTGCAGGTACTGGAGTCGGGCCGGGGAGCGGAGGCGGGCTCGGCCGGGCGCGCGGCAGGAAAGAGGGAAGGCCGGCCCGGGTGGTGAGGGAGGCCCGGGGATGGAAAACTGGTGGTACTCAGAGCAGAAACTTGACGGGGAGGAGGGGAAAGGTTCAGGAGGGGCTCTTGGTGGCTCGACTCAACGCTCCCGAAACCTCTCCTGCACGCGCTGTTCCGACCGGCCTAGGCGTCGGCCCGGCGGCGCGCGGGGTCCGGGGCGGTTGTCGCGTAACCGGCCTCCCGCCTGGGCGCCCTGGCAGGGCCGGGCGGGGAGGGCGCCGCGTCCAGCCCGGGCGGGCAGCGCCTGCGGCCGGGCGAGCGGGAGGAGGGCGGCGCGGGGTCGCTGGGGGCCGGCTGCGCTTGGCTGGAGAGCAGGTGGATGGCGAGCCAGCCCGGGGGAGGCGGAGTTAGCTCAGGTGGACCTTCTCTTTGAAAAGGCCGGGGTGGTGCTCAACCGTTTCACCTGCCTCACCACTGCTCAAGTTCTCTTTGAAATTGTCGCCTTTTGCTGGATATTGCACTTTCTTTCATTTGTTGAATGGACCCGCCAGAGTGTTTCTCCTGAGAAATGTTACTCATAGGATAAAGTCTAAATGAAAGCTTTTCTTCATTCTTGTTTGTAGGCCATTGAGATACACCTGTTTGCAGCTACTGTTTTTTTAGTCTCAATCACAACTGCTTCTTTACTTCACTCTTCTACTTTCTTTCTTTTTTTTTAAAGCTCCGTCTCAATAGTATTAAGAAATTGTCAACAATCGCTCTAGCACTTGGAGTAGAAAGGACGCGAACTGAATTGCTGCCGTACCTTACAGGTATGTGACGCTTTGAGGAAAGGGCTGGGCATTTCTGTTTTCCAGTGGCTTTCAAACCTCTGTTTTTTTGTTTTTTCAATTTGTTGCCTACAGTATTAGTAAGTACTAAACTGAGCCTGATGTTTCTCCTGTGAAGCAACAGGACAGAGCATATATTGTAATGTTGTGGCCAGACATATTCAGACATTAACTGTTTAGCTAACAGAAGAGTCATTGATGTAGGATTATGAATTTCTCATTCATTCTGTAAAGCAGATCCATGAAGAAACTTGATTGAGAAGGAGGAAAAAGGTGTTAGGATGGCGACAGATCATCTCATTACATATGGAGTCTAGTCTAGGTTTACTCTGAGCGTCCAGCTCTGGGCCAGCTATCCTTGTTGTTGAGTACCTGGTTGTTGTCATTTCCAGACACAATTTATGATGAAGATGAGGTACTATTAGCGCTTGCTGAGCAGCTGGGAACTTTCACTGGCCTGGTGGGAGGTCCTGACTTTGTCCACTGTTTGCTGGTGAGTATATTCTGCCTACTCTCCTTCTAAAGCTTTTGCAGTGTAAATGATACATTGTTTGGTGATAGGCACATTGCAGCGTTTCTTTATGGATAGTCACACTGTTGCTATTGAGAGAACTTGTAAGCATTTTGGACTCAACCCTTATTTTTTCTGACTGAATGTAAGAGCTTCTTCCTCTTTTCTGACTTGTTACTTTAGAGGATAGGAGAAACAGGACTTGATTGTTTCTGTTCATGATTTTTTACCCCCTTATAGTGGAAATCTTAATTCTCATCTAGCCGTGCTATGGCTTTGGAAGTGTGTATTAGGTTTGTCTTTTATTGTACGTATGACTTCTGCTTCTGATTTACTTTGTGAATTTGGTGAGTTCAGTTTGATTCAGTTGACATTTACTGAGAACCTTCTGTATCAGGCACTGAAGTTACAATGTTAGTGTTAAAGATGAGCATTGTGAATGGAATGAGGCATCTATCCTTATGTGTCAACAAATAGTTACTGTGTGATGTTAGATGGAAAAATTTGAAGCACGTAAAGTAAAAAGGGATTAACCCCGGATGATCTGGGAAGGTAGCTGGGAGAGAATGTCTGCCGTACCTTACAGGTATGTGACGCTTTGAGGAAAGGGCTGGGCATTTCTGTTTTCCAGTGGCTTTCAAACCTCTGTTTTTTTGTTTTTTCAATTTGTTGCCTACAGTATTAGTAAGTACTAAACTGAGCCTGATGTTTCTCCTGTGAAGCAACAGGACAGAGCATATATTGTAATGTTGTGGCCAGACATATTCAGACATTAACTGTTTAGCTAACAGAAGAGTCATTGATGTAGGATTATGAATTTCTCATTCATTCTGTAAAGCAGATCCATGAAGAAACTTGATTGAGAAGGAGGAAAAAGGTGTTAGGATGGCGACAGATCATCTCATTACATATGGAGTCTAGTCTAGGTTTACTCTGAGCGTCCAGCTCTGGGCCAGCTATCCTTGTTGTTGAGTACCTGGTTGTTGTCATTTCCAGACACAATTTATGATGAAGATGAGGTACTATTAGCGCTTGCTGAGCAGCTGGGAACTTTCACTGGCCTGGTGGGAGGTCCTGACTTTGTCCACTGTTTGCTGGTGAGTATATTCTGCCTACTCTCCTTCTAAAGCTTTTGCAGTGTAAATGATACATTGTTTGGTGATAGGCACATTGCAGCGTTTCTTTATGGATAGTCACACTGTTGCTATTGAGAGAACTTGTAAGCATTTTGGACTCAACCCTTATTTTTTCTGACTGAATGTAAGAGCTTCTTCCTCTTTTCTGACTTGTTACTTTAGAGGATAGGAGAAACAGGACTTGATTGTTTCTGTTCATGATTTTTTACCCCCTTATAGTGGAAATCTTAATTCTCATCTAGCCGTGCTATGGCTTTGGAAGTGTGTATTAGGTTTGTCTTTTATTGTACGTATGACTTCTGCTTCTGATTTACTTTGTGAATTTGGTGAGTTCAGTTTGATTCAGTTGACATTTACTGAGAACCTTCTGTATCAGGCACTGAAGTTACAATGTTAGTGTTAAAGATGAGCATTGTGAATGGAATGAGGCATCTATCCTTATGTGTCAACAAATAGTTACTGTGTGATGTTAGATGGAAAAATTTGAAGCACGTAAAGTAAAAAGGGATTAACCCCGGATGATCTGGGAAGGTAGCTGGGAGAGAATGTCCGAACTAGGGTTTGAAAGTTGACTGGGGATTTAACAGTTGCACAGAACGCTTCAAGACCTCTCCATTGGCGCTATTATGTTGCTGACTCTGGTGACTTCTGTCTTCACCTCTAACCTTTCCATGGAATTCCAGAGAGAGATATATGTAGAAAGAGATAAATATATGTTTGTCTCTATATATCTGTCTGTGATTTTTCTACTTGGATATCAAACAGGCATTTCAGATTTAGTATGTCTAAAACAGAGCTCAGTTTTCTCCTCAAAATACGCCTCCTAATTAGTTGCCCCATTGCAGTAAATGGCATCACCATCTACCCAGTTGCATAGCCAAAACCTAGAAGACATTCTTTTTTTTTTTTTTTTTTTGATTTTTTTTTTCTTTTTTTATTCTTTATTTTAAAGGTTTTACAGAGTTTTGTTGTTCACATACATGTATGTTCCCAGATCAGTCATATGCATATCCATGGTCCCCACCCACCAAGATCCCCCCATCCCACCCCTCCAGACCTTTGCCCCAAGCCATTGTAAGCACTCCTATTCCCTTAGCACTGTGACACTAGCTATCTTTTCCACACATAACACTATAGGTTTCCTTGTTACTTCCTCCATGCTTCCCCCTCCCTATTTATTCACCACGATGTCCCTATGTCTATGCTCTGTCTTTTTTTTCATGAGTTCCCTGTGTGTGATATCAAGACCGTCCTACTAGATTCCATATATGTGTGTTAGTATACTGTATTTGTCTTTCTCTTTTTGACTTACTTCACTTTTTATGATAGGTTCTAGAGCCAGCCACTTCATTAGGATTGAGTCTTCTGCATTTCTTTTAACAGCTGAGTAGTATTCCATTGTATATATGTACCAGAGCTTCTGGATCCATTCATTCGTCGATGGACATCTAGGTTGCTTCCATGTTTTGGCTATTGTATAGAGAGCTGCAATGAACATTGGGGTACAGGTGCTTCTTTCCGTTTTGATTTCATCAGGATATAAGCCTAATAGTGGGATTGCTTGGTCATAGGGTGCTTCTATTTTTAGTTTTTTAAGAAATCTCCAGACTGTCTTCCATAGAGGCTGGTGGGAATGTAAATTGATACAGCCTCTATGGAAGACAGTCTGGAGATTTCTTAGAAGACATTCTTGAATCCGCCTTCCCTCTCTTCCCACTTCTAATCCATCAGTATCTCCTGTAGATTCTGTATACAGTCCATATCCATTCACCTTCTTCCATCTCTGCTTCCACGTAGCTCGTCATTCCACTGGTCTTGCTAGACCACATGATCTTTCCTCTAGATTACTGCAGTGACTTTCTGACTAGTTGCTTTCTACTCATGCTTTCTGCCCCACCCTCAGTTCACTGTTCGCTACAGTTCACTCACTGTCTGCCATGGCTCTTAGAAAATTCAAATTTCTGCCTTAGCTTGTACCTTAGTTTATAAAACTTTCCCCTGTGCGGCTTCCCTGGTGGTCCAGCGGGTAAGGACACCGCCTTGCAGTGCAAGGGGCACCGGATTGATCCCTGGCCTGGGAAGATCCCACGTGCCGTGGAGCATCTGGACCGATGTGTCCAATTACTGAGCTGGAGCTCTGGAGCGCATGCGCCCAGAGCTGGTGCTCTGTGACAACAGAGGCCACCGCGATGGGAGGCCCACAGGAGCCAAAGAGCAAAGATGGATGAAAATAGATAAATGAAAGACCAATAGAAGTGGCCTGCCCACCCCACTCCCTACCCAGCCTACCCCTTCTACCCAAAAAAGTCTAAAAAAAAAACCTTGCCCCTATGAGCTTATCTCATACCATGTTCCCTCTTAATAACCTCATTCCACTCACAGTAGTCTTCTTTCTGTTCTTTGAATAAACCAAACTTATTGTCCAAGACAGTCCCTGTAATAAAAAATGTGTTTTTGTGCTTCCTATGGCTAACTTCTTATAATTTAGATACTAGCTTTAATACACATCAGTGATGCTGTCCCCGACCTCTAAACCTGCAGTCGCCTCCTCAGTCATCCTTTATCACATCATCCTGTTTTTGTATAGAGAGCTGCAATGAACATTGGGGTACAGGTGCTTCTTTCCGTTTGATTTCATCAGGATATAAGCCTAATAGTGGGATTGCTTGGTCATAGGGTGCTTCTATTTTTAGTTTTTTAAGAAATCTCCAGACTGTCTTCCATAGAGGCTGGTGGGAATGTAAATTGATACAGCCTCTATGGAAGACAGTCTGGAGATTTCTTAGAAGACATTCTTGAATCCGCCTTCCCTCTCTTCCCACTTCTAATCCATCAGTATCTCCTGTAGATTCTGTATACAGTCCATATCCATTCACCTTCTTCCATCTCTGCTTCCACGTAGCTCGTCATTCCACTGGTCTTGCTAGACCACATGATCTTTCCTCTAGATTACTGCAGTGACTTTCTGACTAGTTGCTTTCTACTCATGCTTTCTGCCCCACCCTCAGTTCACTGTTCGCTACAGTTCACTCACTGTCTGCCATGGCTCTTAGAAAATTCAAATTTCTGCCTTAGCTTGTACCTTAGTTTATAAAACTTTCCCCTGTGCGGCTTCCCTGGTGGTCCAGCGGGTAAGGACACCGCCTTGCAGTGCAAGGGGCACCGGATTGATCCCTGGCCTGGGAAGATCCCACGTGCCGTGGAGCATCTGGACCGATGTGTCCAATTACTGAGCTGGAGCTCTGGAGCGCATGCGCCCAGAGCTGGTGCTCTGTGACAACAGAGGCCACCGCGATGGGAGGCCCACAGGAGCCAAAGAGCAAAGATGGATGAAAATAGATAAATGAAAGACCAATAGAAGTGGCCTGCCCACCCCACTCCCTACCCAGCCTACCCCTTCTACCCAAAAAAGTCTAAAAAAAAAACCTTGCCCCTATGAGCTTATCTCATACCATGTTCCCTCTTAATAACCTCATTCCACTCACAGTAGTCTTCTTTCTGTTCTTTGAATAAACCAAACTTATTGTCCAAGACAGTCCCTGTAATAAAAAATGTGTTTTTGTGCTTCCTATGGCTAACTTCTTATAATTTAGATACTAGCTTTAATACACATCAGTGATGCTGTCCCCGACCTCTAAACCTGCAGTCGCCTCCTCAGTCATCCTTTATCACATCATCCTGTTTTTTCCCACTTTGGTCACACTGCACAGCTTTGAACCTGGGCCCTCAGCAGTGAAAGCACAGAGTCCTAAACATTGGTCCACCAGGGAATTCACCCAACCCTCTTTACAGAGCATTCAACACCATTCAGTTGTTTCCTGATTAGTTGTTATCTTCCTCCATAAAAGGTTAGCTATATTCAATATCCTGTGATAAGCCATAATGGAAAAGAATGTGTGTGTGTGTAACTGAATCACTTTGTACAGCAGAAATTAATGTTGTAGATCAACTATATGTGAATAAAATAAATTAAAAAAAAAAAAGTCAAAAGACCAACAAAATGAAAAAGTAAACTACTACTAGAGGAAAGAAACTGTGGCCTTCTTTCTTCTCTGTCCTCAGTGCTAGAATATAAGAGTAATTATCATTTTAAAAGAAAGAGTTGAAGAGACTTGGAGGCATGGAACGTTGACTGCAGGAGTTTAAAATGTTGGTGCTAGAGTCGGTGGAAGTGGTGGTCCTGGGGCTGTAGAAAAGGGCATGGAGAAATAAATAGGCAGAGTTCAGTCAAGAGAGGTGCTAGTCTTTCTGTAGTGGTAGAAGTGATAGAGATTATCCAACGATGCTGCATGAGAGGAAGTCAGAGCAGGCAGTGGACAGATCATGAAAGGCCTTTGCTTTTAAGAAAGCAATATTTTTTCAAAGGGCTTCTGAAATGTCTCTTAGGAGAGTTGAGTACTTTGTGTCAAATAATTTTTGAAATGTATCACTGGGTAGACGCCGTTGTTTGCTTTGACTCGTAATTCTGTTTCTCTCTCCTGGTCAGTTCTGTATGTGGGTTTTGCCTTTAACATTGGCACTTCATGGTGTATACTGCAACTACATGGACGGGGTGCAAACTTGGGAGAGCAGAGGTTCAGAAAATCAGCCCTCTGTCGCTGTTCCCTTGGCTGTGTTATACTCTGTCATTAATCCTAGTCAGGACCAACCCCTTTGGTGTCTTCTGTTTCTAAAGCTGCAAGCAAGGTTTCCTACCATCACTGTACCCTTGACTTAATTATTCTTTCGGATATTCCCACTCTATATCTGGCTTATGGAAAGATTCTGGATGTATTCTGAAAAAAAGTAATTTTGCACTCAGCTTTTACAGGTTGGAGAAGTCGATGATATGAGGTGAGTGGAGAGAGGTAGCTCCACCTCCAAGAATGGTAGAATGATGCACAGATGCCGTGGACTATGTATCCTTATGTAATGGTGGTGCCCAGAGGTGGTCATGTTTTTGCACTTACTTTTGAGGAAATATACATGATCCTGTTGAGTCTGGCTACATAGCTTTTAAATCTGGTGATTCAGCTCACAATAATATTAATATTGTGTCAAGTCTCTTCCACTGTGTCATTTGTAGACACCATCTGGGAATTGCCATCTGGGACATGAGCTCTTGGCTGTGCTACAGAAGTCGTGTCTTCAGGTTGGACACACCATATGTTAGCACCCTGTGAACTGAAAGTAACCATTTGGTGTGATGTAGCTAACATTCTGGTTACTTGTACCACCTCCCTTCAGTCCCTTTAAAAGGTGGTAATCTGTATCTAACCTGATTGAGTCAGTTTTCTCTCTGGTGTTCCCTTTTGGTCTGTTCAGCCTCCCCTGGAAAGCCTGGCGACGGTGGAAGAGACCATAGTTCGAGACAAGGCTGTGGAGTCCCTGAGGCAGATCTCGCGGGAGCACACGCCCGTGGCTCTGGAAGCGCACTTTGTACCCCTGGTGAAACGCCTAGCCTGTGGGAATTGGTTCACCTCGCGCACATCCGCGTGTGGTTTGTTCAGCGTTTGCTATCCCAGGGCTTCCGCTGCTGTCAAAGCAGAAATTAGACAGTAAGATATAGTGTTTTTCTAATTTGGGGAGATTATTGGGAGCTCACAGCTGACAAATTACACAGTACCCTGTTAGCAGTGAGTGGCTGGTGTCCGGGTGGTTGGAGGGATGACTCCACTGACAGATGTCCAGTGGAGCATACCAGTTGATTTTTCTTTGCTACTTCTATGAGTAGAAACCTAATGCCTGCTGTTTGTAAGAGGATGGCCTCTGCAGTTTCTGTGGGTGTTGGGGGATGCTTCATCCATGGCATACAACAGGAATGACCTTCGTTATTTGATTTGCCGCAGGCATTTCCGTTCCTTGTGCTCTGATGACACACCAATGGTGCGACGTGCTGCTGCAACAAATTTGGGCGAATTTGCAAAAGTTTTGGAATTAGACAGTGTGAAAAGCGAAATTGTTCCACTGTTCACTAATCTAGCTTCAGATGAACAGGTAGGTTAACTTTTAGTAATTCAGCACACAGACATGCTCCTCTAACACTGGAAGCATTCCTTTGGGTATTCTGGTTCTCACGTTAGGATCCTTTTTGGCAGAATTAAGGCTTTTCTGGCATGGATGGAATTTTTTAGCCATCCCAGTGTCCTTATAACTCTTAACCAGACCATGATTTTCTTTTACTGACCATAATAGGCAGCAGCTGTTGAAGGGTTGTCAAAGAGGAAATGGGAGCCATAAATAGGAAGGAAGACCAAAGCCACATTAAACTTGGATAGCCACTGTCCAGGGAACCTCTGCCTCCCAAACAAACGCCCTTCCCACTCCCACTCCTCACTCTCCAGCCCTGTACGATTATAACACTTTATCTTGAATTTTAGGGTAACCACCTCCTTACTTCTCTGTATTTTTACTGTTCATAAAGTATGGCTTAAAACAGCACTGTCCAACAGAAATATCATGTAACCTGCATGTTAACTTTAAGTTTCCCAGTAACCAAGTTTTAAACAGTGACAGGTGAAATTGATTTTAATAATGTATTTTATTTAACCCAAGATATCCAAAGTAACTACCATTGAGTATGTAGCACTAGCATTTCAGGTATTCTAGAAGTCTCTGGTAACTGGATAGTGATTGTCACACAGTGAAGAGCACAGGCTTAGAATCCTCCTTTGAGATTTTGTTGATTACATTTTCCATGGTATGATTTAACGTTTGCTTTTGTCCTGCAAAGTTGGTAGTTGAATCTAGAGAAGAGATTTGTGAATTTTTTCTCTAAAAGGCCGGACAGTAAATAGTTTAGGCTTTGGGGACCAGACAGTCTCTGTTGTAACTACAAAGCTTTGCTGTTGATTGTAGCACACTGTAATATGTAAACTAACGGGCGTGGTACTGTTCTAGTAAAGTTTAATTTACAGAGACTAGCCTCTTTCCATATTTGGCCAGCGTTTATCCCAGCCCTGATCTAGAGGCTTAATGAGAGCCGGTGGAGTGTTTTGGGGGCAATAAGGTTGCTTTGTTAGGTGGCAGTTACTTTTCATCGAGTGGCATGTCTGTTTGTGGTATTAAGAGCAGTGGTTGCTCAGAAAATATTGTGCTTAGTTGTAAAGTATGTGTGTGTATTCACTCTGACTACTAATAGAATTACTGTTCCTCCTTATTCATTTGGACAGTATTTATTGAGCACCTTTTACGTGTCAGGCACTGTTCTCGTACTGGCTTACAGTGTTAATAAGGGTCCATGCTGCTGTGGAGTTTACATTTTAATGAAGGAAAACATAATAAACAGATAAACGAAATACTGGGGATACGAACTATGATAGAGGGCCTTCCCTGGAGAAGGGGTAGGTTTGATCCTTGGTTGATCCCACGTGAGGAACTAAGGTCTCACATGTGGCAGAGTGGCTAAGCCTGCATGCCACAGCTACTGAGCCCTTGTGCTGCAGCTAGAGAGTCGGTGCTTTGTATCGAAACCTCCCACATGACACAGCTAGGACCCCAATGCAGCCAAATAAAAAAAAAAAAACAAGAAAAAAACTGATGGAAATAGGGACAATGACGACAGGACATTCCTCTAGATTGGCTAGTCAGAGAAGGACCATGAAGAGAGGCCATAAACTGAGACCTGAAAGAAAAAATGTCATGCCCTTTCCTAGTGTGTCAGAGCGCCAGGAAAAGAAAATTCCAGGAGGCGAGGACAGTTAGTGTAAAGACACTGTGGTTGGAACATATGGGCGAAAGGGACTCTGGAGGAATTTGGAGAAGATAATCAGGGTCCAGATTATGGGGACATTTAAACAGGATGTAGGGTTTGGGTTTTCTTTTTTAGGTGCAATAAGAATACACCAAGATTTTAATCAGAGATGTAATTTGATGTAATTTAAAAATTTTAACAATCGCTCTGGCATCTTAAATTGGAAACTAAATTGTAAGCGGTAGTGGTGAGAGTAGAAACAGGAAGACAAGTTAGGAGACTTTTATAATAATCCAGGCAAGAGACAGTGGAGAGCTAGGGTGGGATGGTGGAGGGAGAGGGGATCCAGTGGTGGGTTTGGAGGTAGTAGAACTGTGGCTGAATTGGACGAAGAGAGGAGGGCTGTTGGTGCTGCTGAGATGGAGGAGATTCTGGAAGAAGCAGCAGATGGCAGAAAATCAGGAAGTAGTAAGTTATTGTTCTACAATTTCTAAAGTGTGTAGTATTTTGGAAAGTTGCAGTCACTGTTGCCTCTCGTTTGTTTGCATGCGCATAGATGTACACATTTATTACTTACTCCTGAAGTTTTTGTCTTTCTTCTGGGTACTCAGATATTTATATATTTTCAGTTCTTATTTATATATTTATGACTCCCAAATCTGTAGTCTCAATTCCTAATTTTTCATTGATGTGTCTCTTTATATATTTCCACTTTTATAGAAGATATGTCTTTACTAGGTTGATATTTGGCAGTTTACATTTGGGAAATTGAGTTCATGAATCTCATAACTTTCTAATATTTTCTGCTGGATTTTCTAGGTTTGGCTTAAAAATTGCTTTAAAAACGTGTGTTTTTCTCTATATTTTTCCAAGTCATTATCTCATGCCTAAATTTCTATTATTGCCCCCCAAAACTGAATGTTTTGAAACGGGCCCTCCTTTACCCATATCCCCATTCTCTTTCTCTGTTCTGGTCTGCTATAAACTATTTGTACAAGTACAGTGTTCGTTTTTATCACTCAACTTCTTACAGTGAGGATTTACAGACATCATTAAAATGTTCTCTAATACCATGTAATCTTTACATTTTCACTGCTGAGTGTCCTGTATTTTAACCAATGTCGTTACTTTGCTACTTTGTTGTTCACTCAGGGAACAGTCATTTCTGCCCTTATGGCTTTGACATGCTTGCCATTCCAGGCAAAGGGAACAGCTATTTCAGGACACAAAGACATGAGCTGCATATAGTATGGTCTTTTTTTTTTTAATGACGCCCAGGCAGTACCACACACCACGCACTGCCTCATGGCTCTCAGTAAATACTGTCTGACTAACTGAAAGGTGTTTTGTTCATTAGGATTCAGTGCGCCTCCTTGCTGTGGAAGCCTGTGTCAGTATTGCCCAGCTACTGTCTCAGGATGAACTCGAGGCTTTGGTGATGCCAACACTTCGACAAGCAGTGGAGGATAAATCTTGGCGAGTTCGCTATATGGTAGCTGACAAATTTTCAGAGGTAAAATTAGCGCACTGATGTTTTTTAAGTACTCAATTAGAAAAAAACCCAGAAACCCACAGATTTGCTGTTGTAACCAGAAGTTTCTGAATAGAAAGTGCTTGTGGCAAAAATATATCTCACTCTTTCTGGACTCATGATGGGGGTATGTCCTGATCAACTCATTGTAAGTTGAAAGTGCATTGAATGCACCTAACCTACTCAACATCTTAGCTTAGCCTAGCCTACTTGAAATGTGCTCAGAATACTTGTATTAGCCTATAGTTGGGCAGAATCTCTAATGCAAAACCTGTTTTATAAGAAAGTGTTTAATAACTCATGTAATTTATTCAAAACTTACTGAAAGTGAAAAGCGGTGGTTTTAAGTGTGTTGGTTCTTCACCCGTGTGATTACATGGCTGACTGGGAGTTCTGGCTTTCTCTCTGCCCGCCATCATGGGAGGATGGTACTGCATATCACCTGCCCAGGAAAAGACCAAAACTCAAAATCTGAAGTTTGATTTCTACTGAACATGTACTGCTGTCACACCATCCTAATAAAAATCTTAAGTTGAACGGTCAAAAGTTGGGGACTGTCTGTGCTTGAAAGTTACACTGTTCATGCTAGTTATTTTGTTTGAAATACATTAAAACCTGTACCAAAAAACCCCACCTGTACAAACTCTTTTATAGCTCCAGAAAGCTGTGGGTTCCAAAATCACCCTGAATGACTTCATCCCCGCCTTTCAGAAACTACTCAAAGACTGTGAAGCTGAAGTCCGAGCAGCTGCTGCCCACAGAGTGAAAGGTTAAGGTCTCAGTTTCTGTTGTAGCTAGATCACTTTGGTGCAGTTTTGTAAGTCGGTGAATTTTGTATTTTTATATCAGTGAATATGTTTTCAAATAAATAGAGAGACTTTTAATGTTTTGAAATGTTACATTGTCACATAAAGCTACTCCCCAAAACCAGACAGCTGTGTTACCCTGTTTATGTTAAAAACGAAACCAAAAACATTTCCAGGTTGGTGTGGTACACAGTGGCAGATAGATTGACCAAAAAGTGCATTTAAAAGAAGCCATTTTTCTTCCTTAGAGCTTATTTGCTTAAACATATGACTTGATTTAACTTGAAACTTGATAAATCTGGTTAAATCTCTTCATTTGGCTCCTTGTAAATGGCTCTGTGGAAACATTTTTTTTCTTTCTCTTTATATCTTTTAGAACTTTGTGAGAACTTGCCCATGAAAGGCAGAGAGACCATAATTATACATCAAATTCTGCCCTATATAAAGGTAAACCTAACTTTACTTTTTGTTTCAGCTTACCTTACCTGAAGGTAAACCTGACCTCAGTTTTTGTTGGTATTACCTTAGAGCTCTTTGAGTTTGAACATGGGCTAGGGATGAATGGGACAGTTATGTTAATGTGTGATGTTGTTATTTATTACTTATTAGTGTTTTAGAGCTGCAGATTGCTCTTTGGGGCATAGATTTATATTATCTGACAGATGATCTGAGGAAACTTTATCAGTTAGCCAATACTGAAAGAGTGCCCTCTTTTAAAATTCTTGTGGAAGTGGTATGGACGTTTGTTTTGTCTTGCAAAAACTAAAGACTTTTAATTTTGATTTTATTTTAGGAATTAGTATCTGATACAAATCAACATGTCAGGTCGGCTCTAGCTTCTGTAATTATGGGGTTGTCTACCATTTTGGGCAAAGAGAATACTATTGAACACCTTCTACCTCTTTTTTTAGCTCAGTTAAAGGATGAGGTGAGTCTGGCTATAAATTTTGTTGTCCTTTGACAGTCGATGATTTGGTTTGATTTTTGTTTGCCATGTCACTGAGATAGAACCCAAAAAGTGGCTTATTTTAAACCATTGACAGTCTTTGGGCATGGAGTTCCAAGTTGCCCAAAAAATAGGTCACTGATACAGACGTAAAAATGTCTATTCATCTTCTCTGTCTAATTCCTGCTTATATTTACTGTTTTTTCCTTTATTTCTCTTCAAACTTAAGGGGTCTTTGAAAAGTTTCATTTAAATTTAAATGCAGTATTAATATTATCAAAATTACAATGTTAGCTAATATTTATTAACAGTGTATGCCAGATATGATCATAAATGCTTTGCATGTGTTATTCTTTTTGTGTAATTCTCACAACAATCTTATGATGAAGGTAGGAGTTGTTATTATTCCCATTTTACAGATAAAGAAGGTGAGGCACAGAGGTGAAAAATAACTTACCTGAGGTCTCAACTTGGTCGATGTGGGATTTGAATACATGAAGTTTGATTTCATAGCCTATGCTCTTTATCCTTCTATAGACTTCTCATTGAAAGTTCTGGTTAAGTCAGTTAAATAATGCAGTTTGAATTGTTTGGGTTCTCAGTATTAAGTATTTCTTCCAAAACAATACTTTTTTCACCCAAGTCAATGGTTTCTCATTTTAAAACTTATTTACTCATCACGGTGGTAGGAGAATATTGGGCAGAGAATGTGATTCTTATATGTACTTTTGGGTCTTGTGTACTTACAGTGTCCTGAAGTTCGTTTGAATATCATCTCCAATTTGGATTGTGTAAACGAAGTGATTGGAATCCAGCAGCTCTCTCAGTCCCTCCTTCCCGCCATAGTGGAACTGGCTGAAGATGCCAAATGGAGGGTCCGACTGGCCATCATTGAGTATATGCCACTGCTGGCGGGCCAGCTGGTGAGTAGGGGCTCTCTGTGGGCTGAAGGGGAGCGTCACACAGTGGAGCCGACTTACCAGGGGCAGCAGGAGGCCCACCTCGCTCATCTAGTTGTGTTCATTTAGATGCATGAAAGTGTGGTCTCTCTCAGTTGCCTGTAGAATGGTTTTCATTTTCATCAGTGCATTAACATCTAACAAAAAGGTAGTATAGGAAAGCATCTCACCTCCCCACCCTCTGAAAGCAAAGCCATAGAAGAATATATACTTTCTTGGTATATGTCACACAGATTTTGGGGTACTTAGTGTCTGTGATTTAAGGAATATTTATATGAGAAGAAAGAGTACTGTCGTTTCTAGATAAGTCTGTTTTGACTTTTGCTCAGGGCAGCTTCCCTCTCTGCCTATATTCTGAGCAAAATGTCTCTCGTTACTGTCTTTTCTCCATTCTGGTTAAAGGGAGTTGAGGACGCCCCATATGAAAAAGGAGTGTTGAGGATTGTAATGATATTATTTTGGCCAGAGTTCATATTATCACATTATCTGTTGCTATTTGAGATTCATGGATAGTCTTTTTTTTTTTTTCCTTTTTTTTCCCCATGGATAGTTTTAATGATATGGAGCTAATTAAAATTTCAATGCTGGGTTTTACTTATTTATTTATTTATTTATTTTAGCCACTTCTATTGGTCTTTCATTTATTTCCATCTTTGTTCTTTGGCCTGTGTGGGTCTCCCATTACAGTGGCCTCTCTCGCTGCAGAGCACTGGCTCTGGGCACATGTGTTCCAGAGCTCTGGCTCAGAAGTTGGGCACATCGGTCCAGTCGCTCCACAGCACGTGGGATCCTCCCAGGTCAGGGATTGAACTGGCACCCCTTGCACTGCAAGGCAGTATCCCTACCCACTGGACCACCAGGGAAGCCCAGTGCTAGGTTTTATAGTCACATCCTTTCTTTTTCAGTAGGTCCCCTATTTGGTTGTGAGTTTGATGTGCCCTCACCATGGTGGTTGCACTTACCGTAGGATAACTGTCTGTTATTAATATAATCTGGATGAAGAGATAGACAACTGATCTGTTTTAGGGCAGCGGCTGTGTTCAATGCTTTATTTCTAGTGCCTCCCATGTGCCTAGCATTTTTCAGGTACTTAACATTTGTTGATTGTTGTGAAAATGAATACTTGAATATTTTTTGAGAAAGTTGATAATGTGTCAGGTTATAGCCAATAATCACTGTAGTTTGTTTCCCCTCTTTTACCTACACTTCTGTTCCTTTCGTATCATAGCATATGAGATTTATTTTTTCTTTTCTTGGACTACTGAATTTGTATTGTTATTTTGGTATACTTCCTTTATGAAATGTGTCTTGTGCATGTTTTATAAAACTTGAGCGTGTCTGACTCTGCAACCCCATGGCATGCAGCATGCTAGGCTCCTCTGTCCTCCACTGTCTCTCAGAGTTCCTCTGCCTTTCCCAAGTACGGAGAGTCATCTGTTCTTCAATGTTGGCTGTCAGGACTCACCTCTCCAGAGTGGTTCACTGGTTTGCTAACGACTGATAACTGTCCAGAAGGGAGGGTAAATGTTAGTATCATTTCTTTTAACCTCGGTTTCTCCCAGAGCTGGGAAGCCTGCGAAGGTTGTTAGCTCTCTGGAGGAGCTTGGCAACAGGCATCTGGTGACTGGCTGCCTCATGGCTGTCTAGCAGGGGCAACATGCCATCAGTTAGAAACATTTTGTTCTAAAGCTTTAACTTCTTGTTAGTAGTATATATTTTATCCTTTGAAAAAATCTGTGAAAACTTTCATTTCATCTAGTCAATTTATAAAATTTCTTCAAGACTTTATGTTTGGCCTGGTTTATGGACTATAGTGAGTAAAGGCAAGGCTAAACCTCAAGAATCAGGAAATAAAAGTTAATTAGGACTCAGAAAAATCCATGACCTCAAATAAAAAATATTGAGAGCAAGCATGGTAATCCAAGTGTATGCTAATGCCTGTTCATAACCTATTATGAACATCTGAATATATTTTCAAAGCACTTGTAAAACATTTCTTTATTTAAAATAGTCACCGCTCAGAAACTTCTTAGGATCGAAAGAAGGTGAAGAGTATGAACATGTAGATGCCAAGAGAGAGGTGCTGGGAAAGATAGTTCACAGCCATCTCCCACACGATGTGAAGTCCACAGGGCTTGGTCTGTGTAAACCACCTCAAGGAGCTTGTCTGGAGCCTGTGCTGGTGTGGCCACTGCTGATGGCGAGAACTGGGGTGGGTCCACCTGTGACGGTGATGGGACCACTTCACTTGTAGTCTTGTGCCTGCTCTATCTCTCTCTGCTTTCTCCCATGGATCCCCGAGCACTCTCTTTAATTGGGGGTAAGTCTGTTTCTTGATGTAAGGTTCCTTATCCTTAAGTATTTACTAAGACGCCATCCAGGGAAAAATCTGAGAATTAATGTTACTGACGGGTATTTTCCAGCTAGTTCATTTTCACAAATATTTCTATAGAGCTCATTTGGCTGACTGTCCACCATGCATTCTTCCTACGCATCCTATCTGGCGCCAGGCCGCTCTCTTCTCTCCCACGCAGCAGTGCCTGGGAAATCTCATTTACCCTTTTCTTTATGATTTCTATCCAATAAAATAGATTTATAGTTTGTATCTCAAATCTCATGGTATTCTTTTTCTGGCTGGTCCACGAATTCAGTTTATTTGGAAATAAGTGATTTTTTTTTTAGCTTTCAGATCATTTTGATGAAATATAAATAGACCATCTTGAATTTTAAACTTTGGAGACATATATTAATGGAATCTTCTGTATCCATAGGGTGTGGAATTCTTTGATGAAAAGCTGCATTCTCTATGTATGGCCTGGCTTGTGGACCGTGGTAAGTAAATAAGTTAATGAAAGGCCTGTGTTTTTGCATATATTCCATTTTGTTTGTATATTTCCTTCTTAGAAGGGAACCCTACCTAATCTGAACGTGTTCTGTTTTGCCAGTGTAAAGGTGAAGATAGGCTTGCATTAGTTAAAGTCCAGTTAGCTTGTTTGGAGCGCAAGTTTGACATTTCTGTTTTTTACCAGTTTTTCTTGTATCTTAAATTTTATTTTCTTATGAAACAGTCTCTTGCCCTGTTTCTCATTTTTTTTTTTTCTTTTCCCAATCATGCCTTTTTTATTTATATTTATTTTCATCTGTCTTTTATTCTTTGGGATGTGTGGGCCTCCCATTGCAGTGGCCTCTCACTGCAGAGCACTGGCTCTGAGCACATGTGCTCCAGAGTGCTGGCCCGTAATTGGACACACCGGTCCAGCTGCTCCGCAGCATGTGGGATCTTCCCAGGCCAGGGATTGAACTGGTGCCTCTTGCACTGGGGCCTGGTCCACCTGTGACGGTGATGGGACCACTTCACTTGTAGTCTTGTGCCTGCTCTATCTCTCTCTGCTTTCTCCCATGGATCCCCGAGCACTCTCTTTAATTGGGGGTAAGTCTGTTTCTTGATGTAAGGTTCCTTATCCTTAAGTATTTACTAAGACGCCATCCAGGGAAAAATCTGAGAATTAATGTTACTGACGGGTATTTTCCAGCTAGTTCATTTTCACAAATATTTCTATAGAGCTCATTTGGCTGACTGTCCACCATGCATTCTTCCTACGCATCCTATCTGGCGCCAGGCCGCTCTCTTCTCTCCCACGCAGCAGTGCCTGGGAAATCTCATTTACCCTTTTCTTTATGATTTCTATCCAATAAAATAGATTTATAGTTTGTATCTCAAATCTCATGGTATTCTTTTTCTGGCTGGTCCACGAATTCAGTTTATTTGGAAATAAGTGATTTTTTTTTTAGCTTTCAGATCATTTTGATGAAATATAAATAGACCATCTTGAATTTTAAACTTTGGAGACATATATTAATGGAATCTTCTGTATCCATAGGGTGTGGAATTCTTTGATGAAAAGCTGCATTCTCTATGTATGGCCTGGCTTGTGGACCGTGGTAAGTAAATAAGTTAATGAAAGGCCTGTGTTTTTGCATATATTCCATTTTGTTTGTATATTTCCTTCTTAGAAGGGAACCCTACCTAATCTGAACGTGTTCTGTTTTGCCAGTGTAAAGGTGAAGATAGGCTTGCATTAGTTAAAGTCCAGTTAGCTTGTTTGGAGCGCAAGTTTGACATTTCTGTTTTTTACCAGTTTTTCTTGTATCTTAAATTTTATTTTCTTATGAAACAGTCTCTTGCCCTGTTTCTCATTTTTTTTTTTTCTTTTCCCAATCATGCCTTTTTTATTTATATTTATTTTCATCTGTCTTTTATTCTTTGGGATGTGTGGGCCTCCCATTGCAGTGGCCTCTCACTGCAGAGCACTGGCTCTGAGCACATGTGCTCCAGAGTGCTGGCCCGTAATTGGACACACCGGTCCAGCTGCTCCGCAGCATGTGGGATCTTCCCAGGCCAGGGATTGAACTGGTGCCTCTTGCACTGCTAGGCAGACTCCTTACCCACTGCACCACCAGGGAAGCCTTGTTTCTCATTCTTTCTCTTACATTACTTTCAGTTTTTCTCTTTTATAGATTTGCTCATTCCTTTGTTATTCCGAGGCCTCTGCTTGACCATGCCATCTTTGTGTCTTCAAGCCACTGTAGACTGGTTTGGACTGGGATTGGAATCAGAAAAAAAGGCCTGGGGGAAGAAATGGCTCCTGGACTTCCTTGAAGTGGCATAGAGCAAGGAGGTCTGCAGTGGTGCAGTGAAGGTGTCAGGCCGGAAAACGTCAGCTGTGGCTAGGAGAGTGTCCCAGGACTTCTGACTTGGGTGTAGGGCACACTTATTTCCTGCACCCTGGCCACTGCCATGATGCTAAGAGAGGGCAAGCTGAGAATTCATGGCAGGGTCACATCAGACAGTGTTTAGAAAATAAGTTTTTAGGTATTTTATCTTTTCTTTGCATTTATAACATAGTTCATTTCAATAATCACAGAATCTTTTCCTCCAGTGCCATATACTGTGTTACAAATTACAGTTGATGTTTTATATAAAACTACTTTACATGTTCACTTGATAGCAGTTGAGTTTTTGACAGGGGTTCAGGTCTGGTTATCTCCTCTTGTCTGCTGGGCAGTGACGATAGAAGAGGTCCTCTGTGCCAGTGAGGTCCAGTGCCAGTCCCAAGTCCAGATACAGCTTCGATGTGGTGTGAGGTCTGTTCAGATGAGGGCTTTAAGGACTTACAGTGTCTTGTGAACTTTGGTTTCATATTTTGGTGAATATGATGGATATCTTGCTTCAGTTTCACAGTATCATATACACACTTTACTTACAGAGTGCATCTCTGTGGGTGCCTGTAGGTGATTCTTTGGGAGGAGTAGGCGTGTTGTGTCTGCTGTGGGCGGTTTTGCTAAGGGCATAGCTGGATCATATGGGAGATCATATAGTTAAGGAAGTGGAGAAAAAGAGCGAGAAGAACGTCAACCTCATGAAGGCATATATATAGGTAGATAATTTCATTGTTTTCAAATTACATTGCAATGACTTAAGTTCTGTTTTTCGTGTCCTCTGAAGTTACCTCTTTAGGGTTTAATTTTTTTTCTTTTGAAATGAAACTTAGGTTTGGCGAATCATAGGAAAGATGGGCTTCTCTTTTTAGAAATAGAGTGTTCATATTATTTCTGATAAATTTTTAATGTTCGTGAGCCCCAGTAGATTGCTCCATTCTTCTTTGAAAGCTAGTACTCTAGACTTACTTTGAGAAACTTAAAATCCTAATGTTCCACGAAGAATTGAATTCCTGACCCCTTTTCTGTTTAGGCTGACCCTGTCGATGCAGGTCGATGCGTGCTTCCTCTTCTCTCTGGTTGTGTGCCTTCCACACGGGAGCAGCAGAGACCCTCGTGCCTTCTTCTGCACCAGCTTAAGTGGGCACTGCAAGCAGTCTTTGAGCCGATGCCATGTCAGCTCTAAAATCGTTTAGGGTTTTGTTTTTGCATTTTAGGTAACCGCCATATAGTGATCAATGACCAGTCAGATTTTTGGAAACTTTTTCTGCTTATTCAAGTACTAAAAGGATATTGTGAAAAATCCAGAGAACTAGAAGGAAGAAAGTATCACTTACCTCTCTTCCCATGTTTGAGTGGATAGTATTGATCAGAAGCAGGAATTTAGAAGGGGAATTTATTTTTTTATACAAGGAAGGAAAAAGTACCATAGTTGGTAAGCATATATAGAGAGTGTGTTTGAAATTCAGAAGGTCCTTGCGCACAGCCAGACCTTGAGGGGAGAAGGAAGAAGAGGGAAGGGAAGGGAAGCGAGATGAAACAAGCAGAGAGAAGATGCAGAACCGTGGAGTGGTTTGCATTCTTTTCACAGCAAAATTAAGAGGAGCCAGGAACATAGTAGGCGTCTGGCCAAGTGGAGTCGAGTGCATTTAAGGTCTGGGTCAAGGCTGAGCGCTCCGTCTCTGGTTACCCTGGCAGTGAGATCCTTTCCGTATGGCAGTGGCATTAGGATGAGAAGAATCTCAAGCAAATAAAAAAACCATGAGGGGAGAAGACGCAGATGGGAAGAGGGTGGGGGGGATGGTGTGCCCCAGGCAAAGACTGTACCGATGAAGGGGGCAATTTGAGTTAGGGGTGAGGCAGGGGACTTGAGCTTGCTCCTCAGAATGCTGCTAGTTTTTCCTCTTTAGGGTTTAATTTTTTTTCTTTTGAAATGAAACTTAGTTTTGGCGAATCATAGGAAAGATGGGCTTCTCTTTTTAGAAATAGAGTGTTCATATTATTTCTGATAAATTTTTAATGTTCGTGAGCCCCAGTAGATTGCTCCATTCTTCTTTGAAAGCTAGTACTCTAGACTTACTTTGAGAAACTTAAAATCCTAATGTTCCACGAAGAATTGAATTCCTGACCCCTTTTCTGTTTAGGCTGACCCTGTCGATGCAGGTCGATGCGTGCTTCCTCTTCTCTCTGGTTGTGTGCCTTCCACACGGGAGCAGCAGAGACCCTCGTGCCTTCTTCTGCACCAGCTTAAGTGGGCACTGCAAGCAGTCTTTGAGCCGATGCCATGTCAGCTCTAAAATCGTTTAGGGTTTTGTTTTTGCATTTTAGGTAACCGCCATATAGTGATCAATGACCAGTCAGATTTTTGGAAACTTTTTCTGCTTATTCAAGTACTAAAAGGATATTGTGAAAAATCCAGAGAACTAGAAGGAAGAAAGTATCACTTACCTCTCTTCCCATGTTTGAGTGGATAGTATTGATCAGAAGCAGGAATTTAGAAGGGGAATTTATTTTTTTATACAAGGAAGGAAAAAGTACCATAGTTGGTAAGCATATATAGAGAGTGTGTTTGAAATTCAGAAGGTCCTTGCGCACAGCCAGACCTTGAGGGGAGAAGGAAGAAGAGGGAAGGGAAGGGAAGCGAGATGAAACAAGCAGAGAGAAGATGCAGAACCGTGGAGTGGTTTGCATTCTTTTCACAGCAAAATTAAGAGGAGCCAGGAACATAGTAGGCGTCTGGCCAAGTGGAGTCGAGTGCATTTAAGGTCTGGGTCAAGGCTGAGCGCTCCGTCTCTGGTTACCCTGGCAGTGAGATCCTTTCCGTATGGCAGTGGCATTAGGATGAGAAGAATCTCAAGCAAATAAAAAAACCATGAGGGGAGAAGACGCAGATGGGAAGAGGGTGGGGGGGATGGTGTGCCCCAGGCAAAGACTGTACCGATGAAGGGGGCAATTTGAGTTAGGGGTGAGGCAGGGGACTTGAGCTTGCTCCTCAGAATGCTGCTGGCAGGTGGCTTCTCCCACACGCTGTGGTCAGGTTGCATGTTGTGATAATAAATTATGGAGTTCCTTGGATAAGCTGTCTTGCATGTTCTCAGTGTTCTCAGGCGTTGCTTGAAAGGATCTGTGGACTGGGAGAGGCCAGCTGTTTTCTGTCTGGACACTTTGTGTCAGTTTTCCAGGAGCAGAGCTGTGACTTGGGCTGCTGTCACTCCATAGCTCTCACTTGGAAGGGTTGGACCCACCTGGAGAAAGGAGAAGAGTAAGGAATCGATACTCTCCATTCTAGACTTGTTATCTAAGCCCAGGTTTTGGGTCGTATTGGACATGTGAAAGGAAGCATCACCACACCTATCTTTGTTGAGTGCTGTATATAGCAACTGCTTTGTTGAGAAGATTGTGGCTCTGGCCTTTGGTATCTAGATTTATGATGTCTTTGCTAAATGACCTTGTAGGGAATTACGAGATAAAGCAGGCATGTATATTCACGGAAGACATTTGACACGTCTCAACAGAAACATTTTTAAGGGAAAAAGGGGCAAGTTGGTCTTAAATTTTTATTTGCTGCTATGTAGATGACGACAGTGGCCTCTAAATAACCTCTTCGCGGTCGTCCTCACTGCTGCTGGAACAGTCTTGCTAAAATACCACATTGGTCATAGGGCCACATCGTTGCTCTGAAAACCCATCATTGGTTTTCTTACAGAGTCTAAATTTAGCTTTCATGAAGCTGTATGTTCTGGCTCCACCCAAACGGTTTAAACTTAGAGTCTCACAGATTTCAGTTTTTTTCCTTTGTGCCCTGGGTACATTTTTGTGTCCTTTCTAGGAATTTCTCCTGTCTTCTCTCCACTGATACAAATCCTCCCTGGTTTTTTTTTTTTTTTAAAGATTTATTTATTTATTTATTTTTGGGCAGGAGTCGGGTTGGGGAGGGAGAGGAGCGGGCGGGCCACTTCTATTGTTCTTTCATTTCTCTATTTTCATCCGTCTTTGTTCTTTGGCTCCTGTGGGCCTCCCATCGCGGTGGCGTCCGTTGTTGCAGAGCGCCGGCTCCAGGTGCATGCGCTCCAGAGCTCCAGCTCGGCAATTGGACACATCGGTCCAGCCGCACGTGGGATCTTCCCAGGCCAGGGATCGAACTGGCGCCCCTTGCACTGCAAGGCGGTGTCCTTACCCACTGGACCACCAGGGGAAGCCCCTCCCTAGTTTTTGAGGCCCAGTGAAAATCGGTCCAGCTCCACTGTGATAATAAATTATGGAGTTCCTTGGATAAGCTGTCTTGCATGTTCTCAGTGTTCTCAGGCGTTGCTTGAAAGGATCTGTGGACTGGGAGAGGCCAGCTGTTTTCTGTCTGGACACTTTGTGTCAGTTTTCCAGGAGCAGAGCTGTGACTTGGGCTGCTGTCACTCCATAGCTCTCACTTGGAAGGGTTGGACCCACCTGGAGAAAGGAGAAGAGTAAGGAATCGATACTCTCCATTCTAGACTTGTTATCTAAGCCCAGGTTTTGGGTCGTATTGGACATGTGAAAGGAAGCATCACCACACCTATCTTTGTTGAGTGCTGTATATAGCAACTGCTTTGTTGAGAAGATTGTGGCTCTGGCCTTTGGTATCTAGATTTATGATGTCTTTGCTAAATGACCTTGTAGGGAATTACGAGATAAAGCAGGCATGTATATTCACGGAAGACATTTGACACGTCTCAACAGAAACATTTTTAAGGGAAAAAGGGGCAAGTTGGTCTTAAATTTTTATTTGCTGCTATGTAGATGACGACAGTGGCCTCTAAATAACCTCTTCGGTCGTCCTCACTGCTGCTGGAACAGTCTTGCTAAAATACCACATTGGTCATAGGGCCACATCGTTGCTCTGAAAACCCATCATTGGTTTTCTTACAGAGTCTAAATTTAGCTTTCATGAAGCTGTATGTTCTGGCTCCACCCAAACGGTTTAAACTTAGAGTCTCACAGATTTCAGTTTTTTTCCTTTGTGCCCTGGGTACATTTTTGTGTCCTTTCTAGGAATTTCTCCTGTCTTCTCTCCACTGATACAAATCCTCCCTGGTTTTTTTTTTTTTTTAAAGATTTATTTATTTATTTATTTTTGGGCAGGAGTCGGGTTGGGGAGGGAGAGGAGCGGGCGGGCCACTTCTATTGTTCTTTCATTTCTCTATTTTCATCCGTCTTTGTTCTTTGGCTCCTGTGGGCCTCCCATCGCGGTGGCGTCCGTTGTTGCAGAGCGCCGGCTCCAGGTGCATGCGCTCCAGAGCTCCAGCTCGGCAATTGGACACATCGGTCCAGCCGCACGTGGGATCTTCCCAGGCCAGGGATCGAACTGGCGCCCCTTGCACTGCAAGGCGGTGTCCTTACCCACTGGACCACCAGGGGAAGCCCCTCCCTAGTTTTTGAGGCCCAGTGAAAAGCCTCTGTTTCCCGAAGCCCTCCCAGCCCTCGCCGCTCTCTGTCCTCTGAGCTCCTGCCGCCCTCAGTGTCCTCCCTGTGCAGTGTCGTGCTTCACTGTCATCACTCTCAGACCCCACGACTTCTTAGAGTGCGCAGTCTTCATTTCTCGGTTAGAGTATGGGATCTTTAGGGGCAAGGAACTTAGCTTTCTGTAACACCTAGCACATAGTCGGCACTCGTATTTGCTCATTAATTATGATGCCTGTAATGAGCTCCTTACCTCCTTTTTCCTTGGACATTTTGAAACTCTAGTCAGACCACATCAGCATATTAGGCGATGTAGCTGAGCACGCTTGCCATTGCAGTCTGACTAAATTTGGAGTGTTAACAGAGTTTTATTTTGGGCCCAGCTCTGATGTTGGTGTAAGTGAAGGAAACGAGGTTACGCTTATGATGTGGGCAGCCCAGCAACATGCTCTTCACCTCTTCTGCAGTGTATGCCATCCGCGAAGCTGCCATCACCAACCTCATGAAGCTGGTTCACAAGTTTGGTACAGAGTGGGCCCAGAACACCATCGTGCCCGAAGTGCTGGTCATGGCAAATGACCCTAATTACTTGTACAGAATGACCACTTTATTCTGCATTAATGTAAGTATTACATAGCTGTTATTGCTAAGTTCCAGTGTTAAACCAGTTATTCAGGACTATTTCTGAATCTTGAATATTTTGTCTTTGGGCTATGTTTCTTTTTGGATGGCGTGGGGGCTATAGTCTAGTTGAGGTGAGCAGTCGTCTTGTAGCGGTGATTTCTCTTATAGATCTCAGGCTCCAGGGCACACGGCCTTCAATAGTTGTGGCTCATGGGCTCAGTAGTTGCAGCTCCGAGGCTCTAGAGCAGAGGCTCAATAATTGTGGCTCATGGGCTTCATTGCTTCACAGCATGTGGGATCTTCCCGGATCAGGGACCAACCCGTGTCTCCTGCATCGGCAGGCGAACTCTTTACCACTGAGCTACCAGGGAAGCCCCAGGACTGTATTTCTTATACTGATTAATTTGGACATTTAGGAGATGAGAGAAAAATGTCAGTTTTTCAGTTTGTGTTAAACTCTATAATCAAGTCGGTTTTGAATTTTGGTCTGATTCTGGGATTCTGTTCTACATTGTATCCGTCATCACATGCTCACACTGGAAACATTTTCCTGGTGCCATTTCTTGTCTCTATAGAGTCAGGGATACTTAAAAAAATAAAAAAATGTTTCTAATGTACATCTTATTTCTTAGGCACTGTCTAAAGCCTGTGGTCAGGAAATAACCACTAAGCAGATGCTGCCTGTTGTATTGAAAATGGCAGGAGACCAAGTAGCAAATGTCCGTTTCAATGTGGCCAAATCTCTACAGAAAATTGGACCAATTCTAGACACTGAGTAAGATTTTAATATGATTCTTTTTTAAAAGGTAGATGTAAAGTTTCACCTCATGTAGGCAGAAATAGCTACAATTAAATTCGGTGGTTAAAGAAAATAATAAAGTAATTCAGCAACCAGTTTTGAGGGTGTCTATTCTGACTTTTATATTTAATTTCTGTACATATGTGAAGCATTGTCGGAAGCTAATTCTGCAGAGACTTGGGGGAATTATTTGGTACTTGTCAAGTTTATATTATAGGTGTTTTAAAATAGTTTTAAATTTTAAACTCTAAAAATTACTATAGGGCATAATATATAGAATACACTATAAAGCATATCTCTGGCTCAGAAGACTGCCTTTCACAAGTGGTCTGTTGGATTTTAGAGCTTTGCAGGAGGAGGTTAAGCCGGTACTACAGAAGCTAGGCCAGGATGAAGACATGGATGTCAAGTACTTTGCACAGGAAGCCATGATTGGTACGTCTGCCTTGGCTTTGGCTTGGGCTCATGGGGTGTGAGTGGTGGAAAGTGGGCCAGGCTGTGAGCACCTGGACATGGGAGAGGGTGAGCTCCTGGAACACTGTTTCCTCTTTGAGTAGAAGTTTCTTGGCCTGCCACTGAGCAGGCCATGTTCTCACTTCCCTGACAAGGGCTGGGTAGGGATATGATTTTCACTGGTAAGAACAGTTTTTCTTTGGATTTTATAAGCAGTTGTTTTTTTTTTTTTTTTAATTTTGGCCTCTTTTATTGGTTTTCTATTTGTTTATTTTTCATCCTTTATTCTTTGGCTTTTGTGGACCTATTGCAGTGGCCTCACTCACTGCAGAGCACCAGCTCAGGGCCTATGCACTCCAGAGTGCTGGCTTGCAGTTGGACACACTGGTCCAGCAGCTCCGCGGCATGTGGGATCTTCCTGGGCCAGGGATTGAACTGGTGCGCCTTTCACTGTAAGGCAGACTCTTTACCCTTTGGACCACCAGGGAAGCCCTTTAATCAGTTTTTGAAGTTTAACTTTGGATTAGCCTGATGGTAAAGAAATTGACTATATGGAGAAGTTCTCAGTCTTTTGTGCTTTTGCATCGTTGTTGTGCTGAGTATTGGCATGGGTAGTTCATGCACTTTCTGTACCACTAACTTGATTTTGTTTGGAATTTTCTAGTGCTTGCATTGGCCTAACGAGGAGCAGGCGGGAAAGACTTCACTAAATTCTTGTCACAGATTTCTAGCCACTGTGTTCTTGAACTGGGTGGAGAGGAAAGATGGAAAACCTTGAAGAACTCATCTGAGCAAATGGCAACAACTTACAAGAAATCAAATTTCAGTGACTTGGTTCTTTCTAAAGATGAAACGACATTGTTTTTCACTTGTCTTCCTTGTTGGGATAATTAAACTGTTCTTCTTGTTCGTGACCAATTTCTTTTCTTTTCTTTTTTTTTTTAACCTTTATTTTGCTTTTAACTTTTACAGAGTTTTGTTGTTTACATATATGTATGTTCCCAGATTAGTCATATGTATATCCCTCCCTTCCCACCCCTCCCAACCATCACACAGCACCCCTGAAAGATCCCCTTTTCTCACAGAGCAATGACTAGAGCTATTTTCTTCACTTATGATAGTACAGGCCTTCATGCTACTTCCTTTACGCCTCCCACCTTCTGTTCCTTCCCCACAATGTCCATATGTCCACTGTCCATGTCTGTCTTTCTGTCGCTTCACTGCGTGTGCCATCATCACCATCCTACTAGATTCCATATATATGTGTTAATATACTGTATTTGTCCTTCTCTTTCTGACTGACTTCACTTTTGATGATACGTTCTAGATCCAGCCACCTCATTAGGGCTGATTCTTCTGCATTTCTCTTTACAGCTGTGTAGTATTCCATTGTATATATGTACCAGAGCTTTTGGATCCATTCGTTCGTCGATGGGCATCTAGGTTCCTTCCATGTTCTAGCTATTGTATAGAGAGCTGCAATGAACATTGGGGTACAGGTGCTTCTTTCAGATTTGATTTCATCAGGGTATAAGCCTAAGAGTGGGATTGCTGGGTCGTGACCAATTTCTGATGCTTGGCACAATCATTTCTTGATTGTCTCCTAATGATTGATTAAGCACCATCTGGGCTCCTGCATCCTCACTGTTTAATCAGGCCCCAGCCTCTTCATATTCCAAGCCTGAATGGGTGTGGACACAGATGTGAAATGAAGTGATTCTTTTGGTGTTTACGTGTATCCGTGTGTCTCCATTATGCCAAAGCTAAGTGTGCAGTTTAGAGTAACTTGTTTTATAAGCACTCCAGTTGGAAGACACCCATGTGGAGACTGAACTGTAGCAAAAGCCATATTCTCCTGGATAATAATGGTCTGCGTCCATGTCTCACCTGATAGGGGAATGTGGAAGCTCAGGGTTCATGTGTTGGTTGGTTTGGTTTTTATTTGCTCGATGTGGCTATAATCACGTCATTCAGAAATCTGAAGTACAGATGCATCTTGCTGCTAATGTGTTACACTGAAACCTAACTTGATTTCCACAGCTCCCCACTGTGACTGCATTCAGAAATACTCCTCTGTCTCTCCCCACTGAGGTGCTTAAGATTTCGTGCCTCTAATAAGCAGTGGTTCTCCTGTTTGATTGTAGATTGCAGCTGTATTTCTAATGAGGAAAGGAACCACTGGTGTAACACTGTGAGGATTTCCTGCTTACCTGGTTCTCCTTCTGGCTGTGGGAGTGTTTGGTGCTTGCTGTATTGACTCCACCACTGAGTTGTACAGGCCTTCATGCTACTTCCTTTACGTCCACCTTCTGTTCCTTCCCCACAATGTCCATATGTCCACTGTCCATGTCTGTCTTTCTGTCGCCACTCGTGTGCCATCATCACCATCCTACTAGATTCCATATATATGTGTTAATATACTGTATTTGTCCTTCTCTTTCTGACTGACTTCACTTTTGATGATACGTTCTAGATCCAGCCACCTCATTAGGGCTGATTCTTCTGCATTTCTCTTTACAGCTGTGTAGTATTCCATTGTATATATGTACCAGAGCTTTTGGATCCATTCGTTCGTCGATGGGCATCTAGGTTCCTTCCATGTTCTAGCTATTGTATAGAGAGCTGCAATGAACATTGGGGTACAGGTGCTTCTTTCAGATTTGATTTCATCAGGGTATAAGCCTAAGAGTGGGATTGCTGGGTCGTGACCAATTTCTGATGCTTGGCACAATCATTTCTTGATTGTCTCCTAATGATTGATTAAGCACCATCTGGGCTCCTGCATCCTCACTGTTTAATCAGGCCCCAGCCTCTTCATATTCCAAGCCTGAATGGGTGTGGACACAGATGTGAAATGAAGTGATTCTTTTGGTGTTTACGTGTATCCGTGTGTCTCCATTATGCCAAAGCTAAGTGTGCAGTTTAGAGTAACTTGTTTTATAAGCACTCCAGTTGGAAGACACCCATGTGGAGACTGAACTGTAGCAAAAGCCATATTCTCCTGGATAATAATGGTCTGCGTCCATGTCTCACCTGATAGGGGAATGTGGAAGCTCAGGGTTCATGTGTTGGTTGGTTTGGTTTTTATTTGCTCGATGTGGCTATAATCACGTCATTCAGAAATCTGAAGTACAGATGCATCTTGCTGCTAATGTGTTACACTGAAACCTAACTTGATTTCCACAGCTCCCCACTGTGACTGCATTCAGAAATACTCCTCTGTCTCTCCCCACTGAGGTGCTTAAGATTTCGTGCCTCTAATAAGCAGTGGTTCTCCTGTTTGATTGTAGATTGCAGCTGTATTTCTAATGAGGAAAGGAACCACTGGTGTAACACTGTGAGGATTTCCTGCTCGTTACCTGGTTCTCCTTCTGGCTGTGGGAGTGTTTGGTGCTTGCTGTATTGTACAGTACCAGCTTTCCCAACTGAAGATTCATTGCTCATTTTTTTGGTTGGGTGATGCTGGAATATTACCATTTGAAATGTTATTCTACTTTACAGTAAAACCACATTAATTCCTCCTAGAATTGAAGGTAATGACTTAAAGCTGAAGGATTTGCTGAGGCAAATTAATAGTATATAAGGAAGCCTTATTTATGGGTCTGAACTACTTAAGCACTGTTTAAAAAGTGTCCTTTTCCCTCTTGACGTGCCTGGTTACTAATCTCTTGTCAGTTACATTAAAATATCTTCTGTGAGGATCTTTATGTGACCATGCGTTTATTTAGACTCATTGAATTTGCTCTTTATCCCTGATAGATATACACACATATTTAATGGAGGATTTAAATATATTTTTTTAAACTTATGAATATTTTTCACTTAATCTGACTCGCCTTGTCCATAATGAATTTTTTTTTTTTTTAACCTTTCGGGGAGTGGGGTGGGGAGGGAGGGGGACGGGCGGGCCACTTCTATTGGTCTTTCATTTCTCTGTTTTCATCCGTGTTTGTTCTTTGGCTCCTGTGGGCCTCCTATCACGGTGGCGTCTGTTGTTGCAGAGCGCCGGCTCTGGGCGCATGCGCTCCAGAGCGCTGGCTTGTTGATTGGGACACATCAGTCCAGCTGCTCTGTGGCACGTGGGATCTTCCCAGGCCAGGGATCAACTGGCGCCTTGCACTGCAAGGTGGTGCCCCCTGGACCACCAGCAAAGCCTGCTTCCCACTGAGGTCCCTTCTCACCTGATAGGGAATGTGGAAGCTCGGGTTGTGTTGGTTGGTTTGGTTTTATTGCTCGATGTGGCTATAATCACGTCATTCAGAAATCTGAAGTACAGATGCATCTTGCTGCTAATGTGTTACACTGAAACCTAACTTGATTTCCACAGCTCCCCACTGTGACTGCATTCAGAAATACTCCTCTGTCTCTCCCCACTGAGGTGCTTAAGATTTCGTGCCTCTAATAAGCAGTGGTTCTCCTGTTTGATTGTAGATTGCAGCTGTATTTCTAATGAGGAAAGGAACCACTGGTGTAACACTGTGAGGATTTCCTGCTCGTTACCTGGTTCTCCTTCTGGCTGTGGGAGTGTTTGGTGCTTGCTGTATTGTACAGTACCAGCTTTCCCAACTGAAGATTCATTGCTCATTTTTTTGGTTGGGTGATGCTGGAATATTACCATTTGAAATGTTATTCTACTTTACAGTAAAACCACATTAATTCCTCCTAGAATTGAAGGTAATGACTTAAAGCTGAAGGATTTGCTGAGGCAAATTAATAGTATATAAGGAAGCCTTATTTATGGGTCTGAACTACTTAAGCACTGTTTAAAAAGTGTCCTTTTCCCTCTTGACGTGCCTGGTTACTAATCTCTTGTCAGTTACATTAAAATATCTTCTGTGAGGATCTTTATGTGACCATGCGTTTATTTAGACTCATTGAATTTGCTCTTTATCCCTGATAGATATACACACATATTTAATGGAGGATTTAAATATATTTTTTTAAACTTATGAATATTTTTCACTTAATCTGACTCGCCTTGTCCATAATGAATTTTTTTTTTTTTTAACCTTTCGGGGAGTGGGGTGGGGAGGGAGGGGGACGGGCGGGCCACTTCTATTGGTCTTTCATTTCTCTGTTTTCATCCGTGTTTGTTCTTTGGCTCCTGTGGGCCTCCTATCACGGTGGCGTCTGTTGTTGCAGAGCGCCGGCTCTGGGCGCATGCGCTCCAGAGCGCTGGCTTGTTGATTGGGACACATCAGTCCAGCTGCTCTGTGGCACGTGGGATCTTCCCAGGCCAGGGATCAAACTGGCGCCCCTTGCACTGCAAGGTGGTGTCCTTAACCCACTGGACCACCAGCAAAGCCCCTGTAATGAATTTTTAATTAATGAGGTTTTACTGTAGTGTATTTTTCTCTCAGTGGGTCTTGCTGTGTGGTCTGCTTGTTTCCATTTTAGTTTTCAAATTGTTTCATTCAGTCTTTTAAAGACCTGCTCTCTTCTGAAGGCACAAAGATTTCTAGGAAACTTTATACATTAAACTATTTCAGAAAACCAAGTTTGATCAAATATTTTAAAGTTTGTCTTCCCTTAGAAAAGCGGAACATTTAAAATCAGAATTATCTGACAGCATTTAAAACTGCCAAACTAGTTTGTAGTAATCTTCTACTTTATTACTTTTGGGATAAGGATTAAATATTTTCTTACGCAGAAATCTTTTGTATGTTCTTGTTTGATGTTGTAAACAATTTTTGTTTCATGGGTTTTTTTAAAAAAATTATTTGTGGGTTATGTTCGTTGAATTTCGAGAAACTGTTATCTTGATGGAAGCAATCTGCACAGCCATAGCTTTCCTCTGGGCGGGGGGTGGGGGGGGGGCAGGGTGTTAAAGGGCCTTGTGGACCCGCTGGGGAGTGCAGTGCCTTGACCTCAGCTTGTGGTGAAGCGGAGACCAGGAGCCCTTGCCTTCTCAGGCTTGGGTCTGGGAGCTCAGGAGGGCCATGTCTCGGGGTGACCCCACAGGACCTTCCTTGTTTCTTTCTAACTCGACAATAGGGACTCCCTTTTGTTAACTCCTCAGAGGAACTGTTCTTTGGTTCATAACTTTGTCCTTTTACAGGAATGTAAAGCTTCAGGAGCTCTGTAATGGGATTTTGTTCTGGTTTGTCTTCTGCTGTATGTGTATCACCGGCACCTGGGGCAGTGTCTGGTGTCCATAGCAGGTGCTCAATAAAACTGTGTTAATGAATTTCTAAAACCTGACTTTGGTGTGTTGTGTGTGTGGAACAATCATCCAAGGTACCAGGCTTCTCCTGCTCTTGCTGACGCAATGAGAGAACTCGATTGCTTTGAAGAAACAAGCTTTATGTGGCCTTTCTCCAGTCCACATCTTAGGCCACAGCTCTGGAGTGTACAGAGCCTAGAAGAAGCACTGCCGTAGTTATCCATCCGAAGCGGTTTACAGAGGTTATTTGGTTGACTAGGAAAGTGACGCGGAGACAGGATACAATGTTAATGCCAATAAACGTCTTAATCAGTAATGGAATTCACCTAGGTGTTGTGGGGCTTAACCCTCACAGGCTTAAGAGACCAGAATCTTATGTCTGTCTATGCTGTCCTGAAGATGAATAAGCACATGACGGGCATTTTGTTTCAAAAGCATAAAAAGGTCAGTGTCTGGTTTCCCATGTGACAGGTAATGTAATAGCCTTCAGCTCACAGAAATACTGCAGCTTGGCCCCTGTGATCCTGGGCCCTGGGGGTCTTGGCTGGACAGCTTGTCCTGATTCAGCAGAGACAGCAGCCTGACCTTTGAACTGTCTTCTCCAGGCATCCAGGATACGTGCATGGACCTCCAGGGCAATGAGACGTGTCGTTCCTGACCCAGTGGTTAGGCTGTGGCAATGCTGGCCTGTTGCGGCGTTATTAACCAAGGTGTTGTCATGGAGTTAAAAAGCTGGTGCTGCCCTGAGGAAGTCACGCTGATCCCATCCCCGGGGGACGGCCAGGCAGAGTGGCCCAGCAAGATGGGAACTTGTCTCTTGCCTTTCACTTAAATTCCTCGGATGCTTTTTTTTCCCCTCTTGGCATTCTTGTGTTAAAGCCTCCTGCGCTGCCTGGGTAGAAACGGGGAGACGGAGCTGTCACCTTGTTCTGCTTAGTTTGCCAATGACATGACTATGGTCTGATGTTATGTAATTGTTTCTGATTCTTTCACATTGCTGTTTCTGTCCAGTTCCTTGCTCCTCTTTCCTGTTCGCTCACATGTCTCCAGTGTTTTCTTTCATACCTAGAATAGTCTCACTATTCCCTACTTGCCTCCACGAGCCTGCTTTTTCCAGGAAATTACATAATGTTTAGTTGAGATGGAAATCTGGAGGAGGAAGAGACTTGAATTACTCATTGGGTAGAATAGCCAAGTCATTTCTTTCTTCAGGGTTGTTGTCATAAACTGATGTCATCAGATTGCTTTGAAGAAACAAGCTTTATGTGGCCTTTCTCCAGTCCACATCTTAGGCCACAGCTCTGGAGTGTACAGAGCCTAGAAGAAGCACTGCCGTAGTTATCCATCCGAGCGGTTTACAGAGGTTATTTGGTTGACTAGGAAAGTGACGCGAGACAGGATACAATGTTAATGCCAATAAACGTCTTAATCAGTAATGGAATTCACCTAGGTGTTGTGGGGCTTAACCCTCACAGGCTTAAGAGACCAGAATCTTATGTCTGTCTATGCTGTCCTGAAGATGAATAAGCACATGACGGGCATTTTGTTTCAAAAGCATAAAAAGGTCAGTGTCTGGTTTCCCATGTGACAGGTAATGTAATAGCCTTCAGCTCACAGAAATACTGCAGCTTGGCCCCTGTGATCCTGGGCCCTGGGGGTCTTGGCTGGACAGCTTGTCCTGATTCAGCAGAGACAGCAGCCTGACCTTTGAACTGTCTTCTCCAGGCATCCAGGATACGTGCATGGACCTCCAGGGCAATGAGACGTGTCGTTCCTGACCCAGTGGTTAGGCTGTGGCAATGCTGGCCTGTTGCGGCGTTATTAACCAAGGTGTTGTCATGGAGTTAAAAAGCTGGTGCTGCCCTGAGGAAGTCACGCTGATCCCATCCCCGGGGGACGGCCAGGCAGAGTGGCCCAGCAAGATGGGAACTTGTCTCTTGCCTTTCACTTAAATTCCTCGGATGCTTTTTTTCCTCTCTTGGCATTCTTGTGTTAAAGCCTCCTGCGCTGCCTGGGTAGAAACGGGGAGACGGAGCTGTCACCTTGTTCTGCTTAGTTTGCCAATGACATGACTATGGTCTGATGTTATGTAATTGTTTCTGATTCTTTCACATTGCTGTTTCTGTCCAGTTCCTTGCTCCTCTTTCCTGTTCGCTCACATGTCTCCAGTGTTTTCTTTCATACCTAGAATAGTCTCACTATTCCCTACTTGCCTCCACGAGCCTGCTTTTTCCAGGAAATTACATAATGTTTAGTTGAGATGGAAATCTGGAGGAGGAAGAGACTTGAATTACTCATTGGGTAGAATAGCCAAGTCATTTCTTTCTTCAGGGTTGTTGTCATAAACTGATGTCATCAGTTCTGTAGAGAGCCAGGTCTTTTCTGACTGGCTGGGGTTCTGTGGGCTGTCAGTGACTCAGATGTGGGGGAGCACCCAACAGGCACCCTAGGCCCAGTGGGGTGGCACGATCTTTGGCTCTCGAGGGAAAGGCATCTTCAGTCAGGTCTGGGGGTGAACCAGAGGCTCATGTGCTTCCCGGATGGACACACACCTGAGGACCCTAGTGAGCAGGCACAGGTGGGCTTAGGGGGTGTGGCCTGGTGGGGACCATCACCCTCTGCTGTTTGTATCTCTAGCGGTGGCCCAAAGGCTGAAGACGCTAGATTTTCCTGTGAAGGACAGCACAGCCCAGCGCCCCGGGGTTGACCAGAACCATTTCCCGAGACCCAGAGGACCTGGACAGGATACTGGGAAGGTAAGTGCCCAGACGTTCCTGGCCCAGGTCCCTCCCTCGCTGGCCTCAGATGTGGGCCGAGGGCAACTGGCATGGCCTGGGGCACCTGCTGCCGGTGAGGCCGAGAAGACAGCTCTTTCCCGCTCTCCCTGAGAGGACAGCGGAGTTTGCGGGACCAGGGGAATATGCTTTTAAAACCCGTTGCCCTGTTGTCCTTCATTCTGGGAATGCCTTCTGAGGGCTGAGGCGGGGGGCTTTCCAGCACCGTGTCACTCCTGTGGCTTGAGGTGTCTCCCTGCCCCGCTGCGGAGGATGGAGGTGGTTTGGTGCAGAGGTGCTTATCGAAACGGCCTGTTTGCACATAGCTCACAGAGGAGACTGTTCTTATTTGCTACAGTTCATCTCAGGTAGTCACTTCCATTCAAGGGACAAACAGTTTCTGTCAGTGCTGCTGGGTAATCCGCTGTTTTACAAGCCTTACTTGATGCCACTCTGGAGATAGCACGTGCAGCTGTTTGATGTTAGAATCACCACCAGTGCCGGCCGCTGCCCAGGGGCTGTTAGGAGGGTGGTTATGGCGGACCCTTCCAGAAGAGCAGTACGGGGGTCTGGCTGCTCGTGTTGCCGTTAGGCTGCATTTAAGCTGATTTGAAAGATAATGGTGTTTTTTCATACCCACTCCAGTGACTGGGTGATGCTTGGTGATGATTCCAACATCAAAGAGTTTGTCACAAGTCTTTATGACCTTCCTTTATGCTTTGTGACCTGGGGCCATGAGAACCTTTTGCTGCTGTCCAGGCCCTGAACTGCAGTCTCCTGTTGTCTTTCATCTTAGCATGTTCTCCCTTCCTGCCGTGCTGTGCGCTGTCCTCCCAGGCCGGCACTCCCCGCTCTTCCTGCAGTGGCTGCCCCACCCCGGGGACGTGCTGGGGCGACAGAGCTGCCCACAGCCTCTGCGGCCCTGGGCCTCTGCGTCCTTACCTGTCTCGCTGAACTTGGCCTCAGGGAAGACACCGCGGCTGAATGACTAGGGATTATAATTCCACATTTTTAAACCTAAGCCACAGACTTCCTTGGGAAGGAGACGTTTTATTTTCCTACACGTTCAGGATCAACTGACTTGGCCATTTGAGTGCATGGCTGGCCTCTGATCTGCGCGCGGAATAGTTGAGGTGATCCCTCAGGGACAGACTTGCCTGGTCTGAAGGCAGCCCTCGATGGCCACAAGCTGGGGAGACAGCATTGTCTGCCATGCCCTGAGCCTGGAGACTTGGTAACTGCAGACAGCTTGCCAGGCCCCTGGCAGAGTGGCGCTTCATCCTCGCGGCCGCCCTGTGTGTTGGAGCTGGTGGCTCTGTTGCTCGGGTGGTCACGAACCTTCCCCAGCCCTGCTGTGTATCCTGGGGCATCTTTTCCCAGTAATGGAGGCCCAGCAGTGCGAGGCAGCTGAGGCTGCAGATCGTTTCACTGGGAAAAATCCCCTGTCCTGTGACTCAGCCTTCCCTGAGTTTGTTTCACTTAAGGAAAAGGACTCGGGGTGAGATGGAGAGGGAATTGGCTGTTGCCAGGCAGAGCCCTGCGTGTCAGGGGCCAGCAGCCAAGTGAGTGATCCAGGAAGTCATCTAGTTGCAAACCAGAAATTGTTCTTAACCCCTCGCTCTCTGTTGGTGGTGCACAGCAGACTCACCCATGTGCCCCAGCGGGGTCGGGGTGAACCCTGGCTACCAGGAGCCCTGGGAACTGCCGCCAAGGTCCACTGGCCGCTGGGCCCTGGGAGAACCATTCAGCATCCCATGGCTCGGCCTGCCACTTGACCCAAGAGAGGACGGCCCCAAGGGGCGAGTGTCCGTTCTCTGGCGACGGGTTCCTGCTTGGTTCCTCCCAGGCTGGCCCTTGGGGCTGCTCTGTGACCAGAGCTTCTGACGGGTCTCTGTCAGGCGAGGGTTAGCAGAGGATTTGTTTATTGAATCATGAAGTAGCTGTCACATGATTTTAATCAAAACACCATTTCCCTGACAACAGTGATGTCAGTCTTGTTATTGCAGGAAGGAGCAGCTGTGAGGGACAGTCAGGCTCCGTGCTGAGTCCAGGTTCAGAGGCTCAGATCAAGTGAAGCATCATAAGGGAAGGTCACCGGCACCGTCGTGCCAAGTCCGCTCTCCTCCTCTCTCCCCCAGCACTTGCAGGCCAGGGTCTGGCGCCCTCCCTGCCAGTCTCCACTGAGATTGCACCTTCTGCATCCCTTGTTTCTTCTACTCTTGTTTTTACTTCTGGTTTTTCCAGTTCTTATTTCCCCCAAACTCGGGAGCATCATTTAGGCCCCTAGGATCTCTGGCCTCTGCCTTTTGGCACCTGTTTCTCCTCTTGTGTTTGAAACGAACAGTTCCCGCTAGCCTGAGGCGGGGGCCCTTCTGCAGCTTGGGAATCCTGGCTCCTTTGGAAGCTGCTTGTGGAGGGGAGAGGGGCAGCGTGTCCTGTCCTTTTCTCTCCTGAGTGGGCGGGGGGGGGGGGGCGTGCCTGGGTGCTGCCCAAGAGTCTCCAGGGCGGTTCTGCGGAGCTTGGCTGTGGATGCCTAAAGGTTAGGAGCTCCTTAAGGAAGGGCCAACCTCGGGGTAGAAGGAGTCGTTCTCTTGAACCAGAATGTGTGCAGGAAGCCTGAATCCAATCCAGTGATCAGGGTCCAGGGAGGTGGGCAGCAGACAGCTCCCAGGGCCAGTGGAACAGTGTCCTCCTCCTGCCTCCTCTTAGAGCCTTCTTGTCTCTGCAGGGTGGGGTGGGGGTTGGGGACCAAGCACAGCGAGACACCGCCAGGCTCTCCAGCCCTCCGTATCCAGAAGCTAGGCCTTAACGGTTGGCGATGGATGAAGAAAACCTTCTAGGTAGGACATGGATTTTTACAGAGAGTTCTTTTTTTCTGTGGTACCCACACTAGAATTCATCCCTGAAAATGAAGAAATCCTAGACAAACTTCTTGATTCTTTTTTTTTTTTTTCATATTTATTATTTATTTATTTGGGGGGGGGCGGGTTGGGCAGGGAGGGGGATGGGCGGGCCACTTCTATTGGTCTTTCATTTATCTATTTTCATCCATCTTCGTTCTTTGGCCCATGTGGGCCTCCCATCGTGGCGGCCTCTGTTACCGCAGAGCACTGGCTCTGGGCGCATGCGCTCCAGAGCTCTGGCTTGATAATTGGACACATCAGTCCAGCTGCTCCGCGGCACGTGGGATCTTCCCAGGCCAGGGATCGAACCGGCGCCCCTTGCCCTGCAAGGCGGTGTCCTTATCCACTGGACCACCAGGGAAGCCCACTTCTTGATTCTTTATTAAAAATTTATTTATTTATTATTTTTGGCTGTGCTGGGTCTTTGTTGCTGCACAAGCTTTTCTCTAGTTACAAGTGAGAGCTACTGTTCGTTGAAGTGCACGCGCTTGTTGTGGAGTACGACGTCTAGGGCATGTGGGCATCAGTAGTTTTGGTGCTTGGGCTGGAGGGCACAGGCTCAGGAGTTACGGAGCACAGGCTTAGTTGCTCCATGGCATGTGGGATCTTCCTGAATCAGGGATCAAACCTGAGTTGAATTCTTTACCACTGAACCACCCGGCAGCCCTGTTCTTGGTTCTTACGGGTGCTCAGAATAGGGCTGCCGACTTGAAATCTGAGACGTCACTGGCACCAGGAATCTGTTTTCTGTGTCGAGTGTTGGGATGATCAGGAGCCGAATGGAAACAAGACCAGGAGAAGTGACAAGCCATTGAAGGCATCTGGGAGTCTTCAGAGTGCTTTCTTGTTGGAGGGCAGTGCTCGGCTGGGCTGCATTTGAACCTCACAGTAAAGCCGTGGTTACGTCAGCCCATCTGTGTTCCCAAGTTACCGCTGGGATAACGGGCCTTTGCAGTGATTTGCCCAGGTTAGTGGCAGGGCTGGGAGTAGTGACGGGGGCCGGGACTCAGCTAGAGGACCTCTGCTGCCTCCCAAGCTGTCCTTGCAGAGCATAGGCAGGTTCCACCCTGCCTGGAGGGGCCCCCTGGTTGCTCCAGGGGGTTAGAGGAGAAGCAGGGCTCTGTTCTCCCAAACTTGCTCCTGGCCAGGCCCTCCTCACCTGGCCCTTGTATCCCCGGGGCCTTCTCCAGCTGTCTGCCTGCCCTTTCGCCCTCTCTTGGCTGGCACAGGGGCCTGCTAAACATCTGGGCTTCTCTAGTGACCAGAGGGTAGTTCTCATAGGCCCCAGACTGGAACCTGAGCCCCTGGCTGGGCTGTGAAATCTGCCTAAAGATTTCGCTTCAGAGAGAGGCCTGGATTCGCTTTGCCTCAGTTTGTGTCCCACCCACCAACTGTGCGGGTGACCCTGGTGTGGTGACGCACTTACTCGTGAGGGAGGGTTCCCAGTCAGGCCCTTTTTGGTATCTCAGGCCCCATTTATTCCCTCCTGTCCAGGGAGTAAAAGAGAGAGACTGAGACAGCAGCTTTTAGAGCCTGTCTGATGGAGAGAGGGACAGAGGCTGGATCCCCGACACCACTTTCTTCTGGGCCCCGGTTCCGCGAGCTCTCTGCGCAGTCGGCTCTCGGGGCCTCAGCTTCGGGGGACACCCTGGGCGTCGCCCCCTCCCGCATCCGGGTTCCTTACTGGGTGGCGCGGCCTGGCACCTGCTTCACCTGGGCTGCAGACCAGCCCTGAGTCAGCGCGCCTAGGAAAGTCCCCAAGAGATTTACACAAAGGAAGCATTCAGTGCTCTCTTGGGCTGTTTGCGGCTGTGAGTCCAGAGGAACTCAGCCGGGCCACCTGTAGCAGGAAGGCTTGTTGGTCGAATGGCTGGAGGCACACAGCCGGCCCGACGCTCCGCTGACCTGGCTGTGGGACTTGGCCTCAGTTGTTTGCCAGTGATGTTTGAGGTGAGGGTCCAACCCCTTCCCTTCAGTTGAGTCACCTCCGCAGGTTAGTGGCCAGGGCTGGCGAGTCTGTGTTCCCAAGTTACCGCTGGGATAACGGGCCTTTGCAGTGATTTGCCCAGGTTAGTGGCAGGGCTGGGAGTAGTGACGGGGGCCGGGACTCAGCTAGAGGACCTCTGCTGCCTCCCAAGCTGTCCTTGCAGAGCATAGGCAGGTTCCACCCTGCCTGGAGGGGCCCCCTGGTTGCTCCAGGGGGTTAGAGGAGAAGCAGGGCTCTGTTCTCCCAAACTTGCTCCTGGCCAGGCCCTCCTCACCTGGCCCTTGTATCCCCGGGGCCTTCTCCAGCTGTCTGCCTGCCCTTTCGCCCTCTCTTGGCTGGCACAGGGGCCTGCTAAACATCTGGGCTTCTCTAGTGACCAGAGGGTAGTTCTCATAGGCCCCAGACTGGAACCTGAGCCCCTGGCTGGGCTGTGAAATCTGCCTAAAGATTTCGCTTCAGAGAGAGGCCTGGATTCGCTTTGCCTCAGTTTGTGTCCCACCCACCAACTGTGCGGGTGACCCTGGTGTGGTGACGCACTTACTCGTGAGGGAGGGTTCCCAGTCAGGCCCTTTTTGGTATCTCAGGCCCCATTTATTCCCTCCTGTCCAGGGAGTAAAAGAGAGAGACTGAGACAGCAGCTTTTAGAGCCTGTCTGATGGAGAGAGGGACAGAGGCTGGATCCCCGACACCACTTTCTTCTGGGCCCCGGTTCCGCGAGCTCTCTGCGCAGTCGGCTCTCGGGGCCTCAGCTTCGGGGGACACCCTGGGCGTCGCCCCCTCCCGCATCCGGGTTCCTTACTGGGTGGCGCGGCCTGGCACCTGCTTCACCTGGGCTGCAGACCAGCCCTGAGTCAGCGCGCCTAGGAAAGTCCCCAAGAGATTTACACAAAGGAAGCATTCAGTGCTCTCTTGGGCTGTTTGCGGCTGTGAGTCCAGAGGAACTCAGCCGGGCCACCTGTAGCAGGAAGGCTTGTTGGTCGAATGGCTGGAGGCACACAGCCGGCCCGACGCTCCGCTGACCTGGCTGTGGGACTTGGCCTCAGTTGTTTGCCAGTGATGTTTGAGGTGAGGGTCCAACCCCTTCCCTTCAGTTGAGTCACCTCCTTCTCCCACGGGACCCTGCACGGGAGGCGCCATGGGCACTATTCCGTCCCTCCAGAGCTGCTCCACCTTATCATTGCTTTTTTAACATTTTTATTGGAGTGAAGTTGATTTCCAGTGTTGTGTTCGTTTTAGGTGTACTTTTTTTTCATTTCTTTGAAGTGACATCACTGGGACCAAAATGAGAAGGGCAGAGTGGTTGTCACGTGTGCAGGAGACATGTATCGTGTAGTGGCGTGTGGTGTGCAGGGTTTTGTGCAAGACCAGAACTTTCTCCCATGGTGCCCTGGGGCTGTGGACAGACAGTGGTGCTCTCGCTTACCAGGTCCACCCAGAGAGGGATGGGAACTCAGCAGGGGGAGCCCTACCCGGGTGGCAACTCCAAGGAGCCTGAGGGCTTGCCGATAGAGATGCCAGTGCTCCAAATCGGGGTTAGAAACCCCTCAAGCCCCTCTAGCCCCACAGATGGGCCTCGGGGGGTCCAGGGAGCAGCTCCTCCCCTGGAACTGTCTGTCCAAAGGTCTGGTTTATATGTTTATATGTTTGGATCCTAGAGGAGGATCCAAACCTTTTTATCAGCACGTCAGAGGGATCTGTGAGACCTCAGTGTTAAGAGCTAGTGGGGTAGCAAGGAGCAGACGGTCAGCAGACCCCTGGCTGGGTGGCCCTGACTGGCTGTGCTGGACGGGGGAGCACTGGACAAGCTCCAGAGCCCAGCCTGGCTGGGCAGCGGTCCCGGGTCTGGAGCTCAGGTCACCCTTCTCCTTGCGCCGAGCTTCTGGTTCATGAAGCCCATAGAGCCAGAGATATGCTCCTCACCATGAAGGTCGAGGGGTTCACTGGCTGCTGAAGTTCTGGCCAGTCTCTGCCGGCAGGTCTTGTTATTTTTGCCTGTACCCTGGACACTGGGGTTATTTTTGGCAACACAGAATCAAGATGATGGAGAAACTTGGTGGGAAAGGGGGACTAAAATTGAGTGCTTTCCTTCAAAAGAAAGAAAAAAGTTGAAACAGTTACTAAATTCTCCAGTAGCCAAACAGATAACAGGCACTTTGGGGGCAGGACCAAGCCCCTGTACCTTGTGCTGGGACAGCAGGACAGGTTGATGGGGACAGGCTCTGCTCTCTTCCTGCCCTTGGCTATCTCCTCCAGGCCTTCCGCTCCCACCGGGCCCAGTGGGTGACCCTCAGTTTGGGAACTGTCTCAGCGCCATAGTACAGGCTCAACTGGAATGGCCTGACTGAAACCAAATCTAGACTTGCTGCCAGAAAGTAGGATCTTTTTTTTCTTTTCAATCCGGCCATACCTCGTGCAAGTGGAACTTGAGTTTCCCGACCAGGGATTGAACCTTTGCACCCTGCACTCTGAACAAAGCCTTCACCACTGAACTGCCAGGGAAGTCCCCAGAAGGTGGGATTTAATACAGCCCTTTCACTCAGGGTCCAGCACTAAAGTCTTTGAATGCATGAGAGCGCCCAGAGGCCTCAGCAAACAGATTCTCCAGCACCTGCCAGCTCCATGCTGGTTGCTACTGAGAGGGGCACCACAAGAGTGAGTGAGTGAGCGAGTTCTGCAGAGATGTGCCGTCCTGAGTAAGGGTCAGTGTCTCCCCGGTGCCCATTCCGTCCCCTTGCCCTGCAGCTTGTTTATCCTGGGGCAGAGAGAGCCCGAGGCCCCCACCTCCCTTCCTGCTGCCGCAGAGGCCCTCAGCTGGCTCCCTCTCTGAGTGCAAGCAGCAGCCCACCTCTGGCCCACGTGCAGACACGGTCAGCGGCTCTGGTCCGCGCCCCCCAGCACTGCTTGTGCTTGGAGAACTTCAGAGCAAGGTGCTGTCTAATCTGCTGACGTCAGTGAGGACACTGTCGTCTTCTGCCACCTGCAGGGAGCACCAGAGCTCAGGGGACACTGCCGCCTTCCACACTTGACAACATTCCACCCAAGGCCTAACCTTACCCGCCTGGCATTCAGATCACCCGGGCACGTAGAAAACAAATTGTTTTTATTTTAATTCAAGAGGGTTGGAAACGTAAAAACAGTACATTTTCCTTGCAGAAAATTACCCCATTTAAATTATGTTTGATACAAAGATCATTTATTAAACTGTATTTTAAGCAATTTTCTAATTGGAGTGACAGGTTACATTTTCTTTTTCACATTGGAGCGATTATGATTTGCACTCAAAATACGAAAGCTATTGAACTCACCATTTTTTTCTTAGTAATTAAAAAAAGCACACAGAAAAAATAACTACAATTAGAATAATTTTATCAAAAATTAACTCACAAACCAAACATCCAGCAAAAACCCACCGTCTTCAAAGCGCCATAGTACAGGCTCAACTGGAATGGCCTGACTGAAACCAAATCTAGACTTGCTGCCAGAAAGTAGGATCTTTTTTTTCTTTTCAATCCGGCCATACCTCGTGCAAGTGGAACTTGAGTTTCCCGACCAGGGATTGAACCTTTGCACCCTGCACTCTGAACAAAGCCTTCACCACTGAACTGCCAGGGAAGTCCCCAGAAGGTGGGATTTAATACAGCCCTTTCACTCAGGGTCCAGCACTAAAGTCTTTGAATGCATGAGAGCGCCCAGAGGCCTCAGCAAACAGATTCTCCAGCACCTGCCAGCTCCATGCTGGTTGCTACTGAGAGGGGCACCACAAGAGTGAGTGAGTGAGCGAGTTCTGCAGAGATGTGCCGTCCTGAGTAAGGGTCAGTGTCTCCCCGGTGCCCATTCCGTCCCCTTGCCCTGCAGCTTGTTTATCCTGGGGCAGAGAGAGCCCGAGGCCCCCACCTCCCTTCCTGCTGCCGCAGAGGCCCTCAGCTGGCTCCCTCTCTGAGTGCAAGCAGCAGCCCACCTCTGGCCCACGTGCAGACACGGTCAGCGGCTCTGCTCCGCGCCCCCCAGCACTGCTTGTGCTTGGAGAACTTCAGAGCAAGGTGCTGTCTAATCTGCTGACGTCAGTGAGGACACTGTCGTCTTCTGCCACCTGCAGGGAGCACCAGAGCTCAGGGGACACTGCCGCCTTCCACACTTGACAACATTCCACCCAAGGCCTAACCTTACCCGCCTGGCATTCAGATCACCCGGGCACGTAGAAAACAAATTGTTTTTATTTTAATTCAAGAGGGTTGGAAACGTAAAAACAGTACATTTTCCTTGCAGAAAATTACCCCATTTAAATTATGTTTGATACAAAGATCATTTATTAAACTGTATTTTAAGCAATTTTCTAATTGGAGTGACAGGTTACATTTTCTTTTTCACATTGGAGCGATTATGATTTGCACTCAAAATACGAAAGCTATTGAACTCACCATTTTTTTCTTAGTAATTAAAAAAAGCACACAGAAAAAATAACTACAATTAGAATAATTTTATCAAAAATTAACTCACAAACCAAACATCCAGCAAAAACCCACCGTCCTCCCTTAAGAAATAAGCAAATAATCTAGCCCTTTCTACAAAGTGCAAATATCTCCATCGCTTTTATTCCCTAAATTGCAATCCCCAAAGAGAAGCAAACCTCCTTTTCTCTCTGGTTCTTCTTCCTTCAGAGATGTTGGTGGAGGCAGGTTTCTTTCGCCGTCAGCAGTGAGACGCTCTCACCACGTGAGGTTCCTTGACTGAACAAATCTTTCACAGACAGGCATCACAGCCCGCAGCAAGCCCCAGTTATCTGTATTTGCTCATGTAACATTATTCCAGTCTGGGGTCACATTTTTCCAGGATGTTATTTTGTACTTCTATTTTTAAAGTTCTTCCTTACTCAACCATTTGCCTCAGAAGACAAAAGTATTCAAAGTATGTTGTTTTTTAAGTCAGTGGGCCTTCACTGTAAATATATTTCACGCCCCTCCTAGTGACTGGGCTGAGTTCCTGATTCTTTTCGGAGCACAGCCCTCTCTTGGGGCTGAGGCTCTTCGTCTGAAGCTGTCCAACTGGGCCCCTGGGCATCAAGAAACGGTGTGTCCTTTCATCACCTTCTGAGGAAGTTATTATATGGTGGGAGGTAGAGAAACGAAGCGTCTTTGATTGAGCCTCAACATCTGTGTTCACTGGACACTAGAAAGGTGGCTTCTGTGTCTGCCCTGGCCTTGCCCACACAGGGCTGCCAGGACAACTTCGGTTTTTACCCAGAGGCCAGCTCTTCCACCAAAGCCAGGCAGCTATCCACGGGGAGTAAGATTTCAGGGACTATGTCACGTTCACCCGGTGCTTAACCAGCTCGGGGGCTTTGTTTAGACAGCTATTTGCTCATAAGAAGCGTCAACTACTACTGAGGGGGTAAGGGGGTCCGAAGAGCCTGCCCCAGCTCCTCCACTCACGAGCTCTGTGGCTCGGACAAGTCACAGCCTTCCCAGAGCTTTAAGTTTCCTGAGCCGTAGAAATGAGGACTACCTGCTCAACTAATTCTGTAGTATTGTCATGAGGATTAGCAGGGATCCCTTGTGGAAACGCTGGGTAAAGGCATATGCAAAGAGAAGCCGCTGCTGCTGCGGGCAGACAAGCCGGGTGCCTGGGCAAGAGCCAGCAAACCCACCGCGCTGTGGGCAGGGCCGCAGCCTCTCAGCTCCTGCAGCAGAAGGTGCCCAGTTCTGCCAAATGTGTTGACATCTGCCCAGAGGAGCTGTGGACAAGATGGTGGTGTAACGAGGGTGGCTGTGCGTCTTCTGGAATCAGCCAGACTACCTTCATGGGGGAAACACAGTGAAACAAAGCTGTGAGGGGCACTGTGAGGCCAGGGACAGGCCGGCCTAGGTCACTCATGCTTTCCAGGGGACCACTGGCCAGGGATCCCCACGCTACTAAACCTGCCAGAGGGATACATCATTTGTTAAACTGTTTTCGTCTCATTTAGAGAGAGACACAGACGGTAACTGCTCTTGTCTTTCATACATCACTCTGAAGACAAGTTCCATAAAAATTTCCAGAAACCACAGAATGATCAAAGACCCCTGCCTGTACAATGACTCCAACTTACTACCTGTCCTCCAGTTTTCCCCTTTGCTGTCTAGGCACAGACCGAGCGGCTCGGGTGGCTTCTAAGGAGGCAGCCCCGTTCAGGGGTCCACATGCAGCCAAGGTCAGCCCTGCACAGAGACTCCGCGACTGCTCCTGCGACCAGTGTTGTCAAATGACCCTACAGGTTGTTTCAAAGGAGAACAAATGTGAAAAATTAGCTGGAGTAAGGTTTTCCTTAAGCTGACGAAAGCTAAAGTGGGATTCCTGATACAGGCTTTTACATGTAATCGTGCCTTAGAAATCCTGACCCCAGCACAGAACCCAGTCATCACCTGAGGCTTGATTCTGGCTGGGAGGACCCTGCAAAGAAAGCCGTTCCTCACGTCCATGGGTATGACCTGCCCGTGCCTGAGCAAGGGCTGCCCTGACCACGGTGCATGTGGACCCCTGACCATCCAGAGCAAAGGCTGCTGCTTGTCATCTTTCCTTAGTTTCTGGTTGGCCAGCCAGTCATTCTGGAGCTGTGAACACACCCTTCTTCCCAACTCCAGCAGTTATGCAGCATTCGTTTCTGTGCGAATCCCCCTTTCAGGCAGAGAGGGAAAGGCCAGTGCCACCACCAGAGGGTGACACTCCCACAAGGCGTCCCCTCCTTCCTCATACAGGGCTACCGTTAGTCCCGCTCCCAGGCCCCTGCCAGGCCCATGTGACTGACTCAGGTCACGGCTTCAACACTGAGGAAGAAAGGGACCTTGGAGGCAAAATTTGATGCCGGCAAGGAGTCCTTTAGCTCTGTCTCCTAGTCCTCCTTGAGGGGCCCCTTCTACGGAGACGGGAGGATGGCGGGGGTGCAGACCCTTCCTCCTCCTGTCCCCAAGGCTGCGAGAGGGCGGGCAGGCCGGGGTGCAGAGGTGGGGGAAGTCAGTGTAGCTGCTTCAGGTGCAACGTGCCCCCCTCTGCCGTGCTCATGTGCTCTGTTTGCCTTACAGGGACCAGCATCTCAGCTGCTATAAATACCAGACACACTTCCCCAGCTGGGAATTGCAGAACTAGTCCATTTTCCCCAAAGCAAGAGACTAATACCCCGAATTTTAAAAAAAGAAAGCATAAACAAAAAATAAAGTACCACACATATTACACTTTTTGCTGAATGAAATTTTTACCTCATGTTCTTCTCACCAAAGTCTCTTCAGAGGAGCCCAGTTTACAAGATAATAAAGCTAATGGTGATTATACAGTAGTGTACACGCTGATGCGAAACAGACTCAATCACTTCAAAGTCCCTCTTATAAAAAGAGCAGTACTAAGCCTTCTTAGTGTTACTTTAGTATTTGTGAAGAGGAAACTGCTTGGAGGCTCACAAGATAATAACCTGGAGTAAGGTTTTCCTTAAGCTGACGAAAGCTAAAGTGGGATTCCTGATACAGGCTTTTACATGTAATCGTGCCTTAGAAATCCTGACCCCAGCACAGAACCCAGTCATCACCTGAGGCTTGATTCTGGCTGGGAGGACCCTGCAAAGAAAGCCGTTCCTCACGTCCATGGGTATGACCTGCCCGTGCCTGAGCAAGGGCTGCCCTGACCACGGTGCATGTGGACCCCTGACCATCCAGAGCAAAGGCTGCTGCTTGTCATCTTTCCTTAGTTTCTGGTTGGCCAGCCAGTCATTCTGGAGCTGTGAACACACCCTTCTTCCCAACTCCAGCAGTTATGCAGCATTCGTTTCTGTGCGAATCCCCTTTCAGGCAGAGAGGAAAGGCCAGTGCCACCACCAGAGGGTGACACTCCCACAAGGCGTCCCCTCCTTCCTCATACAGGGCTACCGTTAGTCCCGCTCCCAGGCCCCTGCCAGGCCCATGTGACTGACTCAGGTCACGGCTTCAACACTGAGGAAGAAAGGGACCTTGGAGGCAAAATTTGATGCCGGCAAGGAGTCCTTTAGCTCTGTCTCCTAGTCCTCCTTGAGGGGCCCCTTCTACGGAGACGGGAGGATGGCGGGGGTGCAGACCCTTCCTCCTCCTGTCCCCAAGGCTGCGAGAGGGCGGGCAGGCCGGGGTGCAGAGGTGGGGGAAGTCAGTGTAGCTGCTTCAGGTGCAACGTGCCCCCCTCTGCCGTGCTCATGTGCTCTGTTTGCCTTACAGGGACCAGCATCTCAGCTGCTATAAATACCAGACACACTTCCCCAGCTGGGAATTGCAGAACTAGTCCATTTTCCCCAAAGCAAGAGACTAATACCCCGAATTTTAAAAAAAGAAAGCATAAACAAAAAATAAAGTACCACACATATTACACTTTTTGCTGAATGAAATTTTTACCTCATGTTCTTCTCACCAAAGTCTCTTCAGAGGAGCCCAGTTTACAAGATAATAAAGCTAATGGTGATTATACAGTAGTGTACACACGCTGATGCGAAACAGACTCAATCACTTCAAAGTCCCTCTTATAAAAAGAGCAGTACTAAGCCTTCTTAGTGTTACTTTAGTATTTGTGAAGAGGAAACTGCTTGGAGGCTCACACAGATCACTAGTCAGGGGACAGCGCAAAGGAGGTGGTCAGACGGGGCTGGGGAAATGCCTGACTGGACAGTAGAACCCGTCTCCTCTCGACAGCTGATGCGTCCCTGAATACAGACTGTCATGGAATTTATTGATTTCTGCTTGAAATGGATGAGAAAAGCAAACAGGAGTTACAACACAGGCCAGCAGGATGGGTCATGCTATTTATTCATTTGCTGTCTATGGTCTGAGCAGACCTGGCCACTGCCAGGTGCCCCCTAGCGCCGCCTCTGGCCCTGACCCTGACCCTGCCCAGCCTCTGCTGCCTTGCCCATCAGCCCAGGGCTCCTGGCGTTGCACCCAGCTTTCCCGGGCTCAGCAGTTCATGGCCCCAGCTGTGACTGCCATTCTGGGGACTCTCAAAGGAGCAGCCCCCGTGTTCAACCTGGAAGGCAGTTTAATTTCATAAATATTACATAATGCTTCTGTAGAACATTTTGGGGAAACATCTTTCAGCCTAAACAAATCAAGCTCGTTTTCTAACTGGCTTATTTTGCAAAGACTCTGAGAGATCTTAATGAAAGGATCTCTTAAAGGAAACCATGTTGCCTATTTCTGGAAATCAACCATGTTAAACATGAGGAATAAAACAGTCTTTAGAAGGAACCTAACTCTTCCTTCTTGGGTTTTTGCTGCATGTTATCAAATCACAAAAACAAGTCCACCACACCACCCTTCCGGCGCTCACGCCCAGAGTGCAGCCCCAGGCAGAGAGCCTGCTGAGCGTCCTGGCCCCCAGAGGAGCCAGCACGGAGCCCCTAGACCCAGCGTGCCTCGCGCTGCCTGGACACGCACGACAGAGAGGAAGGCACCTGAAAGGTGTTTTCTAGATGCAGCATCGGTGTAGTATCTCTTCCTTGTGCTTTAAGGGAGATGCTCTGTGCTTACGCGTTCGTCTGCTGATAGGACAAGCCATTCTAAAGGACAGAAACAATACTCTTAGCAAGTAATACTGAATTTGTAACACTTGGATGCTACGGTCCCAATGACAGGTGACTCATTATTTCTGGGTACACAGTCAGCTGTAGCATCTTTTTTACTTACTCTGATGACCGAATTGTCAGGGTTCGGCTTTACTAGTAACGTGTTTTGGCAGATCGTCTGCTTAAATGGTTAACACGTCTGTGGTCTTCTGAATATTGCTGTAATACTTGAACATTTCATTACAAGTCAAAACTCTGAGGAAATTAACGACGTGATTCCCACATGGTGGAAAAGAAATTCTGAAGTGACTTTGGATTTAGCGTTGACATAAATGGAAAATTGTTGGTTTCTACAGAAAAGAAATCATTAAAGCATGGTCTGGGGGAGGGGAAAGGCACAGCACTACCACTTCACATGGGAGATAAAAGTTCTTTTCCTCGTCCTTAAAATTTCTAAGCCCTATGTGAAACTGTCCAAATATACAAAGCTCAATAAACGACTAGCAACATCTAGTGTAAAGTCCAAGTAGTTATTACATGTTAAAGGCGACGCTAGGCCCTCTAAAGACCAACTGCTCCCCACCAGAAGTCTCCACCGAAGCCGTGTGGGAAGAGCCCGTCTTCCCGCCCGGGGCCGCCGCTCTTAGCCGCTCTCGAGGTTCCTCCCCCTGGTCTCCACTGGGGGGCATCTCTTGGTTCCACAGGTGACATCTCTGGGAGCTCTGAGGATGCTCAGACACTTTGGAACCCAGGGACCTTCTAAGGAGGAGTGTCACCCATGTTCAGATGGAGGTGACCGGGTCGCCGGGGTCAGCACCCGCTGTCACTCAGTGGACCCTGAAACAAAGCTCACGCTCTACTGCTTTGAGTGGTCTCAGGGACTACTTGCATCAGCAGCTTAGGACTTATGATTCAACGACAAAGTACAACTTTCCTTTCCTGCCCGTGCATCAATTTCAATATGTATTTTTTGAGAAACTTGCTGTTGCTTGGTTTCAGTGAAAAATATATTGCCTTTTTTTTTTTTGCCTGTATGTAACAGCACAGTTTTCCTGCTTTCACTGAGGTTTCCCTTGATGATGAACTGATGTAGTTCTGTGTCTGGTTATCTTCTTATAAAACTTTTGTTGGCGCCTCACATGAGAGCTTGCTCCACTTGACCTATGTATGGGCAGGAGGCGCAGCCGACAACTACGTTCCAGCACTTGCGACAGAAAACCGTGGTGGGACAGTGCCAGGAGGGGGCAACACCCGGCCAGCCGGCCCTCTGATTCCAGTTGGGTGACTTGATTTTTTTTCCCCATTAGGGAGAGGGCGGGAAAATACGCTTTAAATTTAAAAGGCTGGAATAAAAATAGACTCACTCTCTTCACCTGACCTGCCTCACTTCCTGTGAAGCGGAGGTTAATTTACCAGGACGTAGCCACTGTGCTGCGGGTCCACGGCTTCCAGCATCTCACAATCAAAGAGTCCAGGGAACTCGGAGAGGGGCAGAGGGTCGTAGCTGGGGGCGGCCTCCTGCAGTCCTGAGCTCCTGGGACAGGCCGGCGCCTCCATGCCACTCTGCCGGGCTCCATCCGCGGGGTACTGACAGGGAGCGGGCTGGTCTGACTCAGGGGAGGCCGCGCCGGGCAGCTCACAAGTCTGATAGGAGAACTGCAAGGGGGTCGGGGCAGCCCCCGGCGGCGGCGGGGGCGGCGGCGGCGGCGGGGGCGGAGGGGCAGCGCGGGCTCCCGGCGAGGCCGGCAGCGACTGCAGTCGCATCTCGGGGTACTGGCCGAGGAAGGGGCTGTATTGCATGTGCTCCGCCGCCGGCTCCAGGACGGGGCTCAGGGGCTGGGTCAGGCCGAAGGGCGGCGGCTGGGAGGGCGGCGGCGTCTCCTGGTGGGGCAGGGGCTGTGGGTACGAGCTCTCTGCTATCTGCATCTGATTAAAATAGGCCTGCAGCTGAGACTGCTTCTGGAGGAAGAGCCGCTTCTGCTGGAGTCTAAGTTGGCGATACCAAAAGAAAGAGTTTTAGGTCTTCTTCTGCGACAGCAATGTTAATGTAAATCCAGCATCAGCCATTAGCTTCCGTCCTCCCACTTCTCTCTTCCCCATGGCAGGAAAAAAAAAAAGTGGGGGTAGAAACCAGTCACGTTTGGTTTCTTAAACCCAGTCTTATTTTTTGTCCCCCAATTCTGGCGGATCCCTTAGTGCTCAAGTGAACACAATGAATTCCTCTTCTCTAAGACTCTTGGGCTCTTCCTTCCTATGAAGCAAGGGCTGACTCCCCAGCTGGGGGTTCTGAGCCGGGCCGGGCCTCTGGAGGCTCGTGGATTAGGGGGCATCTACCTTGGCCGAGAGGTTTCTATTAGCGAGGCCAGGGGCCTGGGTGACGGCAGGGGAGGACGGGGCCTTCTCCCAGTGGCGCGCACCTAAGTGGCATTAGCTCCCAGGTCCTGAAGGCTGAGGTCTATTCAGAGCCCAAAGGGGAACCGCTAGGTGAGAAGGAAAAGCAGCAGGCTGAGGGCTGTTCCTCCTGGGCAGGCCCGTGTTCCACAGACAGTGAACATCTGTGACTGTGTATGGAAACCTGCTTTCCTGGTAGAGGAAAATTCTAGAAGGAATTTTCTCCTAGGAATTGTTCAGTTGGGACAATGCTCCTAATTGAAGTCGGCCACAAGGAAAGGGGCTTCTCTGGCGGAACCTCATCTCTCACCTGTGTTCCTGCAGCTGCTGTTCAAGGCTCCGTGGCGGTTCTTTACAAAAGAGCTGACAGGTGTTCTGGGCTTTTGACAGAAGGCTGGGCTGCTAGAAGAGCAGAAAAATAGAAGCGTGACCTGCTGTCACCCAGGACGCAGTCATCAGCCTGCGCTTCTGCCTGGCGGATGAACCCACGCGAACCCTCCGGAACCCAGGCACGAGGCAGGGCTGGCACCTGCTCCCTGAGGTCCTGGGAGGCGGGGCCCAGCAGCCCTGGGCCAACAGCCCTGGGCTGTCTCAGCTCTAACCTGCTTCACTTTCCTGACTCTAAAGTCTTCCAGGACCGGGAGGCTCATGGAGACTGAAACTAATGAGGAAAGTGGAGTTCAGTCTCTAGCAAGGGGCACAGCACCTGCTGAATGAGCAAACAATTCATCCTTTATGGGATCTGTGGTGCATCATTTTAAAATATTTTGGGCACCAACAGAGAGCTGATGGTACTTTTTCGCTAAGGACTAAGAGGCATTCAAACAGAAGCAAAGAAGTCAGGGCTCTCTTTCCTGCTGCTGAGTGGCAGTATCCTTTCCTCGGGTCGGAGGACAAGTCCTTTTCACCGCCAAAACAGAGCATAAGGCTAAGTCTGAACATGTTTCTAGAAACTACAAGTATAGAGTTAGGGATACCTGCCTAAGGACCTAAGAATTAAAGAGCAAGGGCTGACTCCCCAGCTGGGGTTCTGAGCCGGGCCGGGCCTCTGGAGGCTCGTGGATTAGGGGTCCTTGCAAGGCTATTAGCGAGGCCAGGGGCCTGGGTGACGGCAGGGAGGACGGGCCTTCTCCCAGTGGCGCGCACCTAAGTGGCATTAGCTCCCAGGTCCTGAAGGCTGAGGTCTATTCAGAGCCCAAAGGGGAACCGCTAGGTGAGAAGGAAAAGCAGCAGGCTGAGGGCTGTTCCTCCTGGGCAGGCCCGTGTTCCACAGACAGTGAACATCTGTGACTGTGTATGGAAACCTGCTTTCCTGGTAGAGGAAAATTCTAGAAGGAATTTTCTCCTAGGAATTGTTCAGTTGGGACAATGCTCCTAATTGAAGTCGGCCACAAGGAAAGGGGCTTCTCTGGCGGAACCTCATCTCTCACCTGTGTTCCTGCAGCTGCTGTTCAAGGCTCCGTGGCGGTTCTTTACAAAAGAGCTGACAGGTGTTCTGGGCTTTTGACAGAAGGCTGGGCTGCTAGAAGAGCAGAAAAATAGAAGCGTGACCTGCTGTCACCCAGGACGCAGTCATCAGCCTGCGCTTCTGCCTGGCGGATGAACCCACGCGAACCCTCCGGAACCCAGGCACGAGGCAGGGGCTGGCACCTGCTCCCTGAGGTCCTGGGAGAGCCGGGGCCCAGCAGCCCTGGGCCAACAGCCCTGGGCTGTCTCAGCTCTAACCTGCTTCACTTTCCTGACTCTAAAGTCTTCCAGGACCGGGAGGCTCATGGAGACTGAAACTAATGAGGAAAGTGGAGTTCAGTCTCTAGCAAGGGGCACAGCACCTGCTGAATGAGCAAACAATTCATCCTTTATGGGATCTGTGGTGCATCATTTTAAAATATTTTGGGCACCAACAGAGAGCTGATGGTACTTTTTCGCTAAGGACTAAGAGGCATTCAAACAGAAGCAAAGAAGTCAGGGCTCTCTTTCCTGCTGCTGAGTGGCAGTATCCTTTCCTCGGGTCGGAGGACAAGTCCTTTTCACCGCCAAAACAGAGCATAAGGCTAAGTCTGAACATGTTTCTAGAAACTACAAGTATAGAGTTAGGGATACCTGCCTAGAAAGGAATTAAGCAGCTACCCAAAATAAATACCAAGCAAAACAGGTTCCCGCTGTGCAGAAAGGCAGACCCAGGATGAATGCAGTGAGCTGGAGCAACAAGGGGGAGGGTCCCACCTGGAGTCTGTGCTGCAGGTACTGGGCTTCCAGGCTGTGCCGCTGGGAGAGCGGCGGGGCGCTGCCTCCCGGGAGCGCAGACACGCTTTTCTGCTGCGAGGCGCTTCCTCCCGAGGAGCGAGGGGTGGAAACACTTTCAGTTTTCCACGTGGGAGAAAGTTTCAAATCTTGAGTTTAAACACCTTGGCACACATCTAAGGGGAACTCCGACTCTGCTAAGACTCAATCCTCCAGGCTTTTATGTAACTAGTAGGCTGAGGGAGAATCGCTTGCAGAAGACGAATGCAGCCTTCCCCAGGCGGCTCAGTGGTACCGACTCTGCTGGCCAATGCGGGAGGCGTCGGTTCGATCCCTGGGTCAGGAAGATCCCCTGGAGAAGGAAATGGCACCCTACTCCAAGATTCTTGCCTGGAAAATCCCATGGCCAGAGGAGCCTGGAGGGCTACAGTTATGGGACCACAAAGAGTCAGACAGGACTTTTAGTGACCAAACAACAACAAGATGAATGCGTGCGATACCCGCAGTGACTGATGACCTAGTCAAGTACTGGCGCCAAGCCCCTGACGGCACCAGCAGGGTATCCATGGGGGCATCACATGCGGCAATATCCTCATTTACTGAAAATGGGCTCACATAGAATTTATCACATAAACAGCATTATTTTTGATTATTAGCATAAATAATTCACTTATACTATTTCATGAAGTGATAACATGAAAAATTGTGGCAACAAGCTTCTCGGGTCATCCCCCTTTCTATCCTTTATGGGATCTGTGGTGCATCATTTTAAAATATTTTGGGCACCAACAGAGAGCTGATGGTACTTTTTCGCTAAGGACTAAGAGGCATTCAAACAGAAGCAAAGAAGTCAGGGCTCTCTTTCCTGCTGCTGAGTGGCAGTATCCTTTCCTCGGGTCGGAGGACAAGTCCTTTTCACCGCCAAAACAGAGCATAAGGCTAAGTCTGAACATGTTTCTAGAAACTACAAGTATAGAGTTAGGGATACCTGCCTAGAAAGGAATTAAGCAGCTACCCAAAATAAATACCAAGCAAAACAGGTTCCCGCTGTGCAGAAAGGCAGACCCAGGATGAATGCAGTGAGCTGGAGCAACAAGGGGGAGGGTCCCACCTGGAGTCTGTGCTGCAGGTACTGGGCTTCCAGGCTGTGCCGCTGGGAGAGCGGCGGGGGGGCGCTGCCTCCCGGGAGCGCAGACACGCTTTTCTGCTGCGGAGGCGCTTCCTCCTGAGGAGCGAGGGGTGGAAACACTTTCAGTTTTCCACGTGGGAGAAAGTTTCAAATCTTGAGTTTAAACACCTTGGCACACATCTAAGGGGAACTCCGACTCTGCTAAGACTCAATCCTCCAGGCTTTTATGTAACTAGTAGGCTGAGGGAGAATCGCTTTGCAGAAGACGAATGCAGCCTTCCCCAGGCGGCTCAGTGGTACCGACTCTGCTGGCCAATGCGGGAGGCGTCGGTTCGATCCCTGGGTCAGGAAGATCCCCTGGAGAAGGAAATGGCACCCTACTCCAAGATTCTTGCCTGGAAAATCCCATGGCCAGAGGAGCCTGGAGGGCTACAGTTATGGGACCACAAAGAGTCAGACAGGACTTTTAGTGACCAAACAACAACAAGATGAATGCGTGCGATACCCGCAGTGACTGATGACCTAGTCAAGTACTGGCGCCAAGCCCCTGACGGCACCAGCAGGGTATCCATGGGGGCATCACATGCGGCAATATCCCTCATTTACTGAAAATGGGCTCACATAGAATTTATCACATAAACAGCATTATTTTTGATTATTAGCATAAATAATTCACTTATACTATTTCATGAAGTGATAACATGAAAAATTGTGGCAACAAGCTTCTCATTTGTGTTATTATTGGTAATCTGTGTGTGTGTGCATGAGGGGAAGGGAGTTCCGGGGAGACTCTTAGAGAGACCTTATAATAAGTCTGCACTGCGAAGTGAGCAGAACGTGAGAGTATCTAGGCCTCCGTGTGGTACCGACTGTCTGGGCCAGCCCGGGTGGGTCGCGCTCAGCTGCAGATGTGACACAGGAAGCTTTTAGGCTGTGGGCTTTCCAAGAGAGCCTGCCTGCTCCAGGAGGAACAACTCCCTAAAGGAAATGACATGCCTTCGGGACCAGCTCACACCTCATCCTCAGCGCCCTTGTGGGCGGGGCCCCCAGCACCCACCTGAGGGCAACTGCTGGCCAGGTCCGGGAGTGGAGGAGCAGGCGAGGCCAGGTTCGGGTCGGCCTCTGATCCCATCTGCTCGTACAGCAGCTGCACTTTGTTCAACTCTAGGATTCCTTTGGTTCTAGCCAGATTCTGAAGATGTTGTCTAAATGCTACAATTCCTGAAAGAAGTAACAATAGCCAAACAGGTTAAATACCACAGAAAGCCTTTCAGGCAGCACAGGTATGAAACCAGCATGGCCCACAGACCCCACCGTGCCCACCGCACCCGAGCTCGAAGAGCCCGTGGGGGGAGCAGCCAGTCACCTTGGGTGAGGGAAGTGTCCGAGGCCCGGCGGCCCTCTCGGAAGCTCACTGGAGACCTGTTGTGGGCCTCTCGTTTCTGGGCGCTCAGAGCCTGCATGGCGGGGTTGGCAGGTCTCAGGCTCACGAAGGGAGACGTCATGCGGGGTGAGGGCGGATTGGCTAACATCATGTCCTTGAGGGAAGGATTATCCTCAAGAAAGTGCAGGTCCCTCTGAACAGACCCCATATCATACTCAGAATCCACACTGTCAAGGGAGGGGTTGTCGCTCATAGAGAAAATTTTGCCTTGAAGAGAAAAAACAAAACAAAACACCAGTATGACCATCAGTCAGCAGCATCTTCTTGGAACAGGGAATACAAAGCATAGCCATCTTGAGTTTGCACAGCTACCACATCCTCAATCTTCAACCAAAACATTTTACAGGACTTTTTCTACATGTCGATTTAATCAGCTTTGAATTTTGTGGGGCAAACACTCCAGAACCTGGGCCCATACGATCTTTGCCCCTCCGAGAGAGCCAGAGTCCTTGGTGACTCACGCAGCTCTCGGATGAGTCCTGGGAGCTGGGGGGGCCAGCTCAAGAGACATTCCAGTTTAGTATCCGCGAGCTGCTGAGCAGGCCTAATCTTAACTCCTGCTGAACGCTGTCCACAAAGGCACAGGATGCAAACAACGTTCCAGGAACTCTGCTGGTATCACTGCTCTCTCCAGATGCTGGGGAGCGTGGGCCCACGAGAAATCGTACCTGGACCAGGCATCACGACCAGCTGATTGGTCACTTCCGACAGCGTGTGCCGCCTCTGGCCGCTGCGCGTGGCCTGGAAGGCGTCGAAGGCCTGGCTGGGGTCTTCCTCGGCCTCGCCTTCTGTCTCCAGTCCTTCATCGATGGAGGTCTCCATCATGTTGCTGGGCAGAGACTGGCACCCCTTCCTCGCCAGGACGGGAGGCACAGGGTCCAGGAGACAGCCATTTACCTAAGCGTCAGTAGGAGAGGGACGTGAGAGGAACTATCAGTGGCTGCTCTGCTGAGGCATTTGAAAAATGCACAGAGGTAAAAATGTCAACACGTGTGGCCAATCAAAAGTTAAATAAAACATCTAAAATGTCCATAGTCATCACCGAGGAGATTAGAAGTTAAGGCAAGTCAACTGCAGCACTAAGAGATACAAGCCCATTATGTCCCAAACTGGCACTGCCTCCCAGGTTTCTCTGAGTCATCATTATTACAATAAACAATTTTTTTTAGTGGTTTACAGATGAATAGGGCATATTAGCTTGAGGCCTACCAGTTATTACTATTTTTAATAAGAGAAACGAAGAGGGGGAAGCTGAGATTTAAAGAAAAAACCCCAAATGCATGGCTCACAGCTAAGAAAAGAAGAGACACCAGGATTCTTCTCATTTTCAGCCACAACACATACTGGAAGGCTCTAAATATTTACGTTCAGAATGTAAATACCTGCACATCTGATTTAGCCTTTAACTGGTTCTATGTACTCTAGGAATGGAAAAAAGAATAAAGACGGACATACCACAAAAAGGAGTGAAAAAAAATTTCAAATGGCAAACAGCCAAAGCCTTCCATTATAGAATAACAAATGACTCAGAGGCCCTGAATTCCAGCAGAGGTTAACGAGCACCAGGGCTCTGAATTCTGTCTCCTCCAGCAATACATCCAGTATCCAGGCTTCCTATCCCACAGGGAGGGGCTCACACAGCTCCTGAGGAAGAACTGCCTGCAGCTGCAGTTGCCAAGCAAACCACCTCCAGGCAGGCAGAAAGAGCACACAAAGGGAGTTGTGGTTTCAGTTCTTCTGGCTGTAAAAGCCCCAGTGAGGAGGCAATTATTTACCTCATTACCTTAACTATTCCCCCGTGGACACCAATCCAGCGTTCTCCTGTGAACAGCTGCTCGGGAGCAGCCAGGCGGGAGACCGCCTCGTCTCCAGTCCTTCATCGATGGAGGTCTCCATCATGTTGCTGGGCAGAGACTGGCACCCCTTCCTCGCCAGGACGGGAGGCACAGGGTCCAGGAGACAGCCATTTACCTAAGCGCAGTAGGAGAGGGACGTGAGAGGAACTATCAGTGGCTGCTCTGCTGAGGCATTTGAAAAATGCACAGAGGTAAAAATGTCAACACGTGTGGCCAATCAAAAGTTAAATAAAACATCTAAAATGTCCATAGTCATCACCGAGGAGATTAGAAGTTAAGGCAAGTCAACTGCAGCACTAAGAGATACAAGCCCATTATGTCCCAAACTGGCACTGCCTCCCAGGTTTCTCTGAGTCATCATTATTACAATAAACAATTTTTTTTAGTGGTTTACAGATGAATAGGGCATATTAGCTTGAGGCCTACCAGTTATTACTATTTTTAATAAGAGAAACGAAGAGGGGGAAGCTGAGATTTAAAGAAAAACCCAACTGCATGGCTCACAGCTAAGAAAAGAAGAGACACCAGGATTCTTCTCATTTTCAGCCACAACACATACTGGAAGGCTCTAAATATTTACGTTCAGAATGTAAATACCTGCACATCTGATTTAGCCTTTAACTGGTTCTATGTACTCTAGGAATGGAAAAAAGAATAAAGACGGACATACCACAAAAAGGAGTGAAAAAAAATTTCAAATGGCAAACAGCCAAAGCCTTCCATTATAGAATAACAAATGACTCAGAGGCCCTGAATTCCAGCAGAGGTTAACGAGCACCAGGGCTCTGAATTCTGTCTCCTCCAGCAATACATCCAGTATCCAGGCTTCCTATCCCACAGGGAGGGGCTCACACAGCTCCTGAGGAAGAACTGCCTGCAGCTGCAGTTGCCAAGCAAACCACCTCCAGGCAGGCAGAAAGAGCACACAAAGGGAGTTGTGGTTTCAGTTCTTCTGGCTGTAAAAGCCCCAGTGAGGAGGCAATTATTTACCTCATTACCTTAACTATTCCCCCGTGGACACCAATCCAGCGTTCTCCTGTGAACAGCTGCTCGGGAGCAGCCAGGCGGGAGACCGCCTTTGGGGCAGCCCTTTCACCTGGAACACACCGGTGCGGGCTATTGTTTCCCTTGGAAGTGGGAGAAGCTCCTCTGTGTGCGAGGTGACGTGGACACGGCTGTGCCGGACACGGGGAGCTTGCCTCTTATGGCAACCACGCGGAAGGCGCTGTGAGGCCCTTTATTTGGAGAGGGAGGCCGGATGACTCAGATCGTTGTTTGCTTGGGGGAGGGGACGATTATTCCATAAAAAACTGCTCTGGGGCTGGAGCCATCACTAGGATAAGGCGGCTAAGGCACCAAGGGTTTAAAGTGACAAGGGGTCATTCCAAATGAAGAGTGGCAGATACTTTCTTCCTAGACTGAGTCTAATCTTACCCATGGCCCTAGGAAACCAAAGCTCTGAATGCTGCCAAGCAACAACTAGGCTCCCTTCCCCCTTCTCCAGTTAAGTGCTTCCTTTGGAGGACCGGACTTCAAAGTACAATGTGAGTGAGAGGTACATTTTCCAGTACAATGCTTTAGCTTTTCCTTAAACTCAGTCAATCACATCACTTCTGCTAAGAGACCTCATATGCAGTAGGTGGCATACATGTAGGAGTCAGACCCTAAGAAACTCCACCACTAACTAATAACACCCTTGAGCTCACCACACATGCAAGATTCTACCATAGGAGATTGGCAGACTGTTATCAGTCACTATACGGTTAAGGTTGTATATTGTCACCCTGCTTATTTAACTTATATGCAGAGTATAACAAATGACTCAGAGGCCCTGAATTCCAGCAGAGGTTAACGAGCACCAGGGCTCTGAATTCTGTCTCCTCCAGCAATACATCCAGTATCCAGGCTTCCTATCCCACAGGGAGGGGCTCACACAGCTCCTGAGGAAGAACTGCCTGCAGCTGCAGTTGCCAAGCAAACCACCTCCAGGCAGGCAGAAAGAGCACACAAAGGGAGTTGTGGTTTCAGTTCTTCTGGCTGTAAAAGCCCCAGTGAGGAGGCAATTATTTACCTCATTACCTTAACTATTCCCCCGTGGACACCAATCCAGCGTTCTCCTGTGAACAGCTGCTCGGGAGCAGCCAGGCGGGAGACCGCCTTTGGGGCAGCCCTTTCACCTGGAACACACCGGTGCGGGCTATTGTTTCCCTTGGAAGTGGGAGAAGCTCCTCTGTGTGCGAGGTGACGTGGACACGGCTGTGCCGGACACGGGGAGCTTGCCTCTTATGGCAACCACGCGGAAGGCGCTGTGAGGCCCTTTATTTGGAGAGGGAGGCCGGATGACTCAGATCGTTGTTTGCTTGGGGGAGGGGACGATTATTCCATAAAAAACTGCTCTGGGGCTGGAGCCATCACTAGGATAAGGCGGCTAAGGCACCAAGGGTTTAAAGTGACAAGGGGTCATTCCAAATGAAGAGTGGCAGATACTTTCTTCCTAGACTGAGTCTAATCTTACCCATGGCCCTAGGAAACCAAAGCTCTGAATGCTGCCAAGCAACAACTAGGCTCCCTTCCCCCTTCTCCAGTTAAGTGCTTCCTTTGGAGGACCGGACTTCAAAGTACAATGTGAGTGAGAGGTACATTTTCCAGTACAATGCTTTAGCTTTTCCTTAAACTCAGTCAATCACATCACTTCTGCTAAGAGACCTCATATGCAGTAGGTGGCATACATGTAGGAGTCAGACCCTAAGAAACTCCACCACTAACTAATAACACCCTTGAGCTCACCACACATGCAAGATTCTACCATAGGAGATTGGCAGACTGTTATCAGTCACTATACGGTTAAGGTTGTATATTGTCACCCTGCTTATTTAACTTATATGCAGAGTATACCATGCGAAATGCCAGGCTGAATGAAGCACAAGCTGGAATCAAGATTGTCAGGAGAAATATTAATAACCTCAGGTATGCAGATGACACCATCCTTATGACAGAAAGCAAAGAGGAACTAAAGAGTTTCCTTTTTTTTTTTGGTGGTGTTAGACTTTCTTGATGAAGGTGAAAGAGGAGAGTGAGAAAGCGGGCTTAAAACTCAACTTTATTCAGAAAACTAAAATCATGGCATTTGGTCCCATCACTTCATGGCAAATAGATGGGGAATCAATGGAAACAGTGACAGACTTAATTTTCTTGGGCTCCAAAATCACTGTGGAAGGTGACTGCAGCCATGAAATTAAAAGATACTTGCTCCTTGAAAGAAAAGCTATGACAAACCTAGACAGGGTATTAAAAAGCAGAGACTGATATCACCTTGCAGACAAAAGTCTGTATTGTCAAAGCTGTGGTTTTTCCAGTAGTCATGTATGATGTGACGGTTGGACCATAAAGAAGGCTGAACACCAAAAATTAACGCTTTTGAACTGTGGTGTTGGAGAAGACTCTTGAGAGTTCCTCGGACTGCAAGGAGATCAAACCAGTCAATCCTAAAGGAAATCAACCCTGAATATTGGAAGGACTGATGCTGAAGCTGAAGCTCCAATACTTTGGCCACTTGATGTGAAGAGATGACTTACTGGAAAAGACCCTGATGCTGGGAAAGACTGAAGGCAGGAGAAGAGGATGACAGGATGAGATGGTTGGATGGCATCACCAACTCAATGGACATGACGTTGAGCAAGCTCCAGGAGACGGTGAAGGACGGGGAAGCCTGGCGTGCTGCAGTCCATGGGGTTGCAAAGAGTCGAACATAACTGAGCGACTGAACACCAACAGATTATGATGAAATGAGTGTCTGTGTCTCCTCTTAAATTCATACATTGAAGTCCTAGCTCCAGTGTGGCTGTATGTGAAGGTGGAGCCTCTAAAGAAATGTAATTAAATCAGGTCTTAAGGGTGAGGGCATTATCTGGCAGGATTAGTGTCCTTTTAAGAGCTAGAAAGTTCTCTCTTTCTCTTTCTCTCCATGAGAGCACAGGTCAAAGGCCATGGGAAGATATAAGAAGGTAGTCCTCTACCAGCCAAGAAAGAGTCCCTACCAGAAATCACAATGGCCATGACCTTGATCTTGATTTTGGAAATTCCACCCTCTAAAGACTATTAAGAAAATAAATTTCTGTTGTCTAAGCCACCCAGTTTGTGGCATTCTGTATGGCAGCCTGAGCTGACTAACATGGCAGACTAATGCACAGTACCAGCCAGTGGGTCTGGAGGCTGGGAATGTGCCTTATTTAACTTATATCCTAAGTGCCTGGCAAGTTGGGCATATATTGATGAGGCTCAAACCTCAGCTCCACCACTTAATGGCAAGTTGCTTAACTTGTCATTAATGACTGAAGTGACTTAGTACACACACACATACAGTAACAACTTTACTCTAATTTTAAAAGTGGAAAAAAACCACTGAGCTTTATAGGCCACTTCAATCGTATCCAACTCTTTGCAACACCATGGACTGTAGCCTTCCAGGCTCCTCTGTCCATGGAATTCTCCAGGCACAAATCCTGGAGTGGGTTGCCATGACCTCTTCCATGGGATCTTCCCAACCCAGGGATCAAACCCGTGTCTCTTGTGTCTCCCGCATTGGCAGGCAGGTTCTTTACCACTAGCGCCACCCGGAAAGCCCTAGAACACTGTCTATATTATCATTATTGATGAGAATATTTTATAACAATACAATTTTTTAAAAGTATGAGAATAAAGCAACATTTTCTTTCAAAGCATTTTTACCATGTTGAGGCAAATTAAAACAAACAGATAACCAGGTAAGGAAGGAAAAGAACTATATAACTCCAATTCTGGAAACTTATCCTAAGAAAATAATCAAAGGTGTAGTCAAAACTTTACAAATACAGGGATTTCACCTGAAGCATATTATAAGGAAGCCAAAAAAATTAAAGTACTTGGTGTCTAAAAACAGGAGAGTAGTTAAACAAGGGTGCATACAATACATTAGGCAGTTGTTAAACATAACTCACGCTTCCAAAGAAGATTTCACGGTCTGCAAGAAAAAATGCCTATGACGTTATATTATAAAAAAGCAAGGTTTAGAATTACAATATAATGGAATAAAATTTTGTTTTAACAAGTCTACCTATGTGCTGAGTCACTCTGTACTCATCCACCCAACCATCTACCTATCTATCCACCTGTAACCCACTCTAAGGGAACATGTCAAAATGGATTTACCTTTGTTTTGGTAGGGGATTTATGAGTTAATTTTTTTCTTTATCATTTCTAAATTTCATGTGTGTGATTCTGATGGATGTTTTTAAACTATAAATTGAACAATTCAAATTCAGAGGAATTTCTCCCCTTGACTAAATCTTAGAGGTTAACACTCTTAAGGGTTTTGAAGATCTTTTTGACTTTTTCTTACGTGGGCTACCGTTATAATTAACAAAAGGTGTTAAAAAGGTCCATAGAGAGGGCACAGCTCTACCACACAGTTTCACAGTTCCCTTCTGCTCTCCAGCTATGAAGATGGTAACTTGGAAAATCTTTTATTATAATCTCTAACAAAATGTTAAAATGAACTGAAATGTGTGTGTGTGTGTGTGTGTGTAAAGTCCATTGTTCCCCAAAAAGCTGTCAAAAGGGAGAGATGGACCCTCCAGGGCTTGCCTCAGCCCCGTGTGGACTCTGGGTCTCCTGGGGGTCTTGGATATTGCTCAGAGTTGGGTGACTCTCTCTGAAAGGTGCTGTTTTTAGAGCACTCCAAAACCAGCGTTTCAACGCAGATTCCCTGAAGGATCTTCTTTAGCCCGTGTGGGCCTCCCATCGCGGTGGCCTTTGTTGTCACAGAGTACCAGCTCTGGGCGCATGTGCCCCAGAGCTCCGGCTCGGTAATTGGACACATCGGTCCAGCCTCTCCGCGGCACGTGGGATCTTCCCAGGCCAGGATCGAACCGCCCTTGCACTGCAAGGCGGTGTCTTACCCACTGGACCACCAGGGAGCCTTACTGACAGTTTTAAGTGAGGTTGAAAACTTGGGAGGGAAAGAGTGAAACCTCTGCGAGGCACCATACCCGCCACCAACTGCGAGCAGAAATGCCTGAGCAACACACAGCCAGTTAGTAAAATTTGGATTGTTTCATTTTTTCTGGGAAAAACAAGGGTGCATACAATACATTAGGCAGTTGTTAAACATAACTCACGCCCAAAGAAGATTTCACGGTCTGCAAGAAAAAATGCCTATGACGTTATATTATAAAAAAGCAAGGTTTAGAATTACAATATAATGGAATAAAATTTTGTTTTAACAAGTCTACCTATGTGCTGAGTCACTCTGTACTCATCCACCCAACCATCTACCTATCTATCCACCTGTAACCCACTCTAAGGGAACATGTCAAAATGGATTTACCTTTGTTTTGGTAGGGGATTTATGAGTTAATTTTTTTCTTTATCATTTCTAAATTTCATGTGTGTGATTCTGATGGATGTTTTTAAACTATAAATTGAACAATTCAAATTCAGAGGAATTTCTCCCCTTGACTAAATCTTAGAGGTTAACACTCTTAAGGGTTTTTGAAGATCTTTTTTGACTTTTTCTTACGTGGGCTACCGTTATAATTAACAAAAGGTGTTAAAAAGGTCCATAGAGAGGGCACAGCTCTACCACACAGTTTCACAGTTCCCTTCTGCTCTCCAGCTATGAAGATGGTAACTTGGAAAATCTTTTATTATAATCTCTAACAAAATGTTAAAATGAACTGAAATGTGTGTGTGTGTGTGTGTGTGTAAAGTCCATTGTTCCCCAAAAAGCTGTCAAAAGGGAGAGATGGACCCTCCAGGGCTTGCCTCAGCCCCGTGTGGACTCTGGGTCTCCTGGGGGTCTTGGATATTGCTCAGAGTTGGGTGACTCTCTCTGAAAGGTGCTGTTTTTAGAGCACTCCAAAACCAGCGTTTCAACGCAGATTCCCTGAAGGATCTTCTTTAGCCCGTGTGGGCCTCCCATCGCGGTGGCCTTTGTTGTCACAGAGTACCAGCTCTGGGCGCATGTGCCCCAGAGCTCCGGCTCGGTAATTGGACACATCGGTCCAGCCTCTCCGCGGCACGTGGGATCTTCCCAGGCCAGGGATCGAACCGGCGCCCCTTGCACTGCAAGGCGGTGTCTTTACCCACTGGACCACCAGGGGAGCCTTACTGACAGTTTTAAGTGAGGTTGAAAACTTGGGAGGGAAAGAGAGGTGAAACCTCTGCGAGGCACCATACCCGCCACCAACTGCGAGCAGAAATGCCTGAGCAACACACACAGTTACGCAGCATCTTCCAGACAACAGACAGGAGCTAGAGTGCATGCATATGAAGCAAGGCCAGCCACAAAGGGCTAGTATCTGTCTGAAGGCTTTGTGTGCGCGTTTGTTCAGGGGCCCCAGAGAGAGAGGTGCGAGGGAGGGAAGAGGCACAGGAGTGCTGTCGCTGTGCTCGAGATGGCACCAGACCGTCTGAGCGCCAGGGTAGCCAGCCCGTGTGGGTGGCCAGCTCCAGAGTGGCCCCCTCTTCCTACAAATGCAGATATGCCACCTAGCTTCTGCCTGCGTCTTTCACAAAATCATTCATTTCCTGTCTGTTTCCTAGTTACGGTAATAATCACAAGCTTTAAAAATAGCTTGCCCTATATAATACGGCAGACAGTGCCCAATCTGTGTTTCGGGCCTGATGCCCTCACAGCCAAGCTTTCAGCACATGGCTTTTTAATTTTTTCAAGGGAATTAGATTTTAAACATAAATGAATGATGAAGTCCCGATTTACGTCTACATTTCTGGGTGAGAGTGTAATAGCAGTTTATGAGGATTGGAACATGCCAAGCAACCCCAGCCAGAGGAAACAGACTGTCCACAGGCAGTGGCCCTGTCCTCAGGGACATGGACGCTAACTCCGTGTGGTCAGGAGCCTGGCCTACCACCTGCTTACGGCAGTCTAGCCTCAGGCTGCCTAGACTGCACTCTAAACTCATTTCCTCACTTCTGAATCAGCTCCACCTCTGCTTCTGAAAATGGCATTCACCTTTCTGGTCCTCAAGGTGCATGAGGCTGTCATCAGCTTGGGCTTCTACCAGTGCACCTGCTCCACCTGTGTGATCTCAGTGCCACCGTCCACTCCTGTCCAGGTTCACGGCCACCACGCTGGCTCAGGCACTCATCGTCTCCACTGACATGTGCTCTAACCTTCCACTGTCCTTGTCGCCAGTCTCTCTCCCACCTGAGGCAGGCAACGGACACTTCCAAGATCATTTCTCAAGCACGACATGCATCACAGTGCTTCCTTATCAAAAAATCTTCAATTGTTTCCTTGCCAAAGTCCATCTGAGAAAAACTCTTCTGATAGTAGGGATAGCTATGCTCCCAGGTTAAGAGCCCCAGCTCGAGACAGCCCACCCCTTGGCTTGCCATTCAAAGCAAGGCTGTTTTTATTTTGTACTACTCCCCTTTGTACGCCCTTCTCCTCCGCCACGCTGAGCTTCCCCTCTGACTCGGAGGGACCGGGCTTTCCTGACATTTGCTGTTGCTCGGGCCTCTCCCTCCCCTGAGAGAGACCTCACACCCTCATTTCCACCCACCCCGATTCTGTCTCTCAATTCCCTGCTCTGACGATTAAACCAAGGACAGTTCTTTTTTGTTTCTTTGTTTTTTGTTGTTGCTGTCGCTTTTTAATTTTCATTTTACTTTTACAGAGTTTTGTTGTTTACAGATATGTATGATCTCAGATTAGTCATATGTATATCCCCCCATCCCACCCCTCCAGGCTGTCGCACAGCGCCCCTGCAGGATCCCCTTTTCTCACAGCACAATGACAATAGCTATCCATTTCACATATGATAGTATAGGTTTTCATGCTATTTCCTTTATGCCTCCCACCCACTGTTCATTCCCCACAATCTACTGTCTACTGTCCATGTCTGTTTTTCCACTGCTTCACTGCGTGTGTTATCATTATCATCCTACTAGATTCCATATATATGTGTTAGTATATTATATTTGTAAACCAAGGCATTTCTGATCAAACCAGGACTGTCTCCTTCTAGTCTTGCAGCATTTCAGTTTTTGTCTCTTTAAGGGACTGACTATTTATCAATTTATTCAGTACCAGGCACCACTGCCTCATGTCTCTTCTGCTCAACTATGGACTTTGAGGCAGAAGCCGAAGCCACAGGAAACCAATATTTATTGAGTATCTACAATTTGCCTAGAACCTCACACACATTCTCTAAATTTATCCTCACAACAGTCTCATGAAGTTGGTACCATTGTTTTATAAGAGAAAATGGACGTTCAAAGCAGTCAGTCCCTTTGGCCAAGTTTACACAGCTAGTGAAAAACAGTCTACTTTAAACATACTCTAAGACCTGCCCATTGATGTGATCCTTAGTGTGTCACTTGATGCTAAGCATATAAAACATAAATTCAAAGTGAAAAAGATAGTCATTAAGTGAAAGAAGCTGATATCTTTCCATATACTAAGTCAACTTCATACGACACACCAGAATAAACTTATCTCTTCCAAGTATGTTCAAATTGGACCAAAAAAAAATAAAAAAGATGTTTAACTGACCAAAAAGGATGGCTCATCTGCTGCAGGACACACAGGAGAAGAGGGGCCATAATAATAATGGGCAAAGACCAAGCCAGCCCAATAGTTATGCTTTTGTTTTTAGAATTACAATTGGATAAAAAAAATTCAGAACCTACAAGGGATCTAGAACTTGAGAGAAGCAACTGGTCAAGGAAAGAGAGCGAGGAAGGATTCTGAAAAGCACACATGCGACCTGACAAGTTATGTAACTGCTGGAACGACAAGATGGAGAGGGAGCTGAGGTCAACCCTGGATACGTCTCTCAGGTCTTCTGCACAAAAGCAACACTCCGGAGTGCCTCGAGGAAATGACCAAGTTCAGCTAAGCCAAAGGACATCTGTGGACCAAGCTGAGGCCTCCGGCCAATCTGCAAGCTCGGAGTCTCTCAAACACATGCGTACCTTTGGCGTGTCCACACACTCTTCCTCCATGAACGCTGCTTCTGCCTGACAGCCGGATGCAGGAAACCCGAAGGCGTCCACGCCGGATGGCTGCGGGAGGAGGGCTGCGCGCATGGCTCGCGCACTGGGCGAGTGCACGGGCACAGGGAGCCCCACAGTCTGTGCCTGTCAAGACGGCAAGAATGGCAAGTTTGGGAACGTTAGTCCTTTCCACATAAATGTACAGATTCCTTGAAGCAAGACGATTTTTCCTGGTGCAATCAAAGGATAAACAGCGGTTTGCTGGAAACTCCAGAAAAGCTGTGATGAAGTCTGTAGAGGTATAGGTATGGATCCGAGGCAGACTGCCATCGGTGATTCTGAGACGGGTGGCACAGAATTTCCTTCCTGATCCATGGTGAGGTGCACAGCTCTCACAGACATGACAAGAAAGCTACTCTTTGTGAGGAATGTAAGGATGCTCTTTTTTCCCAATTCAACAAACACATATTATGCATATCCTTAAATATACTACTCTGGAAAGACACAAAGAAGCACTGAACAGTCACAGCCTCTCTGAGTAGGAGCTCAAAATGAAATCAGAGGCAGACACACAAACAACTAACTGTAACACAAGTACAGTGCAGTAAGGGCTATCTACCTGCATCTTTTTTTTTTTTTCCCAGTGGGGTGTAGGGTGAGATGGTACGTATTTCTTGGTGAGGACGTGTGTGAAGAGGAAGAAGAGAGATGCAGCAGATACTCGGAGGGGACAGGACTGTCCTTCTCTGAAGGAGACACACTGACTGAACACAGTATGCTTGCCCAGCAGAAACAGACATGCTTACTGCTGAGCAAGTTATGCTCCCGAAGTCAGCCTACTCTAGTAAGCCCATTCTTCATGTCGCCTCCATTAAACACTCTAAGTAAATAAGTGCTACAAACTCTCACTTTGAAAAATCATTTAAAAGGGAATCTACCTTTATGACAACTAGTACAAGATTCTGAAAGTGAAAGTGTCGGATAATCCTTTCCTCCCCATCTCTTTAAAACCAGTAGAATAATTTCTTAGATCCCCTTTGAACATAGCATACATTGTAAAACATCTGAGGGAATAATCATCAAATCAGTTTCTAAAAGGCAGAGGAATGGCTTGTATTTTTTCTGCTATTATCACTTCAAGAGGTACAGAATGGTGAGTTTTAAATTCGAATAAATGAAACGGAACTTTGGCATGATTCTAGCTTTTCCTCTCCCAAGACCTGGGCTTGATTCCTGTCCCCATCACTTACTAATTGAGTGAACTTAATCAGTTACCTAACCTCTCTGAACTTTTTTCCCCCGGGATCACTTCACATAAATGTACAGATTCCTTGAAGCAAGACGATTTTTCCTGGTGCAATCAAAGGATAAACAGCGGTTTGCTGGAAACTCAGAAAAGCTGTGATGAAGTCTGTAGAGGTATAGGTATGGATCCGAGGCAGACTGCCATCGGTGATTCTGAGACGGGTGGCACAGAATTTCCTTCCTGATCCATGGTGAGGTGCACAGCTCTCACAGACATGACAAGAAAGCTACTCTTTGTGAGGAATGTAAGGATGCTCTTTTTTCCCAATTCAACAAACACATATTATGCATATCCTTAAATATACTACTCTGGAAAGACACAAAGAAGCACTGAACAGTCACAGCCTCTCTGAGTAGGAGCTCAAAATGAAATCAGAGGCAGACACACAAACAACTAACTGTAACACAAGTACAGTGCAGTAAGGGCTATCTACCTGCATCTTTTTTTTTTTTTCCCAGTGGGGTGTAGGGTGAGATGGTACGTATTTCTTGGTGAGGACGTGTGTGAAGAGGAAGAAGAGAGATGCAGCAGATACTCGGAGGGGACAGGACTGTCCTTCTCTGAAGGAGACACACTGACTGAACACAGTATGCTTGCCCAGCAGAAACAGACATGCTTACTGCTGAGCAAGTTATGCTCCCGAAGTCAGCCTACTCTAGTAAGCCCATTCTTCATGTCGCCCATTAAACACTCTAAGTAAATAAGTGCTACAAACTCTCACTTTGAAAAATCATTTAAAAGGGAATCTACCTTTATGACAACTAGTACAAGATTCTGAAAGTGAAAGTGTCGGATAATCCTTTCCTCCCCATCTCTTTAAAACCAGTAGAATAATTTCTTAGATCCCCTTTGAACATAGCATACATTGTAAAACATCTGAGGGAATAATCATCAAATCAGTTTCTAAAAGGCAGAGGAATGGCTTGTATTTTTTCTGCTATTATCACTTCAAGAGGTACAGAATGGTGAGTTTTAAATTCGAATAAATGAAACGGAACTTTGGCATGATTCTAGCTTTTCCTCTCCCAAGACCTGGGCTTGATTCCTGTCCCCATCACTTACTAATTGAGTGAACTTAATCAGTTACCTAACCTCTCTGAATCTTATTTTCTTCACCTCCCAAGAAGGGAATAATATCTACTACACAATGAAATTAGGATTATAAAAGGCAATATGTAAAGTTCTTCACCCAGTGAATGTTAATTCTTCCTTTCTCCTTCTTTCTAAACTCTTAGAATGATGACAAGAATTTAATATATGAATTAGACTGCAAAATGAATATACACTTTTGTTCTCACATACTAACAGTTCTCAGTTAAAACTTCAGGTTGATGGTTTTCAATAATGGAGGATATGTTAGAAATATACTTTATATTTGACTATATTTTGAACAGACTTTGAATACGCTTTATATTCCAACATTAACATCACTAGATACATTGCCTGAGATAAAGACTAAAATAGCAATAGTAACGTACTGGTATTACATGGATGCTAAAAAGAGAAAGAAAATGCATTCTACATATTCTGAGAATGACAAAGAAAGAGCTTTTCTTACATCACTACTCCTCAGGCTTACATCCTCAGCCACTTTTGAAACGAAACATTTTTTTCCCCTCTCCAGCGTTAATCATTTAAATTAACTTTTTTAGTCACAAAGTAAAAATTAGACTTCCTAATAAAGTATATTTGATATTTTCTTCTTGCCCTTATCATTGACATTTTTTTTTTTTTAAGTGGGGTAGCAGGTTGGGGAGGTAGGGGGTGGGCGGGCCCCTTCTATTGGTCTTTCATCTATCCATTTTTCAACCAACTTTGTTCTTTGGCCTGTGGGCCTCCCATCGCAGTGGCCTCTGTTGTCGCAGAGCACCGGCTCTGGGCGCATGCGCCCAGAGCTCCAGCTCGTGATTGGACACATGGGTCCAGCCGCTCCGCAGCACGTGGGATCTTCCCAGGCCAGGGATCGAACTGGCGCCTTGCACTGCCAGGCGGTGTCCTTACCCACTGGACCACCAGGGAAGCCCCTATCATTGACTTTTCAATCAAAGAGGTACAGAATGGTGAGTTTTAAATTCGAATAAATGAAACGGAACTTTGGCATGATTCTAGCTTTTCCTCTCCCAAGACCTGGGCTTGATTCCTGTCCCCATCACTTACTAATTGAGTGAACTTAATCAGTTACCTAACCTCTCTGAATCTTATTTTCTTCACCTCCCAAGAAGGGAATAATATCTACTACACAATGAAATTAGGATTATAAAAGGCAATATGTAAAGTTCTTCACCCAGTGAATGTTAATTCTTCCTTTCTCCTTCTTTCTAAACTCTTAGAATGATGACAAGAATTTAATATATGAATTAGACTGCAAAATGAATATACACTTTTGTTCTCACATACTAACAGTTCTCAGTTAAAACTTCAGGTTGATGGTTTTCAATAATGGAGGATATGTTAGAAATATACTTTATATTTGACTATATTTTGAACAGACTTTGAATACGCTTTATATTCCAACATTAACATCACTAGATACATTGCCTGAGATAAAGACTAAAATAGCAATAGTAACGTACTGGTATTACATGGATGCTAAAAAGAGAAAGAAAATGCATTCTACATATTCTGAGAATGACAAAGAAAGAGCTTTTCTTACATCACTACTCCTCAGGCTTACATCCTCAGCCACTTTTGAAACGAAACATTTTTTTCCCCTCTCCAGCGTTAATCATTTAAATTAACTTTTTTAGTCACAAAGTAAAAATTAGACTTCCTAATAAAGTATATTTGATATTTTCTTCTTGCCCTTATCATTGACATTTTTTTTTTTTTAAGTGGGGTAGCAGGTTGGGGAGGTAGAGGGGTGGGCGGGCCACTTCTATTGGTCTTTCATCTATCCATTTTTTCAACCAACTTTGTTCTTTGGCCCGTGTGGGCCTCCCATCGCAGTGGCCTCTGTTGTCGCAGAGCACCGGCTCTGGGCGCATGCGCTCCAGAGCTCCAGCTCGGTGATTGGACACATGGGTCCAGCCGCTCCGCAGCACGTGGGATCTTCCCAGGCCAGGGATCGAACTGGCGCCCCTTGCACTGCCAGGCGGTGTCCTTACCCACTGGACCACCAGGGAAGCCCCTATCATTGACTTTTCAATCAAAGAGATAAAGCTGAGCTTTGATTTCTCTTTCCTAAATTCATTTGACTGCTCCTTCTTTTGAGGGCAAAGTGTTACTTATAGACACTGCACTGGAAATGAGACACCATGACACGTAGGATAGGGTGCTCTCACTTCCTGCCTCCTGTTAGTTGTGGCTTTTTAAATGGCACCATTGTGCTGGGCCAGATCAAGCATAACACATTTTCCATGGCAACTTTCACATCCAACCTGGACTACAGCAGGTTACTGTGAACCCATGAGGTCACACACATAACACATTTTATTGTGACAATCACTTCATAGGAAATACAATGATAGATTTAGAGGTCTGTTTCTTGCAATCACTGAGGGGATTAAAGAAGTCTTTTTGGCACAAGTTACAGTATAAATATTCAAATAGCACACCCCAAACTAAGAAGCTAACTACAGAATATGTTATTATAATAAATAGATGGTTGATTAATATCCCAAACTAGCAGATATTACCAGTTTCTTCAAGAGTGGCCATGAACACAATTGGTATATGAAAAGATGCTAGACATGGCTAATTATTAGAGAAATGCAAATGAAAACAACAAGGAGGTACCACCTCACATTGGTTAGAATTGGTTATCATTAAAAAAATTATCCACAAATAAATGCTGGAGAGGTGTAGAAAAGGGCCATACACTGTTGGTGGGAAAGTAACGTTAATCTTTTTTTGAAAATTTAGACTTCCTAATAAAGTATATTTGATATTTTCTTCTTGCCCTTATCATTGACATTTTTTTTTAGGTGGGGTAGCGGGTGGGGGGGGTAGAGGGGTGGGCGGGCCACTTCTATTGGTCTTTCATCTATCCATTTTTTCAACCAACTTTGTTCTTTGGCCCGTGTGGGCCTCCCATCGCAGTGGCCTCTGTTGTCGCAGAGCACCGGCTCTGGGCGCATGCGCTCCAGAGCTCCAGCTGGGTGATTGGACACATGGGTCCAGCCGCTCCGCAGCACGTGGGATCTTCCCAGGCCAGGGATCGAACTGGCGCCCCTTGCACTGCCAGGCGGTGTCCTTACCCACTGGACCACCAGGGAAGCCCCTATCATTGACTTTTCAATCAAAGAGATAAAGCTGAGCTTTGATTTCTCTTTCCTAAATTCATTTGACTGCTCCTTCTTTTGAGGGCAAAGTGTTACTTATAGACACTGCACTGGAAATGAGACACCATGACACGTAGGATAGGGTGCTCTCACTTCCTGCCTCCTGTTAGTTGTGGCTTTTTAAATGGCACCATTGTGCTGGGCCAGATCAAGCATAACACATTTTCCATGGCAACTTTCACATCCAACCTGGACTACAGCAGGTTACTGTGAACCCATGAGGTCACACACATAACACATTTTATTGTGACAATCACTTCATAGGAAATACAATGATAGATTTAGAGGTCTGTTTCTTGCAATCACTGAGGGGATTAAAGAAGTCTTTTTGGCACAAGTTACAGTATAAATATTCAAATAGCACACCCCAAACTAAGAAGCTAACTACAGAATATGTTATTATAATAAATAGATGGTTGATTAATATCCCAAACTAGCAGATATTACCAGTTTCTTCAAGAGTGGCCATGAACACAATTGGTATATGAAAAGATGCTAGACATGGCTAATTATTAGAGAAATGCAAATGAAAACAACAAGGAGGTACCACCTCACATTGGTTAGAATTGGTTATCATTAAAAAAATTATCCACAAATAAATGCTGGAGAGAGTGTGTAGAAAAGGGAACCTTCATACACTGTTGGTGGGAAAGTAAGCTGGTGCAGCCCCTGTGGAAAATAGTGTGGACATGGCCCCTGGATGCTGGACTTCCAGCCCCAACACTGTGAAAACATAAACGTTGCTGAAGCTGCCCACTCGGTGTTGCTTTGTTACAACAGTCCTAGTTGACTTCTTCTAACAGTTGTGGAGAGCCAACTCTAATCAGTGATTAAAGAAGAACTGGGATGAAGGTTTCATTCCAGTCTCCTTAGAGTGGACGGGAAGTTGGAGTGGAAGGATGGCTAGAAACTAGTAGTTAGAGAGTTCACAATAAAAAGACATTTTTTAACATAGTCACTGCAGTCAGTTAGATGTCACATTTCCTGCATATTATGTGGCAAATATAAGCAGTCTAAATCCATCTAAGATGAGAAGCTCACTGTCTTTATAAGTAGTGAGCATAGGTCATTTATCACTATACCATCCCTTTTTTAAGGGCCGCCACTATTTCCTGTGCACCTATGAAACCACAACGGCTGGGGCTGTGTCTGGCACGAAAGCGCTCTACCTGAACTGAACTGCTGCACTCAATGAACCAATTTGATCTTTGTAGCAAACATGAAGAAAAGAGGTTTTGCTGTTTCCATTTAATAGTGAAGGACACTGGCGGTCAGAGATGCTGACTTGCTGACAACACTCAGCTCAGTATGGAACCCACGGTCTGCCTGACTGCACAGCTCATGTGATCTCTCCGTGGGATCCTGTGACCTCTCCAATTCTCATTGCTCTAGTCGGTAATAAGCGATTCACCATTTCTTTAAAAAGACAGTAGAACATCAAAGAACTAACCTCACTTGGGTAATGTCTCAGAAGAATAGGGACCCAGGAGGGCCACTGCTCACGCGGGGTTTTCCTGCTTCCACCCTTCCACTGGCAGCATTTTCAAGAGGGAAGGCGCACCTCCATCTCCCTATTGCTGCACCAAATTAAGAATTCTCATTTTTGTCTCCACCTCTATCTTGAACGCAACACTGCTCGACTTGGAAGGATTACAAGTGCTCTGAGACACTTCCACCCAAATATTAGGAACTTTAGCAATACATGATTTTGCCCCCATTAGCATGTCATGTTATTTTAGATATTTAAGTATATATAGCAAAGCATATCACTTACCTATGAAAATCAAGATTTCAATTTCGTATATTCTGGAGAAGCCAATGCAAAATTCTAATTCTATAAATTCTGTAAAACTGCCAAACATGAAACAGTAAGTGAAACCTTTTTTGTTCCTACTTGCACTTTAAATAAGTAAGCACTCACAGAAGCAGAGGGAAAGCCTGAGACTGCAGGAACGGTCTCTGCAGGTGATCTCCCAGTGCTCCTCAGCCCAGCCTCTCTCTGGGTCCACTCTTCTCCATCAGCAGCTGGGTCCCCACCCCCACGACTCCCTCAGCCTCAGGCTCAACAATGGCGTCACCTCTACCTCGCTGTCTCTTCCTCCCATCATTATTTATCACTTATGTGACAAACTTTCTAAGTGTTATCACTGCTCTAAGTGCTGAATGATTATTCACTAACTTAAATGTTCCAACATCCTATAATTATTCCCATTTTAAAGCCTGAGAAATTGAGGCACAGAAAGACCTTCTGTGACTTAAGGTCCACAGTTGGAAATGGCAAGAGTCTGTGCTCCAGAGACCGTCACGCTGGGCTGCCTCTGCAGACCAGGGCTGAGCTCATCCAAGGTCTACCTGGGGAGCTCCTTACACGTACCCTTCCTGCCGGCTTCCACCAGCACCACATTCGGTTCACGTCTTCAGTATTTCTCATCTCAACCACTATAATCATTAAACAGCTCTCTCCAAATTTCTTCTCTCCCCTATCCAACCAATCCATCCCATTGTTACTGGATTGCTTAGCTTAATGTGTGGACATAATTTTACCACTTTTTGGCTTAAGAGTCTTCAGCAGTTCCTCATTTCTTCCTGAATTATTAGTAAATCTCTCGCTCTCCTTTACCTTGGCATCCAGTCCCTTTGAACACGGTTTCAATGTACCACTCCGACTCTCTCACTTTCCTATTCTTCAGTTCAAGTGCATTAATCTAAGCAAGTCCTGCACTGGCCCACTTGAGTACTTCTGCTCACACTGCTTCTGTCTACGTGTAATGCCTCTAGCCACTGCCTCTCCCGGACAGAGTCCTACACAGCCTCTATCTTAAATGCCATCTCTTCCACAAAGCCTGGCCCAATCAGACCCATCTCTCTCCCCTTTGCCCTTTTCTAAAAAAGGTTTTCTCTATCACATCTCTACACAAGTTCAAAATGACAGTCACAGCATCTTCTACATTTTGCCCTTTTATTATTTGAAAGGATTGTTATTCATGGCGCTGTCTTCTTTGGCTTCTGCGATATGACAAATCTGAGGGCAAGTTTTATACATCCTCCTCCCTGGACTGCCTATTAAGAGAAGCCTGCAGGCTACCCCAATCTCCCAGTGCGTCCCACCTCTACAGCTGGGTCCCCACCCCCACGACTCCCTCAGCCTCAGGCTCAACAATGGCGTCACCTCTACCTCGCTGTCTCTTCCTCCCATCATTATTTATCACTTATGTGACAAACTTTCTAAGTGTTATCACTGCTCTAAGTGCTGAATGATTATTCACTAACTTAAATGTTCCAACATCCTATAATTATTCCCATTTTAAAGCCTGAGAAATTGAGGCACAGAAAGACCTTCTGTGACTTAAGGTCCACAGTTGGAAATGGCAAGAGTCTGTGCTCCAGAGACCGTCACGCTGGGCTGCCTCTGCAGACCAGGGCTGAGCTCATCCAAGGTCTACCTGGGGAGCTCCTTACACGTACCCTTCCTGCCGGCTTCCACCAGCACCACATTCGGTTCACGTCTTCAGTATTTCTCATCTCAACCACTATAATCATTAAACAGCTCTCTCCAAATTTCTTCTCTCCCCTATCCAACCAATCCATCCCATTGTTACTGGATTGCTTAGCTTAATGTGTGGACATAATTTTACCACTTTTTGGCTTAAGAGTCTTCAGCAGTTCCTCATTTCTTCCTGAATTATTAGTAAATCTCTCGCTCTCCTTTACCTTGGCATCCAGTCCCTTTGAACACGGTTTCAATGTACCACTCCGACTCTCTCACTTTCCTATTCTTCAGTTCAAGTGCATTAATCTAAGCAAGTCCTGCACTGGCCCACTTGAGTACTTCTGCTCACACTGCTTCTGTCTACGTGTAATGCCTCTAGCCACTGCCTCTCCCGGACAGAGTCCTACACAGCCTCTATCTTAAATGCCATCTCTTCCACAAAGCCTGGCCCAATCAGACCCATCTCTCTCCCCTTTGCCCTTTTCTAAAAAAGGTTTTCTCTATCACATCTCTACACAAGTTCAAAATGACAGTCACAGCATCTTCTACATTTTGCCCTTTTATTATTTGAAAGGATTGTTATTCATGGCGCTGTCTTCTTTGGCTTCTGCGATATGACAAATCTGAGGGCAAGTTTTATACATCCTCCTCCCTGGACTGCCTATTAAGAGAAGCCTGCAGAGTAAATCTGTAATAAAAATTTGTTCAATGAAACTGAATGTACAGACTAGTTACATTCATTCTCAACATAAGTGAATGATTTAAAAGAGAGCGAGAAACCTCTTAAAGGAAAAGTTATCTGAAAAAAAGTTAATCCTTAAAAATACGAAGATGGTAAAACATTTGAGAACCATGTAAATGACAGATAGAAACTTTACAGAAAAATAGGGTGTAGAGGATGAAAGCCTAGTCCTTTGTACTACACCATGAAAAACGCGTCGAACGCCTGAACAGGCACACACACGGACAAGACTACTGGCTAATGGGGTGTTACCTTGGCAACTGTTTGTTCGGCGATGGTGCTGGGCCGACGCTGGCGGGCATCGAGTCTCTGCTCCACAGGAAAACTGCTCCTGTGTGATTTCAGGCGCTCCACCAACAAGAAATAAATGGCAGCAAAGTGGTTATAGCTCTTGTTCTCCAAGGCCTGGAAGAGAAACCAAATGCCAAAGGCAGAGGACCCTGAAAACCACTCCGGTGATTTACACCTTTTTTAAAAAGGAGGGAAAAACACAACACTGGAAATCAACTCTTCTTCAGTAAAATTAAAAAGATAAGTAAAAAAGGCGGGGGAAGATATACCATGTGTCCTCAAGAAAAAGGGGTGACAAGCAAAGTATACCTCAAAATGAAAGTTATTCCGGAACTGAGAGAGGATGGATAACTGTATAAAGGGTGACACCTCTGAATGACTGGACCAGCCCTTTTACATGAACTGGATCCATTTATTTTTCTGTATTCAGAGAAAACGCCCCACTGTTTCACAGAGTTCGCCCAGACTCGATCATGTGGTCCCATCTCAGAGCTCTAACTAGGCTGTAAGGCTGATTTAGCAACCTGAGCCCCTAGGCGCTCATTCCACAGCCTCAACCCAAGTCCAGACCACGGCCAACCCTTAAGCCAATGGTTCAAGTCTTCTGGGAAATTTCTGGTGACTATTTTGGGTTGGAGAATGATGTTTGGCCACTAGCTTGAGAGATGCAGTGTCTCCATTCTCAAGTAATTTTTTCCTCTGCTTTTGCAGTCCCACCTCTCGAAACCTTGGAAATAAAGTTGCTTCCCAATGTTCCACATCCCTGGCTAGCCAGCTCTCCAAGGATGTTAATGAAACAGAAAAACATCGGCTCCTTTGGCTTCTAATTCCACCTGACAGGCTGCAAGGGTGCTGTGCAGGGCAGCTCAGATGCAGAGCACACGCAGCAGACATCAAAGGCCATGGGAACTGAGCTCACAGCTGCCGTCACGGCAAGGATGAAAAAAGCTCGCTGAGCCCACGTTGAGCAAAAGCAGGAGAGCAGGCTGGTTTCACTTAGGGCTGCAGGGAAGGAAAGCGCAGCACCCCTTTGCAGCACTTTATCTTCATAGCGGGATTATTTTACATTCTTGTTATGCTTCCTCCTTAAAAGCACTGTTTTTGACTGTTGTGGAGGTATTAAAAATATGTATATCCTATGGCTATGCCAACTATTAAAGGACAGAAATACAGCTGATGGGTAATTTCCCAGGTTCACGACCTTTTCAGATCTATGACCCATAAAACTTCCAAATCAGGAATCCACCTGTTGTTGCCTTCTGAGTTTCTTTAGTTCACAACTAAATCCCACTGGTTTTCCTAAACCTGATGTCTAGCCTTCTTGTTTCATGTTCAGCCCTCAGCCTTGTTCTATATCTGCACATTTATGTTTCATATAAACTAGTTTATTAACCACGTAAAATGTCATCTTTCATCTTAGAAGTAACTTTCTACTTTGTATATTTGTTAATTCACATCACGGGCTTTTTATCAATCCTATATAAACTGGATCCATTTATTTTCTGTATTCAGAGAAAACTGTTTCACAGAGTTCGCCCAGACTCGATCATGTGGTCCCATCTCAGAGCTCTAACTAGGCTGTAAGGCTGATTTAGCAACCTGAGCCCCTAGGCGCTCATTCCACAGCCTCAACCCAAGTCCAGACCACGGCCAACCCTTAAGCCAATGGTTCAAGTCTTCTGGGAAATTTCTGGTGACTATTTTGGGTTGGAGAATGATGTTTGGCCACTAGCTTGAGAGATGCAGTGTCTCCATTCTCAAGTAATTTTTTCCTCTGCTTTTGCAGTCCCACCTCTCGAAACCTTGGAAATAAAGTTGCTTCCCAATGTTCCACATCCCTGGCTAGCCAGCTCTCCAAGGATGTTAATGAAACAGAAAAACATCGGCTCCTTTGGCTTCTAATTCCACCTGACAGGCTGCAAGGGTGCTGTGCAGGGCAGCTCAGATGCAGAGCACACGCAGCAGACATCAAAGGCCATGGGAACTGAGCTCACAGCTGCCGTCACGGCAAGGATGAAAAAAGCTCGCTGAGCCCACGTTGAGCAAAAGCAGGAGAGCAGGCTGGTTTCACTTAGGGCTGCAGGGAAGGAAAGCGCAGCACCCTTCGCAGCACTTTATCTTCATAGCGGGATTATTTTACATTCTTGTTATGCTTCCTCCTTAAAAGCACTGTTTTTGACTGTTGTGGAGGTATTAAAAATATGTATATCCTATGGCTATGCCAACTATTAAAGGACAGAAATACAGCTGATGGGTAATTTCCCAGGTTCACGACCTTTTCAGATCTATGACCCATAAAACTTCCAAATCAGGAATCCACCTGTTGTTGCCTTCTGAGTTTCTTTAGTTCACAACTAAATCCCACTGGTTTTCCTAAACCTGATGTCTAGCCTTCTTGTTTCATGTTCAGCCCTCAGCCTTGTTCTATATCTGCACATTTATGTTTCATATAAACTAGTTTATTAACCACGTAAAATGTCATCTTTCATCTTAGAAGTAACTTTCTACTTTGTATATTTGTTAATTCACATCACGGGCTTTTTATCAATCCTATATAAATACTTCCTTTAGAGTTTTTTGGCAGATGGGGAAGAATTTATATATTGATTAAAAGCAAACATAAATAGAGTGATGAAATCTCCAGGGAACACTGAACAGTATGCCTAGACCAGGATCACAGGTATGCGAGGGAAACGAAGTTATTAAGTGCTGACACAACAGAGTCCTAAAATATCTTTAGGCCATCTCTGACCACAGTACCTCGATGGTTTTCTGTTGATCTATTCCAAGGCCGTGCATCAGTCGCAGGACCTGTTCATTGTACTCCCCGATGGACGGCTCGTTTTCTTGCCCTTGTGGATAGAGGACAGGCCTCTGAACCGGAACTTCCACGAGCATCCACTTATGCTCCTTGATTTGAGCTATGGTGAGCCGTTTGGCCGGGTCCAGGACCAACATCCTTCGAATAAGGTGCTCACAATCTACAGAAAACACAGTGTTACAGAGGCCATGTGAATCCCCTTGCACTTTGGGGTGCTTACTCGACTCATGACCGTGTTCAGCGGTGATGAGCTTTTATCCTCCACAGCGCCCACTGGAAAGCAGAAGGTCAAATGAGTAAATGTAACCCAAAGGCTACTTTTATTTGTCAAGTTCACATGATGAATGATGACACATAAAACCAACCATCCCCTTGAATGAGTACCTGAGAAAAACAGGAGGGTGTAGGTCTATTCAAATCTGTATTAAACGAACCTTTCATTGAACTACTCAACTGAAAATATCTAGACATGGACTTGATTTCCACTAAAGGAAAAAAAAAAAAAAACAAGTCTTCCTAGAACAAGCGAATAGTAAATGGATCCTTACAGTCACTTCGGAGGCTGATACACTAAGGCTGTGGAAGTGAGGCCAGAACTTTCCAAGGGACTTCTGCTATTCTCCGGATCGGTGGAACTGAGAAGCACGCAGGTGAAACACCAGTCACTTGTGATGACTAAGTAAACTGTCCTGCTGCAATTCTTTGTCCTCTGAGCTGACATCACACTCTTCACTACCCCACATAAGCTAAATGTACATCACAGGCTAAGTGCTAGACTCAGAGCTTTACACAAATTAATTTAATTAGTCCCCACAATACCTCTGTTAGCAGCTACTGTTATTACCATTTTATAGAGTGAGGAAACTGAAGCACAGATATATACCTTGCCAAGGCCAGACTGCCTACAAGTGGTGGACTCAGGACGAAAACCAGGTGGTCTGGCTCCAAATGCCACCTTCTTTACTAGAACATTACTTCTGTTACCCGGGACAGACAAGCTAAGGATGACAACCAAAATGCAAACAGAGTAAACTTATCTGCTGCCTATGCAGCAACCCAGTACAAGGCTGGAAGGGATTATGGCACTTTGTCTTAATTCAATCGTTTGCTAGCTGGTTTTAAGTTTAATTAAAAAACTTAGTTTTGAAACCTCCCACCAGAAGATATGTAAAAATCCATTTCATACTCAAAAGTGAAATGGTTGTGAATCTGTATCTACAAAGAGCTTCTCTAAAGCTAAAATAAACCTGGGACGGTCACAGCTGGGGATAAATGGGAAGACCTGCTGTTTTTAACCTGGGAAGCTTTCTGTTCCAGTTACAGGTAGTGAAGGCTGGAATTTCTCTCACCTACATGGAGGAGAACGCTTATTTCTTTGACTTATAAAGTGACTCGGTCTCTTTATTTGGCATCTGAACTCTTAGAAAAGAGAAGCCTTTGTTTAGGCACTCATTTGGAGAAAAATTCTGAAAAGCACAATTTTAAAATAAACAGGTTGTTACCTTCTGACATGAAATAGGGAATCCTGAATCTTCCTTCTAAAACCCTCTGCCTCAAAATTGGAAGAGTCGGTCCATCAAAAGGTAGAGCTCCACAGACAAGGACATAAAGAACCACTCCCATGCTCTGAGGAAGAAAACAAGGCTGTCATTTTTCCATTGAGAACTTCGAACACTCTTTGTTTTCCTAAAATATCCTAAGGGCTCTTAAAATCAGACAAACGGAAAATTCTTGTTTGAATTTACTACTGTCTCAGAATTTAAAAAACAAAACAAAAACACAAAAACGGAAATGTTGACTACTGCCATAAAGTATTCTATAATAAATACCAAAAGAAAACTACACTTAATCATTTTGATTACTAAACTGTAAATCACTGCTGATATTAGGATGATAACATCTTCCCCTAGAAATTCTTTCCTAGACTCTAATTTAAGATACTCTGATTAATTACAGGCCAGTGGGCAGGACAAGTCTGAATGACTGCCTGTATGTTAGGTACCAAGAGTTTCAAAACGGGTCAGAGTACCAAGTATTACCATGAGAGATGCAATTAACACAGCAAAGCAAAGAAATAGCAAAGAAATACCCAAATATCCAGCTGTGGTCCTTCATACTGCTGCCCTTCAAAGACTTCTGGGGCTGCATAAGGGGGGCTGCCACACCATGTTGCCAGCAGTTCACCACTTTTAAAGAAATTTCCAAAACCGAAATCTATTGGGATGGAAATAGATGTTACTTTCATCTATGCTCTCACACTATACTGAATTTCTCACAATAATTTTATCATAGGCTAGATCAACAATACCACTACTATTCACTCTGTGACATGGGGTGGCATGTCTCTCGTGACATTTCCTTAGCACTTAGCATAATGAATAGCAAATATTAAGCATTCAGTCAACATTTCTTGAATGAATATGTTAATGAACTAAGTTTTCTTCTCAAAGAGAATAAGCGAAAGGCTAGAAAGAAAGACTTTAAATCGTGTATGTTTAAGGCTGAAAGAAAAATCCACCGATATGGACAATCAATTTGAATTTGATAATTTTAGAATTTCAGTTACTCCTTGATTAAGAGCTCTTCAGCTTCTACGGTCTGTAAGGAAAGAAACAAATGAGTAAAACTCTTAAATTTACCTAAACACAGCCAAGGGACTGACTGCTCTCATAGCCATTACCCTAAGGTGGCAAGATAAATAACCATTTAAGGCAACCCAGGACAGTGTTTCCTAAGTAACAACTCTCTGAAGTGTTGGCTCCCACATCCTGAAGAGACAGATATGCATCTGAATAGCGCATTAACATGCGATCACTGTGTGGCTTGGCCACAGGCCACCTATCACCATTATCACTTATGTACTCATTTATGGAATGCGGTGGCATTATACTTTTAAACAGTTCATGGCCTTCCCCTTATGAGATCAGTCACACTGAATCTGCAGCTGATATACAGCCATGCACTCTGGAAACTCTGTACTCAGATGCCTCCAATACACGTGAAAAATTACAGCGGCAGACAAGTGCAGTGAGCTCTGGTATAAATGCAAGCCCTTTGGCTAAGCCTTCACACAATCTCATGCTCTCAGCAAAGGAACAAACTCCTGTTGCTTTGTCAGTTACAGCCATACTGTCATATGCTGTAACAGACTCCTGACTGAAGGCTGCACCTTAGTGACAAGAACTGGCTCTCCTCTGGCTCCTATCTGCATTTCTGAGGGTGAGCTTTCGGAGGTACCTCAGGGAATGGGAGCAAGTCTCCTGCACCAGACCGATTGGCTGTGTGACAGGGCTCGGTCTTCCTGAGCCTCAACCTCCCCAGCTGGGATACTGAAACATGTGGAGCCAGCAGGTTGCTGTGGGGATCCAAGGTGTGGGGCCACTCACACCTTGAGACTGACGCATTTCTTTTTATTTATTTTTTATTTTTGGCTGTTGCTGCGCTCAGCCTTTCTCTAGTTAGATTTCTCAGTCTAATCTCTAGCTGCGGTGCATGGGCTTTTCATTGCAGTGACTTCTTTGCAGCAGAGCACAGGCTCCAGGGCGCACAGACTTCAGTAGCTGCTGCTTGCAAGCTCAGAAGTTGTGTAGTAAAGTTATTTCACTTTCCTGCACCTCACTTTCTGTATCTGTAAATGTGGAGATAATTTGCTTTCCCAGATAGGACACTATGAGCATTAAACGAGATGACGATGTAAAATTCATTAGTAAAGCACAGTAGGCGTGAAGTGCCAGCTCCCTTCTTCTGTGAAGCCACAGAAGCAGTCGTACCAACGACTGCCTTTCAGAGAAATGGGTCCTGAGCAAATACGCAGGAAGGGTGAAGAGGTATGGAGAGGGACTATCCTGATGGTCCAGTGGTCATGACTGTGTGCGTGGGTTAGTCGCTCAGTGGCATCCGACTCTTTTGATCCCACGGACTGTAGCCCATCAGGCTGCTCTGTCTATGGAATTTTCTAGGGAAGAATATGGGAATGGGTGGCCATTCCCTTCAAAGATGGAGTGAGCCTGGGTCTCCTGCGTTGCAGGCAGATTCTTTACCACCTGAGCCACCCGCGGAGGCCAACCACTAGCCGCCACTAATGACTCACATCATAGCACAACCCATGTGTCCCTATTGACAAGTGTTTCTAATTTTTTTTTTAAACTATACTCAAACCAGCCAAGGACAAGATGGTCAAATACTACTGAAGAGGAAAATGTTAATCTCACTCACACGGAGAAGCACTGGGGTGTGTGTTCAGATATCCTGAAATAGGCCCAATAATTGCTGCACTTTAAACCGTAATCACGGGATGAGCTTCAGCACATGGAAGTTGGGGATACTCTCCAAATAGCGTTGGAGCATTTTAATGTCTCTAAGAGCCATTCTAGGACTCTTCTTTCAGTCTGAACCCCCTCCCTCTGCTCTACCTTGTAGAACAAACTCAAAGAGGGCCAGAGGCTTGTCGGCCTGGGCTCTTGACTCCTCTAGGTGCTCTCAGCGGACACTTTGTCGGCAGGAAGAGAGAAAAACTAGGAAAGCACCACAGTGCCTATGGTGGCCCAGTCTCAACCTTGGCTCTACCAATCTGGGATAAAGACGGCTGCCTGTTTACCTTAGAAGAAGAGGGGTACTAAACAGATGTTACTTCTATTTCCAGAAGGTTACTGAATAGGAACTTGAGTCTGTAAGGAACATTAAAAGAAGCACTGAAACACAATCAGGTTCATTAAAATTATTATAATAGCATTTAGATATCTGTCTTCTATAACCCTGCCAAAGCATTAAATATTCTATTTGTAATCATGTGATCTATGGGTTAAGGAAGGCTTTAGAGTCAGGCAAATCTTGGGTTTTCCACTTAGCTGCATGATCCTGGGCAAATTACTTGACTTCTCAGTCTTGGTTTCCTCACTTGCAAAATAGGGACAATGCCTCCACTTCACAAAGTGATTATGAGCAACATATACTCACAATAAACGAGTATACATAAATAAATACACTTATAAGGAGATAATATATAATGCTTTAGGCATGCTATCAAACCATACTGGGTGCTCAGGAAACAGTAGCTATTGAGTAAGCTACTCAATAGAAGGGAAGAGGAGCAATTCTTCCGGTCTTATTCATCTGTCTTCCCTCTTAGACTAAACTCCTTGAGAGTACGGAAGGGGAGCTACACCCCTAGAACTTAAGTTTGCTGATAGCAGCTGTTCAATAAAGGTTTGTTGAATGAATGCTGTCATCGTCTCTTTTATTTTTCTTCATCTCTCCAGAAGCTGATCTAAGCTCTCCTAAGATGATTTCTTCTTAATAACCCCATAAGGTATCCTTATTCTAGGAGGGAGGGAGGGTAGACAGTCAAGCACCCTGCCAGAAATTATACTAAGCTGCAGACTTGGAAGAGAAACAAGATCTGACTACAGAGCTTTCACTATTAAGCATGTTTATGTCGTTCTCTGGCACAGTGATAGGCAGCTCTTTTGTGAGCAAGTTAGTAATTGCCAGGTTTAAGAAGTGGCCATGGAAAGACACTTAAAAGTCATTATTTCTTCACAAGAATGTGGACAATATGCTTCGTTCACAGTCTGCAGTGTCGCACTGAAAGGCATACAGTGAAACAGGGAGTGAGCAAGAGGGATGAAATACGAAAATGGCAGAGCTATGCAGGATTTTTTCTTATTGCTATTTATTCACATGGAATAAATAGCAATTCCATTATTCATATGGAATACGTTAGTGCTTCATCATGCCCCCCAAATTCCTTTCTTCCTTCATTAAACATCTGAGTGCCTACATGGGTCAACCCAACTCTTCTGCAAACACAGAAGAGTAATCAATAGAGAGTAATTAAAGACCCCACATTATAACCTGACTTCCAAAAAGCATTATGTACAGTCCTGTGGGCATCCATCTCTGTGCTAGACCCAGACTCGATCCGTCCTTGTTGGAAAGGAATCATCCTTTTAGTTTAACGCCTAGTTTAATGTCTTCTCTAACACTCTGATCTGCAAGTTAATACCTCAAATAATGGCTTCTATGCCCCGAGACACTTTCTGTGTTTCCTGTTTCTCTGTCATTGAATGTATGCCATGTTATGATGGATTCGCTTTGATATTATTCTGAAATAAATCTAGGTTTACAGAAGAGTGGCAACAATAAAGTAAGGAGGATTCCCTATGTCCTTTATGAAACTCCCTCCTCTAGTATTAACATTTCATATAAGTATATTAGTAAAGTGATCAAAACCAAGGATAATACGGGTTCAACACTGTCAATTAAAACACGAATGTGATTAAGATCACAGTGTATTCACTAAGGTCCCTTCTCAATGCAGGATTCCCACACGGCACTTAGCTGTGCTGATCCCTCTGTTGTTGTTTAGTCGCTAAGTCTACATGTCCGACTCCGCAGCCTCAGGAACTGTGTCCCACCAAGCTTAGTCTTCTTGCATCTGTAACATTTCCTCAGTCTTTCCTCGTCCTTCTTGACCGTGACCAGGGCAGGTCATGTGTTCTGTAGACTGTCTCTCAGTGCGGGTTTGCCAAGTGTTTTCTCATGATTAAATAAGACAATCCCTTCTGGGGAAGAACATCACAGACGTCAAGTGCTCTTCTCCGGGTCTTTTATCAGAGGGTGCAGGTATTAGGTCTTAATTACTGGTGGGGGTGCATCTTGATCTCTGGGTTAAGGAGGTGTTTCTTGGGTTACCCCATTGTAAGGTTACTATTTTTCCCTCTGAAAGTAAGGAATATTTTAGAAAAGATACATGAACACTGTATATGTTCAGTGCTTCTTACATTTTCACCAGTTAACTGAGCACACACTGGCAGATCTTGACTGAGGCAGTGACCACTGTGGTGGTCTACTGGGGAGCTTTCCCTTCCCGCATTCTTTCTACAGTTATTAACCACACCTCTTCAAGAGCTGCCCCTTCTTCCCCTCTCATTTATTCATTAGATCATTTATTTTTTTACAATACTGTCATGTTATAGTCATCGTAAGTATTTATTCTTTGGGCTATAATTCGATACTACTGTTATTTATTTTAATGTTTAAATAGTTCCAGTTTTAGCCACTAGGAACTAATTCAGGTTGACTCCCTGTATCCTTTCAACATGCCCCCATCTTTAAAATTTCTTTTTAAAGTATTTCTTATCTTTTGGTACCAGGAGATGTTCTGGGCTCATCTTGTTCTTTCCTGCCCCGTCCCAGGAATCAGCCACTCTTCCAAGGATGCAACAATAAAGTAAGGAGGATTCCCTATGTCCTTTATGAAACTCCCTCCTCTAGTATTAACATTTCATATAAGTATATTAGTAAAGTGATCAAAACCAAGGATAATACGGGTTCAACACTGTCAATTAAAACACGAATGTGATTAAGATCACAGTGTATTCACTAAGGTCCCTTCTCAATGCAGGATTCCCACACGGCACTTAGCTGTGCTGATCCCTCTGTTGTTGTTTAGTCGCTAAGTCTACATGTCCGACTCCGCAGCCTCAGGAACTGTGTCCCACCAAGCTTAGTCTTCTTGCATCTGTAACATTTCCTCAGTCTTTCCTCGTCCTTCTTGACCGTGACCAGGGCAGGTCATGTGTTCTGTAGACTGTCTCTCAGTGCGGGTTTGCCAAGTGTTTTCTCATGATTAAATAAGACAATCCCTTCTGGGGAAGAACATCACAGACGTCAAGTGCTCTTCTCCGGGTCTTTTATCAGAGGGTGCAGGTATTAGGTCTTAATTACTGGTGGGGGTGCATCTTGATCTCTGGGTTAAGGAGGTGTTTCTTGGGTTACCCCATTGTAAGGTTACTATTTTTCCCTCTGAAAGTAAGGAATATTTTAGAAAAGATACATGAACACTGTATATGTTCAGTGCTTCTTACATTTTCACCAGTTAACTGAGCACACACTGGCAGATCTTGACTGAGGCAGTGACCACTGTGGTGGTCTACTGGGGAGCTTTCCCTTCCCGCATTCTTTCTACAGTTATTAACCACACCTCTTCAAGAGCTGCCCCTTCTTCCCCTCTCATTTATTCATTAGATCATTTATTTTTTTACAATACTGTCATGTTATAGTCATCGTAAGTATTTATTCTTTGGGCTATAATTCGATACTACTGTTATTTATTTTAATGTTTAAATAGTTCCAGTTTTAGCCACTAGGAACTAATTCAGGTTGACTCCCTGTATCCTTTCAACATGCCCCCATCTTTTTAAAATTTCTTTTTAAAGTATTTCTTATCTTTTGGTACCAGGAGATGTTCTGGGCTCATCTTGTTCTTTCCTGCCCCGTCCCAGGAATCAGCCACTCTTCCAAGGAGCCCTGATTCCTTTTACAGAGAAACGATATTTAAAAACCAAGATTAAGATCTAGATGTACTCACTGCAGCTGGGCTGTCATCAGAGGAAATATATGTATGAACGCTTATCAGTGTACACACACACACACTCCCTATGCTTATGGCTGTGGCTTTCTATGTGTATATGTATCGAGAAGAAATACTATGAGATCATATTGTTACTTCTTACTCCAATTCAGGGTTCAGACTGAATTATTTTGATACTATTTTTATTCATATGATTGACTAAACAACTCCTGACAAAATTTTGATGGTATAAGGTTTTTTCTTTTTTCTTGAGGTAATCTGTCATTTGTGTGGGAGTAACTGCTTGAACTCTCTCATACCATTCCTTGTACTTGTCAGATCAATCAAGATTTTCAACGTTTCTTGAGCATAGTAGGGAAAAGACAAATCTTTCTCAAAATTTTAAGATATGAAAGAAGTTTTTGAAACAAAATGTCAACCAGTCCTTCAACATGGCATGTGAGTTATAATTAAATCCAATAACCACTGATGTTTTGCCTAAGTTTGGACTAGGCATTACACACTTGGTATTTCTGCAGATGTCATCTCAGGTAATCATGATGATGGCCCTGTGAGGTATGAATGTCCTTAACTTACAAAGAGAGAGAATGAAGCTGAAAGTGGTTACACTGTGCTGTGCTTAGTTGCTCAGTTGTGCCCGACTCTGCGACTCCACCAACTGTAGCCCACCAGGCTGCTGTGTCTATGGGATTCTCCAGGCAAGAGTACTGGAGTGGGCTGCCATGCCCTCCTCCAGGGGATCTTCCCAACCCAGGGATCGAACTGGGGTCTCCTGTACTACAGGTGAATTCTTTAGCAGCTGAGCCACCAGGGAGGCCCTAAAAGGGGCTGAGGTGGCCAAGTATCAACAGCAGCAAGTGGCTTTGACAGTATTCCTTTGAACTCCAAGCCATGTGCTTTTTTTAAAAAACTACAGCATTGGTGTTCTAGGCATGTTGTTCATCAGAGAAGTTTAATCCAACTTAAAATTGGAAGTAAGGCTGTTATAAACCCAAGAAAAATACTTTACATTGTATAGAGATGAGAGACTTTCTAATCTATCCCTCTGTTAGGGAACTTAAGTGAGGGCTTTCCTGTCTCTACAGTGTTAAATGCTATGTTAAAACCATCCTTAATAAGTGAATGGGAATAATTAGGATGTTTACAAAGTAAATGTCAAATATATATCTACATTTCTATGTGTATATGTATCGAGAAGAAATACTATGAGATCATATTGTTACTTCTTACTCCAATTCAGGGTTCAGACTGAATTATTTTGATACTATTTTTATTCATATGATTGACTAAACAACTCCTGACAAAATTTTGATGGTATAAGGTTTTTTCTTTTTTCTTGAGGTAATCTGTCATTTGTGTGGGAGTAACTGCTTGAACTCTCTCATACCATTCCTTGTACTTGTCAGATCAATCAAGATTTTCAACGTTTCTTGAGCATAGTAGGGAAAAGACAAATCTTTCTCAAAATTTTAAGATATGAAAGAAGTTTTTGAAACAAAATGTCAACCAGTCCTTCAACATGGCATGTGAGTTATAATTAAATCCAATAACCACTGATGTTTTGCCTAAGTTTGGACTAGGCATTACACACTTGGTATTTCTGCAGATGTCATCTCAGGTAATCATGATGATGGCCCTGTGAGGTATGAATGTCCTTAACTTACAAAGAGAGAGAATGAAGCTGAAAGTGGTTACACTGTGCTGTGCTTAGTTGCTCAGTTGTGCCCGACTCTGCGACTCCACCAACTGTAGCCCACCAGGCTGCTGTGTCTATGGGATTCTCCAGGCAAGAGTACTGGAGTGGGCTGCCATGCCCTCCTCCAGGGGATCTTCCCAACCCAGGGATCGAACTGGGGTCTCCTGTACTACAGGTGAATTCTTTAGCAGCTGAGCCACCAGGGAGGCCCTAAAAGGGGCTGAGGTGGCCAAGTATCAACAGCAGCAAGTGGCTTTGACAGTATTCCTTTGAACTCCAAGCCATGTGCTTTTTTTAAAAAACTACAGCATTGGTGTTCTAGGCATGTTGTTCATCAGAGAAGTTTAATCCAACTTAAAATTGGAAGTAAGGCTGTTATAAACCCAAGAAAAATACTTTACATTGTATAGAGATGAGAGACTTTCTAATCTATCCCTCTGTTAGGGAACTTAAGTGAGGGCTTTCCTGTCTCTACAGTGTTAAATGCTATGTTAAAACCATCCTTAATAAGTGAATGGGAATAATTAGGATGTTTACAAAGTAAATGTCAAATATATATCTACATTCATTTTAGAAACCTATATTTAAGAATACATGAAATGGGGTTACTATTGGTCCCTCTTCGATAAGGTTTTAATTTTGAATTTTTCTTTATGGCGAGAGAGAGGTCACTGCCGGGACTGCATCGTATCCCCGGACTCTCAAGACTAAAACCATGCCTAAGTTCAAGCAACGAAGAAGAAAGCTAAAAACTAAAGCAAAATGGTTATTCAAAAGAAAAGAAGCCTCTTACGTTCCGTCTAAGCTAGTTACGGCTCCCCCTCCACCACCCTCACCAGAAAGAGTGGTTATTCCTTCAACATATATACCTGTTAGCCGAAGTTGGCTAAGACCACCCTGGAACTTCACATTTCCCAATTTTAAAGATGCAGTAAAACTTTGGTTGGACAAATAAGAGTCTGGTCTATCCACAGCTGGTGCCAGAGCTGCATGACCTAGAGTTTAGAAGTATTGAAAAACACCATCTTTCCATCCTGTCTCTGCCACCAAGAACTTCGTAGTCTAAAACAACGGTTTCATATTTTGGAAAACGAAGTATGCAAGCTCCAGGAAGCATTGAAGGCCATCTCAGAAAATTCTTCCTGTCCCAACTGTGGTCAAACATGTCACACGTGTGGGGAACTTACAAATGTGCCTGCATGTGCTCAAGACGCCCCTAGAGCCCCAGCAGCTGTACTTCCTCCCTTGCTGCCACAACCCTCCAGCCAGCCTCCGCCTCCGCCCCCCTCTGCCTCCTCCTCTGTCTCCGCTGCCCCCACCAACAGCACCGTTGCTGCTCAGAGAATCTGCTCTCACGAAAGCACTTCAGGCTGGACCATTAAAAAAAATGGACTCATGCAGATAACAGTTAAAGATCTACTGACTGTGAAACTAAAGAAGACACAGTATTTGGATGAAAGGAAAAAGCTTGTACCATCACCAAAGGCACAAAACCCACTGGTTACCGTCTCTGATCTGCAGCATGTTACCCTGAAACTGAAGTCCAAAGTGTTATCAACTCTGAGTTACAAATGTCTTAATGAGCCCAGGGGGAACCCCACTTACCAATAAAGAAAATATGGAAAACAGGAACTGGGATAACCCCAGTAATGACCCAGGCCTTGAAGAAAAAATTTCAGTTGGCTTACCCTAGAAGCCCAATGCAAACTCTGCCACTTTCTACAAGCAACTTTGATGATCAAAACTGATGCCACTTCTGCCTGATTCCACGCAGTGATCCATAAAATGGGGCGCCTGTTCGATTCCTGGCATGGGAGGATCCCATGTGCAGCGGAGCGGCTGGACCTGTTGGACCCGTTGGACCAGTGTGTCCAATTGCGAGCCAGTGCTCTGGAGCGCACGCACCCAGAGCCGGTGCTCTGCTATGGGAGAGACCACTGCCATGGGAGACCCACACAGGCCACAGAACAAAGATGGGTAAAAGTAAATAAATGAAAGACCAATAAAAGTGACCCCCCCAAAATTCTTTTTAAAAATGTATGGAGCCCATACATTACTATAATATAAAGTAGGTATATTAAATACTTTCTAGTTTACATGAGCAATAACAAAAGGGATGGGAAAATGCAATCCCCAAAGTGATGTTTTATCCTGGATTTACCCAAGTTAGGTTGGGGAGGTTATTCAGATTTAACTAGATAACTCTAATTTGTGCTCTGTAAGTGCGACTATGACATTAAGAAAATAAACTGGTACCCATTCATTTTGGGTATTCTCAGGTAATCATGTAAAATCAAAATATTTCATCCTGTAAAGCTCATGCATTCATTAAGTGCTACAAACTTAACCTAAAAAGGCCCTCTAGACTTTATTTCCATTCCCTATAAGCAATTAAGAAGTCAAATCATCTCCCATCCAAACTTAACTATACCAAAAGGATTTGAGGCAAAAGGTCCAATGTGACTTAAAAATTAGAATTTCATTTCTAGTATCTTAGGCTGGTAGCTATATCTGGCTTATTGAAGTCTGAAATATTCCTTACTTTGATATATGCTATCCACATTCCTACAGCTAAATATAAACCTCATGAAGACCTCTGCATGAACCTTGGGTTTCCTCTAGTGCCCCACCAGGGATTCTGTGAGGTCCATAGCAGGTTCAACATGAGACCTGATTCTCTGTCCTCAACTACCTGTTGATTTAATAACAATAATTATGCACACCTCACTGGATTTTACTTTTTTCTGCCAATTCAGGGTTGCCAGACTTAGCAAACAAAATGAAACCCACGCACCTATGGGTACCTTATTTTTGACAAAGGAGGTGAAACTATAAAATGGGACAAAGACAGCCTCTTCAACAAATGGTGCTGGGAAAATTGGAAAGCTACATGCAAAAAAATGAAGTTGGAACATTCCCTGACACCATACACTAAGATCAACTCAAAATGGATTAAAGACCTAAATGTAAGACCAGAAACCATCAAACTCTTAGAGGAGAATATAGGCAAAACCCTCACGGACATCAATCAAAGCAAGATCTTCTCTGACCCACCTACTAGATTAGTGGAACTGAAAAGAAAAGTGAACACGTGGGACCTCATGAAACTTAAAAGCTTTTGTACAGCAAAAGAAATTACAAAAAAGTTCAACAGACACCCCACAGAGTGGGAGAAAATCATAGCAAATGAAACAACAGACAAAGAATTAATCTCCAAAATCTATAAGCAACTCAGACAACTCAGCACAGGAAAAACGAACAATCCAATCAAAAAATGGGAAAAAGATCTAAAGAGACGCCTCTCCAAAGAGGACATACAGATGGCCCAAAAGCACATGAAACGATGCTCAACCTCGCTTATCATTAGAGAAATGCAAATTAAAACCACAATGAGATACCACTTCACACCCGTCCAAATGGCCATCATCAACAAATCGACAGACAATAAATGCTGGAGAGGGTGTGGAGAAAAGGGAACCCTCTTGCATTGCTGGTGGGAATGTCAATTGATACAGCCTCTATGGAAGACATTATGGAGATTCCTTAAAAAACTAAAAATAGAAGCACCCTATGACCCAGCAATCCCACTATTAGGCCTATATCCTAATGAAATCAAAACTGAAAGAGGCACCTGTACCCCAATGTTCATTGCAGCTCTCTATACAATAGCCAGAACATGGAAGCAACCTAGATGTCCATCGACAAATGAATGGATACAAGGTTTCCTCTAGTGCCCCACCAGGGATTCTGTGAGGTCCATAGCAGGTTCAACATGAGACCTGATTCTCTGTCCTCAACTACCTGTTGATTTAATAACAATAATTATGCACACCTCACTGGATTTTACTTTTTTCTGCCAATTCAGGGTTGCCAGACTTAGCAAACAAAATGAAACCCACGCACCTATGGGTACCTTATTTTTGACAAAGGAGGTGAAACTATAAAATGGGACAAAGACAGCCTCTTCAACAAATGGTGCTGGGAAAATTGGAAAGCTACATGCAAAAAAATGAAGTTGGAACATTCCCTGACACCATACACTAAGATCAACTCAAAATGGATTAAAGACCTAAATGTAAGACCAGAAACCATCAAACTCTTAGAGGAGAATATAGGCAAAACCCTCACGGACATCAATCAAAGCAAGATCTTCTCTGACCCACCTACTAGATTAGTGGAACTGAAAAGAAAAGTGAACACGTGGGACCTCATGAAACTTAAAAGCTTTTGTACAGCAAAAGAAATTACAAAAAAGTTCAACAGACACCCCACAGAGTGGGAGAAAATCATAGCAAATGAAACAACAGACAAAGAATTAATCTCCAAAATCTATAAGCAACTCAGACAACTCAGCACAGGAAAAACGAACAATCCAATCAAAAAATGGGAAAAAGATCTAAAGAGACGCCTCTCCAAAGAGGACATACAGATGGCCCAAAAGCACATGAAACGATGCTCAACCTCGCTTATCATTAGAGAAATGCAAATTAAAACCACAATGAGATACCACTTCACACCCGTCCAAATGGCCATCATCAACAAATCGACAGACAATAAATGCTGGAGAGGGTGTGGAGAAAAGGGAACCCTCTTGCATTGCTGGTGGGAATGTCAATTGATACAGCCTCTATGGAAGACATTATGGAGATTCCTTAAAAAACTAAAAATAGAAGCACCCTATGACCCAGCAATCCCACTATTAGGCCTATATCCTAATGAAATCAAAACTGAAAGAGGCACCTGTACCCCAATGTTCATTGCAGCTCTCTATACAATAGCCAGAACATGGAAGCAACCTAGATGTCCATCGACAAATGAATGGATACAGAAGCTCTGGTACATATATACAGTGGAATACTACTCAGCTGTTAAAAGAAATGTAGAAGACTCAGTCCTAATGAGGTGGCTAGCTCTAGAACCTATCATAAAAAGTGAAGTAAGTCAAAAAGAGAAAGACAAATATAGCGTACTAACACACATATATGGAATCTAGAAGGATGGTCTTGATAACACACACAGTGAACTCATGGAAAAACAGACAGAGCATAGACATATGGACATTGTGGGGAGAAAATAGGGAGGGGGAGGCATGGAGACAGTGACATGGAAACCTATACTGTCATGTGTGGAAAAGATAGCTATTGTCATTGTGCTAGGGGAATAGGAGTACCTACAACCACTTGGGGCGATGGTCTGGAGGGGTGGGAGGGGGGGAACTGGGTGGGGGGAGTGTCCAGGGATATGCATATGAATGATCTGGGAACATACATGCTGGTGAACAACAAAACTCTGTAAAATCTTAAAATAAAGAATTAAAAAAAAAAAAAGAATGCATGAAATGTTAAAAAATAGACATGTCTTGTCCTTTTTTGTGTGAGGATGATTTCTTCTGTTCCTACAATGTTAAGGCATATACTTCGAGGTTGTACTTTAATGTTAGGTTTTAGATTTCCTGATAGATCTGTATTTTCTCACCTTATTTCCACGTGGCCTAAAACGTCAATAGAAGAGCCTTTAGGGTAGAGTCTCTAACCACAGAGCAGATTAATTACTGTCAACTGACTCTCTGGTCTCACAATATGAGTCCTCTAATTACCTCTTATCTAACCAACCTATAACAGACCACAGATATATTTGAAAACAGTATTAGAACTACTATTATTGTTTTCTGGTTTATATTTTGAAAGTGACTGACCTGAATCTTCCCGATATGTAAAAATCAAATGTTCATTGCCCCATGCTCAATTGATACAGCCTCTATAACAATAGCCTTAAAAACTAAAAATAGAAGCACCCTATGACCCAGCAATCCCACTATTAGGCCTATATCCTAATGAAATCAAAACTGAAAGAGGCACCTGTACCCCAATGTTCATTGCAGCTCTCTATACAATAGCCAGAACATGGAAGCAACCTAGATGTCCATCGACAAATGAATGGATACAGAAGCTCTGGTACATATATACAGTGGAATACTACTCAGCTGTTAAAAGAAATGTAGAAGACTCAGTCCTAATGAGGTGGCTAGCTCTAGAACCTATCATAAAAAGTGAAGTAAGTCAAAAAGAGAAAGACAAATATAGCGTACTAACACACATATATGGAATCTAGAAGGATGGTCTTGATAACACACACAGTGAACTCATGGAAAAACAGACAGAGCATAGACATATGGACATTGTGGGGAGAAAATAGGGAGGGGGAGGCATGGAGACAGTGACATGGAAACCTATACTGTCATGTGTGGAAAAGATAGCTATTGTCATTGTGCTAGGGGAATAGGAGTACCTACAACCACTTGGGGCGATGGTCTGGAGGGGTGGGAGGGGGGGAACTGGGTGGGGGGAGTGTCCAGGGATATGCATATGAATGATCTGGGAACATACATGCTGGTGAACAACAAAACTCTGTAAAATCTTAAAATAAAGAATTAAAAAAAAAAAAAGAATGCATGAAATGTTAAAAAATAGACATGTCTTGTCCTTTTTTGTGTGAGGATGATTTCTTCTGTTCCTACAATGTTAAGGCATATACTTCGAGGTTGTACTTTAATGTTAGTTTTTAGATTTCCTGATAAATCTGTATTTTCTCACCTTATTTCCACGTGGCCTAAAACGTCAATAGAAGAGCCTTTAGGGTAGAGTCTCTAACCACAGAGCAGATTAATTACTGTCAACTGACTCTCTGGTCTCACAATATGAGTCCTCTAATTACCTCTTATCTAACCAACCTATAACAGACCACAGATATATTTGAAAACAGTATTAGAACTACTATTATTGTTTTCTGGTTTATATTTTGAAAGTGACTGACCTGAATCTTCCCGATATGTAAAAATCAAATATTATTACTGTCATCACTAAATTACATAAATTATCAGTGCCCAAACACCATTAACAAAGGGCTAATGTTTGAGGAATAACAGAGCCTTACACAGGATAAATAAGCTGATCCTGATGATTACTGTCTGATGGGAACAAACCCCATTAGCGAATACTGTCAGAGGTTTCAGAGAAACAGATCAAACATTAGCATGCATACAGATCACCTGGGGAACCTGCTGAAATGCAGACTCTGCCTCAGTAGGCCTGGGCTGGGGAGTGGGTTGAGAGTCTACATTTCTAACAGGCTCTAAAGAGATGCTCATTCTGGTCCCAGACCATTCTTCCAGAAGCCAGGACATAAGGAATTAAACAGAGGGGCTTCCCTGGTGGTCCAGTGGGTAAAGAGTCCGCCTTGCAGTGCAAGGGGCACCGGTTCAATCCCTGGCCTGAGAAGATCCCATATGCCAGCGGAGCAGTGGGACTGATGTGTCCAATTACGAGCCAGTGCTCTGGAGCGCATGCGCCCAGAGCCGGTGCTTTGCAGCGAGCGGGGCTGCCGCGATGGGAGGCCCACGCAGGCCAAAGAATTAAGATGAATGAAAATAAATAAATGAAGGACCAATAAAAGTGGCCAAAATTAAAAAAAAAAGCTATCTGTAATAGCAAAAAAAGAGAGAAAAAGGTTGTGAAAAAGATATAGACGATGTTAAACAGTTTGTCACTGTTTATTGTTGTGAAATAGAATTAATAATATTTTTAGGATTTAATATTTAAATGACAAAAACTAAGCACAAGTCATTAGGTAAACTATGAAGTTATTTATTAAAAAAGAAATAAAGCAAAAACCGATTGCGAACTAGTCTTCAAGCTAAGTAAAAGTAAGTGATTTCCAGGAATCAACACAGCCCAGGCAACTTTTAATCTCCAATAGTGTGTTATCATGTCTAATTTATAATTTTAAAATCCTCCTACAGAGAAGCAGATGGCTTTTAGTGTTAAATTTATCCAAAATAGTGTAGTTTAATCATGTTTTTTATTATGGGGGCAATTATAATAAAAATATTAGAACTACTATTATTGTTTTCTGGTTTATATTTTGAAAGTGACTGACCTGAATCTTCCGATATGTAAAAATCAAATATTATTACTGTCATCACTAAATTACATAAATTATCAGTGCCCAAACACCATTAACAAAGGGCTAATGTTTGAGGAATAACAGAGCCTTACACAGGATAAATAAGCTGATCCTGATGATTACTGTCTGATGGGAACAAACCCCATTAGCGAATACTGTCAGAGGTTTCAGAGAAACAGATCAAACATTAGCATGCATACAGATCACCTGGGGAACCTGCTGAAATGCAGACTCTGCCTCAGTAGGCCTGGGCTGGGGAGTGGGTTGAGAGTCTACATTTCTAACAGGCTCTAAAGAGATGCTCATTCTGGTCCCAGACCATTCTTCCAGAAGCCAGGACATAAGGAATTAAACAGAGGGGCTTCCCTGGTGGTCCAGTGGGTAAAGAGTCCGCCTTGCAGTGCAAGGGGCACCGGTTCAATCCCTGGCCTGAGAAGATCCCATATGCCAGCGGAGCAGTGGGACTGATGTGTCCAATTACGAGCCAGTGCTCTGGAGCGCATGCGCCCAGAGCCGGTGCTTTGCAGCGAGCGGGGCTGCCGCGATGGGAGGCCCACGCAGGCCAAAGAATTAAGATGAATGAAAATAAATAAATGAAGGACCAATAAAAGTGGCCAAAATTAAAAAAAAAAGCTATCTGTAATAGCAAAAAAAGAGAGAAAAAGGTTGTGAAAAAGATATAGACGATGTTAAACAGTTTGTCACTGTTTATTGTTGTGAAATAGAATTAATAATATTTTTAGGATTTAATATTTAAATGACAAAAACTAAGCACAAGTCATTAGGTAAACTATGAAGTTATTTATTAAAAAAGAAATAAAGCAAAAAAACCGATTGCGAACTAGTCTTCAAGCTAAGTAAAAGTAAGTGATTTCCAGGAATCAACACAGCCCAGGCAACTTTTAATCTCCAATAGTGTGTTATCATGTCTAATTTATAATTTTAAAAATCCTCCTACAGAGAAGCAGATGGCTTTTTAGTGTTAAATTTATCTTTGTTTCTAAAATTGTGAGTAGAATTCAGATATCCAGTCTTGCTGAAGAGCTACATGTCTCTTGTGGTTATTATGACAGGAGGGAAGAAGACAATTATGAGGAAATGAAAGCTGACAAATGCAAGATAGTAGACTGTGGGGCCGGAGCTGACCTGTTGCACAAACTGATTACTGATGAGCCATCACTGATGCCAATGCCAACCTTGTTGCCCACCAGCAAGAGAAGGCCAGGTGCACAGTCTACTTCCAAACACCAGTCGCCCTGTGCCTACCTGACAGGAGGACACAAGCACAATCGCCGAGATGAAATGGGATCCTGCTGACCACAGCGAGATGTGGATTTGTCCACTGAGAATTCAGGGAGCTGAGAAGCAAAGAAAATGCCCTTCCTCAGCCAAAAAGGAGTGGGGAGGAGGAAGGAGATGAAGAGGGGGAAAATAAGACAAAAGGAAATAGAACCCTTTGAGCCATCTTCCATGTTCCAGGTTTAATGTGCGGCCAGTGCTCAGTAGGCTTGAAGGATCAAGACAAGGTCTCACTGTGTTGGCTGATGCAAAGCTCTTTGCACATTTTACGTAATATTAGTAGCAGGAGGATAGCAAGTGGCAGACTTCTAATAAACACTTTACTAGCAAAGCCTGCTTCAGCCTTGCCCTTCCTTTTTCAGTTCCAGGGGAAAAAATTAGAATTATATATACAGAAGCCCTGTCTCCAGGACTTCCAGGAAGGTTATTAGAAGTGATCAGCTACTCATAGATCACAGGTCTGTTCAGAAAGGAAGCATTCCTTTTGGGTCAAAGACAAGAGACATGTGATGCACAGGTCAGATTTACTAGGCTTGTTACACATAACTGCTTCTAATGAAGGTTCAGCTTCAGCAATTAGAAAAAAAATTAATTTGCATCAAGCAGAAACAATTTAGAATATAAATGATAAACTTTCCTTGTACCTCTGAGATTTGTATTAATACGGGCTGGGGGGGTTCAGGTGCGAGGGGCAAGGGTATACCTATGACTGATTTCCATTTATGTATAGCTGTAAAAATCAAAGAAGCAGATGGCTTTTTAGTGTTAAATTTATCTTTGTTTCTAAAATTGTGAGTAGAATTCAGATATCCAGTCTTGCTGAAGAGCTACATGTCTCTTGTGGTTATTATGACAGGAGGGAAGAAGACAATTATGAGGAAATGAAAGCTGACAAATGCAAGATAGTAGACTGTGGGGCCGGAGCTGACCTGTTGCACAAACTGATTACTGATGAGCCATCACTGATGCCAATGCCAACCTTGTTGCCCACCAGCAAGAGAAGGCCAGGTGCACAGTCTACTTCCAAACACCAGTCGCCCTGTGCCTACCTGACAGGAGGACACAAGCACAATCGCCGAGATGAAATGGGATCCTGCTGACCACAGCGAGATGTGGATTTGTCCACTGAGAATTCAGGGAGCTGAGAAGCAAAGAAAATGCCCTTCCTCAGCCAAAAAGGAGTGGGGAGGAGGAAGGAGATGAAGAGGGGGAAAATAAGACAAAAGGAAATAGAACCCTTTGAGCCATCTTCCATGTTCCAGGTTTAATGTGCGGCCAGTGCTCAGTAGGCTTGAAGGATCAAGACAAGGTCTCACTGTGTTGGCTGATGCAAAGCTCTTTGCACATTTTACGTAATATTAGTAGCAGGAGGATAGCAAGTGGCAGACTTCTAATAAACACTTTACTAGCAAAGCCTGCTTCAGCCTTGCCCTTCCTTTTTCAGTTCCAGGGGAAAAAATTAGAATTATATATACAGAAGCCCTGTCTCCAGGACTTCCAGGAAGGTTATTAGAAGTGATCAGCTACTCATAGATCACAGGTCTGTTCAGAAAGGAAGCATTCCTTTTGGGTCAAAGACAAGAGACATGTGATGCACAGGTCAGATTTACTAGGCTTGTTACACATAACTGCTTCTAATGAAGGTTCAGCTTCAGCAATTAGAAAAAAAATTAATTTGCATCAAGCAGAAACAATTTAGAATATAAATGATAAACTTTCCTTGTACCTCTGAGATTTGTATTAATACGGGCTGGGGGGGTTCAGGTGCGAGGGGTCAAGGGTATACCTATGACTGATTTCCATTTATGTATAGCTGTAAACAACAAAACTCTGTAAAAGTAGAATAAAAATAACTACAAATAAAAGAAGACAAAAGCAGTACAACAAAACAAAAAAAAGGCTTTAAATCTTTGGTAATTGATTTGTTTTCACATGGAATCAATTATACATTGACTACAAATAATAGCTACTTTTTATTGGGTGGCTACACGGTACCAGGAATTTTAATTAAACATCTATTTAACAAACACTTAACTAGCACTAACTATGGAGCAGGCACTGTTCAAAGAACTTTGCAAATATTAACTAATGACCATTACTGAGATACGAACTTCTGCCATTCCCTCTTAACTGATAAGGAAACTGAGGACAGAGAGGTTAGGTAACATGCCCATGGTCACACAGCTAGTTAAGTGCAGAGCGAGGCTTCAAACCCACAAAGCCCGTAATCTTACCTACGATCTCTCTTACCTAATCCTTACAATGATCCTGAGAAACAGATTACTCTCTGTTTAATAGATTTGGAAACAAAGGCTGAGTGAAGTTAAATAATCAGCCCAAGGTCACACAGCTCCTAGAATTTACACTGGTACTGTCTGATATCAAACTCCACATTCTTTATACGAAGCCTTGTTTGACTTTTGATATTTTCTGAACACTTCCTCCGAGTAATTCATACATATTAATTCTCATGGAAGTATTCATTATAAGCATTTCCGATTAGGAAAGTTGAAGAATAAATGTTCTTCATCAGTTTATTCTCAAGTTAATGTCTGAAGAGTCACAGTCAAAATAGCAAGGAGGAAACAGTACTTCAATTATTAAAATGAATCAAAGGCAACTTTCCTTCGTATTCTGCCTCTGCCTCCTAAGGTCCTAGCACCTACATTCTGTGAAGGCTGGAGGTCCCGTGACTGAGGCGAAGGGCACACACAGGTGGGAGTGGACCCGGGCTCACCAGCATCTGAAGTCTTTACCCATTAGTGGAGCATAGAGGAGAAGCTGATTCCAAAGTCAAGTTTCTGTATTTATTAAAATGAAGCACATTTGATACTTCTATTGCATTATCCGACTTATAAACAGAGGCAAATATTTTAACTTAAATTTAGTTTGTTTGACCTTCTCCTCAGTTTCAACCTGTGTGTGTGTGTGTGTGTGTGTGTGTGCGCACGCGTGCACGTTCAGTCATGTCCGACCCTGTATCCCCACGGACTATAGCCTGCCACGCTCCTTTGTTCCTGGAATTTTCCAGGCAAGAATACTGGAGTGAGCTGCTATTTCCTATTCCAGAGGATTTTCCTGGCCCAGGGATCGAACCTGAGTCTCCTGTGTCTCCTGCACTGGCGGGCGGATTCTTTACCCCGTGCCACCTGGGAAGCCACAATTTCACCATACAAGATGGTTAAAACAGTTCTTTTATTCAGCCCATTTAGCAATAGAGATCTTCATAAGCAGAATAGGCATAAGAAGCATAATTTGAGGGAATAATTTTGTATTTTATTTTGGGGTTCTGTAATTTTTCCACGGAGCCCCATCTTTCCTACATGTGTTATGTTTCTTTAAAATTCAAGAAGAATCCCCAGAGATCAAAAGATGATGTTTTTAAAGGGAAGCAGGGCCATAAAAAAGTTAGATAAATATCAATGGGTAAAAATAAATACCCTGGAGAAATTCTTCAACAGCCTGGAACACGTCTCCACTTCTGATGGCATGTGGAATCCTGCATATCTGGCAGGGTGACCTGTCCGGGCTCTTTCCCTGTCATTCCTCCCTGACACTCACTCTCCACTAGCTCTGCTCTGCGGTTTCCCTACACATTGAGTTCTCGGGCTGGCCTGCCTTTGTACGTGGCTGGTCCACTTGCCCAGAGCTGCCATCCTTACAGCACCTCCTCAACTAACTCTCCTCCTCACCAACCCCACCACAAATGCCTCCCTCTTTCTTGAGTCTTAACTAATAATTCTCCTGATTCTTCTAAGCACAGTCTTCTTCCCAGCCTCATGGCCTGTATGACAATTATCTTTTTATGTTGTATTTATTTAAAGGTCTGGTTCTGAAGAGATTAACTCCTTGAGGTAAGAGCAGAGTTGAGCTTTTTTACATCGCTCTTGTTTTGGCCTCGAAACATTGGAATCTCCAGGACTTAGCTCAGGAGCACAGGAGATGCTTAAAGAAACAGTTGCTAAAATCTGGGGTCAAGGGTGGTGGGGCTGACAGAAAAAAACGTGGGCAAGAAGGAATTTGAACGCTCAGCTAACCTGCAGGTACATGTGTGTGTCTGTGTATCCACTTGTGAGATACAGAATCAACAAGGACATTCAATGTATAAATACAGAACGGTAGAACCCAAACTCGGCTAGTGAGCACTCCCTGAGGGAATGACTGACAGACAGTGCTTGGGAGCTACAAGCTGGTGCAGTGCAGAAGCATAGGTACTGTGGTCAGAGAGACCAGGCTTGACCTCCAGGTCTGCTACTTAGTTATCTGAGTCATTCTGGCAAGTTCCTTCATCTCTTTGCCTTTCAGCTTTTCATCCAAAAACTGGCCACAGCTTTGCAGCTCCTATGGAGATGAAATGACACAACTAAGGAGCAGTGTACCTGAAAACAGTGGAGGCTCCATAAGCGCTAGCTGTTCCACTGGCTTAACCAGAGAGAACCACTTTAGGTCTCTGATGTTTTACTTGTGTAGCAGATAAAAATGAAACGACTTTGAGGTTCATATATTTAAGAATAAAAACAGCTAAAACAAACACATAACTATATTTTACATAATGACAGAAATACTGAGTTTATCTAGTCATAGGTCAGAGTTATAGAAGACATTAGGATAGCCAGGCAAAACTTGGTTATAAACCTGAATGGAATATGCTGCTGCAAGTTTCTTTGGTGTTCTATTTTGACATTTTATTTTGAGATGTTAGTGACAGAGCACTTAGTAATTCCTATAGCATATGACTCCCACCTTTAATATGTCTTTCTCTGCCTGACATGACTGTCAGAAGTCCTTGAAGGTATTGTTTTTGTGAATTTTTTGTGTTGGTGATAAAGGAATGTAAAAATGAAGTAGGGGGTGCCCGCTTCTCTCTACAGAGTAAAGAACTTCAACAAAACAAGAGCCTTCTTTGACAAGGGCAACTCAACTTTAAGGTAGCTGATGCTTTCAAGAAGAGAAGGAAACAAAAAATTCCAGGGACGTGAACTACAGGAGGCTTGCAAAAAGGATGAAATGAATGAGACCAAAGGAAGGGCCAAAAGGAGGAGGAAAAGTGGGAGACGTGAATGTACATGATAAATTACAGCAACACTAATACTGCATTTAAATTACAGAAACACTAATACTGTACTATGAAAACAAAGAAGACCAATCAATACAAATCTTTATACATATAATAGGAATGCAGCAAATTAACTTAAAAAACACTGTCTTATTTAGGCAATTCCATTAGAGCCAAAAAAAAAAAAAATCAAAGTCTACAGAATGAAAGATTCATTACTTTCCTGAAACAAATGTTTAATATTGACATTTAAAATTAATTATTAAAATTAAAGTAAAAACTAAAAGCTAAAGTAAGTAAAAATTATTTGCCTTCCCTAAAATGCCCAAGGTAAACACTAATGATAAAAGGCACAGAAGGAAGCTAGATAAACGCAGGAATCAGAGGCTTCTCACTTATATTTTATACCACAATGTGGCAAGCCAAGGCAGTTACTGTCTCAAGGAGTCCAGTGGGTACCCCACCAAGTTAGTCAGCTACTTCTTGGTCAGCTTCGCTCATGCGGACGTCTCTGTCGCTCTTTACAAATCCTCGGACAAGTCCCCGCCTCTTACAACTTGGATCAGCTTTGGCTTTGGGCCCCTGGTCCTCTCCTAAACTCTAACCAAAACAAACCTCTCTCCTCCCCACACCTGTGACCTTTGCTGCTGCTCCTCTAGTGCATGCTCACAGTTTTTCTTAACTGAACGACTGCGTCAGATTCCTGATGAGTCTTTCTGTCCACATCTGCCACCCATCTTCTCTCTGTGGCCAGAGACAGACGTCATTCTAACAGGCAAATCGAATCATCCTCTCCAGTCTTGCTTCATCTCCATCCTCACTCTAAAATTTCCAACAGGCTACACTCCCTATCACGTATAGAATAAACGCTATAGTCTTTTTCATGGCCTTAAAGACCTTTCGTATTCTGAGCGTCGCCTACCTGCTCTTCCTGTATCAGTTCCCCACATGCCTACCGATTTTACGCGTAACTAACACTGAGCAGTGATTGGTCCCCCCCACTTCAATTTCACTCACTGTCTCTCTCACCTGTGGTCGTTACACAGTTTGCCTGCCTGTCTGCAACATCTGGCTTGTGTTTATCTCCCTGGCAAGCTTTGGACTCATCTCTCAAGCTTGAATTCAAGGAGTTCCCTCTTTGAGCAGCTTCCTGATTTCTCAGGTAGACTGATGCTTCCTACCCCTGTACTCCAACTGCAGTCTGTACATGGAGTTTTGGGCACTTATCACATTGTATTTTCATCATTCTTACTTCCCCACTAGACTTTAAGACCACAGGAAATGACTTTTTGATTTGAATCCTAAGTACCCGGCACAGCCCAGTAACTGACACATGAATCTTCACTGACCGACTGAGAGTTTTGACCATGTGAATAAGGAAACTTGGGATATAAAATATGTAAGTCTTGGTTAACTGTGAAAAGGGTCGGAGGAAAACTAGCAAAATAACCCTGAGTCTCCATGTTATAAATCAAAACCCTATTGTGTCAGAAGAAGGCTAAGTGCCCTGTGTGTCCACCACTTCTCCTGTGGTCACCTCCTTTGTCTGTTTTCTGTCTGTAGCCTCTCTGCAGCCACCAGTTACAATGAAGAGAGCAGGGCACAGCGCCGGCCAGCTGAGCTGCTCCTCCAGCTCCACGGGCCCCTCCAACTGCTTACACACTCAGGGGAGTGCCACCAAGATGCCTGAGCACAGATCAAGCTGAAGAGGCAAATCAGAGCCCCGTTGCAGTCCTGTCATGGTGGGTGCTAAACTTACTTCCTTTACTTTTCATTACACAAAGGACTAAGGAAGCAGATGAAATATACTCTGAGAGAGCGAGATGTCACGGCTAAAAGTGCTCCTGAACCCCTGGCTGCAGGTCTGTTTCCGCACCCCGAGTACTGTGGCTCAAATGTCTCATCACGTTAGAGTGAGCGGTGTTCCAATTACCTGCTATTTTGATGTTCATGTTGTTGTCCAGCAGGAGGTTTTCAGCCTTGAGGTCACGGTGCACAATCTGCTGACCGTGACAGTAATCAACAGCTGACAGGACCTTAAAGACCTTTCGTATTCTGAGCGCCGCCACCTGCTCTTCCTGTATCAGTTCCCCACATGCCTACCGATTTTACGCCAGAACTAACACTGAGCAGTGATTGGTCCCCCACTTCAATTTCACTCACTGTCTCTCTCACCTGTGGTCGTTACACAGTTTGCCTGCCTGTCTGCAACATCTGGCTTGTGTTTATCTCCCTGGCAAGCTTTGGACTCATCTCTCAAGCTTGAATTCAAGGAGTTCCCTCTTTGAGCAGCTTCCTGATTTCTCAGGTAGACTGATGCTTCCTACCCCTGTACTCCAACTGCAGTCTGTACATGGAGTTTTGGGCACTTATCACATTGTATTTTCATCATTCTTACTTCCCCCACTAGACTTTAAGACCACAGGAAATGACTTTTTGATTTGAATCCTAAGTACCCGGCACAGCCCAGTAACTGACACATGAATCTTCACTGACCGACTGAGAGTTTTGACCATGTGAATAAGGAAACTTGGGATATAAAATATGTAAGTCTTGGTTAACTGTGAAAAGGGTCGGAGGAAAACTAGCAAAATAACCCTGAGTCTCCATGTTATAAATCAAAACCCTATTGTGTCAGAAGAAGGCTAAGTGCCCTGTGTGTCCACCACTTCTCCTGTGGTCACCTCCTTTGTCTGTTTTCTGTCTGTAGCCTCTCTGCAGCCACCAGTTACAATGAAGAGAGCAGGGCACAGCGCCGGCCAGCTGAGCTGCTCCTCCAGCTCCACGGGCCCCTCCAACTGCTTACACACTCAGGGGAGTGCCACCAAGATGCCTGAGCACAGATCAAGCTGAAGAGGCAAATCAGAGCCCCCGTTGCAGTCCTGTCATGGTGGGTGCTAAACTTACTTCCTTTACTTTTCATTACACAAAGGACTAAGGAAGCAGATGAAATATACTCTGAGAGAGCGAGATGTCACGGCTAAAAGTGCTCCTGAACCCCTGGCTGCAGGTCTGTTTCCGCACCCCGAGTACTGTGGCTCAAATGTCTCATCACGTTAGAGTGAGCGGTGTTCCAATTACCTGCTATTTTGATGTTCATGTTGTTGTCCAGCAGGAGGTTTTCAGCCTTGAGGTCACGGTGCACAATCTGCTGACCGTGACAGTAATCAACAGCTGACAGGATTTGCCAGAATTTGCGCCTGGCCTCAGACTCATTTAACCGGCCATGATTAGCAAGGTAGTCTGTAAAAGAAGAAAGAATTTAGCATTACTCGCACGCACCAAACATCCCACTAGTGGTACCAGGATTTCTTTCCCCCTCAAAAACTTCTTTTAGTAATGAGAGTTAGTGTTGAATTAAAACAGTTTTCCCAAGTTCCTTGCTCTCAGGAAAGAAACTGTTGTCATATTTCATTGGAGTCCTGATAAGTGGAGAGAGCTCAAGAACAGACAACAGCAAATGGCATAATAAAGCATAATTCAAAAAGCTTCTTTGGGTTAAAAGATATAAATGACTATGTACAAAATAAATAAGCAATGAGGATATGTTGTAAAGCACAGGGAAATACAGCCAATATTTTATAATAACTTTAAATGGGATATAATCACTAAGAACACCGAATCAATATGTTGTACACCTGAAACTAATAATATTGCAGATCAGCTATACTTCAGTAACACAGCACACTAGATCACCCATACTCCAATAAAAATTAAAAACAAAAAAACCCCCTATACTCAATTAAAAAATGCATTCTAAAGCCGCAGCACTCCCTCTGTTCTTTGTTGAAATTTTTGAATATTTTTCCTAACCATCTTTTAAAAATAAAAATTATTGAAAACAAAAAACACAAATAAATTCTCTGACATCTTATCAGACAATGGGTATCTTTCCTTTAACAGACATTTGTGAGGTTATTGGATAAACCATCTGTGATAGAAGATAACGACAGTTCCTGGAAGTAGCTTAAATAACTCACACCCTGTTCTCCTGTCCAGTGGAGCAATTCTGATCTACCCGAAAACATGCAGGCTTGTTCTGAAAACCACGTCCTCTAAACACACACACTTTGCAAGATTTATTAGCTCTTTCTGTGCAACATTATAATATCTAGTAAAGTAGTCTGCTTGAAAATCGATTCTGTATGAATTCAATAAAACTAAACATTAGAGTTTATTCAAGTTTCACCTGAAGATCTGAAAGGCCTCTGAAATGATCTTTTGAGGAAAGTGGGGTCAATATAAACCTTGAAAGGCTTTCCAGTTTAAGGTTGTTCACTGATGTCAGGAACTCTAAGGCTGAATTAATATTCACAGTCATCGTTACATACCTTCTGCTCTACGCTTTGTGGTTTTCCTGGTTTTCAAATGCCATGTCTTTGGCTCATGCCATCCTCAATATTTACTATAAAATTTACTAACATCTGTATAGCGCTTTACAGTTGATAAAGCATGTTCATATCATAATATCTTACTTAATCTTCCTAAAAGTCCTCTATGATAACTATTAGTCTAATTCCCATTTTGTAGGTGAGGAAAGTGAGGATCAGAGGCACTGAGTAGCCTGGCTGAATTCAGACACCTGGGAAATGAATGGATGACCTGGAATTAAAATCTCTGAAAAACATTTTTCAAAAACTGTACCAAGCTTCTTTACTAGACTCCTCCTTAATTCCTAACTATCCTTTCAAAACCCTGATCAAAAGCCACCGTGCCCTGAAAGAGTCCCTCGTGTCACAGGTAGTATTTAATAATCTCTCTTCTCTGGACTCCTTCTCACACTGTCTTGTACTTTAATAATCTGTATATATATCATAAATGTCTCAATGTGCATGCATATCTGAGTGCACATGCAGACCCATGCAGCCCCTATTCGAACATTCTGTGTATCAGAAAACAAAAGGCCTCTTCATTTAAGCTTCCTGAGGACAGGCCCATGTCATTCTTGTCTGAATCCCCCACACTGTTTACAGTACTATGCCCCAAGAGGTGAAACATTAAATACACGAGAGACTAAGCTCTAAATATGGACGGTATCATGAAACGTTCCAAAAGCAGTATGCTGAAAGTGTGGAGCAGGAGTGCTATACTCTACATGCTATAGGCTTTAAATGTGAGTGACTCTTGATAGATTTTTACACATCTGCTGTTATCATAGACTGAGATGATGGCTTCGTCACAACTCTCCTTTGCCAGAAGAGAGCACACAGTAGCCATTCATACTTGTGAAAGGGGAAAAAGGATCACTTAAGAACACATCTGTACTTTTCAGCTGAAATGTCCAGACTAATCTGAGTGACTCTAAGCAAACTGGCAAGTGAACAATGTGCTTTCTATTCATAATAGTAAACTGGAGCCTCATTCCTCCACTGGATGAGCTGGGAAACAGGTAATAAAGGGTTGGACCCTTGGCAAATACAAATTTCCAAGGGAAATGCAGTGTGTTTTCTGTAAGGGATTATCTTTTGGCTAGTCAGTCATAACTTTCCTAAGAGTCTACATCAACGGTACAAACTCCATCACTAAACGAGTCAATCTTTTCACAGACAAAATGACTAACTTCTCTAAACAGACAAAATCTTTTTCCTGCTGAAAATTCTGAGTCAATGTGGGTCAATGGGAAAAACATTTTTGACAATTTTGACAACAAAGAAACCTAACAGATCCAGTGTGAACAAGTACAAGTTAATAATGTGGAAAAGCAACCAAACTGTTGCCTACAAAATGAGATCCAGGAAGCACAACAGAATCTACACTGATCATTTTTTGAAGCAATCAGTCCAAACTGGAACTACTATAACTAATGGGGGTTAAAAAGCTTTGAAGCTTGGCAAGAAGGGACTGTCTATAAAACAAAGGGGTGGGGGTAGATCTAAAGTCACTATCTGAAGCTACAGTCATCACATGTCAAAAAACCTATAACACACTGTGAGAAAAAGGACACCATCCATGTTCTAGAGATTAAAAGACCATTTAAAGAGGTGGCATTTTCACTTCTTAAGCAAAAATCTCAGCAAGTATTTCAGCATATCTATGATGTTTCCCACTCTTTATGATTTCTGTGGTGTAGACAGCCCCCAGAAATGTACTACCTGCTGAGAAATGAGAAAGTAACTGAGGAAGAAGCCCATGGCTGCAAATTATCATCCCCATGAGGGGCACTGCTATCAATCTAAGTTCAAATTAATGCACAAGTTCTAAAAATAACATGCAATAAGCACTCATTTTAGATTAAAAAACTACTTAATTATGGTTATAGAAAAAATAAGTGACACAGCAATTCTCTATATGAATGTATGTATTTTTTTTAAACATTTATTTATTTATTTATTTTGGGGGGGGTGGGCCACTTCTATTGGTCTTTCATTTGTCTATTTTTCATCCATCTTTGTTCTTTGGCCCATGTGGGCCTCCCATCGCAGTGGCCTCTGCTGTCCAGAGCACCAGCTCTGGGCGCATGCGCTCCAGAGCTCCGGCTTGGTAATTGGACACATTGGTTCAGCAGCCGCGCGGCACGTGGGATCTTCCCAGGCCAGGGATTGAACCGGCGCCCCTTGCTTGCTGCAAGGCGGTGTCCTTGCCCACTGGACCACCAGGGAAGCCCTGAATGTATGTATTTTTGATGAAGGGATAGTTGTAAAAAATTCTTCTTTCCTATGTTTAGATTTGTTCTGTTACTTTTATGCTTTTTTTTTGTTTTAATAACAAAACTTTAAAAAGTTATTTATTTATCTGGCTGCACCGTGTCTTAGTTGTGGCACATGCAACCTTAAATGTTTGGTGCAGCATCCACAATCTCTAGTTGCAGCATGTTAATTCTTAGTTGTGGCATGTGAGACCTAGTTCCCTGACCAGAGACTGAACTCTTTCCCCCCTGCACTGGGAGCAAGGAGACTTAGTCACTGGACCACTGGGAAAGTCCCAACAAGACTTTTTTTTTGGCCTCTAAGTCATCACTTATTTTTCATCCATCTTTATTCTTTGGCATTTGTGGGCCTCTCATTGCAGTGGCTTCTCTTGTTGCAGCACTGGCTCTAGGTGCATGCGCTCCAGAGCGCTGGCTTGCAATTGGACACACCGGCCCAGCGGCTTCTCTGCACGCAGGATCTTTCCAGGCCAGGGACTGAACCAGTGCCTACACTACAAGGTGGACTTTCTACCCACTGGACTATCAGGTAAGTCCCCCAATAAGACTTTGTAAGCTATATTTTTTTATGTGAAAAGCATTTTTTATGTGAAAGCATTAGTTGTTCAGTCGTTTCTGACTCTTTGTGACCCCATGTACTGTAGTCCACCAGGCTCCTCTATCCATGGAATTCCCCAGGTAAGAATATTACAGTGGGCACCCATTCCCTTCTCCAGGGAGTCCTACCAATCCAGGGATCAAACCTGGGTCTCCTGAATTGCAGGCAGATTCTTTACCATCTGAGCCACCAGGGAAGCCCTGTATTTTGTATGTCCTTCCCCCAATTTTGCTCTTATGATAATTAATTTTCATTGTATTTTTGCAAGCATCATGATCTGTGACAGACTGGCCAATCAAAAAAAAAAAATTGGTCTTTCAATACTGATAATTTGAGAAATACTGGTATAGACAAATAAACAGGCATTAACAGTAAAGTGTGATAAAGGCTAACACAGGATTAAATATATCCTAATAAGTATTTTTGCATTTAAAATTTTAAATTTATTTTTAATAGGAATCCCAAACATACATGCAACTGGGGAAAATAGTATAACTCTCCAGATGTAAAAGTTATCAACATTTTGCTATATTTTCTTCATTTATCCTTTTTTTTCTCTCTCTTTCCTTTTTCCTTCCTAGCGATATGATTTGTCTCACACTCTACCAATGCTGCTTTAACATCCCTGGCAACTTTCTCAGTTCTCACCTCTTATGACCTTTCAATTATTATTTTACACTTAATTGGTTTCCAAAACAAACATCTCTTCCTGTTGATTCTATGTCTGTCTGGTTTTCCTCCATCTCTGTCACTAATTGGCTCTTCTCTCTCTTTAACCACATAAAACTACCACAGTATAGTTTGGCCCTTTGCTGTTCTTTGTCTGTACTTCTTCCCTCATAGAATTAATCTAAACTCTCACCTTCATAGGTGAGATAATCTTTGATCTGCTTTATTCTTTTTTTTTTTTAATATTTATAGGAGAAAGAAAACAAGGCATGATTAAAGAAGCTAACTTTTTTCTTTTTGCACTTTATTTATTTATTTTTGGCTATCCTGGGTTTTTACTGCTGCTGCAGGCTCTCCTCTAGCTGCAGGGAGTGGGGGCTACTCTCTAGTTGAGGTAAGCAGGCTTCTTGTTGCGGTGACTTCTCTTGTTGTGGAACTCGGGGTCTAGGGCACATGGGCTTCAGTAGTCGCGGCACATGGGCTCAAAAGCTGCAGCTCCAAGGCTTCAGAGCACAGGCTCAATAGTTGTGGCTCACGGGCTTAGCTGCTCTGCATCATGTGGGACCTTCCCAGAACAGGGGCTGAACCTGTGTCTCCTGCATTGGCAGGCGAACTCTTTACCAGTGAGCTACCAGGGAAGCCCTGCTTTATTCTTTTTAAAAAACAGTTATTTGGCTGTGCTGGGTCTTGGTCGTGGCATGCGAACTCTCAGTTGTGGCACGTGGGATCTAGTTCCTTGGCCAGGAATCAAACCTGGGCCCCCTGCATTGGGAATGAGAAGTCTTAGTCACTGGATCACCAAGGAAGTCCGGATCTGATTTATTCTTAACTGGATGATTTTAGTTTTCTTTCATATACTTCTCCTTTATTGCCTATCTCAGGGGTACTTCTTTGGTCATTTCAGTCAAAATATGTTTTAACATCTGGCCTGGAACTTTCTGGTCACAGATTCTACTGGGAATCTAATGAAAATTATACTTACATACAAAGACACATATAAAATTTTACACGCAATTTCAAGGGGGTCTATAAAGTTCTAATTTAATCAAACTTTGGAAATTCTTCCTTGAAGGGTAGAACTTCCACTAGATCTAGCAAGCCCATTTGATCTTTCAATAACTACTCACTTGTGGACCTACAGAGATTTTCTTTCTACTATGGCAGCATTATCAAGACTGAGCTCATCTTTCTTTTATAAACTTCATTACCATCTTCTAAGTAACGATAGCTATCATCGTTTAGTCACTCAACCTCAAAAATTCAAGCGTCATATTCTACCAACCCCTGAATTAAGTATAGCTAAAGCCCTATTAGGGCTTCCAGGTGGGTCAGCAGTAAAGAGTCTACCTGCCAATGCAGGAGCCACAAGAGATGTGGTTTGATCCCTGGGTCAGGGAAGATCCCTTAGAGGAGGAAATGGCTACCCACTCCATATTTCTGCCTGGAACATTCTATGGACAGAGGAGTCTGGCAGGCTATAACGCCATGGGATTGCAAAAGAGTCGGACACAACTGAGTGAACATGCATGCACACAAAGTCCCAATAAGTAGGTTTCAAGATTTAACTTTTATTTGGTCTAATTAATCAATGTTTTCATTTTGACTTCACAGAAGTCTAGATTTCATAGCACCGTGTCTGACACGCAATAAAGGTTCGATAAATCCTCACTGCTGCCATCATCATCGTTGTCTTCGTCAGCATCACCCCCCCACCCCCAGACGTGGCACCCTTGTCTTTCCCCTGGGATAAGGTGCAGCTTTCCCGCCTCTCATCAAAGTGGAGAAATCCAGTCAGGGGACTCTTCTCAAATTTCCGGAATGTCAGACTCCTTGAATGACTACTGTTAAGCTCAGTGCTTTTCCACCAGAAATTATTAGTATTCTTTAAAGTTGGAGTTGGATAGTAGTACAAAAGATTAATATTTTATGCAATTAAATATTTAATGTTATGTTAAAAGTATTTAATTTGTAATTTCATCACTCTGAATGTAATCTGGGAGTAAAGTAAAAAGGCTTAAGCCAATTTAATATTTTATGCTTAAATAGCCTAAAAAAAAAAACAACCTCAGATCATTAAATCCTGGTCAGAGGTTTCTTCGTTTTTTAAATATTTATTTATTTAGGCTCTGCTTTAGTTGCAGAGAGTGGGGGCTACTCTCTAGTTGACGTGAGCAGGCTTCTTGTTGAGGTGACTTCTCTTGTTATGGAACTTGGGTTCTAGGGCACACAGGCTCAATAGTTGTGGCTCATGGGCTTAGTGGCTCTGCAGCATGTGGGATCTTCCCAGATCAGGGATTGAACCCACGTCTCCTGCATTGGCAGGCAAATTCTTTACCAGTGAGCTACCAGGGAAGCTCCTGGTCAGAGGTTACTAATCCACATATTTACAAAGACAAAATCTGAAGAGAGATAGTGGTTTCAAGACTCTGACTATTATGGATCCTGAAGCTCCAATAAGGTAATCAAAATGGGATTCATTTATGCTTTTGAAAAAACTCTGAAGATCCATTATTTTCAATACCAATATTTACATCTTTATTCATCTTTATCTCTAACATTTCTTTTCTGTAATCAGTACAAAATATTACTATAAAATAAAAATATCTCATAGTAGATCAGGATTCTGATCTTTGTCAGTTTAGCCTGTGCTGGTCCTAACCAATCACTCTTGGATAAAATATAATTAAGAAAGGAAAGTTCATTAAATAAAAACCTGAAAAACAGTTTTTAGCACATTAATATATGTGCTACCTTCCACTGTCAACACTAATAGAAAATAGATTAATTGTATAATCTGTACTGAATTAGGATAACATGGGTCATCCTAATTTTAAAAATTGTATTGCTTATTCTACTAAATTACATTAATCTTTTAACCTCAACACACATTTGTGAGTATGAAACTATACATTTTAAAACACTTTGCTTTTCTCTGTTTCTGTAAGTACATAATCATTTCAAATTGGGTGTTTGTCAAAAATTAAAGGAAATTGTTGCTTGTGGTATACTCTGGCAATTTAATTGTGCTTTCAGCAATTTCCCTACATTAGACTGTTTGCATCTGCTAAGACTCTGAATCAGTTCTTCAAGCTATGTGTAACTACTGAAACAAATCAGTCTTCTGAGAAGTAAGATGAACTTTTAGTTACAGAGCTTCAAGTTTTAAAGATTATTTACAATCAACTTCTATGACTAGACATTTACGTATTTAGGAACAATTAAAAGCAAACATGGTCAAACTTTTCTAACATTATTTCTAAACCCACAGAGATTGTAATACCTGATGAGAGTAAAGGACACAAAGAGATAACTTCAAAAATTTGTCATATCTTTAAAAAACACAAGTAAAATAAATGTCTGATTCCCTTGTACTAAGGAAGATATCAAAATATAGCAGAAAAGTTATGGAGTCAGACAAGCCTGATCATGAATGCTTTTTTCTACTTTTCACAGCTCAGTGACATGGGACAAGTTATTCAAGCCTATCTACCCTGATTTTTCAGTAATAAACTCCAAACTTGTTCTCCATGGGAAGGTTCTACCTTAACTGTTCCAGAGAGGAAGTCTAACTTTATAGCAAAGAACCTTTGAAAAATCCATTAAACCAATATTTACATCTTTATTCATCTTTATCTCTAACATTTCTTTTCTGTAATCAGTACAAAATATTACTATAAAATAAAAATATCTCATAGTAGATCAGGATTCTGATCTTTGTCAGTTTAGCCTGTGCTGGTCCTAACCAATCACTCTTGGATAAAATATAATTAAGAAAGGAAAGTTCATTAAATAAAAACCTGAAAAACAGTTTTTAGCACATTAATATATGTGCTACCTTCCACTGTCAACACTAATAGAAAATAGATTAATTGTATAATCTGTACTGAATTAGGATAACATGGGTCATCCTAATTTTAAAAATTGTATTGCTTATTCTACTAAATTACATTAATCTTTTAACCTCAACACACATTTGTGAGTATGAAACTATACATTTTAAAACACTTTGCTTTTCTCTGTTTCTGTAAGTACATAATCATTTCAAATTGGGTGTTTGTCAAAAATTAAAGGAAATTGTTGCTTGTGGTATACTCTGGCAATTTAATTGTGCTTTCAGCAATTTCCCTACATTAGACTGTTTGCATCTGCTAAGACTCTGAATCAGTTCTTCAAGCTATGTGTAACTACTGAAACAAATCAGTCTTCTGAGAAGTAAGATGAACTTTTAGTTACAGAGCTTCAAGTTTTAAAGATTATTTACAATCAACTTCTATGACTAGACATTTACGTATTTAGGAACAATTAAAAGCAAACATGGTCAAACTTTTCTAACATTATTTCTAAACCCACAGAGATTGTAATACCTGATGAGAGTAAAGGACACAAAGAGATAACTTCAAAAATTTGTCATATCTTTAAAAAACACAAGTAAAATAAATGTCTGATTCCCTTGTACCTAGGAAGATATCAAAATATAGCAGAAAAAGTTATGGAGTCAGACAAGCCTGATTATGAATGCTTTTTTCTACTTTTCACAGCTCAGTGACATGGGACAAGTTATTCAAGCCTATCTACCCTGATTTTTCAGTAATAAACTCCAAACTTGTTCTCCATGGGAAGGTTCTACCTTAACTGTTCCAGAGAGGAAGTCTAACTTTATAGCAAAGAACCTTTGTAAAAGTCTTTTATTCCCGTATCTAGTCTATTGACTTTAATCTACACAAAGCACTTTCTTGATACTGCTGTACCAAAAGATCATTACTATCTGCTGTGTCTAATAGGAGTCTAATAGTTACAGCATAAAATATACATTAGAAAAAAGTTGTATTTCTGGTTTTGAAATATCTAATAGGACTAATCAAGAAAGAAGACTTTCTTGTAAAAATAAACAAGTACAAAGAATACGATTTGGGCCATTTCCATATGTGTATACAGATCTTAAAGAAAGCACCCAGGCACAGCTCAGCTATAAATCCGAATAAATTTAATTGCAAAGAATAATGAGCATAGTAGCATATGATGACTTGGGCCCTCAATTGTACTGATTCTTTTCAGGTCTGTCTTGAAATACAATGCTTTCTCTCTCACAGAATCAAATTAAAGAAAAATGTCCAACTTCATTGTGAGTTTAAAGTATAAGAGTCCTCTGTTTATTCATTCATTCAACAAACACCATAGTGACTTATCTGGGTCAGCCACTCTGTTCGCACTTTGCAGACATGAAACTTCTATTTGGGTGGAGGAAACAACAATAAATAAGGAGATAAAAATTATAACTATAAGGTGTAATAAATGCCAGAGAAATAGGGTGATCCTCTGGAAAGTATCTGGAAGAGACAACCTTATACAGAGTGACCAGGAAAGGCCTTTATGATAAGGTACTATTTCAACTCAGGAGAAAAAAACATTAAAAAGAGTTTAACATTGGACACAAAGAGATAACTTCAAAATTTGTCATATCTTTAAAAACACAAGTAAAATAAATGTCTGATTCCCTTGTACCTAGGAAGATATCAAAATATAGCAGAAAAGTTATGGAGTCAGACAAGCCTGATTATGAATGCTTTTTTCTACTTTTCACAGCTCAGTGACATGGGACAAGTTATTCAAGCCTATCTACCCTGATTTTTCAGTAATAAACTCCAAACTTGTTCTCCATGGGAAGGTTCTACCTTAACTGTTCCAGAGAGGAAGTCTAACTTTATAGCAAAGAACCTTTGTAAAAGTCTTTTATTCCCGTATCTAGTCTATTGACTTTAATCTACACAAAGCACTTTCTTGATACTGCTGTACCAAAAGATCATTACTATCTGCTGTGTCTAATAGGAGTCTAATAGTTACAGCATAAAATATACATTAGAAAAAAGTTGTATTTCTGGTTTTGAAATATCTAATAGGACTAATCAAGAAAGAAGACTTTCTTGTAAAAATAAACAAGTACAAAGAATACGATTTGGGCCATTTCCATATGTGTATACAGATCTTAAAGAAAGCACCCAGGCACAGCTCAGCTATAAATCCGAATAAATTTAATTGCAAAGAATAATGAGCATAGTAGCATATGATGACTTGGGCCCTCAATTGTACTGATTCTTTTCAGGTCTGTCTTGAAATACAATGCTTTCTCTCTCACAGAATCAAATTAAAGAAAAATGTCCAACTTCATTGTGAGTTTAAAGTATAAGAGTCCTCTGTTTATTCATTCATTCAACAAACACCATAGTGACTTATCTGGGTCAGCCACTCTGTTCGCACTTTGCAGACATGAAACTTCTATTTGGGTGGAGGAAACAACAATAAATAAGGAGATAAAAATTATAACTATAAGGTGTAATAAATGCCAGAGAAATAGGGTGATCCTCTGGAAAGTATCTGGAAGAGACAACCTTATACAGAGTGACCAGGAAAGGCCTTTATGATAAGGTACTATTTCAACTCAGGAGAAAAAAACATTCAAGGAACAGAGGTGGCACACTCATGAAATCCAGAAGAAACCAATGAACCTAAGGCATAAAAAAACTGTGGAATATTCTTAAAGAGATGGGAATACCAGACAGCATTACCTGACTCCTGAGAAACAGAACTGGACAAGGAATAACGGACTGGTTCAAAATTGGGAAAGGAGTACGTCAAGGCTGTATATTGTCACCCTGCTTATTTAACTTATATGCAGAGTACATCATATGAAATGCTGGGCTGGATGACTCACAAGCTGGAATCAAGATTGCCAGGAGAAATATCAACAACTTGAGATATGCAGATGACATCACTTTAATGGCAGAAAGTGAAGAGGAACTAAAGAGCCTTTTGATAAAGATGAAAGAGGAGAGTGAAAAAGTTGCCTTAAAGCTCAGCATTCAAAAAGCAAAGACTGGGTTTCCCTGGTGGTCCAGCGGCTAAAGAGTCCACCTTGCAGTGCAAGGGGCAGCAGTTCAATCCCTGGCCCGGGAAGATCCCACGTGCCACGGAGCAGCTGGACCGGTGTGTCCAACTATAAGGCAGCACTCTGGAGAGCATGCGCCCAGTCTGGTGCTCTGCAGGGAGAGAGGCCACTGCAATGGGAGGTCTATGCCAAAGAATAAAAAAGATGGATAAAAATCAATATAAAGAAAAATAGGCATGATGGAGGGAAAAAGGAAAAGAAAACCAGTATTTAAAAAAAACAAAAACAAAAACAAAGATCATGGCACCAGGTCCTAGCATTTCATGGCAAATAGATGGGGAAAAGGTAGAGACAGTGTCAGATTTCATTTTCCTGGGCTCCAAAATCAATGTAGATGGTGACTGCAGCCACGAAATTAAAAGACATTTGCTCCTTGGAAGACTTGCTATGATAAATCTTGACAGTGTATTAAAAAGCAGAGACATCACTTTTCCAACAAAGGTTCATATAGTCAAAGCTATGGTTTTTCCAGTAGTCATGTATGGATGTTAGAGCTGGACCACAAAGAAGGCAGAGTGCGGAAGAACTGATGCTTTTGAACTGTGGTGCAGTAGAAGACTCTTGAGAGTCCCTTGGACAGGAGATCACACCAGTCAATCCTAAAGGAACTCAACCCTGAACATCCACTGGAAGGACTGATACTGAAGCTGAAGCTCCAATATTTGGGTACCTGGTGAAGAGCCAACTCACTGGAAAAGACCCTGATGCTGAGAAAGACTGAGGGAAGAGGAAAAGGAGGTGACAAAAGATGAGATGGTTGGATGACATCACTGACTTAATGGACATGAGTTTGATCAAATTCAAGGAGATGGAGGAGGACAGGGAAGCCTGGCATGCTGCAGTTCATGGGATCACAGAGTTGGACACGACTTAGCGGCTGAAGACAACAACAAAAGCAAAAAAAAAAGATCAAAGAAAAGGGGAAGGCATATGAGGAAACTGAAGAAGCAAAGTCAAGAAGCAACAAGGTCCTACTATATAGCACAGGGAAACCTGCTCAGTGTTATGCGGCAGCCTGGACAGGGGGAGTTTGGGGGAGAATGAATACATACATACATATATATATATATATGTATGTATGTATATATATATGTACATATAGATAGACAGATAGATAGATATAGATATATATGGCTGAGTCCCTCTGCTGTCTACTTGCAACTATCATGACACTGTCAACAGCTATACTCCAATATAAAATAAAAAGTTTAAAAGTAAAACACAACAAAAAAGAACAAACCAACAAAAGTAAGGTCAAACTGAGCAAGAATTTAGAAGCCTAAGGAAGGAGTCTGTATTTAAAATACTGGGAAACTTTTAAATGGTTTTAAATAGGTGAGAGACCTGATCTAACTTTAGAAGCACTTAAAAATAATCTGAAACTGTGAACTCTATGTTAATAAGCAACACAGTTCCATCAAGCAAAAATTCAAATAAAAATTTAACCAGCCCTAGGGGGAATGATCCTGATGGCTAATGTGAGAGCCAAAAGAAAATAAAACTCAGAGTCTAAGAAGGCAAACAAATTTATAACACATATGAGAAAAGAAGGTTAAATAATAAAAAACTTTAGCTCTTCAAGACAACAGAAGAGATGTCATGAGGTAATACTGGCTTACAGACATAAGATGAGATACTGTCTAAAACATTATAAAATCCCTTAATACAATTCTAGAGCAATAGTTGGTTTTCTTACTGACGTTGATATATGTAGTAACATTTCATTAACTGTACCAGAACTACTTTTAAGGTGATGATCTGTTTTTTACATGCCAATTGAATAGCCTAGGAAACTGCCCAGAGTCATGTTTAATACTACAGATGATGATGTCATCTCAATGGCATTAAACATTCCAAAGCTGAGAAAGACTGAGGGAAGAGGAAAAGGAGGTGACAAAAGATGAGATGGTTGGATGACATCACTGACTTAATGGACATGAGTTTGATCAAATTCAAGGAGATGGAGGAGGACAGGGAAGCCTGGCATGCTGCAGTTCATGGGATCACAGAGTTGGACACGACTTAGCGGCTGAAGACAACAACAAAAGCAAAAAAAAAAGATCAAAGAAAAGGGGAAGGCATATGAGGAAACTGAAGAAGCAAAGTCAAGAAGCAACAAGGTCCTACTATATAGCACAGGGAAACCTGCTCAGTGTTATGCGGCAGCCTGGACAGGGGGAGTTTGGGGGAGAATGAATACATACATACATATATATATATATATGTATGTATGTATATATATATGTACATATAGATAGACAGATAGATAGATATAGATATATATGGCTGAGTCCCTCTGCTGTCTACTTGCAACTATCATGACACTGTCAACAGCTATACTCCAATATAAAATAAAAAGTTTAAAAGTAAAACACAACAAAAAAGAACAAACCAACAAAAGTAAGGTCAAACTGAGCAAGAATTTAGAAGCCTAAGGAAGGAGTCTGTATTTAAAATACTGGGAAACTTTTAAATGGTTTTAAATAGGTGAGAGACCTGATCTAACTTTAGAAGCACTTAAAAATAATCTGAAACTGTGAACTCTATGTTAATAAGCAACACAGTTCCATCAAGCAAAAATTCAAATAAAAATTTAACCAGCCCTAGGGGGAATGATCCTGATGGCTAATGTGAGAGCCAAAAGAAAATAAAACTCAGAGTCTAAGAAGGCAAACAAATTTATAACACATATGAGAAAAGAAGGTTAAATAATAAAAAACTTTAGCTCTTCAAGACAACAGAAGAGATGTCATGAGGTAATACTGGCTTACAGACATAAGATGAGATACTGTCTAAAACATTATAAAATCCCTTAATACAATTCTAGAGCAATAGTTGGTTTTCTTACTGACGTTGATATATGTAGTAACATTTCATTAACTGTACCAGAACTACTTTTAAGGTGATGATCTGTTTTTTACATGCCAATTGAATAGCCTAGGAAACTGCCCAGAGTCATGTTTAATACTACAGATGATGATGTCATCTCAATGGCATTAAACATTCCAGACAATTCCTTAAATAGGTATTTCTACCTCACCTATTTTTATCATCTTTACAGGACCTAAGAGTCTGTTGTGATTTATTTCCAAGCAATGAATATGACTGGACTGATAAATGAGTCACTCTAAGCTGAACTACCAATGCTGTGTGCTATTTACTCAATTTATGGTAGTGTTATAATAATATTTATAAATGCAATCTGGTCACACTTCTAACACATTCTTTACACAGATAAATACATCCAGATAGCTATTTTGATATGCAATTATTTCTTAAGAAGGAAAGAAATACAGTCTAAAGAACAGGCTGTGGTGTATCAAACCATGCAATTTTTAAGAATTAGGATTTAAAGCTGAAACGTATAGATGCTGATGAAGAAAGAATAAAACATGTTAATTTTAATATTTTGGTTTCTGTATATACATACTCTAAAGGTACAGTGTTAGCACATTCTTGAGATATAAGACACTGTCATTCACTCATACATCAAACAGCAAATATATATATATATATATCTTCTTTGAGTTCTTCGAAATGTGAGTGGAAAACAATGAAGCCACACTGGATTGGTTCATTAAGAAATGTGCACACACACAAAAAAGAAATGTCCACAGAGAACTCAAGAATGTAGCTTAAACTCTGCTGGGCAAGAATAATTTTTCAAGGAAGCTCTTACAATAAAGTTAGTTACAGAGAAATCAAGTTTCTTGGGTAAATAAGTTCAGAAGAAGTCAGGCCCCTTAATTAATCAACCAGTGGTTTGTCTATGAGGTATGCTTCCTGAGTCCTACACAGACAAGTAATAATGACATTGTGAAGTCACTTGTCAAAAAAGTAGAAGGAGAACATTGGGGACTATCTGGAAAAATCGAGACCCTAGGCACTTGCTCAACACTTCAAAGGTAATACTGGCTTACAGACATAAGATGAGATACTGTCTAAAACATTATAAAATCCCTTAATACAATTCTAGAGCAATAGTTGGTTTTCTTACTGACGTTGATATATGTAGTAACATTTCATTAACTGTACCAGAACTACTTTTAAGGTGATGATCTGTTTTTTACATGCCAATTGAATAGCCTAGGAAACTGCCCAGAGTCATGTTTAATACTACAGATGATGATGTCATCTCAATGGCATTAAACATTCCAGACAATTCCTTAAATAGGTATTTCTACCTCACCTATTTTTATCATCTTTACAGGACCTAAGAGTCTGTTGTGATTTATTTCCAAGCAATGAATATGACTGGACTGATAAATGAGTCACTCTAAGCTGAACTACCAATGCTGTGTGCTATTTACTCAATTTATGGTAGTGTTATAATAATATTTATAAATGCAATCTGGTCACACTTCTAACACATTCTTTACACAGATAAATACATCCAGATAGCTATTTTGATATGCAATTATTTCTTAAGAAGGAAAGAAATACAGTCTAAAGAACAGGCTGTGGTGTATCAAACCATGCAATTTTTAAGAATTAGGATTTAAAGCTGAAACGTATAGATGCTGATGAAGAAAGAATAAAACATGTTAATTTTAATATTTTGGTTTCTGTATATACATACTCTAAAGGTACAGTGTTAGCACATTCTTGAGATATAAGACACTGTCATTCACTCATACATCAAACAGCAAATATATATATATATATATCTTCTTTGAGTTCTTCGAAATGTGAGTGGAAAACAATGAAGCCACACTGGATTGGTTCATTAAGAAATGTGCACACACACAAAAAAGAAATGTCCACAGAGAACTCAAGAATGTAGCTTAAACTCTGCTGGGCAAGAATAATTTTTCAAGGAAGCTCTTACAATAAAGTTAGTTACAGAGAAATCAAGTTTCTTGGGTAAATAAGTTCAGAAGAAGTCAGGCCCCTTAATTAATCAACCAGTGGTTTGTCTATGAGGTATGCTTCCTGAGTCCTACACAGACAAGTAATAATGACATTGTGAAGTCACTTGTCAAAAAAGTAGAAGGGAGAACATTGAAAGGGAAGAACTATCTGGAAAAATCGAGACCCTAGGCACTTGCTCAACTACTCAGAAATCAAAGAGGACAGTTAATTCAGAAACAAACTGACATGACAAGACTGAAATGTTTCTGTGGTAGATTTTGTTCCCGTACCTTTACTTCACCCCTGTAAGTGGATTATACATATGTATGCCCTCTGCTGTATGACTCTGCAATGCTTGCTGGTAGAATAGAGGGTATATAGCCCCACCCAATTAGCTTTCATCTTGGTCGTGGGAAATGTCCACATGATTTGGTCCCATGTGCTTCTACCAAGTGCCATGAGAAGTGCGTGTCTCAGGGATGAGAGACACTGAAGCAGATCTGAACCCAATTTACAGCCTGAAATAAAGTGACCCCAGCTGACCCATAAACAAAAAATATTTGTTGATGTAAATCAGTGGATTGTGGAGTCATGCATCTTGGCAAAAATATGACTGATAACATCTCCAATCTTAGAAAAGAGAAGTTTGCTCAGCAATAGAATAAACTACAATTACACAAAGAACTCTTTCGAACATTTCTGCCATACTATTCATGTGATATTTTGTGTTTACTGTTATATGTACACCTGTATTCTTTTTACACACCTGAATGACTTGCTTAGATATCAAAACTAACTTGACTGGCTCTGAAGAACTGTTCATGAAGACTCTGTCAGTCACTGGCTCTATTATGTAAGATGACACAAAACAGACCAGTCTGGTTTTCTCGCAGGATGTCACCTGGTCCCTTTTTCCAAGCCAGTTTGCCCACTTAATGGTGGTGCTGCCAGACTTGCCCACTGCCCCCTACTTCCAGGTTCAAGGCTGGGTAAGGGGAACAGCTGATTAGACATGGCTCTGAAGAACCAATTATGATTCAGTTCCAAAGGAAGATAAAGCAGACAGAGGGGCTACTTATGGCTATTCCTAGTCAAGGAAGTAATTAAAGAAGATAGCTCCAGAACAACACAGACTAATATTGAAAACACTATTCTCAGCTCTGAGGCATATCACTTTATCTCTCTAGATCTCAGTTTCTAAATATACTTACTACACTTAATATAATCTCTAAGGCTGCTTTTTATTTTTTTAAAATTTTTCCAGTTTTATTAAGATACAATTGATACTCAGTACTGTGCAAGTTTAAGGTATACAGTATAATGATTTGACTTACAAACATCAAGAAACAATTATCACAATGAACATCCATCATGTCATATAGATAGAAAATTAAAGAAACAAAAAATATATTTTTCCTTGTGATGTGAACTCTTAGTATTTACTCTCTTAACAGCTTTCTTTTTTTTTAAAAAATGTTTTATTTATTTATTTTGGTGGGGAGGGGTGGGGAGGGAGGGGAGCAGGCGGGCCACTTCTATTGGTCTTTCATTTGTCCATTTTCATCCATCTTTTTTCTTTTGGCCCGTGTGGGCCTCCCATTGTGGCGGTCTCTGTTGTCACAGAGCACCGGCTCTGGGCGCATGAGCTCCAGAGCTCTGGCTCCGTAATTGGACACATCAGTCCAGCCGCTCGGCGGCACGTGGGATCTTCCCAGGCCAGGGCTCGAACCGGCGCCTCTTGCACTGCAAGGCAGTGTCTCTACCCACTGGACCACCAGGGAAGCCCTCTTAACAGCTTTCATATATAACATACAGCAGGGCTGATTCTATTTATAGTGTCATACATCGCATCCCTACTACTTACTTATTTCATAACTGGAAGTTTGTATCTTCTGATTGCCTCAGAGGCTGCTTTTTAGTTCAGTATTAATACTTCAAAGTATGTTCACTTTGTGTAAAAATGTGACTTCAAATTTCCCCTTGGTTTATTTATTAAAAAAACTTCTGTGGTAAAACACACATAACAAAATGCATCATCTTAACCATTTTAAGTGTAGTTCTCCCTTGATTTATTTAAAAAAAAATTTTTTTTTAATCAGAGGATAACTGCTTTACGATGTTGTTGGTTTCTGCTGTACAACATCATGAATCAGCTGTAAGAATATCCCCTTGGTTTTTTTTTTTTTCTCTTTTTTTTGGGGGGGTGGGTTGGGGAGGGAGGGGGGTGGGCGGGCCAGTTCTATTGGTCTTTCATTTATCTATTTTCATCCATCTTTGTTCTTTGGCTCCTGTGGGCCTCCCACCGCAGTGGCCTCTGTTGTCGCAGAGCACCAGCTCTGGGCGCACGCGCTCCAGAGCTCCGGCTCGGTAATTGGACACATAGGTCCAGCTGCTCCGTGGCACGTGGGATCTTCCCAGGCCAGGGATCGAACTGGCGCCCCTTGCACTGCCAGGCAGTGTCCTTACCCACTGGACCACCAGGGGAGCCCCTGGTTTACTTTTTTAATCAAATCTATTTCCCTGTAATTTATGGTATAAATATCCTGAGGGAACCTATTTTAGGGCTGGAGAGAAATTAGATGTATCAGGGACACAGAAAGGACAGAGTCATACGTGGAGATGACTGGAAATCACAGGAAAGGTAAAAGGTAAATGGTTCTGGCGTGGGCAGTATTCGGGGGTTTAACCCAGGCAGGAAGGCTTGTATCCTTGCTTCTGATGGTTTTAGGGAAAAAAATCTAACATCTCACAAGGCTGGCAGTAGTGTGCCAAAACAAGCGTATTCAGAGGGACAAAATAAAATCAAGGCCTCTACTCATGAAGCTAATTAATAAATGTTTCTTTTTAACAATAGAAAAGAAGCTGGCAGTGCTTATGAAACCTACTGGTTCTAAGAACTTAGTGGTGAAGATCGTGAATAGCAGAACAGGAACAGCCTTGAGCAAAGTTTCCTCCTGTGGCCTTTGGAAGATTCACATTCCACCAGGGACATGACTTTACAGAGTTGGGTTTGCAGAGTCAACTCTAACATGTAATGACTCTCCAGGTGGTTTAAGTGGCTAGCCTTGTGTTACAGGTGTGGTTAACCAGAAAAGAGATTAGCATGGGTTTCTAATCATTACTAGTAGGAAAACCAAACACACCATTATCACATACTGCTGACATCCAAAAGTTTAAAATCTCAGACATAGTTTGGCACCATTCTCACTAATCCCCAATTTTTTATTACAGTCAGAGTTTAGACTAAGAATGGTCACATCTACAGAGTTCAGAAGTGTCCTGAAAAACATGAAAAGTCCTCGTGCTCTCTCACAGGTGGTGTTTTATTTCAGAGCAAGAGTTTTCTGACTACCACATGGCTGTTGTTTGGTTAGCAGTTTCTCAACAGTCTCTGACCTATCTTTCTTTTTTGGGGGCGGGCTGGGGTGGAGTGGGCAGGGAGAGGGACGAGCGGGCCACTTCTATTGGTCTTTCATTTCTCTATTTTCATCCGTCTTTGTTCTTTGGCTCCTGCGGGCCTCCCATCGCGGTGGCGTCTGTTGTTGCAGAGCGCTGGCTCTGGGCGCATGCGCCCCAGAGCTCCGGCTCGGTGATTGGACACATCAGTCCAGCCGCTCCGCGGCACGTGGGATCTTCCCAGGCCAGAGATCGAACCGGCACGCCTTGCACTGCAAGGCGGTGTCCTTACCCACTGGACCACCAGGGAAGCCCCTGACCTATCTTTCTAATCAATCTTTTTGATCCTCCTGTTCCTTTCTCTTTGAACAAAAGAAAAAAAATTAATAGTAAGCCCATCTTGCTTTCTAGGAATTTGTTAAGACACACTAAATCTAATCACTATTCAACTAGCCAATTATTACAAGAATATTAGCAATAAAAACTAAATGGATTCCTTTAATAATTTTAAATGTACAATTAACAAAATGCCACTCTAAGGTTTATTAAACATTCTAGGCATAGTTACTTAATGTTCTATTGAGCTTCACATATCTCATGATACTATGGACTTTTAGAGCTGTGTAGCTCTAAGACAGGCTGAAGCTAAAACCTTGGGGAAATTCAGAGTTTGCTCTGTTTTGAAAGTCCATCATGTGCTAGTATTACCAATAGTTCAAATAGGACATCTTATGCACTAGTCAAATATTTGTGAACCATTAAGCTTTTGTATAAATAAGGATGTCTATTAACCAAACAAATTGGGAGAAAACAGTGAGATCTGACAATGACCTTTTTGATTGAGGAAAACCAAAATTATCACATACTGCTGACATCCAAAAGTTTAAAATCTCAGACATAGTTTGGCACCATTCTCACTAATCCCCAATTTTTTATTACAGTCAGAGTTTAGACTAAGAATGGTCACATCTACAGAGTTCAGAAGTGTCCTGAAAAACATGAAAAGTCCTCGTGCTCTCTCACAGGTGGTGTTTTATTTCAGAGCAAGAGTTTTCTGACTACCACATGGCTGTTGTTTGGTTAGCAGTTTCTCAACAGTCTCTGACCTATCTTTCTTTTTTGGGGGCGGGCTGGGGTGGAGTGGGCAGGGAGAGGGACGAGCGGGCCACTTCTATTGGTCTTTCATTTCTCTATTTTCATCCGTCTTTGTTCTTTGGCTCCTGCGGGCCTCCCATCGCGGTGGCGTCTGTTGTTGCAGAGCGCTGGCTCTGGGCGCATGCGCCCCAGAGCTCCGGCTCGGTGATTGGACACATCAGTCCAGCCGCTCCGCGGCACGTGGGATCTTCCCAGGCCAGAGATCGAACCGGCACGCCTTGCACTGCAAGGCGGTGTCCTTACCCACTGGACCACCAGGGAAGCCCCTGACCTATCTTTCTAATCAATCTTTTTGATCCTCCTGTTCCTTTCTCTTTGAACAAAAGAAAAAAAATTAATAGTAAGCCCATCTTGCTTTCTAGGAATTTGTTAAGACACACTAAATCTAATCACTATTCAACTAGCCAATTATTACAAGAATATTAGCAATAAAAACTAAATGGATTCCTTTAATAATTTTAAATGTACAATTAACAAAATGCCACTCTAAGGTTTATTAAACATTCTAGGCATAGTTACTTAATGTTCTATTGGAGCTTCACATATCTCATGATACTATGGACTTTTAGAGCTGTGTAGCTCTAAGACAGGCTGAAGCTAAAACCTTGGGGAAATTCAGAGTTTGCTCTGTTTTGAAAGTCCATCATGTGCTAGTATTACCAATAGTTCAAATAGGACATCTTATGCACTAGTCAAATATTTGTGAACCATTAAGCTTTTGTATAAATAAGGATGTCTATTAACCAAACAAATTGGGAGAAAACAGTGAGATCTGACAATGACCTTGGATTTGATCCTTTGGAATCTGCAAGATTAAGCAATCAGAACCGGCATGGATTTATCTTTCAGATGCCATGAGTTGCCTAAGGAAAATTTCATCATGAGGATAAATGACAAAGATTTAACTGGCAGTCTTTTGAACTACTATAATTAGGCTGCAGTTCATGCCATGAAAAGAACGACATTTTATCAAATCTGAGTATCCCTATAACATACAGAGAGAAGGGAGAAAAGATTCCCTGAGAACTGAGAATGCAGAGCAGTTAGGAAATGTACTCTGTAGTCAGTAAGAAAGGGATAGCCAAAACCAGAGAGGATAGTAGTGGAGTAAAGAAATGATGCATTCAGGGCTTCCCTGGTTGTCCAGTGGGTAAAGAGTCTGCCTTGCACCGGTTCAATCCCTGGCCTGGGAAGATTCCAAGTGTTGCAGGGTGGCTGGGCCTGTATGTCCAATTTTGAGCCAGAGCTCTGGAGCACATGTGCCCAGAGTCAGTGTGCTGCAATGAGAGAGGCCACTGAGATGGGAGGCCCACACATGCCCAAGAATAAAGATGGATGAAAATAAATAAATAAAATAAAAGTGTTTAAAAAAACCAAAAAAGAAACGATGCATTCAAAAGACAAACCAAAAGTGAGGACTAATGACCATGAAGTCATTATGGCTGGGTAAACTACTGAAGCCAATATACCACAAAATGATTAATATCTTAATTGCTAAGAAGTTATCCAATTCAGACTTTTAGGGATTTCTGGGAAAACATTTTTACTTTAATAAGAAAGTCAAAATTAAAAGATATCCTTATAATCATTTTGATAAAACAAAGCAATATGGAAAGACAGAATATGTAAAATTATTAATAGTAACTTTTTCTGAGGACTGTCATATCTTAGATATAGGCAGATTCTGAGATGCATAGTACATATACAAATGAATTCTCCCCTTCTACCTCTTCAGTCTCCTACCAGTTTAATTTAATTCCAGTCAAAATGAGACTTAACTGGAAGTAGAGAGAAAAGGATCGTGTATGTGAGTCATCATAAAGTGGTTAACTGTAATTCTTTCAAACTTTGGTTTATCCATTTCCACTCTAATTTACCTATCATTGATTCATTCATTTATTAATAACACACTGACCATGCTGATCACTGGCATCACGTATTAACTGCCTACTCACCAACTCCACATGGATAATACGCATTTCATCCTTAACATGCTCCAAACAGAATTCATGATCACTTCTCCTAAGCCTGGACCTTTCCCAATTTTCTCGTCAGGAAAAAGGCTAGAATTTTCATCCGAGAGTTAATATTGAGGCTTTCTTCACATACAATCCATTAGCAAATCATGTCAACTCTCACTTCAATACATGTCTGGAATCCTATCATTTTTCTTTACCATTTCTACTCTAGCGCAAGTGACCTATTATCTCCCACCTAAACTAGTACGGTAGCTTCGTAACTAGTTTTCCTACTTCTGTCCCTGCTTCTCCATCTTCTATTTTTGACACAAAAGCCAGAGTGATCTTTAGAAACTAATATATCAGTTCTGCCCCGGGAGCACATGGCTGGGCCTGTATGTCCAATTTTGAGCCAGAGCTCTGGAGCACATGTGCCCAGAGTCAGTGTGCTGCAATGAGAGAGGCCACTGAGATGGGAGGCCCACACATGCCCAAGAATAAAGATGGATGAAAATAAATAAATAAAATAAAAGTGTTTAAAAAAACCAAAAAAGAAACGATGCATTCAAAAGACAAACCAAAAGTGAGGACTAATGACCATGAAGTCATTATGGCTGGGTAAACTACTGAAGCCAATATACCACAAAATGATTAATATCTTAATTGCTAAGAAGTTATCCAATTCAGACTTTTAGGGATTTCTGGGAAAACATTTTACTTTAATAAGAAAGTCAAAATTAAAAGATATCCTTATAATCATTTTGATAAAACAAAGCAATATGGAAAGACAGAATATGTAAAATTATTAATAGTAACTTTTTCTGAGGACTGTCATATCTTAGATATAGGCAGATTCTGAGATGCATAGTACATATACAAATGAATTCTCCCCTTCTACCTCTTCAGTCTCCTACCAGTTTAATTTAATTCCAGTCAAAATGAGACTTAACTGGAAGTAGAGAGAAAAGGATCGTGTATGTGAGTCATCATAAAGTGGTTAACTGTAATTCTTTCAAACTTTGGTTTATCCATTTCCACTCTAATTTACCTATCATTGATTCATTCATTTATTAATAACACACTGACCATGCTGATCACTGGCATCACGTATTAACTGCCTACTCACCAACTCCACATGGATAATACGCATTTCATCCTTAACATGCTCCAAACAGAATTCATGATCACTTCTCCTAAGCCTGGACCTTTCCCAATTTTCTCGTCAGGAAAAAGGCTAGAATTTTCATCCGAGAGTTAATATTGAGGCTTTCTTCACATACAATCCATTAGCAAATCATGTCAACTCTCACTTCAATACATGTCTGGAATCCTATCATTTTTCTTTACCATTTCTACTCTAGCGCAAGTGACCTATTATCTCCCACCTAAACTAGTACGGTAGCTTCGTAACTAGTTTTCCTACTTCTGTCCCTGCTTCTCCATCTTCTATTTTTGACACAAAAGCCAGAGTGATCTTTAGAAACTAATATATCATGTCAGTCCTCTGCCCCCCATCTACCCATGGCTTCCCATTCAAATGGCTGTTACTCAGAGGAAAGGCCAAGACCTCACCACAGCTGAAAAAATCCCCTAACTGACCTTAAACTGAAAACACCTTTGATTTAGTCAATACAGTGGACTCAAAAATGATACAATATAATGAAGTATAACTGGTCACAGCTCAGTCCTAACGGGCATGTGCTACCTTGCAATCTGTCAATGCTATCAAAACCAAAGCCTAACTTTTGACACGGAATTACACTTGCAAGTTTCCAGGGACACGTGTACAAGTATGTTCAGTGCAATATTGTTTGAAATAGCCAAAGCCAAGCAACAATTTAAATACCCGTTAACACAGATATGGTTAAATAATTTACGGCACATAATCATACTTTGAAATACTATGAAGCTGTTATAAACTGTGATGAATATTCATGTATTTACGGGAAGAATTTCTCTCCCTCTCTGACCTACACCTCCTCACTTTAGTCATTTCAAATGGAGTGCAGTTCCCACAAATGTCTGCCGCTGCACAGACTGCTACCTCCGAGCCACTCCACCCTCCTCACTGTACTGATTCCTGCTCATTCTTCAAGACTCCTCTCAGGGCTTCCCCTGATGGTCCAGTGGGTGGGGACACCGCCTTGCAGTACAAGGGGCGCCAGTTTGATCCCTGGCCTGGGAGGATCCCATGTGCTGCGGAGCGGCTGGACCGATGTGTCCAATTACTGAGCTGGAGTTCTGGCGCGCATGCGCCCAGAGCCGGTGCTCTGCGACAACAGAGGCCACCGCGATGGGAGGCCCACAGGAGCCAAGGAACGAAGACGGATGAAGGTAGAGAAATGAAGGACCAATAGAGGTGGCCCGCCAATCCCCCTCCCTCCCCACCCCACCCCCAAAAGATAAATAAATAAAATTAAAAAAACAAAAAGACTCCTCTCAGAGTGCCACCTGCTCAAGAGAGCGTTTCCTGACTCCTTGGGGGGGCGGGGCAGGACAGGTGCTCAATGTTTGCTGATGAGATTAAAAGAAAAATATCTACTGATACATTTTCTCTCTTCTAGCTTGAAATGTCATTCTAAAAATTAAGTAGCATCTACTCTCTCATATACAATGTATTCAAAAATTTATTTGTGTGCCACAAATTCTGCCAATGATACAGAACTATGGTCCTTCCCTAGAGACTGTATTATCTACTCAGAAATGTGTGCAGTGACGAATAATTTTTTAACAGCTTTACTGAGATATAATTAGCACAATCATGTAATTTACCCATTCATGTCACACAATGTAATGTTTCCTAGTACATTCACAGGGAGAATTTTTTTTTTAACAACACTAAAAGCATCTTTTTGAGTACGGAAACCATCAATTTGTGATTATTATAGGATGTAACATAGAGCTGGTGAAAAAAAAGCAATTATTACAGTTATGCACTCCATCTTGCGACCACATTATTGAGCTTACGGGAGTAGGGAAGAAACCTGCACTAATTTCAATCTCATCAAATGCTAAAAAAAAAATCTCTAGGGCTTGATGAATATTTTTTAAATGAATAAAATTCCCAGCCATCTAGTGATTTGCTGGACATCATACCAATCTTCATATTCAACACACTCTAAATGGAACTCATTACCTCCCGGTTTCCTCTGCGACCTCCTCACTCCTGCAAGTGGCACCAGCATCTCCCTCATTGTCACTCTTTGATGTCTGGCCCTCCTTCACCCTGTCATAGCCTCTGGTTTTTACTAGTAAGGTCACATATGCAAATTCACACTCAGGACACAATTTCCTTCAACTACCCAGTCTATCTGGAAACTTTCCTGCCGTTAGCCTCTTAACGTGTAGGTTTTTTTGCAGTACAGCTGTTTTACAATGTTCTGTCAGTTTCTACTGTATAACAAAATGAATCAGCTAGACATATACATATACCCTCTCCTTTTGGACTTCCTTCCCATTCAGGCCACCACAGTGCCTTAAGCAGAGCTCCCTGCGCTGTACAGTAGGTTTTCATTAGTTATCCAATTTTTACATATCACCCAATAGTGAGCCCCTTGCTGTTCTGACATGTGTGATGTGAACCACACATTTAGGTCTCAGTTCAAACTCAGTTCACTACCACAAGCTGGGTCTAATGCATCACATAACAAACTAATACTGTTTAATTAAGATAACCAACTGCCACAAGTATTTTTAAAAATGCCTCTTGAAGGAGACACAAATCTCTGGTATAATTCTATATCTTTCTCCCTCATACTTACTATTGTTATCCATAACAATAAATCTGACTTCTTTTTTAATCTCCAAAATCTGATTAGAATGCCCATGGAATCCTGGAGACACACTTTTAAGCACACACCTTTTAGAGACTGTACTTATTTTTGGCATTGTAAATCAGTTAGCTATTCAGGAATTTGCTGTAACTCGCCTTCTCTCTCAGGTAATACCAAAAAATAATAAACACATCTTAGAACTGTAACAGAGAATAACTATGTTCTATAGTTACTCTCTGCAGTAGATTCTGTTTTCATAAGATCTTCTGCCCTTTAATATTACCATCACCAGGAGTTACTAGATAGGTGTTTCCTGAAATTTATATTCAAGTTCCTATTTTTAGCTAAACATTGCATCATAAATGAAGACTGGTTTTAAAAAGACTGTTAGAGTTAAGTGAAGCTTTAATTGAAGAAATCTATTAATCTGATGTGAAAATCATGAACATGACCTAAAACTGAGGGAAAGAAGAACAACAACGGAAACAGAAATGTCTGGATTATTTTTGTTCCCTAAAAAGAAGCAGTAAAAAAAAAAGAAAGTTATACTACTTGTAAGGTCACATGTCTGGCCCTCCTTCACCCTGTCATAGCCTCTGGTTTTTACTAGTAAGGTCACATATGCAAATTCACACTCAGGACACAATTTCCTTCAACTACCCAGTCTATCTGGAAACTTTCCTGCCGTTAGCCTCTTAACGTGTAGGTTTTTTTGCAGTACAGCTGTTTTACAATGTTCTGTCAGTTTCTACTGTATAACAAAATGAATCAGCTAGACATATACATATACCCTCTCCTTTTGGACTTCCTTCCCATTCAGGCCACCACAGTGCCTTAAGCAGAGCTCCCTGCGCTGTACAGTAGGTTTTCATTAGTTATCCAATTTTTACATATCACCCAATAGTGAGCCCCTTGCTGTTCTGACATGTGTGATGTGAACCACACATTTAGGTCTCAGTTCAAACTCAGTTCACTACCACAAGCTGGGTCTAATGCATCACATAACAAACTAATACTGTTTAATTAAGATAACCAACTGCCACAAGTATTTTTAAAAATGCCTCTTGAAGGAGACACAAATCTCTGGTATAATTCTATATCTTTCTCCCTCATACTTACTATTGTTATCCATAACAATAAATCTGACTTCTTTTTTAATCTCCAAAATCTGATTAGAATGCCCATGGAATCCTGGAGACACACTTTTAAGCACACACCTTTTAGAGACTGTACTTATTTTTGGCATTGTAAATCAGTTAGCTATTCAGGAATTTGCTGTAACTCGCCTTCTCTCTCAGGTAATACCAAAAAATAATAAACACATCTTAGAACTGTAACAGAGAATAACTATGTTCTATAGTTACTCTCTGCAGTAGATTCTGTTTTCATAAGATCTTCTGCCCTTTAATATTACCATCACCAGGAGTTACTAGATAGGTGTTTCCTGAAATTTATATTCAAGTTCCTATTTTTAGCTAAACATTGCATCATAAATGAAGACTGGTTTTAAAAAGACTGTTAGAGTTAAGTGAAGCTTTAATTGAAGAAATCTATTAATCTGATGTGAAAATCATGAACATGACCTAAAACTGAGGGAAAGAAGAACAACAACGGAAACAGAAATGTCTGGATTATTTTTGTTCCCTAAAAAGAAGCAGTAAACAAATCAGATTACTGAAATTAAAGGAGTCTAGTCAGCCTTCAATTTATATTGCAAAAGTTGGTTGTTTCTGCCAACAGTCTGAATTACTTCAACTTTTATGAAATCAACTCTAATTCACAGAGTATCTTTTTTTACCTTTTAATTTAAAACATAAATACCTACCTGAAAGCAACTTTTAGGCAAATCTATCCTCCCAACCCCACAGAGGATTTTGATTAATTTCATAGTAGATCGGTAAATAACTCAGACGGTATGATACCTTGGGACTGTCCTTAAAGAGAAAGTACAGATATCTGAAAGCCCACGTCCTTTTTGTAACATCAGCATTTAATGAAAATCCCATTGCCAGTATGGGTTTACACTTGTCCCACAAGATGGACTGAAATCTCTAGCTCCACCAACATCTCCAACGAGGCTGTAGTAAGACAGAGGTACCAGCCTTCTAAATCTTGGAGATACTAACAGGAAACAAACAAGAGTGTTGCTTCAGCATCGGTTAACAGTCTTTATCCTCTCTACTACACGTCAATGCAATAGTTAGTCATATGTCTCCTGCCATACTCAGTGTGGAACTCTCCAAGGTTCTGACCCTTACGGTGGTCTAGTAACCTAGAGAGAGGAACTTGGAAAACCAAAGTCCACATGAAATAGAACTGTTGGCTCAGTGGTCCTCTGCCATTTTTATCTCTTGGTTCTAATAACTCACAGCTACTATGGCTGTACCCTTATGGCAACCCATCCCTGGTCAACATCTGCCTCACAGCATCCCTGGTACATCACTGAAACCTATGAAATTCCCACAAGTATCTAGATCTATTCTCTTCTTCAATGTTTCAAACATTTTTCCAAGTCCAGTATTTTAGAATCAGGGTTTATTTTTAAAGAGCTAAACATTGCATCATAAATGAAGACTGGTTTTAAAAAGACTGTTAGAGTTAAGTGAAGCTTTAATTGAAGAAATCTATTAATCTGATGTGAAAATCATGAACATGACCTAAAACTGAGGGAAAGAAGAACAACAACGGAAACAGAAATGTCTGGATTATTTTTGTTCCCTAAAAAGAAGCAGTAAACAAATCAGATTACTGAAATTAAAGGAGTCTAGTCAGCCTTCAATTTATATTGCAAAAGTTGGTTGTTTCTGCCAACAGTCTGAATTACTTCAACTTTTATGAAATCAACTCTAATTCACAGAGTATCTTTTTTTACCTTTTAATTTAAAACATAAATACCTACCTGAAAGCAACTTTTAGGCAAATCTATCCTCCCAACCCCACAGAGGATTTTGATTAATTTCATAGTAGATCGGTAAATAACTCAGACGGTATGATACCTTGGGACTGTCCTTAAAGAGAAAGTACAGATATCTGAAAGCCCACGTCCTTTTTGTAACATCAGCATTTAATGAAAATCCCATTGCCAGTATGGGTTTACACTTGTCCCACAAGATGGACTGAAATCTCTAGCTCCACCAACATCTCCAACGAGGCTGTAGTAAGACAGAGGTACCAGCCTTCTAAATCTTGGAGATACTAACAGGAAACAAACAAGAGTGTTGCTTCAGCATCGGTTAACAGTCTTTATCCTCTCTACTACACGTCAATGCAATAGTTAGTCATATGTCTCCTGCCATACTCAGTGTGGAACTCTCCAAGGTTCTGACCCTTACGGTGGTCTAGTAACCTAGAGAGAGGAACTTGGAAAACCAAAGTCCACATGAAATAGAACTGTTGGCTCAGTGGTCCTCTGCCATTTTTATCTCTTGGTTCTAATAACTCACAGCTACTATGGCTGTACCCTTATGGCAACCCATCCCTGGTCAACATCTGCCTCACAGCATCCCTGGTACATCACTGAAACCTATGAAATTCCCACAAGTATCTAGATCTATTCTCTTCTTCAATGTTTCAAACATTTTTCCAAGTCCAGTATTTTAGAATCAGGGTTCAACAAACTGTGGGAGAAGGGTCAGGTTTAACTTAACCTTGATTTCTTTGGTTAGAGACAATGCAACTGGAGAAAAGTATTTCTCTCAACATTTTAAATATTTTACTCCACCTACTTCCTGCTTGATTGGTTTCGCAGAAGCTGGATATATTAGGTTGGCCAAAATGTTCCTTCAGTTTTTAAGTAAAAATAAAAGACACATTTTTTATTTTCACCAACAGCTTTACTGAAGGTATTGATCTTTTTGTTCCACCACTTCCTGCCATCTTTTCAAGCAACTTCATAAGTCCATCTTCCCAAAACTGTTACCTTTTTGAGGAAAGAACTGTCTCAGGTACCTTTTATAGTCTTTCAGAAAAATGAAAACATTTCCATTTTAAAGAACTTTGTAAAGACTGAAATAAATGGAAATCCAAAGATGCAATATCTGATGTATATGGCAGATGAATCAGAATTTCCAAGCCAAGTTGTAACAGTTTTTGCCTGGTCCTCAAGGGAACACGCCATCTTGTGTTATCCTGATGGAAGACTATGCATTTTCTGTTGACTAATTCTGGATGCTTTTTGTTGTGTGCTGCTTTCGGTTGGTCTAACTGGGAGCAGTACTTGCTGGGATTTAATCTCTTGGTTTTCTGGAAGGCGCCCATTAACAGTGGACTCCCTTCAAATCCTACCATATACACAACATCACCTTCTTTAGATAAAGATGACCGTTGATGTGGTTGGTGGTGGCTCATTTCTGCTTCCCCACTCTCTCTTCCCTTCTACACTACTGTACAGTATCCACCTTTCATTGCCTGTCACAACTAGTTCTAAAAACAGAATATTTTTGTTACATTTAAGTAGAGAATCTCATGCAGAAATAGGGTCAGAAATAGGATCATGAAAGGTTTTTTTTGCTTAATTTATGTGGAATCCAATCATCAAAGCCACTAACATAACCAAGTTGGTGCAAATTATTTTCAGCACTTAATCTGGATATTTTAAGTGTATCAGCTATTTCCCAGGTGGTACATGTTCTCAATTCATGTCTCTATTTGATCACCATCAGCTTCAACTGGTCCACCAGACCATGGAGTAGCGACCCGCAAGAACTCTCCAGTAGAAAATGCAAGCTTTTGTCATGTTCAATCAGTCACAACACCGTCTTCATATACGGCACAGATCTTTGTGTTTCAGTGCTGTTTTTTTCTTTCTTGAAATAATAAAGCTTAATATGTTGTCACCTTTTTCTTCCATCTTTGATATTAAAATGGCTACACAAGAATTCACCAATTTTGATAATTTTTGAAAAAGGCACACTGACATGACAGCTGTCTGAACACAATCTAACAAAACTGAAGATGAAGTTAAAGACACCTCACTGCCATCTTTTCAAGCAACTTCATAAGTCCATCTTCCCAAAACTGTTACCTTTTTGAGGAAAGAACTGTCTCAGGTACCTTTTATAGTCTTTCAGAAAAATGAAAACATTTCCATTTTAAAGAACTTTGTAAAGACTGAAATAAATGGAAATCCAAAGATGCAATATCTGATGTATATGGCAGATGAATCAGAATTTCCAAGCCAAGTTGTAACAGTTTTTGCCTGGTCCTCAAGGGAACACGCCATCTTGTGTTATCCTGATGGAAGACTATGCATTTTCTGTTGACTAATTCTGGATGCTTTTTGTTGTGTGCTGCTTTCGGTTGGTCTAACTGGGAGCAGTACTTGCTGGGATTTAATCTCTTGGTTTTCTGGAAGGCGCCCATTAACAGTGGACTCCCTTCAAATCCTACCATATACACAACATCACCTTCTTTAGATAAAGATGACCGTTGATGTGGTTGGTGGTGGCTCATTTCTGCTTCCCCACTCTCTCTTCCCTTCTACACTACTGTACAGTATCCACCTTTCATTGCCTGTCACAACTAGTTCTAAAAACAGAATATTTTTGTTACATTTAAGTAGAGAATCTCATGCAGAAATAGGGTCAGAAATAGGATCATGAAAGGTTTTTTTTGCTTAATTTATGTGGAATCCAATCATCAAAGCCACTAACATAACCAAGTTGGTGCAAATTATTTTCAGCACTTAATCTGGATATTTTAAGTGTATCAGCTATTTCCCAGGTGGTACATGTTCTCAATTCATGTCTCTATTTGATCACCATCAGCTTCAACTGGTCCACCAGACCATGGAGTAGCGACCCGCAAGAACTCTCCAGTAGAAAATGCAAGCTTTTGTCATGTTCAATCAGTCACAACACCGTCTTCATATACGGCACAGATCTTTGTGTTTCAGTGCTGTTTTTATCTTTCTTGAAATAATAAAGCTTAATATGTTGTCACCTTTTTCTTCCATCTTTGATATTAAAATGGCTACACAAGAATTCACCAATTTTGATAATTTTTTTGAAAAAGGCACACTGACATGACAGCTGTCTGAACACAATCTAACAAAACTGAAGATGAAGTTAAAGACACCTAACTGCTAATACAGCTATCTTAGAGAAAAGACTGAATGAACCTTTCCACCTTTCCACCAACCTAATAGTTGTTATCTTCTTTCCTCTGTAGGTAAGTCCTCCCCCTCAACCCCTCTGGTCTCCTTTGAAGTTTTTCTTTTTTGCTTAATCTTTGATTTTTCTGCAGTTTGGATATAACATGCCTAGGTATAGCTCTTCTGGCATTTATGCTGCGTGGTGTTCTCTGAGCTTTCTACATCTAAAATTTGGGAACATTAATTTTGGGAAAATTCTGTTATTAATTGCTTAAAATCCTGCTTCTGTCCCTTTCTCTCTTCTTCTCCTTTCCAATTACTCATATTATACCTTTTGTAGTTTTTCTACAGATTTTGGACATTCTGTTCATTGAAAAAGATTTTTTTTTGCCCAAGGCTTTTTGGTTTTGGAAGTTTCTGCTGACATACCTTCAAACTTAGAGGGTTTTTCCTCAGCTGTGTCCAGTCTACTAATGAGTCCATCAAAGGCATTCTTCATTTTTGTTACCTTTTAAAAAAATGTTTACTTGCTTATTTGACTGTGCTGGATCTTAGTTGTGGCACGTGAGATGTTCAGTTGTGGTCTGAGGGATCTTTAGTAGAAGTATGCAGGAGCTTTTAGTTGGGGCATAAACTCTTAGCTGCAGCATGGAGATTTAGTTCACTGACCAGGGATCAAATCCAGGCCCCCTGCATTGGGAGTGTGGAGTCAGCCACTGGACCACCAGGGAAGTCCTCTTGTTTTTGAAAGATACCATTTATCTTTGAGTCTTTCTCAGAATTTCCATTTCTCTACTTATATTATTCACCTGTTCTTGCATGTTGTCTACTTTTCCAGTAGACTCTTTAGCAAATTAATTACAGTTGTTTAATTCCCAGTTTGATAATCCCAACATCCCTCTTATATTTTAGTTTGGTTCAATGTTTGCTGTTTCTTCAAACTGTGATTTTTTGCCTTTTAATATACCCTGTATTTTTTATTGTGGTTTTTTTTTTTGGTCTTTCATTTATTTGTTTTCATCCATCTTTGTTCTTTGGCCTGTGTGGGCCTCCCATCTCAGTGGCCTCTCTCGCTGCAGAGTGCCAGCTCTGGGCGGATGTGCCCCAGAGCTCCTGCTCAGTAGTTGGACACATCAGTCCAGCCGCCCTGCAGCACGTGGGAAGGGATCGAACTGGCGCCCCTTGCACTACAAGGCGGTGTCCTTACCCACCGGACCACCAGGGAAGCCCCCATGTATTTTTGAGTAAGTGAGTTTTAGTGGTGTGGTGGTAAGATGTGGGGGAAAGGGAAGTTTTCTAGAGTTCTAAAACTCACCAATGTGCGGCGTCCCCACCCTGTCCCCTAAAATTTTTAACTCTCAGACTTGTCTACACTGAGCTTCCAGCAATTCATCATTCAGATTTTCTTACCCCAGTAACAGTTCCTTCTGTCTGTAGACTTCCACTCTGGTAAGATGTGGTTCTCTGCATTTGCCTGGCTGCTCTACTTTGGGGGTGGAGGGAACCAGTAGTTTGCCTTGTGTTGATGTTTAAGCTTTTTTTCAGATTTTCACTTGTTGTTAGGATGGAGTGATGACTTCTAAGCTCTTCAGATGCCAGATCAGAAACAAAAATGTTTAATACGTAAATTCCTAAGACTGCCTCCTCCCTCCCAGAAAGTTCTCTGAAGCTCTTAAGTCAAGGAGGAAAAAGGAAAGGATAAGAGGAAGATGATGCTCAGTAGTAAGAGTTCTCCTGTTTCAATCCTCAGAATCACTCAAAGTAGTTAGGGCACGAGGAGCTGAGCTGAGAAACAAAAGAGTTTACAACATCCTGATAGCTTCCTACTTCTCTAACAGAAAGGGTGTGTGGGGAGGGAATGTTTCAAAGAACTGTCAGAATTAACCCCCCCGAAACACCTGGAATCTTTAAAAAAAAAAATAATTATTTATCTATTTAGCTGCACTGGGTCTTAGTTGTGGCGTGTGGGATCTAGTTCCCTGACCAGGGATTGAACCTGGGTCCCCTGCATTGGGAATACAAGAGTCAACCACTGGACCACCAGGGAAATCCCAACACCTGGAATCTTATTTCACTCTCTCCCACACTCCAGTCTTCCCAGCACCAGTTTATGCTGCCCCAACCTTTTCCTGTGATACAAAAAAAAAAAAAAAAGCCGTGATGTCCCTTGAGAAACTCTTGAGTCTTGGAAAAATAGTTTCACAGAAAAACAAAGAAAAAAGACAAGGTTATGCAGGACTAACTCAAACATTTTATAAGCTGATTAAAGAAAAACTTTGATTTTATTTCTTATAAAGTTTACATATATTGGGTGGAAGGTACAAGGCAATGACCCAAGGGGACAGAATGATGTAAGTAATAGAGCAGAGGCTCCAGAGTTACAATGTCTGGGACCAAAACTCAGCGCCACCATTTACAAGCTGTATGACCCTGGGCAAGCTACTCTTCTGTGCCTTGATTCTCTCGATTGTAAAACAGATACAACAACTGTACCTACCTCACAGGCTTTTTTCAAATGAAGATTAAATAATTTGGGTAAAACACTTATAAAACCTGGCACATGGTATCAGCAATAGAAATTCTTATCAACTCTTAACTTTAAAACTTCTCTTTAAGCAGACTGCTTACTACCACCTGCACCCTGCCTCCTGAGTGTAAGCCACAATCACCTTTTATCTAGACTTTGGTAACATCCTAACCAATCTCCTTGTCTCCGTTGCAATACCATTTCCGCCTGTTCTCCAATCAGAAGGCAGAGTGACCACCTAAAAACTTGGTCACTCTCTGCCACTCCTCTGCTCAAAACTCTCTAACTGGCTTCTGGTCTCACTCAGTGTGAAATCCAGAATCTCTGCCATCATCTATGAGGTGTTTCAGGCCTTCCAGGATCTCATGCATTTCCTGTCTCTTCCCATTTTTTTGGCATCTCCTACCATCCCCCACCCCACTCTGCTCCAAGCCACGCGGGGTTCCTACCTCAAAGCTTTTCCACTGCTCCTCCCTCTGCCTAGACATCCACCCTGCCATCTTTCCAACCCAATTTAGGTCTTTGCTTACATGTCCACTTACCAGAAAGCTCTCCCTCTAACCACTGCCGGAGACTCTACCTTTACTCTGCTTTATTTCTCTTTTCATCATTCCTCACTGCTTGACATTTCACATGTTTGTTTGCCCAGAGTTTCTTCTCTTAGGACATATCTAAACTCCCTGAGGACAAACATTTTGAACATCTCTTTTTCTGTATCCCTTGAATCCAGAGTTAATATTTGTTGAATTAATGAACAGATAAGCATTCACCACTTGTATCTCATCTGTGACACCTTCTTCATACCAAATTATTCCAAAAGCTTCTAAGCAGAGTATAAGGCTTCCTATCTCTTCTGTCTCCAATTTGTCTTATATATCATTAAATCATTCTTATTCAAACTCGATATTTTCACATTATTCCTCTGCTCAAGAACACTCCTCTCTGACCTCAGCAGTTCCTCAGGAAGCTCTGCAAGATGTTAGCAGGTGCTATCACAAGAGGGACTTGGTCAGTAAGAAAGTGTGAAAAATATAGGATTAGAGGAATTTGTGTTACTTCTCAGAGTCTTTAATTTAGTAGTGTGCATTATAAATCTCCTGGAGAAGGATTTGATAAATTTCTCACTGTCTGTGACTGCGGAATGAATTCTCTTCAAGGAGCAGGTCTAGGACCTGCTTTAGTGAAACTTGCTGCAGCAAACACTGGTCAGTGGAAGTACCCATGATCATTTTCAGACGAGGCCACTAGGGCTCTAGGGAAAAACACAGTTGTTTTTGGTGCCCTTCCTGCTTCCTTTCCCCATCCTTCTTCCATATTCTGTGGGTTCTCTTTCTTACTAACAGAACTTATTAAGAAAAAAGCACTCCAACTGTAGATATGTGTACTGGCATATATGTTTGAAAAGAAGAGCCTTTTTGGGCTTCTAACCTACTTTAGTTTTCATTTTGATCCATAAATAATCTTGTTCTTCAATGAACATATGTTATATTTTAAATCTTTTGCTTGCATACGGGATCAAAGTAGATCTTGTTCTTTCAATGAACATATGTTACTCCGTCCCTCTTTGCCTAGACATCCACCCTGCCATCTTTCCAACCCAATTTAGGTCTTTGCTTACATGTCCACTTACCAGAAAGCTCTCCCTCTAACCACTGCCGGAGACTCTACCTTTACTCTGCTTTATTTCTCTTTTCATCATTCCTCACTGCTTGACATTTCACATGTTTGTTTGCCCAGAGTTTCTTCTCTTAGGACATATCTAAACTCCCTGAGGACAAACATTTTGAACATCTCTTTTTCTGTATCCCTTGAATCCAGAGTTAATATTTGTTGAATTAATGAACAGATAAGCATTCACCACTTGTATCTCATCTGTGACACCTTCTTCATACCAAATTATTCCAAAAGCTTCTAAGCAGAGTATAAGGCTTCCTATCTCTTCTGTCTCCAATTTGTCTTATATATCATTAAATCATTCTTATTCAAACTCGATATTTTCACATTATTCCTCTGCTCAAGAACACTCCTCTCTGACCTCAGCAGTTCCTCAGGAAGCTCTGCAAGATGTTAGCAGGTGCTATCACAAGAGGGACTTGGTCAGTAAGAAAGTGTGAAAAATATAGGATTAGAGGAATTTGTGTTACTTCTCAGAGTCTTTAATTTAGTAGTGTGCATTATAAATCTCCTGGAGAAGGATTTGATAAATTTCTCACTGTCTGTGACTGCGGAATGAATTCTCTTCAAGGAGCAGGTCTAGGACCTGCTTTAGTGAAACTTGCTGCAGCAAACACTGGTCAGTGGAAGTACCCATGATCATTTTCAGACGAGGCCACTAGGGCTCTAGGGAAAAACACAGTTGTTTTTGGTGCCCTTCCTGCTTCCTTTCCCCATCCTTCTTCCATATTCTGTGGGTTCTCTTTCTTACTAACAGAACTTATTAAGAAAAAAGCACTCCAACTGTAGATATGTGTACTGGCATATATGTTTGAAAAGAAGAGCCTTTTTGGGCTTCTAACCTACTTTAGTTTTCATTTTGATCCATAAATAATCTTGTTCTTCAATGAACATATGTTATATTTTAAATCTTTTGCTTGCATACGGGATCAAGCAGAGTGTCTCATAGTAGATGCTCAGTATTTTTAGATTCATTAGTATGCACAAATTTAGCAAGTTACAGGCCATGCAAAGTGTGACACTCCTTACTAAAAATTAATTCTGAAAATCACATTAGGTAACACAGCTTGGACAGTAAATCTATTAGGTTCACATTTTGGCAAGAATGTCTCTATTGGTACTATACTCATACTGAATGCCCATTGTGAATAAGGGACTTTCTTCAGATTATTTCCAAACTTTGCAAAAATTTTATGTGACTGAACATTCAAAAAAATTTTTTTATGACAACAGTAAGAAGCACTGTTTCACTGAAATCAATGTATTCATTACTGAAAATCTCTAAGAAAGGACTGTGTCTATAAGAATTCAGGAAATGGATCCCAAAGAGGTACAGACCACGTATACTTCAGGGCACCTGTTTGCCATACCCTTTCAGGAATGTGCTCACTTACAGTATAAAGTGGTTCTGTTTTATACTGTGTATATTCCATATACTATACCTCTCTCCAGGCAACCGATAACTGGGAAAGGGGCATATACCTCATCCAAAGATAACTATAGTAAACAGTCACCCTGATAGAACTTTTAAGTTTTTTTCAGGTAAAGTTCCCACAGTAAATTCCATTTTAAAAGAAGAGCTTGTATGTCAATGTACACGAACATACACCTTTGAACAGAAGGCTTTTTCTGGGTCCCTATCAATAGACTGTCATTTCTTTCTACTCTCCACATATAAGGCTCCATTGAGCACAGAGGAAAATGACTTCTATTCCAGTTCCAGCGATGGGCTTGATTTGGTCTCTGGGTAATGACATTCCCCTTGCTAGTGATGGGCAGGAATGATGTATTCTGGTGGTTTCTCTTTCTTACTAACAGAATTTACTAACCCAAACAGATTTCTAACTGCAAATCTGGTCAATGAGACATGAGGAAAAACCTGCTCATTTTCAGAGCAGATTTTAGGAAAAATTTTCTCACTCTTAAGAAAAAGCCACAGGAAGAAATGACTACTTCCTCTTCTGAATGTTGTATCTGGATGTGATGCCTAGAATGGCGGAAGCTATTTTACTAAGGATAAAGCCAATCCTAAAAATGATAGAGTGAAAGGTTGAAGAAAACTCAGGGTTCTTGAGAATAATGTTGAGTCTCCAAACAAACAGCTCTAAAGGCTGTCCTTCCTTGTAACCTCCTATTATAGGAGATAATTCAATTCCTCCTTTTCAGCCAACTTAAGTCAGGTTTTTATCCCTTGTAGCTGAATGACTGTTCAATCAGAAAAGATATTATGACTTGGACTGAGTAAGTTGGGTGAATCAGATTTACCTCTCTTGGGAAATCCTAGGATTAGCAGGCAAATGGGGAAGCTGCCAGATGTGAGGGACTGAAATGAACAAGTACATAAAAATTCAAGCTTGACTGAGCCTTTTTAAAAAATTTATTTATTTTTATATTTATTTTCATCCATCTTTTATTCTTTGGCACGTGTGGGCCTCCCATTGCAATGGCCTCTCTCGTTGCAGAGCACTGGCTCCTAAATGGACACACTAGTCCAGCCGCTCTGTGGCACGTGGGATCTTCCCAGGCCAGGGATCAAACCAGTGCCCCCTGCACAGCAAGGCGGATTCTCTACTGACTGGATCACGAGGGAAGCCCTCGACTGAGCCTTTATAAAAGGAGTAAGAAGACAGAAGAAGCCAGCTAGGAGAGAAAAAGAACTGGAACAGAGATGTGTACCAAGAAGCAGAGAATCCATCAGAAAGAACAAGACTGTTCCCTCAAGAGAAAGACAGTCTTTTAGCCTTCTCAAGGCTGTGCCCTGCCTGGCTTTCGGAGTTGTGAACTACCAGGATGTTGTTCTAAACTGACACTGCATTCTCCTGCAGGAGAGTCAGTGAGGCTGAGGGTGTTCTCTGCTACTTAGTAAGCCCTGTCTTAGGACACAGGAGGGTTGATGGAGAGAGGAAAGTCAAATTATGTATTCTGGTGGTTTCTCTTCTACTAACAGAATTTACTAACCCAAACAGATTTCTAACTGCAAATCTGGTCAATGAGACATGAGGAAAAACCTGCTCATTTTCAGAGCAGATTTTAGGAAAAATTTTCTCACTCTTAAGAAAAAGCCACAGGAAGAAATGACTACTTCCTCTTCTGAATGTTGTATCTGGATGTGATGCCTAGAATGGCGGAAGCTATTTTACTAAGGATAAAGCCAATCCTAAAAATGATAGAGTGAAAGGTTGAAGAAAACTCAGGGTTCTTGAGAATAATGTTGAGTCTCCAAACAAACAGCTCTAAAGGCTGTCCTTCCTTGTAACCTCCTATTATAGGAGATAATTCAATTCCTCCTTTTCAGCCAACTTAAGTCAGGTTTTTATCCCTTGTAGCTGAATGACTGTTCAATCAGAAAAGATATTATGACTTGGACTGAGTAAGTTGGGTGAATCAGATTTACCTCTCTTGGGAAATCCTAGGATTAGCAGGCAAATGGGGAAGCTGCCAGATGTGAGGGACTGAAATGAACAAGTACATAAAAATTCAAGCTTGACTGAGCCTTTTTAAAAAATTTATTTATTTTTATATTTATTTTCATCCATCTTTTATTCTTTGGCACGTGTGGGCCTCCCATTGCAATGGCCTCTCTCGTTGCAGAGCACTGGCTCCTAAATGGACACACTAGTCCAGCCGCTCTGTGGCACGTGGGATCTTCCCAGGCCAGGGATCAAACCAGTGCCCCCTGCACAGCAAGGCGGATTCTCTACTGACTGGATCACGAGGGAAGCCCTCGACTGAGCCTTTATAAAAGGAGTAAGAAGACAGAAGAAGCCAGCTAGGAGAGAAAAAGAACTGGAACAGAGATGTGTACCAAGAAGCAGAGAATCCATCAGAAAGAACAAGACTGTTCCCTCAAGAGAAAGACAGTCTTTTAGCCTTCTCAAGGCTGTGCCCTGCCTGGCTTTCGGAGTTGTGAACTACCAGGATGTTGTTCTAAACTGACACTGCATTCTCCTGCAGGAGAGTCAGTGAGGCTGAGGGTGTTCTCTGCTACTTAGTAAGCCCTGTCTTAGGACACAGGAGGGTTGATGGAGAGAGGAAAGTCAAATTAGACTAAAATTGCTAAATAAACAGGGTCAAAGAATAATGGATTTGGGATACCCACTAAAAAATGGATGCCATGATAGCAAAAACCTAATATATAGGATTATCAAAGAAAATAAAAAGTGAACACAATCATCACACAATCAGCATCAAACTGGCCAGCAAATGGCAAAAGATCATGTGTCAAAGATGCTCCATACACAGCAAAAAGGCACCCCAGCATTAGATTTTCAACTCCTTTCCTGACACACTGATACCTTTCATTTATTCTTATGCTTCTGGGAAAGAATGTCAGGGCTTGACATTTTCTCTCTGCCACCTTTCTACCATCTGGTGCCTTTCTTCCACTCCCGCCCCCAACTGAGTTCCGCTGATATTATCTCATATTGGTCCGGACTGCATTTCGCTTGTATTATTGTTAATCCCTGGTGGCTCAGAGGTGAAGAATCTGCCTACAATGCAGGAGACATGGTTTAAATCTCTGGATTGGGAAGATCTCCCCAAGAAGGAAATGGCAACCCACTCCAGTATTCTATTCTGGGAAATCCTATGGACAGAGGAGCCCGGTGGGCTACAATCCATAGAATCTCAAAGACTTAGACAAGACTTAGTGACTGAACAACAACAAACTGTAATACTTTTCAAGGTACTCACCATAGCTCTGAGATCTCCCAATTCCAATACAAAGGAATCTTTACTGTTATGCCCCTCTTCTATTTAAAATTAACACATATGTATGGAATTTAGAAAGACGGTAACAATGATCCTACATGCAGGGCAGCAGAGCAGACACAGATGTTAAGAACAGACTTTTGGACTCAGTGGGAGAAGGTAAGGTTGGGTGATTTGAGACAATAGCACTGACAGATGTATGTGGCCATATGTAGAATAGATGACCAGTGCAAGTTCGATGCATGAAGCACGGCACAAAAGTTGGTGCTTTGGGACAACCCAGAGAGATGGGGTGGGGAGAGAGATGGGAGGAAGGCTCAGGATGGGGAGACATATGTATTCCTGTGGCTGATTCATGCTGATGTATTGCAAAACTATCACAATATTGTAATTATCCTCCATTTAAAATAAATAAATAAAGAAAAAGAGGTAGACAATTAAAATTCTAAGGACCTCTTCCATGTTCATGGCATTAATTAAACGCTGATGCTGGGAAAAATAGAAGGTAGAAGGAGATGTGGACAACAGAGGATGAGATGGTTGGATGGCATAACTGACTCAATGGACATGAGTCTGAGCAAGCTCTAGGAGATGGTGAAAAACCAGGAAGCCTGGTGTGCTGCAGTCTGCGGGGGTCTCAAAGAGTTGGACATGACTGACTGAACTAAAGCCCATATTACTCCTTAGACTGCTTAGAATACAGAACCTCCATAATATATAGTTTTATCCTATTTTTATTTATTTATTTTTTAAAAATATTTTTCTTTTGGGGGGGCAGAGGGAGGGGGCGGGTGGGCAACTTCTATTGGTCTTTCATTTATCTATTTTTTCATCCATCTTTGTTCTTTGGCCCGTGTGGGCCTCCCATCGCAGTGGCCTCTCCTGCAGCAGAGCACCGGCTCTGGGCACACGCGCTCCAGAGCTCCGGCTCGGTAATTGGACACATGGGCCCAGCCGCTCTGCGGCATGTGGGATCTTCCTAGGCCAGGGATCGAACTGGCGCCCCTTGCATTGTAAGGCAGTGTCCTTACCCACTGGACCACCAGGGAAGCCCTTTATCCCATTTTTACATCCTTACTATCTCTTTCCATTATTATCCCCTCTTACTCTTCGCCTTTCCTCTCCCATTTGCTCCAGTCAACCAGAACTGCTTTGGTCTCCAAATAAACCTCAAAAATTTTGAAATCTGTATCTTAGCTGATGGTAAGAAGACTTGCCTTCATTTGAATCTTACTTCCTCTCCCTCTAAATTCTCTTCCACCCTTGAAGGCAGCTCAAAGGAGTAAGAGATTTTTAGGAATAGTAGCATATACTACTGAATAAAATGAGCATATGAATGGATTAGAGTAGATACATGCAAAATCAATCTAAGGCCTACCAAATCAGTAACTCTTTCCTGAAACAGAAAGACAGAATGCAGCCAAAATGGCATTTTGTCAGCAAGGGCAGCAGCAATCTAAGTGCTATCCAGAGGCATTAGTCAAGAGAAACCAGATCCTTTCTACAGCCCTCAAGTTCCAACTGAAACGCCACCTTATCAGAGTAAAATCCTGCTTTGGTCTTTAAGTTTTGCCATTGTTGTAGGAATAAGTCTCATTTGTTTTAACAGACTTGAAAACAGAAAATCACATCTTATTCAATTTGTAGTCCACAGCACTTAGACCAATGACTTATAAACAACTGGTGTTCAATAAATATTTGCACACATTTATTCTTGGGCTATTGAAGAACAAAAGAAACACTGAAGTTTCGTTTTCTATCTGCAGGTCAAAATAATAAAAGAAAGACTCTGACCTAGATAAACATCTTATTTAAAGTAATAAAAACAATGAAAATGTGTGATGATACTGCACTAAGGGAGGAACAAAAGAAAAGTCAAGTAAGAAAACTGAATGAGAACTGAATAGGGCAACTAACTTACTAGCAACTCAAGTCAGAGTTTCAAAGCATAATTACTTTATTTTACTTGGAATAACAAAATCATTAACAGTAAGGATTTTATATACTATGTGTTAGGAATAACACAAAACAAAATTTCAGATCACACATTTCAAAAATTTTAACATGGATTTCAGAACCAAACTGAATTGGTTATTTTGCATTATGAGTAACTTCCTCCTGTTTCTTTCCATTAATGAGTTTCTCTAAAAAGAGTTAAAAAGTAGTGATAGCTAGTATGTCAGTTATCCTCACAGACTGGTAAAACACAAATTGGTGAGTTACCCATATGGAGGATGGATACCAAATGTGAAGTCATATAATATCTAGGACAAAGCATCCTTCTGTTAAGGCTTATTAGCATTTGACTATACTGAACAAAATGATCTCTACAGGAATATACTGAGGATGTTAAATTTTCTTGGTACATTTAAAGTAACACACTCTCTATTAAATAAATAACTTTAAAATTTCTTACATTTAGCATATGAATGGATTAGAGTAGATACATGCAAAATCAATCTAAGGCCTACCAAATCAGTAACTCTTTCCTGAAACAGAAAGACAGAATGCAGCCAAAATGGCATTTTGTCAGCAAGGGCAGCAGCAATCTAAGTGCTATCCAGAGGCATTAGTCAAGAGAAACCAGATCCTTTCTACAGCCCTCAAGTTCCAACTGAAACGCCACCTTATCAGAGTAAAATCCTGCTTTGGTCTTTAAGTTTTGCCATTGTTGTAGGAATAAGTCTCATTTGTTTTAACAGACTTGAAAACAGAAAATCACATCTTATTCAATTTGTAGTCCACAGCACTTAGACCAATGACTTATAAACAACTGGTGTTCAATAAATATTTGCACACATTTATTCTTGGGCTATTGAAGAACAAAAGAAACACTGAAGTTTCGTTTTCTATCTGCAGGTCAAAATAATAAAAGAAAGACTCTGACCTAGATAAACATCTTATTTAAAGTAATAAAAACAATGAAAATGTGTGATGATACTGCACTAAGGGAGGAACAAAAGAAAAGTCAAGTAAGAAAACTGAATGAGAACTGAATAGGGCAACTAACTTACTAGCAACTCAAGTCAGAGTTTCAAAGCATAATTACTTTATTTTACTTGGAATAACAAAATCATTAACAGTAAGGATTTTATATACTATGTGTTAGGAATAACACAAAACAAAATTTCAGATCACACATTTCAAAAATTTTAACATGGATTTCAGAACCAAACTGAATTGGTTATTTTGCATTATGAGTAACTTCCTCCTGTTTCTTTCCATTAATGAGTTTCTCTAAAAAGAGTTAAAAAGTAGTGATAGCTAGTATGTCAGTTATCCTCACAGACTGGTAAAACACAAATTGGTGAGTTACCCATATGGAGGATGGATACCAAATGTGAAGTCATATAATATCTAGGACAAAGCATCCTTCTGTTAAGGCTTATTAGCATTTGACTATACTGAACAAAATGATCTCTACAGGAATATACTGAGGATGTTAAATTTTCTTGGTACATTTAAAGTAACACACTCTCTATTAAATAAATAACTATTAATAACAGAGAAATGGTTAAAAGCAATATAACTATGTTTTTGGCTGACTACCTAGGTCCACAGAAGTGCAGTCTTGGTTCAAAACAGCAATCCCATCAATACTGGAGAGTCAATACTCTCAATTCCTCAATGAATATTTGCATAGTATTTACAATATAATGTGGGCCAAGCACTTGGCTAGGTACTGAAAATACAAATATAAATAAGAAGGACTTCCCTGGTGGCTCAGTGGTTAAGACTCTGTGCTGCCAACACAGGAGATGTGGGCTTGATCCTTGGGTCAGAAGATCCCCTGGAGTAGGAAATGGTAACCAACTCCAGTATTCCCGCTTGAGAAATCCCATGGACCTCTAGAGGAGCCTAGTGGGCTACAGACCATGGGGTAGCAAAGAGTGGGACATGGCTGAGTGACTGACAGCACATTATGAAAAATAGAAATGAAAAAAATTTACTGAAACCTATTATATTTAAGATGTCAGACTCTGAGATGTTAGACTTTCCTGGTAGACCAAAGAAACAAGAAAAAAAATCTTAATTTAAATATTTAATTAAAATATCTTTAAAAATCCTCTGTTCCTCATATAGTATTTATTATATATGATAAATGTTTAGATATGAAGATCTGCTGATAAGTCTAATAAATTATTTGCTACATTGCACAGTAATGTTTTAAATATTCTGATTAGCTTTTCTCAAGGGAATTTGTATTCTGAAATCAGATTTAATACTCATAATTATCTTCTAAAGGTTGTACATCTATTTCAGATCACACATTTCAAAAATTTTAACATGGATTTCAGAACCAAACTGAATTGGTTATTTTGCATTATGAGTAACTTCCTCCTGTTTCTTTCCATTAATGAGTTTCTCTAAAAAGAGTTAAAAAGTAGTGATAGCTAGTATGTCAGTTATCCTCACAGACTGGTAAAACACAAATTGGTGAGTTACCCATATGGAGGATGGATACCAAATGTGAAGTCATATAATATCTAGGACAAAGCATCCTTCTGTTAAGGCTTATTAGCATTTGACTATACTGAACAAAATGATCTCTACAGGAATATACTGAGGATGTTAAATTTTCTTGGTACATTTAAAGTAACACACTCTCTATTAAATAAATAACTATTAATAACAGAGAAATGGTTAAAAGCAATATAACTATGTTTTTGGCTGACTACCTAGGTCCACAGAAGTGCAGTCTTGGTTCAAAACAGCAATCCCATCAATACTGGAGAGTCAATACTCTCAATTCCTCAATGAATATTTGCATAGTATTTACAATATAATGTGGGCCAAGCACTTGGCTAGGTACTGAAAATACAAATATAAATAAGAAGGACTTCCCTGGTGGCTCAGTGGTTAAGACTCTGTGCTGCCAACACAGGAGATGTGGGCTTGATCCTTGGGTCAGAAGATCCCCTGGAGTAGGAAATGGTAACCAACTCCAGTATTCCCGCTTGAGAAATCCCATGGACCTCTAGAGGAGCCTAGTGGGCTACAGACCATGGGGTAGCAAAGAGTGGGACATGGCTGAGTGACTGACAGCACATTATGAAAAATAGAAATGAAAAAAATTTACTGAAACCTATTATATTTAAGATGTCAGACTCTGAGATGTTAGACTTTCCTGGTAGACCAAAGAAACAAGAAAAAAAATCTTAATTTAAATATTTAATTAAAATATCTTTAAAAATCCTCTGTTCCTCATATAGTATTTATTATATATGATAAATGTTTAGATATGAAGATCTGCTGATAAGTCTAATAAATTATTTGCTACATTGCACAGTAATGTTTTAAATATTCTGATTAGCTTTTCTCAAGGGAATTTGTATTCTGAAATCAGATTTAATACTCATAATTATCTTCTAAAGGTTGTACATCTATATGAAAAATAAAATCCCTTCCTTACCTGGGAAGGGAAATCTCACCTCACATAAAACATGAAGTCATACTCTCCATGGAGCTTTTATACTGTACTCCTCTAAAAGTGTGAGGCTGATGAGTGTACAGATTCTTATTAAGACACAACAGATGGACATGGTTAGTGAAACATGGCTGAGATGGAGGAGAAGAAGCAGTTGATGACAAGCAGGAAAATGTACAATTCTCACTTGAATTTAGGTGTGGGGAACTGATTTAAAAGCTATTTGAGATGCCTGTCTTAGACTTGTAAAACAACACTTTAAAAAGTTATTTCATACTAAACACAGCAAGATATTAGGAAATCTGTATTTCACTTCAACTGGGTTTTTATACAGAGAATTATAAACAGAGAACTAGGTGACAAATCAGACAACTAAGTCAAGAAATAAGTAGAAAGAGGTAGGCAGATAGTACCCCTTTTGGCTAAACAAGCTGACAATGGCCAAACACTTGTTTGAATAATAAATCTCAGCGTAAGTCTTTGACTTAAATCTTGGCGAAATCTCTACTGCGAAGAGTACAAACCTGCAGACAAGAGATCATATAGCCAATCAGAGATTTCAACAAGCAAATGAAATGTCTGGCACAGAAAAGGAAAGCAGCTACTCTAACTCTGACATCTATGTTGCTTTTCCCATAAAGATTCACCCCATTATGAGAGCTTCTTTAAGACTTTTTTCTCTCCTTTAAATGTGTTTAATTTGCACTGAAAATAACACATAGCTGAAATTCCTTTAAGAGGGAATAAGATCTTTGTTACAGAGCACAAAATAGTTATAAACATATACTTTATCACAATCATGTTTTACCTAAACAATTTCTAACTTTGTTTTCCCCATGGCTTTCTGTTTCAAATTCTTAACAATGAACCACACGTTATAATTGATTATAGAATTCTAAAATACTGGTACAGGTGCCAAAGAATGGCTGATTGATAAAATGGAATAACGCAAAGTGAAATCAGAAAGATATTCAATGTACACAGTTAACCTATAAAATGGCAAATAACAAGGACAGGGTGAAAGACAGAACTGAGAAGAATAAAAGACAAGTTGTGCCACAGAAACCTCCCAGCTTGCCTCCCAGCAGCTCTAAAATCACTGGTGGAACATTTCAGTACTCGCTCTGAAATTGGATTACATCTACTTCCTGACATGGTTATTTGGCATAAGTCTGCATCCTGTTGCTACAGCTGACCATACCTCTTTGTTTTAAGTTCTTAGAAAGCTTCCGTGCAAAGCAATATGTACATTCATGTCTGTATGTAATCTGATATCCATCCAACAAGGAAGACAAGCCTTCATTATATCAGTGTTATTAGAAGCCTCTCTCTGAAAATGTCAGTTCTCTTTCCCAGTGTCCTCCTATTAATATTTGGATTGTCTCTCCTCTTTCCTGCTGTTGGAACCATTCTCCTAGTGCAGAGGAAGGATGGAACAAGGGCTGAGGATCAAGTTACTGAGCATTTCTGAGCTAAGGGGGAAGGAAGAACAAGAGCCTGCTTTCCTCATTCTATGGTTCCCAAGACGACTCCAGAAATGACAACATTCAAATTCAAGTCTGAAGTTATTTTTATAACATATACTGCGATTGAAGGATCTCCAACTAAATTGTCTTTTCAAAGCTGAAGTAACTGTCTTTTCCTGTTACCTCTACTGTTGGATATTCTCCTGTCTGTCCTGCTCTTGGGGTGACCTTCTGGTGGAGGGGAAAAGGAGCAGGTCCCGCAGCTTAGGATCAGGTTACCAGCCCTCTGTGAGTACTGCTGAGCAGGAGGGAAGAGAGACTGCTGTGACTTCCTGGAAATTTTCTCCTTGGGGCATCTGGAAAAATTTAATTTGCACTGAAAATAACACATAGCTGAAATTCCTTTAAGAGAATAAGATCTTTGTTACAGAGCACAAAATAGTTATAAACATATACTTTATCACAATCATGTTTTACCTAAACAATTTCTAATTGTTTTCCCCATGGCTTTCTGTTTCAAATTCTTAACAATGAACCACACGTTATAATTGATTATAGAATTCTAAAATACTGGTACAGGTGCCAAAGAATGGCTGATTGATAAAATGGAATAACGCAAAGTGAAATCAGAAAGATATTCAATGTACACAGTTAACCTATAAAATGGCAAATAACAAGGACAGGGTGAAAGACAGAACTGAGAAGAATAAAAGACAAGTTGTGCCACAGAAACCTCCCAGCTTGCCTCCCAGCAGCTCTAAAATCACTGGTGGAACATTTCAGTACTCGCTCTGAAATTGGATTACATCTACTTCCTGACATGGTTATTTGGCATAAGTCTGCATCCTGTTGCTACAGCTGACCATACCTCTTTGTTTTAAGTTCTTAGAAAGCTTCCGTGCAAAGCAATATGTACATTCATGTCTGTATGTAATCTGATATCCATCCAACAAGGAAGACAAGCCTTCATTATATCAGTGTTATTAGAAGCCTCTCTCTGAAAATGTCAGTTCTCTTTCCCAGTGTCCTCCTATTAATATTTGGATTGTCTCTCCTCTTTCCTGCTGTTGGAACCATTCTCCTAGTGCAGAGGAAGGATGGAACAAGGGCTGAGGATCAAGTTACTGAGCATTTCTGAGCTAAGGGGGAAGGAAGAACAAGAGCCTGCTTTCCTCATTCTATGGTTCCCAAGACGACTCCAGAAATGACAACATTCAAATTCAAGTCTGAAGTTATTTTTATAACATATACTGCGATTGAAGGATCTCCAACTAAATTGTCTTTTCAAAGCTGAAGTAACTGTCTTTTCCTGTTACCTCTACTGTTGGATATTCTCCTGTCTGTCCTGCTCTTGGGGTGACCTTCTGGTGGAGGGGAAAAGGAGCAGGTCCCGCAGCTTAGGATCAGGTTACCAGCCCTCTGTGAGTACTGCTGAGCAGGAGGGAAGAGAGACTGCTGTGACTTCCTGGAAATTTTCTCCTTGGGGCATCTGGAAAAATTTAGGATTCAAGGCTGGGTTAAACTACAATAGTTGGTTCATGGAAGCCAAGTCATAGTTTGAAGCTCCTGTTAGATCTGTGGGTCTAGACAGGGAGGTCATATTTAAGGTTCACAAATTTCTAAAAGTCGGCCCAGAAAGGATTCTGGCCCAGCTGGGGCCTTCTAAAAGTTCTAAAAGAAAAAAAGTGAGACACTCTGACATTTATTAGGGATCTGCATGGACTTGGAACTAGGGTAAGATGTGAGGACCCAACAGAGAACAAAACAGAGTATCTAGTCTGGTAGATACAGGTGTGAGCAAAGTGTTAACAGAGCAGAAAAAGTTGACACCCAACTCTTTGATCTACCGGGGACTTCCTTCCTTCTAAAGCACTGTCCTAATCTTTAATTCAGATTTCAAAGTCCTCCAAGTCGTCTATGTCACAGTCTATGTTTTCCAGTGTTATGACACTGTCAGTCCATATGGAGCTTGTTTACATGCTCATTACCTCATGTGTCATTCCTAACGTCAGAAGTACGCTTCACCCTCCTGCTCACCAGTCCTCACAATTCGCACAGTCAAACCATGCAGCAACATAGTGGAGAACAGTGGAACACACTTCAATGTCTGCAAGACCCACGCTGGGAAGGCTGTTCAAAGTGCTGAGCCCTGGACACCATACTCAAGAAATCTGATTCAGAAGATCTGGTATAGGACCTAGAAATCTTATATAGTTAGCCAATATAATTTTTATACATTGCATATAAATTATATATAGTATTAAAATCATATATAATTTTGATGACTGTTGCCTACAAAACAATCTTAAAAACAAGTTTGCTTAGTCAAGTCACATCCACATTTGAATCCTACCCTTTTCACCTCTATTAACTGTATCACCATTGGCAAATTTTACTTTACCACTGAGTGGCCCATTCTTCATCTATATGAGGATAATGAGAACATAGTCACCCATGTGAAGTTTAAATGAGACAAGATGTGCAAAGCAATGGCAATGATTCAATAAATGTTCATTATTATTATTAGCACTATTAACAACAATTTAAAATCAGGTTTTCCAGTTAAGGCCATCTGAGTCTGGTTGGTCCTGTCTTTCTAAGTATTTATATTAGTTATATGCCCTATTACACAAATCGAAGTTACTCTCATTCATGTCTAAGTGCTCTATATTTTTGAGGACAATCTGTTTGGAACTAAAGTGGTAAGCTGAAGACAGCCCACAGCTCCAACATGGTGTTAATGGCGCACTGTCTACCACCAGGATTCTTGACCAAACTACAAACTGATTTTGGTGTTCTATTAATTTCTGTCATTTCTCCCCTCTCTCCAACCCTAGCTCACCCCACATATGTGTGACTCCCTTGACTACAAAGGTATTTAAGGGTCAGACTGATACATTTTAGTCACAGTTCCCTAGCCATCGATTTCCCATAGATCTAGTGAATCCAATGGCAAGATTTAAAGTTACATGTATTTTCTGCATGAACTCAGGATTACATTATTTTAACATATATAAAATAATGTCATATATTTATACACATAGTGTTATATACACATATACATGTTTTTATATGTACTTACATACATTTATGTATATAAATATTTATGCATGTTATTACTATAGGTTTTTCAGCATATACTCCACAAATTTGACAGATTTTTAAAGAAATGGTGTGTCTAGATGAGATCTTACCAACACCCATGCATCATCTTCAATCACAAAGTTATACAGGATACATGCTTGTATAAAGAGCTGATACTGGCCCCTTGGTACAGCTAACAATTACTCTCATGTAGTATTTACATAATACTTTTGAAGTAGCAAATTACTTTTATTAAAATTATCCACCCACCAGATGCTACAGAGCCATAAAACCATTCTGGCCAGAGTAACATACTTGCCACTGATAAAGCCAAAACCATAAAAACCTTTTATACTGAAGCAAATTAATCAAACTGAAGTACCTGTCATATTGTACATGTTCACTGCATATCTACTGAATGAATGGATGTACAAACATTGGTTACCTTTATACACATCTAATGGACCAAAAAGAACTAAGCATATTATTTTATCATTTTTTTAAAAAAAGCACTAAAAGTAAAAAGAGCAAGTTTTCCATTAGATCTCAGTTAAAGCCTATCTAATTCCTAAAGATCACTACATTATTTCCTCAAATTTAAATTACCTTTATTTCATTTTACTTTATTCTATGAATTAAAAACCAATTTTTCTTGCATATGATATGTGAAATATTAAGCATTTCAGCAAAGATTATGTAGCTTGCTAGGCAACTTAACAATATTAGCAGTCTAACCTGACTTCAGAAGTGCTCTTCAGAAAAGATTTAAATGATGTTCAATAAAAGCAGCAAAAATCAATTTCATTTTTATATATAACATCAAAGGTAGAAAACACAAGTTTTCCTCTCTGCTGAAAGTTGTAATGAAACAGTGCTATTTCCTGAAAAGGCATACCTACTGAGACCAGCCACATTATTAGGTAAACATAAAAGTAGAGTTCACTTTGGTTTAGTTCTACTGAACACAACCTTTTTTAAAGCTTATTATTTTTACTTTCACTTACTTTGTATGATTTTATAAAAAGTATTTTTCTAATTTTAAACACAAAATAACAGGGATAAACAGGCAACATAATCAATTCAAAGAATGTATATTTTGCTATTTGAATTACTGGTGGTCTGAATAGAAAAATAGAAGAGGTTGAGAATGATTATTTAAAAAGATCAACAGAATGCTTATACTACTTTTAGATATTGATGCCAAGCCTTTACTTTCCTCAAAGTAATAATTATGCCAAAGATTTTATGACTCTACTATGGTATTATATTATTATAATTTCTATAATAGATGCAAGTAAGTTTTTTAGAAATAATAAGCAAGAACTCTTTTTACTTTTTAGGGGAATGCTGTTTTCATAACAGCTTTTTCTTATCGACTTTCAATACAGAGGTCAAAATTCTTCTTTCAAAGTCTTAAAGAACAGCAAGTAGAATATATAACAGTTGCTAATTAAAGTCATGTATTTCTATAAAGATTAGAGCTTTTTTCCTACTTGTTCAGAAAATTCATAACAGACAGAGATAGTTGAACTCCAGTCATGAGCTGATATTCAGTCACTCAGAAAAGCCAAAGAAAAGGAAAATTAATTGCTACAGCTAAGATTTAAAATATATGTACATTAAGGATATTAAGCAATATTTTAACTAGTTAGCATACTGACATAAAGCGATCCATCTACTAATCCAGTGTTTTATGAGAGAAGAATTCACAGAATCACAGCCAAACACTAAAGCTCTCAAGGCTAATGAACCATTTATAGGCAATGCTGAGAAGGTACTATTGCATCTGCTTATGCCTTGAATATGTGTTTATTAGGAAACCACTAAATGACATTTGTTTGCCTCTCTTCACTTTCTAATTCACTTTTGGGTATGCAGGGACTTATGAGTGCTCCCAGAACAGTTAAAGACTTTTTTAAGAATCAAAGACCTATCCAGGACAAAAGAGCTTGTCAGCTACGAAAAGAGATGCTGAGACAGTTCTAGTGGGCTCTTCCTTCCAGGTCTACCCCGTGCCTCCGGGCTCCCACACTTTTAAACCTACTGAGACCAGCCACATTATTAGGTAAACATAAAAGTAGAGTTCACTTTGGTTTAGTTCTACTGAACACAACCTTTTTTAAAGCTTATTATTTTTACTTTCACTTACTTTGTATGATTTTATAAAAAGTATTTTTCTAATTTTAAACACAAAATAACAGGGATAAACAGGCAACATAATCAATTCAAAGAATGTATATTTTGCTATTTGAATTACTGGTGGTCTGAATAGAAAAATAGAAGAGGTTGAGAATGATTATTTAAAAAGATCAACAGAATGCTTATACTACTTTTAGATATTGATGCCAAGCCTTTACTTTCCTCAAAGTAATAATTATGCCAAAGATTTTATGACTCTACTATGGTATTATATTATTATAATTTCTATAATAGATGCAAGTAAGTTTTTTAGAAATAATAAGCAAGAACTCTTTTTACTTTTTAGGGGAATGCTGTTTTCATAACAGCTTTTTCTTATCGACTTTCAATACAGAGGTCAAAATTCTTCTTTCAAAGTCTTAAAGAACAGCAAGTAGAATATATAACAGTTGCTAATTAAAGTCATGTATTTCTATAAAGATTAGAGCTTTTTTCCTACTTGTTCAGAAAATTCATAACAGACAGAGATAGTTGAACTCCAGTCATGAGCTGATATTCAGTCACTCAGAAAAGCCAAAGAAAAGGAAAATTAATTGCTACAGCTAAGATTTAAAATATATGTACATTAAGGATATTAAGCAATATTTTAACTAGTTAGCATACTGACATAAAGCGATCCATCTACTAATCCAGTGTTTTATGAGAGAAGAATTCACAGAATCACAGCCAAACACTAAAGCTCTCAAGGCTAATGAACCATTTATAGGCAATGCTGAGAAGGTACTATTGCATCTGCTTATGCCTTGAATATGTGTTTATTAGGAAACCACTAAATGACATTTGTTTGCCTCTCTTCACTTTCTAATTCACTTTTGGGTATGCAGGGACTTATGAGTGCTCCCAGAACAGTTAAAGACTTTTTTAAGAATCAAAGACCTATCCAGGACAAAAGAGCTTGTCAGCTACGAAAAGAGATGCTGAGACAGTTCTAGTGGGCTCTTCCTTCCAGGCTCCCTGCACCCGCTGTGCCGTCACAGGGACTCCCACACAAAAGCAGGAGTAGCTGAAGTGTCAGAACTACATCTACACTGTCCTTTACATTTATAAAAGGCTCTCATATATTCTACAGCTTAATCCTCATGAATGACTGAATGCGCATTCCTTGTTAGGTTACCTCAATCAGCAAGTATTACTAGCCCTAAGTAGATGACACAACTTCTGAAGTACATAACAGAGCTAGAATAATTGCATGGGTCCCTGGTATCTAGTTAAATGATGCTGCCACTGTAGCATTATATCTCAAGTATCCAAATGCCTTCACTTTGTTACCTGTAGTTATCTTGGTAGACAAGATGCTACCTGATCTTGGGTGGGAGCAGGGGAATGTGCTACATGCTTGCAGTAAGAACATATTATTTTAGACCACAGTGGTCACCAGTTAAAGTGTGTACTATATGATTAACACATTCAAAGTCAAGAGTATAGACAGATACATGGAGTATGTGCAAGGATCAACAAAATACTGCACTCACAGATGGAGAGACAAATGCGTAGAAGAAAAAAAAAGAAACTATGTGAAACTTCCCTAACCAGCTGCAGTATGCTTAATTATAAGAGGCACTAGAATACTGGAACTGACAAGCTACATAACATATCAATGATAAAATATGTGTAGTCTGACAGAATTTAGGGGAAGTAAGAGTATATATTTTGCTGACTAACAATTCAAGACTACAAACACTGACTGGGAGACTGTAACTGACAAACAAGACATATATTCCAGCAACAGGACATACTTGACAGAGCCTTCAGCTAGCTGGACTGTCTCCAAGAGATCTACATTCTAAAATGTCTTCTGAGCTTAACTGCAGAGCCGTCTCATACTTTTCCAAACAAAAATATAGTTAATTTCTTCCCGACAGTGAAAGTTTGTGAAAAAAATATCCATTGTGAAAAAATTTCAAACACAGAAACACACAAAGTACAAATGAAAGTTCCCCATAATCCTACACTTTTCAGCTCAATTCAAATGATACGGACTTTGCCCTATGTTTTGAAAATATGTATATATAATGATATATACATATATACTATAGCCTGCCAGGCTCTTCTGCCGAAGAAATTTCCCAGGCAAGAACAGCAGAGTGCGTTGACATTTGCTTCTCCAACCATATACACTATTCTACATTTTTTTTTAAAAACCCTCTCAACAACTTACTTCTTAACTTTACAGATTATCTAATTCCAAGGGTAATTGTTTCATAGCCACATTTCATTCAGAAAGAGAAATTTAATCTACTATGTGATATAAATAAGCCATTTTAAATTTAAGATTCTAGACTTATTTTCACTTATAAATCTTAAAGAAAGCAAAAATGCTTCATTACACATGAGGAATATTTTGATTAACTGTATCCCAATATATACAGTTTTGACTATATCTGACATAAATTTAGTATTCAAATTAAAAAATCCTACGAAGATTTAATTTGTCATGTCTAGAAGTCAATCTGTAACAAAAGCTTGATGTCTGGCTAAGCAATTTCATTTCTAGTTCTTTATCTTAAAGAAACAATTAAGAATATATTCAAAGACGTTTAGTTTCAAGGGCGTTCATGGTAACGGTTCTTATGATAGTGGAAAAAAATCTAAATGTCCTACAAAGAACTGGTTAAATACATTATATCATGTTTAATCAATGAACTACTATCAAGTGACTTACAATAATTTTATAGGAATATATTTATTGACTTGAAAATGTTTTCAAAAGATCTGAAAATTAGGGAAGTAAGAGTATATATTTTGCTGACTAACAATTCAAGACTACAAACACTGACTGGGAGACTGTAACTGACAAACAAGACATATATTCCAGCAACAGGACATACTTGACAGAGCCTTCAGCTAGCTGGACTGTCTCCAAGAGATCTACATTCTAAAATGTCTTCTGAGCTTAACTGCAGAGCCGTCTCATACTTTTCCAAACAAAAATATAGTTAATTTCTTCCCGACAGTGAAAGTTTGTGAAAAAAATATCCATTGTGAAAAAATTTCAAACACAGAAACACACAAAGTACAAATGAAAGTTCCCCATAATCCTACACTTTTCAGCTCAATTCAAATGATACGGACTTTGCCCTATGTTTTGAAAATATGTATATATAATGATATATACATATATACTATAGCCTGCCAGGCTCTTCTGCCGAAGAAATTTCCCAGGCAAGAACAGCAGAGTGCGTTGACATTTGCTTCTCCAACCATATACACTATTCTACATTTTTTTTTTAAAAACCCTCTCAACAACTTACTTCTTAACTTTACAGATTATCTAATTCCAAGGGTAATTGTTTCATAGCCACATTTCATTCAGAAAGAGAAATTTAATCTACTATGTGATATAAATAAGCCATTTTAAATTTAAGATTCTAGACTTATTTTCACTTATAAATCTTAAAGAAAGCAAAAATGCTTCATTACACATGAGGAATATTTTGATTAACTGTATCCCAATATATACAGTTTTGACTATATCTGACATAAATTTAGTATTCAAATTAAAAAATCCTACGAAGATTTAATTTGTCATGTCTAGAAGTCAATCTGTAACAAAAGCTTGATGTCTGGCTAAGCAATTTCATTTCTAGTTCTTTATCTTAAAGAAACAATTAAGAATATATTCAAAGACGTTTAGTTTCAAGGGCGTTCATGGTAACGGTTCTTATGATAGTGGAAAAAAATCTAAATGTCCTACAAAGAACTGGTTAAATACATTATATCATGTTTAATCAATGAACTACTATCAAGTGACTTACAATAATTTTATAGGAATATATTTATTGACTTGAAAATGTTTTCAAAAGATATTAGGAAGGTATATGGGCATACTTATATTTCTTAGAAAGTTAAATACGCTTCTATCATATGATCTAGCCATTCCATTCCTTGGTATTTAACCAAGAGAAAAGTAAGTATATATCTGTACAGAGACTTGTACATGGGTATTTATAGCAATTTTATTTTTAATAGCCAGAAATTGGAAACAATCCAAATATCCATCAACAGGTGAATGGATAAACCAATTGTGGTATATCGAGACAAGGGACTACAACTCAGCATTAAAAAGAATGAACTACTAGGGCTTCCCTGGTGGTCCAGTGGGTAAGGACACCGACTTGCAATGCAAGGGGCGCTGGTTCGATCCCTAGACTGAGAAGATCTCACGTGCCGCGGAGTGGCTGGACTGATGTGTCCAGCTACCTAGCTGGAGCTCTGGAGCACATGTGCCCAGAGCCAGTGCTCTGCGATGAGAAAGGCCACTGTGGTGGGTGACCCACACAGGCCAAAGAACAAAAGATGGATGAAAATAAATAAATGAAAGACCAATAAGAGTGGCCAAAAAAAAAAAAAAGAACTACTAACACATGCAACAACATGGATGAATCTCAAAATAATCATGCTTAGTGATTAAATGAGACAAAAATGGGAATGTGAGTGTGTGCATATATGTGTATATATACACACACATATATATATGTTTCTATTTATATCAAATTCTAGGAGGCTAACCTATAGTGACAGAAAGCAAATCAGTGGTTGCCTGGGGTAGAGGGCTAGGAGGAGGAACTGGTGAGAGGTAAGGCTTACAAAGGGATATGAGGAAAGTTCCGGGGCAGGTGAACCCATTCATTAGCTTGACTGTGGCGATGGTTCCATGGGTCAATACATATGCCCAGATTTTCCCAGCTGAATAGTTTAAACGTAGAGTTTACTGTATGCCAATTACACCTCAATAAAACTGTCAAACAGCACACAACTACACTTACGCTATCAGCTCATTGGTTTGTTTGAAATCCTAAATACAAATGGAAAAGTGCTTAAAACATAAAAATGCAGTTTAACGAATTATTATAAATACCTACACAAGCACCACTAAGGTCAAGCAACAGAACACTTCTAGCACGCCAGAAGCACCCCCACCCCACACACTTCCCTTCCTAATCACAGTGTTCTCCTTCTCTAGGTAACCCTAGAATAGGAGGTAACCCTATTCTGACTTTTACAGCAATCACTTCTTAAAAAAAATTTTGCTTTTTTATTATCTCAGTATGTATCCCCAAACAATACAGCTTAGTTTCTACATATTTGGGGATTTCATGTAGATACAAAGAACATATTCTTTTGTGTCTGTTTTATTCCCCATAACAGTATGTTTTTAAGAATCATTCACAGTGGAACACATTGGTTTTCACTGCTGTATAGTATTCTTTTGTATGAATATACTAACAGTGTATTTATCCATCCTACTGCTGATGGGCTTTTTGGTGCTTTCACTTTGGGACTGTTACAACAGTGCTGTTATGAACATTCTTTTAGGTGCCTTCTGGTTTACAGGGCTTCCCTTGTAGCTCAGCTGGTAAAGAATCCGCCTGCAGTCTGGGAGACCTCGGTTAGATCCCTGGGTTGGGAAGATCTCCCAGAGAAGGGAAAGGCTACCCACTCCAGTATTCTTGCCTGGAAAACTCCATGGCTCATCCATGGGTCGCAAAGAGTCAGCCACGACTGAGTGACTTTCACTTCACTGCACTTCTTCTGGTTTATATGTACATGCAGTAGAATCAAATTTCTGTCCTGATGTTCAAAGCAGCACTGTTTACAATAGCCAAGACATGAAAGCAGCCCAAGTACCCACCAACAGATGACTGGCTTAAGAAGATGTGGCATATATATGTATGTATACATACATACATACATACACAAACTGTAGTATTAGGCATAAAAAGAGCAAAATACTGCCATTTTCACCAATGTAGATGGGGCAAGAGAATATTATGTTTAGCGAAATAAGTCAGGGAAAGACAAATACGTATGATATCACTTACATGTGGAACCTGAAAAATACATATGAGTATTTACACAAATAGAAACAGATTCACAGATATTGAAAACAAACCCATAGTTATCCAAGGTGAGAGGAAAGGGGTGAGGGACAAGTTAGGAATTTGGGACTAACAAACTATTACGTGTTAAATAGACAAGCAACAAGGTACACTATAAAGCACAGAGAAATTATTCAAGCAGTTCTACCTTCTTAAATTTTTAGGTAACCCTAGAATAGGAGGTAACCCTATTCTGACTTTTACAGCAATCACTTCTTAAAAAAAATTTTGCTTTTTTATTATCTCAGTATGTATCCCCAAACAATACAGCTTAGTTTCTACATATTTGGGGATTTCATGTAGATACAAAGAACATATTCTTTTGTGTCTGTTTTATTCCCCATAACAGTATGTTTTTAAGAATCATTCACAGTGGAACACATTGGTTTTCACTGCTGTATAGTATTCTTTTGTATGAATATACTAACAGTGTATTTATCCATCCTACTGCTGATGGGCTTTTTGGTGCTTTCACTTTGGGACTGTTACAACAGTGCTGTTATGAACATTCTTTTAGGTGCCTTCTGGTTTACAGGGCTTCCCTTGTAGCTCAGCTGGTAAAGAATCCGCCTGCAGTCTGGGAGACCTCGGTTAGATCCCTGGGTTGGGAAGATCTCCCAGAGAAGGGAAAGGCTACCCACTCCAGTATTCTTGCCTGGAAAACTCCATGGCTCATCCATGGGTCGCAAAGAGTCAGCCACGACTGAGTGACTTTCACTTCACTGCACTTCTTCTGGTTTATATGTACATGCAGTAGAATCAAATTTCTGTCCTGATGTTCAAAGCAGCACTGTTTACAATAGCCAAGACATGAAAGCAGCCCAAGTACCCACCAACAGATGACTGGCTTAAGAAGATGTGGCATATATATGTATGTATACATACATACATACATACACAAACTGTAGTATTAGGCATAAAAAGAGCAAAATACTGCCATTTTCACCAATGTAGATGGGGCAAGAGAATATTATGTTTAGCGAAATAAGTCAGGGAAAGACAAATACGTATGATATCACTTACATGTGGAACCTGAAAAATACATATGAGTATTTACACAAATAGAAACAGATTCACAGATATTGAAAACAAACCCATAGTTATCCAAGGTGAGAGGAAAGGGGTGAGGGACAAGTTAGGAATTTGGGACTAACAAACTATTACGTGTTAAATAGACAAGCAACAAGGTACACTATAAAGCACAGAGAATTATATCCATTATCTTGTAACAATCTACAATGAAATATAATCTTCAAAAACTCTGAATCACTATCCTGTACACCTGAAACTAACAGAATATTGTAACCAATTATGAGTCAATTTAAAAAAGACCCATCCCCTGGAAAAGAAATTTCTGGCTTGCAGGGTGTATTTATTTTTGACTTTACTTAATGACAAGAGCATGAGTTCCTGCAGCTCCATATCCATGTGTTATCTTCACAGCACTTATTGCTACCTGAAAATTTCTTGTTTACTTCTGCTTATTTAACATTCCTCTCCGCCAGTGTAGACTGTAACTACCACAAGAGCAGGGAGGTGCCCGTCTTGTGCACTGCTCTACTCCCAGTTCCCAGAACAGTGATTAGAACAGAGCTCGACACCCAACAGGGCTGAACAATATGTGCTGAATTACTGAATGAGTAAGTGAAGGCGCTAGCCTACTAGCAACTTCAGCCAGGACTAAACAGAAGGACAACTGGCCTTGCCCAGCAACTTAATAAAAATAATTATGTTATATATACAATAAAACATGGATACATAATAACTTAAATAACATGACTGTAACTATTAAATACTATGTGTACATACAAAGAATAAAAGTCAAGGAAACAAACCAAAACGTAGGAGTATTTGTCTTGAATACTGAAAGGTCTTTTCTCTCCTACTGACCCCACCCCTACCTTTTACATATTTCCCAAAATTTCTTCAATAAATGTATTATTCTGATGAAAAAGGTAAATTAAAAAGAATGAACTACTGATACATACAATAACATGGATGAATCTCACAAACAGAACTTCAATAAAAGCAGACATAAAAGAGTATTATTCTATTTATCTGAAATTAAAAAAAGACAAAACTAATCTTTGGTGACAGAGATCAAGCTAACAGCTCCTCTGTGGGGACGCTGACTGTGGGGAGGGAGCAGGAGGGAGCTTTCCAGGGTGATGGAAACACTCTGTATCCTGTCGGAGGAGATGCTTATCTAAGAGGAGCCATAAGTAGAAAATTCATCAAGCTATAAACTTCAGATTTATGTACTTTATTATACATGAATTATACTTTAAAATTTTTTCTTTTTGGCTGTGCCCAGTGGCTTGTGGGATCTCAGTTTTTCAACCAGGGGTCAAATCCAGGTCCTGGCAGTGGAAGGACTGAATCCTAACCACTGGACCTCCAGGGAATTCCTAATATACTTCAATTCCCCTGGAAAAGAAATTTCTGGCTTGCAGGGTGTATTTATTTTTGACTTTACTTAATGACAAGAGCATGAGTTCCTGCAGCTCCATATCCATGTGTTATCTTCACAGCACTTATTGCTACCTGAAAATTTCTTGTTTACTTCTGCTTATTTAACATTCCTCTCCGCCAGTGTAGACTGTAACTACCACAAGAGCAGGGAGGTGCCCGTCTTGTGCACTGCTCTACTCCCAGTTCCCAGAACAGTGATTAGAACAGAGCTCGACACCCAACAGGGCTGAACAATATGTGCTGAATTACTGAATGAGTAAGTGAAGGCGCTAGCCTACTAGCAACTTCAGCCAGGACTAAACAGAAGGACAACTGGCCTTGCCCAGCAACTTAATAAAAATAATTATGTTATATATACAATAAAACATGGATACATAATAACTTAAATAACATGACTGTAACTATTAAATACTATGTGTACATACAAAGAATAAAAGTCGAAGGAAACAAACCAAAACGTAGGAGTATTTGTCTTGAATACTGAAAGGTCTTTTTCTCTCCCTACTGACCCCACCCCTACCTTTTACATATTTCCCAAAATTTCTTCAATAAATGTATTATTCTGATGAAAAAGGTAAATTAAAAAGAATGAACTACTGATACATACAATAACATGGATGAATCTCACAAACAGAACTTCAATAAAAGCAGACATAAAAGAGTATTATTCTATTTATCTGAAATTAAAAAAAGACAAAACTAATCTTTGGTGACAGAGATCAAGCTAACAGCTCCTCTGTGGGGACGCTGACTGTGGGGAGGGAGCAGGAGGGAGCTTTCCAGGGTGATGGAAACACTCTGTATCCTGTCGGAGGAGATGCTTATCTAAGAGGAGCCATAAGTAGAAAATTCATCAAGCTATAAACTTCAGATTTATGTACTTTATTATACATGAATTATACTTTAAAATTTTTTTCTTTTTTTGGCTGTGCCCAGTGGCTTGTGGGATCTCAGTTTTTCAACCAGGGGTCAAATCCAGGTCCTGGCAGTGGAAGGACTGAATCCTAACCACTGGACCTCCAGGGAATTCCTAATATACTTCAATTTTAAAAAGGAAATAAAGAATGGGAACAAAAAAACGGAAATGGGTTTTATGGTTTTCCAGTTTTTTGTAACCATCTATTCCAATTAAAATAAAAAAACAAAAACAAAAACAGAGGCTCAGAATACTTTCCAGAATATTAGTCATGAAAGTAGCATTGGATTTATACATCAAATCCCTCATACTATGGAGAAACAAAACCTTCCCACGACACTCTGAGTCTTTCAGTTTTCCTTTTCTTCAGACCCCTTCATTTTTTGTAGCACGAGACGTAATTGTACATTTAGAGTCTATGTTTGGAAATAAACTAACAGGTGAAGTAAGTGTAGGAGAGGTTTTCTCACTCTAAGAAATATAAATTTTCTGAAATCAATGACAGTAACACTACTCACAAGGGCAGAAGTCCTGAGAGCAGTCGCCTGAAAAGTAGGGAGACTAAAAAGTTAGGATATGCCAAGTGGCTAATATGTTAGGAAAAATGCCTCCTTTTTCTCAGTTCTTTATGGGAAAATTGGACTTGTACATTTCTTTGACAATGGCAGATGTTAAATACCTTGTCTTGCTATTATGCCAATTGGTGGGTTTTTAAATATTTTTTTCATGTTTTGGTTTTCAAAGGACTGCCTACTTTCCATGAATCAGTAAAATGAAAATTCAATATTTATTAGTCTATTATCAAAAAGTCATTATTGAAAAATAAAACCTATTCATACATTTGTAATGATTGTCTGACTACTCTACACTTTAAAATGGATATACCTTAAAACCAAAACAAGCCCTACCTCCTTCAATCACCTACTGAGTGCCTATTATGTACAGACACTGTACCAATACAGACAATGAATAGATACCGATTCTATCCTCAAGAAAATCAGAGTGGAGTAGAAGAAAGATACATAAACTGATAATGGAACTTTACAACATTCAAAACCATGAGCATGTGAATGAATTACTTTCAGGTTAAACTGGCAACTAGTGGTGCACAGGACAGATCTAGGAGAGATCAGTAAGGAAAATACGGGGTCCAGAGAGCACTTGGGATGCTAATCATGAGATGGAGGTGAATTATGAGACCAAATGAGGGTTAAGGGAATAGAAATATACAGTAAAGAACAGAAATAATAAATATTTTAAAGAAAAAAATTGAAAGACTCAGCAACTAAGTAGATAATAACATAGAGAAAGGTAAGTCAAAGACATTCAGAGGTGATAAGAATGGTCAAACGGATGACAAAATTTTGGACCAAGGAAGAGTTTATTTAGAAGAGAATATGCTCAGTTTTATAATTTATTCTCCTAGATACCAAGACAGTGAGTAAGGATTCGGAGGTCAGGCTAGTGTAAAGGCTCAGATCAAAAGTTTGGGCTTCCCTGGTGGTCCAGTAGGTAAGGACACTGCTTTGCAGTGCAAGGGGCACCGGTTCGATCCCTGGCCTGGGAAGATCCCACATGCCGCGGAGCGGCTGGACCCATGTGTCCAACTACCGAGCCGGAGCTCTGGAGCGCATGCGCCCAGAGCCGATGCTCTGCGACAACAAGAGGCTACTGCGATGGGAAGCCCACATGTGCCAAAGAATGAAGATGGATGAAAATGGACAAATGAAAGACCAAAAGAAGTGGCCCGCCTGCTCTCCTCTCTCCCCACCCCACCCCCACCAAAATAAATAAATAAATATATCTTTAAAAAAAAAAAAAGTTTGAGAATCATTATCATGGAGGCACTGAAGCCTTCAGAACAGAAGCGCTCACAGTGATAGAATGTACAGAACTCCTCTTCTTAGGGAACAGGAGAGTAAGAAAGATAGACAGCTCTTAAGCAAGAAAATAAACTTGCCAGAGAATTTCTAAGAAAAATTTCTAATTTCTAAGAATAAGAGAGCGCTGGCTAGATGTCAAATTGCTACAGTGAAGACAAAGACTGAGGACTAAAAAGAAGCAAGCAGATTTGGCCTTGAGGTTGTGTGTACGTGCATGCTAAGTCACTTCAGCTGTGTCCTACTCTGTGCAGCTCTATGGACTGTAGCCTGCCGGGCTCCTCTATTCATGGGATTCTCCAGGCAAGACTACTAGAGTGGGTTGACATGCCCTCCTGCAGAGGATCTTCCTAACCCAGGGATAAACTGGTATTTCTTGGGTCTTCTGCACTGCACGGCAGGTTCTTCACCACTAGCACCACCTGGGAAGTCCAGCCATGAGGTCAGTCATGGATAAACCCTCCACAGGGGTTAAGGGAATAGAAATATACAGTAAAGAACAGAAATAATAAATATTTTAAAGAAAAAAATTGAAAGACTCAGCAACTAAGTAGATAATAACATAGAGAAAGGTAAGTCAAAGACATTCAGAGGTGATAAGAATGGTCAAACGGATGACAAAATTTTGGACCAAGGAAGAGTTTATTTAGAAGAGAATATGCTCAGTTTTATAATTTATTCTCCTAGATACCAAGACAGTGAGTAAGGATTCGGAGGTCAGGCTAGTGTAAAGGCTCAGATCAAAAGTTTGGGCTTCCCTGGTGGTCCAGTAGGTAAGGACACTGCTTTGCAGTGCAAGGGGCACCGGTTCGATCCCTGGCCTGGGAAGATCCCACATGCCGCGGAGCGGCTGGACCCATGTGTCCAATTACCGAGCCGGAGCTCTGGAGCGCATGCGCCCAGAGCCGGTGCTCTGTGACAGCAGAGGTCACCGCGATGGGAGGCCCACACGGGCCAAAGAACAAAGATGGATGAAAATGGACAAATGAAAGACCAAAAGAAGTGGCCCGCCTGCTCCCCTCCCTCCCCACCCCACCCCCACCAAAATAAATAAATAAATATATCTTTAAAAAAAAAAAAAGTTTGAGAATCATTATCATGGAGGCACTGAAGCCTTCAGAACAGAAGCGCTCACAGTGATAGAATGTACAGAACTCCTCTTCTTAGGGAACAGGAGAGTAAGAAAGATAGACAGCTCTTAAGCAAGAAAATAAACTTGCCAGAGAATTTCTAAGAAAAATTTCTAATTTCTAAGAATAAGAGAGCGCTGGCTAGATGTCAAATTGCTACAGTGAAGACAAAGACTGAGGACTAAAAAGAAGCAAGCAGATTTGGCCTTGAGGTTGTGTGTACGTGCATGCTAAGTCACTTCAGCTGTGTCCTACTCTGTGCAGCTCTATGGACTGTAGCCTGCCGGGCTCCTCTATTCATGGGATTCTCCAGGCAAGACTACTAGAGTGGGTTGACATGCCCTCCTGCAGAGGATCTTCCTAACCCAGGGATAAACTGGTATTTCTTGGGTCTTCTGCACTGCACGGCAGGTTCTTCACCACTAGCACCACCTGGGAAGTCCAGCCATGAGGTCAGTCATGGATAAACCCTCCCAAATACAATTAGGATGGTGTAAAAGTAATTGTGGTTTTGCACTGTTGAACTTTGGCACTTGATATGGGAATGCATTCTTAAATAAGTGTGGTTAGGTTATACATCATTTTAATAAGCAATTCTTGCTTTATGTTTATTTTGCTAATGACTTACTACCTGCTGTGTATTTTATATTTATTTTAGACTATGGAAATGATGTAGTCTAAAAAAGCAAAATTTAAGCAATTTTCTTACTCAGGTTTAAAATGGGTCATAAAAACAGCAGAGACAATTTGGCAACATCAACAATGCATTGGCCCAGGAACTGCTAACAAAGGTACAGTGCAGCAGTGGTTCAAGACGTTCTGCAAAGGAGACCAGAGCTTTGAAGATGAGGAGTGCAGCAGCTGGCCATTGGAAGTTGACCATGAATAACTGAGAGGATCATCCAAGCTGGTCCTCTTACGGCTACACGAGAAACTGGCGAAGAACTTAACCTCAACCACTCCATGGTTGTTTGGCATTTGAAACAAACTGAAAAGTTGAAAAAGCTCATTAAGTGGATGCCTCATGAGCTCACCGAAAAAAAAAAAAATCGTCATTTTGAAATGTCATCTTCTTTTATTCTATGCAACAACCACCATCCATTTCTTGATTGGATTGTGATATGCAATGAAAAGAGGATTTTATATGACAGCTGGCAATGACCAGCTCAGTGGATGGACCAATAAGAGCTCCAAAGCATTTCCCAAAGCAAAAGCTTGCACCAAAAAAAGATCATGTCACTGTTGGGTGGTCTTCTGCCTTTCTGATCCACTATAGCTTTCTGAATTCCAGCAAAACCATTACATCTGAGAAGTATGCTCAGCAAATTGATGAGATGAACCCCAAACTACAATGCCTGCAGCCAGCATTGATCAACAGAAAGAGCCCAATTCTTCCCTTTGACAACATCCAACCACACGTTGCACAACCAACACTTCAAAAGTTGAAGGAATTGGGCTACAAAGTGTTGTCTTATCTGCCACATTCACCCAACCTCTTGCCAAAGGACTACCACTTCTCTAAGGATCTTGACAACTTTTTGCAAGGAAAATGCTTCTACAACCAGCAGGAGGCAGAAAAGGTTTTCAAGAATTTGTCAAATTCTGAGATACAGATTTTTTACGCTACAAGAATAAACAAACTTATTTCTCATTGGCAAAAATGTGTTGGTTGTAATGGTTCCTATTTTGATTAAAAAGATATGTTTGAGGGCTTCCCTGGTGGTTCACTGGGTAAGGACACCACCTTGTAGTGCAAGGGCACCAGTTCGATCCCTGGCCTGGGAAGATCCCACGTGCTGTGGAGCAGTTGGACAGATGTGTCCAACTACCAAGCCAGTGCTCTGGAGTGCGTGTGCCCAGAGCCGGTGCTCAGCACTGAGAGAGGCCACTGCAATGGGAGGCCCACACAGGCCAAAGAACAACAGTGGATGAAAAACCAATAGAAGTGGCCAAAGAAAAAAAAAGATATATGTTTGAGCCTAGTTATGATTTAAAATTCACGGTCCAAAATCACCATTACATTTGCAACTAACCACCACTGATTTTAACTCCTCACTCTGCAAATAGTATCTCTGCTTGTTATAACTGTCTTTCTTTTCCTGACTTGCTATAGATCTCTTCTCATACTTACTAACAGTCTTATGACATACCATATTCTTGCATAGTTGTATCTTTAATTCTCTTTTTAGACAGTACCCTTTCCTTCAAATATCTAGGTAAGAAATCTGATAACTATTTCTTAAGAGCCAAATAAGTGGCCCACAATGGCATAGAGAAGCAAAGAGAAAATATTATAATACTTATTGTTTACTTTGTCAATAGTGAAACTAGATATTTTTTAAAAATCCTGATATTTAATGAAAAGCAAATCTAATAAAGTCACTGTTGGGTGGTCTTCTGCCTTTCTGATCCACTATAGCTTTCTGAATTCCAGCAAAACCATTACATCTGAGAAGTATGCTCAGCAAATTGATGAGATGAACCCCAAACTACAATGCCTGCAGCCAGCATTGATCAACAGAAAGAGCCCAATTCTTCCCTTTGACAACATCCAACCACACGTTGCACAACCAACACTTCAAAAGTTGAAGGAATTGGGCTACAAAGTGTTGTCTTATCTGCCACATTCACCCAACCTCTTGCCAAAGGACTACCACTTCTCTAAGGATCTTGACAACTTTTTGCAAGGAAAATGCTTCTACAACCAGCAGGAGGCAGAAAAGGTTTTCAAGAATTTGTCAAATTCTGAGATACAGATTTTTTACGCTACAAGAATAAACAAACTTATTTCTCATTGGCAAAAATGTGTTGGTTGTAATGGTTCCTATTTTGATTAAAAAGATATGTTTGAGGGCTTCCCTGGTGGTTCACTGGGTAAGGACACCACCTTGTAGTGCAAGGGGCACCAGTTCGATCCCTGGCCTGGGAAGATCCCACGTGCTGTGGAGCAGTTGGACAGATGTGTCCAACTACCAAGCCAGTGCTCTGGAGTGCGTGTGCCCAGAGCCGGTGCTCAGCACTGAGAGAGGCCACTGCAATGGGAGGCCCACACAGGCCAAAGAACAACAGTGGATGAAAAACCAATAGAAGTGGCCAAAGAAAAAAAAAGATATATGTTTGAGCCTAGTTATGATTTAAAATTCACGGTCCAAAATCACCATTACATTTGCAACTAACCACCACTGATTTTAACTCCTCACTCTGCAAATAGTATCTCTGCTTGTTATAACTGTCTTTCTTTTCCTGACTTGCTATAGATCTCTTCTCATACTTACTAACAGTCTTATGACATACCATATTCTTGCATAGTTGTATCTTTAATTCTCTTTTTAGACAGTACCCTTTCCTTCAAATATCTAGGTAAGAAATCTGATAACTATTTCTTAAGAGCCAAATAAGTGGCCCACAATGGCATAGAGAAGCAAAGAGAAAATATTATAATACTTATTGTTTACTTTGTCAATAGTGAAACTAGATATTTTTTAAAAATCCTGATATTTAATGAAAAGCAAATCTAATAAAAATGACTGAACACAAGACCAAAAGAAATTATTTAGTTCTCTTTAAGATGGTAAACTGAAGATGGCCAAAAAACACATGAAAGATGCTCGACATCACTCATTTTCTGAGAAATGCAAATCAAACTTACAATGAGATACCACCTCACACCAGTCAGAATGGCTATCATCAAAAAAACTATAGATAATAAATGCTGGAGAGGGTGCAGAGAAAAGGGAACACTCCTGCACTGTTGGCGGGAATGCAAATTGATACAACCATTGTGGAAGACAGTATGGAGATTTCTCAAAAAACTAAGAATAGAAGCACCCAGCAATTCCACTATTAGGCTTATATCCTGATGAAATCAAAGTTGAAAGAGACACCTGGGGGCTTCCCCTGGTGGTCCAGTGGGTAAGCACACCGCCCTGCAGTGCAAGAAGCGCCAGTTCGATCCCTGGCCTGGGAAGATCCCACATGCCGCGGAGCGGCTGGACCCATGTGTCCAATTACCGAGCCGGAGCTCTGGAGCGCATGCGCCCAGAGCCAGCGCTCTGCGCCGACAGAGGCCACCGCGATGTGAGGCCCACAAGAGCCAAAGAACAAAGATGGATGAAAATAGAGAAATGAAAGACCAGTAGAAGTGGCCCGCCCGTCCCCCTCCCTCCCCACCCTACTCTCCCAAAAAAGATAAATAAATAAATTAAAAAAAAGAAAGCGACACCTGTACCCCAATGCTCACTGCAGCACTCTACACAATAGCTAGAACATGGAAACAACCTAGATATCCATCGACTAATGAATGGATTAAGAAGCTATGGCACATATATACAATGGAGTATTTCTTAGTCACAAAAAGAAATGCAGAAGAATCAGCCCTAAGGAGGTGGATGAACCTAGAACTTATACAAAGTGAAGTAAGTCAAAAAAGAAAAGGACAGGGAACTCTCTGGTGGTCCAGTGGCTAATACTCTGTACTCCCAATGCAGGTGCCTGGGTTCAATCCCTGGTCAAGGAACTAGATCCCACATGCTACAAATAAGATCCAATGCATCTAAATAAATATAAATTATATATATATAAAAGAAAAGGACAAATACAGTATGCTGACACATATATATGGAATCTAGTAAGATAGTACTGATAAATACACATGTAAACCAGCGATGGAGAAACAGACATAGAGAACAGATCAATGGACATCACTCATTTTCTGAGAAATGCAAATCAAACTTACAATGAGATACCACCTCACACCAGTCAGAATGGCTATCATCAAAAAAACTATAGATAATAAATGCTGGAGAGGGTGCAGAGAAAAGGGAACACTCCTGCACTGTTGGCGGGAATGCAAATTGATACAACCATTGTGGAAGACAGTATGGAGATTTCTCAAAAAACTAAGAATAGAAGCACCCAGCAATTCCACTATTAGGCTTATATCCTGATGAAATCAAAGTTGAAAGAGACACCTGGGGGCTTCCCCTGGTGGTCCAGTGGGTAAGCACACCGCCCTGCAGTGCAAGAAGCGCCAGTTCGATCCCTGGCCTGGGAAGATCCCACATGCCGCGGAGCGGCTGGACCCATGTGTCCAATTACCGAGCCGGAGCTCTGGAGCGCATGCGCCCAGAGCCAGCGCTCTGCGCCGACAGAGGCCACCGCGATGTGAGGCCCACAAGAGCCAAAGAACAAAGATGGATGAAAATAGAGAAATGAAAGACCAGTAGAAGTGGCCCGCCCGTCCCCCTCCCTCCCCACCCTACTCTCCCAAAAAAGATAAATAAATAAATTAAAAAAAAGAAAGCGACACCTGTACCCCAATGCTCACTGCAGCACTCTACACAATAGCTAGAACATGGAAACAACCTAGATATCCATCGACTAATGAATGGATTAAGAAGCTATGGCACATATATACAATGGAGTATTTCTTAGTCACAAAAAGAAATGCAGAAGAATCAGCCCTAAGGAGGTGGATGAACCTAGAACTTATACAAAGTGAAGTAAGTCAAAAAAGAAAAGGACAGGGAACTCTCTGGTGGTCCAGTGGCTAATACTCTGTACTCCCAATGCAGGTGCCTGGGTTCAATCCCTGGTCAAGGAACTAGATCCCACATGCTACAAATAAGATCCAATGCATCTAAATAAATATAAATTATATATATATAAAAGAAAAGGACAAATACAGTATGCTGACACATATATATGGAATCTAGTAAGATAGTACTGATAAATACACATGTAAACCAGCGATGGAGAAACAGACATAGAGAACAGATCAATGGACATTGTAGGGAGGGAAGATCAGGCGTGAGGTATGGAAAGAGTAACATGGAAACCTACACTATCATATGTAAAAGAGATAAACATTGTGATTAAGCTGTAAGACTAAAGGAACTTATATGGGAACTATGCATCAAGCTGGGGGGTGGGATGGGGAGAAAAAGGAGAGGGGCTCAGGTGGGAGGGGTCAGGGGTATACCAATGACTGTTTTGGGATTATGTACAGCTGTAAGCAACAAAACTCTGTAAAAGATGTATAACAATAACTTCACTGTATACCTGAAACTAACGCAACACTGTAAAACAACCAAACCCCAATAAAAAAAAAAAAAAAGATGGTAAACTGAGAACTAGCCAGTTTTCCTCTCCTACATCAAATTCTGGAAATGACAGAAAGTTAATTAGTGCTTAACTGAAGAGTCAGAAACTGGGAATATTCTGTGATTTACAACAGCCTAAATCAAACTAAAGAGAACGATCAGGGTAACTTCAAAGGTAATACAGACACAAACGGCCACAGAACTAACAGTGTTTCATGCCCAAAGGTGGAATGTGGGAAGAGAAGAGGGCCAAAGGGAGGATCAACAGCATCATTAGCTGCAATACCAGAGCAGGTGCAGCCAACTCAAACCAGCCTATATTCCCAGGCATAACACCTCTGGCAGTGACAGAGAGTAAATGACCCTGTGAGGGGTATTGTGTGAAAGATCTTAAAGAGATAGGGCAGCATTCATTCTCAGTAGATCAGCCACAAGGATATCTAGCCCAGAAATATTTCAATCCACTCCTTTATTTTTACAGAAAATCGAGTGAAAACTCCAATGGCAGATTTTTGCCTTCTTTACAAGCAAGCTGCACACAGAGAGGGAGAAGAGAGTCTATGAAGGAATTTTAAATATAAAAATACATATGCAATCAAAGAATGAGCAAATGTATGAGGAATCTAAATCCCATTTAAGACAGAAAACAAACTCAATTAATTAACACACCTAAAGAAAGAGTTAAAAATATAATCATAATAGGATTTACAAGTAAATACATTGACTTCTACTTCTAGCCATAATAAAATAAAAGGAACCAGATGCATCCTTGATTTAAAACTAAAAAATTGGCCAAAACATATAAAACAACTGTGTTCAGACACAGGACTTAAGGCAACAGAAGCCTACGATTACTTAGAGAGGGGAAACAGACAAGGTGAGGCCTATGATCTCCTGACTTTCCGTGTAGAGGTACAGGGACAGCGATCCCAAGCAGAGCATGGATGTCTTGTGGAGTAGAGGGGACTGAAATGAAAATTCAAGAAGTCTCAAGTTTCTAGAGATGTGGGTCTAAGTTCTGGAGAGAAGTTGCAGAAGACAAAGAAATAAAGTTCACAAATCTCCATAGGAGTGCCATTAAGTCTTTGTTAAATTTGAAGATGGCTATGTACAGGATGAAATTCTATAAGGTTGGCCAAGGCATGACCTGGGTGCTGTGAGCTCAACAGTTCCTTGAGCTAACACAGGGCTGAGAATCAATCAAATTTCCAGCAGCCAAAGTGGAAAGTTCTCACTGATCATTCAAGGCACTCAACTAGAGACCTTAGTAGTAAGGCTAAATTGTTTCTAGCATAAAGGTTATATTCTAAAACCCACTCTACCAAAAGTTGGAAGGTACAAAGAGAACTATATCTAACGCAATTGTCTATCAAATCTCAACAGTCTTTTTAAAAAGGACAGCCAACTCAGTATACCCAGGCATAACACCTCTGTCAGTGATAGAGAGTAAATGACCCTGTGAGGGGTATTGTGTGAAAGATCTTAAAGAGATAGGGCAGCATTCATTCTCAGTAGATCAGCCACAAGGATATCTAGCCCAGAAATATTTCAATCCACTCCTTTATTTTTACAGAAAATCGAGTGAAAACTCCAATGGCAGATTTTTGCCTTCTTTACAAGCAAGCTGCACACAGAGAGGGAGAAGAGAGTCTATGAAGGAATTTTAAATATAAAAATACATATGCAATCAAAGAATGAGCAAATGTATGAGGAATCTAAATCCCATTTAAGACAGAAAACAAACTCAATTAATTAACACACCTAAAGAAAGAGTTAAAAATATAATCATAATAGGATTTACAAGTAAATACATTGACTTCTACTTCTAGCCATAATAAAATAAAAGGAACCAGATGCATCCTTGATTTAAAACTAAAAAATTGGCCAAAACATATAAAACAACTGTGTTCAGACACAGGACTTAAGGCAACAGAAGCCTACGATTACTTAGAGAGGGGAAACAGACAAGGTGAGGCCTATGATCTCCTGACTTTCCGTGTAGAGGTACAGGGACAGCGATCCCAAGCAGAGCATGGATGTCTTGTGGAGTAGAGGGGACTGAAATGAAAATTCAAGAAGTCTCAAGTTTCTAGAGATGTGGGTCTAAGTTCTGGAGAGAAGTTGCAGAAGACAAAGAAATAAAGTTCACAAATCTCCATAGGAGTGCCATTAAGTCTTTGTTAAATTTGAAGATGGCTATGTACAGGATGAAATTCTATAAGGTTGGCCAAGGCATGACCTGGGTGCTGTGAGCTCAACAGTTCCTTGAGCTAACACAGGGCTGAGAATCAATCAAATTTCCAGCAGCCAAAGTGGAAAGTTCTCACTGATCATTCAAGGCACTCAACTAGAGACCTTAGTAGTAAGGCTAAATTGTTTCTAGCATAAAGGTTATATTCTAAAACCCACTCTACCAAAAGTTGGAAGGTACAAAGAGAACTATATCTAACGCAATTGTCTATCAAATCTCAACAGTCTTTTTAAAAAGGACAACAAAAATCCAGAGACTTGACAATGTAAAGTTCACTATGTCTGGCATCCAAAAGACAAAAAAAAAAAAAAAAAAAAGGAGGAAAGTGTAACTTACAGCCGGGAGAAAAACAGATAACAGAAACAGACCCAGAAATGATATAAATGATGGAATTATCAAATAATAACAATAAAAAGGTGATTTTTAATTTCTTCAAGTATTTAAAGGAACACATACTGATAAGAAAAAAAGGAACATTGAGAGGTAAGTATATAGGTTTAATACCTTCCCAGACATAAGGCAATAAATCACAATTAAGAAAAGAGAAGAGGAAATGGGAAACAAACATCTAACTGTTGAATTACAAACCTTAGTTGACTGGAGAAACATGAAGCCTCAGCCATGGAAAATACCTTGAATCAATATAACTGACCCAGAAGAATTCCCCCCAACTTCAGGAACTGATGGCACAAGGAACTCTTAAAAGTTGGTGTGAGTGAAGCTGAAATAAAGGTGATTAGTTGAAGATGTTTTAAGAAGCAATTCAATTCCCAAATCTTCTCATTCTCTACTCCAGTAGAAATTTGGAGACTTAGTCTCTTAAGAGATGAAAACAAAGGGTTCCTAACCATAAGGACCCTAGGCACAGCTAAGGACAGGGATACCATATTGAAAATGTGGTGGTGGTTTAGTTGCTAAGTCATGGCCGACTCTTGTGACCACAGCCCACCAGGCTTCTCAGCTCATGGGATTTCCAGAGTATTAAACAAACAGATGACTACTGGAGAATGACATGCCTCAGCCTTCCTTACCCATGAAGTAACCATGCTTTTACCTTGTGGGTTGAAGACTGGAAGAATCCTCTCATGGGACTCTGTCAACTCAAGAATGAAGACACAAACATTGGGTATTTCCAATAAATGACACATATAGATCACTCCTAGGAAAAAACGCATAGCTGACAAATCCCATCCACTGGCTTGTTTCCAGTCAGCTTCTTAGTTCCTTGCTCTTGTCAGGAATTGACAACTAAATATGTCTAGCAATCATCTAATAAAACCTTCCTAACTTCAAATATATAGACCAAAACTTACACACCAACAGAAAAAAGTGAACTTGAAGGAAAAAAGGAGAAGCAAATATACTAAAATTATTGTTGCTCTCAGACAGCAACATTGCAAAATCATCAAACAAGAAATGGGTGCTATTTTTAAAGACCAATCAGGAAAAGAAATTAACATATTCAAAATATGATAGCACAATAAGAGTTGGAAGAAAAGGTTTGTAAAATATCCCAGAATGCAGAGCAAAAAGACAAAAACAGGTATCAGGAGAATATAAAAAAAAAGTCAAGGACCAGCTCAGAAGGGTGAATATCTGAATAACAGGCATTCCTGAGAGAGAAGAGAAAAATCAGGGAAAGAAACCATCAGCTAAGCAATTCAGGGCAATTTTCTAGAACCCAAACCATATGAGTTTCCAGATTAAAAGGGGCTACCAATAGTCCAACACCATGAAGTGGGCTTCCCTGGTGGCTCAGGCAGTAAAGAATCCGTCTGCAATGCAGGAGACCAGGGTTCAATTCCTGAGTCGGAAAGATTCTCTGGAGAAGGGAATGGCAACCCACTCCAGTATTTTTGCCTAGAGAATTTCATAGACAGGGGAGCCTGGTGGGCTACAGTCCATGGGGTCGCAAAGAGCTGTACACGACTGAGCGACTAACACATGAGGTAAAACAGACCTTCACTAAGGCATATCACTGTGAAATTTCAGAAGACTGGGGAAAAACAAGCTCCTAGGCACAGCTAAGGACAGGGATACCATATTGAAAATGTGGTGGTGGTTTAGTTGCTAAGTCATGGCCGACTCTTGTGACCACAGCCCACCAGGCTTCTCAGCTCATGGGATTTCCAGAGTATTAAACAAACAGATGACTACTGGAGAATGACATGCCTCAGCCTTCCTTACCCATGAAGTAACCATGCTTTTACCTTGTGGGTTGAAGACTGGAAGAATCCTCTCATGGGACTCTGTCAACTCAAGAATGAAGACACAAACATTGGGTATTTCCAATAAATGACACATATAGATCACTCCTAGGAAAAAACGCATAGCTGACAAATCCCATCCACTGGCTTGTTTCCAGTCAGCTTCTTAGTTCCTTGCTCTTGTCAGGAATTGACAACTAAATATGTCTAGCAATCATCTAATAAAACCTTCCTAACTTCAAATATATAGACCAAAACTTACACACCAACAGAAAAAAGTGAACTTGAAGGAAAAAAGGAGAAGCAAATATACTAAAATTATTGTTGCTCTCAGACAGCAACATTGCAAAATCATCAAACAAGAAATGGGTGCTATTTTTAAAGACCAATCAGGAAAAGAAATTAACATATTCAAAATATGATAGCACAATAAGAGTTGGAAGAAAAGGTTTGTAAAATATCCCAGAATGCAGAGCAAAAAGACAAAAACAGGTATCAGGAGAATATAAAAAAAAAGTCAAGGACCAGCTCAGAAGGGTGAATATCTGAATAACAGGCATTCCTGAGAGAGAAGAGAAAAATCAGGGAAAGAAACCATCAGCTAAGCAATTCAGGGCAATTTTCTAGAACCCAAACCATATGAGTTTCCAGATTAAAAGGGGCTACCAATAGTCCAACACCATGAAGTGGGCTTCCCTGGTGGCTCAGGCAGTAAAGAATCCGTCTGCAATGCAGGAGACCAGGGTTCAATTCCTGAGTCGGAAAGATTCTCTGGAGAAGGGAATGGCAACCCACTCCAGTATTTTTGCCTAGAGAATTTCATAGACAGGGGAGCCTGGTGGGCTACAGTCCATGGGGTCGCAAAGAGCTGTACACGACTGAGCGACTAACACATGAGGTAAAACAGACCTTCACTAAGGCATATCACTGTGAAATTTCAGAAGACTGGGAACAAGCTCACAGACAGAAAACAATCATTCTCAACAACGCATCAGGAAGTTGACCACTCAATGCTTTCCAAAAGCAAACCTGGAAACTACAAGATAATAGAACCATGCCCTCATTACTCTGAAGGAAAAGTATTTCCAACTTAAAATTTTATTTCAAAACAAACTATTACAAATTATGGCTGACAAGCAAAATCTCAAGGCATGTAAGTTTTCAAAAAATTTACTCCTATACACCCTTTCTTCAGGTTTCTGTTCAAATATATATCACAGAAGCTTTCCTTGACCACCTTTTATAAAAGAACAAATCTAACTGTACACTCCTTCCCTTCTCTGAAACACTGACACAGGATATTTTCTTTCAATCCTCCCAACTTGAAACACTCTCACTAAAATATAAGGTTCAAGAGGGTAAGGACTACATGTTCACTGATGTGTTCTGAGCACACAGAACTGTGTCTGTTTAGACTCTCTCTAAACAATATACTGCTCTGACAAAAACAAAAAATAATTTTCAAAAGTAGACAGGAGAGCAACAGTGCAATCAGACTATTTATGTATGAGGATAAAATACAGGCATTTTCAGAAATACAAGGTCTTAATGGTCTCTTTCAGAGACCTCTTTCTGAAAGCAGAAAGAATGTTCTCCAAAAAGCGAAAGATCATTCTCCATGTGGACTATGGTTTCCCCATTTATCTTAAGTAGGAAATCTAGCTTTCTTTTCACCTGATCAGCAGATAAAATAAAATCTAGCTCTTTCCACCTAATCAGCAGATAAAATCTACCACTGGCTCTCCCCTTTCACACACACGCACACACACAGACAGACACAAACTAGCTTTCTCTGAATTAATTCAACAGTATTGAAATTCCTAAATACAACGATTCACTTAAAAGAAATTCATGCTTAAAGAAACAGAAAACAGGGCTTCCCCTGGTGGTCCAGTGGGTAAGGACGCTGCCTTGCAGTGCAAGGGGCGCCGGTTCGATCCCTGGCCTGGGAAGATCCCACGTGCCTCGGAGTGGCTGGACTGATGTGTCCAATTACCGAGCCAGAGCGCATGCGCCCAGAGCCAGCACTCTGCAACGACAGACGCCACCGCGATGGGAGACCCACAGGAGCCAAAGAACAAAGATGGATGAAAATAGAGAAATGAAAGACCAATAGAAGTGGCCCGCCGCTCCCCTCCCCAACCCGACCCCCGCCCAAAAAATAAAATAAATCTAAAAAAAAAAAAAAAAAAAGAAACAGAAAACACAGACTACCAAAAGCCTCACATTAAGCGGAATGGGCTGGGTATGGTTATGGCCAAGATCAGAAGAGCTGATGCTTCTCTCCCTGCACTGGAGCCAAGCTGCAGCCACAGCTGCCAGACGTGAGCGAGGCTCACTGTTCACAGCACAGAATGTCAGCTCTGAGCCATAACTAAAGGCAAGCTGCCAGTAATCAGCAGGAGATAGCTGAAATTAATACAGAAGTTAACAGGAACACCGGACTGCTTTTCAGAAACTTGTCTATTCAATTAAAGCCTGTTACACTTGTATTTCCAAACATACGAAGCTTAAAAACAATTTACTTAATTATCTCTGACAAATCCATTTCATTCATCATATGTTCAGAAAATTCTGTTTCTTAAGATTTACAGACATCAGCTTTTTAGACCCAGAAAACTGACTGTGCACTCTACTGCAGTGGTCAAGACATTTATTTCCTTTTTTTCTTTTCAATCCCCCCAAAAAGCCATAGTATCAAGCACAAAAGCACTTAATAAACCCACACAGGCCCCTCATTTCTATAAAGAAGACAATGTTAAACAGAAATGTTAAACAGTCTGCCCCACGATGTCTATATTAGGAGTTAGCTCTAGGGTGAAGGTCTTGAAGTTACATCTAGACCTACCTTGCAATTTCTCTTTTAATGTCTGACCAAATTTTAAAAAAAGGTGAAGGGAGACAAACAGCAACTTTTTGAATCATCAATCATCCTGCTAGTAATCCCTCAAAGTTAACCAGAAAATTTTACAAGCAATCCAATTAGATAAGGAAACTATGTTACATCCATCAAGTTAAAACAGTGCAAGGGGCGCCGGTTCGATCCCTGGCCTGGGAAGATCCCACGTGCCTCGGAGTGGCTGGACTGATGTGTCCAATTACCGAGCCAGAGCGCATGCGCCCAGAGCCAGCACTCTGCAACGACAGACGCCACCGCGATGGGAGACCCACAGGAGCCAAAGAACAAAGATGGATGAAAATAGAGAAATGAAAGACCAATAGAAGTGGCCCGCCGCTCCCCTCCCCAACCCGACCCCCGCCCAAAAAATAAAATAAATCTAAAAAAAAAAAAAAAAAAAGAAACAGAAAACACAGACTACCAAAAGCCTCACATTAAGCGGAATGGGCTGGGTATGGTTATGGCCAAGATCAGAAGAGCTGATGCTTCTCTCCCTGCACTGGAGCCAAGCTGCAGCCACAGCTGCCAGACGTGAGCGAGGCTCACTGTTCACAGCACAGAATGTCAGCTCTGAGCCATAACTAAAGGCAAGCTGCCAGTAATCAGCAGGAGATAGCTGAAATTAATACAGAAGTTAACAGGAACACCGGACTGCTTTTCAGAAACTTGTCTATTCAATTAAAGCCTGTTACACTTGTATTTCCAAACATACGAAGCTTAAAAACAATTTACTTAATTATCTCTGACAAATCCATTTCATTCATCATATGTTCAGAAAATTCTGTTTCTTAAGATTTACAGACATCAGCTTTTTAGACCCAGAAAACTGACTGTGCACTCTACTGCAGTGGTCAAGACATTTATTTCCTTTTTTTCTTTTCAATCCCCCCAAAAAGCCATAGTATCAAGCACAAAAGCACTTAATAAACCCACACAGGCCCCTCATTTCTATAAAGAAGACAATGTTAAACAGAAATGTTAAACAGTCTGCCCCACGATGTCTATATTAGGAGTTAGCTCTAGGGTGAAGGTCTTGAAGTTACATCTAGACCTACCTTGCAATTTCTCTTTTAATGTCTGACCAAATTTTAAAAAAAGGTGAAGGGAGACAAACAGCAACTTTTTGAATCATCAATCATCCTGCTAGTAATCCCTCAAAGTTAACCAGAAAATTTTACAAGCAATCCAATTAGATAAGGAAACTATGTTACATCCATCAAGTTAAAATACAAAAGAAAATAAGTTTTACATCCAAGGCCAGGCTAACTTTATCTGTGTGAACTTAACGTGCATACCCCTTCTGAGGTATGCATTAGTTTGCTATCTTTCTATCTTGACATCTACCATCCTCGGGCACGTGAAAGCAACATTTGCCTATACACCTGCACAAAAGATCATGTCCAATTAATTAAAATCATAAAACACATGATGAGCTGTGACTGGATCATTATATCAATTCTGTAAGAACTCTTGATTTTATACACTGAAGGCAATGGGGAACAACAGAACTATTTTAAGCAGAAAACTGACAAGGATCAGATCTCTATTTTAGAAAGATCATTCTGACAGTAACATGGAAAGGAGACTGGAAGAGAGGCAAATTTAGAGGCAAAGAGACTTCAGGCTGCTGAAGTTATTATTAAAGTGAGAAATGATAAAGGTCAAAAGTAAGGCACTGATGGAAGATACTGGAGAGGTAAAGACAGATTTAAGCAGTACTGCACCTGGGACCCTAGTTCATAATGTTCAAATCTAAGAATTACAACTTTATTCTGGGGTTATAAAGTAAAACTTTCACAGTTTACTTAAACTTATAATAAAAGGCAAATGAACAATTTTTCAAATATTACCTTTATGTTAAGATACTAACCAAAGGCTGCAAAAATCCTCACTTAGGGTGTCTTAAGTATTTTGGCTAAAACAAAACCCCTTTTCAGTCCCCAGGGCCAGCATTCTAATACACAAACACTGAAAGGGAAAGACAGGAAATGAATCAATAAACCTCAGGCAACATGCTTGGCCTGGAAAGTTACAGACTATCAAGGAGAAATCTGAAAACAAAAGGCCCTGGGTAATTTAATTACCAGGCCGGAATCTCCTGACTGCTGGTCTAATTGTTTGAACAGCGTCCAAACCCTCCGATAAGGTGACCACCCTAAGATTTTGCACCATTTTCTGTGTGTGAACACATGGACACACATGAGAAACAGTTCTGAAGAACGTAGGAGTCTTGAATAACTTTCATTCATCACACACTTTTAATTCCAAAGGAAAATTTCAAAGAGTCAAAATAAATTTATAAATAACTCTAGGTTCTTTTCAACAAATTCATTTGCTATTATATACACCATGCTGCCAGATGAAGAAAATAACACACTTTAGAGGTGAGCACCAGCTGCTATATAAGAATTGAAACACAAAAATTACTCAGATTAAAATTTTATGCTCTTAACTTAACCATTTTCCTCCCAAATGGGTTATTTGAGGGATGTGGGAGTTGGAAGAAAAAATGTAACTGACTGCAGGGTGGTAACTACCAGAAAGTATTCAAAAACTTCTCAGTCCACTAGAGGAAGGTGATTTTCTCCTTTGATTCTGTTAGTATTTCCTCATTCATGTTTATCTCGTGAAGAGCAGTCCAACAGAAAACTTCTTTCAAAATCTGAACAAAGAAGTCCCTTCAGACTACTTCACCTGGCAGTGTTCTCCTGGTGGCCTTAGCGAGTAAATAAGGTGCATAAGGTCAAAGTAGACTATTACACCATTCATCCAACAGGTGTTTACAGAATGCTGGGTATTGTGCTTAGTCCTCAGCAGAAGCTTACAAATCTCGTAGAGATAAAAAGATACACAAGAAGCCGTTGAATAACAATGAAACGCAGTATGCAGACAATTTTTAAAGTGAGTTGTGTGCAGGAAAGAGAATGAAATGCTTTCCAAAGAGGAAATCAATTACTATAATAAAGGCAAATGAACAATTTTCAAATATTACCTTTATGTTAAGATACTAACCAAAGGCTGCAAAATCCTCACTTAGGGTGTCTTAAGTATTTTGGCTAAAACAAAACCCCTTTTCAGTCCCCAGGGCCAGCATTCTAATACACAAACACTGAAAGGGAAAGACAGGAAATGAATCAATAAACCTCAGGCAACATGCTTGGCCTGGAAAGTTACAGACTATCAAGGAGAAATCTGAAAACAAAAGGCCCTGGGTAATTTAATTACCAGGCCGGAATCTCCTGACTGCTGGTCTAATTGTTTGAACAGCGTCCAAACCCTCCGATAAGGTGACCACCCTAAGATTTTGCACCATTTTCTGTGTGTGAACACATGGACACACATGAGAAACAGTTCTGAAGAACGTAGGAGTCTTGAATAACTTTCATTCATCACACACTTTTAATTCCAAAGGAAAATTTCAAAGAGTCAAAATAAATTTATAAATAACTCTAGGTTCTTTTCAACAAATTCATTTGCTATTATATACACCATGCTGCCAGATGAAGAAAATAACACACTTTAGAGGTGAGCACCAGCTGCTATATAAGAATTGAAACACAAAAATTACTCAGATTAAAATTTTATGCTCTTAACTTAACCATTTTCCTCCCAAATGGGTTATTTGAGGGATGTGGGAGTTGGAAGAAAAAATGTAACTGACTGCAGGGTGGTAACTACCAGAAAGTATTCAAAAACTTCTCAGTCCACTAGAGGAAGGTGATTTTCTCCTTTGATTCTGTTAGTATTTCCTCATTCATGTTTATCTCGTGAAGAGCAGTCCAACAGAAAACTTCTTTCAAAATCTGAACAAAGAAGTCCCTTCAGACTACTTCACCTGGCAGTGTTCTCCTGGTGGCCTTAGCGAGTAAATAAGGTGCATAAGGTCAAAGTAGACTATTACACCATTCATCCAACAGGTGTTTACAGAATGCTGGGTATTGTGCTTAGTCCTCAGCAGAAGCTTACAAATCTCGTAGAGATAAAAAGATACACAAGAAGCCGTTGAATAACAATGAAACGCAGTATGCAGACAATTTTTAAAGTGAGTTGTGTGCAGGAAAGAGAATGAAATGCTTTCCAAAGAGGAAATCAATGTGGATCAAATTCATTGAAAAAGATGAAAGAAACGGAATTTCACCTTGGCTGTTAAAAAGGACAAGACTTGAATATGTAGAGTGCAAAGAACGTTTTAGGGCTCCAACAAGAGCACAGATCTGGAATCAAGAAATTCACATGTTCTATTTTGAGAATCAAAACAAAGATTAGCCTAGTTACGAGTTTTGTGGTCATGAGATTAGATGTGGTCATTAGATTTGGTAAGAAGTCCACTAGCCAGTTTTCAAAGTACTGAAGATGAGGGCTCAAATGCTTCCTACTTCCATTAAAGACAAGGATGAAGGGGCTTCCCTGGTGGTCCAGTGGGTAAGGACACTGCCTTGCAGTGCAAGTGGCATCAGTGCAATCCCTGGCACAGGAACATCCCATGTGTCGTGGAGCAGCTGGACTAGTGTGTCCAATTATGAGCCAGCGCTCTGGACCGCATGTGCCCAGAGCCGGTGCTCTGCAGCGAGAGAGGCCACTGCAAAGGGAGGCCTGCACAGGCTGAAGAATAAAGATGGATGAAAAATAAATAAATTAACAAATCAATAAAAAGAGGCCAAAACTAAAAAAAAAAAAAAAGACAAGGATGGAATACAGGACCAGGGCAACACAGACCTCTATCAAGAAGGACAGTTACATACACCATTGTGGACAGAATGGTTACATGCTTTGCCAGTCTCTAGTTTTAATGAGAATTTAATTAATTATGATTAAATCAATTATATCCTTCAAGATTCAATTAATTGACATGATTAAGCAGATGAGGAGAAGGGCAGAGAATCCTTCAGGCAGAAGAAATAGTAATATGCAATGACACTGTGACAGAAGAAACCTGTTAAGTTCAAGAAGCTTTAAAAGGGCATATAACCAGTTAACACTGTAGGGTCATTCAGAGCTCGAGCTCTGAACTCAGATTATGGTTTCAAGCCTTGGTTACATCACTTATTTGCTTTTGTGCTGTGTGACTTGGGCTAACTGTTCGACCGGTAACTCTATTGTAAAATGGAGATATTAGTAATCCCTATATTATAAGGTTTTTGAGAAGACGAAGTGGCACAGTAAATGTATAGGTCTTAGCACAATGCCCAACATGTGGCAAATGTTCACGGAATGATAGTCTTTACTCTAATTGTTTTTTAAGGCTCAGGTGTGTAGAGTGTAATCATCCTTGCTGACCTTGTTAAAGTTCCTGGACTTTATTCCAAAAACAATGGAAACCTCTGAAAAGTTTTAACAGTTCAGGTGTAATACTCTTTTGAGAATCAAAACAAAGATTAGCCTAAGTTTGGCTTTTTCAGTTGGGCCACTAGCCAGTTTTCAAAGTACTGAAGATGAGGGCTCAAATGCTTCCTACTTCCATTAAAGACAAGGATGAAGGGGCTTCCCTGGTGGTCCAGTGGGTAAGGACACTGCCTTGCAGTGCAAGTGGCATCAGTGCAATCCCTGGCACAGGAACATCCCATGTGTCGTGGAGCAGCTGGACTAGTGTGTCCAATTATGAGCCAGCGCTCTGGACCGCATGTGCCCAGAGCCGGTGCTCTGCAGCGAGAGAGGCCACTGCAAAGGGAGGCCTGCACAGGCTGAAGAATAAAGATGGATGAAAAATAAATAAATTAACAAATCAATAAAAAGAGGCCAAAACTAAAAAAAAAAAAAAAGACAAGGATGGAATACAGGACCAGGGCAACACAGACCTCTATCAAGAAGGACAGTTACATACACCATTGTGGACAGAATGGTTACATGCTTTGCCAGTCTCTAGTTTTAATGAGAATTTAATTAATTATGATTAAATCAATTATATCCTTCAAGATTCAATTAATTGACATGATTAAGCAGATGAGGAGAAGGGCAGAGAATCCTTCAGGCAGAAGAAATAGTAATATGCAATGACACTGTGACAGAAGAAACCTGTTAAGTTCAAGAAGCTTTAAAAGGGCATATAACCAGTTAACACTGTAGGGTCATTCAGAGCTCGAGCTCTGAACTCAGATTATGGTTTCAAGCCTTGGTTACATCACTTATTTGCTTTTGTGCTGTGTGACTTGGGCTAACTGTTCGACCGGTAACTCTATTGTAAAATGGAGATATTAGTAATCCCTATATTATAAGGTTTTTGAGAAGACGAGTGGCACAGTAAATGTATAGGTCTTAGCACAATGCCCAACATGTGGCAAATGTTCACGGAATGATAGTCTTTACTCTAATTGTTTTTTAAGGCTCAGGTGTGTAGAGTGTAATCATCCTTGCTGACCTTGTTAAAGTTCCTGGACTTTATTCCAAAAACAATGGAAACCTCTGAAAAGTTTTAACAGTTCTAATTGGACTTTGGTTTTAAAAAGATGGCTTCCTTAGTACCTCTTATAAGAAACCGCAAAGGAAGAATTCATTCTAGACTCTACTACAAGAAAAGTTTCTCTTTCTTTGAAACACAGGTAACTTTCTTTCTTTTAGACAAAATTCTGTAAATGACTACATCTTATTTCATTTTGACAGTCAGAAGGCTTAGAGGTTAATCTGATGCTCTTAGGCCTTCACCGCTTGTTTATTTGTGCTCTCTTCGCTCACTTTCTGTAGCTGTTTCCTACTTTTATACATATTTTCTGACTCAGTTCTTTACTCTTGTTTCTATTTTAGAATGATTATTTTTGTATTCTTTTCATTGAAAGCTATTTCAATCATTTTTGGAATCTAAGGTGCAAGCTAAGTAACCAAACATAAATAAAGGACATAAAGAACGTAGCCTCATAATGCATGAAGCATGCATTGTAGATGCACCCTCAGCACGCCACCAAAATCACTCTTTTGGTCTAAACCTCGTCAGATGAAGCAACAAAACCAGTTGGTGCAGGGAACCACTCTGTGCAAAGAAGGAGCAGATGAGGAGCAGCAAAGACCTAAGGCGACATGTCCTGGATTAGCAGGGCACAGTCAGGGCAGGGAGTGCCAGCAGCACAAGAGAGCCTGGAAGTGGCAAGCTGCTGGGACGTTATGCACAGACTCAAGGTTAGAGCTTTTATTTTGCATATGAGTGTTTTCCAAAAGTACTTTACCCTCTTCCTATCCTTAGGGCATCGCTTCTGAACTCAGATTATGGTTTCAAGCCTTGGTTACATCACTTATTTGCTTTTGTGCTGTGTGACTTGGGCTAACTGTTCGACCGGTAACTCTATTGTAAAATGGAGATATTAGTAATCCCTATATTATAAGGTTTTTGAGAAGACGAAGTGGCACAGTAAATGTATAGGTCTTAGCACAATGCCCAACATGTGGCAAATGTTCACGGAATGATAGTCTTTACTCTAATTGTTTTTTAAGGCTCAGGTGTGTAGAGTGTAATCATCCTTGCTGACCTTGTTAAAGTTCCTGGACTTTATTCCAAAAACAATGGAAACCTCTGAAAAGTTTTAACAGTTCTAATTGGACTTTGGTTTTAAAAAGATGGCTTCCTTAGTACCTCTTATAAGAAACCGCAAAGGAAGAATTCATTCTAGACTCTACTACAAGAAAAGTTTCTCTTTCTTTGAAACACAGGTAACTTTCTTTCTTTTAGACAAAATTCTGTAAATGACTACATCTTATTTCATTTTGACAGTCAGAAGGCTTAGAGGTTAATCTGATGCTCTTAGGCCTTCACCGCTTGTTTATTTGTGCTCTCTTCGCTCACTTTCTGTAGCTGTTTCCTACTTTTATACATATTTTCTGACTCAGTTCTTTACTCTTGTTTCTATTTTAGAATGATTATTTTTGTATTCTTTTCATTGAAAGCTATTTCAATCATTTTTGGAATCTAAGGTGCAAGCTAAGTAACCAAACATAAATAAAGGACATAAAGAACGTAGCCTCATAATGCATGAAGCATGCATTGTAGATGCACCCTCAGCACGCCACCAAAATCACTCTTTTGGTCTAAACCTCGTCAGATGAAGCAACAAAACCAGTTGGTGCAGGGAACCACTCTGTGCAAAGAAGGAGCAGATGAGGAGCAGCAAAGACCTAAGGCGACATGTCCTGGATTAGCAGGGCACAGTCAGGGCAGGGAGTGCCAGCAGCACAAGAGAGCCTGGAAGTGGCAAGCTGCTGGGACGTTATGCACAGACTCAAGGTTAGAGCTTTTATTTTTTGCATATGAGTGTTTTTTTCCAAAAGTACTTTACCCTCTTCCTATCCTTAGGTTCCTCCTCTGCTCTGCTTCTCTGCTCGTGAGACCCCTTTGTTGCTTCATTCATCTCACTCCTGAACTTGGGATCTCATGGTCAGTCACTTCAACACTGATCTATCTCTCTGGCCACAGCAAATGGTGCATGCCCTCTGTCCTCGTTCCCTCCCAATCCCCAGCCCACCTCATTCACGGTGTCTACAGTTTCCCCTCCTGGGTTGGCAAGTACTGATTGGAGTCTATAACGAATGCCCGCCCACATGGGCAATTATTGATGCTTCCATTCATCCCCTGACTGTCATATGAACACCACCAGCTGCTCCGAATCCTTCCCCACACCACAGTGTTGAATGTACTGCTCTTTCCCCAATGTCTCATTTGCTACATTACAGAATTAATTAAGTCTATTCTATACAAACTCATCTTTCTTCTATTTCCCCCCAGGTGCCTCTGTAGGCAGGTCGTTGGCCCCAGCTTCAGTTCTCACTGTACTGCTGCACACCTTCTCAGAGAAGGAGGAACCCCTCTCCTCTAGCTGACCATGTCTCTCTGCTCTCCATCCCTCTGTCTCTTGTTTAACTTGGGACCTTGTTTCATCAACTGTCTCTTCTTTCCTGCCTATATTCTTTTCTTTCCTAGCTTCTTCAAACACTAAGACCATGACCACAGACCATGACACACACTGAATTCTATAGACCTCAATGATCCCTCAATTTTTTCCTTCTCTTCTTTCTACATTAAAAACATCAAAATAGTTTCATAATACCTTTCTCTCTTCTCTCACCATCTATCAGTCCATAACTTCTTGAATTTTGGCTTTATTTCCCAATTTATTGAAAAGTATTCTCTTCAAAGCATGATCTCTCTTCTTAATTTTTTGACCAAAACACTTTACTAAATTGGCTTTTATCTTCATCCTTTCAAACTTACACCAAGTAAAAATAAACACCTAAGGCGACATGTCCTGGATTAGCAGGGCACAGTCAGGGCAGGGAGTGCCAGCAGCACAAGAGAGCCTGGAAGTGGCAAGCTGCTGGGACGTTATGCACAGACTCAAGGTTAGAGCTTTTATTTTTTGCATATGAGTGTTTTTTTCCAAAAGTACTTTACCCTCTTCCTATCCTTAGGTTCCTCCTCTGCTCTGCTTCTCTGCTCGTGAGACCCCTTTGTTGCTTCATTCATCTCACTCCTGAACTTGGGATCTCATGGTCAGTCACTTCAACACTGATCTATCTCTCTGGCCACAGCAAATGGTGCATGCCCTCTGTCCTCGTTCCCTCCCAATCCCCAGCCCACCTCATTCACGGTGTCTACAGTTTCCCCTCCTGGGTTGGCAAGTACTGATTGGAGTCTATAACGAATGCCCGCCCACATGGGCAATTATTGATGCTTCCATTCATCCCCTGACTGTCATATGAACACCACCAGCTGCTCCGAATCCTTCCCCACACCACAGTGTTGAATGTACTGCTCTTTCCCCAATGTCTCATTTGCTACATTACAGAATTAATTAAGTCTATTCTATACAAACTCATCTTTCTTCTATTTCCCCCCAGGTGCCTCTGTAGGCAGGTCGTTGGCCCCAGCTTCAGTTCTCACTGTACTGCTGCACACCTTCTCAGAGAAGGAGGAACCCCTCTCCTCTAGCTGACCATGTCTCTCTGCTCTCCATCCCTCTGTCTCTTGTTTAACTTGGGACCTTGTTTCATCAACTGTCTCTTCTTTCCTGCCTATATTCTTTTCTTTCCTAGCTTCTTCAAACACTAAGACCATGACCACAGACCATGACACACACTGAATTCTATAGACCTCAATGATCCCTCAATTTTTTCCTTCTCTTCTTTCTACATTAAAAACATCAAAATAGTTTCATAATACCTTTCTCTCTTCTCTCACCATCTATCAGTCCATAACTTCTTGAATTTTGGCTTTATTTCCCAATTTATTGAAAAGTATTCTCTTCAAAGCATGATCTCTCTTCTTAATTTTTTGACCAAAAACACTTTACTAAATTGGCTTTTATCTTCATCCTTTCAAACTTACACCAAGTAAAAAATAAACACAACAGACACATAGGGCTTCCCCTGGTGGTCCAGTGGGTAAGGACACCGCCTTGCAGTGTAAGAAGCGCCAGTTCGATCCCTGGCCTGGGAAGATCCCACATGCCGCGGAGCGGCTGGACCCATGTGTCCAATTACCGAGCCGGAGCTCTGGAGCGCATGCGCCCAGAGCCAGCGCTCTGCGACAACAGAGGCCACCGCGATGGGAGGCCCACAGGAGCCAAAGAACAAAGACGGATGAAAATAGAGAAATGAAAGACCAATAGAAGTGGCCCGCCCACTCCCCTCCCTCCCCAAAAAATCGACTCCCGCCCAAAATAAATAAATAAATAAATCTTTAAAAAACAAAAACAAAAAAACAGACACATAGATTAGTTTTTTCCTGTTTTGTTGTTGTTTAGTCACTAAGTTGCATCCAACTCTCTTGTGGACCCTCCATGGACTCTGGCCCTTCGGGTTCCTCTATCCATGGGATTTTCCAGGCAAGAATACTGGAGTAGGTTGCCATTTCTTTCTCCATTTGATAACCTCTTAATGACCAAACACATTCCTCTTCATTCTAAATTCCCTTTTGTCTAGTTAGGACAGAAACTATCCTAGCTTCCTGATACTTTTCTACTTCACCAAGCCCATTTACTGAGGCATAATTTTCATACAACAAAATGTAAATAGGGGATCCTGCAGGGAGGCTGTGGGATGGCCCAAAAAAATCTATCTCCTCTAGCTGACCATGTCTCTCTGCTCTACCCTTTCTCAACTTGGGACCTTGTTTCATCAACTGTCTCTTCTTTCCTGCCTATATTCTTTTCTTTCCTAGCTTCTTCAAACACTAAGACCATGACCACAGACCATGACACACACTGAATTCTATAGACCTCAATGATCCCTCAATTTTTTCCTTCTCTTCTTTCTACATTAAAAACATCAAAATAGTTTCATAATACCTTTCTCTCTTCTCTCACCATCTATCAGTCCATAACTTCTTGAATTTTGGCTTTATTTCCCAATTTATTGAAAAGTATTCTCTTCAAAGCATGATCTCTCTTCTTAATTTTTGGCCAAAAACACTTTACTAAATTGGCTTTTATCTTCATCCTTTCAAACTTACACCAAGTAAAAAATAAACACAACAGACACATAGGGCTTCCCCTGGTGGTCCAGTGGGTAAGGACACCGCCTTGCAGTGTAAGAAGCGCCAGTTCGATCCCTGGCCTGGGAAGATCCCACATGCCGCGGAGCGGCTGGACCCATGTGTCCAATTACCGAGCCGGAGCTCTGGAGCGCATGCGCCCAGAGCCAGCGCTCTGCGACAACAGAGGCCACCGCGATGGGAGGCCCACAGGAGCCAAAGAACAAAGACGGATGAAAATAGAGAAATGAAAGACCAATAGAAGTGGCCCGCCCACTCCCCTCCCTCCCCAAAAAATCGACTCCCGCCCAAAATAAATAAATAAATAAATCTTTAAAAAACAAAAACAAAAAAACAGACACATAGATTAGTTTTTTCCTGTTTTGTTGTTGTTTAGTCACTAAGTTGCATCCAACTCTCTTGTGGACCCTCCATGGACTCTGGCCCTTCGGGTTCCTCTATCCATGGGATTTTCCAGGCAAGAATACTGGAGTAGGTTGCCATTTCTTTCTCCATTTGATAACCTCTTAATGACCAAACACATTCCTCTTCATTCTAAATTCCCTTTTGTCTAGTTAGGACAGAAACTATCCTAGCTTCCTGATACTTTTCTACTTCACCAAGCCCATTTACTGAGGCATAATTTTCATACAACAAAATGTAAATAGGGGATCCTGCAGGGAGGCTGTGGGATGGCCTGGAGGGATGGGATGCAGGGTGGAGGAGGGAGGGGTCAGGGATATACATATGACTAATCTGGGATTATACATATCTGTAAACAACAAAACTCTGTAAAAGCAAGTTAAAATAAAAATAATTAATAAACAAAAACCAAAAAACCTTCTACCTGAAAAAATAAAAGTATCAAGAAGTTAAAAAAAAGAGGAAATTCTTAGGCAGTGACTTAGATGATGTTCTGATAATCGTATACTCTGTATAACCACCACTTGAAAAGAAAATCAGCATTTCCACAACTCAAGATAGCTGCCTCTTACTTCTGCCTAGTCGATTTTCCCCTCTTGCTAGAAAGAATGAAAACAGACAACAACTTTTCAGCCTCTCTTAACATGCATTAGTGTCGCTGTTCCAGAACTTCACATACATACAGTTGTAACAGTCTTTACTCTTTTCTGTCTGGCTTCTTTTGCTCAGCATAAGGTAGGACTGGTTTATGCTGTTGCCTGTATAAGTGGTTTAGTCACTAAGTTGTGTCCAACTCTTGTGACCCAATGGACTATAGTCCGCCAGGCTCCTCTGCCCATGGGATTTTCCAGGCAAGAGTACTGGAATGGGTTGCTATTTCCTGCTCCAGCCTAGATAAGTAGCTCATTCCTTCTCATGGTTGTGTCGTCTTCCACTGTACTGCTAGACATAATTTGTTTTGGATACACTTTCCTTAGATGGACATTTGGGTTGCTCCTGCTTATGAAAAATGTCACTGTGAATATTCTTGCACAAGTCATTTTATGAACATTTGTTTTCATTTTTTTGAGTATATACCTAGAAATGGAATTGCTTGGTAACAGGGGAGATTGAGACTTAACTCTACAGAGAAAAACAGTCCTCATGACGGGCTACAAACACCATGTTACACTCCCATCAGCAACATAAAAATTACTAGCTGCTTCATAGCCTAACATTTAGTAAAATCTTCAAAATTTAAAACATTCTAGTTGATATGTAATGCTATCTCACTGTGGCTTTTTTTTTTTTTTAATTTTGGCCACTTTTATTGGTCCTTCATTTATTTATTTTCATCCGTCTTAATTCTTTGGCCTTTGTGGGCCTCTCATTGCAGTGGCCTCTCTCGCTGCAGAGCACCGGCTGTGGGCGCATGCGCTCCAGAATGCCGGCTCATAATTGGACACAGTGGTCCAGCCACTCCGCAGCATGTGGGATCCTCCCATGCTAGGGATTGAACTGGTGTCCCCTGCACTGCAAGGTGGACTCTTTACCCACTGGACTGCCAAGGAAGCCCTCACTCTGGCTTTTAATTTGCATTTCTTTGGTGACTAATAATGTTGATAAACTTTTCATGTGCTTATTGGCCATTAATACATCTTCTTTTGTGAAGTGTTTGATTCTAGTCTTTCGCCCATTGGTAAATTGGGTTGTCTTTTTTGTGCTGAATTTAAGTTCCCTTTTGAATGTCATTTGCTTCCATATCTTCAACTGCCAACAGCTCACGTCAAACTAAATGCCCTGATGTTATCTCAGACAGCACATTTAAAATCCGATTTGTAATTTTTTAGTTGGGAACCAGGTCTCTCTATTGCTGACATCCATATCACAAATATTCTTCAATCACATCTGCTTTAAATCCTAACTCTCAATGTTTTCCTCTCTTGTCAACTGGCAGATTACAATTATTAATGTACAGACTCTGGAATTGCATGGTTCAAATTCAAACTCTCCCACTTATTTGCTGTGTGACTTTGGTCAAATTACTGAATCTTTCTTTCAGCGCCTAACTTACTACACAAGGCTTTTGTGAGTTTTTTGTGTGTGAGGTTTAAGTAAATAAATCATATAAAGTACTTCAAATAGTACCCAGTGAAAAGAAGTGCTCAATAAATATAGCTTGCTAATATTTTGGAAAAGTCTTTTCCCTCAAATATTTTTTTCATGAATGTAACAATTAACATCTTGATTTAGGCATTTAGTCTCTTACCTCTAGACAATAAAATGTATCCTAAACGTCCTCTCTCTTCCTCTAATTCAGATTACATACACCTGCTAGATTTATCCTCTAAACACATCCTTCCACAGATCATCACTTCTTGGATCATCATCATCTTCTGGCTCTCAGGTGTCCACTCTAACGAATAATCCTAACGCATCCAAACACTCAAGGTCTTCCACAACGTCCTTCATTTATTTATTTTCATCCGTCTTAATTCTTTGGCCTTTGTGGGCCTCTCATTGCAGTGGCCTCTCTCGCTGCAGAGCACCGGCTGTGGGCGCATGCGCTCCAGAATGCCGGCTCATAATTGGACACAGTGGTCCAGCCACTCCGCAGCATGTGGGATCCTCCCATGCTAGGGATTGAACTGGTGTCCCCTGCACTGCAAGGTGGACTCTTTACCCACTGGACTGCCAAGGAAGCCCTCACTCTGGCTTTTAATTTGCATTTCTTTGGTGACTAATAATGTTGATAAACTTTTCATGTGCTTATTGGCCATTAATACATCTTCTTTTGTGAAGTGTTTGATTCTAGTCTTTCGCCCATTGGTAAATTGGGTTGTCTTTTTTGTGCTGAATTTAAGTTCCCTTTTGAATGTCATTTGCTTCCATATCTTCAACTGCCAACAGCTCACGTCAAACTAAATGCCCTGATGTTATCTCAGACAGCACATTTAAAATCCGATTTGTAATTTTTTAGTTGGGAACCAGGTCTCTCTATTGCTGACATCCATATCACAAATATTCTTCAATCACATCTGCTTTAAATCCTAACTCTCAATGTTTTCCTCTCTTGTCAACTGGCAGATTACAATTATTAATGTACAGACTCTGGAATTGCATGGTTCAAATTCAAACTCTCCCACTTATTTGCTGTGTGACTTTGGTCAAATTACTGAATCTTTCTTTCAGCGCCTAACTTACTACACAAGGCTTTTGTGAGTTTTTTGTGTGTGAGGTTTAAGTAAATAAATCATATAAAGTACTTCAAATAGTACCCAGTGAAAAGAAGTGCTCAATAAATATAGCTTGCTAATATTTTGGAAAAGTCTTTTCCCTCAAATATTTTTTTCATGAATGTAACAATTAACATCTTGATTTAGGCATTTAGTCTCTTACCTCTAGACAATAAAATGTATCCTAAACGTCCTCTCTCTTCCTCTAATTCAGATTACATACACCTGCTAGATTTATCCTCTAAACACATCCTTCCACAGATCATCACTTCTTGGATCATCATCATCTTCTGGCTCTCAGGTGTCCACTCTAACGAATAATCCTAACGCTTCATCCAAACACTCAAGGTCTTCCACAACTGATCCTACACACCTCTCCAGCTTCTTATTTTCAGGAGTAGGTAAAGGGATTCAAAAAGTAATTCAAAAGATTGTGCCTTAAACAGAAAAAGCCAAAGCTGCAATATAACAAATTACTTAGGAAAATGGAAGTAAATCTAAATTAATCAGCTGAAAGCAGTTTGAGGGGCTGCTTCTGTGAAAGGGAAACAGGGGTGGTGGAGAGGAGGGGACACTGGCATTGTTCATAACAGATCTTGCAGAATCACTTAACCTCTTACCATAGAACATGTTTATTTTTTTATCAAAGTTAAAACTTACAGAAAGATAGAGACCAAGAAAAATGTAAGGAAAGAAAAAGATGGAAAAAGGGAGGGAAGGATAGAGAGATGGAGAGGGGAAGGAGGGAGGGTGGAAGAAAGGCAGACTGATTATGAACTGAGGCAACGGGCTGTCCATACCTAAGGCTCATCTGCAGACCTTTGTAAGGAATAGCTGGGCACATTCATCTACTTAGTGGAGCCACCCTACTTCACTTTATACTGAAAAGAGAAAAAAGTGAAAGTGCTAGCTGCTCAATCATGTCTGACTCTTTGCAACCCCATGGACTGTGGCCTGCCAGGCTCCTCTGTACATGGGATTCTCCGGGCAAGAATATTAGACCAGGTTGCCATTCCCTTCTCCAAGGGATTTTCATGACCCAGGGGCTGAACCCAGGTCTCTTGCACTGTAGGTGGATTCTTTACTGTCCAAATATTTGGACACATTAATTTATTCAGTGGAGCTACCCTATTTGTAGACTCAAGTCTGAATTTTATTCAGTAAGTGACAGAAAGGTAAGTAAAAGTTAATGAACACAGTGGTGGTTTAGTGTTAGGTTGTGTCCGACTCTTGCGACCCCATGGACCACAGCCTACCAGGCTTCTCTGCCCACAGGATTCTCCAGGCAAGAATACTGGAGTGCCATTTCCTTCTACGGGTATCTTCTGACCCAGTGATTAAAGCAAGATCTCCTGTACTGCAGGCAGATTCTTTACTGACTGAGCTACCAGGGAAGCTCTAATGAACACATTAGTAATAAAATAAAAATAATGGTTGAGGGGAGATGAAACAGGAAATACATCATAAATGTACTTTACTAGAAAAGAAACAGGCAGGGGTAAAAATCAGGTCTTCGTAATTGAGGTGATGAAAGCCTGGACAAGGTTGATAACTGTGGAAACAAAAGGGTTAAATTTTTCAAGTTGTTTTCAAGAACACGAAGTATGGCCTTCCCTGGTGGTCCAGTGGGGAGAGAGCCTACCTTGCAGTTCAAGGGGCACAGTTTGATCTCTGGCCCAGGAAGATCCCACGTGTTGCAGAGAGACAGAGCCAGTGTCTCCAATTACGAGCCAGCACTCTAGAGCACATGTGTCCAGAGCCGATGCTCTGCAGCCAGAGAGGCCACTACAATGGGAGGCCCATACATGCCAAGAATAAAGATGGATGAAAACAAATAAATAAAAAAACAAATGTTAAAAGAAAAAAAAAAGAACATGAACTAAGAGGGGAAAAAAAAAAGTAGGGAGAGAACACAGGGACTTCTTGGGTGGTCCAGTGGTTAAGAATCCACCTTCCATGGGAATGTAAATTGATACAGCTGTTATGAAAGACAGTATAGAGATTCCTCAAAAAAACTAAAAATAGAAGCATCATATGACCCTTAGATACCTGATGAAATCAAACGTACATGGGATTCTCCGGGCAAGAATATTAGACCAGGTTGCCATTCCCTTCTCCAAGGGATTTTCATGACCCAGGGGCTGAACCCAGGTCTCTTGCACTGTAGGTGGATTCTTTACTGTCCAAATATTTGGACACATTAATTTATTCAGTGGAGCTACCCTATTTGTAGACTCAAGTCTGAATTTTATTCAGTAAGTGACAGAAAGGTAAGTAAAAGTTAATGAACACAGTGGTGGTTTAGTGTTAGGTTGTGTCCGACTCTTGCGACCCCATGGACCACAGCCTACCAGGCTTCTCTGCCCACAGGATTCTCCAGGCAAGAATACTGGAGTGCCATTTCCTTCTACGGGTATCTTCTGACCCAGTGATTAAAGCAAGATCTCCTGTACTGCAGGCAGATTCTTTACTGACTGAGCTACCAGGGAAGCTCTAATGAACACATTAGTAATAAAATAAAAATAATGGTTGAGGGGAGATGAAACAGGAAATACATCATAAATGTACTTTACTAGAAAAGAAACAGGCAGGGGTAAAAATCAGGTCTTCGTAATTGAGGTGATGAAAGCCTGGACAAGGTTGATAACTGTGGAAACAAAAGGGTTAAATTTTTCAAGTTGTTTTCAAGAACACGAAGTATGGCCTTCCCTGGTGGTCCAGTGGGGAGAGAGCCTACCTTGCAGTTCAAGGGCACAGTTTGATCTCTGGCCCAGGAAGATCCCACGTGTTGCAGAGAGACAGAGCCAGTGTCTCCAATTACGAGCCAGCACTCTAGAGCACATGTGTCCAGAGCCGATGCTCTGCAGCCAGAGAGGCCACTACAATGGGAGGCCCATACATGCCAAGAATAAAGATGGATGAAAACAAATAAATAAAAAAACAAATGTTAAAAGAAAAAAAAAAGAACATGAACTAAGAGGGGAAAAAAAAAAGTAGGGAGAGAACACAGGGACTTCTTGGGTGGTCCAGTGGTTAAGAATCCACCTTCCATGGGAATGTAAATTGATACAGCTGTTATGAAAGACAGTATAGAGATTCCTCAAAAAAACTAAAAATAGAAGCATCATATGACCCAGCAATCCCACTTACGCGGCTTATACCCTGATGAAATCAAAACTGAAAGAAGCACCTGTACCCCAATGTTCATTGCAGCTCTCTATACAATAGCTAGAACATGGAAGCAACCCAGATGTCCATCGACAAATGAATGGATAAAAAAACTCTGGTACATATATACAATGGAGTCTTCCCAGCTGTAAAAAGAAATGCAGAAGAATCAGCCCTAATGAGGTGGATGGATCCAGAACCTATTATAAAAAGTGAAATAAGTCAAAAAGAGAGACAAGTACAGTATACTAACACATACATGGAATCTAGTAAGATGGTAATGATAACACACTCAGTGAAATGATAGAAAAACAGACATAGAGAACAGACATATGGACATTGTGGGGAATGAACAGTGGGTGGGAGGCATAGAGGGAGTACCATGGAAACCTATACAATCATATGTGAAAAAGATAGCTATTGTTATTGTCATTGCGCTGTGGGAATAGGGGATCCTGCAGGGGCGCTGTGCGACAGCCAGGGATATATATGTGACCAATCTGGGATTATACATATCTGTAAACAACAAAACTCTAAAAGTTAAAAGTAAAATAAAAGTAATTATAAAAAAATGCGTTTCAGAACATTATGCTGTGTTGCAACATAAACGCTTTCCACCTTGACATTAATTATGCACCATGATGTTCACAGAGCACCTCTGAGCCAGGAATATAAACAAGTGTTTGTAAGGTAAACATGTCAAGCAAGGTAGAGCATCGTAAAACGAACAAAATATTAAATACAATGTTGTTATGAAAAAAAAAAAAAGAATCCACCTTCCAGTGCAGGGGATATGGGCTCAATTCCTGGCAGAAAACTAAAATCCCACATGCTTAGGGGCAACTAAGCCCATGCACTGATAGTTGAGAAAGCCCATAGGCCCTAACAAAGACTCACCAACAGTCGAAAATAAAGAAAAAACACAATGCCCTCCAGCACAGAGGAGGCACTAAAGGTGTACTTGTAAAGAGTAATTCCAACATTATAAACACGAACAACAGATCTGAAAATATAGTTCTTAATACAGAGTTGAATACTGTGTCGTTTAAAACAGACTGGAAAGATTTTTGGCTCAGAAAGCATTTGAAATGTTACACATATTTTTCATGACTTGATTAATATTCTATGCACTGCATCTTCTCACTTCTGCTATCCTCATGGGCTCCACTTTAGAAACTGGCTGGCTTAGCTTATCTACAGCTTACTCTGTTTTATCTTCAACTATTTTATATTAAAAATAAACTTTATGCATTAAAACCCCCAAAATTATGCTTCAATTCATATAAAACAATGTGATCCAAATCTTTATCATCAAAGGTCTTAGCAAGAAGAAGAAACTTAGAATTTTCCAATTTTCATAAAAATGATATCTTATACATAACAGCCATTTCTATCTAATTTACTCATAAAACTGCAGCCTGAAGCTTTAAAAAATATTCTAGTGAATAAAGACTTCAAAGTCCTTCCCTTGACCCCACTGCCCTTCTCAACTACCTTCTCATTTCTTATGGAAATCCTTTAAAGAGTTGTCTATTTGGCATCTCTCATTTGCTCTTCAACATAGCTTTAGCCCACTCACTCCACCAAAACCACTCTTACCAAGAGCCAGATACAATGGTCAACGTTGTTCTTCATCTTTATACAAGTAACCCTCTAAAAGTTAAAAGTAAAATAAAAGTAATTATAAAAAAATGCGTTTCAGAACATTATGCTGTGTTGCAACATAAACGCTTTCCACCTTGACATTAATTATGCACCATGATGTTCACAGAGCACCTCTGAGCCAGGAATATAAACAAGTGTTTGTAAGGTAAACATGTCAAGCAAGGTAGAGCATCGTAAAACGAACAAAATATTAAATACAATGTTGTTATGAAAAAAAAAAAAAGAATCCACCTTCCAGTGCAGGGGATATGGGCTCAATTCCTGGCAGAAAACTAAAATCCCACATGCTTAGGGGCAACTAAGCCCATGCACTGATAGTTGAGAAAGCCCATAGGCCCTAACAAAGACTCACCAACAGTCGAAAATAAAGAAAAAACACAATGCCCTCCAGCACAGAGGAGGCACTAAAGGTGTACTTGTAAAGAGTAATTCCAACATTATAAACACGAACAACAGATCTGAAAATATAGTTCTTAATACAGAGTTGAATACTGTGTCGTTTAAAACAGACTGGAAAGATTTTTGGCTCAGAAAGCATTTGAAATGTTACACATATTTTTCATGACTTGATTAATATTCTATGCACTGCATCTTCTCACTTCTGCTATCCTCATGGGCTCCACTTTAGAAACTGGCTGGCTTAGCTTATCTACAGCTTACTCTGTTTTATCTTCAACTATTTTATATTAAAAATAAACTTTATGCATTAAAACCCCCAAAATTATGCTTCAATTCATATAAAACAATGTGATCCAAATCTTTATCATCAAAGGTCTTAGCAAGAAGAAGAAACTTAGAATTTTCCAATTTTCATAAAAATGATATCTTATACATAACAGCCATTTCTATCTAATTTACTCATAAAACTGCAGCCTGAAGCTTTAAAAAATATTCTAGTGAATAAAGACTTCAAAGTCCTTCCCTTGACCCCACTGCCCTTCTCAACTACCTTCTCATTTCTTATGGAAATCCTTTAAAGAGTTGTCTATTTGGCATCTCTCATTTGCTCTTCAACATAGCTTTAGCCCACTCACTCCACCAAAACCACTCTTACCAAGAGCCAGATACAATGGTCAACGTTGTTCTTCATCTTTCTTTACTACCATTTGATACAGATGTTCACTCTGTCCTCTTGAAACATGTTATTCTTCACTTAGTTTCCAGGAGACTGCATTCTCTTGGTTTTCTTTGTCTTCTCTACTGGTTCTTCTTATTTTCCCAAGTTTTTAATGTCTGACTGCCTTGGGGGTCGACATTGGTCTCTTTCTGAATCATATTCACTACCTGGGTGGTGTTCATCTGTCAGGAAATCCTACTGATTCTGCTCATTCAGAACATACCATTAGTGACCACTTGGCACCAGGTGTACTACTGCCACTCTGGTCTGAGCCATCACTAGCTCTCACGTGGACTGCTGGTCTCCTACCTGGTCTCCCATTTCTATCCTTGCTCCCTACTATCTGTTGCTCACTAGCATCTATTCATCACAGCCAGTGATGCTTTTAAAATATTAAATTAGGGACTTCCATGGTGATCCAGTGTCTCTTCCAATGCAGGGGGTGTTGCTTTGATATCTGGTTGGGGAATTGGAATCCACAAGCTGTGGGGTACAGTCCCCCCAAAAGCGTGTGTGTGTGTGTATGTATGTATGTATGTATGTATTTTTGTATATATAAATTAGATGCAATCACTTCTTTGCTCAAACATCTCTCTAATGGTTTCCAAACTTTATTCAAGATAAGAACCAAAGTCCTTACATGATCTACAAAACCCGCAAATCTGCCCCACTCCTGCCTCACCTTTACCTTTCTGATCTCATCTAACCTTCCTAGTGTTCCTTCTTACTAGCTCTTCCCTCTTGCTTGCTTAGAGCTGCACTGGCCTCCCTGCTACTCCTTGAACACGCTGGGCACACTGCTGCCTCAGGGCCCTTGCTTCAATGTCTGCAAGGCTTTCCCTGACCACTCTATCTCATACCACAAACAACTATCCCATTCCACATGCCCCCTTCCTTGCTTTCTCATTTTTATAACATGCATTACCACCTATTATACTCTATAAAATCTATTTATTTTGCATATTGTCTTTTCCTACTCTAAAATGTAAGGTTCCTGAGAAAAGGAATTTTTCTCTGTTTTCATTATAGTATTCTTTCTACACAGAAGAGCGTGGAGTATATAGTCAGTTTTCAATAAAGATTTCTTGAACAATTAACATGGGGATAGCCAGCATTGTAAACCAGATCTTTTTGGCTTAAAGCTCACACAAATACCTAAATAGTTTAAAGAACCTTAAGATACAGAAATATTAATAAGAGCTATCCAAAATGAAATGCAGAAAGAAAGAGGAATTTTCCAATTAGGACTAGTAAGCAGTGGGAGGACTTCAAACAGCCTAATATATGTATAATTGGAATCTCTAAAGAAAAGGCCAGAAAAATAATGGCTGGAAGTTTTCCAAATTTGATGGAAATTAACATTCATGGCTCCCCTGGTACCTTAATGGGTAAAGAAACTGCTTGCTGGGCAGGAGACCCAGGTCCAACCCCTGGCTTGGGAAGATCCTCTGGAGAAGAGAATGGCAACCCATTCTAGTATTCTTGCCTGGAGAATTCCATGGACAGAGGAGCCTAGTGGGTTATGTATGGTCCATGGGGTCACGGAGAGTTAGACATGACTAAGGCACTAACATGTTCACTTTAACATTCACAGATTTAAGAAGCTTAATGAACTCTAAGCCTAAAAATCATGAAGAAGACCATACAATGGCACATCATAGTCAACTGTTAAAACCAGTGATAAACAGAAAATTTTAAGAGCAGTCAGGGGGGAAAAAGGCACTTTATATACAAAGAAATAAAGGAGGAAGATGACAGCAGATTTCTTGTCAGAAATAATGCAAATAAGAAGAGAGTGAAGCAACATATTGAAAGCACCGAAGGGAAAAAAAGTCAACCTAGAATTACATACCCAGTACAAATATTGTTTAAAAACAGACAAAATAAGGATTATTTTAGACATACAAAAGCTAAAAGATTTTATCACCAACAGACATGCTCTGCAAGAAATGCTAAATGAAGTCCTTCAGGCAGAAGAAAAATGATGTCAGATAAAAACATACATTCAAACTTCTCAATTCATCCCCCCTTTTTTTTAACCACCTATTATACTCTATAAAATCTATTTATTTTGCATATTGTCTTTTCCTACTCTAAAATGTAAGGTTCCTGAGAAAAGGAATTTTTCTCTGTTTTCATTATAGTATTCTTTCTACACAGAAGAGCGTGGAGTATATAGTCAGTTTTCAATAAAGATTTCTTGAACAATTAACATGGGATAGCCAGCATTGTAAACCAGATCTTTTTGGCTTAAAGCTCACACAAATACCTAAATAGTTTAAAGAACCTTAAGATACAGAAATATTAATAAGAGCTATCCAAAATGAAATGCAGAAAGAAAGAGGAATTTTCCAATTAGGACTAGTAAGCAGTGGGAGGACTTCAAACAGCCTAATATATGTATAATTGGAATCTCTAAAGAAAAGGCCAGAAAAATAATGGCTGGAAGTTTTCCAAATTTGATGGAAATTAACATTCATGGCTCCCCTGGTACCTTAATGGGTAAAGAAACTGCTTGCTGGGCAGGAGACCCAGGTCCAACCCCTGGCTTGGGAAGATCCTCTGGAGAAGAGAATGGCAACCCATTCTAGTATTCTTGCCTGGAGAATTCCATGGACAGAGGAGCCTAGTGGGTTATGTATGGTCCATGGGGTCACGGAGAGTTAGACATGACTAAGGCACTAACATGTTCACTTTAACATTCACAGATTTAAGAAGCTTAATGAACTCTAAGCCTAAAAATCATGAAGAAGACCATACAATGGCACATCATAGTCAACTGTTAAAACCAGTGATAAACAGAAAATTTTAAGAGCAGTCAGGGGGGAAAAAGGCACTTTATATACAAAGAAATAAAGGAGGAAGATGACAGCAGATTTCTTGTCAGAAATAATGCAAATAAGAAGAGAGTGAAGCAACATATTGAAAGCACCGAAGGGAAAAAAAGTCAACCTAGAATTACATACCCAGTACAAATATTGTTTAAAAACAGACAAAATAAGGATTATTTTAGACATACAAAAGCTAAAAGATTTTATCACCAACAGACATGCTCTGCAAGAAATGCTAAATGAAGTCCTTCAGGCAGAAGAAAAATGATGTCAGATAAAAACATACATTCAAATAAAAGAATAAAGAAGAAAACATGCATCTATATACAGGAATGTAGCAATGGTAACTCCTCTAGCAAACGTATAAGAGTTTTAAGAATACTGAAATCTCTTTGAAACATAATTGATTATTTAAACAAAAACAATGATGCTGTATTTTGTGTTTTATAAAACAGGTTTAAATAAAATGTATGATAAGAAACTAAAGGCAAGGAGGAGTTAAACAGAAGTATATTATCAGGGACTTCCACTGTGGTCTAGTGGTTAAGAATTTCCCTTGAAATGCAGGGGATGTGGGTTTGATCCTTTGTTGAACTAAGATCCCACATGCCACGGGGCAATTAAACTTGTGTGCGCAACTACTGAGCCCACATCCCCACACAACACAGCAAAGATCTAGGTGCTGCAATAAAGACCTGATTCAGCCAAAACAATTAATTAAAAAAAAGAAGTATATTATTTTAAGGTTCTTATACTATATATGAAGTGGTACATATTACTTGAAGGTATACTGTAAGTTAAAGACTTGTACATGAATGTTCATAGTAATTCATATGTAGTAGCCCCAAATTGAAACCAACTAAAATGGCTATTCACACATGAATGGATATGCAACCTCAAGTATAGTTACAAAATTGGATACAACCTAGAGGAAATGATATGCTGATACATGCAACAAAATGGAGGAGTCTTATTTATATTGAGAGAAAGCAGCCAGGTAAAGAAAAGGTACAGACTACATGAGTACCTTTATATCATAAAACTGTAGAAGACATCTATAGTGACCATCTACAGTAACAGAAAACATGTCACTGCTTGCCTGGTGGTGAAGTGGGCAAGAGAGATTATAAAAGGGCACAAAGAAACCTTGGGGAGTGGTGGCTACCTCAATGGTGGTGATGGTTTCTTTCACACGTGTGTCTGAAAACTTCCTGAATTATTCACATTAAGTACACGCAATTTATTGTATATGTGAAGTCCTCACTTAAGCTGTTTAAAAAATGATTTTGGACTCAGGTTAAAAACCAAAATATTTAGACTATCTATGGTGTTCTCATTCCAAAGAAATAATAAAATAGATGAGAGCTAGAATCAATAAAATAGTTACAATTTTTAAGAGTTCGAATGGATCATAGAAACCAATTAATCAAACACTGTTTTATTAAGAAATAAAGGAACTCAGTCGCAGAGAAGTTTAGTGACTTCCCAGAGGCTTACAGCTAAAGTTAACAGATTACTAAACTGCAAAATCCACAACAGCAGAGATTGTGCTATTAGGTCACCACTGTATGCCCTACACCTAGTACAATGTCTGACATACAGTACAAGTTCAATAAATATTTGTTGACCTATGTTTACCCTGTAAATAAAGATAAAAAGAAAGATAAAAGGAAAGAAAATCTCCTTGGCAATTAGACTGAAAATTTCCTCCATCTTTGATTTTTCACTGTCTTTAACACAGATGAGAGAAGTAAGCAATAGCTTTAATATCATAAATATACGAGAACAAATTATATTCTGTATTTTTAGCTTCTTATACTATATATGAAGTGGTACATATTACTTGAAGGTATACTGTAAGTTAAAGACTTGTACATGAATGTTCATAGTAATTCATATGTAGTAGCCCCAAATTGAAACCAACTAAAATGGCTATTCACACATGAATGGATATGCAACCTCAAGTATAGTTACAAAATTGGATACAACCTAGAGGAAATGATATGCTGATACATGCAACAAAATGGAGGAGTCTTATTTATATTGAGAGAAAGCAGCCAGGTAAAGAAAAGGTACAGACTACATGAGTACCTTTATATCATAAAACTGTAGAAGACATCTATAGTGACCATCTACAGTAACAGAAAACATGTCACTGCTTGCCTGGTGGTGAAGTGGGCAAGAGAGATTATAAAAGGGCACAAAGAAACCTTGGGGAGTGGTGGCTACCTCAATGGTGGTGATGGTTTCTTTCACACGTGTGTCTGAAAACTTCCTGAATTATTCACATTAAGTACACGCAATTTATTGTATATGTGAAGTCCTCACTTAAGCTGTTTAAAAAATGATTTTGGACTCAGGTTAAAAACCAAAATATTTAGACTATCTATGGTGTTCTCATTCCAAAGAAATAATAAAATAGATGAGAGCTAGAATCAATAAAATAGTTACAATTTTTAAGAGTTCGAATGGATCATAGAAACCAATTAATCAAACACTGTTTTATTAAGAAATAAAGGAACTCAGTCGCAGAGAAGTTTAGTGACTTCCCAGAGGCTTACAGCTAAAGTTAACAGATTACTAAACTGCAAAATCCACAACAGCAGAGATTGTGCTATTAGGTCACCACTGTATGCCCTACACCTAGTACAATGTCTGACATACAGTACAAGTTCAATAAATATTTGTTGACCTATGTTTACCCTGTAAATAAAGATAAAAAGAAAGATAAAAGGAAAGAAAATCTCCTTGGCAATTAGACTGAAAATTTCCTCCATCTTTGATTTTTCACTGTCTTTAACACAGATGAGAGAAGTAAGCAATAGCTTTAATATCATAAATATACGAGAACAAATTATATTCTGTATTTTTAGCTTGCTGGATATTTTATTCTATTCTAATACTTAAAATTTTCTAATTCAAATTAGAAACTTTTAAGCAAGTAGGAGAATTAACAGAGGTTTACTGACATTTTTCAAATTCACAAGGTTTACTGACATTTTTCAAATTCAAAAATTCAAAAATGGAAAGAAATGTGCTTACCAAAAATTTCTCCATTTTTGGCATATTCTGTCACAAGGTACAGCATGCTTTTGGTCTCCATTACCTATTGATAAATAATTCCATATTAGTGTGATAGGAAAAGATGGCTACTTACTCAGCATTCTGTGCAGTTATTGTTGTTGTTTAGTTGCTAAATCGTGTCCAACTCTTTGTGACCCCATAAGCTGTAGACGGCTAGGCTCCTCCGTCCATGGCATTTTCCAGGCAAGAATACTGGAGTGGATTGCCATTTCCTTTCTGATCCAGGGATCAAACCCATTTCTCCTGCATTGGCAGGTGGATTCTTGACCACTGAGCCACCAGGGAAACTCTCCAAGGAATTATCTAAGTTAACACAACTAAGTAAAAGTATCAATTTAGAAGCTGCTGACGTCTGTAAGACTGACAATATCTTTATGCTAATACTGTCATGAAAAATCTAGATCCTGAATCTTCCAAATGTGATTCACAGAGCAGCAATGGCAGTAGTGCTGAGGCATCTGTTAGAGGTGCAAACTCAGACCCCACGCCAGACCTACTGACACAGAATTTACATTTTAACCAAATCTCCAGGTGACTATTATGCACATTTAATTTTGAAAAATACTAATATAGGTAACAGGAGTTTTTAAGATCAACTTTTTACCTCATTACTGACTTTTCTAGCTGTTATATGATAGATTCTAAGTAACAAATAATGAAATAGAGCTCTATTAATATCTTACTACACTTTCATATTTTACAACGTACTGTTATTTTAAAAGTACTATTATTTTACTGTTAATTTGTTCAAAATCTTCTTCTGCAGTTCCACCACTATATACTTTATTTAACACAGATGAGAGAAGTAAGCAATAGCTTTAATATCATAAATATACGAGAACAAATTATATTCTGTATTTTTAGCTTGCTGGATATTTTATTCTATTCTAATACTTAAAATTTTCTAATTCAAATTAGAAACTTTTAAGCAAGTAGGAGAATTAACAGAGGTTTACTGACATTTTTCAAATTCACAAGGTTTACTGACATTTTTCAAATTCAAAAATTCAAAAATGGAAAGAAATGTGCTTACCAAAAATTTCTCCATTTTTGGCATATTCTGTCACAAGGTACAGCATGCTTTTGGTCTCCATTACCTATTGATAAATAATTCCATATTAGTGTGATAGGAAAAGATGGCTACTTACTCAGCATTCTGTGCAGTTATTGTTGTTGTTTAGTTGCTAAATCGTGTCCAACTCGTTGTGGCCCCATAAGCTGTAGACGGCTAGGCTCCTCCGTCCATGGCATTTTCCAGGCAAGAATACTGGAGTGGATTGCCATTTCCTTTCTGATCCAGGGATCAAACCCATTTCTCCTGCATTGGCAGGTGGATTCTTGACCACTGAGCCACCAGGGAAACTCTCCAAGGAATTATCTAAGTTAACACAACTAAGTAAAAGTATCAATTTAGAAGCTGCTGACGTCTGTAAGACTGACAATATCTTTATGCTAATACTGTCATGAAAAATCTAGATCCTGAATCTTCCAAATGTGATTCACAGAGCAGCAATGGCAGTAGTGCTGAGGCATCTGTTAGAGGTGCAAACTCAGACCCCACGCCAGACCTACTGACACAGAATTTACATTTTAACCAAATCTCCAGGTGACTATTATGCACATTTAATTTTGAAAAATACTAATATAGGTAACAGGAGTTTTTAAGATCAACTTTTTACCTCATTACTGACTTTTCTAGCTGTTATATGATAGATTCTAAGTAACAAATAATGAAATAGAGCTCTATTAATATCTTACTACACTTTCATATTTTACAACGTACTGTTATTTTAAAAGTACTATTATTTTACTGTTAATTTGTTCAAAATCTTCTTCTGCAGTTCCACCACTATATACTTTATTTAGTTTTTCTAAATTTAGAAAGGAACATACATACTGGCACATACTAGTAAGTGTAATATTTAATTACTGTCTACTGAAGGGCTATAAACTAATTTTGCTCTAACATTTAGATTTAGGACTGTTCCTAAAACAGGCTAGAAAGCTAAGAGCTACCTACAATTTGGGTCTAAACAGTCAAACAGTAAGTCAATGTAACTGATTACTGCAGTTTAAATAAAGACAGAATTATCATGTGAACCATAACAGCTTTTTTGGTTTGTTTGTTTTATTAATCATAGTTGAAGAATTGAGGTAGTCTTAACCTCAAGTCTGGGTTATGATTCATAAGACTTTTAAGGATGTCATTAGTTTCTTATAAGCATCCTCTTAAGGGCAAAAAAAAAGCCTAGAGGGAGAAACATTCTTGTATAAATTTGATCTAAGAGGCCCTTTGCAGTTTCAGAGCTTTAGGAACTGTTTTGAGTGGCACACACATCACAGTCTCTTATTCTAAGCTAATGGAAATGCTCTCTAATGGTTTCCACAAGGTTTAAACTCCAAATCTCTATCAGTAAAGCCAAATATATACCATGTATACATGCAAATGTATACATACATACATATGCAGATGTACTTTAAATATATACACGCAGAGATACAATTGCATATATGTGCAATTTTATAAATATATACATTATAAAATACATACAAGAAGATAAATAAAAAAGATAAACAGAATTTGAAATTCTAATATTATTTTTTACTACAAAGGGACACTTGTGCTAAGCAATATGAGTGCACAGAGTAGTGTGCAAGGCTTCCCAGGTGGTGCTAGGGGTAAAGAACCCTCCTGCCAAGGCAGGACACTAAGAGATGCGGGTTTGATTCCTGGGCCAGGAAGATCCCCTGGAGGACGGTGTGAGAACCCACTCCAGGACTCCACCCTGAGAGATCCTGGGCCAGAGGAGCCTGGCGGGCTACAGAGGTGGACACGACGGAGACGAACTGCCATGTGCACATGCAGTAGTGTGCTGGTCCTGGCTCTCTGAGCGAAAAGAACGGCTCTGATCTTTAAATCAATTTCTGCAGTGCAAAAATACTCTTAACACTGCTGATTCTGAGCTAAGCATGTTAAGTGGCTCACAAAATTTTTGAAAATTTGACAATCAGCTCTCATAAGCAAGCACAGGCTGAGCTCAGCCTGCCTCTAGGTACACACATCATACTTTGGTGAGCAAAGTCATAGATTAGCATACTGTAACATTTTAGCTTAAAAATAGTTTTCTAACATAAAAATTTCTAAATATTGAAAGCTTTAAATTACAGTATCATTCTTAAACATAAGCTATTCTTTAGAAATCTGAGAAAAGTCTTCCTTTTATAAAACACAGGACTTCCGTGGTGGTCCAGTGGGTAGACAGTCCTCCCTTGCAGTGCAAGGGGAACTGGTTCAATACCTGGCCTGGGAAGATCCCATGTGCCGCAGAGTGGCTGGACCAGTGTGTCCAATTATGAGCCAGCGGTCTGGAGTGCATGTGCCCAGAGCTGGTGCTTTGCAGCAAGAGAGGCCACTGCAATGGGTTGCCCACACAGGCCAAAGAATAAACATGGACAAAAATAAATAAATAAAAAACCAAAAAAAGAGGCCAAAATTAAAAAAAAAAAAAAGCTCACACTTGAGACATGTTATGAAAATTATATTTTTATAAGGTTAATTAAAAAAATTACTTATTTGCTTTATCTGATAAAAGAACCTCTCTCCAAATAAAGATCTGGCTCTAGGTATTATAAAGTATGTAAGTAACAAGTATAAGGTAAGTAACATTCTATTTTAGCCTTTGTAGTTCATAAAATATAAACAATATACTTTCTTAAATAAGCAAAACTATTCTATCCATTAAACCACCCACCACCAAAACCCAGCAGGTTTAAGCAGATTATCATAAATGTACAACTACAAACTTTGAAATTAAATAACTTACAGTCAGAGAGGTAACTTAAAATTAAGCTGCTAGTAGATTTTTATTTCCGAATTTTAATTTAAACATAGAAAACTGAAAGTATTCAGATGAATAAAACCATATAGTTATCTTTTTATAGACTGAAAAAACTAACATAAAAGAAAAATGATGACGTAAAACAGATTAGTGAACGTGAGAAGCATGGAGATGTATAAAGTTAAGTCACCTGATAAAGTTTGATTATGTGAGGGTGGTCTAACAGTTTCATTATTTTTACTTCTCGGTAGATCTTCTCCAGGTTCACTGCATCCAGCTGAGATTTATCTATTATTTTTATTGCCACCTGTATCCCAGACACAAATAAATACAGTTAGTATATAACGGTTAACATTTTTCAGTTATGAATCTTTTAAATAAATGACCTCTAAGACTTCACCCGCTGGTCCCCATGACGATAATGATAATTATCTTAAATTCAATTCTCATTCATTCATTCATTATTCAACAACTATTTCTCAAGCATCTACCATGTGTAAGGAGCTGTGGCTGATTTTGTTCAGGAGTATCTTTCATGTGCTATGAAAAATAACCCTTTAAAGTTACTTTAATAAAACATATTTCTCCTTCAGTACAGGTTTCATACAATGCAGGCCAATCTTGACCATCTCAGTCAGCAGGGAAACTCCAGTAACTCCTTACTCTATTTAAAAATCGAAGAAATAAAATTTCTCAACTAGTTTCAACTAGTTATCCTCTCACTAGACAGAAACCATTCCAAGGTTCACAATTTGAAGGAAATGTATCTGATGGTGAACATCTAGGTAGTCAGAAGTCAACAATGGTGTATTTTTTTTCATGAAACCAAAGATAACTATTTTAAGAAACATTAGTAGGCATTTGGCTAGGAAATAAGCCATTCTGACTTAAATAAAACTTTCAGATAACTGGGAATCACCCAAACTTAATCACAATGAGTTTTGAAGAAATTCTGAAATGTACTTCACATTCTACCCAAAAGCATTCTGAATTTAATTCAGGTCTTATGTTGTTCTTTGAACCCACAAAAAACTTTCTTAAATAAGCAAAACTATTCTATCCATTAAACCACCCACCACCAAAACCCAGCAGGTTTAAGCAGATTATCATAAATGTACAACTACAAACTTTGAAATTAAATAACTTACAGTCAGAGAGGTAACTTAAAATTAAGCTGCTAGTAGATTTTTATTTCCGAATTTTAATTTAAACATAGAAAACTGAAAGTATTCAGATGAATAAAACCATATAGTTATCTTTTATAAACTGAAAAAACTAACATAAAAGAAAAATGATGACGTAAAACAGATTAGTGAACGTGAGAAGCATGGAGATGTATAAAGTTAAGTCACCTGATAAAGTTTGATTATGTGAGGGTGGTCTAACAGTTTCATTATTTTTACTTCTCGGTAGATCTTCTCCAGGTTCACTGCATCCAGCTGAGATTTATCTATTATTTTTATTGCCACCTGTATCCCAGACACAAATAAATACAGTTAGTATATAACGGTTAACATTTTTCAGTTATGAATCTTTTAAATAAATGACCTCTAAGACTTCACCCGCTGGTCCCCATGACGATAATGATAATTATCTTAAATTCAATTCTCATTCATTCATTCATTATTCAACAACTATTTCTCAAGCATCTACCATGTGTAAGGAGCTGTGGCTGATTTTGTTCAGGAGTATCTTTCATGTGCTATGAAAAATAACCCTTTAAAGTTACTTTAATAAAACATATTTCTCCTTCAGTACAGGTTTCATACAATGCAGGCCAATCTTGACCATCTCAGTCAGCAGGGAAACTCCAGTAACTCCTTACTCTATTTAAAAATCGAAGAAATAAAATTTCTCAACTAGTTTCAACTAGTTATCCTCTCACTAGACAGAAACCATTCCAAGGTTCACAATTTGAAGGAAATGTATCTGATGGTGAACATCTAGGTAGTCAGAAGTCAACAATGGTGTATTTTTTTTCATGAAACCAAAGATAACTATTTTTAAGAAACATTAGTAGGCATTTGGCTAGGAAATAAGCCATTCTGACTTAAATAAAACTTTCAGATAACTGGGAATCACCCAAACTTAATCACAATGAGTTTTGAAGAAATTCTGAAATGTACTTCACATTCTACCCAAAAGCATTCTGAATTTAATTCAGGTCTTATGTTGTTCTTTTCGGGTAATTTTTAGCATCCATTAATGTATTGCTGGCTTCCTAGGCGGCGCTTGCTGTAAAGAATCACCTGCTGATGCAGGAGACATTAACAGACGTGGGTTTGATCCCTGGAAGATCCCCTGGAGGAGGAAATGACAACTCACTCCAGTATTCTTGCCTGGGAAATCTCACATACAGAAGAGTGTGGCAGACTGCAATCCACAGGTTTACAGAGTTGCACACGACTGAAGGGACGCAACACAGCACACGTTGTTTTGCCATAATATTACTAGTTCAATACTCCTAAAAGGTAACCAACAAAATTGGACTCGACTTGTCAATTCACCTAATTTCCTAAGACTCCTGTTAATACAATTAGTTCTTTCTTCTTTCCTTAGAGCTTCTTGGTCCTTTTCTGTTCTCTCTTAAAGTTCTATCGTACGGGGCTTCCCTGTTAGGAACATTAGTGGCCCACTTCAAACCTAAGTATATTTAAGTTGACTCCCCCCTCCCCCAATTAAGAGTATGAAAGAATACAGTATTACCAGTTATTTTGGGTAACTTTGGGTAAAACCTGTCAGATAAAAGGATAAATGTGTATTTTAATTTCTTCAATATTCCTTAGGAAGGTAACATGAAGGTTCACAGACATGCATATTTTGAAGAAAATTTCTTGCCCTACAGTTTTTGGAGTGCATCTAGATACTATCAGTTCCTTCCCAACAAAAAACTTCTACAATGAAATGGGTCATAATTATCTACCAAATAGAAAAAGAAATGGAATCATGGTTTAAACAATTTTAGCATGATTACTATCATCAAGAAAATTTATCATATATAGTATCTTAAGCATCATATTGAGTATTAAAGAAAAAGTTTAAGTACTAAATAGCAATTAAAGCAAGGTATTACCAAAAGACATCTCCTCTTTGACACTCTTTTGGAATTCTGGCCTCAAACAATGAAAAAGCAAAAAAATATATAAAGTATCTAGTCAAATTTAATGAGTAATGCATCTCATTATTTAACCGTTCTTAGCCAAAAAATTCTCAAATGACAGAATATAACTCTCTCCTCAATTTTATCTTCAGTCATAGACTATATGTATATGGACCACAAGTCCACTGCATTTATATCTTCACATTGTTATCCTTTGTAAGGTTGCTCTCAGAGGATTATGAAAAAAATAGATTGTGTGTTAGCCTGCTCCTTCTAGAGTCAGGGCCTGTCTAATGCTATGAGTTGACCCCAAAATGTATATTGGTTCAAACACAACAGAAGTTTATCATTCATGTAGCAAAACTGGAGGGATACAGTTAGCAGGCAGCCCTTATCCAAGCAGGTGTAGGAGCTGTACAAGGAAGTCCTTCCTACCTTTAACAGGTTAAACAAAGGTGGTAAAGGGTGAAGGACAGACAACCCTGGGAATTTCCTGGCAGTCCAGTGGCTAGGACTCTGTGCTTTCAGGGGGCATGAGTCTGATCTCTGATCAGGGGAACTAAGATCCCACAAGCAGCAAGACACTGGCAAAAAAAAAAAAAAAAATGACTCTGAAGGTTGTCTCCCTTTAGACAGAAGCATAAAAAATCTTGGAGGAGCCCTCCTGAGAGCTACAGTCCATGGGGTCACATAAGAATCAGACATGACTGACTGACTGAACACTAATTTCTAACTATGCATGCAATACCTTAAAAATAATAACCTCTAATGAAGTTTTATGGTGATTAAAAAAAATCAGTATTTCAGCTGATACAAAAGGAAAATTTCCTATATAATTCTGAAAACTGGGACAATTACTATCAAACTAATTCCACGTAAAGTAGCAACACTGGATATTCAATCTCATAAGTAGGAAAATGTATATAAAGCTAAAATGATATGTTATATGTCAACTGTATCTCAAAAATATCTTTTCACTTACTATATTCATAAAGATGAAACAGTGAACACCTGTGAACTGAACTTCAATGCAATGGCCATATATCTATTGCTAACAGGAATATAAAATTGATTATAATTTTTCTGGAAGGTAACTTGGCAGTCTTTACCAAGAACCTCAAAAATCATCCATCCTCTATAAAAATTATTTGTAGGAAATAATCTGAAATGATGATAAAGGTTTATGTGTAAATATATTATTATAATGTAAAAAACAGAAATAAATAACACGGCTTTTAAAATAGTTTCTTTTAATAAAATAGAGAAATGATGAGACTAAAATACTAAATAAAAAAATGAGAATATCAGTTTCAGCACTATAGGAAAAAACCAATAAAAACTAGATTAAATATGACAAAAATGTTATCAGTGGGTGAAAAGTCATGAATTATTTTATTTTCCTGACTTACTTTTCATTGCAATTTTTCTTCAATGAGCATGAATTACTTTTCTAATTAGAAAAAAAAGTGAAAGTTATATATATCATACATGCTAACTTCTCCATCTGTGAAATACTATTTTCATTTTCTTATTTTCTAAGTTCTCTATAAATGGCTATATTATTTAATAAGATTTAAATCTTTTTCTTTAATATTCTCCTTTATTTGTCTTCACTGGGTCTTAGTTGTGGTATGTAGGATCTAGTTTCCTGACCAGGGATTAAACCAGAGCCCCCTGCATTGGGAGTACAGTATCAGCCACTGGACTACAAGGGAAGTCCAAGATTTAAATCTTAATTATGAAGACTATATACAAAGAATGTTTCCTATATAATTCTGAACACTGGGACGATTACTATCAAACTAATTCCACGTAAAGTAGCAACACTGGATATTCAATCTCATAAGTAGGAAAATGTATATAAAGCTAAAATGATATGTTATATGTCAACTGTATCTCAAAAATATCTTTTCACTTACTATATTCATAAAGATGAAACAGTGAACACCTGTGAACTGAACTTCAATGCAATGGCCATATATCTATTGCTAACAGGAATATAAAATTGATTATAATTTTTCTGGAAGGTAACTTGGCAGTCTTTACCAAGAACCTCAAAAATCATCCATCCTCTATAAAAATTATTTGTAGGAAATAATCTGAAATGATGATAAAGGTTTATGTGTAAATATATTATTATAATGTAAAAAACAGAAATAAATAACACGGCTTTTAAAATAGTTTCTTTTAATAAAATAGAGAAATGATGAGACTAAAATACTAAATAAAAAAATGAGAATATCAGTTTCAGCACTATGGGAAAAAAACCAATAAAAACTAGATTAAATATGACAAAAATGTTATCAGTGGGTGAAAAGTCATGAATTATTTTATTTTCCTGACTTACTTTTCATTGCAATTTTTCTTCAATGAGCATGAATTACTTTTCTAATTAGAAAAAAAAGTGAAAGTTATATATATCATACATGCTAACTTCTCCATCTGTGAAATACTATTTTCATTTTCTTATTTTCTAAGTTCTCTATAAATGGCTATATTATTTAATAAGATTTAAATCTTTTTCTTTAATATTCTCCTTTATTTGTCTTCACTGGGTCTTAGTTGTGGTATGTAGGATCTAGTTTCCTGACCAGGGATTAAACCAGAGCCCCCTGCATTGGGAGTACAGTATCAGCCACTGGACTACAAGGGAAGTCCAAGATTTAAATCTTAATTATGAAGACTATATACAAGGAATGTTTCCAGCAATATTAAGTTGAAAAAAACATGTAAAACTAACAACTATGTAAAATATAAATTTGCAAGATGACAAAGGACTACATGTAAGAGTAGAAATAAAATGGTGTTAAGCTCATGAATAAAAAGGATATTTTCATTTTTCAAAATATAATTTAATGGTAACAGTACACTTTTTGAAGCTTTTAGAAAAAAATTATTTCACTTCTAATAAAAGACATATTAAATCTCATGAACTTAAAGAAACCCCACAAAAAACTGGCTTTGGGGGACTTTACAAAGAGGTTATACAATAAGTTATTCTCTTCATAAAAATATCAGAAGGGATGAATACATGTTTGCTGTCTCAGGTAGTATCTGCTTCAGTGTTATTTACTACTAATTCAATAATTCTACTCTGTCCTTTAAGTACCAAACAGCAAAATGCTTGCCATACAATGAGACCTTCAAAATTCAAAAATAAGCATACTTTTCAAGCTTACACATCAAATCATAGGGAGAATCTGAACATTTGATCGAACAGTGACTGTGACTGAGTGCTCTACAATGAATGGATTTTTGAAAGCAGTAGAAATCAACAGCAAATGGAGTTCTCTGGTGACCCTTTAAGGAATAAATAAATTCAACTTTTTCTCCAATTTAAAATTTGATTTGTAAGATGTGAGAATTTATACAATCAAAATAAATCCACGCTAAATTTTTTTTTTAATTGTCAGTAAGGAAAAGAGATTGGAGGAAAGGTAAATGTCACCACACTTTTAAGTCCATAAAAACTGAACACAGAATTTTTAAGACTATGAAGGAAGTGATTTGCAATAACCTCCTATCTTAAGAGTTACCTAAATAAATCAACAAAAGAGACAACCCCAGATAAAAAGTGGGCCAAAGGACAAAAAGCAATTCAGAAAATAAATGTAGTCATCTTATAAAACTGGGTAATCAATGCAAATCAATAAAATGCAAATTCAAATAAAAATGGTTTCCCATATCAAATTGGGAAAGAATTTTAAAGTAATATCCTGGTAGATATGCATTCTTGCTGGTGAAAGTTATTAGGTAGTCCTTTGGAGGTAATTTGGCATCACATGCCACCATGTATGAATGTAAACACATACTCCTTGACCCAAGAATTCCACTGCTATGGGATTATTCTGAGGAAATAATCATATAGATGCACAAAGATGTACATAACAGGAATGTTCCCCAAAAGACTATTTTAGAAAAAGAAAGAATAAGAGAGAGAGATGATGTAAGTGTTCAATGACAGTAATTTAATTAAATAAACACAGGCAGTAATATTTAAGGATACTATTTAACTATGCTTCAGACATTTTCCCTCAATCTTGGGGAAATATTAATACACACATTAAGTAAAAAATACAGATTTTATGTCCAGATGATATTACCTTTATTACATACATATGTATGAATTATATTCATATGTATGAATAGCTAAGAGGATATGAACCAAATATTAAGGGTTGTCTCTTGATCTGGATGGCAGAATTAAAATAAAAATGCTTATTTTCTTCAAGTTTTTCAACAATGTCTACAAACAACATGCAAACATTTTGTAATTGGGGAAAAACACATAAATACTGTTCACTTTGAAAAAGAAAGAACAAATTTTCAGATCAATTTTCAGTCTAACTCATCTAAGAGTCATCTCTTAATCTGCTTAAAAGTATTTAAAAAAACCTTTTTTTAAATGAAAAGTTCCTCTATACATCCTACCTTCACCTTCAAACCAATGGGAATTTGCTGTATGATTCAGGGAACCCAAACCGGGGCTCTGTTACAACCTTGAGGGGTGGGATGGCAAAGAAGATGGGAGGGGACATGTATATACCTATGGCTGATTCATGCTGATGTTTGGCAGAAACCAATACAATTCTGTAAAGCAATTATCCTTCTATTTAAAAATAAATAAATTAAAAATTTTGCAAATAAAAAAAATAAAAAGTGGGCCAAAGGACAAAAAGCAATTCAGAAAATAAATGTAGTCATCTTACAAAACTCGGTACTCAACACAAATCAATAAAATGCAAACCAAAAAGAAAAAGGTTTCACATATCAAATTGGGAAAGAATTTTAAAGTAATATCCTGGTAGATATGCATTCTTGCTGGTGAAAGTTATTAGGTAGTCCTTTGGAGGTAATTTGGCATCACATGCCACCATGTATGAATGTAAACACATACTCCTTGACCCAAGAATTCCACTGCTATGGGATTATTCTGAGGAAATAATCATATAGATGCACAAAGATGTACATAACAGGAATGTTCCCCAAAAGACTATTTTAGAAAAAGAAAGAATAAGAGAGAGATGATGTAAGTGTTCAATGACAGTAATTTAATTAAATAAACACAGGCAGTAATATTTAAGGATACTATTTAACTATGCTTCAGACATTTTCCCTCAATCTTGGGGAAATATTAATACACACATTAAGTAAAAAATACAGATTTTATGTCCAGATGATATTACCTTTATTACATACATATGTATGAATTATATTCATATGTATGAATAGCTAAGAGGATATGAACCAAATATTAAGGGTTGTCTCTTGATCTGGATGGCAGAATTAAAATAAAAATGCTTATTTTCTTCAAGTTTTTCAACAATGTCTACAAACAACATGCAAACATTTTGTAATTGGGGAAAAACACATAAATACTGTTCACTTTGAAAAAGAAAGAACAAATTTTCAGATCAATTTTCAGTCTAACTCATCTAAGAGTCATCTCTTAATCTGCTTAAAAGTATTTAAAAAAACCTTTTTTTAAATGAAAAGTTCCTCTATACATCCTACCTTCACCTTCAAACCAATGGGAATTTGCTGTATGATTCAGGGAACCCAAACCGGGGCTCTGTTACAACCTTGAGGGGTGGGATGGCAAAGAAGATGGGAGGGGACATGTATATACCTATGGCTGATTCATGCTGATGTTTGGCAGAAACCAATACAATTCTGTAAAGCAATTATCCTTCTATTTAAAAATAAATAAATTAAAAAATTTTTAAAAGAAAGGATAAAACAAGAGATGCAGCTGACAAGGCAAAAAAAAAAAAAAGTTCCTGATGAAATTCCCAAATGTTATTGTCTTTCATTCTTGTAACTATCTCAAACTGGATATACGGGCTGTTTCTTTTTGAAGGGTGGGAAAGCATTCTTCACAAATGTCCTGTATAAAGAACTTTTACCTAAAGAACGTATTTCAAAAATACGGAGGTGGAAGGTAGAAGAGGTACATTAAAGAGGAAAGAAAGAAATCTTAATGAATTTCTGCAATCCATTTGGTTCCAAGGAAGTGAATCTGCCATCAGCATTGGCCATAAATCAAATATCATCATGCGAATCCAGGAATCAAGGCCAGTTTCAGTTATTTCCAAACAAATGCTTTCTTAATTGCTTGAGACAGAATTTCCCAGTGGAATTAAAAGCAGAATGCATGAAACACTGGTAAGGATTTCTACAGAATATAAAAATGTATACAACTCTTATTTTCCATGTTTGCCCTCCCCTCCCTCCCAAAGAATAAATCATTTTGAACAATATTTTGCAGAATCAATTTGTCAAATTTTACTTGTATGGGGTGCCAAGAAACTAGAGAACGATTTCAAGTAAACCATGTGTGTTCCATGAAAAATCTAATTTTTATTTCAACACACAATTAAAGACCATACATAGGCTTAATTACAAATATTAGTGATTAAACTGTTTGGTAACAATTCCTCCTAGTGCACATAGTACAACTGCTTCTTGACATCTGGAATATCACAGAACAAGATTAATAATATCAAGACTACAGAGAGGAGTCTTAAAATGTTAAAGCAAAATGTAAAACAAAAAATAAAACTTTTTAAAATTTTTTTAAAAGGTGAAAAATGTATCTTCTTCAGAAAGGGTGTAATATGCTCTTCTCTTATTTCTACCTTTGCTCTAAAAATGCAATTTTGTACTTTATTTGTCAAGCTTTAAAAATATTCTGTTACAACCTTGAGGGTGGGATGGCAAAGAAGATGGGAGGGACATGTATATACCTATGGCTGATTCATGCTGATGTTTGGCAGAAACCAATACAATTCTGTAAAGCAATTATCCTTCTATTTAAAATAAATAAATTAAAAATTTTTAAAAGAAAGGATAAAACAAGAGATGCAGCTGACAAGGCAAAAAAAAAGTTCCTGATGAAATTCCCAAATGTTATTGTCTTTCATTCTTGTAACTATCTCAAACTGGATATACGGGCTGTTTCTTTTTGAAGGGTGGGAAAGCATTCTTCACAAATGTCCTGTATAAAGAACTTTTACCTAAAGAACGTATTTCAAAAATACGGAGGTGGAAGGTAGAAGAGGTACATTAAAGAGGAAAGAAAGAAATCTTAATGAATTTCTGCAATCCATTTGGTTCCAAGGAAGTGAATCTGCCATCAGCATTGGCCATAAATCAAATATCATCATGCGAATCCAGGAATCAAGGCCAGTTTCAGTTATTTCCAAACAAATGCTTTCTTAATTGCTTGAGACAGAATTTCCCAGTGGAATTAAAAGCAGAATGCATGAAACACTGGTAAGGATTTCTACAGAATATAAAAATGTATACAACTCTTATTTTCCATGTTTGCCCTCCCCTCCCTCCCAAAGAATAAATCATTTTGAACAATATTTTGCAGAATCAATTTGTCAAATTTTACTTGTATGGGGTGCCAAGAAACTAGAGAACGATTTCAAGTAAACCATGTGTGTTCCATGAAAAATCTAATTTTTATTTCAACACACAATTAAAGACCATACATAGGCTTAATTACAAATATTAGTGATTAAACTGTTTGGTAACAATTCCTCCTAGTGCACATAGTACAACTGCTTCTTGACATCTGGAATATCACAGAACAAGATTAATAATATCAAGACTACAGAGAGGAGTCTTAAAATGTTAAAGCAAAATGTAAAACTAAAAATAAAACTAAAATATAAAATGTTATGAAAAAACTGGTATCTTCTTCGAGAAAGGGTGTAATATGCTCTTCTCTTATTTCTACCTTTGCTCTAAAAATGCAATTTTGTACTTTATTTGTCAAGCTTTAAAAATATTTACATTTTAAGGTAGTAGTCAGTTTACAAATTATGTATAAATATAAAAGTCCCCAAGAACACACAGAATGTTTTCCAGTGAAAAAAAGCGGTTTTTGAATGTCCTTGCTATCATTTTTATGCTCCAGATTTTCATAATCATAAATAATACCTGTATGCCATTTTATTAATTTTCAGAACTTGTGTGAAATATATTTAAGATTCCATGGACCATACATTTTAAATGCTCTATAGCCCAGCAATACAAGAGATATGATATTGAGGAAAACTCAACTACCTATAACAGAAATGGTCTGAAAATAATTAATGAAGGTTATCTCTGGGTAATAATACTATGACTAATTGTTTTCACTTAGCTACACTTTCTAAAATGTTCAATAATAGACATGATAGATTTGATAATAGACATACATTATATTTTAATGTAAAAATAATACCTTCTCACTTGGTAATTTCCTTTTAGGAATATACCTCCAATCACTCCTCCTAAAATAACTGAGAATGCAGGTACAGAGTTATATACATAAAAATTCAACACAAAGTATTTACTGTAAGTGAAAACTTGAAAGTGTATAATGTTAAATAAGAAAATTGTTAAGTAAAACAGGATTCATTTATGAGGAAGAACACTATGCAGCTATTAAAAATGTTTAAGGGGCTTCCCTAGTGGCTCAGTGGTAAAGAATCCACCTGCCAATGCAGGAAACACAGTTTCAATCTTTGATTTGGGAAGATTCCACTTGCCACTGGGCAACTAAGCTGAGGTGCAACAAGTACTGAGCCTGTACTCTAGAGCCTGAGAACTGCAGCTACTGAGCCCACATGCCTCAACTACTGAAGCTCCCATACCCTAGAGCCAGTGCTCTGCAATAAGAGAAGCCACTGCAATGACAAAGCCCACACACCACAACTAGACAGCAGCCCCCACACCCTACAAATAGAGAAAACCCTTGCAGCAATGAAGAGCCAGCACAACCAAAAATAAATAAATAAGTAAAAATTAAAAAATGTTTAATAAAGTTACATATAAGCAGCAAAATGTTGATGCTGTAAGTGGAAAACAGGATACAATTTATATGTGTATCTACCATGTGATGTCATCTATTGAAAAAATGCATTAAAAAAAGACTAGACGGAAATGTGCCATAATGTCAATGACTTATTTCTACTGATGGAGAAATTAACATGCACTTTTTTGTGTACTATACTCTATATTTTCTACAGTAAGACTCTAACAGTAAGACACAAAAATATTTAAGGGCACAAATGACTTTTCCGAAATTTTACCTAATGGACAATTAAAAACAACAACAAAAAAACTAGTCAAACGCTTATTTAAAAGAACAGCGTTCTTTACTGGTTCAGTATTAATTACATACACTTCTCAAGGACACTCAGAGCACAGCAAACCAGCATCGACAACCGCCTAAAATAGCTGAACAGCCTAGATGCTACTATTCTTTTTCCATTATGTTAATTTTATAAAATTAGCTACTCTAATTCATAAATCACAAGCCACTACTACAAAGCTTTTACAAAGTATTATATGAAGAATCACCAATCACCTGCCTTCCCTTTGTGTGTGACATTTACACAGAGATCTAACATGCTTCAGATGATGGTGCAATACATTTCTTAAACAATGTTAAGCTGTTTGACAGATGAGACCAAATGAAGTTCTCTTTTGTTAACTGGTTTGTTTTTTCACCTAAATAGCAAAACAGTCTTGGATTTCCCAAGCTCTGTGAAAAACACCATTTTGGAGTGATACAGAACAAGCGATGGAGAAAAGTCAATTAATAGCGGGGGCATTGCTCATCATTTATGCCAATGCAGGAAACACAGTTTCAATCTTTGATTTGGGAAGATTCCACTTGCCACTGGGCAACTAAGCTGAGGTGCAACAAGTACTGAGCCTGTACTCTAGAGCCTGAGAACTGCAGCTACTGAGCCCACATGCCTCAACTACTGAAGCTCCCATACCCTAGAGCCAGTGCTCTGCAATAAGAGAAGCCACTGCAATGACAAAGCCCACACACCACAACTAGACAGCAGCCCCCACACCCTACAAATAGAGAAAACCCTTGCAGCAATGAAGAGCCAGCACAACCAAAAATAAATAAATAAGTAAAAATTAAAAAATGTTTAATAAAGTTACATATAAGCAGCAAAATGTTGATGCTGTAAGTGGAAAACAGGATACAATTTATATGTGTATCTACCATGTGATGTCATCTATTGAAAAAATGCATTAAAAAAAGACTAGACGGAAATGTGCCATAATGTCAATGACTTATTTCTACTGATGGAGAAATTAACATGCACTTTTTTGTGTACTATACTCTATATTTTCTACAGTAAGACTCTAACAGTAAGACACAAAAATATTTAAGGGCACAAATGACTTTTCCGAAATTTTACCTAATGGACAATTAAAGCAACAACAAAAAAACTAGTCAAACGCTTATTTAAAAGAACAGCGTTCTTTACTGGTTCAGTATTAATTACATACACTTCTCAAGGACACTCAGAGCACAGCAAACCAGCATCGACAACCGCCTAAAATAGCTGAACAGCCTAGATGCTACTATTCTTTTTCCATTATGTTAATTTTATAAAATTAGCTACTCTAATTCATAAATCACAAGCCACTACTACAAAGCTTTTACAAAGTATTATATGAAGAATCACCAATCACCTGCCTTCCCTTTGTGTGTGACATTTACACAGAGATCTAACATGCTTCAGATGATGGTGCAATACATTTCTTAAACAATGTTAAGCTGTTTGACAGATGAGACCAAATGAAGTTCTCTTTTGTTAACTGGTTTGTTTTTTCACCTAAATAGCAAAACAGTCTTGGATTTCCCCAAGCTCTGTGAAAAAACACCATTTTGGAGTGATACAGAACAAGCGATGGAGAAAAGTCAATTAATAGCGGGGGCATTGCTCATCATTTAAATGTTTAAAAATTGCCTGGAGTTCAAACTCGGGAAAAAAGACCTCTACATTTTAAAACACACAAACTTACATCGATGCTAGTGCATATTATACTGAAGGAACTTTTCTAAGCAGTAAGAATAATCATATTTTGCTGATATTGTTCTCACTGTAATTAGTATGATGAGCAATGAGAACCTCAAATAATGTTAAAAAAACAGTCTACAGTTTCTACTATCCGTCTTACTTATAACATTTGAGGTAGTTGTTGTACTTACCAAAGATCAATATTCAGTGAATAAAGACAACAAATACTGCTTTAAAAACCCTCATTAACAAACAGCATACTACAATAAGAAACAACTATATCTGTACTAAACAATTCTTAAGGCATATTACCACAAAAGCTCACAGAGCAACTTAATGAAACTTGAGATTTATAGGAACTTTTCTCTCCATTAATGCCTTTCTATTTTCCTCACTCCTCTCATCTTTACTACCTCCAGTTACACCAAATTTACACAAACATACTCACCCAACTTAAATTCACACTCTTTCTTTTTATATGTTAAGAACACTTTTAGAGAAAGCAACAGCAGGTGGGTTCTATGGACCAGAAAGTTAGCTTTAATCTGAACACATTTTACACACGTAAACCACGCACACAATTCAGGATCTGAGCGCTCTTTCTTGATCTGACCTGTGCCTTCAATTACAAATGCGTTGATCTCACCGATAGCCAAACCACGATATTACTCCACACTGCCCCCTAGCTCTACATGCGAAATCAGTTGAGTTGAAAAGAACACGGTTTGAAATGACAACCTCAAGAAAAAGTCAGTTACTTGTCAGCTCCACTTAGGCAATTCCTAAATAGATACGATATACTAATATATACAGTATAGACTACCAAGCAACAGCTGACAATTATATCTTTCACCTAATACTGAAAAGAGCAGATGAGAAAGAGAAATAATATAAGCGGATGGGTCTGAAAATCAACCACTTAACAATATAGCTCAAAAGTTCTGTAGAAGCTCTTTGTAACTGTGAGATTTGATTTTTAGAGTCATCAAGCAAGGACTCATAAAAATATACATTAAAATGCCTTCTTTTCATTTAATTAAAGGGCAAATAGCATGCCTTAAGTCACGGTTCTTAAAAGGAATGGGATCAATTTCTTTGTTTTTGAAAATGCTGGGATCTGATTAAGCAACCTGACTATAGTCACGTTATTTACATTAAAAACTTAAATTGCTAACTCTGGTAAATCTGAGAGGAAAATTTGTAACCTTGGCCCTAACGCTAAAAATAAAAAGTAAGCTGGAATTCAGCTGCCTCGGGATCAGCAAGGGAAGGGGAAAAATGAGGACGACGCAATCTTACTTATAACATTTGAGGTAGTTGTTGTACTTACCAAAGATCAATATTCAGTGAATAAAGACAACAAATACTGCTTTAAAAACCCTCATTAACAAACAGCATACTACAATAAGAAACAACTATATCTGTACTAAACAATTCTTAAGGCATATTACCACAAAAGCTCACAGAGCAACTTAATGAAACTTGAGATTTATAGGAACTTTTCTCTCCATTAATGCCTTTCTATTTTCCTCACTCCTCTCATCTTTACTACCTCCAGTTACACCAAATTTACACAAACATACTCACCCAACTTAAATTCACACTCTTTCTTTTTATATGTTAAGAACACTTTTAGAGAAAGCAACAGCAGGTGGGTTCTATGGACCAGAAAGTTAGCTTTAATCTGAACACATTTTACACACGTAAACCACGCACACAATTCAGGATCTGAGCGCTCTTTCTTGATCTGACCTGTGCCTTCAATTACAAATGCGTTGATCTCACCGATAGCCAAACCACGATATTACTCCACACTGCCCCCTAGCTCTACATGCGAAATCAGTTGAGTTGAAAAGAACACGGTTTGAAATGACAACCTCAAGAAAAAGTCAGTTACTTGTCAGCTCCACTTAGGCAATTCCTAAATAGATACGATATACTAATATATACAGTATAGACTACCAAGCAACAGCTGACAATTATATCTTTCACCTAATACTGAAAAGAGCAGATGAGAAAGAGAAATAATATAAGCGGATGGGTCTGAAAATCAACCACTTAACAATATAGCTCAAAAGTTCTGTAGAAGCTCTTTGTAACTGTGAGATTTGATTTTTAGAGTCATCAAGCAAGGACTCATAAAAATATACATTAAAATGCCTTCTTTTCATTTAATTAAAGGGCAAATAGCATGCCTTAAGTCACGGTTCTTAAAAGGAATGGGATCAATTTCTTTGTTTTTGAAAATGCTGGGATCTGATTAAGCAACCTGACTATAGTCACGTTATTTACATTAAAAACTTAAATTGCTAACTCTGGTAAATCTGAGAGGAAAATTTGTAACCTTGGCCCTAACGCTAAAAATAAAAAGTAAGCTGGAATTCAGCTGCCTCGGGATCAGCAAGGGAAGGGGAAAAATGAGGACGACGCAATGACATACGCCTCTTCTTTTTGGAAATAGACTTCTTCACAGGAAGCAAAACTTCTAAGAGCAACAGCTACAAAAATCACTCAAGTTTTCCAATATGCCCTTTATTGTACACAGCCATTCTGAAAAAGAATCCTGTTATTTCATATCCAAACTCTGGTACATTCGCACTTATAATAAAGGGAAACACTAAGTAGGATGAAAAGTGGAAGGGGGGAGAAAAGGAAAGGATACTCCCGAACAACAACTACAACGAGAAAGACTAGAGTACGTCAAGAACACAAGGTTCTATTCTAAAGAATGGGTTTTGTTTCCACCGTTTTTTCTAAAGTATTTAATTTGCACGTCTTAAAATAGAGACCCTGAGGAGAGCAGCTTGAGGCGGTGAAAGGAAGGGGGGCGGGTTAGGTAAGAACAGAGACTTGCGAGAAAATATGTGCGGTGCATTAAGAATGTGCAATGGAGGGGGGATGCTGGCTTCACCGTCAGGAAGCAGTCGAGGGCTTTTGGAGTCGAGGCAGAATCTGAAGAGGCTTACGGAACGCGTATGCACACCCAGAATGCACACCTGGGAGAGAAAGCACCTAGGACAAGAAAGATCAGCCCACCAAGTGTGCAAATGCAGAGATGACCATTTTAGCCAGCTCTATTGTCTGGAGTATTAGGTGGAAATGCCTCAGGCACGAGATCAAGCCAGCCTGACACCAAGTCAGAGATACCGTCCGGCAAGAGGAGGGAGAGAAGATGGACAGCGGCGGCCCGGGCATTCCCGGCCCCGGGCCCCTTCCTCCGGCAGCCGGCGAGGGGCGCCGCGGTGCCGGCGGCCGCGCGAAGCCCCGTCCAGGGCGTCGGGGCGCAGGCGGTCCCCTCCTCCGGGCCGGCGACGTCTCCCGCCGCGCAGCCCCGGAGCACCGAGACTTCCCCTCCCACCCCACCCCCAGCTGAAAGCAGGGAAGACGCGGAACTTGGGCTCCGGAGCGGAGGCCACAGACCAGGTCACGGCCCGGGTGGGAGGCTCCGGGCGAAATTTCGTGTGGCCCCCGGCTGGCCTTGGGAAGGCAAAGCTCCTGCGGGTCGGGCTTCCAATCGGACGCCACTCGGGTCGGGTGACGCGGCCCCGGTCCCCGCGGCGCTCACCGACCCCTGGACCTCCTGGGTCCTCAACACTCCCAGGCCCTCTCGCCTCCGCTAGTGACCCGGCCTCTCGGATCTCCCCAGGCCCCCGCTGCAGCCGCCCCTCTCGGTCAACAGCTTCTCTCCAGAACCCTCGCCTCGGACGCTCCCGCCGAGCCCCGGGCCGCACCTCCGTCCTGGTGATCCGGTGTCGCCCCAGCTTCACCACGGCGAAGTTGCCCTTGCCCAGCGTGCCCTCGATTTCGTAGAACCCCACCCGGACCGGCCCGCGCTGCAAGTGCCTCGGGCCATCCGCCATGACCATGCTGGGCCCCGCTGCTAGACACGGCGGACTGGAGCGCGGGCTGGCGGGCTAGCTGCGCGGCTCCGCTCGGGCGACGGCCGCTCCGCTCGCTCCTTTGCTCCGTCCCTCCCGCTCCGCAGGGCCCAGCCAGGCGCGCGCCGCCGCTGACGTGCGCCGACGTCAGGGGGCCGGGGCAGAGGGGCGGGGGCGGGACCAGGCCTCGATTGGTCACCATGGCGACCGGAGCACCGCCGACGTCGGCGGCGGCCCGCGGGGAGGAGGGCAGATGGGCGGGGCCCGGACGGCGCGTTTCTTCCGGGCTCCGGCGCCCTCCAAGCTCCCGGCCGCTTCGGTGCTGCCCGGGGCTGGGTCGCCGCCTGGCCCGCCCTGTTCCTCGGCCACCCAGCCGTAGGGCAAGAGCGAGCCCTGGTGGGCGGAGCGGAGGGCTGCAGCGACTTGGGCAGGGCCTGGGTCTCCCCCCGCCCCTGCGTTCCCCGCCCACCCCGGGACCTTCCCGCCAAAACCTCTCACCTGTGGTTACCGTGCTTCCTAAATTTGGCTAAGAACTCTGGCTGAGCAATGCATTGCTCACAGACTCCTTTCTTCGTATCCTTTTCCCATCTGTTTCTATATACATCCCTCCAAATTTGGTATCTCTTGGGAATCATTCTGACAGCAGCACGGACCCTTAGAGACTCACGGTATGTCAGCCTTGAAGTAGACCTTGGAGATCAACTAATCCAGGGATTTGGAGCCTCAAAAGGTCTGTGGAACTTGAAATCTCTAAAATGTGTGCTATTTTTGGTCTTGGAGGTTGCCTCTGGGAAGATGGGACTATAGCTTTTATCAGATTTTCAGACGTGTTGGTTACCACGAAAAGGTTAAGAAATACCCAATTTCTTTTCAGATGAGGAGTCAACCCCCAGGGAATGAAGGAAATTGGCAAGGTCACACAGATAATGCTCCTTGGAAAAAAAGCTATGGCAAACCTTTAAGACAGTGTGTTAAAAAGCAGAGACATCACTTTGCAAACAAAGGTCTGTATAGTCAAAGCTATGGTTTTTCCAGTAGCCATATATGGATGTGAGAACTGGACCATAAAGAAGGCTGAGTGCCAAAGAATTGATGCTTTCACATTATGGTGCTGGAGTAGACTCTTGAGAGTCCCTTGGACTGCAAGGAAATCAAACTGGTCAATCCTAAAGGAAAGCAGTCCTGAATATTGGAAGGACTAGTCCTGAAGCTAAAACTTCAATTCTTTGGCTACCTGATGTAAAGAGACAATTCATTAGAAAAGACCCTGGTGCTGGGAAAGGCTGGGGGTAGGAGGAAAAGGGGGTGAAGAGGATGAAATGGTTGGATGGCGTCGCTGACTCAATGGACATGAGTTTGAGCAAACTTCTAGAGATGGTGAAGGACAGGAAAGCCTGGTGTGCTGCAGTCCATGGGGTTGAAACCAGTTGGACATGACTTAATAACTGAACAACATTATGTAAATGTTAAGCTTTTTGAATTTTATGATTGTGTTTTGGTTATGAAAAAAGGGTACCCTTTTAAGAGGTATATACAGAAATATCTAGAGATAAAAGTTTTGAACTTGTTTTCAAATGGTTTAGCAAAGATAGATAAGGCAAGAATGGCCAAATGTTAAACTGATAGATCTAGGTAAGTATATGGTAGTTCATTGTATTGTTCTTGCAACTTTTCTATGGTTTAACTTTTTAATTAAAATTAATATATTTCCATTTGTATACATTTTGTTTCATTAATATTGTTATTATTTTTATTCATTTTATATTTCTTATGTAAGATCGTTCAGCTCTTGGAACCTCCACCTTCTCACTGTGCTTCTGCCCTTCACTCTTTCCAAGCAATACCTTATTCTGTTGTGAGTTAGGTTGTTTGTAAAAGTGAGAAGGAAATTTGGGCTGCAGGGGAGAGGTTTAAGATTAATGATGGTTGGCAGCAGTATTTGATAGTTCATCTAAGTAGACCAGGAGCCCACATATGTACCCCAGTCAAAAACAGTTCCCACATACACTTTTTCTAGTTAGATTAATGTGTTTTAATTGCTCTGTGAATGGGTTCCTTTGGGAATCTGATGAAAAGCCACTTACTTAAGAACCAGAACATAGACAAAGAGACCCACTAGAGCTAGCAATCTCCTCCTTTAAAATACACCTTTTGGACAGAAATTAAAACTCATTTCTATCTGATCAGATAATCAAGCCAAAGACCTCCTTCTGCAATCTGGGAATAAGACTTGATTTGGCGCTGGAAGGAAGAGAAAGGACTGTGGGGAGCATCAAAAGGGTCCTGGCAAGCCAGAGTTCAGTGGGAGGCTGCTGAGTGTGTAGGGGTGGAGAAAGAGAGCCCACAGGTAGAGAGGGAGGAAGGGCTGGGTCAAAAAAAAAACCAAAAAATCTTCCCTACTTGGAAATACAGTGGGGGCGCCCCTGAAAATTACTGGTAGTTTGTTGATGTAACCTTGAAGAAATACATGTGAACTAAGTCAGAATATTGCAACCTTGGAACCTATGATTCATCTACTTCGACTCTCTAGTTTTAAACCCATATGACTCTTATATACTTTTGCTTCCATTAATTGATAATTATATATATTTTAGCAATTATTAATACTATCCACACCTTGTTTTCCTCTCCCCTTTTTCTCTCCCTCTTTTTTCTCTCTTCTAGCCTCTTCCTCTCTCCCTATTTTACCCTTCATCCCCCACCTGTCCCTCAGGAAAAAGACTAAAAGGAAAAAAGGGAGAAAAGAGAAGAGAGGCTTCATCCAATTCCCATCTTTTTCACCTCCAGTTTATATTTGCGAAGTAGACTGGTCTAGTCATCAAGTTTCCTACTTGCTTGGCCTTTATTTTTTTAATTATTTTAAAATTATTATTGGTTTTTTGTATTATTGGCTTTTTATTTATTTATTTATTTATTTGCATCTATCTTTGTTATTTGGCCTGTGTGGGCCTCCCATCTCAGTGGCCTTTCTCCCTGCATAGCGTCGACTCTGGGAGCATGCTCTCCATAGCTCCAGCTGGGTAATTGGACACAGTGGTCTAGCCACTCTGCAGAACATGGAATCTTCCCAGGCTAGGGATCAGACCGGTGCCCCCTGCACTGCAAGGCAGTGTCTTACCCACTGGACCACCAGGGAAGCCCTTGCTTGGCCTTTAAAATGCAGTATTCCTAGCCAAGACTGTGAGTTTACTATACTTACCATCCAGTTGCTAAAAAAGTGTTCAAATAACACTTTAGGAAACAAAAGCATGCACGCATAGAAAGAATTAAGAAAATGATGAAAGTCAGAGATAAGAATTAATTCTGTAGTATACTTAACTTAGAATAAAGCAGACATAGAAATTGAATATGAAATGAGGAAAGGAGGTAGCAAAGAGGTAATATAAAAATATTTTGAAATGTGAGGAAAGAAAACTTCATGGCTCATAGTAGATCCCATGAACCTGAAAAGCAAAATAGCTGCATGTATTTCCTTTATCATAAACAACATCTGCATTTTTACTGTTTTATCATTTCAGGACTGAAAAAAAGTCAATATACTGGTAGGTTCAGGGCTGAATTTAGAGTTAGTTCAAATAAAAAATTGATTAAGCTTTTATTAAATGACTTTGCTTAGAAAAAATATTACAAAGTTAGAATTAATACCTTGGTTTTAGAGTGCAGAAAGTTCAGAAATTTCAAATCACTGACCTTAGCCAATTACAAGTGTTTGTTATTAAGCTTTTATTAATGATTTTCTCTCCCTCTTTTTTCTCTCTTCTAGCCTCTTCCTCTCTCCCTATTTTACCCTTCATCCCCCACCTGTCCCTCAGGAAAAAGACTAAAAGGAAAAAAGGGAGAAAAGAGAAGAGAGGCTTCATCCAATTCCCATCTTTTTCACCTCCAGTTTATATTTGCGAAGTAGACTGGTCTAGTCATCAAGTTTCCTACTTGCTTGGCCTTTATTTTTTTAATTATTTTAAAATTATTATTGGTTTTTTGTATTATTGGCTTTTTATTTATTTATTTATTTATTTGCATCTATCTTTGTTATTTGGCCTGTGTGGGCCTCCCATCTCAGTGGCCTTTCTCCCTGCATAGCGTCGACTCTGGGAGCATGCTCTCCATAGCTCCAGCTGGGTAATTGGACACAGTGGTCTAGCCACTCTGCAGAACATGGAATCTTCCCAGGCTAGGGATCAGACCGGTGCCCCCTGCACTGCAAGGCAGTGTCTTACCCACTGGACCACCAGGGAAGCCCTTGCTTGGCCTTTAAAATGCAGTATTCCTAGCCAAGACTGTGAGTTTACTATACTTACCATCCAGTTGCTAAAAAAGTGTTCAAATAACACTTTAGGAAACAAAAGCATGCACGCATAGAAAGAATTAAGAAAATGATGAAAGTCAGAGATAAGAATTAATTCTGTAGTATACTTAACTTAGAATAAAGCAGACATAGAAATTGAATATGAAATGAGGAAAGGAGGTAGCAAAGAGGTAATATAAAAATATTTTGAAATGTGAGGAAAGAAAACTTCATGGCTCATAGTAGATCCCATGAACCTGAAAAGCAAAATAGCTGCATGTATTTCCTTTATCATAAACAACATCTGCATTTTTACTGTTTTATCATTTCAGGACTGAAAAAAAGTCAATATACTGGTAGGTTCAGGGCTGAATTTAGAGTTAGTTCAAATAAAAAATTGATTAAGCTTTTATTAAATGACTTTGCTTAGAAAAAAAAATATTACAAAGTTAGAATTAATACCTTGGTTTTTAGAGTGCAGAAAGTACATCAGAAATTTCAAATCACTGACCTTAGCCAATTACAAGTGTTTGTTATTATAAAATACAGGCATTCTTGAAACTATGCAAGGCTCTGTCAGGTTAATGAACACGTGGATGCCACTATGTTTAACGTACTATTATGAAAATAAACTAGAGGATTAACATTATTTTTAAAAAGAAAACTTTCTTTGGCTCTTTTAAAGGATGGGTGACCATGTCCTGGTTTTAATTTTTTTTTAAGTGTAGTTTTAGCAGTGATTGGTCTTCTCTAAATGAAGCATGTGTGATTCTCTCTAAACTTTTGAAATAATTTCAAAAATGTTGTATCTCCTCCCAGCTGATAGATTTCTTTAGGATCTGAAGCTTTAAATGGCTCTGAGAGTCTGTCTTCTCATCTGATACAGAAATTCCTAGATGCCTTACAGAGGTCATCAAGCCTTGGTTTACTGCTTCCTACTTCATGCTGGAGTACACGTCTCACACGTAATCTCTGTGAGACAGTTCATATCAGTAGAAAATAGTCTTTCCTCAATTCTCCAGGCAAAACATTCCTAAATTCGATGCCTACCTGACTATATTTTTAGTCCTCTATTCTTATGCTCCTCTGGACTCTGGTTTCTCAAAATCTCTCTTAAAATAGTATTCCCCAAACTGAACTAGTAGCCCAGATGTAATGTAAGCAGCATAGAACAATAGCCGTTGAGTAGACTCTGCTTTGATCTAGACACTCTACTCATAAGAATTCAGCCAAAGATTGTGCTAACTTTCATTTTTAACAACCACAGCTTATGGTTAAGATTAAAGCCAGCTAAAACCTCTGGATTCTCAAAAATAACAATTATTATTGCCGTTTTCTTGACCAATTGCTTTTTTTAACAAATGTAAACGGAAATTCTGATAGTTAAAATGTCATCCTGTTGGTTTTGATTATGTTTCCAGATAGTAAAATTGTTTGGATTTTCACTCTGCTATCTATCAGATTACCTCATCTTAGTGCTCTGAGGCATCTGTGAATTCAAAGCATGCTTCTATGGCCTTGTCTCAATGCTTATTCTTTGTATCACTGTTCCTAGCATATGTGTAGGTTCCTAACTGGATTGGTAAACTGGTAAATAGGGTAACCTGGGCCAGAATTTTAGAGCTTGTCCCTAGACATCTTTTGATTTGACTTCCAACAATTTGAGAGTCAACATTCACTTGATTTGGTCTTTCATGTAACTATGAGTTTCAGAAAGATTCTATGTCTAATACTGCTGGGGTAATATTTTAAAGAGGGTCTTCAACTTTCTAATACCAGAGTTTCTGTATATAAGTGACTGTACTCTCAGCTACTTTTCCTTTAGTTCTCTCCTTTCTATTGTTACAGTATTTTCTAATCTTCCCTGACCCCACCAAGTTGTGTACTTGTTTGAGGGTATGGATCTAATTTTAATCATTTTTGATACTCCTTAACTTTTCAGCAGAAATCAACAAATGCAGTTTCATTTGATATTTATCACATTCAGGTGTTAGGCACTATGGCAGACACTGGGGATGCAAACACGAATAACAGAAATTCTCCTTCCTTGAGAATTTATCGTTTAGAATGGGAGCTCTTAAGTCTGATAGCTGTGGAGTGAATTGTGGGTCTGCCTTGGGAAAGTTGCTTAACCTTTTTCTGCCTCAGTGTCCCATCTGTTCAACAGTGCACTTGCCTCAGAGGATTACTGTGAGGAGGGTAGAAACATAAACAAATGCTTAATGAGGTGAGAGTTAAGAGCTTTGCACAGGGAGCTCAGAGTAGAGGTGATTAATTCAGTTTAAGGGTTTGCAGGAAAGGCTTCCAAAAGATGAAACTTGAGTATAATTGTAAATCCTACTAAGAGTTAGCCAGCTGAAGAATGACTGGATGAGCATTTGAAGACAAAAACACTTGAGCAATAGTCCAGAAGATATGAAGACACAAGATGTTTTCAGGTAACTACCATCAGTTGTGAATGTCAAGACTTAGTGGTGAGAATGTCCACAAATTAAATAGGAAGATACATGTGACCAGGTAGAGGCTCCTTTTCTCCTTCTAGCCAGACCACCGTTCTTAAACCCTTCTACAGAGAAATTCTGAAGTTGCAACTGGGCAGGAAGCTGCAGAGAAATTCTGAGTGTCTCAATGCTTATTCTTTGTATCACTGTTCCTAGCATATGTGTAGGTTCCTAACTGGATTGGTAAACTGGTAAATAGGGAACCTGGGCCAGTTTTAGAGCTTGTCCCTAGACATCTTTTGATTTGACTTCCAACAATTTGAGAGTCAACATTCACTTGATTTGGTCTTTCATGTAACTATGAGTTTCAGAAAGATTCTATGTCTAATACTGCTGGGGTAATATTTTAAAGAGGGTCTTCAACTTTCTAATACCAGAGTTTCTGTATATAAGTGACTGTACTCTCAGCTACTTTTCCTTTAGTTCTCTCCTTTCTATTGTTACAGTATTTTCTAATCTTCCCTGACCCCACCAAGTTGTGTACTTGTTTGAGGGTATGGATCTAATTTTAATCATTTTTGATACTCCTTAACTTTTCAGCAGAAATCAACAAATGCAGTTTCATTTGATATTTATCACATTCAGGTGTTAGGCACTATGGCAGACACTGGGGATGCAAACACGAATAACAGAAATTCTCCTTCCTTGAGAATTTATCGTTTAGAATGGGAGCTCTTAAGTCTGATAGCTGTGGAGTGAATTGTGGGTCTGCCTTGGGAAAGTTGCTTAACCTTTTTCTGCCTCAGTGTCCCATCTGTTCAACAGTGCACTTGCCTCAGAGGATTACTGTGAGGAGGGTAGAAACATAAACAAATGCTTAATGAGGTGAGAGTTAAGAGCTTTGCACAGGGAGCTCAGAGTAGAGGTGATTAATTCAGTTTAAGGGTTTGCAGGAAAGGCTTCCAAAAGATGAAACTTGAGTATAATTGTAAATCCTACTAAGAGTTAGCCAGCTGAAGAATGACTGGATGAGCATTTGAAGACAAAAACACTTGAGCAATAGTCCAGAAGATATGAAGACACAAGATGTTTTCAGGTAACTACCATCAGTTGTGAATGTCAAGACTTAGTGGTGAGAATGTCCACAAATTAAATAGGAAGATACATGGGACCAGGTAGAGGGCTCCTTTTTCTCCTTCTAGCCAGACCACCGTTCTTAAACCCTTCTACAGAGAAATTCTGAAGTTGCAACTGGGCAGGAAGCTGCTGGAGTGATGGATTCTAACTGTGGCAATGATGAGATGTGAAGAATGGAAGAGAGATGCTCAAGATTGCTCAGGTTTTTGACAGGAGTGAAGAGATGCAATCACCTACTGAAAGCTTACTATGTGTCATCACTCTGCTCGGCAGTCACTCCCTCAGTCATTCAGTCACTCAGTCATGTCTAACTCTTTGCAACACCATGGACGGACTGCAGCATGTCAGGCTTACCTGTCCTTCACCATCTCCCAGAGTTTGCTCAAACTCATGTCCATTGAGTCAGTGATGCCATGCAACCATCTCAACCTCTGTCTCCCGCTTCTCCTCCAGCCCTCAAACTTTTCTAGCATCGGGCTTTTCCAATGAGTTGTCTCTTGGTATCAGGTGGCCAGAGTGTTGGAACTTCAGCATCAGTCCTTCCAAAGGATATTCAGGGTTGATATCCTTTAGGATTGACTGGTTTTGTCTTCTGTAGTCCAAGGGACTCTTAACTCTTCTCTAACACCATAGATTGAAGGCATCAGTTTTTCAGTGCTCAGCCTTCTTTATGGTGCAACTCTCACATCCATACATCACTACTGGAAAAACCATAGCTTTGACTGTATAAACCTTTGTGTGCAAAGTGATATCTCTCCTTTTTAGTATACTGTCTAAGTTTGAGGTGAGTAAAATAAGGACCCAGCTCTCAAAGGGCATACAATCAATTTTATTCAGACATTTAGTCCTTATTTATCACACACACACACACACACACACACACACACACACACAGTATTCTAAGAGCCATTAAAATTGTAAAATTCAATATCAGTTATGTCTGCCTACTGGAACAAAATGAGTTGTGCTAGGAATCAGATATTCTGTATTGCTATTTGCAAGTTCTAGACACATAATTCTAGAGCTAAGTGAGGACATCTAGGCTGAAAATTTAGAGGCTGATAGTACTGGTTGTTGTAGGCAAATTTGTGGATGGTATCATGCAATAGGAATATCAAGACTGAAAGAAAATATGTTGCAGCTGCTTACTGCCTTCTGCTAGTCTAGGAGCCTGTTAAGCTCAGGGAGGTAAACTCAGATTCACGGGGCCCAGGTTTTGAGTTTTTGCCATTGTGACTCATCTCTTAAGGGAATAAACCTTACAAGTTGGTATAAAGTCATTCTTTTCTCATCTTCAGTCTTGGAAAGTGTGTTCTATTATGAAAACTAGCACTATGTTAGTCTCTCATTTACTAGAGGACCTGTTTTTTCTTTTGTTTTGGTTTTGTAGGTATTTTAGGAACTGTGAACATGTAAATTTCAGTTTTGTAATACAGTCATCCAATTTTGGTGACTATTAATTTTAACCTAGTCCTGGCAGTTACTTCTAGATTAAGTGTTTGTTGAATTTAAATTTCTTGTATTTGTAACTACAAACATTATTTTAAGATTTGCATTTATTTTTGGCCTTCCAGACTGAGGAATATATCCATTTGCTTAGTTCACTGGCCTAAAGATAACAAAATACAAAAACAAGCCAATTAAAAACTCCTCCATACTTCCCCCTCAAAAAAGACTGAAGGGGAAGACAGAATTCTGCAGCATTTATTTAGCACTCAGAGGAGTAGGCAAATAGAGGAAAAGGTAAAAAAAAAGAAAATGCAAAGAGGCAAAGTGATTGTCTGAGGAGTCTTTAAAAATAGCTGACGAAAGAAGGGAAGAGAAAGGGAAGAGAAAAAGAGAAAGATGTACCCAACTCGATGCAGAGTTCCAGAAAATTGCAAGGAGAGATAAGAAAGACTTCTTAAATAAACAATGGTAATAAATAGAGGGAAACAATAGAATGGGAAAGTCTAGACATCTCTTCAAGAAAACTGGAGATATCAAGGGAACATTTCATGCAAAGATAGGCACAATAAAGCCCAGAAATGACAAGGACCTAACAGAAGGAGAAGACATTAAGAAGAATTGGCAAGAATACACAGAAGAACTGTACAAGAAAGGCCTTAATGACCCACATAACAACGATGTTATGGTCACTCACCTAGAGCAATACAGCCTGGAATGTGAAGCCAAGTGGGCCTTAGGATGCATTAAAAAATAGTGGAGGCGACCAAATTTCAGCTGAAATAAGTGAAGTCCCTGCCTTCTGCTAGTCTAGGAGCCTGTTAAGCTCAGGGAGGTAAACTCAGATTCACGGGGCCCAGGTTTTGAGTTTTTGCCATTGTGACTCATCTCTTAAGGGAATAAACCTTACAAGTTGGTATAAAGTCATTCTTTTCTCATCTTCAGTCTTGGAAAGTGTGTTCTATTATGAAAACTAGCACTATGTTAGTCTCTCATTTACTAGAGGACCTGTTTTTTCTTTTGTTTTGGTTTTGTAGGTATTTTAGGAACTGTGAACATGTAAATTTCAGTTTTGTAATACAGTCATCCAATTTTGGTGACTATTAATTTTAACCTAGTCCTGGCAGTTACTTCTAGATTAAGTGTTTGTTGAATTTAAATTTCTTGTATTTGTAACTACAAACATTATTTTAAGATTTGCATTTATTTTTGGCCTTCCAGACTGAGGAATATATCCATTTGCTTAGTTCACTGGCCTAAAGATAACAAAATACAAAAACAAGCCAATTAAAAACTCCTCCATACTTCCCCCTCAAAAAAGACTGAAGGGGAAGACAGAATTCTGCAGCATTTATTTAGCACTCAGAGGAGTAGGCAAATAGAGGAAAAGGTAAAAAAAAAGAAAATGCAAAGAGGCAAAGTGATTGTCTGAGGAGGCTTTAAAAATAGCTGACGAAAGAAGGGAAGAGAAAGGGAAGAGAAAAAGAGAAAGATGTACCCAACTCGATGCAGAGTTCCAGAAAATTGCAAGGAGAGATAAGAAAGACTTCTTAAATAAACAATGGTAATAAATAGAGGGAAACAATAGAATGGGAAAGTCTAGACATCTCTTCAAGAAAACTGGAGATATCAAGGGAACATTTCATGCAAAGATAGGCACAATAAAGCCCAGAAATGACAAGGACCTAACAGAAGGAGAAGACATTAAGAAGAATTGGCAAGAATACACAGAAGAACTGTACAAGAAAGGCCTTAATGACCCACATAACAACGATGTTATGGTCACTCACCTAGAGCAATACAGCCTGGAATGTGAAGCCAAGTGGGCCTTAGGATGCATTACAACAAACAAACCTAGTGGAGGCGACCAAATTTCAGCTGAGCTATTTCAAATCCTAAAAGATGATGCTGTTGAAATGCTGCTCTCAGCATGTCAGCAAATTTGGAAAACTCAGCAGTGGCCATAGGACTGGAAAAGGTTAGTTCTCGTTCCAGTCCCAAAGAAGGACAATGCCAAAGAATGTTTCAAGCATTGTACAGTTGTGGTCATTTCCTATGCTAGTAAAGTTATGCTCAGAATCCTTCGAGCTAGGTTTCAGCAGTATGTGAATCAAGAACTTCCAGATACACAAACTGGATTTCAAAGAGGCAGAGTAACCAGAGATCAAATTTTCAACATTCACTAGATCATGGAGAAAGCAAGGGAGTGTCAGGCACTCCCTGCTTCATTGACTATGCTAATGCCTTTGACTGTGTGGATCATAACAAACTGTGGAAAGTTCTTAAAGAGATAGGACCAGACTACCTTAGGATAGCCAGACCACCTTACCATCTCCTGAGAAACATGTATGCAGGTCAAGAATTAGCAGAACCAGACATGGAACAACTGACTGGTTCAAAATTGGAAAAGGTGTGTGGGTATATATTGTCACTCTGCTTATTTGACTTATATGCAGAATACATCATGTGAAATGGATGGATCACAATCTGGAATCAAGATTGCCAGGAGAGTATCAACAATTTCAGATATGCAGATGGAACCACTCTAGTGTCAAAAATGAAGAGGAGCTAAAACGTCTCTTGATAAGGGAGAAAGAGGAGAGAGAAAAAGCTGGCTTGAAACTCAGCATCAAAAAAAGCTAAGATCATGGCATCCAGTCCCATCATTTCATGGCAAATTGGAAAATAGGGAAAACAGTGACAGATTTTATTCTCTTGGGCTCCAAAATCACTGGAGATGATGACTGTATCCCTGAAATTAAAAGACACTTGCTCCTTGGAAGAAAATATGATAAACCTAGCCAGTGTATTCAAAAGCAGAAACAGCACTTTGCTGACAAAGGTCCAAAGCTATAGTTTTTCCCATAGTCATGTGCAAATGTGAGAGTTGGACTATCAAAAAGGCTGAAGGCTGAAGAATTGATGCTTTTGAATTGTGGTGCTGGAGAAGACTCTTGAGAGTCCCTTGGGTAGGAAGGAGATCAAACCAGTCAATCCTGAAGGAAATCAACCTTGAATATTCATTGGAAGGACTGATACTGAAGCCGAAGCTTCAATACTTTGGCCACCAGATGCGAAGGGCCAACTCACTGGAAAAGATCCTGATGCTGGGAAAGATTGAAGGCAAAAGGAGAAGGGGGCAGTAGACGATGAGGTCATTGGATGGCGTCACCAACTCCATGGATGTGAGTTTGAGCAAACTCCAGGAGACAGTGGAAAGAGGAGCCTGGTATACTGCAGTTCACGGGTTTGCAAAGAGTTGGACAGGACTTAGCAACTGAACAACAGCCTCAAAATGCCTCTCTGCCAGGGAGGAGAGGCCAGAGAAATAAAAGGAGCATGGATCAAGAGAGAAAAAAAATTTTTTTTTAATCTAGGGAAAAGTGAGCTTAAAGGATGAGAATTTCAAGAAGGAGGGAGTACTTTCAACCCCTGAAAAGATGTCAAGCAAGATCAAGATGAAAAGAATTCTTTAGATTTAGTCATGAGGAGATAATGGATGATCTCTGCAGAGGATTTCAGAGCAGTGAGGGTGGAAGCCAAACTGGAGTGAGTGGAAGGGGTGAAAAAAAGTGAATATAGACTGTTCTTTCAAGAAATTTGTGAAGGAAAGAAGATAGAAGAGGATGCAGAGAAGTTTCGTGTTTTGTTTTCACTGGTAGAAAGTTGAAGCATTTTTGGAAAGAATAAGAAGAGTGAAAGAAATAAAGTGATTAGAGGTCATCTATAGAAGGCAATAAAATTTGAATGCAAGAGGCAAGAGATGAGATGCCTCCTTTACTCTGATGTGGGTGGGGAAGGAAGCCGGGGAAAATTTGGTTGCAGGGAAGTGGGAAGTTTGCAGTCCAGGATGTTTACTCTTGGCATTGGTTTCCGCTGTGGAGTAGGAAACAGGTTATCCACAGAGTGGGAGTGGAGGAATAGAAAGGTATCAGTGAGTTGTGAAAGTTTAAAAATCTGCTCTGACATATGACTGATCTGGGAACATACATGTCTGTGAATAACAAAACTCTGTAAAAATTAAAAATCAATAAATAAATAAAATAATTAAAAAAAAAAAAAAACTGCTCTGAGAATGGGGAAGGACATTAATTAACAGAGAAAACTTCCTGAGCAATACGATCTCCAGTTGAGGCAAAACCCCCATAAATTGGTAGAAATACCAATCCACATGGTCATGGGACTTTTAATTTATTTTAATTTTATTTTTAATTGTGCTGAGTCTCTGTTGCTGCATGTGGACTTTCTCTAGTGGTGGTGAGTAGGGGTGCACTGGCTTCTCATTGAGGTGGCTTCTTTGGTTATGGAGCATGGGCTCTGGGCACTGGGGCTTCAGTAGCTGTGATATAAAAGCTTAGTTGCTCTGAGGCATGTGGAATCTTTTGGACCAGTGGTCAAACCTGTGTTGTTTGAGACTTCTTTGCCACCCTGTTTGGTAGTGTGGGTGACAGATTGACACAGGGCTTGAGTTTGCTGGGTGGATCTTACACAATGTCAAGGAAGTTGAGGATTTGGCCAGAAAATTACTAAAAACAGTTACCATGTGGTCTGGATAGAGGATTAAAGCACAGAGACTGATGGACAGATGAGGGCCCAAGAGTCTGGAGCATAAATGAAATGAGAGTTAGTGCACGAATGATCTTGAGAAGGAATTATGTCTATACTGATATATAAGCTAGATGCTTTAGATGAGCCTGGGATCCAAGGGCTGTCCTCAAGAATGTGTGATTAGGGACTTCCCTGGTGGTCCAGTGGGTAAGGACACCGCCTTGCAGTGCAAGGGGCGCCAGTTCGATCCCTGGCCTGGGAAGATCCCATGTGCCGCGGAGCGGCTGGACTGATGTGTCCAACTACCGAGCCGGAGCTCTGGAGCGCATGCGCCCAGAGCCGGTGCTCTGCGACAACAGAGGCCACCGCGATGGGAGGCCCACACGGGCCAAAGAACAAAGATGGATGAAAATAGATAAATGAAAGACCAATAGAAGTGGCCCATTTGTTCCCCTCCCTCACGAACCCCACCCTTCCCAAAATAAATAAATAAATAAATCTTAAAAAAAAAAAAAAAGAATGGGTGATTAGAGTGAAGAGACATGGTTTGGTCTTCCCCACTGTATTCCCAGTTACTTCACACAATGCCTGGAATACATTACGTTTTCAATATATATTTATTAAAAATGAATAAAAATTCTTTATTTTCTACTTCCCAGTATATTATAATTCTCCTCCTCCTCACTTATTTCATTCGTTACCTATAATCATGATAAATTCTCTAAAAGAAAAGTACTGCTTGCTATGAGATTGTATAACATAGGATCCTGATTTAGTCTGGGGTGGGGGTCAAGAAGTTTTCCTAAGGGGAAGTGATATTTCAGCTGTGATTTGAAGAATCAGTATGAGTAAGCTTTGGGATGACAGGTGAGGAGGGTCCTACCAGTGAAACTAAAAAAATGTCTAAATATCTTGAGTTGGGAAGAAACTGAAAATATGCCAACTGAATAGTAAGAATGGAGATTAAGGGATGGGGTTGAAGAGGTAGGTTAAGATCATATTACGTAAGGTCCTATATATATGGATCATGACGTACATTTTGATCCATTAGACTTGAAATGGGAAAAGTTGATATGCTACTTGTTGTTAGCTTATAAACAATAAGAATTATAGCATTATATGGATGCGTGATTATATACAGTGAAAGCTGAAAACTGAAAAATTTTATTTGTTTAAAAAGTCTCCTCTAGGGAATTCCCTGGTGGTCCAGTGGCTAAGACTCTGCTCCCAATGAAGGGGGCCCAGGTTCGATCCCTGGTCAGGGAACTAGAGCCCACATGCTACAACTGAGACCCAATGTGGCCAAATAAATATAAATAAAATATTAAAAAAAAAAGTCTCCTCTAGCAGCCACCACTTTCTTCTATACAACCTTATTCCGTGTGCGTGCGTGTGTGTGTATGTGTGTGTACATCTGAAGCCTGGGGCAGAAGACTTTTGCGGAAATTAGCAATAAAGGCCGTGTTAAGTTTTCTCAAGGATAACAACCAGGAGAGAACAGAGAGTGCAGGGTGGGGTAGGTCTAAAATTAGGTCCTGGTCTTAAGAGATATTTGCCAGTGTGATACCCAGCCTGAGCAATTAATTAGGTAGTTTGGTGCTTGAATCTCTCTAACCCTAAGGCTATCCCTTCCTCTCTCCTTGATCTTGCTGGATGTTGACACAGACTGGAATCTGCCCTTTGATCTCTTCTCATACCAAGTGTGAAGACAGAACAGTGGATACCATCAGAGAAATATATGCTCAAAGGCCAAAGTAATGAGATATTTCAGGAGCACAACTACTTCAAAAGAAAGCAACAACCTGGATTACAGATGCCACCAAAGGCAAATATATTAAATCCAATGGTTACCAAATACAAAATAAGTATAATAAGTAATTTTTATAAGGAAAGCATAAAAGTCGAGAGGAAATACTGGATATGAAAAATATGTATGTAAGAGTGGAAAGGACAGAGATGGATAGTAGAGTAAACATAGCTGAAAAAATATTAGTGAGCTTTAGGATCAGGTTAAGGAGCTCTTCTGGAAGGAAGCAGGGAAGCATAAAGAAAAATATGTGAAATAAAAGTTAAGAGACAGGAGGCTTCCCTGGTGGTCCAGTGGGTAGGGACACCGCCTTGCAGTGCAAGGGGTGCCGGTTCAATCCTTGGCCTGGGAAGATCCTGTGTGCCACAGAGTGGCTGGACGTATGTGTCCAGTTGCCAAGCCAGCGCTCTGAAGCGCATGCGCCCAGAGCCGGTGCTCTGCAACAAGAGAGGCCACTGCAATGGGAGGCCCACACAGGCCAAAGAACAAAGATGGAAGAAAATAAATAAATGAAAGACCAATAAAAGTGGCCCAAAAAACCTTCAAAAAAAAAAAAAGTTAAGAGAGAAAGAAGATTGAATTGGAATGTGAACTTCAACTTACAGAAAATAAGTGTCAGAAGAGGAAAATAAAAATGGAAGAGAGGAAACATTTGAATCAGTGTAAGTAATTTCTCAGAATTAAAGAAAGATGAAAGACCTCATATTTATGCAGTTCCAGTAGTGATGGAAGTTTTACAGGCAAGAATAAAATTCTGAAAGTTTCTAGAGAGATAGAGCAAATCAACTACAAGGGAATATGAACCACTAAGATCCTAGACTTTTCAAGAGCAACAAAAAGATAATGATGATATTTTTAAAGTATTGAAAAGATAAAAGAACTCTAAGCCAGAATTTATATCCAGCCAAATTGTCATTTAACTATGAGAATATAATCAAAATATTTTTAGGCATATAAGACCTCAAAAGTTCGTCAGACAAAGACCTACACTGCAAAGAGTATTGGAAAAAGTCCTTGGAGAAGAAAAGAAGCAAATTCAGGAGATGCTACTAGAAGTGTATGAGATGAAGACAGTTAAATACTGTAATAATGTTTGGTGTTATCTTTCAAAAACTACCAAAGATCGAAGAAAAGAAAATGAAAGGGTATGTCTGCCATAACCTAGACTTAAATTCCACCTGATATCAGAAAGTGGTATCTTTAAGTTAGATATTTTTAAGATAGGAAAAATTAAATGGAATAAATTTAAAGAAAGTAGAAGGAAGGGGATGAGAAAATAGCCCAAAATTAATGAAGTAGGAAACAAAATCATTACAGATCAACAGAACTAAAAGTTGATCCTTCGAAAAAACTAATAAAATAGGCAAGCCTATGGCAAGAGTGATGTATGAAAGAAAAACTAATTTAAAAATTAGTGTTTTCTTATCATCTTTTCATGTCAACTTTAAATCCATAGAAATCTGGAGCATGAGTAAGATGAGAACAAAATGCATCCATGTTATTATTTATAACATCATGTCCATACTATACAAACACATTTTAAAAAATGAAATGGACAACTTCCCTGGAAAAGCATAATCTAGCAATTGAATTAAGAAGAAACAGAAGGTCTTCATAGTGTTATAATTTTAAGAAATTAAAGAAAGATGAAAGACCTCATATTTATGCAGTTCCAGTAGTGATGGAAGTTTTACAGGCAAGAATAAAATTCTGAAAGTTTCTAGAGAGATAGAGCAAATCAACTACAAGGGAATATGAACCACTAAGATCCTAGACTTTTCAAGAGCAACAAAAAGATAATGATGATATTTTTAAAGTATTGAAAAGATAAAAGAACTCTAAGCCAGAATTTATATCCAGCCAAATTGTCATTTAACTATGAGAATATAATCAAAATATTTTTAGGCATATAAGACCTCAAAAGTTCGTCAGACAAAGACCTACACTGCAAAGAGTATTGGAAAAAGTCCTTGGAGAAGAAAAGAAGCAAATTCAGGAGATGCTACTAGAAGTGTATGAGATGAAGACAGTTAAATACTGTAATAATGTTTGGTGTTATCTTTCAAAAACTACCAAAGATCGAAGAAAAGAAAATGAAAGGGTATGTCTGCCATAACCTAGACTTAAATTCCACCTGATATCAGAAAGTGGTATCTTTAAGTTAGATATTTTTAAGATAGGAAAAATTAAATGGAATAAATTTAAAGAAAGTAGAAGGAAGGGGATGAGAAAATAGCCCAAAATTAATGAAGTAGGAAACAAAATCATTACAGATCAACAGAACTAAAAGTTGATCCTTGAAAAACTAATAAAATAGGCAAGCCTATGGCAAGAGTGATGTATGAAAGAAAAACTAATTTAAAAATTAGTGTTTTCTTATCATCTTTTCATGTCAACTTTAAATCCATAGAAATCTGGAGCATGAGTAAGATGAGAACAAAATGCATCCATGTTATTATTTATAACATCATGTCCATACTATACAAACACATTTTAAAAAATGAAATGGACAACTTCCCTGGAAAAGCATAATCTAGCAATTGAATTAAGAAGAAACAGAAGGTCTTCATAGTGTTATAATTTTAAGAAATTAAAGCAGTTTAAAAAAATCATCTCACCAATAAAATTTTGGGCCAAGTGGTTTCTCAGGCAATTCTATTAAATTTTCTAGGAACATATTGTATTAAACTTACCAGAAAGTGTAATAAAAGCTAGAGAAAGTGGGCATACTTCCAACTCACTTCTGAGGCCATATAATCTTGATCTTCAAACAAGAAAAGAACAATATAAGAAAAGAGAATTATAGATTATTTCAGTAGGGTTATAAGTATAGAAATCCTAAATAAAATATTTGCCAACTAAGTCCAGTGAAGTATACAAAGTAAAATATATTGTGTAGGGTTTTCCCAAGAATGAGACAGATTTATGGAAAATTTATAAAGGTAATTCACAACATTAACAGAACAAAAACAGTAGGATCATCTTTAAAGATTTAGAGAAATATTTCATAGAAAACAAGCATAAATTCATGATAAAATTTCTTAGCAAGTCAAAAATTTGCTTAACCTAATTAGGACAGTTATGGCAAACATTACAGTTAATGGGAAATTATACTTAATAGCATTCCATTTAGCATCAGGAATAATTAACGGTGCCCACTATCATCATTTCTGTTCACCTTTGTATTGACAATTTTAGCTAGTGCAATAAGGCAAGAAAAAGAAAGCAGAGGCATAAGGACTGTAAAGGAAATAAAGTTGTCAGTTATTTGCTGATGACATGATCACCTCATAGAAAATCAAAGACACCTAGAGCAAAGTATTGCATTATTCAAAACAATAGGAGAATTTAGCAAAGTCAGTTTATTTCCATATACCGACATCAAATAGCCATAATATGTATTAATAACTTAAAAGAAGACATTACTTATGATATACTTAAAAAGTCAAACATGTAGGAATAAAATTTTTAGAAAATGTATGCAGGACCTCCTCAGAGAAGTTTACAACTATTGAGATTCATTAAAGAAATCCTAAGCAAATGAAGGGCAATAATATGATATACATTTCTTATTTTTTAAATGCAAAAGCCTTTAGTATTGTATTTCAGTTCTCCTCATATTGGGTCATAGACAGTGCAATTCCAACAAAAATTTCAGTAGAATTTTAATGAAATTTCATAGTTTATTCTAAAACTTATATGGAAGGATTAAGGACCAAGAAGTCCAACATTTCTGTTGAGGAGTAGGGAGAGGAGATGTTCTTTATTAACTAACAAGATTTATTTTGAAGCTGTAGTGTACACACACACACACACACACACTCACACACACACACACACAGAGTGTGGTACTTGTTCCGAAAATACTTGTTCAGAAAAATTAACTTTGGGGCAGGTAGAAAACTCAGCAGATGACCTACGTGCTATATATATGGAACTTTGGGCATGATAGATGTGACATGGCAGAGTAATGGGGAGCAGAGAAACCATTCAATAAATGTATTTGTAAGAACAAGTTATCTATAATGGAAAAAATGATATTGACTCCTATCTCACATCATTTGTAGAAAATGAACTCCAGATAAATTAAAGACTTAAACGTTAAATGTAAACTTTTATAAATTTTATTAGAAAATATAAGTAAATATATTTCTAACTTTGGGAAGCATTTATTAAAGACACAGAAAATAGCCTCTAAGCATAAAAGAGAATATCAATAAGTCTGACTGCATTAAAATTAATATCTGAACACCAAAAGGTATCTTACAAAAAGAGAAGAGAGAAGGTACCAATTGGAAGAGGGTATTTGCAACCTAATTAACCAACAAAGGACTAATGGCAAGAATATATACAGGTTTCCTCACTAATGTGAGGAAACAATACAACAATACAAACAATACAACAGAAAACGAGCAAGAAATACAAACAGAATTTTACAGAGGAAAGAACACAGATGATCAACAAATCATTATGAGAAGGTCAGCTTCATTATTTATTGGAGAGGGAATATGAAAACTGAAATGATAACAACTTATGCTCATTTGATGGACAGAAATTAAAAAATGAGACAATACCACGTAATGGAGAGAATGTGAATTAACTGGGTGTTGTTTCATACAAACTGTTGGAAATGTAAATGAGTATTACCACTTTACAAAGTTTGTCATTATCTAATGTTAACCATTTCCATATCCTATAACCCAGCAATTCTGTTAGATATATACCCTAGAAAAACTATGTACAATAAGAGACCTAAATGAGGAAGTTCCCAGCAGCACTTACTGCAGTCTTGCTATGAATAAGATAAATACCAGAGACAACCCAAATACTTCTCAGTAGAAAATAGAAAAATAAATTGTGATATTTCATACAGCATCATGTTTTATAGAAAAATAAATAGCTACAAGCAGAAATATGAATAACCTGAGCAATAATTTTTTAAAAAGGAAATTCCCTAAGATTTTATAGAGATTGACACTTATAATGTTGAAAACAAAGAAACTGAATGATATAATTATTAGGAATACAATTACATGATAAAGCTCTTATTTCAAAAGCAAGTTGTAATAATTGCAAGATTCAAGAAAGGGGAAGTAGAGGAATAAATTGGAGACAAGTCCATAGGTGGGTGTAAATGATTGTTGATGTCTTAACTCTTGAATAGGGTGGTTGGTTTATGTGTTTATCTTATTAATAATAAAAAATTCATAAATAAGTACATAGTTTATATAAATGAAAACGAAAGAGGGCCACTCTTAGACCAGAGATGAGAGTGTGTTATGAGAGATAATCCAATTCTGTGCATGAACAATATCAATTCCCTCACCACGTTTTGCCTTTGTTATTAGTTATCATTAATCCACCCAACAATCCTATTCTGGGTTACTACTAAGATCTCTTTTTTATGGATGAAATCACGCTAGCATGTGATAGATTCTAGAATTTGAAGTCGCATCTATTGGACTTTAGGGACACGCCTTTAACAACAGGGTTACACTCCTGGTCATGAGATTGTTTTACTCACTAGGATACCCACCTCGAGTAGTTGTTCTGCTGAGGATAACAGACTCTAGATAGGTGGAGGTAAGAGTTCACCAGAGTTCATTTAAGCACTTTGCCAAAGTATGCCATAGCAAGTTGGGGAATTTGCACATGTGTCATAAAGGAAAAATTATGTTAAAATGAAGTATCATTGAGTAAGAAGAATTTGAATGCAAGAAAGCTCGAGTGAGAAATGCCATGCGCTGTTCTGTGGGGAGTGATTCATTCCTCTAGTCTGCATAATGTTTCTTTCTCATTTGCCCACTCAGGAATGTAAAGATATAGAGAGAATGTGTGTTCTACACCTAATTTATTCTGCTTTGGGACCTCACCCAGGTGCGCTTCTTTCTGGTTTCTTGTTTTTGAAGAACATCAACTGTGAAGCCCAGGCCCCCTCTACTGGTCAGCCACTGACATATTGAATAAACCTCTTCCTAAATAGGGATCCATCTCCATGAGTGAAGATAATCTGATGCTTATTTCTAGTGCCCTGGTTTTTTGGAGTGCAGGGCAGACAGTGAGAAACAGAGAGGAGTATGTATTTTGTGTGTGTGAAGAAGACAGAATGTCACCAAGAAGCTGGTTTGTGGGCAGATGCCATGGAATGACTTGTACAGAAACCTGGGGGAGAAGATTGGAGGTGTGGAGATCAGTTTTGGAGACAGCATCTGTAGTCTTTGCTTTTCAGCTTAAAAGTGTATTCATTTTCTTTGAGTCATCATCGAAAGTAAATTTATTAGGTAATCCCCCAGACAGACGTCTTTTGGGGTAGACCTCTACCCCATTGCCCTTGAGACTGGTGTTCGCCTTTCCTTCCTGTGTTTACATTCCAAATCTATTCATCAGAGTAAAATGAGGACCTCTGACTGCAGAAATCACATTTAATTTTCTGTCAGGTTCAGCCCCTAACTCCCAAATAGTGCATACCACACAGTAAATAACAATTATGCTACTTAGCTACCCTTCTCAAATTGCCATGTGAGGACAGAAAACATCCCCATCCAATAGCCCAGGGAAATCCAAATCAGAAGGATGAAAGAAGATGCTGACCACTCCCCAGAAGACTAAATACAGTAATTTTATTGTTGGGCCCATAATCACTATTTGACCGGAAACATTTCAGGGTATGTTAGTTCCAAGATGTTGAAGTTCAATAATCAAGTTCAGAAAACATCTATTAAAATGACTTCCCTTTTCCTCCACCGCTGAACCTCCAAATCTTCACACACTAAAGAGGCGAAACAAGGTGGCTCTTTTATTCGTTTCAATTCACAAAACCCTGACACTCAGAAGCAGCGCTGAGCGTCAGGAGGCAGACAGGAGGCAGCAGGTTCTGTGGACCAGGACCCTGGCGTCCCGGGTTCTATTCTCAACCCCACCCAGTGGTGGCTAGGGTAACATTGGAGAATCACCTCGGTTTACTCAGTGCCTCAGTCTCCTTATTTGTAAGGTAATAGTCCTGTCTGCTGTATTACTAACCTCACTGGGTAGGAGGTAATGCATGAGAAAGCATATTGTGAACTCTGTTCCTAGGTTTTCTTCTCACTCTGTATTCTCTCTGGATCAGACTAGAGGGGATCATGTCACACCCACTCTTTCTGTGTCTGCAGACTGGCGACTTCTAACACCTCTCAGACTGGGGCAGACGAGACCTACCCTGGCTTTAGAGGGCCTTGCATGTCAGAACCCCACTCTACCACAAATTATTAAAGAGCGCATGAACACCCCCTCACTTGGGCACTCAGCATTGACATAGCATGGCATTAAGCCTAAAGGTCCACTTTAAAATTTTTTTATTTCAGTATAGCTGATTTATAATGTTGTGTTTATTTCTGCTATATAGCAAAGTGAATCCGTTATCCATATACATATATCCACTCTTTGTATATTCTTTTCTCATATAGGTCATTACAGAGTATTGAGTAGAGTTCCCTGTGTAATACAGTAGGTCTTTATAAGTTATATATTTTATATCTGGCAGTGTGTACATGTCAATACCAATCTCCCAGTTTATCCTCCCATATCCCCTCCCCCTGTAACCATAAGTTTGTTTTCTACATCTGTAACTCTACTTGTGTTTTGTAGACAAATTCATTTGTATCTTTTTTTGAAAAATAAGATTCCAGACATAAATGATATGTGATATTGGTCCACCCAAAATATCCACTTTTATAACTAATACTGTATGTGAGTGTGTGTTCAGTTGCTCAGTCACGTCCGACTCTTTGTGGCCCCGTAGACTGGTGTCCGCCAGGCTCCTCTGCCCATGGAGTTTTCTAGGCAAGAATACTAGGGCAGGTTGCCATTTCCTGCTTCAGGGGATCTTCCCGACCCAGAGACTGAACTTCAGTCTCCCACACCTCCTGCATTGGCAGGTGATTTCTTTACTACTTATGCCGCTTACGCCGCCTAGGAGGCCCAACTAGGACTGTTTACCCTCAGGAATATGCTTTCAACATCTCTATGCCTGTGTTCTCACGACAGAAGGTGTCTCTCTGGAAAGGTCTGTGGGTTGTGCTGTTCCCAAAGACAGGGTTCCACAGTGCTGGAAAGTGTAGGGGAGCATTGGGTGATGAAAATACTTGGATAAGAAGACAAATTACTCGATTTTTCAGACTTTTCTTTCAGTAAGAATGAATACATTTTTCCATATCCACTTACTGGTCTCTAATACTGCCGTGTGTACAGGTGTCTTACCTCTTTTTCTTTTGTGTTCACCACGTTAGGGTGATTTCACAATGATTGCACATGGTGGCTGAGAAATGCCTTGCAATGTTAAGTGACTCTTATCCCTCTTAAATGGTATATGTGAAGGTCTAATTAAAATATTCATGAAGCATGATGCCAATAATTTACATTGGCAACTAGGCAAGAATTCCGAATGAAGAATCATTTTGTTTTTATAAATCATTTTAGTAGCATACAATTAAATTTTCAAAAATTAAATGTAAAATATTCCATTTAAAATGTTGACATCGGGTATTCCATCCTGGTTCAGTGGTTAGGACCCTGTGCGCTCACTGCCAAGGGCCTGGGTTCCACCCTGGTTTAGGGGCTAAGGTCTTGCAACCCTTGCCCACACAGAAAGTTGACATGTATTCTTTTTAATTTATGTTTTCGTTTTAATGGAAGCTTTTAGAATCTTGGAATGGAAAAATTTAGAAGAGATATAATGTGTGTGATCATATATGAAAAAAATTTTATATTTTTATTCTTATATTTATTTTGTTTTATGTTTATGAAATAAAATATAGTTTTTTTTTTTCTGTGATATTGGTCCACCCAAAATATCCACTTTTATAACTAATACTGTATGTGAGTGTGTGTTCAGTTGCTCAGTCACGTCCGACTCTTTGTGGCCCCGTAGACTGGTGTCCGCCAGGCTCCTCTGCCCATGGAGTTTTCTAGGCAAGAATACTAGGGCAGGTTGCCATTTCCTGCTTCAGGGGATCTTCCCGACCCAGAGACTGAACTTCAGTCTCCCACACCTCCTGCATTGGCAGGTGATTTCTTTACTACTTATGCCGCTTACGCCGCCTAGGAGGCCCAACTAGGACTGTTTACCCTCAGGAATATGCTTTCAACATCTCTATGCCTGTGTTCTCACGACAGAAGGTGTCTCTCTGGAAAGGTCTGTGGGTTGTGCTGTTCCCAAAGACAGGGTTCCACAGTGCTGGAAAGTGTAGGGGAGCATTGGGTGATGAAAATACTTGGATAAGAAGACAAATTACTCGATTTTTCAGACTTTTCTTTCAGTAAGAATGAATACATTTTTCCATATCCACTTACTGGTCTCTAATACTGCCGTGTGTACAGGTGTCTTACCTCTTTTTCTTTTGTGTTCACCACGTTAGGGTGATTTCACAATGATTGCACATGGTGGCTGAGAAATGCCTTGCAATGTTAAGTGACTCTTATCCCTCTTAAATGGTATATGTGAAGGTCTAATTAAAATATTCATGAAGCATGATGCCAATAATTTACATTGGCAACTAGGCAAGAATTCCGAATGAAGAATCATTTTGTTTTTATAAATCATTTTAGTAGCATACAATTAAATTTTCAAAAATTAAATGTAAAATATTCCATTTAAAATGTTGACATCGGGTATTCCATCCTGGTTCAGTGGTTAGGACCCTGTGCGCTCACTGCCAAGGGCCTGGGTTCCACCCTGGTTTAGGGGCTAAGGTCTTGCAACCCTTGCCCACACAGAAAGTTGACATGTATTCTTTTTAATTTATGTTTTCGTTTTAATGGAAGCTTTTAGAATCTTGGAATGGAAAAATTTAGAAGAGATATAATGTGTGTGATCATATATGAAAAAAATTTTATATTTTTATTCTTATATTTATTTTGTTTTATGTTTATGATAAAATATAGTACTGTTGTATATAGTTTTAATATACTTACATTTTTCTTTTATATCATTATTGTCAGGAAGGCACAGATCATGTGGATATCATCACTATGACAGTTTAGTGATTTTATTAAAATAAGAGCAAGAAAAAGAGTAGGTGCTTCATAATATTGATTGAGTAGGAAAAAATGCAAATTAAAAAATAAGTCGTTTTTAAGAATATGAATTCTACCTCAGAGCAAAAGTCTACTACGTAATTTTCTCAAGTGAGGTTTTTCCAAATTGGAGTGTATAAGATGTTTCATGATTGAGGAGAGGGAGATACTTTTCTTAAAGTCTTCCTTAAATAGACTGCATCTTCTGGAATATAAATTTGCCCTTTAAATTTTTATTTATATATGAAAACCAGACTAGGTGTGAGATTTAAACAAATAAGATAGACACAGGACTTTAGAGAATGTTTATTTCCTAAATATGGTGTTGAGCCACTTTTTCAGGACTGCATGTTTGCACACACGTGTGTGTGTGTGTGTGTGTGTTGTGCTATGTGCAGTTCTTTTTTTTTAAAGATTTATTTATTTATTTATTTTGGGTGGGGGTCGGGTTGGGGAGGGAGGGGAGCGGGCGGGCCACTTCCATTGGTCTTTCACTTGTCCACCTTCATCCATCTTTGCTCTTTGGCTCCCGTGGGCCTCCCATCGCGGTGGCATCCGTCGCTGCAGAGCGCCGGCTCTAGGCGCATGTGCTCCAGAACTCCGGCTCGGCAACTGGACACATCTGTCCAGCCGCTCCGCAGCACGTGGGATCCTACCAGGCCAGGGATCAAACCGACGCCCCCTGTACCGCAAGGCAGTGTCCCCACCCACTGGACCACCAGGGGAAGCCCTATGTGCAGTTCTTCAGGAGAAAGGTTTAAGAAGCAATGAAAGAGGTAATAGCTGATGGTTGGACAAGGTTAGTACACCTGGGGAGGAACTGACAAAATTCTCTTAAAATCCTTCATTTGAGGAAGAGTGAGGAATTATACCATGTCACCAGCTTGATGGCTTGTTTTTGTGTATGGCACTAATGAGACCATGTCATTAACTCTCTTCCTAAGTGGGCTGGCTAGTTGAACTTTTCTACTCTGTTGAGATGACCCTACTTTGGCAAATCTACTGTGAGACTGCGGGGCCTTTTGGGAAAAGGGAAGGAGAGAGATCACAGAACAACCTAATAGCACTTTGGCAGAGCAACCAAATGAATGTTTTCTACTGGAGATGGATAAGTGGTGCTTACATTTACTCACTGTGGGGAAAGGAGAACTTGGCAGGAAAGTGCTCAAAAATAATCCAAAACATTTGAATTAGAAGGAAACTTAAGGATTTCCTAGAGACCAAAACTCTCATTTATAAATGAGGAAAGTGGGGCCAAGCAAAGTTCCATGAATTTGTGCTAAATTTTTCAGAACTACTTAGTACCCAAGACAAAACGGGGACCAAGCCACCTAACTCCTAATATTCTTGTTGGTTGTTTTTTTTTGACTCTTCTGTGTAGGGTTACCACTCTCATGCTGCAGAACTGAGAAAATAGAGCAGAGAGGAACAGAAAGGAGGATGGACCTCACTTAGGATTTCATAGTGCTGCAGAGGAACTGAGAATTCAAAGAGCAAAGACCTGCGTGAAGTTAGCACTACTAACTTTTAGCCTGTGTCATTCAGCTGTCCTTAAGGCAGCTCTTGTTTCTGGCATCAATTGCAAGTTTGGGGAGTCCCAAAAGCACCCTGTTGTTCATTTCCTAGGTCATGTCTGACTTTTTGTGACCCAATGGACTGCAGCATGCCAGGCTTCCTTGTTCTTGACTAACTCCCAGAGTTTGATTAAACTCATGTGCATTGGATTGATGATGCCATCCAATCTCATCTGTCACCCCTTTCTCGCCCCTGTACCGCAAGGCAGTGTCCCCCCCTGGACCACCAGGGAAGCCCTATGTGCAGTTCTTCAGGAGAAAGGTTTAAGAAGCAATGAAAGAGGTAATAGCTGATGGTTGGACAAGGTTAGTACACCTGGGGAGGAACTGACAAAATTCTCTTAAAATCCTTCATTTGAGGAAGAGTGAGGAATTATACCATGTCACCAGCTTGATGGCTTGTTTTTGTGTATGGCACTAATGAGACCATGTCATTAACTCTCTTCCTAAGTGGGCTGGCTAGTTGAACTTTTCTACTCTGTTGAGATGACCCTACTTTGGCAAATCTACTGTGAGACTGCGGGGCCTTTTGGGAAAAGGGAAGGAGAGAGATCACAGAACAACCTAATAGCACTTTGGCAGAGCAACCAAATGAATGTTTTCTACTGGAGATGGATAAGTGGTGCTTACATTTACTCACTGTGGGGAAAGGAGAACTTGGCAGGAAAGTGCTCAAAAATAATCCAAAACATTTGAATTAGAAGGAAACTTAAGGATTTCCTAGAGACCAAAACTCTCATTTATAAATGAGGAAAGTGGGGCCAAGCAAAGTTCCATGAATTTGTGCTAAATTTTTCAGAACTACTTAGTACCCAAGACAAAACGGGGACCAAGCCACCTAACTCCTAATATTCTTGTTGGTTGTTTTTTTTTGACTCTTCTGTGTAGGGTTACCACTCTCATGCTGCAGAACTGAGAAAATAGAGCAGAGAGGAACAGAAAGGAGGATGGACCTCACTTAGGATTTCATAGTGCTGCAGAGGAACTGAGAATTCAAAGAGCAAAGACCTGCGTGAAGTTAGCACTACTAACTTTTAGCCTGTGTCATTCAGCTGTCCTTAAGGCAGCTCTTGTTTCTGGCATCAATTGCAAGTTTGGGGAGTCCCAAAAGCACCCTGTTGTTCATTTCCTAGGTCATGTCTGACTTTTTGTGACCCAATGGACTGCAGCATGCCAGGCTTCCTTGTTCTTGACTAACTCCCAGAGTTTGATTAAACTCATGTGCATTGGATTGATGATGCCATCCAACCATCTCATCTGTCACCCCTTTCTCCAAGCCTTAACCTTTCCCAGCAATGAGCTCTTTTTCAGTGATTTGACTCATTCATATCAGGTAGCCAGAGTACTGCAGTTTCAGCTTCAGTATCAGTCCTTCCTATGAATATTCAGGGTTGATTTCCTTTAGGATTGACTGGTTTTATTTCTTTGCAGTCCAAGGGACTCTCTTTGGAGTCCAAGTGTCTTCTCCAGCATCACAATTCAAATGCATCAGTTCGTTGGCACTCAGTCTTCTTTAAGGTCCAACTCTCACATCCGTACGTGACTAATGGAAAAACATTACTTTGACTAGATGGATATTTGTTGGCAAAGTAATGTCTCTGCTTTTTAAAAATATGCTGTCTAGGTTTGTCATATTTCCTTCCAAGGAGTAAGGATCTTTTACTTTCATGACTGCAGTCACTGTCCACAGTCATTTTGGAGCCCAAGAAAATCAATATTACTCTTACTGTTTCCACTTCTGCCGCCATCCATTTGCTATGAAGCAATGGGGCCAGATGCCATAATCTTAGTTTTTTCGATGTTGAATTTCAAGCTACCTTTTTCACTCTCCTCTTTCACGCTCAAGAGGCTTGTTAGTTCCTCCTCACTTTTTTCCGTTAGAGTAGTATTACGTGTTTATCTAAGGTTGTTGATATTTCTCCTGGCAATCTTGATTTCATCTTGTGATTCATCCAGCCCAATATTTCTCATGATGTACTCTGCATATAAGTTAAACAAACAGGGTAACAATATACAGGCTTATCATACTCATTTCCCAATTTTGAACTACTCAGTTGTTTCATGTCCAGTTCTAACTGTTGATTCTTGACCTGAATACAGGTTTCTCAGGAGACAGGTAAGGTGGTCTGGTATTCCCATCTCTTTAAGAATTTTCCATAGTTTGTTGTAATCCATACAGGCAAAGGCTTTAGCGTGATCAATGAAGCAGAAGTAGATGTTGTTCTGGAATGCTCTTGCTTTCCCCATGATCCAGTGAATGTTGGCAATTTGATCTGTGGTTCCTCTGCCTCTTTGAAGCCCAGCTTTGTACATTTGGAACGCAGCTATGCTCACCACTATACCACCAACGCAGACCCAGCTTTGTACATTTGGAAGTTCTTGGTTCACGTACTGCTGAAACCAGCTTCAAGGATTTTGAGCATAACCTTGCTAGCATGCGAAATGAATGCAATTATATGATAGTTTGAACATTAACATTGCCCTTCTTTGGGATTGGAGTGAGAATTGACCTTTTCTAGTCCTGTGACGACTACTGAGTTTTCCAAATTTGCTGGCATATTTAGTGCAGCATTTTAACAGCATCATCTTTTAGGATGTGAAATAGCTTAACTGGAATTCCATAACCTACACTAGCTTTGTTTGCTGTAAAGCTTCCTAAGACTCACTTGACTTCACTTAGAGCTCCAAGATATATGGCTTTAGTGAGTGACCACATTATTGTAGTTATATGGGTCATTAAGACCTTTCTTATATAGTTCTTTTGTGTATTTTTGCCACCTCATCTTAATCACTTCTCCTTTCTGTCCCTTATCTTGCCCAGTCTTGCATTAAATGTTCCCTTGGTATCTCCAATTTTCTTGAAAGAATCTCCAGTCTTTTCCTTTCTATTGTTTTCTTCTATTTCTTTTCATTGTTCCTTTAAGAAGTCCTTCTTATTTCTCCTTGCTGTTCTTTGGAATTATGTTCAGTTGGATATGTGTTTCCTTTCTTCCATTGCCTTTCTTTCTCTTCTTTCCTCAGCTATTTTAAAAGCCTCCTCCTCAGATGGCCACTTTGCCTTCTTGCATTTCTTTCTCTTTGGGGTTGGACTTATGTGTTTCCTTTCTTCATCTTCAATTGTTTCATGTCCAGTTCTAACTGTTGCTTCTTGTCCTGTGTACAGGTTACCCAGGAGACAGGTAAGGTGGTCTGGTATCCCCATCTCTTTAAGAATTTTCCATAGTTCGTTGTGATCCAGACATGTAAAAGCTTTAGCATAATCAATGTAGCAGAAGTAGATGTTGTTCTGGAATGCTCTTGCTTTCCCCATGATCCAGTGAATGTTGGCAATTTGATCTGTGGTTCCTCTGCCTCTTTGAAGCCCAGCTTTGTACATTTGGAACGCAGCTATGCTCACCACTATACCACCAACGCAGACCCAGCTTTGTACATTTGGAAGTTCTTGGTTCACGTACTGCTGAAACCAGCTTCAAGGATTTTGAGCATAACCTTGCTAGCATGCGAAATGAATGCAATTATATGATAGTTTGAACATTAACATTGCCCTTCTTTGGGATTGGAGTGAGAATTGACCTTTTCTAGTCCTGTGACGACTACTGAGTTTTCCAAATTTGCTGGCATATTTAGTGCAGCATTTTAACAGCATCATCTTTTAGGATGTGAAATAGCTTAACTGGAATTCCATAACCTACACTAGCTTTGTTTGCTGTAAAGCTTCCTAAGACTCACTTGACTTCACTTAGAGCTCCAAGATATATGGCTTTAGTGAGTGACCACATTATTGTAGTTATATGGGTCATTAAGACCTTTCTTATATAGTTCTTTTGTGTATTTTTGCCACCTCATCTTAATCACTTCTCCTTTCTGTCCCTTATCTTGCCCAGTCTTGCATTAAATGTTCCCTTGGTATCTCCAATTTTCTTGAAAGAATCTCCAGTCTTTTCCTTTCTATTGTTTTCTTCTATTTCTTTTCATTGTTCCTTTAAGAAGTCCTTCTTATTTCTCCTTGCTGTTCTTTGGAATTATGCGTTCAGTTGGATATGTGTTTCCCTTTCTTCCATTGCCTTTCTTTTCTCTTCTTTCCTCAGCTATTTTAAAAGCCTCCTCCTCAGATGGCCACTTTGCCTTCTTGCATTTCTTTCTCTTTGGGGTGGCTTTGGTCACTGCCTCCTTTGTAATGTTGTGAACCTCCATCAATAAATCTTCAGACACTTTGTCTACCAGATCTAATCCTTAAATCTATTTGTCACCTCCACTGTAAAATCATAAGAGATTTGATTTAGGTCATATCTGAATGGCCTACTTTCTTCAATTTAAGCCTGAATTTTGCAATAAGGAGCTCATGATCTGAGCCACAATCAGCTCCAGGTCTTGTTTCTACTCACTAGTACATATGCATTATAATGTTATGTTAAAGTAAAATGAACACGTTTCAGCAATTATGTGTCTTCAGGATGGAAAGAGCATAGTCATACTCATGTGCAAAGACCAGCACAATAACTGTCAACAAATTTATTCACAGACTTTTATCCATTTTAAAGTACCTGTGTCAATTAGTTAAAATAAAAACACTCTTCATGGGATAAATTAAAGAGCCCTGGAGAGCTGTCAATGCAGTAATTGTCCTTACTACTACTACTCTTGGGGCAATTGTTGATTAAATCCTTATGAAGTATTTATGCATTATGTCTCACTTGTCTTCTTGTAGATACTGTTAGTTATTATAGTATATTGGTCCAAACCATTTAATCCTGTCATCAAGTGATGGATTCTTCTTTCCTTAAAAATTGCCTAAACACCCCCGTTATCATGCTATAGACCAGTGATGGAATCTTCTGGAAGAAACATTAAAAGAATCATAACCTCAGAAAAGACCTGCAGCTGTACTCTTCACTGTTTTTTTTTTTTTTTTTTAAAGATTTATTTATTTGTTTATTTTTGGGAGGTGGGGGTCGGGTTGGGGAGGGTGGGGAGCAGGCGGGCCACTTCTATTGATCTTTCATTTCTCTGTTTTTATCCGTCTTTGTTCTTTGGCTCCTGCGGGCCTCCCATCGCGGTGGCATCTGTTGTCGCAGAGCACCAGCTCTGGGTGCATGCGCTCCAGAGCTCCGGCTCAGTGATTGGACACATCAGTCCAGCCGCTCCACAGCACGTGGGATCTTCCCAGGCCAGGGATCGACCCGGCGCCCCTTGCACTGCAAAGCGGTGTCCTTACCCACTGGACCACCAGGGGAAGCCCACTCTTCACTGTTGATACTAAATGGGATAGATTCAAAGGTATCGGCTTTCCACTCTGACATCACCAAGTGCGTGATTAAATGATGACTGAGGATTTCCAGGATGTTTTACTTTTTTAGTTCAAAAGCTGATGATTTTGTGATAGTAGTTTGGCCAACTATACACTAAGATTATAAAATTAAAAATTAATTGTCTAGTTGTTGTTCAGTAGCTTAGTCATATCTGACTGTGACCCCAGGGACTTCAGCATGCCAGTCTTCCCTGTCCTTCAGTAACTCCTGGAACTTGAGTCAGGACCCTGAGTCAGGAGTTTGTCCATTGAGTCAGTGATGCTATCTAACCATCTCATCCTCTGCCACCCCCTTCTCCTTTTGCCTTCAGTGTTTCCTAGCAGCAGGGTCTCTTCCAGTGAGTGGACTCTTCGCATCAGGTGGTCAAAATATTGGGGCTTCAGCTTCAGCATCAGTCCTTCCAATGAATATTCAGGGTTGACTTCCTTTAGGACTGACTGGTTTGATCTCTTTGCAGTCCAAGGGACTCTCTAGAAGGCAACTAAGATGGATAATGTTCTGTTTTCTATTGGGCAAATAAGAACACCCCTTTTTTCCTGACTTATCACTAGTTTTTGATTTAACAAGCTAACTGTGCAAAGTAGAACAGAACACTTTTAAAGGACGTCTTATTGCCATTGGTCTCCCAGAGTTCAGAAAAAAAATCTATAAAATATCTTAGTAAATGAACAATATACAAGGTAATAAATCAAGAGGAAAATCTAAGAGAAATGATTTTAAAAATCATTTACAGCATTTTATTTATATAAAAAATTTAAATATAATCAATATATAACATTCTATTAGTTTTGGATGTATAACATAATAATTTTGTATTTGTATAAGTAGCAAAATAATCACTAAGAGAGGTGATTCTGAGGAAAATAGTAACATACGGATTGGCTTTGTCTATAAACCCACACAGAGTAATGACTATTACACATGGTGCTGTTTACTTTACTTCCCTTTACTTTTTCATGACCATGTCATTGTTTGCATAGGTTCAGAATAAATCTATCCTTTTCCTCTTGGGATTAGATAAAAATTTGTAACAGAAATGTCACATTCAAAACCAAATCTCATTTAATTAGGTATGGTAAGCTCAAAAAGGCTCCACTGGAATATTTAATTAGCGAAGACTCTGACTCCGGGGAAAGGATTTCCAGGATGTTTTACTTTTTTAGTTCAAAAGCTGATGATTTTGTGATAGTAGTTTGGCCAACTATACACTAAGATTATAAAATTAAAAATTAATTGTCTAGTTGTTGTTCAGTAGCTTAGTCATATCTGACTGTGACCCCAGGGACTTCAGCATGCCAGTCTTCCCTGTCCTTCAGTAACTCCTGGAACTTGAGTCAGGACCCTGAGTCAGGAGTTTGTCCATTGAGTCAGTGATGCTATCTAACCATCTCATCCTCTGCCACCCCCTTCTCCTTTTGCCTTCAGTGTTTCCTAGCAGCAGGGTCTCTTCCAGTGAGTGGACTCTTCGCATCAGGTGGTCAAAATATTGGGGCTTCAGCTTCAGCATCAGTCCTTCCAATGAATATTCAGGGTTGACTTCCTTTAGGACTGACTGGTTTGATCTCTTTGCAGTCCAAGGGACTCTCTAGAAGGCAACTAAGATGGATAATGTTCTGTTTTCTATTGGGCAAATAAGAACACCCCTTTTTTCCTGACTTATCACTAGTTTTTGATTTAACAAGCTAACTGTGCAAAGTAGAACAGAACACTTTTAAAGGACGTCTTATTGCCATTGGTCTCCCAGAGTTCAGAAAAAAAATCTATAAAATATCTTAGTAAATGAACAATATACAAGGTAATAAATCAAGAGGAAAATCTAAGAGAAATGATTTTTAAAAATCATTTACAGCATTTTATTTATATAAAAATTGAAATATAATCAATATATAACATTCTATTAGTTTTGGATGTATAACATAATAATTTTGTATTTGTATAAGTAGCAAAATAATCACTAAGAGAGGTGATTCTGAGGAAAATAGTAACATACGGATTGGCTTTGTCTATAAACCCACACAGAGTAATGACTATTACACATGGTGCTGTTTACTTTACTTCCCTTTACTTTTTCATGACCATGTCATTGTTTGCATAGGTTCAGAATAAATCTATCCTTTTCCTCTTGGGATTAGATAAAAATTTGTAACAGAAATGTCACATTCAAAACCAAATCTCATTTAATTAGGTATGGTAAGCTCACTATAAAGAAACAAGGACTCCACTGGAATATTTGGAAACGATACCTACAGAATCTTCCCAGAAAGCTTACTTCATATGTGTTCTTGACCAGTGGAATTTTAGCCTTGTAGTTAATAAAGAATGTTCCCTCCTGGACTCCCCTGGTGGTCCAGAAACTGTCTGCCAATGTGGGAGTCATGGCTTCGATCGCTCATCTGGGGGGATTCCACATGTTGCCCAAGCACAGCCAAAAATAAATAAATAATTAAAAAAGAAGGCTACTTCCTGAAAGGTCAGGAACATTGGCTGACTTGGAGGTCTCAGACAAGACAGAGAACCCCAGTTATATAGCTACTGCAAGTAAAGCTCAGTAGAGGCAAGCTGGATGTCTTTCATTCCTAGACATAGAAAGGACAAGCAGATAATAGTGATTCAAATACAGTACTGTAACGTTAATAGGATCAAAATATGAATAGGGGCTTTTTTGAAGCTTCTAGACAGACATTAATTTACCACAAGGTTTTAATTCTTTTGAACCATAGAGTAAGGAAACCTTTGTATATAAATCAACACCTCTTGTGTGCCGGGAGTGTTCAGTCATGTCCGACCCTTTGCAACCCTATGAACCATAGCCCACCAGCCTCCTCTGTCCATGGGATTCTCCAGGCAAGAGTATTGGAGTGGGTTACTATTTCCTTCTCCAGGGGATCTTCTTGACCCAGGGGTTGAGCCCACGTCTCTTTTGTCTCCTTGCACTGGCAGGTGGGTTCTTTACCATTAAGCCACCTGGGAAACGCCACACCTCTTGTGACACCTATATAAGTCAAACTTGTTAAATAGGAAAAATCCACCAAGTTAATAACATGAATCAGAAAACTGCTGAACAAACCAGAATGGTCAGGTCTATGCTTCAGGGGCAGGAACTCACCAAGCAAGCAGGAGCAATACTTGTCCTGCTGGTCTCCTGACTTAGCACACCATGTATCACAATCACAAACTCACCCCCAAACAAATGAAACAGGAAACCCCAAATATTTGGCATTCTTAAACTAAAAAATAATAGGCAGAATATCCTAACACTAGGCTCTGAATGAAGACCTGAACCCACTAATGCAAACAACTTTATTCCTAATTTTTGCAGTATTGATATCTACAGACCAATGACAACCCTTGCCGTGTGGTAGTCATAAGAAATACAAATGGATAGTAATTCTTTCAACTTCTCCTTTTTTATCTAAATACCTGCTGTGTTCTTTGTTTGGAGAACACAATTGTTATGAAGTATTGTCTCCCTTGCAAAATAATGAAAGTAAGAAGTCTTTCTTTAATGGTTCTGTGTCTTGAGTTCTCCTTTCACAATTGGTAACTGTTGAAGCTGAGCAAACGACTTCTCCCTAATTTTGTATATGTTCTTAGATTTTCAAAATAAAATTAAAACAATGCAGAAGGGCCACATACCCTATCAAAGAGATATTGTTGGTACTTCTCTGCAGAGACACAGGGTTTAGTCTAATTTTAGCTAGTCTCCAAACTTGAAGGCTGCTTGGAAGCTGTGTTCAATTCTAAAGCACATGCTGCTGGTAGAAATGACAGATCATCACAATGATGTCACTGGAACTGGCATCCTAGACCGAAGGAAAGTTATCTTTGTGGTTGTGAAGCTGGTGCTTTCTGGCCTCACTAGTGAGGTTAGGTTCCTTAATGTCAAACAAAAATGAAAGGAACCAGAGTTTCCATATTATTTACTGTGTTCAGTGTGCTCGTCAAAAATATATCCCAAAGCCATGGCAACTGAAAAATATTTGTTTTAATTAGTGTTTGGGAAACAAATGCTGATATTTGGCTTTAGGATTGGCTTCTTCAGCATTGATATTGGCAGATTCAATTCACAATAAAGCCCTACAGCACTTGTGTTGTTTTTAAAAATCCCATATGGACTTACTCTGTAAAGCCTCTTGGCACATTTGCTCATTTTTGTTTCCTGGAGGTTCCTTTGGATTTGTTTGGCTTTGGTATCTTGATTATTTATTATATTTTCCCTTGAAATACAAAAAGAAAGGACAAACTTGTTACATTTTGTAGTCTGTACATTTAACAAGTATTTATTGATCTCCTACTGTGTACAAGGCTTTATTCTTGGCACTCTAGAAAGATATAAAAACCAATCAGATAAATATTGTGAACCCATGGTGCTTTCAGCCCAGTCAGGAAGTCAGATGATGAGCCAGGTCTTCAGCGAGGTTCTGGGGGTGCAAAGGTGAATATACGAAGTTTCTGACTCTGTGCTCCTCCACGTAATTAAGATAGAGAAGTAGAAAGATCAGAGAAGGTTGTGGAAAAAAAGAATAACCTTGATGGTAGAGTCATAAAAGACAAATGAGTGTCAACTAGACAAAACTGAGTGGGGTGGTAGGTGTTTTTTTAATTAGAGGAAACAGAAAATCTGCTAGAGGTCCTGGGATGGAGAAGAGCCAGTGTTGTTTCTATGCAGGTCTAACATCAGAGAGCTTCCTGGGTTTCAGTGGTCTACCAGATAACTTTTCTGGGTGGTTGGCTCATTTCAGTAACTATAAGGTTCCCATAGCCATAATTCCTTTTAGTTAAGATTCCAGTCCAACCCATTATCTTGCAGGTAATATTCCCTATGTTCTTTTTTTTTTCTTTTTTCTTTCTGGCTACTTCTATTGGTCTTTCATTTATTTCCATCTTTGTTCTTTTGGCCTATGTGGGCCTCTCATCACAGTGGCCTCTGTCGCTGCAGAGCACCAGCTCTGGGCGCATGTGCGCCAGAGCTCTGGCTCCATAGTTGGACACATCGGTCCAGCCACTGCGAGGCACGTGGGATCTTCCCAGGCCAGGGATTGAACTGGCGCCCTTTGCACTGCAAGGCGGTGTCCTTGCTCACTGGACCACCAGGAAAGCCCTATGTTCTTTTTATCACACTCACAGAAAAGGCAGCTCTGAGTTACCCTAACTGCTGCCATCCCCTCCAGCCACCCAGTGGGGCCAAGTCCTTCTTTGAGCCTGAGGAAGGGGTGATTTTGGGTAAGTTCTCTGCCAAGTGTGATAGCCTGTTGAGCTGCCTATTCAAGACTCTTTTTAAAAAATATATCACAATCAAAATTTTAAAATTTCTTTATTTTTGGCTGTGTTGGGTCTTTGTTTCTGTGCTGGCTTTTCTCTAGGCGAGTGGGGACCACTCTGTAGCTGTGGTGCACAGGTTTCTTGTTGTGGTGGCTTTTCTCGCTGGGAAGCAGGCTTCAGTAGTTGTGACTCCTGGACACTAGAGCATAGGCTCAATAGTTGTGGTGCACAGGCTTAGTGGTGCTGGAGCATGTGGGCTCTTCTCAGATCAGGGATAGAATCTGTGTCTCCTGCAGTGGCAGGCAGGTGCTTGACCACGAAGCCACCAGAGAATCCCAGTTAGAGACTCTTTTATTCATTGTCTCTGGGGTAGGGCTTGCTGTGAACTATCGAGGACATACGTGGCACAGGGTGGGGGCCTTGGGGGCAGTTCCTCAGTCTTCATACTGCCTAACTGATCTCAGTCTTCAATAGAATGGCCTGTTAGAGATTCTAGATCATGACAAAGACAGACAAAACAAACAAACTCCCAGTAAGCTTTCTTGCCCCTTTCCCTTACCCAGCTTTTATAGGGTCAAAGGAAAAGGACCACAATTCATGCTCTGAGAATGATTATAACTGTAATATAATTACAATAACTTACTTGAATAGTGTAATTATAATACTTTATATTATATAAATAATTATAATTTAGAGAGATACTAAAATTATTAAATCCAACTCTCCAACCAGCAGAGGGAGGTTCCCTCTGGTACACTAACACCTTTATAGCACATGCCTGAGAGGCTCAAAACCATGGGGCTCCAAATTCTGGCCCTTCCAGGGGGTTATGGGGCCTCTGTGTGAGCTTCCTCAGAGAGTGAAGACCTTATATATCTCTTTATTAGCAGATATCTCCTGTGCTTCACTGAAATCCCCTGTGAGATCCCTCTTTTTCTCCATAGCAGGTCATGATTTGGGTGGGGTGTATATGCATAGGATATATTCAATAAATCCATGACACTGGAAAATGCACTTTAATTTATAGTAGAAACAGTCTTGTCGTTTCCGTACAGTTATATTAGAAGTGTTCAGAGCCAATAGCAACTAACATGGATTAATACTTTTCACAGACTGTTTCCCAGGGCAGCTGAGACAAACTGTCACAGACTGGGAGACTCAAACCACCGAAGAGTATTGTCTTCCAGTTCTGGAGGCTGGAAGTCTGAGGTCAAGGTGTTGGAAGGCTTGGTGTCTCCTGAGAGCTGTGAGGCAGAATGTGCTCCATGCCCCTGCCCTAGCTCCTGGTAGTTGCTGGCCATCTCTGGTGGCCCTTGACTTGTCGAAGCATCACCTCAAGTCTGCCTTCATCTTCAAACGATGGTCTTCCTCTGTGTCTGTGTCCAGTGTCCCCTTTTTATCAGGACACTGGCCATTTTGGATTAGAGTCCACCTGAATAACTTCATTCATGTGCGCTAGTTAGGTCTGCCATGACCCCGTCTCCGAACAGGGCCATAGTGTGAGGTCCTGGGGATGAGGACTTCAACACGCAAATTTCGACGGACACAGTTCAACCCATTAACATATGTCAATACTTTGCATATAATTGTGATTTTACTCCCACAACACTTTTAGGTAGGTAATGTTACCCTCACCTTTTCCCTCATTGTTGTAGAAAGTTACTTGTCAGAAACCAATAAACAAGAACAGTAAGTAAAATTTCTGTGGTATCCTAACACTGCCACCTGGTGATAAAAACAGGTAAAGCGGCTTCTAACTTGCTCGCAGAAGTAGTTCAGTGGCTAAGTTGAATCCGACTTGTCTTACAGGAAATGTTCACTGACCTTTTCCTCTAATTACAACAGTTCAGCCAAGCAAATATGAATTCTGCTTGATATTGCTTTGCACGGAACACACACCATATGAGGAAAAATAAGAACGGAATAGCACAAATTTTGAGTCCTTGATGGGCTCTAAATTTTGCTGATTAAAATACGTAACTCATTATAGAAAACTCTCTAGTGCCGCTTCTGTGATAATACATATTCAACAGCATTGTATTTTTGGAAAAACGTATTTTGAAAAACTGGTTTCTCCTGATGCCCTTGCTCTGGGGAGTCTAGACACTATTTCATTCTGCTGTTCAAACTCAGAATTCAAAAATAACTTTAATTAGCAATTATTGAACTTCTCTGGTGGTCCAGTGGTTAAGACTCTACATTCCCAGTGTAGGGGGCAGGTTCAATCCCTGGTTGTGGGACTAAGATCCTACATGCTGAATGGCAAGGAAAAAAAATTAGTAATCAGTAACCATTTCATGCTATTTAAAGGGGAAGAAAAGAGAGGCTGTAAGAATCAGGTTTGTTGCTTTTGCATCTCTGGGCATGTTATTTCCTAGGCCTTCACCTGGCACCTCTCTCTGCAGTTAGCTCTCCACTATCAGGTCATTAATTTATTATGTTATCCTGGTGTGGTCTTCTGCCATGACCCCGTCTCCGAACAGCTGGCCATATGTGTGGATTAGAGTCCACCTGAATAACTTCATTCATGTGCGCTAGTTAGGTCTGCCATGACCCCGTCTCCGAACAGGGCCATAGTGTGAGGTCCTGGGGATGAGGACTTCAACACGCAAATTTCGACGGACACAGTTCAACCCATTAACATATGTCAATACTTTGCATATAATTGTGATTTTACTCCCACAACACTTTTAGGTAGGTAATGTTACCCTCACCTTTTCCCTCATTGTTGTAGAAAGTTACTTGTCAGAAACCAATAAACAAGAACAGTAAGTAAAATTTCTGTGGTATCCTAACACTGCCACCTGGTGATAAAAACAGGTAAAGCGGCTTCTAACTTGCTCGCAGAAGTAGTTCAGTGGCTAAGTTGAATCCGACTTGTCTTACAGGAAATGTTCACTGACCTTTTCCTCTAATTACAACAGTTCAGCCAAGCAAATATGAATTCTGCTTGATATTGCTTTGCACGGAACACACACCATATGAGGAAAAATAAGAACGGAATAGCACAAATTTTGAGTCCTTGATGGGCTCTAAATTTTGCTGATTAAAATACGTAACTCATTATAGAAAACTCTCTAGTGCCGCTTCTGTGATAATACATATTCAACAGCATTGTATTTTTGGAAAAACGTATTTTGAAAAACTGGTTTCTCCTGATGCCCTTGCTCTGGGGAGTCTAGACACTATTTCATTCTGCTGTTCAAACTCAGAATTCAAAAATAACTTTAATTAGCAATTATTGAACTTCTCTGGTGGTCCAGTGGTTAAGACTCTACATTCCCAGTGTAGGGGGCAGGTTCAATCCCTGGTTGTGGGACTAAGATCCTACATGCTGAATGGCAAGGAAAAAAAATTAGTAATCAGTAACCATTTCATGCTATTTAAAGGGGAAGAAAAGAGAGGCTGTAAGAATCAGGTTTGTTGCTTTTGCATCTCTGGGCATGTTATTTCCTAGGCCTTCACCTGGCACCTCTCTCTGCAGTTAGCTCTCCACTATCAGGTCATTAATTTATTATGTTATCCTGGTGTGGTCTTCTGTTTATCCAATGGGTTGTAGTCTATCACTGTAATTATTCTGAGGCTTAAATTATCCTACATTTGGCCAGTACTGGCTGCTGGAAACTGACGCCTGTCACCTACTGGCAAAGGCCCGTCATTCCTGGATACATCCTTGCTTTCCTGCACGAAAAATTTTTCCAACCTAATCAAGTACGTTCCCTACTCCGACATGGAATCAGGCATTTTTTTCAAGGGGCCCTTTTGTAAATCAGCTATACTTCAATTTTAAGAAGTAACCTTGGTTTATTTTAGGGGAGAATGTTATTTAGAGGCAAGACTCGAATGCTAGCTGGAGAATATATGTATGTGTGTATGTACAGTATACTGGAAATCACGAGGTCACACCAGTATTTCAATCTAATACCAGAGTCCACTCTAGTTTTCTCTTTCTTCACATCTGCAACTTCCTTCTCTTACGGTGAGAAACCTAGCGTTTCTTACCCTTGCCTGCTGACTTATTTCATCACCTCCGCATGTTACCTGTCACGCGTCATCTCTGCTGCTCCGTGACCTGTGTGGATGGCCTCCTCACCCACTCAGGCCACACCCGAGCCAGGTTTCTGCTCTGCACTGACCTCTTGCTCATCCTGTTCCAGCTTGACACTCCAGTCTAAGGCAGCAAGTCCCTCCATGTCCCTGGACACAGATGCAACCTTCCTTTGACTTACCTAATGGCTTTAGGACCGAAGTGTTCAAGAATAGGAAGGAAGGGAAGGGGAGGGAGATCAAAAAGAGCTGTACACAATTAAAAAAAAATTATAACAAATTCTTTTTCACTCACTTGTGTTCTGATGTGGCTTCCTCCCCTACTAGCGTGTAAACTCCACGAGAGGAATGTGTGTCTGTCTTACTTAGCATTTTATGCCTAGCACTTATTTCCTGACACAAACTAGGAATGTGAAAACTTTCTGAATAGATGAATGGATAACATGAAAAAAAAGAACTTTATAGCTACCATGTTGGGAAATGTACATAGCCACCATTCAACTTGTCATCCCCTGGTGTTGGTTCATCTCTGGGCATTTTTTTCCAGGCCTTCACCTGGCACCTCTCTCTGCAGTTAGCTCCTATCAGGTCATTAATTTATTATGTTATCCTGGTGTGGTCTTCTGTTTATCCAATGGGTTGTAGTCTATCACTGTAATTATTCTGAGGCTTAAATTATCCTACATTTGGCCAGTACTGGCTGCTGGAAACTGACGCCTGTCACCTACTGGCAAAGGCCCGTCATTCCTGGATACATCCTTGCTTTCCTGCACGAAAAATTTTTCCAACCTAATCAAGTACGTTCCCTACTCCGACATGGAATCAGGCATTTTTTTCAAGGGGCCCTTTTGTAAATCAGCTATACTTCAATTTTAAGAAGTAACCTTGGTTTATTTTAGGGGAGAATGTTATTTAGAGGCAAGACTCGAATGCTAGCTGGAGAATATATGTATGTGTGTATGTACAGTATACTGGAAATCACGAGGTCACACCAGTATTTCAATCTAATACCAGAGTCCACTCTAGTTTTCTCTTTCTTCACATCTGCAACTTCCTTCTCTTACGGTGAGAAACCTAGCGTTTCTTACCCTTGCCTGCTGACTTATTTCATCACCTCCGCATGTTACCTGTCACGCGTCATCTCTGCTGCTCCGTGACCTGTGTGGATGGCCTCCTCACCCACTCAGGCCACACCCGAGCCAGGTTTCTGCTCTGCACTGACCTCTTGCTCATCCTGTTCCAGCTTGACACTCCAGTCTAAGGCAGCAAGTCCCTCCATGTCCCTGGACACAGATGCAACCTTCCTTTGACTTACCTAATGGCTTTAGGACCGAAGTGTTCAAGAATAGGAAGGAAGGGAAGGGGAGGGAGATCAAAAAGAGCTGTACACAATTAAAAAAAAATTATAACAAATTCTTTTTCACTCACTTGTGTTCTGATGTGGCTTCCTCCCCTACTAGCGTGTAAACTCCACGAGAGGAATGTGTGTCTGTCTTACTTAGCATTTTATGCCTAGCACTTATTTCCTGACACAAACTAGGAATGTGAAAACTTTCTGAATAGATGAATGGATAACATGAAAAAAAAGAACTTTATAGCTACCATGTTGGGAAATGTACATAGCCACCATTCAACTTGTCTAAGCCTTAGCCTGACATCTGGCTCTGCATCAGATCTGGCACATTGTGTAGCATGCACACAGCAGGTATTCAAGAAATAACTTAAAAAATAAGAATTATTTTTGGTTGCATTGGGTCTTCATTGGTGTGCTAGTGCTTTCTCTAGTTGTGGTGAGTGAGGGTTACCCTTCATAGCAGTGTGTGGGCTTCTCATTGTGTGGCTTCTTTTGCTGCAGAGCACGGGTTCTAGAAGCAATGGCTTCAGTAGTTTGTGGCATGTGGGCTCAATAGCTGTGGCTCAAAGGGTTTGGTGCTCTGTGGTATGTGGGATCTTCCTGGACAGGAGATCCAACCTGTGTCTTCTGCATTGGCAGGTGGATTCTTATTCACTGTACCACCAGGGAGTCCAAGAAATTATTTTTTTTTCCCCTATTTACAGCCTTCCTTTCTCCTTTCTTTAAATTTTATTTATTTATTTATTTTTGGCTATTCTGGGTTTTCACTGCTGCTGCAGGCTCTTCTCTAGTTGCAGGGAGTGGGGCCTACTCTCTAGTTGAGGTGAGCAGGTTTCTTGATGCGGTGACTTCTCTTGTTGTGGAACTCAGGTTCTAGGGCAAACAAGCTTTAGTAGTTGTAGCACATGGGCTCAATAGTTGTGGCTCCGAGGCTCTAGAGCACAGGCTCAATAGTTGTAGCTCACAGGCTTAGTTGCTCTATAGCATGTGGGATCTTCCAGGATCAGGGATCGAACCGTTTCCTCCTGCACTGGCAGGTGAACTCTTTACCACTGAGCTATGGGGAAGCCCAAGAAATTATTATTATTTTTCCAAGAAATTATTTTAAAATGGATAGATTCAAGGAATTATCTCATATATTCATTTTATCCACTGTGTGTTCACAGTGGGGAAAAAAAAGCTGGCAACCACGGTTTTTAAATGATGAAACAGATCAACTAAATTTTCAAACAGTACCAGGATGAGTAAGCTCAATGTTTAATGTTTTTTATTTTGGATTTTTTTTTTTTTTGCCTCTAAGTCCTCTTTTTATTTTTCATCCATCTTTATTATTCTTTGGCATGTGTGGGCCTCCCATCACAGTGCCTCTCTCATTGCAGAGCGCCAGTTCTGGGTGCATGTGCTGCAGAGCGCTGACTCACAATTGGACACACCAGCCCAGCGGTTCCTCAGCATGTGGGATTCTCCCAGACCAGGGATAGAACCGGTGCCCCTTGCACTGCAAGGCAGACTCTCTACCCACTGGACTACCAGGGAAGCCCTCAATGTTCAATTTTTTAAAAAGATTTTTAAGGGACTACTCAGATGGCATAGTGGTAAAGAATCTGCCTGCCAGTGCAGGGGATGCCATAGACCTGGGTTAGATCCCTGGGTTAGATTCCTGAGTTAGGAAGATCCCGTGGAGTAGGAAATGGCAAATGACAACCCACTTCAGTATTCTTTTTTTTTTTTCCACTTAGTTTTCTTTTAATAAGTAGTAATACCTTTACACTACTTCAGTATTCTTGTTTGGAAAATTCCATGGATGGAGAAGCCTGGTGGGCTATAGTCTATGGGGTCACAAACAGTCAAACACTACTGAGCATGCCTGCATTATGTAAGATTAAAAAAAATTCATTTATTCATTTGGCTGCACCAAGTCTTAGCGGTGGCATATGGGACTTTCAGTTTTGGCATGTGGATCCTTTTTTTTTTTTTTTTTTAGTTGCAGCATGCAAACTCTTAGCTGCAGCACATGTGATCTAGTTCCCTGACCAAGGCTCAAACCCAGGTTCCCTGCATTAGGAGCCTGGAGTCGTCACCACTGGATCACCAGGTAAGTTCCTCAATGTTCCATTTGAACTTAACATTTAGGAAGCGCTTGTTAAATTCACATGTGTGCTCAGTCATTTAGTTGTGTCCAACTCTTTGCAACCCCATGCTAGGCTCCTCTGTCCATGGAATTTTCCAGGCAAGAATACTGAGGTGGGTTGTCATTTCCTTCTCCAGGGGATCTTCTTGAGGCAAGGATTGAACCAACACTTCACTGTCTCCTGCGATGGCAGACGGATTCTTTACCACTGTGCCACCTGGGAAGCTCGCTTTCTCAAGGAGGCAAAAACATAAAAACAGGTACAAAGTTTATTATTAGAGACAGAGCAACATATGGGAGAGCACATGCTTGTATGCTTAGTCATTAAGTCACGTCTGACTCTTTGTGAGCCAACGGACTGTAGCATGCCAGGCTTCCCTATTCTTCATTATCTCCAGGAGTTTGCTCAAACTCATGCCCACTGAGTTGGTGATGTTATCTGATCATCTAATTCTCTGCCACCCCCTTCTCCTTTTATCTTCAGTCTTTCCCAGCATCAGGGTCTTTTCCAGTGAGTCAGCTCTTCATATCAGGTGGCCAAAGTATTGGAGCTTCAGCTTCAGTATCAGTCCTTCCAATGAGTATTCAGGGTTGATTTCCTATAGTCCTTCCAATGAATATTCAGGGTTGACTGGTTTGATCTCTTTTCTGTCCAAGGGACTCTCAAGAGTCTTCTCCAGCACCACAGTTCAAAGGCATCAATTCTTTGGCAGTCAGCCTTCTTTATGGTCCAGATCTCACATCAGTACATTACACTTGGGAAAACCATAGCCAGCAACCGTTTGAGTTTGTAGGACTGTTTTCCGCTGGGAAAACCGTTTGCCAGCAAAGTGATGGCTCTGCTTTTTTAATACACTGTTCGGGTTTGTCATAGATTTCCTTCCAAGGAAAAAGTGTCTTTGAGTTTCATGGCTTTAGTCACTGTTCAAAGTGATTCTGGAGCCCAAGAAAATAAAATCTGTCACTGCTTTTCCACTTTTTACCCTTCTATTTGCTATGAAGTGATGGGAGTAGATGCCATGATCTTAGTTTTTTGATGTTGAGTTTCAAGCCAGCTTTTTCACTCTTCTCTTCACCCTCATCATGAGGTTCTTTAGTTCCTCCTCACTTTCTGTCATTAGAATGGTATCATCTGCATATCTGAGCTTGTTGATATTTTTCCTGGCACACTTGACACCAACTTGTGATTCATCCAGCCTGACATTTTGCATGATGTACTATGTATATAAGGTAAATAAGCAGGGTGACAATATACATCCTTATTGTACTCGTTTCCCAATTTTGGACCATTCTAACTCTTGCTTCTTGACCTGCACACAGGTTTCTCAGAGGGTAGGTACGATGATTTGATACTCCCACACTGGCTGTGTGTAAACAGCCAGTGGGTCCCAATAGAGGCAAGACATTAATGAAAAAAGGAAAATGCAGAGAGTTAGCTCTGATTATAACCTTAAGACTGAATCCTTATTTCAAGTTTAGTGGTCTGTATGTGTGTACAGGGGCGTGCATGTATGAGCAGGTGCACACAGTTGTGTCCAACTTTTTGGGACCCCATAGACTATAGCCCACCAGGCTCCTCTGTCCATGGAATTCTCTAGGGAAGAACACTGGAGTGGGTTGCTATTTCCTTCTCCAGAGGATCTTCCCGACCCAGGAATCAAACCCGTGTCTCTTGCATCGCCTGCATTGGCAGGTGGATTCTTTACCACTAGTTGTTACTAAGTTGTTACTTAGCTAGTGTCTGCTTACTTGTTCCTATGTTTCCTTCTTTTCAAGTAGTGGAGCTGTTAGCTTTTTAAACTAAATAACTCAGTTGTCTCCCCCTGACCAGGTAGAGTGTGACAACTGGGTCCTACAAACTCTTAAGCTGGAATATTTAGGTGGTTTGTCCTTCTCTCTGAAAGATGAGCTGTTGATGCATCCAAGGAGTACTGACAGTTTACTCTGCGCATGGCATTGTCTTGGGTGCAGGAGATATAGGCCTGGCAGGGTCAATTGAGGAGATTTAAAACCGTTTGCCAGCAAAGTTTTCTTTTAACCCTTTCTAGTTTTAGGAAAAAGTGTCTTTGAGTTTCATGGCTTTAGTCACTGTTCAAAGTGATTCTGGAGCCCAAGAAAATAAAATCTGTCACTGCTTTTCCACTTTTTACCCTTCTATTTGCTATGAAGTGATGGGAGTAGATGCCATGATCTTAGTTTTTTGATGTTGAGTTTCAAGCCAGCTTTTTCACTCTTCTCTTCACCCTCATCATGAGGTTCTTTAGTTCCTCCTCACTTTCTGTCATTAGAATGGTATCATCTGCATATCTGAGCTTGTTGATATTTTTCCTGGCACACTTGACACCAACTTGTGATTCATCCAGCCTGACATTTTGCATGATGTACTATGTATATAAGGTAAATAAGCAGGGTGACAATATACATCCTTATTGTACTCGTTTCCCAATTTTGGACCATTCTAACTCTTGCTTCTTGACCTGCACACAGGTTTCTCAGAGGGTAGGTACGATGATTTGATACTCCCACACTGGCTGTGTGTAAACAGCCAGTGGGTCCCAATAGAGGCAAGACATTAATGAAAAAAGGAAAATGCAGAGAGTTAGCTCTGATTATAACCTTAAGACTGAATCCTTATTTCAAGTTTAGTGGTCTGTATGTGTGTACAGGGGCGTGCATGTATGAGCAGGTGCACACAGTTGTGTCCAACTTTTTGGGACCCCATAGACTATAGCCCACCAGGCTCCTCTGTCCATGGAATTCTCTAGGGAAGAACACTGGAGTGGGTTGCTATTTCCTTCTCCAGAGGATCTTCCCGACCCAGGAATCAAACCCGTGTCTCTTGCATCGCCTGCATTGGCAGGTGGATTCTTTACCACTAGTTGTTACTAAGTTGTTACTTAGCTAGTGTCTGCTTACTTGTTCCTATGTTTCCTTCTTTTCAAGTAGTGGAGCTGTTAGCTTTTTAAACTAAATAACTCAGTTGTCTCCCCCTGACCAGGTAGAGTGTGACAACTGGGTCCTACAAACTCTTAAGCTGGAATATTTAGGTGGTTTGTCCTTCTCTCTGAAAGATGAGCTGTTGATGCATCCAAGGAGTACTGACAGTTTACTCTGCGCATGGCATTGTCTTGGGTGCAGGAGATATAGGCCTGGCAGGGTCAATTGGACTCCTACCTTCATGGAGCCTGCAGCCTAGTAGGGGTCAGAGTACAGGGGGACAGGAGAGCATAGAGGGACAGATAATGAAACCAGGAGGTCTGATGCAAGATAGGAACTTGGATGTTTCAGACAATGCATTGATCTTTTGGACTATACTTGTTTATTTTGGAATATAGCCAGTTACAGATGTGGTAGGTTCACTCTTTTGCTTGAAATATTGATAACTGCATAGAACATACTTCTCTGAAGCAGGTATGAATGATGTTTTGTTTTTCATTCTGTTCTCTGCCTTGGTAAGGCAATTGGCCATGATTATCATCCACTACATTCGACACTGCTCTGACCCAGACGAGTTCCCTCTACCTAGTTTGGGGCTCCATGTGTCAAGCAAAGTTACAAACTATTCAAAATCAAGATATTTGAGGAGTGGTAAAAATAATATAATTATGATAGTGAGATGTTGCTGGTGATTTAAATAATGGCCTTCAGAGCTTCATATGGCAGATGACTGATGTTAGGCCAGTTGTCTCTGCATTGAAGTCTAAAAGTGTTTGAAATAGCCCTTCAAAACAAAAAGGCAAAATCATTAGCATTAGCATTATCACTCACATTATGTTGATGCTGCAGTTAAGACAAACACACAAACAATGGTGCAAATTTAGCATGTTATCATCCAGGCTCCTCTGTCCATGGAATTCTCTAGGGAAGAACACTGGAGTGGGTTGCTATTTCCTTCTCCAGAGGATCTTCCCGACCCAGGAATCAAACCCGTGTCTCTTGCATCGCCTGCATTGGCAGGTGGATTCTTTACCACTAGTTGTTACTAAGTTGTTACTTAGCTAGTGTCTGCTTACTTGTTCCTATGTTTCCTTCTTTTCAAGTAGTGGAGCTGTTAGCTTTTTAAACTAAATAACTCAGTTGTCTCCCCCTGACCAGGTAGAGTGTGACAACTGGGTCCTACAAACTCTTAAGCTGGAATATTTAGGTGGTTTGTCCTTCTCTCTGAAAGATGAGCTGTTGATGCATCCAAGGAGTACTGACAGTTTACTCTGCGCATGGCATTGTCTTGGGTGCAGGAGATATAGGCCTGGCAGGGTCAATTGGACTCCTACCTTCATGGAGCCTGCAGCCTAGTAGGGGTCAGAGTACAGGGGGACAGGAGAGCATAGAGGGACAGATAATGAAACCAGGAGGTCTGATGCAAGATAGGAACTTGGATGTTTCAGACAATGCATTGATCTTTTGGACTATACTTGTTTATTTTGGAATATAGCCAGTTACAGATGTGGTAGGTTCACTCTTTTTGCTTGAAATATTGATAACTGCATAGAACATACTTCTCTGAAGCAGGTATGAATGATGTTTTGTTTTTCATTCTGTTCTCTGCCTTGGTAAGGCAATTGGCCATGATTATCATCCACTACATTCGACACTGCTCTGACCCAGACGAGTTCCCTCTACCTAGTTTGGGGCTCCATGTGTCAAGCAAAGTTACAAACTATTCAAAATCAAGATATTTGAGGAGTGGTAAAAATAATATAATTATGATAGTGAGATGTTGCTGGTGATTTAAATAATGGCCTTCAGAGCTTCATATGGCAGATGACTGATGTTAGGCCAGTTGTCTCTGCATTGAAGTCTAAAAGTGTTTGAAATAGCCCTTCAAAACAAAAAGGCAAAATCATTAGCATTAGCATTATCACTCACATTATGTTGATGCTGCAGTTAAGACAAACACACAAACAATGTGCAATATCAGGACTGGGAACACAGATAAGCCAAGAAGCCAAGATTCAAACTTCTTTTTTAGTTTCTAAAGTGTTTCCAAGTTACATAGTTCCAAGTTTGGATGTTAGGAGAAAGAAAAGAAGGTCCCCAGAGCCAATAATGCAGAGGAAGGACAATAGGCACAAACTGACTAACGTTCTGCTTCCTGCTTTTTTATTCGATTTGATTTTTTGGAAAACAAAACAAAAAAGACATAAGAATTGCTATGTGCAGGCCAGCCCGATGCTAGCATATGCGGGCTTCAAAAAGTTTCAGTGATTTCTGTCTCTTTGTGATGATGTTTACTGCTAGACAGAGCAAGAGAAACAGAATCCAGGGGTTGGTTTCCCAAGCTCCACAGCACCCCTGCCATGGAAAGCACTGTCGCTTGAAGGTCAGTTATAACAATCGGGTATTATTTCCTTTCATGTGCCAGACCCTGGGGAAGGTGCTTCTCAGAAGTTCCTGCTGGGCCAGGGGCTGGGTTAAGTGACACAGCCCAAACCAAGGGTCCAGAGGAGGTTCGAAGGGTCTCATGCTCACCCTCAGGGCCTGATCCGAGCATACCCATAGATCTTCTGAGTGTTTCCCTTATAGATTATGGGAAAATTTTTGCTTCTCTCTCCCATTCTTGCCAGTTCAGGGTTCCTTCGTGCATCCTAATAACCATATATTTCATTTTCCACCCATCCGGACTCCTTGCTCCTCCGTCCTCGTTCCGGGGAGAACTCGTAAACATCGTTGGTGACAAAGCCACTCTCCACGCTCGCCAACGTCACGAACCCACTTTCAGATGGATTCATCGCCACGTTGTCATAGTCACAAGACAGGGCGTCCGGCGCGGCGTCTCCGGAGCGCGCTCGGAAGGAGATGTTCTGCAGGTCTGGGCGGGTCTCAGCCAGGTCAGCTTCGCTCTGCTTGCGTATGACGTTGTAAACCTCCAGGTCAGGGCTGTTATCAGGCTGAGGAGCTGGCCAGGGCGGGCACTGATCCTTGGTGCTGGGGTCCGGCTGCCCTCGTTTCCTAGGAGGAAAGAGAACCAGGATTGAGCAGCCAAAGGGACTGAGAATGTCCCTGGGCTCCTGTGCAGGCAGGAGGGGGTCAAGCCTGGGCAGTCACTAGGCGCTGCACTTATATGCCTCAGCCTAAGGGCAGGACTTCAGTCGGGGCAGGTCTTAAAGGAGGAGGTGTATTTATCATTCACTGAGGCCCCAGCACAGAGCAGAGCTGATGATCCTGGGGTTCCCAGACCCCTCCCCCCGAGGGTCTGTGGATAGAACTGTATGGAGGGGGAAATACCACATTTAAAAAAGTCCCTCTCTAAGGGAAACTGTCTTTTAATTCTGAATGGCAGTCCATCTGAGTAGAACTAGTAAGGTCTTTGACTTGCTCACCAACAGAAATCATAAATATTTTCATATCACATCACAGTTTATTAAGATAACTTGAAATATTTTATGCTCACTTCTACTTCAATATTGTGATAATTATACCTAAAAAAGCATTAATAAAGAAGCTTAGGTATTACTGTTTCACATTCCGTTTTGGAAATATTTTGCTCGACTCTTTATCAGCATTATTGCTTCTCTTACAATCCAATGTAATATATTTTGCGCGCTTAAAAATATTATTCTGGGACGGGATCCAGAGGCTTCATCAGACTGCTATAGGGGTCTGTGGCACAAAAACAGTTAAAACCGTGAGATAGATTCCAGCTTTAAAGCCGCAATTCCCAAATCGTGGTGAGTTGTTCAAAAGATAGATAAGGAAGAGAAATCAAGAACCAACCGTGGTATCAGTAGTTAGAAAACATATTTGCAATTTTTTGAATTCTTTGGTATTGCCCTACCAACATTTTTGAAACTTGAAATTTATTTTTAATTAGAAGATCATTGCATTACAATGTGTTGCTTTCTGCCATATATCAGCATGAATCAGCCATAGGTATGCCTATGTCCCCTCTTTCTGGATCCTCCTTCCCACCTCTCATGAACTGAATTCCATCAGTACTTTTTAGGTTAAAAGGAATGAAGTAATAAAAATGATTATAGGAAGAGATTATTTTTGAGTGCTTACTATTACTCACTCTGCATGTATTAACTGCTATAATTCTAATGATCCTATGAGGAAGATATTATTATTTTTTCTTTTTGCCATGCTGCATGGCATGTGGGATCTTAGTTCCCTGACCAGGGATTGAACCCCCACCCCCTGCCCTGGCAGCACAGAGTCTTAACCACTGGATGACCAGGCAAGTCCCTAAGGAAGGTTTTTTTTTTTTTTTTTTTTTAATAAATTTTATTTTATTTTAAAATTTTATTTATTTATTTATTTTTGGCTATTCTGAGTTTTCACTGCTCTGCAGCATGTGAGATCTTCCCGGATCAGGGCTCGAACCCATGTCTCCTGCACTGGCAGGTGAACTCTTTACCACTGAGCTACCAGGGAAGCTCAGAAAGGTATTATTAAATGAAGTAGATTCTACATAGGAATCTTACTAGTTTATCTTAAACTGGTCATCAAAGGGAGTTGAGTCACCTTTGCTTTCCTGTTGTAAAGTGGAGATACCAGCCTTCTATGTTGACCATGAGGATGGGGGTAAAACGGCACCTGAGAAGCACTCTGGGTTCCTCAAAAATGGTGGCACGTGATCCACGGACAGAGGTGCTGTAGGCTACTCAGTGTAGCCATCTATGCTTGTTCATTCAATTCAAAGTCAATTAAAAGGACTGGCTATTTTATGTGGACTGAAGTAGTTTCGTTTCAGAGGTCTACCAGGAGGTTGTGGAACAGTCGTTTTCATATGGGTCACTATTCACCCCTTCACTCACCCAAAAGACGTTTCTGGAGTGAGAGCAAACGTGCATGCGAGCACTTTGCTGAGTGATGTGTGCGTACCTGGGTGAATCACTCAATCTCACCCCTCAAGTCATTAAAAATCTTCCACACACTAAAAAATGAAAAAATGGAAGATCGCTCTGTTAATTACAACTGAGCACAAATGCTTATACTTCTGAGTGCTCTGAGCCCATCAGAAAATTTACTCTCACATTTGCAGGAATGATTCTCTCGGAGCTGCCATGGTATTTAATGAAGTCCAAGTTCAGAAGACACAAAGGTTTACATGATGAATGTTTTACTTGCCTCCTTCTACAGATCCAAACCGAACATACACCTGTGGTGTTTTTAGTTTAAAAATGAAGTAATAAAAATGATTATAGGAAGAGATTATTTTTGAGTGCTTACTATTACTCACTCTGCATGTATTAACTGCTATAATTCTAATGATCCTATGAGGAAGATATTATTATTTTTTCTTTTTGCCATGCTGCATGGCATGTGGGATCTTAGTTCCTGACCAGGATTGAACCCCCACCCCCTGCCCTGGCAGCACAGAGTCTTAACCACTGGATGACCAGGCAAGTCCCTAAGGAAGGTTTTTTTTTTTTTTTTTTTTTAATAAATTTTATTTTATTTTAAAATTTTATTTATTTATTTATTTTTGGCTATTCTGAGTTTTCACTGCTCTGCAGCATGTGAGATCTTCCCGGATCAGGGCTCGAACCCATGTCTCCTGCACTGGCAGGTGAACTTTTTACCACTGAACTACCAGGGAAGCTCAGAAAGGTATTATTAAATGAAGTAGATTCTACATAGGAATCTTACTAGTTTATCTTAAACTGGTCATCAAAGGGAGTTGAGTCACCTTTGCTTTCCTGTTGTAAAGTGGAGATACCAGCCTTCTATGTTGACCATGAGGATGGGGGTAAAACGGCACCTGAGAAGCACTCTGGGTTCCTCAAAATGGTGGCACGTGATCCACGGACAGAGGTGCTGTAGGCTACTCAGTGTAGCCATCTATGCTTGTTCATTCAATTCAAAGTCAATTAAAAGGACTGGCTATTTTATGTGGACTGAAGTAGTTTCGTTTCAGAGGTCTACCAGGAGGTTGTGGAACAGTCGTTTTCATATGGGTCACTATTCACCCCTTCACTCACCCAAAAGACGTTTCTGGAGTGAGAGCAAACGTGCATGCGAGCACTTTGCTGAGTGATGTGTGCGTACCTGGGTGAATCACTCAATCTCACCCCTCAAGTCATTAAAAATCTTCCACACACTAAAAAATGAAAAAATGGAAGATCGCTCTGTTAATTACAACTGAGCACAAATGCTTATACTTCTGAGTGCTCTGAGCCCATCAGAAAATTTACTCTCACATTTGCAGGAATGATTCTCTCGGAGCTGCCATGGTATTTAATGAAGTCCAAGTTCAGAAGACACAAAGGTTTACATGATGAATGTTTTACTTGCCTCCTTCTACAGATCCAAACCGAACATACACCTGTGGTGACGACAAGGAGGAGGAGAAGGGGGATGCTGGGGATGAGGATGTAGGCAAGATTCGAAGCAGCTTCTGAAAAGAAAAGCGCATATTATCAGCATGTTTCTGTGTGTTTCACAAAAGGCTTAAGAAAAGCATAAGTAACAAAGAGTATTCCAAGGAGCACATTCTGGAAATAAATATACATATATATATAGTTACCCAGCTAGCAAAGTCTTCCAGTTTCAATAAACGAGGATTTTCTACCTGTCCTATTATTTGAAGTAATAGAGAAGAAGTTTATGTGTCTGGGTCTTTTGCAAAATATACAAAGGGCACTTTTGCTAATTAAAATATTTTCTCAGAAAGAGATTCTCTCTTTCTTGTTCTTCCTCTTTGTTAACAAAGCAGAAGGTGCTTTAGGGTACTGATGTCTTTGATTCTAGGGACGGATACAGTAGTTTTTCTCCCCAGGAGTCAGGGACAGGGAGGAAAAAGAAGTCAGGAGTTGGTGTATTGTCAACAATGATAAGATCACCTGCAGCAGGTTAATCAGACTACAGAGCTTTCTCAGCGTTTCTGACTATGGCTAACTGGGTCCACTTGGGCCCATGAACCGTGACTGTGGAGAGCACTTGGAGATTAGCTGTCCCGACATTTCCAAAGACGCAAGTCTTTAGAGCCAGAGAGTTGTCCCTACAGGGACTTTGGGAGGAATCTAGGATTGGGAACTGACCCCCTTTCCTACTCCTAGTAGGATGGTGAAGATTCCCAACCATCCAGAGGTTTTGACTGTTTTTCAGTGAGGCTACAAACCTGACAACCACCAAAAAAAAATCCTTAAACAAAACCTACCTTAAATACCACTGTAATAACAATGAGTAATATAAATGCTTATACTGAGTGCTCTGAGCCCATCAGAAAATTTACTCTCACATTTGCAGGAATGATTCTCTCGGAGCTGCCATGGTATTTAATGAAGTCCAAGTTCAGAAGACACAAAGGTTTACATGATGAATGTTTTACTTGCCTCCTTCTACAGATCCAAACCGAACATACACCTGTGGTGACGACAAGGAGGAGGAGAAGGGGGATGCTGGGGATGAGGATGTAGGCAAGATTCGAAGCAGCTTCTGAAAAGAAAAGCGCATATTATCAGCATGTTTCTGTGTGTTTCACAAAAGGCTTAAGAAAAGCATAAGTAACAAAGAGTATTCCAAGGAGCACATTCTGGAAATAAATATACATATATATATAGTTACCCAGCTAGCAAAGTCTTCCAGTTTCAATAAACGAGGATTTTCTACCTGTCCTATTATTTGAAGTAATAGAGAAGAAGTTTATGTGTCTGGGTCTTTTGCAAAATATACAAAGGGCACTTTTGCTAATTAAAATATTTTCTCAGAAAGAGATTCTCTCTTTCTTGTTCTTCCTCTTTGTTAACAAAGCAGAAGGTGCTTTAGGGTACTGATGTCTTTGATTCTAGGGACGGATACAGTAGTTTTTCTCCCCAGGAGTCAGGGACAGGGAGGAAAAAGAAGTCAGGAGTTGGTGTATTGTCAACAATGATAAGATCACCTGCAGCAGGTTAATCAGACTACAGAGCTTTCTCAGCGTTTCTGACTATGGCTAACTGGGTCCACTTGGGCCCATGAACCGTGACTGTGGAGAGCACTTGGAGATTAGCTGTCCCGACATTTCCAAAGACGCAAGTCTTTAGAGCCAGAGAGTTGTCCCTACAGGGACTTTGGGAGGAATCTAGGATTGGGAACTGACCCCCTTTCCTACTCCTAGTAGGATGGTGAAGATTCCCAACCATCCAGAGGTTTTGACTGTTTTTCAGTGAGGCTACAAACCTGACAACCACCAAAAAAAAATCCTTAAACAAAACCTACCTTAAATACCACTGTAATAACAATGAGTAATATAAAAATGCTAGACACCTCTGCATAGAAATTTGTATTTTTTAGAAGGCATTTTCTGGGCTTCCCTGGTAGCTCAGTGGTGGAGATTCTGCCTGCCAATGCAGGAGACATAGGTTTGATCCTTGAGCCAGGAAGATACCATAAGCCATGGAGCAACTAAATCCATGTGCCACAATTACTGAGCCTGTGCTCTAGAGCTCTGAAGCCAGAACTACTAAGCCCACATGCAGCAACTGCTGAAGCCTGAGAGCCTTAGAGTCTGTGCTCCATAGCAAGAGAAGCCACTGCAATGAGAAGCCTGTGCACCATACCTACAGAGTAGCCCCTGCTCACCACAACTAGAGAAAAACTTGTGCAGCAACAAAGACCCAGCACAGCTAAAATTAAACAAATGAGTAAATAAAATTATTTCAAAAGCATTTACTTTTCTTTTCTTTTTTTTTGATGTGGACTATTTTAAGTCTTTATTGAATTAATTTGTTACAGCATTGTTTCATGTTTTATTTTTTTTGACCACAAGGCATGTGGGATCTTAGCTCCTGGACCAGGGATCAAGCCTGTACCCCTGCATTGGAAGGTGAAGTTTTAACCACTGGACCACCAGGGAAGTCTCTCAAAGAACATTACGCTTTGATGAAGAGTAAGTCACACATTACTGCTGTTGTGAGATAAAGAAATTGACTAACTTGTGTCCCTGGTACCTTGGAGGAGCTAAATCTTTGGAACTTTTCAGTAAATGGGAGTAACTTCCTTATTCATGAGCCCTTCAGACCAGATCAGAGTTTTTGTGGACAGAGATATCTCATGGGGCTGGTGAGACTACAGAGGTTTCTCAGCGTTTCTGACTATGGCTAACTGGGTCCACTTGGGCCCATGAACCGTGACTGTGGAGAGCACTTGGAGATTAGCTGTCCCGACATTTCCAAAGACGCAAGTCTTTAGAGCCAGAGAGTTGTCCCTACAGGGACTTTGGGAGGAATCTAGGATTGGGAACTGACCCCCTTTCCTACTCCTAGTAGGATGGTGAAGATTCCCAACCATCCAGAGGTTTTGACTGTTTTTCAGTGAGGCTACAAACCTGACAACCACCAAAAAAAAATCCTTAAACAAAACCTACCTTAAATACCACTGTAATAACAATGAGTAATATAAAAATGCTAGACACCTCTGCATAGAAATTTGTATTTTTTAGAAGGCATTTTCTGGGCTTCCCTGGTAGCTCAGTGGTGGAGATTCTGCCTGCCAATGCAGGAGACATAGGTTTGATCCTTGAGCCAGGAAGATACCATAAGCCATGGAGCAACTAAATCCATGTGCCACAATTACTGAGCCTGTGCTCTAGAGCTCTGAAGCCAGAACTACTAAGCCCACATGCAGCAACTGCTGAAGCCTGAGAGCCTTAGAGTCTGTGCTCCATAGCAAGAGAAGCCACTGCAATGAGAAGCCTGTGCACCATACCTACAGAGTAGCCCCTGCTCACCACAACTAGAGAAAAACTTGTGCAGCAACAAAGACCCAGCACAGCTAAAATTAAACAAATGAGTAAATAAAATTATTTCAAAAGCATTTACTTTTCTTTTCTTTTTTTTTGATGTGGACTATTTTAAGTCTTTATTGAATTAATTTGTTACAGCATTGTTTCATGTTTTATTTTTTTTGACCACAAGGCATGTGGGATCTTAGCTCCTGGACCAGGGATCAAGCCTGTACCCCTGCATTGGAAGGTGAAGTTTTAACCACTGGACCACCAGGGAAGTCTCTCAAAGAACATTACGCTTTGATGAAGAGTAAGTCACACATTACTGCTGTTGTGAGATAAAGAAATTGACTAACTTGTGTCCCTGGTACCTTGGAGGAGCTAAATCTTTGGAACTTTTCAGTAAATGGGAGTAACTTCCTTATTCATGAGCCCTTCAGACCAGATCAGAGTTTTTGTGGACAGAGATATCTCAGGGTAGGGGGCTGGTGGAGAGGAAGTGAGGCCTAGAGGGTAAATTCAATGATCAAATCAATTGTTCTATGCAATTGTCCTCAATAAAACCCCTGCACATCAAAACTCAGTGAAGCCTTCTGGCTGGTGAACACGTTGATCTGCCAAGATCTGATCATCATCAGGCATCGTGAGGACACAGATAGTCCCATTTTGAGACCCTCCCAGATTTTATTGTTTGCATTCTTTCATTTGGTTGCTCCCGATTTATATCTTTTATAATAAAACATAGTCATAGGCATAGTGTTTTCCTGAATTCTATAAGTTCTAGTGAATTATTGAATGTGGCTCCCTGGAATTGTAGCCAGTTGATTAGAAGTGCCAGTACCCTGGGGACCCCTGATCTTGTGGCTGCTATCTGAGGTGAGAGCAGTCTTGTTGGGGACTGAACCCTTAACTTGTAGAGTGTGTGCTGATTTGGGGTGGCTAGTGTTACAAGTGGTTTGCAGTACTGCAGTATGCTAACATTCTTCAGATAATAATACTGGAGTGGGTTGCCACTGCCTTCTCCAGGGGATCTTCAGGACTCAGGGGTTGAACCCAGGTCTCCTGTATCGCAGGCAGATTCTTTACCATCTGAGCCACCGGAGAAGCCTGCGATATTAATCATGGGTGGGGTCTTTCTGCTCTTAATTCTCTTCATCCACTCTCTAGCCCATGTCCCTTGTCCCCCTGCCCCAAACAACTTCTGGGAGGCTCTAAAGGCTCCATCTATTTTAAGTCTTGATTGAATTAATTTGTTACAGCATTGTTTCATGTTTTATTTTTGACCACAAGGCATGTGGGATCTTAGCTCCTGGACCAGGGATCAAGCCTGTACCCCTGCATTGGAAGGTGAAGTTTTAACCACTGGACCACCAGGGAAGTCTCTCAAAGAACATTACGCTTTGATGAAGAGTAAGTCACACATTACTGCTGTTGTGAGATAAAGAAATTGACTAACTTGTGTCCCTGGTACCTTGGAGGAGCTAAATCTTTGGAACTTTTCAGTAAATGGGAGTAACTTCCTTATTCATGAGCCCTTCAGACCAGATCAGAGTTTTTGTGGACAGAGATATCTCAGGGTAGGGGGCTGGTGGAGAGGAAGTGAGGCCTAGAGGGTAAATTCAATGATCAAATCAATTGTTCTATGCAATTGTCCTCAATAAAACCCCTGCACATCAAAACTCAGTGAAGCCTTCTGGCTGGTGAACACGTTGATCTGCCAAGATCTGATCATCATCAGGCATCGTGAGGACACAGATAGTCCCATTTTGAGACCCTCCCAGATTTTATTGTTTGCATTCTTTCATTTGGTTGCTCCCGATTTATATCTTTTATAATAAAACATAGTCATAGGCATAGTGTTTTCCTGAATTCTATAAGTTCTAGTGAATTATTGAATGTGGCTCCCTGGAATTGTAGCCAGTTGATTAGAAGTGCCAGTACCCTGGGGACCCCTGATCTTGTGGCTGCTATCTGAGGTGAGAGCAGTCTTGTTGGGGACTGAACCCTTAACTTGTAGAGTGTGTGCTGATTTGGGGTGGCTAGTGTTACAAGTGGTTTGCAGTACTGCAGTATGCTAACATTCTTCAGATAATAATACTGGAGTGGGTTGCCACTGCCTTCTCCAGGGGATCTTCAGGACTCAGGGGTTGAACCCAGGTCTCCTGTATCGCAGGCAGATTCTTTACCATCTGAGCCACCGGAGAAGCCTGCGATATTAATCATGGGTGGGGTCTTTCTGCTCTTAATTCTCTTCATCCACTCTCTAGCCCATGTCCCTTGTCCCCCTGCCCCAAACAACTTCTGGGAGGCTCTAAAGGCTCCATCTGTCTTCCTGCAGACTTTTCCCTCCTGTCTCATCTAATCGCCCCAGCTGTCTTAGGATAGCTCCATTTATGTATTTTACTGACAAAATCTAACATTTAACGCAATTTTACAAAGCCACATGCGCCCTGTCTTGTTTCCATTTTTAAGCAGTTGTGGGAAGAACAAAGCAGAGTATGTAACCATGGGGAGTTTGTGATTGAGTCCTGTTATCTTTTTTTTCCTGGGAGAGTTCTGTACACACCTTTGCGTTCTTTCACTGTTTTTGTGGCATCTTCTTTCTCTGTGTTTTCTGGAAGTATGGGCATGGCTGGCTCTGTTCCTTCACCTGGGGAGAGACACGTGGACATGAGATCCAGGAGAAAGGCATCAAAATCCAGATATTCTCTGAGGTCCTACCAGCTTCAGGGAGGGATGTCAAAAAGTGCTGGCAATGTGGCCAGTGTTGTTTATAAACACAAACTGAAGAACTGAATTTCCTGACTTTGAGATTTACTTGTCTTGATCTTTCTGGTGAAACTCTTGCTACCAAGAATCATGTAGGGACACAACCAGCAGGCAGCTGACCTCAAGGCATATAAAGTACTGAAGAGCCCAGGGGCAGGGCCAATGACTCACTTCTAGGACCATAATCATCCATTTGACTCACTTTGTCTCATTAGATTGAATTATTTCTTTCATATTGTCAATCAGGACGACATCTCAAACTGATCTGCCACTGTTCCTTTTCAGATAGTTGAGAGAAAGGCAACACTAGAGAATGAGATTAATGAACTACTTTTCGTGTCTCAGTGGGACATAGGCCCATCCAAAGGGTCAGTGTCTTTCCTTTGAATAATGTGGTTCAAAACCCATGAAGAGGTTCTAAACCTGTGAAACAGCCCCAGTTAACAAACTGCCAATGACAGTCTTACCTCCAGTCCTTGTAGAAGGAACTGTTGGTTTCTCTGTGGCAGAAAGAAATAAGAATGAAAGTAATAGGTAAATTGCCATGCAATCTGACCAAGACTCAGCATCCATTTATTTGCTCATTTAGTCATCCAACAAACTTCATTTCATGTTACCAGACTCCAGAACCTGGTTAGTAAGTCCAAAGAATCACTTATGCACAAAGACTAGCCTTTCACCAGCTTTGCTTGACACTTTTTAAGAAAGCATTAAAACTTTTAAATATGAGAATTTCCAAATATACACAAATGTGGAAAGATGGGTATAATGAGCTCCTATGCTCCTATGTCACTCTTTATAGCAGTTGTGGGAAGAACAAAGCAGAGTATGTAACCATGGGGAGTTTGTGATTGAGTCCTGTTATCTTTTTTTTCCTGGGAGAGTTCTGTACACACCTTTGCGTTCTTTCACTGTTTTTGTGGCATCTTCTTTCTCTGTGTTTTCTGGAAGTATGGGCATGGCTGGCTCTGTTCCTTCACCTGGGGAGAGACACGTGGACATGAGATCCAGGAGAAAGGCATCAAAATCCAGATATTCTCTGAGGTCCTACCAGCTTCAGGGAGGGATGTCAAAAAGTGCTGGCAATGTGGCCAGTGTTGTTTATAAACACAAACTGAAGAACTGAATTTCCTGACTTTGAGATTTACTTGTCTTGATCTTTCTGGTGAAACTCTTGCTACCAAGAATCATGTAGGGACACAACCAGCAGGCAGCTGACCTCAAGGCATATAAAGTACTGAAGAGCCCAGGGGCAGGGCCAATGACTCACTTCTAGGACCATAATCATCCATTTGACTCACTTTGTCTCATTAGATTGAATTATTTCTTTCATATTGTCAATCAGGACGACATCTCAAACTGATCTGCCACTGTTCCTTTTCAGATAGTTGAGAGAAAGGCAACACTAGAGAATGAGATTAATGAACTACTTTTCGTGTCTCAGTGGGACATAGGCCCATCCAAAGGGTCAGTGTCTTTCCTTTGAATAATGTGGTTCAAAACCCATGAAGAGGTTCTAAACCTGTGAAACAGCCCCAGTTAACAAACTGCCAATGACAGTCTTACCTCCAGTCCTTGTAGAAGGAACTGTTGGTTTCTCTGTGGCAGAAAGAAATAAGAATGAAAGTAATAGGTAAATTGCCATGCAATCTGACCAAGACTCAGCATCCATTTATTTGCTCATTTAGTCATCCAACAAACTTCATTTCATGTTACCAGACTCCAGAACCTGGTTAGTAAGTCCAAAGAATCACTTATGCACAAAGACTAGCCTTTCACCAGCTTTGCTTGACACTTTTTAAGAAAGCATTAAAACTTTTAAATATGAGAATTTCCAAATATACACAAATGTGGAAAGATGGGTATAATGAGCTCCTATGCTCCTATGTCACTCTTTATCAACACATGGCTAATCTGGTTTCAACAATAACCCTTACTCTTCCCTGGCTATACCCAGGCCTGCATATTCTATTCTAGCCTAGTCTATTTTATTTATTTGGCTGTGCTGGGTCTTAGTCGCAGCATGTGGGATCTAGTTTCCCTGACCAGGGATCAAACCTGGGCCTCTCGCATTGGGAGGATGCAGACTTAGCCACTGGACCCCCAGGGAGCTCCCCTGAATTGTTTCAAAGCAATCCAAGACATTTTATCAATTACTATTGGGGATGTTTTAGAGCAGCAAACACTGATCTCCATGCAGTGAAGGTGGCTAGGAACTGAGGAGACCACAGCAGGCCCCAGAGCAGAGCCTGGTGATCCAGAACCTGAGTGATTTAAAATATTTCTAAGAGCCTCAGGATAGTCAGGCTGCACAGACAGCCTACAGCATTGTTTTCACTTTGGGCTGAAAGTACATCAGCCTTTTGTACCGGCAGTGACTCTTAGGTTGATCAGATGCTCTGGGATCACACAGTCAAAATCTTTGAGATCAAAATTTGAGAATTCACAGTCCTCAGGCTAGGATGTCAAAGCTATTCTGAAGTTTTACTCAGAAGGGAAACTTATAATCATGTGTGTGTGTGTGTGTGTGAGTGTGTGTAGAAGTGCTGCAAATCCATGTACTTATTAAAAATGTCTTCTATATGATGGAAGCACCATCATCTTCTAAATGTCTTATAAAAACAGACACAATTTATCCTAATAACAGCCTTGTGAGTAGGTGCTGTTCTGAATCTGTTCCCAAGGAGAATCAAGTATGGGGAGATTAAACAACTTGCTCAAGTCTCACAGCTAATAAGTAGCTGAACTGGGATCTGAATTTTAAAAATTCAAATGAAAATATTTAAATCACAAGAAACAAACTCTATGCTAGGTATTAGAGATACACTAGCAAATGAAAAGGTGTTCCAGCCCTCTAAGGAACTTACATTCCACAGGATGGCAGTAAAATATGGAAGTACAGAATAGTCCTACATATTAATTTTGTGATATTGTATTATAATATATCATATATTCAGTGATATTACAGAGAGTGATGTAATCATTTTCTTGTCCCTCCATAGTTCAATCCACTGGGCAAAACAACACTGAACACAGCAAATTAATGATGCCTTTCCATCATTTGCGGCAATGGTCTGTGACATTGCCTCAGACGACTTGTCTTTGATTTCCACTGACTGTGCCAACACCTTTAGCACACCCTGGAAGGAATCAAGTGTTCAGACCTGGTAGGCATGCCACTTACTCTATGTGGTCATGTTGTTGAGTCTAGCTTTGGAGGCTATCTTTCAACCCGTCGCTTGCCCTCTGGTGTAATGGGATACTGTGTCATTCTGTTGGAGTCATCCTGGGTGACCCTCCCCTAGTCCATCAAATGCAGGGATTAATTGGTCAAACATGCATATTTCCAGACCTCATGCCAATCATACAGTGAAGGGGACAAACTTGTCAACAAGTAGTATACAGTATACTGTGTATGTGAGGAAGAATACTTAACCTAGTTTTGATATTAAGCCCTGGAATGCTTCCCAGAGGAAGTGATCTTTTAAAACTTATTTGGAAATATTTCAAATATATAAAATTTGAAAGACTGCTGCAATGGATTTCCATGTGTATCCTTCACCCAAATGTTATTATTATACCACATTTGATTTATATAACTATTCCCTCTGTCTTTCTCTTTAAAAATATCTCTGTATATTTATATCTATGTGTCTATATCTAAATCCTTATATATACACAGACACACATATATATTCACGTATAGACACATGCATAACTTTTTTCCTAAGAATAAGTTGCAGCCATAGTTACCCTTTACTCCCTAAATACTTCAATGTGTATTTAAAAATGGTGGGGGCATACTCTATCATAATCATGGTACAATAATTGAAACCAAAAAACCAACATCGATATTATCCAATCTACAGATCTTATTCAAATTCTATCAATTGTCCTGAAGATGCCCTTTATAAGAATCACCATTGTTACCATCTTATCATCATTCAAGATCCCATCCAGGACCATCTATAGCATTTGGTTGTTATGAGAGAAGGCGATGCTTAACCTGAACTTGAAGGCTGAGAATGAGTTGACTGGGAAAGAAGGAAGGGTGTTCCAAGCACTGGAAATAGCAGTTAAGAGCTCATGGGGGACTTCACCAAAGGCAGAGGGGAATGGAGTGGAGAAGGAATGAGAGTGGGGAGACCTGGGGCTGGAAAGAGGCAAGGGTCTGATCAAGCCAATCCTTCTTTGGTGTGCTGAGGTACGTGAGCTTATCCTGAGGTGGGGTCTACAGAAAGGCAATGTGTTAGTCTTCTCCATGTGCCCATACCCCTCTGCTGGATCTATTCTTGGTCCTTCTGTGTCCTTGGAGGTTGACCTCTATGGACTGTATCTTGGGGATCCATTGTCCTTTGGCTTCTGATTGGACTTAACTAACAGGAGGCAGAAGCAGGAGATTAGAGAGCAAGAGAAGAGAGAGGTGCTAGTAGTTATTTCCCAGACCTCCTTCCCGTGTCACGGTAGTTTGACCACAGCTGTGTTGTCTGGTCACAGCTCCTCTGTAACCAGAGGAGTGGGTTCCTCCGCATGACTCCATTTCTCTGGGTTCTGCGAAAACCACCCCCTTCCTTTGTTCCTTGAAGCTGAGGGGTAGTCCTGGCTTCCCACGGTAGCTTATCCCTGGGCACTTCACCATCTTGTGCTCTGTGTTCACAGCTTGGCAAATATTTTATTATACTGTTCTCATTAAGCCCTTTGAGTATGCCATCTATTCCTGCCAGAACTGTCTAATAGAGGCAACAGAATAATTAATAAAGGAAATGATTTTCAAAACTTAACTAGGTTCTAACCCCAAAATAAAAGGCTCTGATATACAGCGTATAGACGTTTTTCCTGAATAAGTTGCAGCCATAGTTACCCTTTACTCCCTAAATACTTCAATGTGTATTTAAAAATGGTGGGGGCATACTCTATCATAATCATGGTACAATAATTGAAACCAAAAAACCAACATCGATATTATCCAATCTACAGATCTTATTCAAATTCTATCAATTGTCCTGAAGATGCCCTTTATAAGAATCACCATTGTTACCATCTTATCATCATTCAAGATCCCATCCAGGACCATCTATAGCATTTGGTTGTTATGAGAGAAGGCGATGCTTAACCTGAACTTGAAGGCTGAGAATGAGTTGACTGGGAAAGAAGGAAGGGTGTTCCAAGCACTGGAAATAGCAGTTAAGAGCTCATGGGGGACTTCACCAAAGGCAGAGGGGAATGGAGTGGAGAAGGAATGAGAGTGGGGAGACCTGGGGCTGGAAAGAGGCAAGGGTCTGATCAAGCCAATCCTTCTTTGGTGTGCTGAGGTACGTGAGCTTATCCTGAGGTGGGGTCTACAGAAAGGCAATGTGTTAGTCTTCTCCATGTGCCCATACCCCTCTGCTGGATCTATTCTTGGTCCTTCTGTGTCCTTGGAGGTTGACCTCTATGGACTGTATCTTGGGGATCCATTGTCCTTTGGCTTCTGATTGGACTTAACTAACAGGAGGCAGAAGCAGGAGATTAGAGAGCAAGAGAAGAGAGAGGTGCTAGTAGTTATTTCCCAGACCTCCTTCCCGTGTCACGGTAGTTTGACCACAGCTGTGTTGTCTGGTCACAGCTCCTCTGTAACCAGAGGAGGTGGTTCCTCCCGCATGACTCCATTTCTCTGGGTTCTGCGAAAACCACCCCCTTCCTTTGTTCCTTGAAGCTGAGGGGTAGTCATGGCTTCCCACGGTAGCTTATCCCTGGGCACTTCACCATCTTGTGCTCTGTGTTCACAGCTTGGCAAATATTTTATTATACTGTTCTCATTAAGCCCTTTGAGTATGCCATCTATTCCCTGCCAGAACTGTCTAATAGAGGCAACAGAATAATTAATAAAGGAAATGATTTTCAAAAAAACTTAACTAGGTTCTAACCCCAAAATAAAAGGCTCTGAAAACACATGTCAAAAAATATGTTAAAATCTCACATTTCAAAAAATGTTTAAGATACAAAATTTTAAATCACTGAGATAATATGATATAATGAACAAAAGTGACGGGCAGCCAGTTTATAACAAGGGCCTTGCTTTAATTGCTCTAAAAAAGGTGCCCTGCCAAGCCAGTCTTGGTTTTTGCAACCTCCTTGCCTAAGACAACTCTGTATGGTGGGGAAGACCAGATCTGTATGGGGAGAAGAATTTGTCTGAAGGGATGAAGAGGGAGGAAAAACAACTTTAGGCAGAAAAAGCATAGTCAAATTCCAACAATTTTAAAGTGACAGCACTGTTCAGTCCCCAACTAAATGTAACGAGTCATTCTACTTCTGTCAGGAAAAGATGCAGAATTGAGGTCAAGTAGTTAGCTTCAGGATGGTGAGAAACTTCATATTTAGATTGAAGTCCATCATAATGGAGGAATTTGGGAAACCCCAGCACAGTGAGACAACAGGCTTGTAGCCAATCCAAAACCCTTAACAGATCTAGAAACAAAATCTAATTAAATTTGCAAGGCGTATATATAGAGAGAGGTACGGAGTTTAAACCTGCTTATCATGGTGACTGCTATCCACCCAGTGGCAGTAAAATTGGTGTATTTTATTATCTACCTCCTGTGGTTATTATCCTGCTTTGTTAAAGCCCCAGAAAATGTCACATGGCTGGTAGAAGACTTGAAAGAAAAATAGCCAGCCTCTTTTCATATTTCTTCTTTATTCCAAGCACCTCTGTAACCAGAGGAGGTGGTTCCTCCATGACTCCATTTCTCTGGGTTCTGCGAAAACCACCCCCTTCCTTTGTTCCTTGAAGCTGAGGGGTAGTCATGGCTTCCCACGGTAGCTTATCCCTGGGCACTTCACCATCTTGTGCTCTGTGTTCACAGCTTGGCAAATATTTTATTATACTGTTCTCATTAAGCCCTTTGAGTATGCCATCTATTCCCTGCCAGAACTGTCTAATAGAGGCAACAGAATAATTAATAAAGGAAATGATTTTCAAAAAAACTTAACTAGGTTCTAACCCCAAAATAAAAGGCTCTGAAAACACATGTCAAAAAATATGTTAAAATCTCACATTTCAAAAAATGTTTAAGATACAAAATTTTAAATCACTGAGATAATATGATATAATGAACAAAAGTGACGGGCAGCCAGTTTATAACAAGGGCCTTGCTTTAATTGCTCTAAAAAAGGTGCCCTGCCAAGCCAGTCTTGGTTTTTGCAACCTCCTTGCCTAAGACAACTCTGTATGGTGGGGAAGACCAGATCTGTATGGGGAGAAGAATTTGTCTGAAGGGATGAAGAGGGAGGAAAAACAACTTTAGGCAGAAAAAGCATAGTCAAATTCCAACAATTTTAAAGTGACAGCACTGTTCAGTCCCCAACTAAATGTAACGAGTCATTCTACTTCTGTCAGGAAAAGATGCAGAATTGAGGTCAAGTAGTTAGCTTCAGGATGGTGAGAAACTTCATATTTAGATTGAAGTCCATCATAATGGAGGAATTTGGGAAACCCCAGCACAGTGAGACAACAGGCTTGTAGCCAATCCAAAACCCTTAACAGATCTAGAAACAAAATCTAATTAAATTTGCAAGGCGTATATATAGAGAGAGGTACGGAGTTTAAACCTGCTTATCATGGTGACTGCTATCCACCCAGTGGCAGTAAAATTGGTGTATTTTATTATCTACCTCCTGTGGTTATTATCCTGCTTTGTTAAAGCCCCAGAAAATGTCACATGGCTGGTAGAAGACTTGAAAGAAAAATAGCCAGCCTCTTTTCATATTTCTTCTTTATTCCAAGCACCTACAGTGTACAACCTCACATGTATCGAGAATAAGAATTATAATTGTTCACTTGGAGGGCTTTTTGTTTCTTGAAATTTTCCTTATTCTTGCCTTATCATACATAAATGAGACTCTTTCATTTCTTCATCCCTTCTTTTAGCACCTAATCCCCTCTCCTTTGCTAGAACTACTCCTCAGTAAGAAAGTGTCACTTCATCTCCCTTTACAAGAATTCCCAGTGTTTAACACTGCTGGCATTTGCCACAGTCTCTTTCTCAGAGACTACGTGACAAATTCTTGGAAGCAGCAGCTGCTTAGGAAACAAGAGAGGAGGCTGAGAGTTCAGCCACAGCGCTTGGAAGAAGATTCATTACCATCAGAATATTTGCAGATGAAATTGTTCTTCATGGTGCATCGGTCATCATTCCACTGGAACATGTAGGGGCCCCCAATGCCGGCGGGGGCTGACGGCTGATGGTACATGACCACGCAGACCTCGCTACCACACGAAGGCTCATCCACATACCAGTTCCTGTAGGAAAGGGGTCAACAGTGGAGGAAACTGGAGAGGGATCCCATAAGATTTCAAAGCCTTTGTTTTTCTATCAAGTTCCAGTGAGCTGGGAACTTAAAGAGAAAGGGAGGAACCGAAGTGCTGCCAATAACCAGAACCATGCTTTCGAATATGGACATCCCAATCAATCATCTGGCATTTGCCACAGCCTCTCTGCAGGGAGGAATATATTACCATGTGATGTCTGCAAAGTAATTATGAGAAAGAGCAGCCAGCTGGGCCAGGCTGGACGATCTTATTTCTTTTTCCTGCTTTTGGCTAACTGGGTTGTGTTTCTCATTGTTTTAGAAATCAGCTGCACTGGGAGAGGCATGGCTTATTTCATCCAGAGCCTGCCCTGCTTCCATCTCCCCACACTTTTCAGTAGCCAAAGCTGCTTTCTGAACTCTGAGAAGTAGATAAAACATTCAAGCAACTGAGCAAGACTTTTCAGAAGGCTTCAAAGCAGGAGATGGGGTCGGGGTGGGGCAAAAGCAGGAGGTCCGGGTAGTCTTTTTCAGTTTTTAAGTAGTTCCTACTTCATTAGGCTGATGGGCCCTTCTGTGAGCTTCTGCTGCCTGATTTCTTGTCTTTCTCTTCCAGTTTCCTTGGATAGGGTGCACTGCAGCCCCAGTGGTGCTTGGCATTAAATGGTGCTGCCCCCTAGTTAGATATGCAGGTGCCAGGTTAAAGCCTTGGGTTTCATAGACAGTTTAGATGCTGTGAGCACCAGCCCAGGTGCTGACTCAGCGCTGGGCTTTGTACTCTGCCTGGTTACTCATCCAAGCAGGTTGCCTCTGGGGCCCAGATCAGCCCTGCTGCTCGGACTATTTAGATGAGCCCTGCTGCTCTGCCTAGCCCTCCTCACAGCCCCTCCTAAGAGACAGCTCTCCGTGGGACCCCGGGACAGCTCTGCCTGAGTCTTGTGCTGCAGTTCACCAGAAGGAAAATCCTCTGCTGAACTCACTGGGCTGAATTTGCCTGGATGACAGCTGAGCTTGCAGTGCTGCTGTCTGGACAGCTGGAGATCCTGACTGCGGCTGGGCTCCGCACCTCATTAGTCACCTCCAGGCAATTTTCCAACCTCGTTGATGGGCCTCCTACTTGTCTGTTCTCCTCCGCAATGGCCTTATGGCTTTATGTAATTTTATTTCACAGATAATGGAATGGATGGAAGATTGTGCCTGGCATCTAGTTTCTGGACCTGAGCCAGCTTTCAGGCTTGCTAGAAAGAGGAAGGACCCTGGGACACCACAGTAGGTGCATGTGGAGTGTGCGTGCAAGCTAAGCTGCCTCAGGTGTGTCCGACTGTTTGCGATCCTGTGCAAGATTCCAAATAAGATTTAATCAGACCCAAAAAATCTAGTTTCTAGCAAAGGAGGTGTGGGAGTGGGCTGGGTATTTACTAGTCGGATCACACATTTCCCTATCCTAAAGCTGCCAGTCCGACAGAGTGATGAATGACCTCGTGGAAAACACAGCCAAGGCACTAACTTAGTGACAATACTTTGTGAGGATGGGGCAACATTCTCCCAGATGCAGTGCACACTTTGAATCATCAACCTTTGTGTCATCCTGTGTCATGTGAGAGTATTCTTGGGTCTGGAAGCCAAGGGGTAAAGAAGAAAAGTTTGAAGTGAACAGAGACTGGCTCATGAGATTAAGGAAAGAAGCTGTCTCCATGACATAAAAGTGCACAGTGAAGCAGTAAGTGCTGATGTAGAAGCGGAAGCAAGTTATCCAGAAGCTCTAGCTAAGATAATTCACAAAGGAGGCTATGCTAAACAACAGAGTTTCAGTGTAAAAGAAACAGCCTTTTAGAGGAAGATATCACCAGGACTTTCATAGTTTAGAGAAGAGGTCAATGTTTGGCTTCACAGCTTCAAAGAGCAGGAGGTCTGGAGGGGATATACATAGGCGTGCATGTGTGCTCAGTCGTGTTTAACTCTTTGCAACCCCATGGACTGTAACCCACCGATTCCTCTGTCCGTGGAATTTTCCAGGCAAGAATACTGGAGTGGGTTTCCGTTTTCTACGAGCCAGGGATTGAACCTGCGTCTCTCGCATCTCCTGCCTTGGCAAGCAGATTCTTTACTACTAGCGCCACCTGGGAAGCCTGGTATATAGCTGATTCACTTCACTGTGTAGTGAAAGCTAACACAGTAGTGTAAAGCAATTATACTCCAATAAAAAAGATATTTTTAAAAGGTGGATGCAGCTGGTGACTTTAAGGTGAAAGCCAGTTTTCAACCATCATTTTGAAAATTCCAGGACCCTTAAGAAATACACTAAATTTACTTGGCCTTTGCTCTGTGAATGGGACAACAAAACCTAGATGACAGCCAACTGTTGACAGCATGATTTACTGAATATTTGAAGCCTACTGTTGAGACCTATATCAGAAAAAAGATTCCTTTCCACATATTACTTCTCCTTGATGAGGTACCCTGTCACCTAAGAGCTTTGATGGAGAGGTACAATGAGATTAAAGTCATTTTCATGCCTGGTAACACAACATCCATTCTGCAGTCCAGGGATAAAAAGTAACTGACTTTCAGGTTTTATTCTTTAAGAAATACATTCCGTAAGGCTACCACTTGCAAGAGGAGGACCCGCCCTGCTTACCCTCTCTGTTAGTACTCCCATGGGGAATTGGTGCTTCTTGCCTCTGCCATGTTGAGGTCTGTGGGTTTAGAGGTCCTAGTAGCCAAAGAGGGAATCCTTCTACCAGAAGACACAGCAAGAGAGTTCAACTGCTCATTGAACTATGAGCAAGGGCTGCCACTGGAACACAAAGGGGTCCTTGTGTCCGGGAACCAGCAGGCAAGAGGAAGAGTCACTGACTTTGCAGGAGATATTGACCCTAATCATGAACTGAAGTTATCTCTGTTGTTACAGGCAGAGAGGGAAATGTCTGGCACCCAGGTATCTCCTTGGGTACCTGTTGGTACTCCTGTGCCCTATTTTAAGGGTAAATAGAAAAGTGAAATCACTCCAGTCTGAGAAGTGCAAGTTGACTAGGGCCTCACACGCCTCAGGGAGAAAGGGCTGCGTCGTGCCACCAGGTCAGCCAGCCACTGAGGCTCCCCCGGAAGAGGATGGGGGAAACCTAGACAGGGTGGAGGAAGAGGTGGGGGGATCGGTATCAGTCATGGCCCTGGGACCAGCTGCAGCGATAGGGAGTATAGTTCCTCCTATGAATTTTCTTTTTGAAAGCTTCTCCTACGGGGAAACTTTAAAGTTTCTCCCTGGAGGTCCAGTGGTTAAGAATCCTGCCTTCCAATACAGGGAACACAGCCTTCATCCCTGGTCTGAGAACTAAGAACCTAGATATCTCGGGGCAACTAAGCTTGTAAGCTACAATTAAAGAAGCCCGCACACTGAAAGAAAGATCCAGTGCAGACAAAAAGAAACTTTCTCCCAGGAAGAGACGCCCAGGAGAACCTTGGAGGAGCTGCTCCTGGAATTTAGACAAAGGTGTGGATTTGAATAGCAAATGACGGATTTTGATAGATGCCAATATGCTGTCTTTAAATGAAATAGGTAAAAAAGACATATTCTAATGTTCATTCTTTTGATTGAAAATGAGCTTAAACCTTTTTATCCCCCAAATGATTGGTTACCAGTTAGACTGTCTGTTTTTTTGAACTGTTTGCTCAGGGCCTGCCAGGCTCCTCTGTCCATAGGATTCTCCAGACAAGAGTACTAGAGTGGGTTGCCATGCCCTCCTCCTGACCCAGGTCAGTGGATCTTCCTGACCCACGGACTGAACCCTTATCACTTATGTCTCCTGCATTGGCAGGCAGCCTCTTTACCTCTAGCACCACCTGAGAAGCCCATATACACACTACTGTATATAAAACAGATAACGAACAAAGACCTATTGAACCAACTGCCACTGGAACACAAAGGGGTCCTTGTGTCTGGGAACCAGCAGGCAAGAGGAAGAGTCACTGACTTTGCAGGAGATATTGACCCTAATCATGAACTGAAGTTATCTCTGTTGTTACAGGCAGAGAGGGAAATGTCTGGCACCCAGGTATCTCCTTGGGTACCTGTTGGTACTCCTGTGCCCTATTTTAAGGGTAAATAGAAAAGTGAAATCACTCCAGTCTGAGAAGTGCAAGTTGACTAGGGCCTCACACGCCTCAGGGAGAAAGGGCTGCGTCGTGCCACCAGGTCAGCCAGCCACTGAGGCTCCCCCGGAAGAGGATGGGGGAAACCTAGACAGGGTGGAGGAAGAGGTGGGGGGATCGGTATCAGTCATGGCCCTGGGACCAGCTGCAGCGATAGGGAGTATAGTTCCTCCTATGAATTTTCTTTTTGAAAGCTTCTCCTACGGGGAAACTTTAAAGTTTCTCCCTGGAGGTCCAGTGGTTAAGAATCCTGCCTTCCAATACAGGGAACACAGCCTTCATCCCTGGTCTGAGAACTAAGAACCTAGATATCTCGGGGCAACTAAGCTTGTAAGCTACAATTAAAGAAGCCCGCACACTGAAAGAAAGATCCAGTGCAGACAAAAAGAAACTTTCTCCCAGGAAGAGACGCCCAGGAGAACCTTGGAGGAGCTGCTCCTGGAATTTAGACAAAGGTGTGGATTTGAATAGCAAATGACGGATTTTGATAGATGCCAATATGCTGTCTTTAAATGAAATAGGTAAAAAAGACATATTCTAATGTTCATTCTTTTGATTGAAAATGAGCTTAAACCTTTTTATCCCCCAAATGATTGGTTACCAGTTAGACTGTCTGTTTTTTTGAACTGTTTGCTCAGGGCCTGCCAGGCTCCTCTGTCCATAGGATTCTCCAGACAAGAGTACTAGAGTGGGTTGCCATGCCCTCCTCCTGACCCAGGTCAGTGGATCTTCCTGACCCACGGACTGAACCCTTATCACTTATGTCTCCTGCATTGGCAGGCAGCCTCTTTACCTCTAGCACCACCTGAGAAGCCCATATACACACTACTGTATATAAAACAGATAACGAACAAAGACCTACTGTATAGCACAAGGAATTTCCTCAGTACTCTAATGGCCTGTAAGGGAAAGAATCTAAAAAGAAGTGGATGTATGCATATGCAGAATGGATTCACTTTGCTGTACATCTGGAACGAACACAACATTGTAAATCAACTATACTCTAATAAAAAACTGAAAAAAATCTCTCCCTGGGGTTCTTCTTCAAAAGGTCAGGAGGCCAGAACCACTGAGATTGTGCATCGTGTGCTATGAAAGCCAAGTTTCTGGGCCATCCTCCTGGGCAGAGAGCTCCAGATATGAGCTGAGCCCAAGTTAAGGCTCACTTCCCACCCTCACCACACTGCTTTGGTCCCTGGCTGGGCCAGTATTGCTATGCCCTGGGGTCTCTTCCCTGGCAGCCTTCTCTTCCCCCCGACTGGCACTAGGGACCCAGCCTGCCTCTTTTTTGAGCTATGTCAAGTGAGTTAGTCTCTGTGAGTTCTCCACACTTACCTAAAAGTTGCTGTGCTGCCATCGATCCAGGCATACAGGTCCTGGCAGGCTGTGCCATTGCTTTGTTTCTCTTCACGCCTCCTGAGTCCAATCCAGAAATCGCCATCAGAAGCCAGGAGGTTTTCAATGAACTTCTCTATCAGTCTCTGTTCATTTTCTGACTCGATGCTGACTAGCCGGCCCCCGTCCCTCCTGCAGGCTGCTCTAGCTTCCTCAAAGTTCAGTCTTTGAGAAGCATCACGGAAGTAGATGACTTCATAACAAGGCTTCTGTGTTCCTCCCCCAAAAATACCTTTTGGCTGCCTGAGACCTGGGATGATTTTAAAGAATATTCTATGTTCATTCTTTTGATTGAAAATGAGCTTAAACCTTTTTATCCCCCAAATGATTGGTTACCAGTTAGACTGTCTGTTTTTTTGAACTGTTTGCTCAGGGCCTGCCAGGCTCCTCTGTCCATAGGATTCTCCAGACAAGAGTACTAGAGTGGGTTGCCATGCCCTCCTCCTGACCCAGGTCAGTGGATCTTCCTGACCCACGGACTGAACCCTTATCACTTATGTCTCCTGCATTGGCAGGCAGCCTCTTTACCTCTAGCACCACCTGAGAAGCCCATATACACACTACTGTATATAAAACAGATAACGAACAAAGACCTACTGTATAGCACAAGGAATTTCCTCAGTACTCTAATGGCCTGTAAGGGAAAGAATCTAAAAAGAAGTGGATGTATGCATATGCAGAATGGATTCACTTTGCTGTACATCTGGAACGAACACAACATTGTAAATCAACTATACTCTAATAAAAAACTGAAAAAAATCTCTCCCTGGGGTTCTTCTTCAAAAGGTCAGGAGGCCAGAACCACTGAGATTGTGCATCGTGTGCTATGAAAGCCAAGTTTCTGGGCCATCCTCCTGGGCAGAGAGCTCCAGATATGAGCTGAGCCCAAGTTAAGGCTCACTTCCCACCCTCACCACACTGCTTTGGTCCCTGGCTGGGCCAGTATTGCTATGCCCTGGGGTCTCTTCCCTGGCAGCCTTCTCTTCCCCCCGACTGGCACTAGGGACCCAGCCTGCCTCTTTTTTGAGCTATGTCAAGTGAGTTAGTCTCTGTGAGTTCTCCACACTTACCTAAAAGTTGCTGTGCTGCCATCGATCCAGGCATACAGGTCCTGGCAGGCTGTGCCATTGCTTTGTTTCTCTTCACGCCTCCTGAGTCCAATCCAGAAATCGCCATCAGAAGCCAGGAGGTTTTCAATGAACTTCTCTATCAGTCTCTGTTCATTTTCTGACTCGATGCTGACTAGCCGGCCCCCGTCCCTCCTGCAGGCTGCTCTAGCTTCCTCAAAGTTCAGTCTTTGAGAAGCATCACGGGAAATAGATGACTTCATAACAAGGCTTCTGTGTTCCTCCCGGCAGACTGGCTGGCCTGGAGAAAAAAGAAGCCTACCTATTTTAGTGCTGCCGAACATACCAGAGCAGAGATGCGTGAAGCTGGGCATGAATTCTGACTCCTCATCATGGGGCAGTTTTAGTGTTATTTGGGCTCTCAGAGCAAATTAATACCCCTCCCAGTATGGAGATGCAATGATTTAGCCTCTGATGTCTGAATTGTGTAGGAAGACTTTCTGCCTATGTAGCAGGATTGAGAGTTCACCACGTCTGTGGCATAAACAGAAGCTAAGAGCATTAGATACATGGAGATTTCTGCTACTGGTCTTGCTTAAAGACAACAGTTAAGGTTTAATGAACTCTTATTATGTGTCATGCACTACAATAAGGGCCTTTACATACATATTTTATCTCACTGAACACTCATGGCAGTCCTCTGCTGTAGAGTTTGTTTGTGCCTCATTTTACAGGTGAGGAAACTGAGGCTCAGAGAAATTAATTTGGCTAAGGTCACATAATGGGCTTCCCTGTTGGCTCTGTGGTAAAGAATTCACCTGCCAATGCAGGAGATGTAGGTTCAATCCCTGGGTCAAGAAGATCCCCTGGAGAATGAAATGGCAATCCACTCCAGTATTCTTGCCTTGGAAGTCCCATGGACAGAAGAGCCTGGTGGGCGTCAAAAGAGTTGGACACAACTTGGAGATTGAAAACAACAACAAAGGTCACAGAAGCTTTAGTAGCAGGATCTGGAAAAATCTGATAACAAAGTCATAGCCATAACCACTGAACAAAGGTCACTCTTCCCGACTGGAACTAGGGACCCAGCCTGCCTCTTTTTTGAGCTATGTCAAGTGAGTTAGTCTCTGTGAGTTCTCCACACTTACCTAAAAGTTGCTGTGCTGCCATCGATCCAGGCATACAGGTCCTGGCAGGCTGTGCCATTGCTTTGTTTCTCTTCACGCCTCCTGAGTCCAATCCAGAAATCGCCATCAGAAGCCAGGAGGTTTTCAATGAACTTCTCTATCAGTCTCTGTTCATTTTCTGACTCGATGCTGACTAGCCGGCCCCCGTCCCTCCTGCAGGCTGCTCTAGCTTCCTCAAAGTTCAGTCTTTGAGAAGCATCACGGAAGTAGATGACTTCATAACAAGGCTTCTGTGTTCCTCCCCGGCAGACTGGCTGGCCTGGAGAAAAAAGAAGCCTACCTATTTTAGTGCTGCCGAACATACCAGAGCAGAGATGCGTGAAGCTGGGCATGAATTCTGACTCCTCATCATGGGGCAGTTTTAGTGTTATTTGGGCTCTCAGAGCAAATTAATACCCTCCCAGTATGGAGATGCAATGATTTAGCCTCTGATGTCTGAATTGTGTAGGAAGACTTTCTGCCTATGTAGCAGGATTGAGAGTTCACCACGTCTGTGGCATAAACAGAAGCTAAGAGCATTAGATACATGGAGATTTCTGCTACTGGTCTTGCTTAAAGACAACAGTTAAGGTTTAATGAACTCTTATTATGTGTCATGCACTACAATAAGGGCCTTTACATACATATTTTATCTCACTGAACACTCATGGCAGTCCTCTGCTGTAGAGTTTGTTTGTGCCTCATTTTACAGGTGAGGAAACTGAGGCTCAGAGAAATTAATTTGGCTAAGGTCACATAATGGGCTTCCCTGTTGGCTCTGTGGTAAAGAATTCACCTGCCAATGCAGGAGATGTAGGTTCAATCCCTGGGTCAAGAAGATCCCCTGGAGAATGAAATGGCAATCCACTCCAGTATTCTTGCCTTGGAAGTCCCATGGACAGAAGAGCCTGGTGGGCGTCAAAAGAGTTGGACACAACTTGGAGATTGAAAACAACAACAAAGGTCACAGAAGCTTTCAGTAGCAGGATCTGAGTCAGAACTCAGATCTGATAACAAAGTCATAGCCATAACCACTGAACTCATGCAGGCTCAGGTGCACTGGCAGCCCATGTAATGTGTCTCACCTGACTGACACCTGAAGGGCTGAAGGCAATCAAAGACAAATGGATGGTATGCGACTGAGGACGGATTCCAAATCCTTCACCAGGACACACCACCCTATCTGGTGTCAGGCTCCTGAAGCCATCCCTGTTCTGTTCCGTTCAGTTGCTCAGTTGTGTCCAGCTCTTTGAAACCCCATGGACTGCAGCACGCCAGGCCTCCCTGTCCTCCACTATATCCTGGAGTTTGCTCACACTCATGTCCATTGAGTCGATGATGTCATCCAACCATCTCATCCTCTGCCACCCCCTGCTCCTCCTGCCCTTAGTTGTTCCCAGCACTGGGTTTTTTCTTTCAATGAGTCAGCTTTTCAAATCAGGTGGCCAAAGTATTGGAGTTTCAACTTCAACCTTCGCCCTTCCAATGAATATTCCCAGGGTTGACTTCCTTTAGGATTGACTGCTTTGATCCCTTTGCTGTCCAAGGGATTCTAAAGAGTCTTCTCCGGCACCACAGTTCACAAGCTTCCATTCTTCGGCACTCAGTTTTCTTTCTGATCCAGCTCTCACATGCATACAGGACTACTGGGAAACCCATAGCGTTTCAATATACTGTCTAGGTTTGTCATAGCTTTTATTCCAGGCAGCAAGCACCTTTTTTTGGGGGGTGGGGGGGGTGGTGGCGGGCCTCTTCTATTGATCTTTCATTTATTTATTCGCATTCATCTTTGTTCTTTGGCCTGTGTGGGCCTCTGATCGCGGTGGCCTCTGTTGTCGCAGAGCGCCGGCTCTGGGCGCATGTGCTCCAGAGCTCCGGCTCAGTAATTGGACACATCGGCCCAGCCGCTCTGCGGCACGTGGGATCTTCCCAGGCCAGGGATTGAACTGGCGCCCCTTGCACTGCAAAGTGGTGTCCTTACCCACTGGACCACCAGGGAAGCCCGCAAGCGTCTTTTAATTTCATGACTGCAATGCTGCACCAGTGTCCCTGGTGCTGTGCTAGGTGCTGGGAACCCAGAAACACACGCCGCTTCCTAGCCCACATGGAACACACAGCATTTGGTTCTGGATCCAGCTTTACAGTGAAAACCAGATTGCAACAAAGAGAATTCCTTGCAGTGGAGAGCCAGTTCATAAGCTCTGGGTGTCACTTGCTGCCATAGAGCAAGGAATAGAGGATTTGGGCTTAGAAACCTCTTCCCAGCTCTCATAGAATGTTCTCATTTTCCTAACTTGTTTTGCAACTGTGCAGGGAGCCTGATAGCATTCATTTTCCCCAAACTGCCCAGAGGACAGGGCAAAAGGTCACAGGCAGTTAACTGCATTTTCAGTGCTTAAATGGGAACAGAGCACAGACAGATACTCCAGAAAGCTCTTGTGAATTCTTATCTTCGGTTTCCTCTTTTATAAAGAAATTCTTAATTTAAACAACAAGTTGTAAAAAGTTTGCATCTTCTCCCTTTGTCTGCCAATTTTTCTTCTGTTGTTAAACAGAGAAACTTTAGCAGGACTGGTCTATCAGCAAATTAGGAGGCCTCAGAAGAGGACCGTTTTCACCGAGGAGATGTTCAGAGAGCCTGGTGATCATTCAGTGGCCAGAGAGGCTGTGGCTGGGGTGCTCCCTGGGAAGAAGGGAGCTCAGCTTCTCCAAGTTCTTAAAAGTGGCTCTAAACGAGGCAGCAGAGGGAAAACAAATGAGTCCCAGGATCCCCCAACCTGAAGTTGAATGTACTGGCTGCCCTCACTTTTCCATCGCTGGACCATGAAGGGAAAACATAACACCTTAACCGAACTTCCTGTATGGCCCAGCCTGGCTACATGTCCCAAGTCAGCCAGAGCGAGCCAGAGTTGGAAGAAGGCCCAGGGCCCATCTGGTCCTGTGCCTTCAGGAAGTGTCTCTCTTCTCTCACTTGCAGGAAAGGGAAGGGCGGGAGGGACTTCTGTTCGCCACCACGGAGGACAGCGCCGGGCAACCCCCAAACAGCTGAAATCGGTTACAGTCTCATTTTGCCGCCTAACCCCCCACCCTATCCTGAAACCAACTTTAGATTCTTTCGATCAGCTCCGGAAGCATAGATAACTGAGCGGAGGTTATCACCCTCCTCCATCCCTCGTGGCCCATCTGCTGGCCGCGAAGGCTACGAAGCGGAACTGAGACACTCGCCCCTGCCCCCGCGGCGGCCCCGCCACAACATGCGGAACAAATGGAAGAGGCTGGAAGCCAGAGCACTGTACCTCCTCTGAGGTCCAAGGCCGAGGCTGCAGGGACACGACAGGAGGAAGGAAGAAGAGAGAGAGTCATTCCCCTGAGTCAGGCGAGGCTTGTTCCTAGCTGCTTTCCATCTCTACGCGCTCCTATTCCAGGCGCGGGATCCTGTCATCTCCCCCCTCCCCGTCCCCCGCCTCAGAAGAGGCCAGGAGTTATGGGCTGGGTTCCCACGGCAGAGCCGATCTGGAATCCCTACAGCACCTCCCGTCTCCGGGGACAGGAGACCTGCTCGGTGGGCAGGACAAGCCCTGCGTGGGGGTCCTGGGGGCTGCTGAGACTCCCTCAACGGGGCGGACCGAGGGGCGCCTCCTGGAGTACTTTGCTCACTGCCCCATCCAGGCTCCGTCTCCCGGGATCTGGTAGCCCCGGGCGAGGAGCGGACTTCGAGGGTCCAGGACACGCAGAGAACCCGCACACTCAGCCGCCGGGTGATTGCTCCTCTAGAAGCAGCGAGAGCCGGCCGGTTCAGTTCACTGGTGGGACGGATTCGCCACCCCTCCACTCTCTCCGCGGAGCGCCCGAGAAGAGGCGCCGCGGCCCGGAAGACGGTCCGCCGCAGCTGGGGTGCAGAGGGTGCCGCAGCCAGCGCGCCCGGGAACCGCCCCCTCCCCAGGCCGCGCACTCACCGCTTAGCAGGCGCCCCGTCGCGCCCCGGAGCCCCGCCAGCAGCGCGGCCAGCAGCACGGCCCGCGCCGCCGCTCGCCGCTGCATGGCCCGGCTCGGGTGCGCCTTCAGACCCCGGGGCGCCACGGCGGTGGAGCGGGCGGACGGGCAGCGGCGCGCTCCGCCACTCCAACGCCGGCGGCGGCAGCATCTCCTAAAGACCGACGGCCCCGGCAGCCGGGGAGGCGGGGAGGGCGCCGAGCCAGCCCGTCGCCCCTCCGCCCCGGGGGACGTCACTGCGGAGAGGGCAGCCCCGCCGGCTGGCCCGCCCCCCAGGGCCTCCTCCCGCGCGCTCGGCGCCAGACTCCCGGCCCGCCCGAGGGAGCGAGCGGAGGAGGGGCGCCAGCTCCCCGCCCCACTCCGAGCTTCCCTGGGACATCCTGCGTTTGCCCGGGGCGCAGGATCGAGGAAAATCCCAGTCTGGCTTCTCTGAAATCCGAGGAGGACAGCCCTGGCTAAAAAAGGGCTGCATCTCGCCCCACTCCTCGTGGGCGCAGCCGGTTTCCCAGCATCCTAGGCTCCACAGTTGGGCCAGCGGGAGAGGCCAACTCTGGGGCTCAGGAATCGGGGCTCGGGGCTCGGGAGGCTGCTGTGCAGGCACTCAGGGCTACCTCTGAGAACAGATGCGCACTTGGGCGCGGTGCCCACTGGTCAGGCGTGTCATGGGGCAGCGTGCCCATTCTCCGCTTAAAGAGTCCTTGAATTCTAATTAGGCGGATGTCCCCTCACCCATCCCCATTAAAGATTGTTTCCCAGCCGCGCTTGGAGTTTGCTGTGTCCCTAAGGCTTACGTTCTGACCAGTGGGTCACCGCTCTGCCTCTGGCACTGTGGATGGGAGCTGCAGGTGAGTGGAGTCACTGTCCAGGAGTCGCAGATGGAGGCCAGGAGCAAAATGCACGGCAGTCCTAAGTAGAGCTGAGAGTCCTGGAACCTTCTATGCAATCCTGCGTGGGCCTGCCAGCTCGACCACAGCAGAAGGGACAGTCTTAACCTCCTCTTTTCCAATATACCCTACCTTTGAAAGTGAGGTAGGCTAGCCCTGGGGTTACCTACATGTGTATAAGACATGGGGATGTTGAGCCAGCTATTCACCAAACGAAGCAATTCACTTCTGACTTCAGATATGTCCCAGAAACTGAATAAGCCAAATTTTCGATAATGGATTTAAAAAAAAAAAAAAATTTTACAGCAAGAAGACTTTACAGTTTTCAGGACTGATCTTTCACCTCTATGTCCTTATAGTTTTACCTTCATTGAATATATTGACTATGTAGAGCTTTCCTGCTGTCGTTCAGTCATATCTGACCCTTTGCAACCCCATGGACTGTGGCCTGCCAGGCTCCTCTGCCCATGGGGTTTCCCAGGCAAGAATACTGGAGCAGGTTGCCATTTCCTCTTCCACGGGATCTTCCCCACCCAGGGACCAGACTCTTGTCTGCTGCATTGGCAGGTGGATTCTTTACCATTAGCATCACTTGGGAAACCCTTGTTTTTACTGGTGGTCTACAAGTGGAGGCACAGAAAATTCCTGTTTCTTGTTTATCTGATATTCATAATATAGATCAAATATAGCAGTTCTGGAAACACCCTTCAAATGAAGGCAAGATAGGGGGTTGAGAATACAGAAGATGAGAGAGATGATAACTACGTGGTATCAAATACAGTGGTATTCAATACGTAAAAGAAACACAAGTATTCAGTGGTATTCCTAGAAGTGCTGCATATTGAACTTTTATTTCTTGGTCTAGTTTAATTGATGCCAGTGATCCTGATGTAAGAAGCTGTTCGGGATCTAAGTGAGTGCCCATTCTCCGCTTAAAGAGGATTCTAATTAGCTGTCGTTTCCCAGCCGCGCTTGGAGTTTGCTGTGTCCCTAAGGCTTACGTTCTGACCAGTGGGTCACCGCTCTGCCTCTGGCACTGTGGATGGGAGCTGCAGGTGAGTGGAGTCACTGTCCAGGAGTCGCAGATGGAGGCCAGGAGCAAAATGCACGGCAGTCCTAAGTAGAGCTGAGAGTCCTGGAACCTTCTATGCAATCCTGCGTGGGCCTGCCAGCTCGACCACAGCAGAAGGGACAGTCTTAACCTCCTCTTTTCCAATATACCCTACCTTTGAAAGTGAGGTAGGCTAGCCCTGGGGTTACCTACATGTGTATAAGACATGGGGATGTTGAGCCAGCTATTCACCAAACGAAGCAATTCACTTCTGACTTCAGATATGTCCCAGAAACTGAATAAGCCAAATTTTCGATAATGGATTTAAAAAAAAAAAAAAATTTTACAGCAAGAAGACTTTACAGTTTTCAGGACTGATCTTTCACCTCTATGTCCTTATAGTTTTACCTTCATTGAATATATTGACTATGTAGAGCTTTCCTGCTGTCGTTCAGTCATATCTGACCCTTTGCAACCCCATGGACTGTGGCCTGCCAGGCTCCTCTGCCCATGGGGTTTCCCAGGCAAGAATACTGGAGCAGGTTGCCATTTCCTCTTCCACGGGATCTTCCCCACCCAGGGACCAGACTCTTGTCTGCTGCATTGGCAGGTGGATTCTTTACCATTAGCATCACTTGGGAAACCCTTGTTTTTACTGGTGGTCTACAAGTGGAGGCACAGAAAATTCCTGTTTCTTGTTTATCTGATATTCATAATATAGATCAAATATAGCAGTTCTGGAAACACCCTTCAAATGAAGGCAAGATAGGGGGTTGAGAATACAGAAGATGAGAGAGATGATAACTACGTGGTATCAAATACAGTGGTATTCAATACGTAAAAGAAACACAAGTATTCAGTGGTATTCCTAGAAGTGCTGCATATTGAACTTTTATTTCTTGGTCTAGTTTAATTGATGCCAGTGATCCTGATGTAAGAACCAGCTGTTTCAAAAGTGGAGATCTAAGTGAGTCATCCTCTCCAGGTGCCCATCAATTAGTCCAAGGCTTTGACTTCTTCTTGGTCTTCTTTATCTGACTCTGAAATCACTTTCCTATTAGAAGCAACATGAATTAGTTCTAATACACAGAACTCTGTAGTTGTAAACACAACGTGCCACAAAAAAAACTTTTGAAAGCTTCTCCAATAAAGATTTACTGTGTTGGATTCTGACAATGGATTAGATTCTGCAACCAAGTATAAATTTCTGTGTGGGAGGAGCAGTCATTTCACTGTGGAGTGACTTGAAAGGTATGGGAATGGACTTCCTAAGTAAATACATTTATCTAAAAGTCAAACGTCTAAGATTTCATCACTGGTGACTGATTTCTTTGGATTACCCTCTGTTCCTTCTAGTCAACCCTCTTTTAAAATGCAAATATTCCTGCGTGGATTAAAAAAAAAAAGTCACTTAAACCTTACTGTGTACACTCTTTCTAGTTCTTTCTTTCTGATACAATGGGACCTGGAATATTCTAAGATCTGATGAAGGAGTGATGGTGAAGGCAGATCTGTATATGTAGGGAAGTTTTGGGGAGACAGGAAAGAATGGAGGGAGGGAAAAGAGGGTAAAATAAAAATAATGGACAGTATAGAAACACTACTTTCTAAATTAGTTGATGCTGAACAACATGACTCTCTTAGAAAACTTTGCTACAGGGAATTCCTTGGTGGTCCAATGGGTGGATTCTTCCTTAGCATCACTTGGGAAACCCTTGTTTTTACTGGTGGTCTACAAGTGGAGGCACAGAAAATTCCTGTTTCTTGTTTATCTGATATTCATAATATAGATCAAATATAGCAGTTCTGGAAACACCCTTCAAATGAAGGCAAGATAGGGGGTTGAGAATACAGAAGATGAGAGAGATGATAACTACGTGGTATCAAATACAGTGGTATTCAATACGTAAAAGAAACACAAGTATTCAGTGGTATTCCTAGAAGTGCTGCATATTGAACTTTTATTTCTTGGTCTAGTTTAATTGATGCCAGTGATCCTGATGTAAGAACCAGCTGTTTCAAAAGTGGAGATCTAAGTGAGTCATCCTCTCCAGGTGCCCATCAATTAGTCCAAGGCTTTGACTTCTTCTTGGTCTTCTTTATCTGACTCTGAAATCACTTTCCTATTAGAAGCAACATGAATTAGTTCTAATACACAGAACTCTGTAGTTGTAAACACAATGTGGCACAAAAACAACTTTTGAAAGCTTCTCCAATAAAGATTTACTGTGTTGGATTCTGACAATGGATTAGATTCTGCAACCAAGTATAAATTTCTGTGTGGGAGGAGCAGTCATTTCACTGTGGAGTGACTTGAAAGGTATGGGAATGGACTTCCTAAGTAAATACATTTATCTAAAAGTCAAACGTCTAAGATTTCATCACTGGTGACTGATTTCTTTGGATTACCCTCTGTTCCTTCTAGTCAACCCTCTTTTAAAATGCAAATATTCCTGCGTGGATTAAAAAAAAAAAGTCACTTAAACCTTACTGTGTACACTCTTTCTAGTTCTTTCTTTCTGATACAATGGGACCTGGAATATTCTAAGATCTGATGAAGGAGTGATGGTGAAGGCAGATCTGTATATGTAGGGAAGTTTTGGGGAGACAGGAAAGAATGGAGGGAGGGAAAAGAGGGTAAAATAAAAATAATGGACAGTATAGAAACACTACTTTCTAAATTAGTTGATGCTGAACAACATGACTCTCTTTAGCTAAAACTTTGCTACAGGGAATTCCTTGGTGGTCCAATGGGTGGGAGTTGGCACTTTCACTGCCCAGGCCTGGGTTCAATCTCTGGCTGGGAATTAAGATCCCAGAAGCCACACAGTGTGGCCAAAAAAGAATTTTTTTTTAAACAAATATTTTCTGAATTCCTACAGGGAAGCAGTGTGCTAGGCATTTTGGCATTTTGTGTTGAACCAAGTTTCTTATGGAGCATGCAATATAGTCACAGACAAGTAAAAAATCTGTGAAAACTTAAATAACAAGAAGCAAGAGTTGAATAAATATAAAATATGGGCACAAAGTAGTGAATGACTAATTGCCAAAAGAACGGTGCAGGCAGTAATTGTTATAAGAAGCTCAGAGGAAGAGGATCTCACAGTGAAATGGAATGAAATTCAAGGCTTCAGGACTGAGGAGGGAGGCCAAGTTGGTATATAGAAGGAAATTAGGTAAGCACTTAAATCAGAAAGGGAATTATCTGTCCAAGATGTGAAACTGTTTTACTCTTAGGTGAATCCACACAGGTAGTAACAAGGCTGTTCTGATCATTTCTATAGAGATATGCACAGACATCTAAGGCACTCAGGGCTTCCCTGCTGGCTCAGATGGTAAAGAATCTGCCTGCAAAGCAGGAGACTGTGGGTGTGATCCCTGCGTCGGGAAGATCCTCTGGAGAAGGGAATGGCTACCCACTCCAGCATTCTGGCCGGAGAATTCCATGGACAGGAGAACCTGGTGGGCTACTGTCCATGGAGTCACAAAGAGTCAGACACGACTGAGTGACTGATTTCTTTGGATTACCCTCTGTTCCTTCTAGTCAACCCTCTTTTAAAATGCAAATATTCCTGCGTGGATTAAAAAAAAAAAGTCACTTAAACCTTACTGTGTACACTCTTTCTAGTTCTTTCTTTCTGATACCTGGAATATTCTAAGATCTGATGAAGGAGTGATGGTGAAGGCAGATCTGTATATGTAGGGAAGTTTTGGGGAGACAGGAAAGAATGGAGGGAGGGAAAAGAGGGTAAAATAAAAATAATGGACAGTATAGAAACACTACTTTCTAAATTAGTTGATGCTGAACAACATGACTCTCTTTAGCTAAAACTTTGCTACAGGGAATTCCTTGGTGGTCCAATGGGTGGGAGTTGGCACTTTCACTGCCCAGGCCTGGGTTCAATCTCTGGCTGGGAATTAAGATCCCAGAAGCCACACAGTGTGGCCAAAAAAGAATTTTTTTTTAAACAAATATTTTCTGAATTCCTACAGGGAAGCAGTGTGCTAGGCATTTTGGCATTTTGTGTTGAACCAAGTTTCTTATGGAGCATGCAATATAGTCACAGACAAGTAAAAAATCTGTGAAAACTTAAATAACAAGAAGCAAGAGTTGAATAAATATAAAATATGGGCACAAAGTAGTGAATGACTAATTGCCAAAAGAACGGTGCAGGCAGTAATTGTTATAAGAAGCTCAGAGGAAGAGGATCTCACAGTGAAATGGAATGAAATTCAAGGCTTCAGGACTGAGGAGGGAGGCCAAGTTGGTATATAGAAGGAAATTAGGTAAGCACTTAAATCAGAAAGGGAATTATCTGTCCAAGATGTGAAACTGTTTTACTCTTAGGTGAATCCACACAGGTAGTAACAAGGCTGTTCTGATCATTTCTATAGAGATATGCACAGACATCTAAGGCACTCAGGGCTTCCCTGCTGGCTCAGATGGTAAAGAATCTGCCTGCAAAGCAGGAGACTGTGGGTGTGATCCCTGCGTCGGGAAGATCCTCTGGAGAAGGGAATGGCTACCCACTCCAGCATTCTGGCCGGAGAATTCCATGGACAGGAGAACCTGGTGGGCTACTGTCCATGGAGTCACAAAGAGTCAGACACGACTGAGTGACTAACACCTTTGTTTTCACTATGGTACCCAGACAGATCTGTTGACACAATTCAAATAGCAACCTTTATTACTGGAATCAGGTAAGTGAAATTCTGATTAAACTAGTTTTGCTCGACTTTTATAAATTAAATCAAATCATCTGACTGAAAAATAAGAAATTAAGTTGCTAAACTTTGTGTAGACAATATTAGGTGATTAATTGACCTTTCCATTTTGTTTCCGAACTTTTAAAAATCATTGTAGACCTATTCATTTTTTCTTTAATAACATCTGATAACATAGTGTCAATACCAATAAGATATGCGTAAAAGTTCTATCACTTTCTGTTCTTCCATGAATGTAGTATACAAATAAATATTTGTCAAATTAATGTTGAGTTAGCCTCATTACATTTTAGTCATAATACAAACATGGAGACATCTTTTATTAGGGATTCTTTAGCGATTAACAGGTGATAGGCAGTTTCCTTTAAACTCTTCTGGGCCACATGCCTGTTGCTGCTCTAGCGGTAATCTGGGGATAAAATTATTAACCCGAACTGTGAGGCCAGCCCTTGTTACATGGATTTACATTTAGGAACCTAAGGTATGCCTTTGGTGGTATCAGAGCTGATAATCTAGAAGACCTGCTGATTTGCCAAAGACGAGAGGGCCAGGTGTGGGTAGGAGAGAAGGACCTGAGAGGGTGTAAAGGCAGGTGAATACAATCCCCCAGGATGAGAAAGGAGGGGAAGGGAATGTGCACAGAGGCTCAAGGTGGATCTAGTCTCCTGTTTGCACCAACTTATGCTTACGTGTTGCACAGATGCATAAGTGGGCACACACTTTAAAAATGGTAATAGAAGGTAAAGGCACTTAAATCAGAAAGGAATTATCTGTCCAAGATGTGAAACTGTTTTACTCTTAGGTGAATCCACACAGGTAGTAACAAGGCTGTTCTGATCATTTCTATAGAGATATGCACAGACATCTAAGGCACTCAGGGCTTCCCTGCTGGCTCAGATGGTAAAGAATCTGCCTGCAAAGCAGGAGACTGTGGGTGTGATCCCTGCGTCGGGAAGATCCTCTGGAGAAGGGAATGGCTACCCACTCCAGCATTCTGGCCGGAGAATTCCATGGACAGGAGAACCTGGTGGGCTACTGTCCATGGAGTCACAAAGAGTCAGACACGACTGAGTGACTAACACCTTTGTTTTCACTATGGTACCCAGACAGATCTGTTGACACAATTCAAATAGCAACCTTTATTACTGGAATCAGGTAAGTGAAATTCTGATTAAACTAGTTTTGCTCGACTTTTATAAATTAAATCAAATCATCTGACTGAAAAATAAGAAATTAAGTTGCTAAACTTTGTGTAGACAATATTAGGTGATTAATTGACCTTTCCATTTTGTTTCCGAACTTTTAAAAATCATTGTAGACCTATTCATTTTTTCTTTAATAACATCTGATAACATAGTGTCAATACCAATAAGATATGCGTAAAAGTTCTATCACTTTCTGTTCTTCCATGAATGTAGTATACAAATAAATATTTGTCAAATTAATGTTGAGTTAGCCTCATTACATTTTAGTCATAATACAAACATGGAGACATCTTTTATTAGGGATTCTTTAGCGATTAACAGGTGATAGGCAGTTTCCTTTAAACTCTTCTGGGCCACATGCCTGTTGCTGCTCTAGCGGTAATCTGGGGATAAAATTATTAACCCGAACTGTGAGGCCAGCCCTTGTTACATGGATTTACATTTAGGAACCTAAGGTATGCCTTTGGTGGTATCAGAGCTGATAATCTAGAAGACCTGCTGATTTGCCAAAGACGAGAGGGCCAGGTGTGGGTAGGAGAGAAGGACCTGAGAGGGTGTAAAGGCAGGTGAATACAATCCCCCAGGATGAGAAAGGAGGGGAAGGGAATGTGCACAGAGGCTCAAGGTGGATCTAGTCTCCTGTTTGCACCAACTTATGCTTACGTGTTGCACAGATGCATAAGTGGGCACACACTTTAGCGTAGATGAGCTGAAGAAAGTTTTCTCAAAGCAAGAGATCTCTAAAACAGTGGGTGGGTTTTTAGAAGATTTGAAGATAGGGAGGAAACTGAGTCAGGAAAAATAGGCAGTTCTTTATAGGGGAAAAAGAAAGGTGAGAATACTTTTGCAACAGAGGTAAACTTACTTTGCTTTATGTATTTTGGCTTTCGGTTTAAAAGGAAGGGAAACCAGTTCTTTCTATAACGAAACAAAACAAAAATCAAACAGGAAAATTTTGACTTCTTGCAATGACTGAAATTTCTTTACTTGGAAAAATCTGAGATAAAATTATCACAGAATTTATAATCACTGTCTTCCTAAATCTGGAGACTATAGGGTTAGAAATGGTCCATATTAGGGCATTTGGGGTTCATTCAGGAGAGTGTGTTTGCACATCTGTAAGAGCATATTTTTACTGTTTGTTTTTATTGTTCATTTAACATTTGTTTTTGTATTATCTAAGCAAGATCAATAGTTATAAAACAAACACAGTAAGTCCTCCACATATAAACCTTCAAGTTGCAGACTTTCAAAGATGCAAGTATGTGTGTGCATGGTTAGTCACATAAGGTGTGAGTGAAACTGTAGCTTGCCCACCGTCTCCTAATGCTGATGATACTTCAGCTCTACTGTCTCCCATTGCCTCTCCCGCCTCCAGTCAGTACCTCCAACCCCTGTATGTCAGCTGTTCTACTGTACTGGAGACATCTTTTATTAGGGATTCTTTAGCGATTAACAGGTGATAGGCAGTTTCCTTTAAACTCTTCTGGGCCACATGCCTGTTGCTGCTCTAGCGGTAATCTGGGGATAAAATTATTAACCCGAACTGTGAGGCCAGCCCTTGTTACATGGATTTACATTTAGGAACCTAAGGTATGCCTTTGGTGGTATCAGAGCTGATAATCTAGAAGACCTGCTGATTTGCCAAAGACGAGAGGGCCAGGTGTGGGTAGGAGAGAAGGACCTGAGAGGGTGTAAAGGCAGGTGAATACAATCCCCCAGGATGAGAAAGGAGGGGAAGGGAATGTGCACAGAGGCTCAAGGTGGATCTAGTCTCCTGTTTGCACCAACTTATGCTTACGTGTTGCACAGATGCATAAGTGGGCACACACTTTAGCGTAGATGAGCTGAAGAAAGTTTTCTCAAAGCAAGAGATCTCTAAAACAGTGGGTGGGTTTTTAGAAGATTTGAAGATAGGGAGGAAACTGAGTCAGGAAAAATAGGCAGTTCTTTATAGGGGAAAAAGAAAGGTGAGAATACTTTTGCAACAGAGGTAAACTTACTTTGCTTTATGTATTTTGGCTTTCGGTTTAAAAGGAAGGGAAACCAGTTCTTTCTATAACGAAACAAAACAAAAATCAAACAGGAAAATTTTGACTTCTTGCAATGACTGAAATTTCTTTACTTGGAAAAATCTGAGATAAAATTATCACAGAATTTATAATCACTGTCTTCCTAAATCTGGAGACTATAGGGTTAGAAATGGTCCATATTAGGGCATTTGGGGTTCATTCAGGAGAGTGTGTTTGCACATCTGTAAGAGCATATTTTTACTGTTTGTTTTTATTGTTCATTTAACATTTGTTTTTGTATTATCTAAGCAAGATCAATAGTTATAAAACAAACACAGTAAGTCCTCCACATATAAACCTTCAAGTTGCAGACTTTCAAAGATGCAAGTATGTGTGTGCATGGTTAGTCACATAAGGTGTGAGTGAAACTGTAGCTTGCCCACCGTCTCCTAATGCTGATGATACTTCAGCTCTACTGTCTCCCATTGCCTCTCCCGCCTCCAGTCAGTACCTCCAACCCCTGTATGTCAGCTGTTCTACTGTACTACTGTGCTTTTCGAGGTACCTGTAAGATTAAAAAAAAATTTTTTTTTGTAGTTTTTTAAAAATGTATTATTTGTGTGAAAAGTCTTATAAACCTATTACAATAGGACTACATAGTCAATTGTGTTAGTTGGTTTGGTACCTAGGCTGACTTTGTTGGACTTACAAGCAAATTGGACTTACAAATGTGCTCTTCTAATGGAACTCATTCACAGGTACTAGCAATGAAGTAGCCCATGTTAACATCTGACAGCTTTATAGCATGTGATAATAAGCCCAGAGATAAAGTGTCATTTCTGTGCCAGCAGAGTTGCACACTTTGGAGATATCTTTGGTTTATCATGGATTGTCAAATTATCTGATGGCTATTGATACCCTGTCCCACTTCCAGCATACAGAAGGCTCTGGACCATGGGCATCAGGATTTAAGGGATAAAGCTATAAAACCTCTCAAAATTTGCCCTCATCCCAAGATTTATCTTAATGTTGCACTATCAGTCTCACCGAGATCCTTTCTTCTCTTTGTTTTCTGAAGAGCTGGATAATCTCATCTCTCTTTTTTGCCTGTTTTAAAAGGGAAAAAAAAAAGTGGGTGAGTCTTTTGACTTAATAATAAAGCTTTGGTTGGAGGGGTAGATTTTTTTCCATTTTCTTTCTTTTATTTTGTGACAGAATTAAGCATTTTCTCCATGATAGATTTATACTTTTCCTCTATACAATTCAGTTTTACCCCAGAGAATGTTTCTTTATAAAATAATTTGATTTTGATCCTAGATGGAGGGAATTTTTCTTGCCCATATAATAATAACTTTTACTGATTTTATTGCATGAACCATGCTAAAAACTTGATATATATCATTATTTTCTTGTAATAACTCAGAATTTTGACACCATTATCATCTATTTTACATATGAGGAATGTGAAGAGTACTAAGGTTAAACACCTTACCAAAGGTTTAAAAAAATTTTTTTTTTCCTCTAAGTCATCGTTTATTTTTCATCCATCTTTATTCTTTGGCATGTGTGGGCCTCCCATAGCAGTGGCCTCTCTCACTGCAGAGCAGAGGCTCTGGGTGCATGCCCTCCAGAGTGAGGGCTCGCAATTGGACACACCGGCCCAGCTGTTCCTCCAAACATGGAATCTTCCCGGGCTAGGGATTGAACTGGTGCCCCTTGCACTGCAAAGCGGACTCCTTACCCACTGGACCACCAGGGAAGCCCCTTGTCCAGGCTTTTAAGTAACAGGACTGGATTTGCTACCAGCTCCACTTGACAACAAAACCCAAGGCATTGGCCATCACACTAAACTGTATCAAATGGTAGCAAGACACAACATCAGTCAAAACATCAGCTCAAACAGCATGCCACTATAAGCAGCCATGAGCAGAGGGCTCTTCTGAGTGACTTGTATACAGAACAGAGCCTCACACCCATAATTCCTCTGTTTTAGATGAGATATGCACATTCACAGGTAAGTTTTCTTTAAAAAATTAATTTGGTACAAGCGCAAAGATTTATCAAGATATTTTTCAGTGAATCCAGCTATGTTCAATGTTGGAGATGGCCAGGCAGAAAATCGTATCTGGAATACTTGAGAACAAGAGGAGAAACTGGAGAATCTGACAAATGAAACTTATAGCTTCAAATCGCCAGGTACAATGAGAGAAGCTCTGCTTCGGTCAATGCTACAAGGAAGATATAACTGAGAATGGACATAGATTTTTACAGCCAAGTAAATATTCTAAGTCATTCATCCATGATTGCACTATTTTGCTAGGACTGCAGTAACAAAGTATCAAAAATTAGGTGACTGAAAACAACAGGTGTTTTATTGTTGCACAGCTCTGGAGGCTAGATTTCAAAACCAAAGTGTAGCAGGGCCAAATGATAACTTTCCTCTTTTGCCCCAGAGAATCAAAATAATTTGATTTTGATCCTAGATGGAGAATTTTTCTTGCCCATATAATAATAACTTTTACTGATTTTATTGCATGAACCATGCTAAAACTTGATATATATCATTATTTTCTTGTAATAACTCAGAATTTTGACACCATTATCATCTATTTTACATATGAGGAATGTGAAGAGTACTAAGGTTAAACACCTTACCAAAGGTTTAAAAAAATTTTTTTTTTCCTCTAAGTCATCGTTTATTTTTCATCCATCTTTATTCTTTGGCATGTGTGGGCCTCCCATAGCAGTGGCCTCTCTCACTGCAGAGCAGAGGCTCTGGGTGCATGCCCTCCAGAGTGAGGGCTCGCAATTGGACACACCGGCCCAGCTGTTCCTCCAAACATGGAATCTTCCCGGGCTAGGGATTGAACTGGTGCCCCTTGCACTGCAAAGCGGACTCCTTACCCACTGGACCACCAGGGAAGCCCCTTGTCCAGGCTTTTAAGTAACAGGACTGGATTTGCTACCAGCTCCACTTGACAACAAAACCCAAGGCATTGGCCATCACACTAAACTGTATCAAATGGTAGCAAGACACAACATCAGTCAAAACATCAGCTCAAACAGCATGCCACTATAAGCAGCCATGAGCAGAGGGCTCTTCTGAGTGACTTGTATACAGAACAGAGCCTCACACCCATAATTCCTCTGTTTTAGATGAGATATGCACATTCACAGGTAAGTTTTCTTTAAAAAAAATTAATTTGGTACAAGCGCAAAGATTTATCAAGATATTTTTTCAGTGAATCCAGCTATGTTCAATGTTGGAGATGGCCAGGCAGAAAATCGTATCTGGAATACTTGAGAACAAGAGGAGAAACTGGAGAATCTGACAAATGAAACTTATAGCTTCAAATCGCCAGGTACAATGAGAGAAGCTCTGCTTCGGTCAATGCTACAAGGAAGATATAACTGAGAATGGACATAGATTTTTACAGCCAAGTAAATATTCTAAGTCATTCATCCATGATTGCACTATTTTGCTAGGACTGCAGTAACAAAGTATCAAAAATTAGGTGACTGAAAACAACAGGTGTTTTATTGTTGCACAGCTCTGGAGGCTAGATTTCAAAACCAAAGTGTAGCAGGGCCATGCTCCCTCTGAAACCTGTAGGGGAATCCTTCTTTGTTTCTTTTCTAGCGTCTGGTCATTAGCGGGCAACCTGGCATTCTTTGGCCTGCAGCTGTGTAGCTCCAATCTCTTCTTTCATTGTCACATTGCTTTTTCTCCCTGATTCTATTTCCAAAGGAGGTCACATTTTGAGGGTACTGGGGATGAGTACCCCAATACTAATATCATTTATTTTGGTGGGACACACTTCAACCCATCACAAAGGGTTGGACACGACTTAGTGACTGAACAAGCAACACTTCAACCCATAACGATCACCTGTGATATAACATTACTATGCTAGGGGCTGGACAAAATAAAATACCATTTCTACCTGCCAGGCAATGGCAGACTTGCGGAGAAAAGGACAATCATTCCATATGTACTACAATGAGGTTAGAATAGGATGCAATTAGCAAACGGAAGAGGGACCCTAAATCCAGACAGCAGTGTGTATGTATCTGTGGGTGAGACTCAGGACGTGAGGTCCAAGACTGGGCGTGAAAGCAGACACCAGGTAATAGTACAGAGAGGATGGGGAAGAAAACTTCCAGGCAGAGGAAACAGGGTGTGCAAAGCCCTAAAAGCTGTGTATTGCTAAATAACTCCTCAGGATGATTCCTTAGTCCTCATGTAAAAGAGAAATTGCGAAGTTTAGACACACTCCTCCGAGACGTGGGAGGAGGAGCCGCACTGGGACCCCAGGTAATCGGCATGGCGCACTGCTGCGTTCGTTTTGTCCCGTTCCATTCAAGTTGTATTAATCTTACTTTTTAAGAGCTTATTGAGTTATGGTTTGATTTATTTAGGAAGAAGATTTCTACTTTTTACTTGAATTTAAGGCATCATATAGCACAGATACTGAAAGCAAAAAAATTCTAGGTCCTTTAAAAATTAATTTTTTCAGTTATATATATAACATGTATCTATTCTTTTCCAAATTCTTTTCCCATTTAGGTTACTACAGGATACTGAGCACAATTCCTTGTGCTATTATCTCTTGCCTTGCTGCTTATCTCTAAACTGTGTATATGTCATTCCCAAACTCCCAATTTGTCTCCCCTCACCTTTCCTCTTTGGTAACCATAAGTTTATTTTCTAAGTCTGCAAGTCTGTTTCTGACAAACTAAGATACGTATTTGTCAATTTGCTAAGGATTGAATAAAATAGAAAAAGACTTGGTATATTTTCAGTGTAGGTATTAGGTGGCACTAGTAGTAAAGAATCCATTAGCCCCGGCAGGAGACACAAGAGATGAGGGTTACATCCCTGGGTCGGGAAGATACCCTGGAGTAGGAAATGGCATTCCACTCCAGTATTCTTGTCTGGAAAACTGCAGGCAGAGGAGCCTGACAGGCTATAGTCCAGGGGGCAGCAAGCGTTGGACACAACTGAACGACTGAGCACATTCCATGTTACTTTCCTTTTCAACTTTCCTATTATACATGTACTCAGGGGGAATTAAATGCTCTCATACTGTGATTACATAGCACTTTATACCTTTATTACAGTATTGATTTTACTTTTGCCTGCTTTATCTCATAGTTGCTTACCATGTCTCTTTCAAAGTCATTCATCCTTTGATCCTTCCTTAGAGCTTACAGTGCCTTGTCAATGATACTCAATGAATTTTTGCTGCATTGATTGAGTCATACTATATGAATGAAGCCATTACAGGGGCTAATATACAATTATTAGTCTAAGCAAAAAAAAAAAAGTCTTAGAGGTTGAAATTAAGCAGGGGTTAAGTGTAGTTCTTAAAATCCCCTATAAATAAAACTAATATGATTATTTTCTGTGTAACTATTGGTTAGTCATAGGCAAGTTATTAATATTCTTATAATGCTTCTAATATAAATGGACAAATGTTTAGTTATAAGATTCTAAATAGCAGTAGGGTAAAAATTCATTCGTTTAAATTTTGATTTCAAAGTCCTTTTTTTTATTATAGTGGATTTTAATATTCAATCAGTTTTGTAATATAATGCACCAGAAACAAAGTTTTCAAATATGATTTGATTTCTGCTTCCTGGACATGTTTCCTGGGAATAAATAACAAAACTATTGTTGGCAACTGTGTCATGAGAACAAAAACACTGCCAACTATTTTAAGAACTTTCTGCCAGGACAACTAAATAAATTCAGTGGTAAGAGAAAATTCTTACAATTTACCTAATTATTAGTTGGGATAAATAATCTACTTACTAATTGTGTAACAACAAGAGAATTCTCATTTCTAACCATGGTGTTTTGGTTATGTCCATTAATGGAATTTTACAAGGCATTTTAATCATTTATTAATTCTTAAGATAATACCATAAGGGGGTCAGAATTTATATTTGTAATATTTTCTCTTTTTCAGGTTTTTTTGCAATATCACTGACATTCAACACTGTGTAAGTTCAAGGTGTACAGCAGAATGACTTAACAAAAAGATTACCACTCCAGTATTCTTGTCTGGAAAACTGCAGGCAGAGGAGCCTGACAGGCTATAGTCCAGGGGGCAGCAAGCGTTGGACACAACTGAACGACTGAGCACATTCCATGTTACTTTCCTTTTCAACTTTCCTATTATACATGTACTCAGGGGGAATTAAATGCTCTCATACTGTGATTACATAGCACTTTATACCTTTATTACAGTATTGATTTTACTTTTGCCTGCTTTATCTCATAGTTGCTTACCATGTCTCTTTCAAAGTCATTCATCCTTTGATCCTTCCTTAGAGCTTACAGTGCCTTGTCAATGATACTCAATGAATTTTTGCTGCATTGATTGAGTCATACTATATGAATGAAGCCATTACAGGGGCTAATATACAATTATTAGTCTAAGCAAAAAAAAAGTCTTAGAGGTTGAAATTAAGCAGGGGTTAAGTGTAGTTCTTAAAATCCCCTATAAATAAAACTAATATGATTATTTTCTGTGTAACTATTGGTTAGTCATAGGCAAGTTATTAATATTCTTATAATGCTTCTAATATAAATGGACAAATGTTTAGTTATAAGATTCTAAATAGCAGTAGGGTAAAAATTCATTCGTTTAAATTTTGATTTCAAAGTCCTTTTTTTTATTATAGTGGATTTTAATATTCAATCAGTTTTGTAATATAATGCACCAGAAACAAAGTTTTCAAATATGATTTGATTTCTGCTTCCTGGACATGTTTCCTGGGAATAAATAACAAAACTATTGTTGGCAACTGTGTCATGAGAACAAAAACACTGCCAACTATTTTAAGAACTTTCTGCCAGGACAACTAAATAAATTCAGTGGTAAGAGAAAATTCTTACAATTTACCTAATTATTAGTTGGGATAAATAATCTACTTACTAATTGTGTAACAACAAGAGAATTCTCATTTCTAACCATGGTGTTTTGGTTATGTCCATTAATGGAATTTTACAAGGCATTTTAATCATTTATTAATTCTTAAGATAATACCATAAGGGGGTCAGAATTTATATTTGTAATATTTTCTCTTTTTCAGGTTTTTTTGCAATATCACTGACATTCAACACTGTGTAAGTTCAAGGTGTACAGCAGAATGACTTAACATATATATTGTGAAATGATTACCACATGAGTTTAGTTACCATCCATCACCTTGTATAATTCCAATTTTTTTTTCCTTTTGATAAAAACATTAGATCTATTCTCTTAGAAACTTTTAAATGTACCAATACAGTATTTCTTTAAACTACAGTCATAATGGTGTATGTTACATTCCCAGGGCTTTGTATCTTATATTCATAATATTTTAATACTGGATATTTTATTGCATTCTAAAGTTTAGGTGTTGTATTACTTATAAAATAGTTTATAAGTAATTATAAATTATAGAATAAATTATAATAAATTATAAATTACAGAATAAAAAGTGATTTTAGGAAATTAGGATTTGACAATACACAAATTTAATATCTCACAGAGGGTTAATGAATTTTGGTGTCACTTGAAGAATTAAGTTGTTGAGTTCTCTATTTGTAACTTTTCAGAGCCAAACAGTTTGGGTGGCAACACAGATTAGTGGAGTCAAACACATTAGGGTGTGAATCCCAATTTTGCTGTGTGATTAATGCAAGTAATATCTTAACTATTCTTCCTTCTAGTTGTAATCACTATTCCATTTAGTTAGAGGTTTGTGACCTTGAGTAAATTAAAGAACCATTTTTCTTAGGTATCGATTTCTTATCCTTAAGGAAGGTTGTGAAAACCAGAGATAATACAAACATTGCTTAACAATGCATGACATAATGTGGATATTTAATAAATGGCAGCTATTATTATTATTATAGAAAAAATTTTTCCAGTGCTTTTAAAATGTGAAAAGAGGGAAAAAGAGGGGAAGATGGATTACCCACCTTCTGTGTACAGGCATAGACGATTTCTGATGATCCAACCTCCTACTTTAGTGTTAGTGAATAGGGTTAGTGAATAGTGTTGGAAGCAAGAAGTAAGGGATATCTAATGTATTATTGGTCTTTCACGTAGTAGAAATCCTTCTGTCTACAAAGTCTCTAGTGTATTATGAATTTTCTCCTCAGTTAAATTTTAGTTATAAAAAAGATCTTAATAAGCACTAGACTCTAAAAAGAAAGATCCTTTCTTCTCAAGACCTTATTCTCATAATGAAAAATGCATTTCTTCCTTGTACTATGATTAAAAATTTTGACCGAAACATTCATCAAAGATAGCATATGGTAGTGCTTATTTCACTGATTAACTATCTACATTAGCAAAAGAAATTTTCTCTTGTCCACCATTGTATAAGAGCCTAATTACTGAATTTAATCTTAAGAATATCTTGGAAGAGTACTGAACTGGTTCCAATTCAATACACTCTTTGCTTAGTTACCTGGCAACCATCCCAATGCTTAGAGAATCTCTTAGAAACTCTTAAAACCGGTGTAGTGTAGTAGGTAAGCACTTTGGCTTCATTGTCAGATGGGCCCAGGTTCAAACTGGCTTTACTACATTTTAGCTCTGTGCCCTTGAAAAGGTCAGTTACAGGTTTCTACTTCAGCTTCCTCATCTGCAAAACGGGCACTTATAATGCTTCTCAGAAATAGCTGTTCTCATATTTAAATAAGAATGTGAGTAAAGGACTTCAGACTGTATATGCTATGTAGTTAGTTCTCAAAAAATATTACTATTCTGTAATGAAAGGAGCAGATGGTTGAAAAAAGGAAAAACACAAAGAAAATAGGTTTAGGAAGCACTGAAGGAAATATATTCACTCAAATAGAGATTTAAAAAAATTTTAAATTCTTTCCATTGACTACCAATGCACTACATGCTCAAGACACAAACATCAAAACATGTGGGAAAAAAGCACAAGACACAAACATCAAAACATGTGGGAAAAAAGCACATAAACGAAAATCAAACCAACCAACTAAACTTATAGTACATATGCAGATAAGGACCATATTTATCATTTCAACTAATTATTTTAGTCAATATTTACATGTGTTGGGTTTGCCTTGGATTGACTAGGGTCTGCTTGCTGTATCATCCACCATTTCTAATAGCCTTGGCTTCTAAGTTAGCTTCTACACTATAGTCTTTTTCTAGGTTACTGTTGCAGGAGGCGTGTATGGTTGGAATATAGTAATACTTTTTTCTCACTTGATTTTTTTTTTCACTTGATTTTTTTTTTTTAACATTTATTTATTTATTTGACTGTGCTGTGTCTTTTTTTGGGAGGGGGCATGGGTTGGGGAGGGAGGGGGTGCGTGGGCCACTTCTATTGGTCTTTCATTTATCTATTTTCATAGATCTTTGTTCTTTGGCCTGTGTGGGCCTCCCATCACAGTGGCCTCTGTTGTCACAGAGCACTGGCTCTGGGCGTATGCACTCCAGAGCTCCGGCTCGGTAATTTCACACATTGGTCCAGCCGCTCCGCGGCACGTGGGATCTTCCCAGACCAGGGATCTAACCGGCACCCCTTGCACTGCAAGGCGGTGTCCTTACCCACTGGACCACCAGGGAAGCCCTCTCACTTTATTTTTGACAGGGTTCTAATTGAGAACCTCTGATCCAGACCTTTATGATAATACATGATTATGCTTAATCTGTATTTGTAGGGAGAGGCATTACGATAAATTTAATTAAAATTTATTTGTCACAGGTTAAATTAACTTTATCTATACATTTTGTTCCACAGCTGAAATTTCAAAATACATCTTCAGTGGTAGTTTTTCTTTTTGCAGATAATAAATATCAACAAAATTAGGAGAAATTTATGAGAAATTTGCTCAAGAATGAGCAAGCTGAACCTGATTGTGTCTTTTAATCAGGATATGGATACCTGGGTGACCATGGCTTTCATAATCTAGTCATCATCCTTTAAGATTTACCACTTTGATCAAACCATTTCACTTAATACTAAAGCTTACTTTGGGGCTTCCCTGGTGGTCCAGTGGGTAAGGACACCGCCTTGCAGTGCAAGAGGTGCTGGTTCGATCCCTGGCCTGGGAAGATCCCACGTGCCGCGAAGCGGCTGGACCGATGTGTCCAATTACCGAGCCGGAGTTCTGGAGCGCATGCGCCCAGAGCCGGTGCTCTGCGACAACAGAGGCCACTGCGATGGGAGGCCCACACGGGGCCAAAGAACATAGATGGATGAAAATGGACAAATGAAAGATCAATAGAAGTGGCCCGCCCACTCCCCTCCCTCCCCAACCCACCCTCCTCAAGTAAATAAATAAATAAATCCTAAAAAAAAAAAAATAAAGCTTACTTTGTACCTCCTGAAATTTTATTTTCCAGTGATGGGTTAAAACAAGAGGAAAAGAAGAGAAGATAAAATAAAACTTTCACTGAGTACCTGTTAGATGTCAGGCTTTGTGTAATTCATTTAAATACTGAAGCAGAAGATATTGCTCTCTCTTTAAAAATAGAAGGAACTTAATCAACATAAAAATTTAACAACTTTTCTCAGGGACTAGGTAATTAATTAGTTAGGTAACTAGTAACTGACAGACTGAAGGATTCAATTCATTCTCAGTTGTTTGACTCCAGGCTTTTTTTGCTATACTATTAGTACTTAAAACACACACTAGAGACTGTGACACATTTACACACACATACACATACATACAGAATGGTTTCTTTATTCCATCTTGATTCTGAAAATGAGGAATTAATTAGGATTAACCATAGTAAAGAAGACAAATACAGTCTTTGCGCTCACAGAACAATTTACATTGTAGTGGAAATGTGCTATGAGAAAACATAGCAGGATTCAGTGAGGGTTAAAATTTCAAAATACATCTTCAGTGGTAGTTTTTCTTTTGCAGATAATAAATATCAACAAAATTAGGAGAAATTTATGAGAAATTTGCTCAAGAATGAGCAAGCTGAACCTGATTGTGTCTTTTAATCAGGATATGGATACCTGGGTGACCATGGCTTTCATAATCTAGTCATCATCCTTTAAGATTTACCACTTTGATCAAACCATTTCACTTAATACTAAAGCTTACTTTGGGGCTTCCCTGGTGGTCTAGTGGGTAAGGACACTGCCTTGCAGTGCAAGAGGTGCTGGTTCGATCCCTGGCCTGGGAAGATCCCAAGTGCCACAGAGCGGCTAGACCAATGTGTTCAACTACCAAGCCAGAGCTCTGGAGCGCATGCACCCAGAGCCAGTGTTGCACAGCAAGAAAGGCCACTGAGATGGGAGGCCCACACAGGCCAAAGAACAAAGATGGATGAAAATGGACAAATGAAAGACCAATAGAAGTGGCCCGCCCACTCCCCTCCCTCCCCAACCCACCCTCCTCAAGTAAATAAATAAATAAATCCTAAAAAAAAAAAAATAAAGCTTACTTTGTACCTCCTGAAATTTTATTTTCCAGTGATGGGTTAAAACAAGAGGAAAAGAAGAGAAGATAAAATAAAACTTTCACTGAGTACCTGTTAGATGTCAGGCTTTGTGTAATTCATTTAAATACTGAAGCAGAAGATATTGCTCTCTCTTTAAAAATAGAAGGAACTTAATCAACATAAAAATTTAACAACTTTTCTCAGGGACTAGGTAATTAATTAGTTAGGTAACTAGTAACTGACAGACTGAAGGATTCAATTCATTCTCAGTTGTTTGACTCCAGGCTTTTTTTGCTATACTATTAGTACTTAAAACACACACTAGAGACTGTGACACATTTACACACACATACACATACATACAGAATGGTTTCTTTATTCCATCTTGATTCTGAAAATGAGGAATTAATTAGGATTAACCATAGTAAAGAAGACAAATACAGTCTTTGCGCTCACAGAACAATTTACATTGTAGTGGAAATGTGCTATGAGAAAACATAGCAGGTGAGTTCATCCAGAGTGAGGTCCTCTTGATTAAAAGTAATTTACTCCATACTGTTCTCCACAGTGGCTGTATCAATTTACATTCCCACGAACAGTGCAAGAGGGCTCCCTTTTCAAAAAAATAAACACAGAACTACCATAGGACCCAGAAATTCCACTACTGGGCATATACTCTGAGTAAATTGTAACTCAAAAGGACACATGTACCCCAATGTTCACTGTAGCACTATTTACAATAGCCAGGACACTGAAAAAATCTAAATGTCCCATGACAGATGAATGGATAAAGAAGATGTGGTACATGTATACAATAGAATATTACTCAGCCAGCAAAAGGAGTGAAATAGGATCATCTATACAGACGTGGATGGACCTAGAGTCTGTCATACAGAATGAAGTAAGTCAGAAAGAGAAAAACAAAATATTGTATATTAATGCATGTCTGCAGAATCTAGGAAAATGGTACTCATGAAACTATTTTTAAGGCAGGAATAGAGATGCAGACATAGAGAACAGACATGAGTAAAATAGATAGCTACTGGGCAGCTGCTATAAAGCACAGGGAACTCAGCTCGGTGCTCTGTGATGACCTGGGGTGGGGGGATGGAGGTATGGGAAGGAAGCTCAAGAGGGAGGGGATATGTGCATGCATGTGGCTGATCTACTTCATTGTACAGCAGGAACTAACATAACATTGCAAAACAATTATATTCAAATAAAAAAGTTAATATTTTATGGGAATGTGTAACACTTTGCAAAAAGTGGTTAAAGGGGAAAGAATAGTTGAGCTATAGTGGCACTTATAAACTAAGATTTTTATTGAATGTATACTAAATATCTATGATAGGGTTTCCCAGATGGTTCAGTGGTAAAGAATCTACCTGTCGAGCAGGAGACACAGGTTCTATCCCTGGGTTGGAAGAATCTCCTGGAGGAGAAAATGACAACCCACTCCAGTATTCTTGCTAGGCTAACCTCATGGCCAAGAGCCCGGTGGGGCCCAGGGGGGTGCAACTGAGAGACCAGGCAAATATTTATGATAGGACTTTTGATCATGAGTTAAACTATGAGAAAACATAGCAGGTGAGTTCATCCAGAGTGAGGTCCTCTTGATTAAAAGTAATTTACTCCATACTGTTCTCCACAGTGGCTGTATCAATTTACATTCCCACGAACAGTGCAAGAGGGCTCCCTTTTCAAAAAAATAAACACAGAACTACCATAGGACCCAGAAATTCCACTACTGGGCATATACTCTGAGTAAATTGTAACTCAAAAGGACACATGTACCCCAATGTTCACTGTAGCACTATTTACAATAGCCAGGACACTGAAAAAATCTAAATGTCCCATGACAGATGAATGGATAAAGAAGATGTGGTACATGTATACAATAGAATATTACTCAGCCAGCAAAAGGAGTGAAATAGGATCATCTATACAGACGTGGATGGACCTAGAGTCTGTCATACAGAATGAAGTAAGTCAGAAAGAGAAAAACAAAATATTGTATATTAATGCATGTCTGCAGAATCTAGGAAAATGGTACTCATGAAACTATTTTTAAGGCAGGAATAGAGATGCAGACATAGAGAACAGACATGAGTAAAATAGATAGCTACTGGGCAGCTGCTATAAAGCACAGGGAACTCAGCTCGGTGCTCTGTGATGACCTGGGGTGGGGGGATGGAGGTATGGGAAGGAAGCTCAAGAGGGAGGGGATATGTGCATGCATGTGGCTGATCTACTTCATTGTACAGCAGGAACTAACATAACATTGCAAAACAATTATATTCAAATAAAAAAGTTAATATTTTATGGGAATGTGTAACACTTTGCAAAAAGTGGTTAAAGGGGAAAGAATAGTTGAGCTATAGTGGCACTTATAAACTAAGATTTTTATTGAATGTATACTAAATATCTATGATAGGGTTTCCCAGATGGTTCAGTGGTAAAGAATCTACCTGTCGAGCAGGAGACACAGGTTCTATCCCTGGGTTGGAAGAATCTCCTGGAGGAGAAAATGACAACCCACTCCAGTATTCTTGCTAGGCTAACCTCATGGCCAAGAGCCCGGTGGGGCCCATGGGGTTGCAACTGAGAGACTGAGAATGCAGGCAAATATTTATGATAGGACTTTTGATCATGAGTTAAGTACACAATGACAATTACACTTCCATTTTAGAATATTACCTAAGCAGAACCAAGGTTCTGTGGTTTTACAGAGATTAGATAACATCATCTGATTTTTTCCTTGCAGTTCCAGAATTTAATTTTTATTTATATGCTAATAATTGCAAGTTAAATGACCAATGGGATTAATAGGGAATCTTAGTTCTTGCTCCATATCATCTTAATCTTCAGTAGATTCCACTTCTGTTCTGTTACAAAATGCAATTGGGAAGGTTAAAATTACTATTGGTTTAAGGTAAAACTATGTCTCACATTTGTGTTTGATTTCAAAAGGCAGAATGTGCCTCTTGCCCTGTTGATTTTGATAACAGAATGCTCGACTATGAATTTACTACCATCCCCTATACCTATTAATTGAAATCTGCCTATGGAGATTCTACAACTTCCATACAATAAATTCACATCTACTATAATCATAAGTTACAGAAATGATGGACCTCAAATAATCTACCATGCATTTTAAAAGACAGCCTGAATAATGAGTGAAAAGGCTTCTCCAATTCCAATCTGAAATTTAGACCTAAAGGCAGTCATCTATGGGAGTGGATGGAAGGTGCTAGAGGATTATTAATTGGAGGGAGGAAGAATGCTGACTTGCAGAAAAAATGCATGTCTAAGCACCTTTTCATACCTCCTGGAAATTGCCTGACTCTGGCTTAATTCCCAGATCTAGCATATATAATTTTCATTTGAAAAATAGCAGCTTGCTAAAATGAGAAAAAAAAAAAAAAACAGTCGTTACATAATAGGGAGTCAGTACAATTTTCTTAAATGTAGATTTTGATAAAATATGTATTTATCGGTTTTGAAGAAGAAAAATGTATATTTTCTTGGTTCTGTTACATATATTTTAATGAAAAATCAATAGTAATTACCTAAGAGCATAGTCCTTGTTTTATTATTCACATAAAACAAATGCATGAAAGTATAAACATTAATGATTTTTAAAACTGGTTAATTTTTTTTTAAATTAAATTTCCCCAGCTTGTTTTATTTTTTTAGTTTATCTTAAATTTTTTTATTGGCGTATAGTTGATTTACAATACTTGTATTAGTTTCAGGTGTATAGCAAAGTAAAAAACTGCTTTAATGTTGCTTTAAAAGGCACTGATTTTTTAAAAAGTAGTGAGATTTGAATTTTAATGTTGAGGAAAATATGATTATAAAATGAACATTACACCTTTAAATTAAAGTATACATATACTAAAGGTAACCTGACACTCCCTGAGGGTCTAACGATTAGGATTTGGTGCTTTCATTGCTGTGGTTCAGGTTTTATTCCTGGTCAGTCCCGACAGCCAAAGCTATGGTTTTCTCAGTAGCCACATATGGGTGTGAGAGTTGGACGATAAAGAAGGCTGAGTGCTGAAGAATCGATGCCTTTGAACTGTGATGTTGGGATTGGACTGCAAGGAAATCAACACTGAATATTCATTGGACGGACTGATGTTGAAGCTGAAGCTCTAATACTTTGGCCACCTGATGTGAAGAGATGACTCCTTAGAAAAGACCCTTATGTTGGGAAAAATGGAAGGCAATAGGAAAAGGAGACAACAGAGGATGAGATGGTTGGATGGCATCACTGAGTCAAGGGATATGAGTTTGAGCAAGTTGCAGGAGATGGTGAAGGACAGGGAAGCCTGGAGTGTCTACAGTCCATGGGATTGCAAAAAGTCAGACATGACTGAATGGCTGAATCGACTGAAATATATTTTATGTATTATCTTTTTTCTTTCTGTTTTTACTTATTCAGTACTGTAAAAATTTACCCTTTATAATAAAAGTTTCAAAGTTTAAACTGTGAGTTTTTCAAATAAATTACTGAATTAGTGCCACAATGCAAATATGCCCTTTTCTTTTTTTTTTTTTTCCCCTTTAAGAGACAGCCTTTATTTGAAGGATTTTGACACAGAAGAATTCAAAAAGCGGTAGGTTTTAGGAACTTATTGACTTGTATCGAAAAGGAACTGTTGACAAAGATTCACCAGAAATAATCTGAACAAGCGAGTAAATACAATTAATACTACTGAAACCTACTGAAAAAGTTTCAGGACGTATGATTTCTCTGACATAACCTCTTAAGTGCTGTCATGGATATGACACTGCTTCTTACTTTTCTTAACACACAGTGGTATAGTTAACAATATTCAATCAGTTCTGTTCTTTCCTGAATATATAAAAATTAAAATACCAATTAAAAAACTAATATATTCTTCTCTTTAAATGTTTCTTACAGATACAGTTTCCATATTTTCAGTCAATAGTGGTGTGGTTTAAGTGATTTTTCATTCATGAGTCAAACAATTCACCCAAAGGGAATTGGTAGTCTATAGGCTCATAGTGCAAATGAAGAGTTTGGGAATGCAGCAACTGACATTTCTAAAATATGAAACAGATAAAATTCTTAGGAGATATATGAAATAAGCTCCTACGAAGCAGCTGGCCACAGAACTAGAACATTGGATCATGTCACTGGTGATTTTAATGGGTGCCAGGTGTTTCCAAACTCAACTTGAACTCTCATTTTAGGCTTTGTATTTTGCTTTTCCAGTTTCACTAATAACATATAAGTATTCATTATAGTCAAGGGCATATCCCACAACAAACTTGTCTGGAATTTCAAATCCAACAAAATCTGATCTATATCTAACACTTCAAGGGGTCCTTTTCACCAGCAAGCTCGCAACCTTGACCATCTTTGGATTATGCTGCTTGACCAAGGAAAGCAAAGTCTGCATTGTCTTCCCAGTGTCAATTATATCTTCAACAATCAAGACATTCTTTCCAGTTAAAGTTGAGAGATCATCTCCCCCAATTACTTTTATGTCACCTGTTGACTGGTCATTACAGTAGCTCTTCAGTCTGATAAAATCTACAGTCATAAGAATGGATCTATCACTATTTCTGTTCAGTGCTTTGATATAATCCAGCAGGTCAGCGAAGAACTTGTAACCTTCCTTGAGGACACACAGGGCCACAATGTGATGGCCTCCCATCTCCTTCATCACATCGCGAGCCAGCCATTCGGTCCTGTCCGTAATTAGGCCATGAGGAATAAACACTCTTTCCAAATCCTCAGCATAATGATTGGGTATACAAAATAAATCTGGGTCATAACCTGGTTCATCATCACTGATCACGACACTGGGGCTGCGGGTCGCCATAATGGAGCCGGCTGGCGTGGGCTGGAGGCAGTCTCACCCTTTTCTTTCTTAAAAAAAATTATTTAACAGATTTTTATGTCAACAAAAAACAATTTTTGAACAATGTTTTTTGGTTTTATAAGAAAGAATTACTACAATTAGATGAATTTATTAGTCTCACAAATCGATGGCTCAAAGTAGTTTTCTGGGTATGGCGATAGAGAATGGCACAAATGTTTAGGAATGTGATCAGAGTTTGGGGGAAAGGTACATCGGCTTTCCTTTTTTATAGCCAAATCTATCTCTGTATTAAAGTTCTAGTATGTATTGTTTTGTTCCATGTGTTCAAGTCTTTGTCTTGTTTCTTTGCCTACTGTCCTGGACACTCTGGGTCCATATAGTGCAGGGTTTCAAACTGACAAAAACAGATAAAATTCTTAAAAAAAACTCTCAATTTTAGGGGGCCGTTTTTGTATTTTGTTTTTTTCCAGTTTCACTAATAACATATAAGTATTCATTATAGTCAAGGGCATATCCCACAACAAACTTGTCTGGAATTTCAAATCCAACAAAATCTGATCTATATCTAACACTTCAAGGGGTCCTTTTCACCAGCAAGCTCGCAACCTTGACCATCTTTGGATTATGCTGCTTGACCAAGGAAAGCAAAGTCTGCATTGTCTTCCCAGTGTCAATTATATCTTCAACAATCAAGACATTCTTTCCAGTTAAAGTTGAGAGATCATCTCCCCCAATTACTTTTATGTCACCTGTTGACTGGTCATTACAGTAGCTCTTCAGTCTGATAAAATCTACAGTCATAAGAATGGATCTATCACTATTTCTGTTCAGTGCTTTGATATAATCCAGCAGGTCAGCGAAGAACTTGTAACCTTCCTTGAGGACACACAGGGCCACAATGTGATGGCCTCCCATCTCCTTCATCACATCGCGAGCCAGCCATTCGGTCCTGTCCGTAATTAGGCCATGAGGAATAAACACTCTTTCCAAATCCTCAGCATAATGATTGGGTATACAAAATAAATCTGGGTCATAACCTGGTTCATCATCACTGATCACGACACTGGGGCTGCGGGTCGCCATAATGGAGCCGGCTGGCGTGGGCTGGAGGCAGTCTCACCCTTTTCTTTCTTAAAAAAAATTATTTAACAGATTTTTATGTCAACAAAAAACAATTTTTGAACAATGTTTTTTGGTTTTATAAGAAAGAATTACTACAATTAGATGAATTTATTAGTCTCACAAATCGATGGCTCAAAGTAGTTTTCTGGGTATGGCGATAGAGAATGGCACAAATGTTTAGGAATGTGATCAGAGTTTGGGGGAAAGGTACATCGGCTTTCCTTTTTTATAGCCAAATCTATCTCTGTATTAAAGTTCTAGTATGTATTGTTTTGTTCCATGTGTTCAAGTCTTTGTCTTGTTTCTTTGCCTACTGTCCTGGACACTCTGGGTCCATGGCCTTGACTTGTTTTCTACTCCTGATGCTGGATCCTAACTCCCATGTCAAGGATTCTCTCACATGCTGTTGAACCTTGGCACTGTGACCTTACATTTCCATCTATTGTCCTGCTGGTATCACTTCCTTCAGAGAACAGATGATGCTCATTGATGTTTCTTCTGCGGCTTACAGACTATTTCCACTCTTGTCTGATGCTTGCACACCCTTTTTTTTTTTTTGCAATTGACTGAGTGTCTGTTCAGCACCTCTGAGTCTGTGAGATGTCTGAATATTGGTCAATCCTATTTTGGACCATCCTCCTATGAGAGTAGTACCTCATAATCCACCCAGCTCAAGGGACTGGGCCATCATGCAGGATTCTGGTTTGGACAAGTTATTATTCACTCATAAGCATGTATTTGGTAGGTTAGGAGATCATTTGATATTTGTCAGTTCCTGTGATTATAAAGCCAAAGAAGTCACGATCCTTTTCCTTAAGGAATTTAGAGCCTGTGGGAGATATACCTCAACTCCGTTCTGTGCCAGGGAAGGTACAGCGCACTAGGGAAAGAGAAAGGAAGGGGCATTTGTATCAACCTGGAGAATATGTGAGTGTAAGGAAAGACTTGCATGTGATTATTTTTGAAGTCTTTTTTTAATCCAAGTAGACATTAGCTAAAGGGAGAAATGGGAGAAAGGCATTTCCAAGCAGAAGAAACTGTAGATTCAATGAACAGAGATGACTATGTCTGCTAGGTTCCTGATTTTGATCCTAACATTTCACCACATTTCATCAGTATACGACCTTGTTTTACGTCTGTTTCTAAGACACCTTATTTAAAAGATCTTGTTGATTCATCAACATTGAACTCATAGCCAATAGCACTTATAACTTATGCTTGAATCAAGCTTATCTAATTTTCTCCAGAAGGCACATCACAACCTTCTTGCACTTAGGAATACTAGACAGTACTTCAGCATTTGGAGGCTATTTAAAACAATGAAATCATTTAAGAAGATAAGCCAAAAATATGGCACTTTGTAATCTGCAAAAAGGAAACCTGTTCACAGAATGAGTTGAAACAAGAAGGTAGAACATTGCCTTGTTCAGCCTCAGCTAGGAACATGTGTGTTGGGCAACTAGAAATTTTCACTGGTCTGTGAATTACCTCTAATGACTATGAAAACACTGCAAGGGTTGATTTTGGGGTTACAAATAAACTATTGCTTAATAAATGAATTTGCAAATATAGAATAGTGAACAATGACTATATTATCAACACAGCGGCTGGGGGAATTGCAAAATCTCAGAAGCCAAACACACAAATGGCTGTATCCCCTCCAGCTTTGAGAGTATGCGTGGCCACACCTCCTGCGACTGAAATACCTTGCCACGGAAAATCATAAAATGAGGAAGTAAATATAGATACAGAAAATTTTAAACATTCTTATCTGGCTCCAATATAACTTACTTAAAAATATTTTCATCTTGCCTTTGACAGAGGCAAAGGGGAAAGGTCAGTTATGGTTTTGACTTCAGATACGTTGTGATTATTTTCTGAGTTACCTGATCCACAAAATTTCCCAGTTCTTCAATAAATTCTATTTGATTCACTCTACTGTTTATAAGGCATTTACACCTTTATAATTTGAACAATAAGGCTTCATGTAGCTGGAATTAAACAGTTTTGCCTTTATTTTTAAAAAGGTCAGTAAAAATAAATAAATAAATTAATTAAAAGGCCAGTCTTTTTTGCTTCATTTTGTGTTCAATAGTTTCATTTAATCATGTTTTACCAGGAGATAGATAGTAAGGGTCTTTGTCTAATTGTACTATACTGTTTAAAATACTTTTATTTTGTTCTTAAGGTGAATGTATGCATAAGAGAAAGTATACAGATCTTTAGAAAAAAGGATGAGATGCATCTGGGGCAGGACTCTATCCAACTCTGGAAGTGGGCCTGTCTGGGGCAATGAATTCAACTATTTAATCTCAAATCTCATTTCTAAGCCCAAGTATCTTTTTGTGGACTGTAGATGTTATTAAAGAAGATTATGAGGGGAACCTTATTTGTCAACCCTGAGCGTTTCCCAAGATTGAATAATGTTTGAAAACAAAGTGGTACAATAGAGGATATAAAAGAGCAATTCATATTTATGCAGCTTCTTACTTGTCGTTTGCTACCAAAGTATTTGCTTGCTACTGTGAACGCATGGTCTGATTTTATGATCTTTTCACTTGAATTCTTTGACAAATTAGGAACAACAAAACTTGAAATGAATATCTTTGGTTGGTAAAGGAGAAATTCACCATTTCCTAATGGTATTTATTTTATGGAGGAAAAGGAACTTGCTATTATTATGTGAAAGCAGAAAAGCAAAATTAAAGCAAAGTCAGATAACACTATGAGAAAATTTTGATTTGTCTAGGAAGCCATTCCTGGCAAGTTTGACAGCAAAGAGGATTTTCTTTTACCTGAGTATCCTGGGCACAACACTGAGGAAATTCCTTACCTCTTTGGGTTGGTTCTACAAAACTGATTTATAATGATTCTGAGTATTGCCTATAACTTACTTAAAAATATTTTTCATCTTGCCTTTGACAGAGGCAAAGGGAAAGGTCAGTTATGGTTTTGACTTCAGATACGTTGTGATTATTTTCTGAGTTACCTGATCCACAAAATTTCCCAGTTCTTCAATAAATTCTATTTGATTCACTCTACTGTTTATAAGGCATTTACACCTTTATAATTTGAACAATAAGGCTTCATGTAGCTGGAATTAAACAGTTTTGCCTTTATTTTTAAAAAGGTCAGTAAAAATAAATAAATAAATTAATTAAAAGGCCAGTCTTTTTTGCTTCATTTTGTGTTCAATAGTTTCATTTAATCATGTTTTACCAGGAGATAGATAGTAAGGGTCTTTGTCTAATTGTACTATACTGTTTAAAATACTTTTATTTTGTTCTTAAGGTGAATGTATGCATAAGAGAAAGTATACAGATCTTTAGAAAAAAGGATGAGATGCATCTGGGGCAGGACTCTATCCAACTCTGGAAGTGGGCCTGTCTGGGGCAATGAATTCAACTATTTAATCTCAAATCTCATTTCTAAGCCCAAGTATCTTTTTGTGGACTGTAGATGTTATTAAAGAAGATTATGAGGGGAACCTTATTTGTCAACCCTGAGCGTTTCCCAAGATTGAATAATGTTTGAAAACAAAGTGGTACAATAGAGGATATAAAAGAGCAATTCATATTTATGCAGCTTCTTACTTGTCGTTTGCTACCAAAGTATTTGCTTGCTACTGTGAACGCATGGTCTGATTTTATGATCTTTTCACTTGAATTCTTTGACAAATTAGGAACAACAAAACTTGAAATGAATATCTTTGGTTGGTAAAGGAGAAATTCACCATTTCCTAATGGTATTTATTTTATGGAGGAAAAGGAACTTGCTATTATTATGTGAAAGCAGAAAAGCAAAATTAAAGCAAAGTCAGATAACACTATGAGAAAATTTTGATTTGTCTAGGAAGCCATTCCTGGCAAGTTTGACAGCAAAGAGGATTTTCTTTTACCTGAGTATCCTGGGCACAACACTGAGGAAATTCCTTACCTCTTTGGGTTGGTTCTACAAAACTGATTTATAATGATTCTGAGTATTCCTTTGAAGTACAAGATAACTGAGGATAATGTTAAGGTTGTCCATTTTTGTAATTCAGTATCTAAACATACATCTTTGTGAAATTTCTTAGATTCTTCTTCCAAGAATGATCTCATCATAGAATGATTTGCTCCTGGCTCAGTGAAGTGCCATATAGCCAATTGGCTTTTTATTTTTTAAGTAATAGGAATTTCTTTTTTAAAAAATATATTTTTATGTATTTAGTTTTGGCTATGCTGGGTCTTATTGCTGCAACGGCTTTTCACTGCAGTGACTTGTTGCGGAGCACAGGCTCTAGGGTGTGCGGGCTTCAGTGGTTGTGGCTCCCACGCTCTAGAGCACAGGCCCGATGGTTGTGATGCACGGGCTGAGCATGTGGGATCTTCCCAATCAGGGATTGAACCTGTGTCTCCTACATGAGCAGGTGGATACTTTATCACCGAACCACCAGGGAAGCCTGCAAATTGACTTTTGAGGAAGATTTACCCCATGGTCAGCACTGGTTAAAAGGTGGTGGGACTGAACAGATTTAAACCTCACTCCTGATAAAGAGTATATCTTTATTACTGATCCGCAGATGGCATCTTTTCCTTGTAAAACCCTTTAGTTTATATTCACTCACATGAAACTCTGATTCCAGATGGACATTTATGAATATATTATCTATATGCATGCCTTAAAGAACTGCTCTGATCTTTTCTTCCTCCTCCCAGCAAATGAATTATCTATAATTCTTTTCATAAAGAGCTTCTACTCAAATGTAGCAAATTTGACCCCCTAACTGTGAACGATGGTCTGATTTTATGATCTTTTCACTTGAATTCTTTGACAAATTAGGAACAACAAAACTTGAAATGAATATCTTTGGTTGGTAAAGGAGAAATTCACCATTTCCTAATGGTATTTATTTTATGGAGGAAAAGGAACTTGCTATTATTATGTGAAAGCAGAAAAGCAAAATTAAAGCAAAGTCAGATAACACTATGAGAAAATTTTGATTTGTCTAGGAAGCCATTCCTGGCAAGTTTGACAGCAAAGAGGATTTTCTTTTACCTGAGTATCCTGGGCACAACACTGAGGAAATTCCTTACCTCTTTGGGTTGGTTCTACAAAACTGATTTATAATGATTCTGAGTATTCCTTTGAAGTACAAGATAACTGAGGATAATGTTAAGGTTGTCCATTTTTGTAATTCAGTATCTAAACATACATCTTTGTGAAATTTCTTAGATTCTTCTTCCAAGAATGATCTCATCATAGAATGATTTGCTCCTGGCTCAGTGAAGTGCCATATAGCCAATTGGCTTTTTATTTTTTAAGTAATAGGAATTTCTTTTTTAAAAAATATATTTTTATGTATTTAGTTTTGGCTATGCTGGGTCTTATTGCTGCAACGGCTTTTCACTGCAGTGACTTGTTGCGGAGCACAGGCTCTAGGGTGTGCGGGCTTCAGTGGTTGTGGCTCCCACGCTCTAGAGCACAGGCCCGATGGTTGTGATGCACGGGCTGAGCATGTGGGATCTTCCCAATCAGGGATTGAACCTGTGTCTCCTACATGAGCAGGTGGATACTTTATCACCGAACCACCAGGGAAGCCTGCAAATTGACTTTTGAGGAAGATTTACCCCATGGTCAGCACTGGTTAAAAGGTGGTGGGACTGAACAGATTTAAACCTCACTCCTGATAAAGAGTATATCTTTATTACTGATCCGCAGATGGCATCTTTTCCTTGTAAAACCCTTTAGTTTATATTCACTCACATGAAACTCTGATTCCAGATGGACATTTATGAATATATTATCTATATGCATGCCTTAAAGAACTGCTCTGATCTTTTCTTCCTCCTCCCAGCAAATGAATTATTTATAATTCTTTTCATAAAGAGATAATCAGGTAAAGAGCTTTCTTAAAGGTGGCAAAACTCAAAAGCAAATTAGTTCTATGATTTCAAAGAATTAGCTGACTATTCATTTATTATAATGTTTTCAGACTACTTTAGAAGTCTCAAAGGAAGAATAATGGGCCAGTACAGAGCTATAAGGTTTCCTTTATGGACAGAGTAAGCCATTTAATCTTAACAGACTCAAATTGTTCTTGATTTTCTGCCATGGATATCCATCACAGAAACAGCACTTGTGATTAATAGCATTTTTCCACTAACTAAAGTATTTATAATGTATACCTGGAAGATATTCCAAAGTGGAGGATAACATCAAGGTTTAAAAATATTCAACAACTGAAAAAAAATCAGTATCAGTTGGAGAAAAGGCTGTAAATGTACTTTTAGGAGAGGTAGAGATAAATTTTTAGATGCTCATTAATATTAAGGAGAAAGTGAAAGGAAAAACCTTTAAGATAGAGACTTGATGGGAAATATTTTTCCCATTTTAAAATGGAAATTATACCAGGAATTTACTTACAAATGCATATGTTCAAAAAATGTAGACGATCTGAAAATTAAAGGGATCATTGTAAATGTTTTATTAAGTAGATAGATCCTCCAACCTCCATTTATTTTCTGCCATTTAGCTGAAAATTCTAGAATGGTGGTGGCAGCAATGCAGAGAGAGTACTATAGACTTAGAAAATCAGCGGCATTCAAAAACAACGTCTATGTTTTAGTAATTACAAGTATAAGAGTTACATTTCTTATCATGTATGTAGACTCCAGGAGAAAATTGACTTTGAGGAAGATTTACCCCATGGTCAGCACTGGTTAAAAGGTGGTGGGACTGAACAGATTTAAACCTCACTCCTGATAAAGAGTATATCTTTATTACTGATCCGCAGATGGCATCTTTTCCTTGTAAAACCCTTTAGTTTATATTCACTCACATGAAACTCTGATTCCAGATGGACATTTATGAATATATTATCTATATGCATGCCTTAAAGAACTGCTCTGATCTTTTCTTCCTCCTCCCAGCAAATGAATTATTTATAATTCTTTTCATAAAGAGATAATCAGGTAAAGAGCTTTCTTAAAGGTGGCAAAACTCAAAAGCAAATTAGTTCTATGATTTCAAAGAATTAGCTGACTATTCATTTATTATAATGTTTTCAGACTACTTTAGAAGTCTCAAAGGAAGAATAATGGGCCAGTACAGAGCTATAAGGTTTCCTTTATGGACAGAGTAAGCCATTTAATCTTAACAGACTCAAATTGTTCTTGATTTTCTGCCATGGATATCCATCACAGAAACAGCACTTGTGATTAATAGCATTTTTCCACTAACTAAAGTATTTATAATGTATACCTGGAAGATATTCCAAAGTGGAGGATAACATCAAGGTTTAAAAATATTCAACAACTGAAAAAAAATCAGTATCAGTTGGAGAAAAGGCTGTAAATGTACTTTTAGGAGAGGTAGAGATAAATTTTTAGATGCTCATTAATATTAAGGAGAAAGTGAAAGGAAAAAACCTTTAAGATAGAGACTTGATGGGAAATATTTTTTCCCATTTTAAAATGGAAATTATACCAGGAATTTACTTACAAATGCATATGTTCAAAAAATGTAGACGATCTGAAAATTAAAGGGATCATTGTAAATGTTTTATTAAGTAGATAGATCCTCCAACCTCCATTTATTTTCTGCCATTTAGCTGAAAATTCTAGAATGGTGGTGGCAGCAATGCAGAGAGAGTACTATAGACTTAGAAAATCAGCGGCATTCAAAAACAACGTCTATGTTTTAGTAATTACAAGTATAAGAGTTACATTTCTTATCATGTATGTAGACTCAGGAGGTAAAAACAAGCCTGAGAAGCAAGGGCATTTGCGCATTGATACCAAAGCAGACTTGCAACTAGACTAGCTTTGGGGAATATTATTGCAAAACTGTCAGCCTAGAAGAATTTGTCAGACGTATATATATGCAAAAGGCTAACCAAAATGGCATCGTCACTGTATAGAGCATATGTTTACTCATTAATTAACTCAGTTATGCATTTATTGGGGCTTCCTTGGTGGCTCAGAGAATAAAAATTCTGCTTGCCATGCAGGAGACCTGTGTTTGATTCTTGGGTTGGGAGCACACCCTGAAGGAGGAAATGGCAACCCACTCCAGTATTCCTTTTTTTTTTTTTTGGCCACTTCTATTGCTCTACTGGCTCTGGGCACATGTGCTCCAGAGCTCCAGCTCGGTAGTTGGACACATCGGTCAAGCTGCTCCACAGCACGTGGGATCTTCCCAGGCCAGGGATTGAACCGGTGCCCCTTGCACTGCAAGGCAGTGTCCTTACCCACTGGACCACCAGGAAAGCCCCCACTCTAGTATTCTTGTCTGGAGAATCTCATGGACAAAGGAGCCTGGCGGGATACAGCCCATGGGGTCCCAAAGCATCAGACAGGGCTGAATCACTAACACTTTCATGCATTTATTTATTGTCAACAAATGTTTACTGACTTTCAACAGCTAGAAAAGCACCAGGGTTAAGCAAATAGGAAATGACCTCTGCCCTCATGTAGGAAAAGGGAACTGGTATTTGTTGAGAGCAAACGAAGGCCAGGTGCTTTACCTGTCTTATATCAACTTATATTTCTACTCTTGTTCTTTCTCTGTTTAAAGAAATAGATGACTTGATGGGAAATATTTTTCCCATTTTAAAATGGAAATTATACCAGGAATTTACTTACAAATGCATATGTTCAAAAAATGTAGACGATCTGAAAATTAAAGGGATCATTGTAAATGTTTTATTAAGTAGATAGATCCTCCAACCTCCATTTATTTTCTGCCATTTAGCTGAAAATTCTAGAATGGTGGTGGCAGCAATGCAGAGAGAGTACTATAGACTTAGAAAATCAGCGGCATTCAAAAACAACGTCTATGTTTTAGTAATTACAAGTATAAGAGTTACATTTCTTATCATGTATGTAGACTCAGGAGGTAAAAACAAGCCTGAGAAGCAAGGGCATTTGCGCATTGATACCAAAGCAGACTTGCAACTAGACTAGCTTTGGGGAATATTATTGCAAAACTGTCAGCCTAGAAGAATTTGTCAGACGTATATATATGCAAAAGGCTAACCAAAATGGCATCGTCACTGTATAGAGCATATGTTTACTCATTAATTAACTCAGTTATGCATTTATTGGGGCTTCCTTGGTGGCTCAGAGAATAAAAATTCTGCTTGCCATGCAGGAGACCTGTGTTTGATTCTTGGGTTGGGAGCACACCCTGAAGGAGGAAATGGCAACCCACTCCAGTATTCCTTTTTTTTTTTTTTGGCCACTTCTATTGCTCTACTGGCTCTGGGCACATGTGCTCCAGAGCTCCAGCTCGGTAGTTGGACACATCGGTCAAGCTGCTCCACAGCACGTGGGATCTTCCCAGGCCAGGGATTGAACCGGTGCCCCTTGCACTGCAAGGCAGTGTCCTTACCCACTGGACCACCAGGAAAGCCCCCACTCTAGTATTCTTGTCTGGAGAATCTCATGGACAAAGGAGCCTGGCGGGATACAGCCCATGGGGTCCCAAAGCATCAGACAGGGCTGAATCACTAACACTTTCATGCATTTATTTATTGTCAACAAATGTTTACTGACTTTCAACAGCTAGAAAAGCACCAGGGTTAAGCAAATAGGAAATGACCTCTGCCCTCATGTAGGAAAAGGGAACTGGTATTTGTTGAGAGCAAACGAAGGCCAGGTGCTTTACCTGTCTTATATCAACTTATATTTCTACTCTTGTTCTTTCTCTGTTTGAGGAAGCTGAGCCTCACAGGGGTTAGGTGGGCCGCTTAAGGTCATTTAAATAGTAAGTGGCAGAGTCAGACTTGCAAACCCAGCTTGTCTCCAAAGTCCACTACTTTATGGTGCCTGGAATCTAGCAGGAAAGACACAAACATACACATGTATCTATAACACAGATCATGAGTTGCTCTGGGAGCACAGAGAAGGGAGCCATTCATTCTGCAGTGTCTAAGTCACCTCTGGGGAGGCTTCACAGAGAAGTTGCATTCCACAACTGCAGGTTGAAGAAACAGCATGCAGTTCCATAGGCTTGGAAACCCTGTTTCTCACACTTCTATTCATACCACAGTTTTGAATTTTAGAATCTTTGGCAGCATACCTGAACAATACCATGGCCAGCAATCAGTACAATACAATGAGAATCACAGGCTTTGGAATTAGGATTTAGACTCAGCCACTTCCCAGTTGTGGGAACGCTGGAAGATCATTTAAGCCTTGTTTGATTAAATGGGAATAATCACCAGAAGGTTATCTTCAGGAGAATGAGTTGACGTATATACAGTGCTCAGTTTAGTATATATAGCACATGGTATGCACTCACTAAATAGGGTGTTATGAGTACTATATTTATCTATTATTGTTGGTCAGTCGGCAAGCTGTGTCTGACTCCTTGCAACCCCATGGACTTCAGCCAGGCCTCCCTGTCCCCCACCATCTCCTGGAGTTTGCCCAAGTTCATGTCCTCGGGCTTCCCCAGTCGCTCACATAGTAAAGAGGATAATCTATAAAATCATACAATTATTACATGATTCTCTTAATTGTATTGCACCATACTGACTCAGCTCTCCTTTATCCTCATAAGACAATTTCAGTACTATGCTCTTTCTGTCCTGCTGACTTGCTGCTTGGTTAGGCCTCTTCTCTTCTCAACAAACAGAATCTTCTTTATATTGCATTGCAGGACCCACTTGCTTAATGTACAATTGGGCAGATATGACAGAATAATGTGTATTTTTAGAACAATGTGTGTGTGTGCAAAATATATATTAACATTTTACCCATTTACCATCTTGGTAGCACATATGGCAAAGGGTTCACGGTGTGTTCTAGCCTAGTGGCTGAGAACCGACTGTACAGAGGGGACTGCTTTGGGGCAGGGGGTGGCGTATATGCGAAGGAAGAAGCAGAGTGGTAGAAGACAGTCAGATCATGGTCAGACTGGGAAAGAACTTGAATACCAAGCTGGAGAGTTTGGTCTCCCTCCTGCAGAAATGGAGAGCCAAGCGGAAAATGAAAGTATGTGTATGGACTAAACTATGTCATTCCCATCCCCACTCTTGCAATTCCTTTGTTGAAGTCCTAACCCCTGGTGTAACTGCATCTGGAAACAGGTATCTTTTAGGGAGGTGGTTAAAGTTAAATGAGGTCATAAAGGTGGGTGGAGTCTTAATATAATAGGAATGATGTCCTTATAAGATGGTGAAGAAACACCAGAGCTCCCTCTGTCATGTGGGGATGCAATGAGAAGGTGACCATCTATTACAGAGGCCTGAGAACGAGGCTTCATCAGAAACCACCTATGGAGGCACCCTGATCTCAGGCTTCCAGCCTTCAGAACTGAGAGAAAATAAAAGTCTGTTCTTTAAGCCATCTGGTCCGTGGTATTTTGTTCCAGAAGCCCTAGCAGACTAACAGAGTAATAAAGCAGCACTAGGATTTTAGGAAGGTAACCAGTTGAACATGAAGGATATTCTTTGATTGGTCAGCTCTATACATTCTTTGCAATTCTGTTCCTTTGGGAAGATTTCTTGGTTCTTTAATCTTTTAAAAACTTTTTTTTTTGCCTCTAAGTCATCATTTATTTTTTCATCTATCTTTATTCTTTGGCATGTCTGGGCCTCCCATCACTGTGTGCTCTCTCGTCGCAGAGCACTGGCTCTGGTTGCTGGCTCGTAATTGGATACATCAGCCCAGCTGCTCCTCGGCACGTGGGATCTTCCTGGGCCAGGGATCGAACCAGTGCCCCTTACACTGCAAGGCGGACTCTTTGCCCACTGGACCACCAGGGAAGCCCTCTTTAAGTTTAACTCTGATGTCCTTCAGTGTGTTCCCATAGGACTACATGCATATCTCTATTATAATAATGCAGTATGTACATATATCTATCATAATAATGTATTATTTAATTGGCATTCTCCCCCACCAGATTATGAGCTCCTTGAAGTTAGGGAATACATCTTTATATTCCCAGTATCTACTACGTACTGGGCACATGACAGATTCTCAGTAGATATCTGGGTATTAATTAATAATAGAATAACTTGAGGCAAGGAAATCAGTTCTAAGACTACTAATATAACATTTCATTAATAGAAAATCTACTTGTAATTCATCATAGTATCTGATGAGTTAAATTGTTTGACAAAAATGATAAAAATTGGTAATAGTTTGTCTTTAATTTTTATGTCTAATCCCTTCCAAAAATGAAATTAAAATGTGATGAGGAAGTAGAATTTCAGTGATTTTTACCTCACTAAAATTTAAGTTCCCTCTCCCTCATTAAGTCCTGGTATAAATATACAATATATAACATCCTCAAGAGAGAAGAAAATGCTGACTATTTCTAATCACTTAATTTGTTTGGAGGAATCACCAAGAGTCCACATAGGGAACTAATGTGATCAGCAAACTCAAATGCATTGTTCTGTAATTTATGTAGAATTCCCGATAAGTCTTTTGGAGTTTGCCAATAGATCCGATGATTAAAGACATTAGGTCAGACAAAGCCTCTATCTTTGCTTTTATAGTACAGGAACAGTTACAGGAATAGAATTTCTCCATTAACCAGACAGAATGTTTTAGGACAGAAAGTAATAAAGCAGCACTAGGATTTTAGGCAGGTAACCAGTTGAACATGAAGGTTATTCTTTGATTGGTCAGCTCTATACATTCTTTGCAATTCTGTTCCTTTGGGAAGATTTCTTGGTTCTTTAATCTTTTAAAAACTTTTTTTTTTGCCTCTAAGTCATCATTTATTTTTTCATCTATCTTTATTCTTTGGCATGTCTGGGCCTCCCATCACTGTGTGCTCTCTCGTCGCAGAGCACTGGCTCTGGTTGCTGGCTCGTAATTGGATACATCAGCCCAGCTGCTCCTCGGCACGTGGGATCTTCCTGGGCCAGGGATCGAACCAGTGCCCCTTACACTGCAAGGCGGACTCTTTGCCCACTGGACCACCAGGGAAGCCCTCTTTAAGTTTAACTCTGATGTCCTTCAGTGTGTTCCCATAGGACTACATGCATATCTCTATTATAATAATGCAGTATGTACATATATCTATCATAATAATGTATTATTTAATTGGCATTCTCCCCCACCAGATTATGAGCTCCTTGAAGTTAGGGAATACATCTTTATATTCCCAGTATCTACTACGTACTGGGCACATGACAGATTCTCAGTAGATATCTGGGTATTAATTAATAATAGAATAACTTGAGGCAAGGAAATCAGTTCTAAGACTACTAATATAACATTTCATTAATAGAAAATCTACTTGTAATTCATCATAGTATCTGATGAGTTAAATTGTTTGACAAAAATGATAAAAATTGGTAATAGTTTGTCTTTAATTTTTATGTCTAATCCCTTCCAAAAATGAAATTAAAATGTGATGAGGAAGTAGAATTTCAGTGATTTTTACCTCACTAAAATTTAAGTTCCCTCTCCCTCATTAAGTCCTGGTATAAATATACAATATATAACATCCTCAAGAGAGAAGAAAATGCTGACTATTTCTAATCACTTAATTTGTTTGGAGGAATCACCAAGAGTCCACATAGGGAACTAATGTGATCAGCAAACTCAAATGCATTGTTCTGTAATTTATGTAGAATTCCCGATAAGTCTTTTGGAGTTTGCCAATAGATCCGATGATTAAAGACATTAGGTCAGACAAAGCCTCTATCTTTGCTTTTATAGTACAGGAACAGTTACAGGAATAGAATTTCTCCATTAACCAGACAGAATGTTTCTATAAATCACTGTACTTATTGTTGAGTTAAAGGCTGTGCCTGCAACAAGAAAAGCAAACAAAGGATGTTGCCAAGAAGAGACATGTTCAGTTGATTTGACAACACCAATGTGTTTAAACTGTGGCCTATAGTCAAAATGGTTCGAGATGACAGACTCATTCCTCTGATATTTAATTCTGACCTATTAAAACAGTCAATTCTTGGGCTTCCCTGGTGGTCTAGTGGGTGGGGAGTCCGTCTTGCAGTGCAAGGGGCATTGGTTCGATCTCTGGCCCCGGGAAGATTCGGTGTGCCGTGGTGCGGCTGGGCTGGTATGTCCAATTGCGAGCCAGCGCTCTGCAGCGCATGCTCTCAGAGCCGGTGCTCTGCGACGAGAGGGGCCACTGTGATGGGAGGCCCACACAGGCCAGAGACTAAAGATGGATGAAAATAAATAAATAAATAATGAACATTAAAATGTTCTTTAAAAAAGTTAATTCTCTTCAATATTTCCTATTCTTACAGTATTTCTGTCCTTATAAAGCTGTTTATGATTTGGGGCCTTACTGGGTGGAATTTGTGTGAATCCATCTATCCCCACTTCCCTCTGATTTTACTGTTCTTATATGTCTGTGGGCTTTTGCAAAGACTGAGAATAGTCAAAGTTTAATGGAATTTCTTTTCTTGTGTGTGCGTGTTTTTTACTTTTTCTGTGTTTTTAAAATTAATTTATTTTTTAATTGAAGTATAATTGCTTTACAGAACCTCCCTGCCATGTCCCTCCCCATCCTACCCACTCCAGGTTGTTACAGAGGCCTGGTTTGAGTTCCCTGAGTCTTACAGCAAATTCCCACTGGCTGTCTGTTTTACACATCAAAATGTAACTTTCCATGATACTCTCTCCATATATCTCATCCTTGTCTTCCTCCCCTCCCCCACCTTTATTAGAACTTTAATTGAAGATTAAAGTTCTAATAAAAGTTTTTCAACTGCTCAAGCTGATATACCAGAAGCAGAAAATTTCTATATACGTATGTTTAAAAAATAATAATTGGGATGATTTAGAAAATAATAATGAAATTTTAACGAGAATCAGTTGACTTTCTGAAATATTGGCCTACCTTTTGGAGATACTTTTTTTTCTCCTCAGATTCCTGAATCTTTAGGGTTTCAGCAATGATGTCTCTACTCTCTAAAGAAAACAAGAGTCAAATTCAATCTGAAGTAATTTTATCATGATTTTACAATGACCTTAATAAAAATGAAAGGTTAAAAGGTAATAGAGTAGGAAGGTGAATTCAAATATGTACTGTCTTGAAACTTTTATGAGCCAGATCCATAAATAACTGGAGGCTGAATTAATTAGCTCTGACTACAGGAAACCTTTAATTTCTTTATAAGAAGAGTAGCCTGAGTCCAGAGACAAGAAAAGGTCTCTAAACAGAACAAACCTGCAGTATCAGAGATTATAATTTCTACATTCCTATTCGACCTGTTACAGGAATTTGGTCACTTTCCTCTGGATAAATGAATTGGTTCCTGAAGCAGGGTCTTGGTATGCAATTTGGAAGGTTATGCCAAAATATGAAGTTGTATCCTTATACTTATTACCTATATATTTTTTTATTTTAAAAAATTCTTAGATTTTTTTCTTTTAAAGAATCTAGGAATAAGGATGTCAAAAGGGATAAACCTTGGTACTTACTGCTCTTCTCAGGAGGAAAGCACTGGAAGTAAATTTTCTCTAAAAAATACAGAGGGGAAGTAAAAAGGTTATTGGAAAAACCAGAGTATTAAAGATATTTAAGTTTTCTACACTTCTAAAAATTGCAGTTTCCCCATCTTTGGCCTTACAGGTCAGAGAACTTTGTTCCTAATGTTGACTCTGCCTTCAACCTTCTCTATGGCTTTCCCATTTGAACTCAGTTATGTAAACGACCGCCCTTAATATCCTTTCAGCCAACATATTTGTCCAGACTATTCTATACTGTTTAGACAGAGTCAAAAGCCAAGGGATGGGACGTCGCTGGTGGTCCAGTGGGTAAGGACACCGCCTTGCAGTGCAAGGGGCGCCGGTTCAATCCCCGGCCTGGGAAGATCCCGCGTGCCGCGGAGCGGCTGGACCTATGTATCCTACTACCCAGCCGGAGCTCTGGAGTGCATGCGCCCAGAGCCGGTGCTCTGCAGCGAGAGAGGCCACTGTGGTGGGAGGCCCACACAGGCCAAAGAACAAAGATAAATAAATGAAAGACCAACAGAATTGGCAAAAAAAAAAAAGTTCAAAAAAAACAGAAGAAAAAAGCCAAGGGATGTTTTCAGATGTGCTTCTAGGTATAACAAAGATACCACTGATCATTTTGGGGTGGAAAAATTGCTGAGAAGATTTGAGAATTATTTATGTAGGAATTTAGACATCAGAATAAAAGACACAGAGCTAGGTCCTAAATCTCCTGGGAAGGGCTCTGATTTATCTTTCCGGTGGGTTACAGAGGAGGCAGCAACGTGGACGGGAGGCAGCTAGCTACTCACCCTGAGCACTGCTTCTGGAAGACCCGGCCACCGGCAGACGCTGACTGCTACCTCCGGATAGCACCAGGTGAGACTCTTTGGGGGGGTACATTGACGCCCTGATCCAGAACTGCTTGGCCAAGTTGGCATCGCGATCCGAAGAGCCGGTGAACACTAGTAATCCTTGGGGAAAAGTTTCACAGGACTCCTCTGGGCTGCAAAGACTGCAGTTGGGCCGCGTTTCCATGGCAACGCAGGACGCTTCTCCAGCTCCGTTGCCCTTCCCTTAGCCCCCTCCCTGCCGCTCTCTCCACCAAACCCGTAACTAAGTCCGGTAAAGCGCTTAGTTTGCTCCGTAGATATTGGGGTGTGGCTTGCACTTTTTGGGGCACCTGAATCTCACTTTTGCCGTGATCACAGACTTCAGGACCAGACAGGAATCCAAATAGGAGAATCAAAACATCAACTTTGGGGCGTCTTGTCCTGTTGGAGTTAAGGGGGAGCCCGTCAGCTCTTTCATCCTCAGCCTCCTACCCCTCCTACATCCCCGTCGAGACCAGCTTCCTTTCCCCCAAACGTACCTAAACAAAGCTTTCAGTAGTTTCACCGCCCCAGTCCCCAACACCAGATTTCTGTAGGGCAGCGCCCACTGTGGGGTGGCTCCAGGCCTGCACTGGTTGGTGAATTCAACGGGGCTGCTAACATCCAGCCTATGGAAGCTGGAGGTATGAACTGGGCTGATAGGTATTCCTGTGTATAGGTTTCTTTTTAAAAATCCATTCCCCCCCATGAATCCTGTTAAGACCAATCTTAGGGAAGTAAGTTCAATTTATATTGTTACATTAGTGCCATTAAAGGATGCTTAGATTGCAAGAGTTGTAAACTATTGAAAAGAAGAAATATATCGGATGGGTGGAAAAATTGCTGAGAAGATTTGAGAATTATTTATGTAGGAATTTAGACATCAGAATAAAAGACACAGAGCTAGGTCCTAAATCTCCTGGGAAGGGCTCTGATTTATCTTTCCGGTGGGTTACAGAGGAGGCAGCAACGTGGACGGGAGGCAGCTAGCTACTCACCCTGAGCACTGCTTCTGGAAGACCCGGCCACCGGCAGACGCTGACTGCTACCTCCGGATAGCACCAGGTGAGACTCTTTGGGGGGGTACATTGACGCCCTGATCCAGAACTGCTTGGCCAAGTTGGCATCGCGATCCGAAGAGCCGGTGAACACTAGTAATCCTTGGGGAAAAGTTTCACAGGACTCCTCTGGGCTGCAAAGACTGCAGTTGGGCCGCGTTTCCATGGCAACGCAGGACGCTTCTCCAGCTCCGTTGCCCTTCCCTTAGCCCCCTCCCTGCCGCTCTCTCCACCAAACCCGTAACTAAGTCCGGTAAAGCGCTTAGTTTGCTCCGTAGATATTGGGGTGTGGCTTGCACTTTTGGGTCACCTGAATCTCACTTTTGCCGTGATCACAGACTTCAGGACCAGACAGGAATCCAAATAGGAGAATCAAAACATCAACTTTGGGGCGTCTTGTCCTGTTGGAGTTAAGGGGGAGCCCGTCAGCTCTTTCATCCTCAGCCTCCTACCCCTCCTACATCCCCGTCGAGACCAGCTTCCTTTCCCCCAAACGTACCTAAACAAAGCTTTCAGTAGTTTCACCGCCCCAGTCCCCAACACCAGATTTCTGTAGGGCAGCGCCCACTGTGGGGTGGCTCCAGGCCTGCACTGGTTGGTGAATTCAACGGGGCTGCTAACATCCAGCCTATGGAAGCTGGAGGTATGAACTGGGCTGATAGGTATTCCTGTGTATAGGTTTCTTTTTAAAAATCCATTCCCCCCCATGAATCCTGTTAAGACCAATCTTAGGGAAGTAAGTTCAATTTATATTGTTACATTAGTGCCATTAAAGGATGCTTAGATTGCAAGAGTTGTAAACTATTGAAAAGAAGAAATATATCGGATGGGTGGATTCAATCTCTTCATGAAAAATACACTATAAATACTGTTGTTAATTGTTCTTTTAAAAATGTTCACAAGTATATGCATATAGCTTTCCCGGGAGATCTGGTTAATCTAGGAACAATTTAACCATTTCAGCGATAGGAAAGTTGCAATTACTGTGGCGAGAACTGAGAACGACATCATAAAACCAACTTAGGAAAAGAAATGAACACATTGATAATAACCACAGTTTAGTTACCTTGGCCTTACAGGTTTCATAGTGACCTATGGCACTTTATTTTTTCAGGATATTACTATAGTTTCACAGAAGTATAGTTTAAAAGTTGATAATCACAAATCTATACAACGACCGCTTAAGGACAAAATCCTATTTCCCTATATATCTGAACATTTTTTGGTTCGGAGCCCCTGAAGAAATATTGAACAATTATATACACGCACATATATATTACAGATGTTGTATATTTAGCAGCTAAAACGTTGGTTTCTCTCTTGGATAAGCTGTTGATACATAAAACAATGGGTGATATTAGCAAATTCCAATTCCCCTCTGATCCCCCTCCCTCCTCTACCTCCTTAGCGTTGATATGTACAGATAGCTCATTTGGATGAATTCCCAAATCTTTTTACCTGGCTGTGTGGTTAGTGATTGGTACTAGTAGCAATCAGCTAACTACACTGCCTAGTAACTAGACTCACAGGAAAAAAGGTTTACGTTGATCACAAACTGCGTCTCAGGTGGGTGCCCCATACGTTGTGATGGGCAAGGCACTGCTTCAGTTGTAGCTCACTTGGTGAGTACCCCACTAAATAATGAAAAACAGGCACAATGATTCACAGCAAACAGCATTAAACGTTACGTGGGAGCTCCACCGAGCCGTTTAAAAGTCTTAAAGCCATTCAAACACCACGGATTTCTCTTTGCCTAAACGGAATTGCACCATCTGGCCTTTACTTAGAGACAGCTAACAGTGTAGCAGTCCGTGCAGAAGCAGCAGCCTGCAGGAGTTTGCAGGGGTTACGAGCACGTTGGCAACGTGCTCCGCCAGCAGCGCCGAACGCTGACGCATCAGACCTCGAAGCGCGGTGGCCGCTCCGCAAACGCCTGGGGTCGGCGGTTGGCCGCCGCGGGTGGCGTCTTCTGCCCGGCGGGGCGGCTGGCGAGGCTGTGCCTTGTTTTGATGGCAGTGGAGTTAGTGATTGTCAGCACGACAGCACAATCAGCTAATTACACTGCCTACAAACCGAGCACGGGGCGCCCGCTCAAGCTCCGAGACGGTTCGCAGCGCCGACGCGTCGTCCCCGAGAGCGCGGGCGGAGGGGCCCGGCCCGCTGCGACCCCGCTTTTTTTTGCCTGGGGGGACCTCGGACGGAGCCAGGGAGCGAGCCGCCGACCCCCGGAGACCCTCGCCCTGCCCTCGGGCGGCGTTAGCCGCGCACACTTGGCCAGGCCAGCGGGCGGCGCTCCAGCGGGGACCCGCAGCCCGAGTTCAGGCCCCCCGGGGCGCAGGCGACTCCCCGGAGCGCCCGGCCGCGGCTTCTCCGGGGCCGCCGAGTCCCGCCTCCCCGCCCGCAGTCGCCCGCACCTCTCTGGGCGCGCCCGCTCGGGTTCCCTTCCCTTTCGCCGCCGCTGTCTCCGACCGTCTCTCACTTCTCACCGGGGTCCGGCTAGCCCCAGAAAACTTCACTTCTGGGCGCACACCCTAGAGCCGGCTCTCTGAACCCCAAGCGTCCCAACGCTCCAGTGGCCGAGTGGCCGTGGCCGTGGCGGGCCAACCGCCCTTGGAACCCCGCGGGTGGAGGGGGCGGGGCGGGCGCGAGGTGGGGAGGTGGGGTGGGGTGGGGCGGGAGGAAGCCTCGAGAAGGGCGGAGGGCCGGCCCCTGCTGGGAAGAGGCCCGGAGACCAGGCAAGGATCCTGAGACGTTCCTTTTCCAGATCCATCCGGAGGGACTAAGAGTTCCTTCTCCCCAACCCTCCCAAGAAGCCCCAAGCCCACCCAGTTTTCAGGTCCACCCCATCAGGGTAAACATTGGGTTGCTGAGTATCAAATTGTTGGCTCGAATTTTCTAAAGGGTGGTGGGCCTGGGTCTCTGACGCATGGCAGGCCTTGCGAAGCGCGGGGGGGTCCTTGGCCACGTGCTCCGCCAGCAGCGCCGAACGCTGACGCATCAGACCTCGAAGCGCGGTGGCCGCTCCGCAAACGCCTGGGGTCGGCGGTTGGCCGCCGCGGGTGGCGTCTTCTGCCCGGCGGGGCGGCTGGCGAGGCTGTGCCTTGTTTTGATGGCAGTGGAGTTAGTGATTGTCAGCACGACAGCACAATCAGCTAATTACACTGCCTACAAACCGAGCACGGGGCGCCCGCTCAAGCTCCGAGACGGTTCGCAGCGCCGACGCGTCGTCCCCGAGAGCGCGGGCGGAGGGGCCCGGCCCGCTGCGACCCCGCTTTTTTTTGCCTGGGGGGACCTCGGACGGAGCCAGGGAGCGAGCCGCCGACCCCCGGAGACCCTCGCCCTGCCCTCGGGCGGCGTTAGCCGCGCACACTTGGCCAGGCCAGCGGGCGGCGCTCCAGCGGGGACCCGCAGCCCGAGTTCAGGCCCCCCGGGGCGCAGGCGACTCCCCGGAGCGCCCGGCCGCGGCTTCTCCGGGGCCGCCGAGTCCCGCCTCCCCGCCCGCAGTCGCCCGCACCTCTCTGGGCGCGCCCGCTCGGGTTCCCTTCCCTTTCGCCGCCGCTGTCTCCGACCGTCTCTCACTTCTCACCGGGGTCCGGCTAGCCCCAGAAAACTTCACTTCTGGGCGCACACCCTAGAGCCGGCTCTCTGAACCCCAAGCGTCCCAACGCTCCAGTGGCCGAGTGGCCGTGGCCGTGGCGGGCCAACCGCCCTTGGAACCCCGCGGGTGGAGGGGCGGGCGGGCGCGAGGTGGGGAGGTGGGGTGGGGTGGGGCGGGGAGGAAGCCTCGAGAAGGGGCGGAGGGCCGGCCCCTGCTGGGAAGAGGCCCGGAGACCAGGCAAGGATCCTGAGACGTTCCTTTTCCAGATCCATCCGGAGGGACTAAGAGTTCCTTCTCCCCAACCCCCTCCCCAAGAAGCCCCAAGCCCACCCAGTTTTCAGGTCCACCCCCATCAGGGTAAACATTGGGTTGCTGAGTATCAAATTGTTGGCTCGAATTTTCTAAAGGGTGGTGGGCCTGGGTCTTCTGTAACACGTAGGAGTGCTTTCGAAGTCTCATCTTCATCCTGCGTTCTCCTTGGGTTCTCCTACTCTGTCGTGCAATGGAGTGGGAGCTAGATCTAGAGAGGGAGTCGGCCCGCTCCTTAGTTAGATCAGACTGCGGTCCTCTTAAGGTCAAAGCCCCAGTTTTGTACCCACCAGGTCAGCCTTAGGTAAAACTATTCCTACTTTTGACACATTGTTTATTTCAATACCTGCTATATAGGTTCAGCACCTAAGGTCATTCCTTCTACCCTCCCTATGACAACCTACATTACTAAGGTGGTAGAAATAGAAGTGAGCAGGGTGGGGCATGACGGAAAACTGCTGTTGGTCAGGGAAGTGTCACGGAGGAGGTGGCAGGAGAGTAGGTCCTTGAAGGAAGAGTCATTTGGAGTTTTGGGGTGAGGGCTGTGGGCTGTGGAAGACAGAGAGCCAATGTTTTGTGACCAGTTACATTTTCTTATTCTCCTATTTCCACATTTGATGATGTAGATGTGTTTACGCATGCTTATTCGGAGTCAATCGGGCAAAGAGGATAGTGAGGATTTCTGGGAGACCTCTACTAATCATTCTTTCCCTTAGTTACTCCTTCCCCTTGTTTTCTTCAGTGCATGAATCAGTAGAGAAAAAAGAATATTCTCTGATTATACACTTTGTAGGTCTTAATCAGAAGTACCCCTCCCCACTTTGGTCTTTATACACCCAGGATGGATGGGCCCCAAAAGCTTAATTCTAAGTGACTGACCACAAAGGAAACTCCCCAGCTATAGATTGACTCCCTGAATCCAGCAAGGGGCCTCAGAGGGGCGACTCACCATGGATAGGGCCAGATAGTCTAGATCATTCAATACACACTTAAAACATCCAAAGAACTTCTTAAGGATGAATTTCAGTGAGTTATAGCATTATTTTTGAATATAAAAAACAGTACTTTTGTTGTTGTTGTTAAATGCATCATTTGTTCTGTGTACACCAAAGTGAAGAGTAAAAAAACAAAGTATAAAATGTACAGTACAGAAAACGTTAGTTGTAAAAATTAACTTGGTAACTTCCCAAAGGCTGGTCATTTACAACTAACTGTGATTTGGATTCATCATATCTTTTGGAAGGCCACAATATTGGTGAATACATTACATAAACCCCCTCATACACCTTTAACATGTACAGCATACCAAGCCATTTTCAGGCAACATGCTGTCATCGGTGTGAGGTAACCTCTGAGTTCTCTATAGAGGTAACTGTAGATGCAATTTTGTATTTTCTAGGTAAATATACATACATAAATAAAATAGCTTCCATTCCATTACCCATATGCAATCTTATAAATCTTGGTTAAGGTGTGCTTACAAAGGCAATTCATTCAAATTGTTAGTCATTTTTACCTACTACAATATTTAATACCTCCTCCCGACTGATATTTTATGATTATTAGCTGTATCTTACTTGTCTTACCTGAGTTGAGTTGCTGCCATCCAAGGCAAGGGTTGCAGGTAGATGCCTTGAGGTTTGGATTTTTAAAACTTTTCTTCAACGATGGTGAAAAGGAAAACGTATATATAAAAGTCATCAATATGCATTACCTACTGAAATAAAACTTAAAATGCAGTTTATTTGGTAGGTAGTGCAACTAAAAACATTAAAATAACGAAAGGGAAAATGCGTGTGACCTTACAAAAAAAAAAAGAATGCTTATTCTTAGGGTTGCTGTTGGTTTGGCCTGCAGTTACTAGAGAAACTCCAAGGATCTCATTCCCTTTACGGTTCATGTCTAGACTTGCCTGGGGACCAGGGAGATCCATGATTTAATCTAAGTAAGAATGTTTGTGGTGTTTTAAATGCCCAAACAGCAGATTGCATTTGTTTCAGACAGCACCAGGAAGGTACCATTCGGGGGGCTTGTTTACTGCTGTATTTGATTTCTGAGCATTTGGTGATTAGGGAGATGGTGAAGGTACACTAATGAAAGGAGGTGAGATTGGTCGTTAGGAGGAAGTCAAGAAGAGTGTTGAAAACAAACACATCCTGCTTTAGCAAATTTATTATACTGTACACCAAAGTGAAGAGTAAAAAAACAAAGTATAAAATGTACAGTACAGAAAACGTTAGTTGTAAAAATTAACTTGGTAACTTCCCAAAGGCTGGTCATTTACAACTAACTGTGATTTGGATTCATCATATCTTTTGGAAGGCCACAATATTGGTGAATACATTACATAAACCCCCTCATACACCTTTAACATGTACAGCATACCAAGCCATTTTCAGGCAACATGCTGTCATCGGTGTGAGGTAACCTCTGAGTTCTCTATAGAGGTAACTGTAGATGCAATTTTGTATTTTCTAGGTAAATATACATACATAAATAAAATAGCTTCCATTCCATTACCCATATGCAATCTTATAAATCTTGGTTAAGGTGTGCTTACAAAGGCAATTCATTCAAATTGTTAGTCATTTTTACCTACTACAATATTTAATACCTCCTCCCGACTGATATTTTATGATTATTAGCTGTATCTTACTTGTCTTACCTGAGTTGAGTTGCTGCCATCCAAGGCAAGGGTTGCAGGTAGATGCCTTGAGGTTTGGATTTTTAAAACTTTTCTTCAACGATGGTGAAAAGGAAAACGTATATATAAAAGTCATCAATATGCATTACCTACTGAAATAAAACTTAAAATGCAGTTTATTTGGTAGGTAGTGCAACTAAAAACATTAAAATAACGAGGCAAAATGCGTGTGACCTTACAAAAAAAAAAAGAATGCTTATTCTTAGGGTTGCTGTTGGTTTGGCCTGCAGTTACTAGAGAAACTCCAAGGATCTCATTCCCTTTACGGTTCATGTCTAGACTTGCCTGGGGACCAGGGAGATCCATGATTTAATCTAAGTAAGAATGTTTGTGGTGTTTTTAAATGCCCAAACAGAAGATTGCATTTGTTTCAGACAGCACCAGGAAGGTACCATTCGGGGGGCTTGTTTACTGCTGTATTTGATTTCTGAGCATTTGGTGATTAGGGAGATGGGGAAGGTACACTAAGGAAAGGAGGTGAGATTGGTCGTTAGGAGGAAGTCAAGAAGAGTGTTGAAAACAAACACATCCTGCTTTAGCAAATTTATTATACTGGCTAAACTTACCACTCCTAAATAAAAACTAGAGTGATGGGACTTGGGGATAACAAAAGATGGAGGCAAGTTAATCTCTGCTTTCAACATACACAAAACATACCATCTGAACATTTTTTAGCTTCCATAGCTTTTTTTTTTAATTAGTTCTTGGCTACACTGGGTTATCAGTGCCGCACTCAGGCTTTCTCTAGTTGTGGTGAGCAGGGGGCTACTCTCTGGTTTCGGTGTGTGGTCTTCTCATGGTGGTGGTTTCTCATTGCAGTGGCTTCTTTTGTTTAGAGCACAGGCCCTACGGCACGCAAGCTTCAGTAGTTGTGTGCAATGGTCCAGTTGCTCTGTGGCATGTGGAATCTCCTTGGACCAGGGATTGAACCGGTGTCCCCTGCGTTGGCAGGTGCATGCTTAATCACTAGACCACCAAGGAAGTCCTCTACAGGTTTTGTCAGGAAGGAAAAAGTGAACAGTCAGACTGAGGATAAATAATTGGAATTTAGCAGCTTCTTTTCAAACTTGTTTTTTTAAAAACGGAACATTTTCTCTTAAGAAATACAAAACCATGTTTTGATTTTTATATAGATCAATAAATGTCATTACTTTATTAACATTCACAATACTATGAATAGGAACTAATTTATTTGTTGAAGCAATACTAGATTGAAGTCAACGTGCTGCCTTTGAGGAACTAGAAATCAATGAGTCTGTTTAATTATGAGAGGAGGTTTTCTTTCAAACTAAAATGAACTGCCAGCAACTTTTCCAATTTTGTACTTTTGATTCCATTTAATTGTACTCTCATTAGTAAGAGTGCACTAGATTCTTACTTAGCTTCATTTTTATTTATTGATTAATCAATACTGTTGCCTTCTATATGAACATGTTAAGTTATCTTTTAGTGAATCAGAAACAATCTAAAATATAAGCTTTATAATTAGAGTTGCTTGAGCTCTTGGTTATGACTTAGCAGCAGGAGCAAGGTGGTTGCATATTTATCATCTTTACAGAGCACAGTCTAGGGATTTATGATCTATTAATAGTTGGAAAGAGGAGGCAAAGTGTTAAAAAAATCCTGCTTTAGCAAATTTATTATACTGGCTAAACTTACCACTCCTAAATAAAAACTAGAGTGATGGGACTTGGGGATAACAAAAGATGGAGGCAAGTTAATCTCTGCTTTCAACATACACAAAACATACCATCTGAACATTTTTTAGCTTCCATAGCTTTTTTTTTTAATTAGTTCTTGGCTACACTGGGTTATCAGTGCCGCACTCAGGCTTTCTCTAGTTGTGGTGAGCAGGGGGCTACTCTCTGGTTTCGGTGTGTGGTCTTCTCATGGTGGTGGTTTCTCATTGCAGTGGCTTCTTTTGTTTAGAGCACAGGCCCTACGGCACGCAAGCTTCAGTAGTTGTGTGCAATGGTCCAGTTGCTCTGTGGCATGTGGAATCTCCTTGGACCAGGGATTGAACCGGTGTCCCCTGCGTTGGCAGGTGCATGCTTAATCACTAGACCACCAAGGAAGTCCTCTACAGGTTTTGTCAGGAAGGAAAAGTGAACAGTCAGACTGAGGATAAATAATTGGAATTTAGCAGCTTCTTTTCAAACTTGTTTTTTTAAAAACGGAACATTTTCTCTTAAGAAATACAAAACCATGTTTTGATTTTTATATAGATCAATAAATGTCATTACTTTATTAACATTCACAATACTATGAATAGGAACTAATTTATTTGTTGAAGCAATACTAGATTGAAGTCAACGTGCTGCCTTTGAGGAACTAGAAATCAATGAGTCTGTTTAATTATGAGAGGAGGTTTTCTTTCAAACTAAAATGAACTGCCAGCAACTTTTCCAATTTTGTACTTTTGATTCCATTTAATTGTACTCTCATTAGTAAGAGTGCACTAGATTCTTACTTAGCTTCATTTTTATTTATTGATTAATCAATACTGTTGCCTTCTATATGAACATGTTAAGTTATCTTTTAGTGAATCAGAAACAATCTAAAATATAAGCTTTATAATTAGAGTTGCTTGAGCTCTTGGTTATGACTTAGCAGCAGGAGCAAGGTGGTTGCATATTTATCATCTTTACAGAGCACAGTCTAGGGATTTATGATCTATTAATAGTTGGATAGACATTTTCTACACATAGATAATTAAGGTAGTGATAGTGTATTAATTTTATTGATATATACAATATAGTAAACTGTGTATTATTTATATACTTATGTACCTTTTTTAAGTACCGAGATAGTTAGGTTAATAAGTGCTTCAAGATTTCTGAATACTAATGGGAGCTTCGTTGTTGCCAAGCATTTAGAAAAAAGGAAAAAGAATCACACCAAAGACTGGGACACTGAGAATGCTATATGGAAAATATGGGCTTGAGAAGGACAAGTAGAATACAGATAAAGGGAAAGATGGAGGGGATGTTCTTGGTAGCAGGGGCAAATTATGAATAAAAAATACAAGCAAATTCATAGAGACTGTAGTACGCAGGGTGGTGGGAGAGCAGTGAATGTGTCCCCTTTGGGGAAATACGAGTAAGACTACAGAAGCAGGTAAGTAGGAGATCGTTCCTGGGTGACTTCAGGTATTAGGCCAGGGAATTTTTAAACTTACTGTCTGAGGGGCTTATGACTTACAGGACATGTTGTTTTATGGAGATTAATAAAGTGACAGAGATTAAAAGAGGGAGAAAGAGACAGAGGAGACAGAAAGTCCATTTAGGAAATTATTTTACCAGCCCAGGTATGCAGTCACATAGAATATACAGTCTGTATGAAAGAGGCTTTGTGAAGGGAACTTCACAGGACTTGGTGACTCGTTAGAATGAAGAAGGAGAATTCACCTCCAGGTTTCAGTGACAAGTAGAGAAGTTGGCAGGCAGATCTAGTCAGAGGAGAATTATGAGGTATTTTAGGTTTAGGCGTGTACAGTTATAGGTAATAGAAAGACATTGTGATGGAATTAGATATTTAGAGGTGGAACTCTGGAAAGAGACCAGAACTGAAGGGAGAAATTGACTGGTTTTTCTGTAGCTGTAGTGGTTGAAATTATGAAGAAAAATTAGATCTTCAAGGGCGGTATGTTGTTTAATTTTTCACTGAGCCTCTGGCATGTGTTATGGTCTAATAGTTGGATAGACATTTTCTACACATAGATAATTAAGGTAGTGATAGTGTATTAATTTTATTGATATATACAATATAGTAAACTGTGTATTATTTATATACTTATGTACCTTTTTTAAGTACCGAGATAGTTAGGTTAATAAGTGCTTCAAGATTTCTGAATACTAATGGGAGCTTCGTTGTTGCCAAGCATTTAGAAAAAAGGAAAAAGAATCACACCAAAGACTGGGACACTGAGAATGCTATATGGAAAATATGGGCTTGAGAAGGACAAGTAGAATACAGATAAAGGGAAAGATGGAGGGGATGTTCTTGGTAGCAGGGGCAAATTATGAATAAAAAATACAAGCAAATTCATAGAGACTGTAGTACGCAGGGTGGTGGGAGAGCAGTGAATGTGTCCCCTTTGGGGAAATACGAGTAAGACTACAGAAGCAGGTAAGTAGGAGATCGTTCCTGGGTGACTTCAGGTATTAGGCCAGGGAATTTTAATCTTACTGTCTGAGGGGCTTATGACTTACAGGACATGTTGTTTTATGGAGATTAATAAAGTGACAGAGATTAAAAGAGGGAGAAAGAGACAGAGGAGACAGAAAGTCCATTTAGGAAATTATTTTACCAGCCCAGGTATGCAGTCACATAGAATATACAGTCTGTATGAAAGAGGCTTTGTGAAGGGAACTTCACAGGACTTGGTGACTCGTTAGAATGAAGAAGGAGAATTCACCTCCAGGTTTCAGTGACAAGTAGAGAAGTTGGCAGGCAGATCTAGTCAGAGGAGAATTATGAGGTATTTTAGGTTTAGGCGTGTACAGTTATAGGTAATAGAAAGACATTGTGATGGAATTAGATATTTAGAGGTGGAACTCTGGAAAGAGACCAGAACTGAAGGGAGAAATTGACTGGTTTTTCTGTAGCTGTAGTGGTTGAAATTATGAAGAAAAATTAGATCTTCAAGGGCGGTATGTTGTTTAATTTTTCACTGAGCCTCTGGCATGTGTTATGGTTCGCTCAGGACAGAGTAGGAGACTTCAATAATGTGCTTTTCTTTCTTTCTTTTTTTTTTGTTTACTAATTTTTTTTTTTTTTAACTTGGCTGTGCTGGGTATTGGGAGTGCAGAGTCTTAACCACTGGATCACCTGGGAAGTTCCAGCAATGTGGTTTTCTTGAAAAGAGAATAGAATGAGGAAAATGAAAGGCTCAGGACCAACTTCGAGAGCATCCATTTCCTGTTTAGGGACTAGAGGACGAAATAAACCTTGAGGAGTGTTAGTTCATCAAGAGAAGCAGAAGAGCAGACTCTCACAAAGCCAAGCTGTTTTAAACAGGGTCCTGGACATGGATGAGTTAAAGGGAAATTGCTGCCTCGGCACCACCACATCATAAAGTTTGGTCTGTGGAATTAGCCAGAGGGCAGAGGATGACTGCCTCCGGAAGTTCCACCAGAAATTTGCTTCAGGGCTTGATTCAGTGGGACGTTCAAGAGGCAATGAACTTCTCTAGGCTGTTAATACACAGATTAACCTTCCTGACTACTCTTGTCACCTCTCAAAAAAACAAACAGAAAACAAACAAACAAACAAAAAACAGCAAAAAAACAAACCTTCACGTAGATTGTCAAGGTTTATAGAGATAATTTGACAATTCTAGGAATTCAGTATGGCCAACAAGTAAACCGAGTGCAGAGTGCACAGCTGAAGAAAGCCAATTCTCTTTTAAGTGCTTTATGAAACCAAACAGGGGAAATTGTCTGTCTTGTTAATTTATTTACAAGAAGGAAATCATACTTTAAATTGTGATTCTCTTAAGCATAACTCTGTGTCTACTTGTTCTTGTTTTTGTTTTTATTCCCCCCATTTGGTTCTTAAGTTTATTTTCTAGACAACATGTATATGCTTTAGTTTTTAAGAATTGCATAACTCATTTATTAGCTTTATTTCTTCTGCAAGCATAGAATATATCTCAAGGATTTCATCATGCTTCAATTCAGTAAGGTTCATATTGTCCTCTTAACTCATATACTGCTTGTTTCAGTCTCAAGCTCACCTCCTACTTCCTGGGTAAAATCTTTCTTGGTGTTTTTAGTTAATTTTGTTATTTCTCTTTTCTAACTCTTTGCAGTTAATATACTCATTCTACAATTTATATCTTCCATTAGTAAGATAGTATTATTATTCAGTAGTCAATTTTGAAATCATCCTGCAATTATAATGTTTCAATTAATATTACAATGTAATATAGCAGTTTATTATAACACCTTATGGACAAACCCAAAAGAACTTTTTGGCTAACCCAATTTTAGAGAATGCTGTTATATACAACACACATTTATTTATTTTATTTATTTTTTTAACTTTTATTTTGCTTTTAACTTTTATAGAGTTTTGTTGTTTACAGATATGTATGTTCCCAGATTAGTCATATGTATATCCCCCCCTTCCCACCCTTCCCAACCATCACACAGCACCCCTGAAGGATCTCCTTTTCTCACAGAGCAATGACTATAGCTATTTTCTTCACTTATGATAGTACAGGCCTTCATGCTACTTTATGCCTCCCACCCTCTGTTCCTTCCCCACAATGTCCATATGTCCACTGTCCATGTCTGTCTTTCCGTTGCCTCACTGCAAACACACATTTATTATAGTAGCACAAAGTGTTGCCTATACAATTTCTTGTACCCTGAACTATTATTATTTTTAAAATTTTGGCCTCTTTTATGTTTTTTTTTTTTTTAATTTATTCTCATCCATCTTTATTCTTTGGCATGTGTGGGCCTCCCATTACAGTGGCCTCTCTCCTTGCAGACCACTGGCTCTGGACATATAAGCTCTAGAGTGCTAGCTCACAATTCGACACACCGGTCCAGCCACTCCATGTCACGTGGGACCTTCCAGCTCAGGGATCAAACCTGTGCCCCTTGCACTGCAAGGCAGACTCTTTAGCCACTGAACTACCAGGAAAGCACCCTCCCCAGAATTATTTTTAGCGGACTAACTTGCTTTCCAACTTGATGCATGATACAGACATTTTTGTGCCCTCGAGGACAATGCCTCTTAACTGTTATGTGTGCCCAATAGTACACTTGGAAAATACAAATAAAATAGGAAAAAGGGTTGTGGTAAATAAAACGCTTGTAGGTAACTTTATCGAAAAGAAGCATCATATAGTTTAAGATTCATTTAGTTGATCAGTAAATGAGTTTCACTTAGTAGATTAGGCAGCTCTAAACTTAATTATTTTGGGGTTCAATTAATATTACATGACTGCAGAATTTTATTAGGTAACAGTTTTAGCATATGCAAATTCATTTCAGCAATTAATGTAAATTCCTTTATATGTGGTTCAGTATAATGAGAGTGATTTCACATATGGATTATAGACTAGTTCACTGCTTTGTCAAATAGCGCTACTTAGTGCCATTATCAAAAAATATACTTTCTGCTAGAGTGGGATTTTTGCTTAAACATCTGTATTTTCCCCTCATTAGCAGTGATGTGCCTTTGCCAACAGGTGGATGAGCCTTTGGATGTAATTTTCAGCTTTCAGGAAGGGAATCTAATGGAAATCAGAGGTTGTCTATGATATCAAAAGCCCAGTGAATTTAATGTTCAATGTAGATGACATTTTTAAATTATTTTGCCTATTTGAAAACTTGTATGTACAAATAGTTTATCTTATAGCTGAAGTTTAGCTAAAATTAAGAAGAAAAATTTAGTCAATTTTTCAAGGTAAATCTTTACTTGTGAACCTTGGGACTTGAAGATACCAAGCAAGTTGAATTCCCTCATGCTAAAATGATATTTGATTCTGGAAACTGTTATTCAACAAGATCTTTTTGGTTATTTTCATGTTTTAAACCATTTGAATCTGTGTTCAGGTTTTATAAGAAGGCAAAATATGTCTTTGATGCTCTCTTTTCTTCTGTTCTTCATCTTGAATCCAAATGTCTAGAAACTTCATGTAGCCGCCATTTTCTGTGGTGCCTCCTTCAGGCTTTCTCTGCTCTCTCAAACCTCACCAGGTAGAATATAATTCTTTCATTCTACTTGGATAACTCATCTGGAAATCCTGGAAAAAAAAGAAAATCAAATATTACACAAAAACTAACTGTTGTGCCCAATAGTACACTTGGAAAATAGCATGATGCAGACATTTTTGTGCCCTCGAGGACAATGCCTCTTAACTGTTATGTGTGCCCAATAGTACACTTGGAAAATACAAATAAAATAGGAAAAAGGGTTGTGGTAAATAAAACGCTTGTAGGTAACTTTATCGAAAAGAAGCATCATATAGTTTAAGATTCATTTAGTTGATCAGTAAATGAGTTTCACTTAGTAGATTAGGCAGCTCTAAACTTAATTATTTTGGGGTTCAATTAATATTACATGACTGCAGAATTTTATTAGGTAACAGTTTTAGCATATGCAAATTCATTTCAGCAATTAATGTAAATTCCTTTATATGTGGTTCAGTATAATGAGAGTGATTTCACATATGGATTATAGACTAGTTCACTGCTTTGTCAAATAGCGCTACTTAGTGCCATTATCAAAAAATATACTTTCTGCTAGAGTGGGATTTTTGCTTAAACATCTGTATTTTCCCCTCATTAGCAGTGATGTGCCTTTGCCAACAGGTGGATGAGCCTTTGGATGTAATTTTCAGCTTTCAGGAAGGGAATCTAATGGAAATCAGAGGTTGTCTATGATATCAAAAGCCCAGTGAATTTAATGTTCAATGTAGATGACATTTTTAAATTATTTTGCCTATTTGAAAACTTGTATGTACAAATAGTTTATCTTATAGCTGAAGTTTAGCTAAAATTAAGAAGAAAAATTTAGTCAATTTTTCAAGGTAAATCTTTACTTGTGAACCTTGGGACTTGAAGATACCAAGCAAGTTGAATTCCCTCATGCTAAAATGATATTTGATTCTGGAAACTGTTATTCAACAAGATCTTTTTGGTTATTTTCATGTTTTAAACCATTTGAATCTGTGTTCAGGTTTTATAAGAAGGCAAAATATGTCTTTGATGCTCTCTTTTCTTCTGTTCTTCATCTTGAATCCAAATGTCTAGAAACTTCATGTAGCCGCCATTTTCTGTGGTGCCTCCTTCAGGCTTTCTCTGCTCTCTCAAACCTCACCAGGTAGAATATAATTCTTTCATTCTACTATGGATAACTCATCTGGAAATCCTGGAAAAACAATATCTAAATCAAGGGAATAAATATCTGATGGGGGAATTTTGTATATTACACAAAAATAGAGAGTGATTTTTTTTTTTTGTCTTCAAAACTCAGTAGCTCTTCTCCATTCTATATAAATATGAAGTTTAGATTCGCCCAGGGTGAACCTTCCACTAAATTCTAGTACCCTTTCAATAGACATTACTATTTGGGTATTTAATTGCCATAAAAAACTTCAGGAGAACTCAATCTGAACCAACCATTGTTCTTTTTATATGGGCTATTCTGCTGAACTCAGTTATTTCAGTGATAACATTATTATCTTGGTTACTAGTGCTTGAAACCTGAAGTAATTTTTGAGTATCCCTTTTGTCAAGCTCTGCGCTCAGATGGTCTTGGGAGATTTCTTTAGATCACAGACCTGCTGAAAGAAAAGTTGAAATTTTTTTAAGTTCACAGCTGTGTAGCCTTGCTACATACATAGCAATGTCTAATACGCAGTAGATGGTCAGTAGATAGTCACTGAAAACACCAAGTAAATGTTAATTATAACAGAAGGTATAATTGTCATGAATGTGTAGGAGGGGATTTAAATATGATATTTAAGATCATCATAAACAAGTAACTGAAGGAAGTCTTGTGTGACATTTAGTTTCTATTTGATTGTTCTTCCCTGAAATCTAAGTACATTGTTGTTCTACTGTTCTATTCATAACTTCCAAGGCCTGCCTGGACCTGTTACAGAAAATAATGCGAGGAAAGGGTTCAAAGCTTCATCAGCTAATGTGTTTCACCAACTCAGAGTGCAATAGGATGGCATGTCATCCAGGAAGGTGAAATAGTGGAAGAATTATTAAACACCATTTTAATATTGTAAATGCAAACACAAACCATTTGAAAAGGAAAAATTTGAGTATGTGCTGATACATATGTTACTGTTGGTTCTGAAGGAAATTTTTTCCAGCAATATATGAGTAGTCATCCTGATGTTCAACTTTATCACTTCTAAATTAAAAAAAAAGACTTTGCAAAAATTATCTCAGCAGGTAGAATATAATTCTTTCATTCTACTGTGGATAACTCATCTGGAAATCCTGGAAAAACAATATCTAAATCAAGGGAATAAATATCTGATGGGGGAATTTTGTATATTACACAAAAATAGAGAGTGATTTTTTTTTTTTGTCTTCAAAACTCAGTAGCTCTTCTCCATTCTATATAAATATGAAGTTTAGATTCGCCCAGGGTGAACCTTCCACTAAATTCTAGTACCCTTTCAATAGACATTACTATTTGGGTATTTAATTGCCATAAAAAACTTCAGGAGAACTCAATCTGAACCAACCATTGTTCTTTTTATATGGGCTATTCTGCTGAACTCAGTTATTTCAGTGATAACATTATTATCTTGGTTACTAGTGCTTGAAACCTGAAGTAATTTTTGAGTATCCCTTTTGTCAAGCTCTGCGCTCAGATGGTCTTGGGAGATTTCTTTAGATCACAGACCTGCTGAAAGAAAAGTTGAAATTTTTTTAAGTTCACAGCTGTGTAGCCTTGCTACATACATAGCAATGTCTAATACGCAGTAGATGGTCAGTAGATAGTCACTGAAAACACCAAGTAAATGTTAATTATAACAGAAGGTATAATTGTCATGAATGTGTAGGAGGGGATTTAAATATGATATTTAAGATCATCATAAACAAGTAACTGAAGGAAGTCTTGTGTGACATTTAGTTTCTATTTGATTGTTCTTCCCTGAAATCTAAGTACATTGTTGTTCTACTGTTCTATTCATAACTTCCAAGGCCTGCCTGGACCTGTTACAGAAAATAATGCGAGGAAAGGGTTCAAAGCTTCATCAGCTAATGTGTTTCACCAACTCAGAGTGCAATAGGATGGCATGTCATCCAGGAAGGTGAAATAGTGGAAGAATTATTAAACACCATTTTAATATTGTAAATGCAAACACAAACCATTTGAAAAGGAAAAATTTGAGTATGTGCTGATACATATGTTACTGTTGGTTCTGAAGGAAATTTTTTCCAGCAATATATGAGTAGTCATCCTGATGTTCAACTTTATCACTTCTAAATTAAAAAAAAAGACTTTGCAAAAATTATCTCAGCAAAGGCTAGAAAGGATGAGAATAAATGATGCAAATTTGGCATGATGATCTTTGTTAAGCTTAAGGCATTACTAAGCATTCAAAAGTGTAAAATAAAGTTAAAATCTCCTTGAGAGCTAGGAGACATCTATCTTAATGATATTCCAATTTTGCTGCCCATTAGAAGCACTTCGAGTTCTTTAAAGAATCCCCAGGCTGCACTCCATACCAATTAAATCAGAATATCTGAGGGTAGGAGCCACCCTACCCTCTGTATTTTTTTTTTTTTTTTTTAAGATTTATTTATTATTTATTTTGGGCGGGTGTCGGGTTGGGGAGGGAGGGGAGCGGGCAGGCCGCTTCCATTGGTCCCTCATTTCTCCATTTTCGTCCGTCCTTGTTCTTTTGGCTCCTGTGCGCTTCCCATCTTGGTGGCTTCTGCCGCTGCAAAGCGCCAGCTCTGGGCGCAGGCGCGCCAGAGCTCCGGCTCGGCGATTGGACACATGGGTCCAGCCGCTCCGCGGCACGTGGGATCTTCCCAGGCCAGGGATGGAACCGGCGCCCCTCGCACTGCAAGGCGGTGTTCTTACCCACTGGATGACCAGGGAAGCCCAAGGAATAACTTTTTAATTAAAATTGATTAACTTGATTTAATAAATGAATCAACATATTTATTGACTATAAGGCACTTTTGAGCACTTATTATATCCAGTACATTCAGCTAGGATCCAAATCTGGCCGTCTGATTCCAAGGCCTTAGATACCCGTCTTACCCACCTTTTTACAGATGAGAGTTTTTAAATTAGAAAAGTTGAGAAACCACTCCAAGTTTCTAGTAACCTAGAGAACTGGGGGTCAGTTCCATGATGCTTGATTTCATAGCTTATTTCTTGACTACTCTGCTGCACTGCCTTCTCCTAACAACTGCTAGGTCGGCTCTAGACCAACTGCCTTACACAAAACATTATTAATTGTAATCTCACTAACAACCCAATGAGGTCGCTATTGTTCCTTTCAGGAAGCTGAAAGCTCAAGAAGTTAAGCAGTTGCCCAAGGTTACACCATAGTGAGTTGTATTTATATCCAGGTCTACCAGATTCCAAAGCCCATGTATTTTTTTAAAATTTATTTTCAGAAAATTAAAAAAGATATTTTAATATAATTTTAAAGGTTACTTTCCATTTCCAATTATTACGCCATATTGGCTAGATTCCCTGTGTTGTACGACATATCCTTGAGCCTATCTTACACGCAATCATTTGTGCCCCAAACTTCCCCACTGTTACAGTGCCTCTTCCCCTCACCTCACTAGTAATCACTAGTTTGTTCTCTATATTTGTGAGCTGGCTTCTTCTTTTTGTGTATTCATTAGTTTGTTGTATTTTTTAGATTTCACATATAAGTTAAATCATATAGTCCTTGTCTTTCTCTGATTTATTTAACTTAGCATACTCCCCTCCAAGTGTATCCATGTCGCTGCAAATAGCAAAAAAAAATTTATTACTGAGTAATATTCCAGTGTGTGTGAGTGTGTGTGTGTGTGTATGTGTATGTTACATCTTCTTTATCCATTCATCTGTTGATGGACACTTAAGTTGCTTCCACATCTTGGCAATTGTCAATAATGCTGCTATGAACATTGGGGTGCATGTTATCTCTTCCAATGGATGTTCTTGGTATTTTGGGGTATATACCCAGGAGCAGAATTGCTGGGTCATATGGAGGTTGCATTTTTAGGTCTTTTGAGAAAACTGCAATACTGTTTTCCACTATGGCTGTATCAATCTACATTTTCCTTAACAGTGAACAAGAGTTCCCTTTTTCCCATATTATCATCAATGTTTATTATTTGTGCTCTTTTTGATGATAGTCATTCTGACAGGTGTAAGAATGATAACTTATTGTAGTTTTGATCTGCATTTCCCTGATGATTAGCTATGTTAAACATCTTTTCATATATCTGTAGGCCATTCGTATTCCCTCTTTGAAAAAAATGTCTATTAAGTTCTTCTCAAAGTCCATATTCTTAAACATTATGCTGTGTTGGAGGGAAAGATGTGACAAAGCAATAGCATAAGTGAAAAAGACCACTTAGCTATTAATAGTTCAGGGTGAAGCAGAGATGTGATAGTAATACCACCAGGCTGCATTCTAGAAATACAGTATCCACAGCAAGGTAATAGTTCACTCTATTCTATCATGGCAGAGCACACCTGGAGTATCGTGTGAAATTCTGGGCATCACACTTTAAAAGAGGATTACTGATGCACCTGAAACTCATTCATATGTGAGCGATGAAATGTCTGAGTAACATGTCTATGGGACAAACTGTGAAAAAGCTAAAAATGGTTAGCTCTCCTCCAAAGAGGAGGCTCAGTAGCTAGTATCTGAAATGTCTTCTGGTGGTGGAGATTAGATTCAATCTGGATGGTTCCAGAGGGAAAAACTAGGCTGCACAGATAGAGAATCAAAGAGTTGAATGTAGCTTCTCAAAGGAAGGAAGGACTGCCTGATATTGAAACTTTTTAGAACAGAAATGGGCTTCCTTGTAAGAGAAAGTTCTTCTTCACTGACGAAGGGCCTGAACGACATGGGTCTTAAAGACATTCGCTGGGTGTAATCATTCTTAAATTTAGCGGGTATAAGAATCACCACTGGGAACTTGTTAACTACTGATTCCCAGACTTGCCTTTAGAGGTATTGATGCAGTGGTTCCGAGAGAAAGTTTTGGAATCTGCATTTGTTAACAAGCAGCTCAGTAGGTTCAAATCAGGTGATCAATGACCTACACTTTGAGAACTAGTGAGACCAGATACACTTTGAGGTCTCTTCCACTTGTAGTGAAAAATGTGTGGAGTCAACATGACTGTTCAAAGAAAGTTGTGTTTAATTTTAGAACAAATTCAAGACAAAATGCTTTAGCATGTTGACAGTTACAAGAGACAAAAATACCGGAATATAGGCTCCTAGAGTATAGAAGGTGAAACTTTGATTTTCGATTTATGTCATCAAAGCTAAGACTTTAATAGCAAAATAGAAGGTAGAAATCCAGTTGGAAAATCTTTAAACACTAAGTAACGAACCTCCTCTGCATTTGTCAGGGAGTATCTGATAGTGACCTGGAAAAACCTGTCTGTTATCCTAAAGGGCAGCACCTGTGTAAGGTTAAAGTCTGATGCGCCTTAGGACCCAGGTTTATATAAGCTGCAGCCTAGAACTGAGGAAACAAGAGTGGCGAAGAGTGGCTTCTAACTCTGGCCCACTTTCTGTTGGGCTAAAGAGCTTCTGCTGGCAAGTATAGTATATATTTGATTAATCTTAACTTTTGAATGTGCAACCTGAGAGCTACATTTTAGGAACTACTGTATCCTGAAATGCCTTTGCTCTTTGTAAATATGGTTTTAAACAGTAGTGCTTGGTGCAACTTCCTATCGCATGTCTGGACTTCTAAAACTATTTAAATTTGCATAATCATTTGTTCAAGTGTATTACAGTATTTTAAAAAAATTTTTCTTTGAAAATCATTAAAGGTTAGTTGAGGAACTGCTTTTCTCCACTGTTTTGTTGATTGATGTTCATGTGCTATTTTAAGTTCATTAAGGACTAGCAAGTGACTTCTGTTTTAAACTTAAGGTATGTATATAAAATTTCCAAGTGGCAATTGCATGTGTTTCTGTCGCATGTGTTTCTTGTTTCTGTTTAATTTCTTCTTGCTTCCTTTTAATGGCTGAAGACCTCCTCTTAGGCTCCTGAATCATGAGAGATGAAATAGCAACAACAGTCTTCTTTGTGACAAGATTGGTGAAAAAACATGATAAACTGAATAAACAGCAAATAGAAGACTTTGCAGAAAAGCTGATGACAATCTTGTTTGAAACATACAGAACTCACTGGTACTCTGATCACCCCGCTAAAGGGCAAGCCTTCAGGTGAGAGCTAGGATGTAGTATGCATGGCAAAGGGCAGTAACCACCTGCACTGATTGTTGGCTGCCTATAAATAATGAAAGTTTTATGGGCTTAAATTTATTTATTTGAACTTGGGCTTGAACAAAGGAGATATAGTAGATAATAGTACGAGTTGATAACTATACAGCAAACCTCATTATGTGGCTGGATTAAGCAATTTCTAACTTAACGTTTACTGTGAAGGGTAGAGAGAATCTTTAGGCTTCCCAGGTGGCTTTTGTTGTTTAGTTGCTCAGTTGTGTCCGACTGTTTGTGACCCTATGGGCTGCAGCTCCTTGCTGTCCAAGGGACTCTGAAGAGTCTTCAACACCAGAGTTTGAAAGCATCAGTTCTTCGGTGCTTAGCCTTTATGGTCCAACTCTCACATCCGTACATGACTACGGTAAAAACCATAACTTTGACTATATGGACCTTTAACTTACTAATGGAATCCATATTCTGAATTGCTGTGTAAAAATCTGATGTTTTACTGTAAAACTTCTGGAAGGTGGAGAAGGAGTGAGGGAAGATGGGAGTGAGGTGGAAACTGTGTATTGAAGTCCCTTGCCTGCAGCATGATTCTCCAGCTAATGCACCTATTACCACATCTTTGTTTCCCTTTTCTTTTTTTTAAAGGTGTATCAGGATAAACAATAATCAGAATAAAGATCCTATTCTAGAAAGGGCATGTGCTGAAAGTAATGTGGATTTTTCTCACCTGGGACTTCCAAAGGAGATGACCATATGGGTAGATCCCTTTGAAGTGTGCTGTCGGTGAGTAATCTCATTGCAGTCAGTTCGTGTGATCTGTGACCCTTGGAAACCTTAGGTTATTTAATCAGCTCTAGGCAGCTTTGTGAAAGGTGATGCTCCAAAACCCTGGGTTAGCAATGAGGAGGGCACATTAGCAATGAGTTTGGTTAAGATCCAAGCTGCATCAGACATCCCAGACTTCCATTAGGGTGGATGGAGCGGCAAGCACTAGGCGTTTTCCATAGTATTTGAAATTTGACTTCAATCATGGTATCCTGTTGCCAATTGCTTTAATGTCCAAGCACTTTAAGCATAATCAAGGGGGAAGAGGAATTATTTATCATCAGCACTTCAGTCCATTAGTTAAATCAAAAGAAATTAGCCTGTTTTACCTTAGCTAATTCCTAGAAAGCCTTTACAGAGTCCTTGACGTCTACCAGTTATGACAATATGATAGCAGAAGGTTATTATGTCTCTCAGTTTGCTTTGCTGTCAAGCCTTTTTGTTTCTGCTAAGAATTCTAACTTAACGTTTACTGTGAAGGGTAGAGAGAATCTTTAGGCTTCCCAGGTGGCTTTTGTTGTTTAGTTGCTCAGTTGTGTCCGACTGTTTGTGACCCTATGGGCTGCAGCTCCTTGCTGTCCAAGGGACTCTGAAGAGTCTTCAACACCAGAGTTTGAAAGCATCAGTTCTTCAGTGCTTAGCCTTTATGGTCCAACTTTCACATCCGTACATGACTACGGTAAAAACCATAACTTTGACTATATGGACCTTTAACTTACTAATGGAATCCATATTCTGAATTGCTGTGTAAAAATCTGATGTTTTACTGTAAAACTTCTGGAAGGTGGAGAAGGAGTGAGGGAAGATGGGAGTGAGGTGGAAACTGTGTATTGAAGTCCCTTGCCTGCAGCATGATTCTCCAGCTAATGCACCTATTACCACATCTTTGTTTCCCTTTTCTTTTTTTTAAAGGTGTATCAGGATAAACAATAATCAGAATAAAGATCCTATTCTAGAAAGGGCATGTGCTGAAAGTAATGTGGATTTTTCTCACCTGGGACTTCCAAAGGAGATGACCATATGGGTAGATCCCTTTGAAGTGTGCTGTCGGTGAGTAATCTCATTGCAGTCAGTTCGTGTGATCTGTGACCCTTGGAAACCTTAGGTTATTTAATCAGCTCTAGGCAGCTTTGTGAAAGGTGATGCTCCAAAACCCTGGGTTAGCAATGAGGAGGGCACATTAGCAATGAGTTTGGTTAAGATCCAAGCTGCATCAGACATCCCAGACTTCCATTAGGGTGGATGGAGCGGCAAGCACTAGGCGTTTTCCATAGTATTTGAAATTTGACTTCAATCATGGTATCCTGTTGCCAATTGCTTTAATGTCCAAGCACTTTAAGCATAATCAAGGGGGAAGAGGAATTATTTATCATCAGCACTTCAGTCCATTAGTTAAATCAAAAGAAATTAGCCTGTTTTTACCTTAGCTAATTCCTAGAAAGCCTTTTACAGAGTCCTTGACGTCTACCAGTTATGACAATATGATAGCAGAAGGTTATTATGTCTCTCAGTTTGCTTTGCTGTCAAGCCATTTCAATTTATTTTTTAACTATAGTTAATTTACAAAATTATATTGGTTTCAGGTATACATCATAGTTGCTAGAGGAGGAAATGGCAACCCACTCCAATATTCTTGCCTGGAAAATCCTAAGAACAGAGGTGGTTGGCAGGCTATAGTCCATAGGGTTGCAAACTGTTGCATATGACTTATGGACTAAACAACAATATACATCGTAGTCATTAAAAGTTTTTTACAGATTATATTCCTTTTAAAGTTATTACAAAATATTGGCTATATTCCCTGTGCTATACAATATAGTCTTGTAGCTTGCTTATTTATTTTATATGTAGTAGTTTGGACCTACCCCTATCTTGCCCCTTCTCATTTCCCTCTTCTCTACTGGTAACCAATAATTCTCTATATCTGTTGAGTCAGTTTGTTTTGCTATATACATGTATTTCATCATTTAAATTCTACCTATAAATGATATCATGCAGTATTTGACTTTCTCTGACTGATTTATTTCACTAACCACAATATTCTCTAGGTCCATCCATGTTGCTGTAAATGGCAGAATTTCATTCTTTTTCATGGCTTAGTAGTACTTGAGTGTGTATATATACCACATCTTCTTTATCCATTCATCTGCTGATGGACCTTTGGATTACTTCTGTATCTTGGCTATTGTAAATAGTGCAGCTCTTCACATTGGGGTGCATGTATCTTTTCAAATTAATGATTTTTTTCAGGATATATATCCAGGAGTAGAATTGTTGGATGATGTGGTAATCCTACTTTTAGTTTGAGGAATCTCCATACTCCATAGTGGCTGTACCAATTCATATTCCCACCAAGAGTATACATGGGTTCCTTTTTCTCCATTTTCTCACCAGTGTTTGATATTTGTAGACGTTTCAATGACAGTCATTCTGACAAATGTGAAGTGATGTCTCATTGTTTTTATTTGCATTTATCTAATAATATAAGATGTTGACCATTTCTTTATGTGCTCGTTAGCCATTTGTATGTGTTCTTTCGAAAAATACATATTCAGGTCAATTTTTTGATTGGGTTGTTTGTTTCTGACATTAAGTTGTGTGAACTGTCTATATATTGTGGATAGTAACCCCTTGTCATTATATTATTTGCAAATCAAAGCTTTTCTTTCATTCAGTAGGTTATCTTTTTGTTGATGGTTTCTTTTGCTGTGCAAAATCTTTTAAGTTTAATTGGATCCTATTTGTTTTTGTTTCCTTTGCCTTAGGAGACATCCAGAAAATATTGCTACCATTTATATCAGAACTCTGCCTGTGTTTTCTTCTAAGTTTTTATGGTTTGCAGCCTTACACGTTGGCTTTTTGATCCATTTTGAATTTATTTTTGTAATGATGTGAGAAACTGTTCTAATTTCATTCTTTACAAGAGATGTGTTTTCCTAGAACCACTTATAGAAGAGACTGTCTTTTCTCTGTTAGACATATTCACCTCCTTTAGGTACATGGGTTTATTTCTGGGTTTTCTGTTCTCTTCCATTGATTTGCATCTTTGTTCATCAATGGTATTGGTCTGCATTTTTTTCCTGTGATGTCTTTGTCTGGTTTTGGTATCAGGGTGATGTGGCCTCATAGAATGAGTTCGGAAGTGTTCCTTCCTCTGCAATTTTTTGGAAATAATTTGAGAAGAATAGACATTGATTCTTCTCTAAATGTTTGCTAGAACTCATCTGTGAAGCCGTCTGGTGGTTTTATTTCTTGAGAGCATTTTCTTCTATTAATGATTCAGTCTTCATACTCATAATTGATGTGTTCACGTTTTCTGTTTCATTCTGGTTCAGTATTGGGAGATTGTACATTTCTAGGAATTTTAGTTTCTTCTGGGTTGTACACTTTATTTGCATATAGTTATTCATAGTAATCTAACCATCTAATGATCTTTGCATTTTAGCATTGTTTATAACTTCTTTTTATTTCTGATTTTATTAATTTGGGTCATCTCCTTTTCTCTCGATGAATCTGGTTAAAGGTTTATCAGTTTTGTTTCTTTTCAAGGAACCAGCTCCTAGTTTCATTGATTTTTTTTTTTTTTTTTTTACTGTTTTTGTCTCTATTTCATTTCTGCTATGCTATTTATAATTTCTTTCCTTCTACTGTCTTTGGGATTTGTTTGTTCTTAAAGTTCCTGTAAGTGTAAAGTTATGCTTTGAAATTTTTGTTTCTTGAGGTAGGCTTGTATCACTATAAACTTCTCTCCTGGGACTACTACTTCTGAATCACAGATGTTTGGATCATTGTGTTTTTGTTTTCATTTGTCTACAGGTATTTTTGAAATTTCCTCTTTGATTTCTTCTGTGATCCATTGGTTGTTTAGTAGTATATTGTTTAGCCTTCATGTATTTGTATTTTTTTGTGGTTTTCTTATAGCAATTTCTAGTGTCATAGGATTGTGGTCTGATAAAATGCTCAGTATGATTTCAATCTTCTTAAAGGTACTGAGAAATGTTTTGTGGCCTATAATGTGTTGTGTCCTGGAGAATGTTCCATGTACACTTGAATGTGTATTCTGTGGCATTAGGATGGAAGGCTTATAGACATCTATTAAGTCCATTTGGTCTATCATGTCAACTGAGGCTAGTGTTTCCTTCTTGATTTTCTGTCTGTATGATCTGTCCATTGATATAAGTGGGGTGTTGAAGTCCCCTACTATTACTATGTTACTGTCCACTTATCCCTTTATCTCTGTTAATATTAGCTTACATATTTAGGCCCTCCTATGTTGGGTGCATATGTGTATTTATAATTGTTGTAACTTGGATCGATCTCTTGATCATTACATAATATCCTCCTTTGTCTTTTGTTACAGACTTTGTTTTAAAGTCTACTTTGTCTGGTATAAGAACTGTTACCTTGGCTTTCTTTTCATTTCTATTTACATGGTATACTTTCTTCTGTCCTCTCACTTTCAGTGTGTATGTCTTTAGGTCTATAGTGAGTTTCACGTGTGTATGTGTGTGTGTATGTATTTGCATCTTTACGTCTTTTGATTAGAACACTCATTCCAGTTAAAGCAATTATTGATTGCTATGCACTTATAGTCATTTTATCAAATTGTTTTGGTGTTTTTGTAGTTCATTTTGTTCTTCTTTTGCTCGCTTCCCTTATTATTTTTTTTTTTCAAAGATTTATTTATTTAGGTGGGGGTGGGGTGGGGAGGGAGGGGAGCAGGCGGGCCACTTCTATTGGTCTTTCATGTGTCCATTTTCATCCATCTTTGTTCTTTTGGCCCGTGTGGGCCTCCCATCGCGGCGGCCCCTGCTGTCGCAGAGCACCGGCTCTGGGCGCATGCGCTCCAGAGCTCCGGCTCGGTAATTGGACACATCAGTCCAGCCGCTCCGCGGTACGTGGGATCTTCCCAGGCCAGGGCTCGAACCGGCGCCCCTTGCGCTGCAAGGCGGTGTCCTTACCCACTGGACCACCAGGGAAGCCCTTCCCTTATTATTTGATGACTATTTTTAGTGTTATGTTTAGGTTTCTTTCTCTTTTTTGTGTGTATCTATTATAGATTTTGATTTCTGGTTACCATGAGGTTTATATGTAGCAATATATGTGTATTGCTGTTGTTTAGTCGCTAAGTCACGTCCAACTCTTTGAGACCTCACATGAACTGCAGCATGCCAGGCCTCGCTGTCCTTCACAAGCTCCTGGAGTTCATCCAAGTTCATTGAATCAGTAATGCCATTCAACCATCTCATCCTCTGCCCTCTTATCCATTTGCTTTTAGTCTTTTGCAGCATCAGGGGCTTTTCCAATGAGTTGTCTGTTTACATCAGGTGGCCAAAATATTGGGCCTTCTGCCTCAGCATCAGTTCTTCCAATGAGTATTCAGGGTTGATTTCCTTTAGGATTGACTGGTTTGCTCTACTTGCAGTCCGAGGTACTTGCAAGTTTCTTCTCCAACACCACAGTTCGAAAGCATCAATTCTTTGGCATTCAGTCTTCTTTTTGTTCTAGCTTTCACATCTGTACATGACTACTGAAAAAACCATAGCTTTGATATACAGACCTTTGTTGACAAAGTGATATCTTTGCTTTTTAAATATGCCTTCTAGATTTGTCATAGCCTTCCTTCCAAGAAGCAAGCATCTTCTAATGTCATGGTTGCAGTCACCATCCACAGTGATTTTGGAGCCCAAGAAATAAGGTCTGTCACTGCTCCCACTTTTTTCCCTTCTATTTGCCATGAAGTGATGGGATTGGATGCCATGATCTTAGTTTCTCGAATGTTGAGTGTTTAACAAGCTTTTTCACTCTCTCCACCTTGATCAAGAGGCTCTTTAGTTCCTTTTCTCTTTCTGCCATTAGAGTGGTAGCATCTGCATATCTGAGGTTGTTGATATGTCTTCTGGCAATCTTGATTCCAGCTTGTAACTCACCCAGCTTGGCATTTTGCATGATGTACCCTGCATATAATTTAAATAAACAGGGTGATAATATACAGCCTTGTCATACTGTTTTCCCAATTTTGAAACAGTTAGTTGATCCATGTAAAGTTCTGACTTACTTCTTGACTCATATACAGGTTTCTCAGGAGACAGGTAAGATGATCTGGTATTCCCATCTCTTTTAAGATTTTTCCAATTTGTTGTGATCCACACAGTCAAAGACTTTTGTGTAGTCAATGAAACAGAAGTAGATGTTTTTCTGGAATTCTTTTTTTTAATGTGTGTGTGTATATGTGTATATGTATATGTATATATGTGATTATTTAAGTTGCTAATCTCTTAATTTTGAATGCATTTTAACAGTCCTGCACTTACTCCTCCACACTCATGCTTACTGTTTCTGACATAATGTTTCACATCTAATTGTTTTGTGTATCCTTTAATTATTTACTGCAAGTCTAGGGAATTTTACTACTTCTGTCTTTTAGCCTTCCTGTTAGCTTTGTATGTGGTTGATCATGCTGCTTTTATTGTATATTTTCCCTTAAACAATGAATTTTTTTCCCTTTTGTAACTTTCATGTTTCTAGTTGTGGTTTTCTTTTTTTTGCTTAGAGAAATCCCTTTTAACATTTCTTACAAACCTAGTTTGGGGGTGCTAAACTCTTTCAGCTTTTGCTTGTCTGTAAAACTTTTGATCTCTTTTCAAATTCAAAGGTACGCTTTGCTAAGCAGAGGATTTTTGGCCACAGATTTTTCTGTTTCTATCACTTTAAACATAATTGAAATGCTCTTATGGCCTGTAGTTTTTGCTGAAACGAGCCCAAGGATTGGAGCAAAATAAGGTCTGTCACTGCTCCACTTTTTCCCTTCTATTTGCCATGAAGTGATGGGATTGGATGCCATGATCTTAGTTTCTCGAATGTTGAGTGTTTAACAAGCTTTTTCACTCTCTCCACCTTGATCAAGAGGCTCTTTAGTTCCTTTTCTCTTTCTGCCATTAGAGTGGTAGCATCTGCATATCTGAGGTTGTTGATATGTCTTCTGGCAATCTTGATTCCAGCTTGTAACTCACCCAGCTTGGCATTTTGCATGATGTACCCTGCATATAATTTAAATAAACAGGGTGATAATATACAGCCTTGTCATACTGTTTTCCCAATTTTGAAACAGTTAGTTGATCCATGTAAAGTTCTGACTTACTTCTTGACTCATATACAGGTTTCTCAGGAGACAGGTAAGATGATCTGGTATTCCCATCTCTTTTAAGATTTTTCCAATTTGTTGTGATCCACACAGTCAAAGACTTTTGTGTAGTCAATGAAACAGAAGTAGATGTTTTTCTGGAATTCTTTTTTTTAATGTGTGTGTGTATATGTGTATATGTATATGTATATATGTGATTATTTAAGTTGCTAATCTCTTAATTTTGAATGCATTTTAACAGTCCTGCACTTACTCCTCCACACTCATGCTTACTGTTTCTGACATAATGTTTCACATCTAATTGTTTTGTGTATCCTTTAATTATTTACTGCAAGTCTAGGGAATTTTACTACTTCTGTCTTTTAGCCTTCCTGTTAGCTTTGTATGTGGTTGATCATGCTGCTTTTATTGTATATTTTCCCTTAAACAATGAATTTTTTCCTTCTGTAACTTTCATGTTTCTAGTTGTGGTTTTCTTTTTTTTGCTTAGAGAAATCCCTTTTAACATTTCTTACAAACCTAGTTTGGGGGTGCTAAACTCTTTCAGCTTTTGCTTGTCTGTAAAACTTTTGATCTCTTTTCAAATTCAAAGGTACGCTTTGCTAAGCAGAGGATTTTTGGCCACAGATTTTTCTGTTTCTATCACTTTAAACATAATTGAAATGCTCTTATGGCCTGTAGTTTTTGCTGAAAAGCCTGTTGATAGCCTTATGGAAATTCCCTTACATGCACCTTATTGCATTTCTCTTGCTTTTAATATTCTCTATCTTTGCCATCTTAACAACAATATATCTTGGTGGGTTTCTCCTTGGGCTGATTCCATTTGAGACTCTTTGTCTTTCCTGGACCTGGATGTCTCTTTTCTCTCCCAATTAGGGAAGTTTTCAGCTATTATGTCTTCAAGTATGTTCTCTGATCCATTTTCTCTTCTATAATGCAAATGTAATATGCTTGATGACGTTCCAGTGGTCTCTTAAAATGTCCTAATTTGTTTTTAGTCCTTTTTTCTGTTCAGCTTCAGTGATTTCTATTACTCTGTCTTCCAGCTTACTGATCTGTTCCTCTGTATCAACTCACCTACTGTTGATTCCCTCTAACATATTTTCATTTCAGTTACTGCATTCTCCAGCTCTGTTTGATTCTTCTCTATATCTTCTAACTCTTAACTGTTTTCCTTCATTCTTAGCGAAACTTCTCACTATCTCCCTCTGTGCTTCTCTCAAGTGGTTTGTACTTATAATCATTCAGTTCAGTCTAGTTGCTCAGTTGTGGCTGATTCTTCGCAATCCTATGGACTACAGCATGCCTCACTTCCCTGTTTTTGAATTCTTTATTGGGTGGATTGTCTTCCTTCACTTAATTCTTCTGGAGTTTTGTCCTGTTCCTTCATTTGGAACATATTCCTTTGTTCCCTCATTTGTTGTTTCTGGTATAGGATCCCTGGTCTGAGGGGTTAGAAAGTGTATTAAACCTCCATGCAAACTGCCAACTCATTGGAAAAGATGTTAATGCTGGGGATGATGGGAAGCAAAAGGAGAAGAGGGTGGCGGAGGATGACCTGGTTGGATACCAATTCATGATGTGAACTTGGGCAAACTCTGGGAGATAGTGAGGGTCAGGGAAGCCTGCTTGGCATGCTGCAGTCCATGAGGTCCAGAGCTGAACACAACCTAGGGGCTAAAACAAACCTTTAGCTTTTAATGGATTAAAGGTTTGCCCTTTTTTATCACTTTAAACATAATTGAAATGCTCTTAGCCTGTAGTTTTTGCTGAAAAGCCTGTTGATAGCCTTATGGAAATTCCCTTACATGCACCTTATTGCATTTCTCTTGCTTTTAATATTCTCTATCTTTGCCATCTTAACAACAATATATCTTGGTGGGTTTCTCCTTGGGCTGATTCCATTTGAGACTCTTTGTCTTTCCTGGACCTGGATGTCTCTTTTCTCTCCCAATTAGGGAAGTTTTCAGCTATTATGTCTTCAAGTATGTTCTCTGATCCATTTTCTCTTCTATAATGCAAATGTAATATGCTTGATGACGTTCCAGTGGTCTCTTAAAATGTCCTAATTTGTTTTTAGTCCTTTTTTCTGTTCAGCTTCAGTGATTTCTATTACTCTGTCTTCCAGCTTACTGATCTGTTCCTCTGTATCAACTCACCTACTGTTGATTCCCTCTAACATATTTTCATTTCAGTTACTGCATTCTCCAGCTCTGTTTGATTCTTCTCTATATCTTCTAACTCTTAACTGTTTTCCTTCATTCTTAGCGAAACTTCTCACTATCTCCCTCTGTGCTTCTCTCAAGTGGTTTGTACTTATAATCATTCAGTTCAGTCTAGTTGCTCAGTTGTGGCTGATTCTTCGCAATCCTATGGACTACAGCATGCCTCACTTCCCTGTTTTTGAATTCTTTATTGGGTGGATTGTCTTCCTTCACTTAATTCTTCTGGAGTTTTGTCCTGTTCCTTCATTTGGAACATATTCCTTTGTTCCCTCATTTGTTGTTTCTGGTATAGGATCCCTGGTCTGAGGGGTTAGAAAGTGTATTAAACCTCCATGCAAACTGCCAACTCATTGGAAAAGATGTTAATGCTGGGGATGATGGGAAGCAAAAGGAGAAGAGGGTGGCGGAGGATGACCTGGTTGGATACCAATTCAGTGATGTGAACTTGGGCAAACTCTGGGAGATAGTGAGGGTCAGGGAAGCCTGCTTGGCATGCTGCAGTCCATGAGGTCCAGAGCTGAACACAACCTAGGGGCTAAAAACAACTACAGCCACACATTCCTTCAGAACCTCTGTATTTGTAATTATCCCATTTTGTGTGTTGTCTTCCTGGGGGTATGGGTCTGGACTGGACTGTGATTCTACCTCACTTACTGTCTTTATAACTTAAATTGTAGAAGATCTTTTCTGCTAGGTTTCAGTCTCTCATCAATAGTTGCTTTCTATATAGTTGTAATCTTGGTGTGTCTATGAGAGGGGGTAAGCTCAGAGTCTTCCTATTCCATCATCTTGGGCAAGCTCTCACAATTTGTGTTTTAGATAACTTCTTGTAAGTTACTGAGCTGTTTCCAGAAAAGATTAGTAATACAAACCTGTGAGAATTTAAGGCATTCTTTTCTTTTCTTACTTAGGTATGGTGAGAAAAATCATCCATTTACAATCGCTTCTTTCAAAGGCAGATGGGAGGAATGGGAATTATCCCAGCAAATCAGTGACGCTGTTGATAGAGCCACGTTAGACTCCTCCTCTGGCACTTCCTCTGATGAAGAAAGTTGTAACAAAGAACCTCAGATAATCCCTAAAGTCAGTAATCCAAAGAGCATTTATCAGGTAAAGGATCTACATTTCTTCTCTGTACTAGTTTTTCTTAAAATAATTTTATTTGTTTGGCTGTGCTGGGTCTTTTTAGCTGCGTGGGCTTTTTTTCTCATTGCAGGAGGTGGGGGCTACTCTCTAGTGGCAGTGCAGGGGCTTCTCATTGTGGTGGCTCATCTTGTTTTTGAGCATAGACTGTAGAGTGTTTGGGCTTCCATAGTTAATGGTGCATAGGCTCAGTAGTCGTGGCTCCTGGTCTCTAGAGCAGGGGCTCAGTAGTTGTGGCGCATGGGCTTAGTTGTCCATAGGATCCCTCATGTGGGATCTTCTCAGACAAGGGACTAAACGTGTCTCCTGCACTGGCAGGCAGATTCTTCACCACTGAACCACCAGGGAAGCCCACTTTTTCTTTCATTTCTATTTTAATTCTAAAGAGAGTAGGTTCACTGTAAAAGCAAAGGAAAAAATAATTGGAAAGCATGGAAAAGCAAAAATTAGTGAGGGTCAGGGAAGCCTGCTTGGCATGCTGCAGTCCATGAGGTCCAGAGCTGAACACAACCTAGGGGCTAAAAACAACTACAGCCACACATTCCTTCAGAACCTCTGTATTTGTAATTATCCCATTTTGTGTGTTGTCTTCCTGGGGGTATGGGTCTGGACTGGACTGTGATTCTACCTCACTTACTGTCTTTATAACTTAAATTGTAGAAGATCTTTTCTGCTAGGTTTCAGTCTCTCATCAATAGTTGCTTTCTATATAGTTGTAATCTTGGTGTGTCTATGAGAGGGGGTAAGCTCAGAGTCTTCCTATTCCATCATCTTGGGCAAGCTCTCACAATTTGTGTTTTAGATAACTTCTTGTAAGTTACTGAGCTGTTTCCAGAAAAGATTAGTAATACAAACCTGTGAGAATTTAAGGCATTCTTTTCTTTTCTTACTTAGGTATGGTGAGAAAAATCATCCATTTACAATCGCTTCTTTCAAAGGCAGATGGGAGGAATGGGAATTATCCCAGCAAATCAGTGACGCTGTTGATAGAGCCACGTTAGACTCCTCCTCTGGCACTTCCTCTGATGAAGAAAGTTGTAACAAAGAACCTCAGATAATCCCTAAAGTCAGTAATCCAAAGAGCATTTATCAGGTAAAGGATCTACATTTCTTCTCTGTACTAGTTTTTCTTAAAATAATTTTATTTGTTTGGCTGTGCTGGGTCTTTTTAGCTGCGTGGGCTTTTTTTCTCATTGCAGGAGGTGGGGGCTACTCTCTAGTGGCAGTGCAGGGGCTTCTCATTGTGGTGGCTCATCTTGTTTTTGAGCATAGACTGTAGAGTGTTTGGGCTTCCATAGTTAATGGTGCATAGGCTCAGTAGTCGTGGCTCCTGGTCTCTAGAGCAGGGGCTCAGTAGTTGTGGCGCATGGGCTTAGTTGTCCATAGGATCCCTCATGTGGGATCTTCTCAGACAAGGGACTAAACGTGTCTCCTGCACTGGCAGGCAGATTCTTCACCACTGAACCACCAGGGAAGCCCACTTTTTCTTTCTTTTTCTATTTTAATTCTAAAGAGAGTAGGTTCACTGTAAAAGCAAAGGAAAAAATAATTGGAAAGCATGGAAAAGCAAAAAATTATGAAAATTAAACTCACAATAATATTCTGGCAAACTTTCTTTTTTCCTTCCTTCTTTTTCTTAATTCTCTCTACTTGGCTGAGCACTCAGGATATATACCATCTTTTCTAGTCCAATTTCTCCATTTACTATTTGAACATACATACATTTCCTTTCACCTAAATTCCTTCAATAGATATTAAAACTAGTAGATGTTTTTGAGAATAGAAAATAACATGCCACGTGTAGAATATTAGAAATATTAAGTGATCAAAGAGCTGTGATTCTACCATGAGAGCTCTTAAAAAACATTGTTTTAAAGCCACAACCAAGATCATAGAAAGAAATGCATGTCTATGTATTAGAAATAGGTTTCATGACACATATAACACAAAACTTATCCTTATTAGGCACAATTCCTCAAAACTTTGTTAAATTAAATTGATATCAACCACTTAAATCGATTTTTATGACTCACAGTTTAAAAAACACTGATGTAGGGAGAATCTGACACTTTGCATGGAACTTTTGTTTTATTAATCACTTATTAAGCAGCATGTTAATAGCAGTTTAAATATTAACATTTTAAATCATTTGCTCCCCTTTCAGTTTACTTAACTAATATATTATTGGCAGACATCTAGTTGTTTTCAATTTTTATGATATTAAAAACATAAATTTTTACAGAGATGTCTGAATCTTAAGTTATTTCTGGAGATTTGGTTCTCAGACCTAGGACCTAATAATGATAATTTTCTAAATTATATATATGTGGTGGCTCATCTTGTTTTTGAGCATAGACTGTAGAGTGTTTGGGCTTCCATAGTTAATGGTGCATAGGCTCAGTAGTCGTGGCTCCTGGTCTCTAGAGCAGGGGCTCAGTAGTTGTGGCGCATGGGCTTAGTTGTCCATAGGATCCCTCATGTGGGATCTTCTCAGACAAGGGACTAAACGTGTCTCCTGCACTGGCAGGCAGATTCTTCACCACTGAACCACCAGGGAAGCCCACTTTTTCTTTCTTTTTCTATTTTAATTCTAAAGAGAGTAGGTTCACTGTAAAAGCAAAGGAAAAAATAATTGGAAAGCATGGAAAAGCAAAAAATTATGAAAATTAAACTCACAATAATATTCTGGCAAACTTTCTTTTTTCCTTCCTTCTTTTTCTTAATTCTCTCTACTTGGCTGAGCACTCAGGATATATACCATCTTTTCTAGTCCAATTTCTCCATTTACTATTTGAACATACATACATTTCCTTTCACCTAAATTCCTTCAATAGATATTAAAACTAGTAGATGTTTTTGAGAATAGAAAATAACATGCCACGTGTAGAATATTAGAAATATTAAGTGATCAAAGAGCTGTGATTCTACCATGAGAGCTCTTAAAAAAACATTGTTTTAAAGCCACAACCAAGATCATAGAAAGAAATGCATGTCTATGTATTAGAAATAGGTTTCATGACACATATAACACAAAACTTATCCTTATTAGGCACAATTCCTCAAAACTTTGTTAAATTAAATTGATATCAACCACTTAAATCGATTTTTATGACTCACAGTTTAAAAAACACTGATGTAGGGAGAATCTGACACTTTGCATGGAACTTTTGTTTTATTAATCACTTATTAAGCAGCATGTTAATAGCAGTTTAAATATTAACATTTTAAATCATTTGCTCCCCTTACAGTTTACTTAACTAATATATTATTGGCAGACATCTAGTTGTTTTCAATTTTTATGATATTAAAAACATAAATTTTTACAGAGATGTCTGAATCTTAAGTTATTTCTGGAGATTTGGTTCTCAGACCTAGGACCTAATAATGATAATTTTCTAAATTATATATATAGTTTATATTTAGTTCTATATGTTTAAAAGTTTAAAATGATATAGTGAAATATTTGCCCTTAATTCTATTTTTATCCTTAGATCTTCTTCATCTAGGGATGATATCTGTAGTCAGCTATTTATTTATTTATTTGCCTCTAAGTCATCATTTTTACTTTTCATACATCTTTATTCTTTGGCCTGTGTGGGCTGCCCATCGCAGTGGCCTCTCTTGTTGCAGAACACTGGCTCCGGGCACAGGCGCTCCAGAGTGCTGGCTCGTAATTGGACATACTGGCTCAGCCACTCCTGGGCATGTGGTATCCTCCTGCGCCAGGGATCAAATCGGTGTCCCTTGCACTGCAAGGTGGACTCTTCACCCACTGGACCACCAGGGAAGCCCTCAATTATATTTTTTTAGAGCCATGTTCTTTAAAGGTGTGGTCCACAAAACATTTGTATTGGTCATCTGGAATGTTTAAGATGGTTGTTTTTAGACCTCAACCCCGGAGATTGTGATTAGACAAGTTTTGGTTTGAATGAGGTGAGGGATAAGTAGGGGAGAACACAGAATGTATACTAATTGGAATAAATTTGTTTTAAAATGTTTTAGTTGGAGTAAAGAATTTTGTCAAAAGATAGGAAGTGATTTATTTTATAACCTTGATCAAGTCAATTTTCCACAGATGATTAGCTTGATTTCTTTTTTGATTAAGTTGATTTCTATTCATTTGTATTTCCATTGCTTTTGAAAGGTTTAACCTGTGAATTTATATTTAATCCTTAAAGCTGGCTTATTAGAATATAGAACATCGTCATGCTCTGTTTTTTCTTTTTTATCCCCAGGTTGAAAACTTGAAACAGCCCTTTCAATTTTGGTTCCAAATCCCACGAAAAGAATATGGGAATGGTCAGATGGGCCTCCTAGGAAATGCTTATCATGTGTTGCATAAGATCCTCACAGTTTACTTAACTAATATATTATTGGCAGACATCTAGTTGTTTTCAATTTTATGATATTAAACATAAATTTTTACAGAGATGTCTGAATCTTAAGTTATTTCTGGAGATTTGGTTCTCAGACCTAGGACCTAATAATGATAATTTTCTAAATTATATATATAGTTTATATTTAGTTCTATATGTTTAAAAGTTTAAAATGATATAGTGAAATATTTGCCCTTAATTCTATTTTTATCCTTAGATCTTCTTCATCTAGGGATGATATCTGTAGTCAGCTATTTATTTATTTATTTGCCTCTAAGTCATCATTTTTACTTTTCATACATCTTTATTCTTTGGCCTGTGTGGGCTGCCCATCGCAGTGGCCTCTCTTGTTGCAGAACACTGGCTCCGGGCACAGGCGCTCCAGAGTGCTGGCTCGTAATTGGACATACTGGCTCAGCCACTCCTGGGCATGTGGTATCCTCCTGCGCCAGGGATCAAATCGGTGTCCCTTGCACTGCAAGGTGGACTCTTCACCCACTGGACCACCAGGGAAGCCCTCAATTATATTTTTTTAGAGCCATGTTCTTTAAAGGTGTGGTCCACAAAACATTTGTATTGGTCATCTGGAATGTTTAAGATGGTTGTTTTTAGACCTCAACCCCGGAGATTGTGATTAGACAAGTTTTGGTTTGAATGAGGTGAGGGATAAGTAGGGGAGAACACAGAATGTATACTAATTGGAATAAATTTGTTTTAAAATGTTTTAGTTGGAGTAAAGAATTTTGTCAAAAGATAGGAAGTGATTTATTTTATAACCTTGATCAAGTCAATTTTCCACAGATGATTAGCTTGATTTCTTTTTTGATTAAGTTGATTTCTATTCATTTGTATTTCCATTGCTTTTGAAAGGTTTAACCTGTGAATTTATATTTAATCCTTAAAGCTGGCTTATTAGAATATAGAACATCGTCATGCTCTGTTTTTTTCTTTTTTTATCCCCAGGTTGAAAACTTGAAACAGCCCTTTCAATTTTGGTTCCAAATCCCACGCAAAAAGAATATGGGGAATGGTCAGATGGGCCTCCTAGGAAATGCTTATCATGTGTTGCATAAGATCCCGAAGGGTCACAGGTCTGCTGCTGGGCACCGGGTGGACAGGTACCATTGGGTCAACGCACACTGATAGTCCAGTGGCTGGGCCCTTGTGGGGTAAAGCTCAGTGGAGCCACTTTAATATTCTCTGAAATAAAAATGAGTCTAAGCTGGAGAGGCCCAGGGAACAGAAAAAAATAACCCCATGAGGGACTACGGTACATGATGGTGAATCCTCTTATGCAGACCCTCTTATGTGACTATGTTTTTAGTTGTATCTTTGTTGAATTTTAGACGGCGTTTTATGTAATATTAATTAATGTATCCAGTAAGGTAATAGAATGAAGATATTGACCTGTGATAAGATTCAACGAATTCTGAAAAGTAACAGTTTAAATAAATATGCTGTGTTTTTAATACCTTCCTAGTTAAGTTTGTTGCAAGAAAGTTTAAAAAATTCTTTTCCTTAGCCATTAAAAACAAGTAGACCTTCATTTAGGGAACAGTGATCCTCACAATATATAAATAGTATTCTTGTTCCACTCCATTACTTGTCATAACTCTTCTATTTAATTCAAGAGTGTGTTGGAAAATTACATTTAAGGATACAAAATTCCCTTTAATATTTTAGTTTATTTCTAAACCTCTTAATAGCCTTAATCATGACATTTTATGAGTGCTATATCTCATTATGAAGAATTCAAGTGAAGCAGGAAATAAAAGTACCTAGGAAATAAAAATCTTTCCAGTCATTCATTATATACATGCAAATGTAAGAATTGATATACAGGCACTTTAATAAGAAAACCATACTACATGCGCTACTTGTTGGATATTTGGATTTAATTTTACTTGATCTTAGAAAAATGAAGAAACCTAAAGTGAAATTGAAAGCTGTTGAAATATGCGCAAGATTGTCTACCACAAAGTATTTTTTGAAAGATTTCTATTATGGTTTTAAGAAAAGGGACACAAGGAGGTCAGAAGACTTTTTTAAAAGTTAGGAAAAAAGTACTGTATTGCTTATTTGTTGCTATGAAAGCTGCAGAAATTAGTATTCATTTTTCTTTTCGAATATGGGAATGGTCAGATGGGCCTCCTAGGAAATGCTTATCATGTGTTGCATAAGATCCCGAAGGGTCACAGGTCTGCTGCTGGGCACCGGGTGGACAGGTACCATTGGGTCAACGCACACTGATAGTCCAGTGGCTGGGCCCTTGTGGGGTAAAGCTCAGTGGAGCCACTTTAATATTCTCTGAAATAAAAATGAGTCTAAGCTGGAGAGGCCCAGGGAACAGAAAAAAATAACCCCATGAGGGACTACGGTACATGATGGTGAATCCTCTTATGCAGACCCTCTTATGTGACTATGTTTTTAGTTGTATCTTTGTTGAATTTTAGACGGCGTTTTATGTAATATTAATTAATGTATCCAGTAAGGTAATAGAATGAAGATATTGACCTGTGATAAGATTCAACGAATTCTGAAAAGTAACAGTTTAAATAAATATGCTGTGTTTTTAATACCTTCCTAGTTAAGTTTGTTGCAAGAAAGTTTAAAAAATTCTTTTCCTTAGCCATTAAAAACAAGTAGACCTTCATTTAGGGAACAGTGATCCTCACAATATATAAATAGTATTCTTGTTCCACTCCATTACTTGTCATAACTCTTCTATTTAATTCAAGAGTGTGTTGGAAAATTACATTTAAGGATACAAAATTCCCTTTAATATTTTAGTTTATTTCTAAACCTCTTAATAGCCTTAATCATGACATTTTATGAGTGCTATATCTCATTATGAAGAATTCAAGTGAAGCAGGAAATAAAAGTACCTAGGAAATAAAAATCTTTCCAGTCATTCATTATATACATGCAAATGTAAGAATTGATATACAGGCACTTTAATAAGAAAACCATACTACATGCGCTACTTGTTGGATATTTGGATTTAATTTTACTTGATCTTAGAAAAATGAAGAAACCTAAAGTGAAATTGAAAGCTGTTGAAATATGCGCAAGATTGTCTACCACAAAGTATTTTTTGAAAGATTTCTATTATGGTTTTAAGAAAAGGGACACAAGGAGGTCAGAAGACTTTTTTAAAAGTTAGGAAAAAAGTACTGTATTGCTTATTTGTTGCTATGAAAGCTGCAGAAATTAGTATTCATTTTTTCTTTTTTCCATATTTTCCATGTCACTTTAAATTTTGAGGTATAATTGACTTATAACATTATTAGTTTCAGGTGTACAACATGATTTCATATTCACTTACATTGTGAAATGATTACCACAATAAGTCTAGTTAACTGTCATCATAGTTTTTTTTTTCTTGTGATAAGAACCTTATTTTGCTCTCTTGGCAACTTTCAAATATGCAAACTTTTTCATGTTAAGGTTTAGCATTTATGTTTTCTCCTGAAATAATTATTCTCCATAGTTTTTCTTAGTTCTATATTTTAACTGATTCAATGGATGCTCATCAGTCTTTTCTATATGTGAAATCTCTTTTGATTCACCTTTGATTAGCTGGATATTTTTAAGCAGCTTTTTCACAGCTGGCTCATAGGTGTTCTATCTGAGGGTTCATTTAGGCCTGAGGTTCTTTAATCTTTTATATGTTAAGGACAACTTTTCTGAGTATTAAAATCTCAGGTCATGGACTTTCTTGGTGGTAGAGTGGATAGGACTTTGCCTGCCAATGCATTGGATGTGGATTCAATCCCTGGTCCGGAAGATCCCACATGCTGCAGAGCAACTAAGCTTATGTGCCACTATTAATGAGCCTGTGCTCTGGAGCTCATGTGGTACAACTACGGAAGCCTCTGTGTCTCGAGCCTGTGCTGTGCAATAAAAGCCACCACAGTGAGAAACCTGTGCAGTGCGGAGTAGTCCCTGCTTGCCACAACTAAAGAAAGCCCACACACAGCAATGAAGATCCAGAGCAACCAAAAAAAAACATAAATAATTTAAAAAAGAGACTTAGTCATGTTTTCTCTCCCTTGTAGCTTCACAGCCCTCACACTAATCTAATGTTTCTGGTGTTATACCTTTCCACGGAGAAACCAGAGAGCAGCTTGATTTCCACAACTCCCCACCACTCACACATACATGTATGTTAATTTTTTTAGGTGACCCCCTTTGTCCGACAGTCTGAAAAATTCTTTCTTTGTACTCGGACTCTATGTCTCAGTCACTCTGTATTATTATTATTCTTTTCCTGAAATATTATGCCTCTTTCTGCAAATCTTTAAAAACAATTTTCTGCGATACCCTATTTGAAGGCTTCTTTGTCTATTTCAGGGATACCAGCTCTTTATGCTGGATGACTTGCTTTGTTATGACTATTATTTGACTGCATTCATATCTTTCTTTTTAAAGCCATAATTATTTTAAGCTTCCAACTGCCAATTTGATCCTCAGTCCTGTCTGGTCTTTTTTGTTTCTACCCTATCTTCCATAATAATATTTGGATTTCAATTAATGATTCCCTCTATAGGTTTTATTCACAAGTAAAATTTGTTGGACTGATAAATGAAATAATTATATACAAGTTACTAGCTCTAAAACATAATGTAATACTTGTCTGTGGCAGAAAAATAGATTTCTAAGAACCTTTACCCAGAGTTTTATTAATAAAGTATCTCTTTCTGATCAGTGGGCTCTGCATGTGTTATATGTGTGTGCGCACAAGCTAAATCCTTAAAGATAACTAGAGTCCCCAAACTTCAAAAGTGTACTATTGATTTGATTCAGCAATAAACACACATAATGCAGCAGGAAAGAGAACGTGACGCCTGCCTTATAACTGGCATTTCCATTAAAAAGCATATGCTTAGTAAAAGTCTACAGCTGTCAGTGTATTAATAGAATCAAATGGAGGACTCAAGAAGTCAGCTGGGAAGCCAATAGAATCACGTTTTGGTAGGTGCCTTGTTCAGCAAAGAATGAGGAATATAGAAAAAAAGATCTTTAATTTCTTCATGACATTTTCTTTCAGAGAGGACTTTGACTTTTCGTCTATTCCAAGTAGTCTTGTGAGTCTGGTTTAATGTTTTCTGGGAAATACATTTCATAATTTAAGTGAATAACTAAAATTCTTAACAAACAGATCATATCAGAATAAAATTTACCTTATCAAAGTATTGGAGAAGTCTTTAATCCTATAAAGTTATTATGCAATGATTTGGGGAGTGTGCTTTATATAAGATTTCCCAGTTCATGAAAGAGACAAAACAGTTGCCACATAGTCCATTAAGTGTGACTGTCATTTTATTGGTGTCTGTCCTATGAAGGCAGCAGGGAACTTTGAGACGGTAACTAATGCAACAGTTTAAAGGCAGATAAATTTTGTACTTACTTTGCCTGATGGTTGACCTAATGACTTAAACTGAATGGGTATTTAAAATGACTAAGTTATCAGTCTCTAGCAACAAAGAAATTAGAATTCAATGATAGCCTAATATGGAAGAAACGGAGGAATTTCATACAATGAGTTGATTCTGAGCAGATCTTCCTTGTGGCTTGATTTAAAATTGAATTGTAAATTTTCTTGTCATGTTGTCTTAGTGTTTTGACTTTACTCTAAAGTAATTTACTATTAGCGTTTTGAATGGTTAGATTTACAGCTAAATGCTCAGCGGTATCTGAACATGTTTTAATTAAGGCAAAGACCTGCAGGACTAAGAATGATGATTATGAGATGGTCATGAAATGAAATAACCACCCATATAATGCTTGTTTAAATTAAAGTTTGAATTCTTTGTCTTCCTTGCACTGCTTGGGAGACAGTAACAGTTTACATGTAAAACCCCTTCTGCCACTCATCCTGAAGTGCAATGAGAAGATTATCCATGTGAGAAACAGCTTGAATTGCAGACACTGGATTTGTAATCTGAAGTTTGGAGTTTTTATTAAAAAGATTTTTGGCTTATATTGAATTCATGTGATGGTTATCACTCTCCTAATTAGTATTTAAATCCACCCTGAAGCTTAATTTTAGATGACTGCTTATCTCTTCAAAATTTTCCAATCAGTGCCTCCAAAGTGAATTTTGCCACTAGTCACATGACCTATTTTCTTTCAGAGAGGACTTTTTTTTATTCCAAGTAGTCTTGTGAGTCTGGTTTAATGTTTTCTGGGAAATACATTTCATAATTTAAGTGAATAACTAAAATTCTTAACAAACAGATCATATCAGAATAAAATTTACCTTATCAAAGTATTGGAGAAGTCTTTAATCCTATAAAGTTATTATGCAATGATTTGGGGAGTGTGCTTTATATAAGATTTCCCAGTTCATGAAAGAGACAAAACAGTTGCCACATAGTCCATTAAGTGTGACTGTCATTTTATTGGTGTCTGTCCTATGAAGGCAGCAGGGAACTTTGAGACAGTAACTAATGCAACAGTTTAAAGGCAGATAAATTTTGTACTTACTTTGCCTGATGGTTGACCTAATGACTTAAACTGAATGGGTATTTAAAATGACTAAGTTATCAGTCTCTAGCAACAAAGAAATTAGAATTCAATGATAGCCTAATATGGAAGAAACAGAGGAATTTCATACAATGAGTTGATTCTGAGCAGATCTTCCTTGTGGCTTGATTTAAAATTGAATTGTAAATTTTCTTGTCATGTTGTCTTAGTGTTTTGACTTTACTCTAAAGTAATTTACTATTAGCGTTTTGAATGGTTAGATTTACAGCTAAATGCTCAGCGGTATCTGAACATGTTTTAATTAAGGCAAAGACCTGCAGGACTAAGAATGATGATTATGAGATGGTCATGAAATGAAATAACCACCCATATAATGCTTGTTTAAATTAAAGTTTGAATTCTTTGTCTTCCTTGCACTGCTTGGGAGACAGTAACAGTTTACATGTAAAACCCCTTCTGCCACTCATCCTGAAGTGCAATGAGAAGATTATCCATGTGAGAAACAGCTTGAATTGCAGACACTGGATTTGTAATCTGAAGTTTGGAGTTTTTATTAAAAAGATTTTTGGCTTATATTGAATTCATGTGATGGTTATCACTCTCCTAATTAGTATTTAAATCCACCCTGAAGCTTAATTTTAGATGACTGCTTATCTCTTCAAAATTTTCCAATCAGTGCCTCCAAAGTGAATTTTGCCACTAGTCACATGACCTGGGTTGGGAAGATCCCCTGGAGGAGGGCATGGAAACCTATTCCAGTATTCTTGCCCGGAGAATCCCCATGGAGACAGGAGTCTCGTGGGCTGTAGTCCGTGGGTCGCAGAGTCAGACATGACGGAGAGACTAAGCACAGCACATGACCTATATGTATTCTCATTCCAGATCACCAAATATTTTACAAATAGATCCTTCTCCTTCTGTGGAACTTGGTAACAAACAAGATAAGTTCATCAGCCTGATAATTAATGATATGTACAAATTTAACATTTTTATTTATTTATCTTTTTATTACTTATTTTTGTTTTTGTTTTGCTTTTACAGAGTTTACAGATATGGATAATCCCAGATCAGTCAGAGGTATACCCCTGACCTTTATAAAAAGGTTTAGCCTGTATCTTTAAATGAATATTATAATAATATCCATGATCTAATCTTTTAGTCACAGTGAAAATGTCAGCATGTTTTTCTTCTGTGTCAAGAATGAGCCCATTATGTTATATATCTACCCCGGATTATAATATACATTTACGTGATTTTTATAGTAATGTTCTCTTATCAGCTTCATTGGATGTCATATTGACATATTTAACAACTTTTAATAATGTAGACTTACAGGAGGCCACCATTTTCGTTCTAGATCTAAAAATAAACAAAGAAACATGTAGTTATTTATACAAAAAGACAATCTACAGAATGAGGAAAAGTAGTTGCAGAATAAAAATTCCTGCAAATCAATTAAAAATAGGTAATTCAATGACAAATCAGCAAAAGACTTGAATAGGCAACTCTAAAGAATTTAAATGCTGCATAAATACATGAAAGATGCTCAGTTCCATTGGTCATTAGGTTAAAAAAATTAATTTGTCTTCCTTGCACGAATAAATGTAAACCCCTTCTGCCACTCATCCTGAAGTGCAATGAGAAGATTATCCATGTGAGAAACAGCTTGAATTGCAGACACTGGATTTGTAATCTGAAGTTTGGAGTTTTTATTAAAAAGATTTTTGGCTTATATTGAATTCATGTGATGGTTATCACTCTCCTAATTAGTATTTAAATCCACCCTGAAGCTTAATTTTAGATGACTGCTTATCTCTTCAAAATTTTCCAATCAGTGCCTCCAAAGTGAATTTTGCCACTAGTCACATGACCTGGGTTGGGAAGATCCCCTGGAGGAGGGCATGGAAACCTATTCCAGTATTCTTGCCCGGAGAATCCCCATGGAGACAGGAGTCTCGTGGGCTGTAGTCCGTGGGTCGCAGAGTCAGACATGACGGAGAGACTAAGCACAGCACATGACCTATATGTATTCTCATTCCAGATCCCCAAATATTTTACAAATAGATCCTTCTCCTTCTGTGGAACTTGGTAACAAACAAGATAAGTTCATCAGCCTGATAATTAATGATATGTACAAATTTAACATTTTTATTTATTTATCTTTTTATTACTTATTTTTGTTTTTGTTTTGCTTTTACAGAGTTTACAGATATGGATAATCCCAGATCAGTCAGAGGTATACCCCTGACCTTTATAAAAAGGTTTAGCCTGTATCTTTAAATGAATATTATAATAATATCCATGATCTAATCTTTTAGTCACAGTGAAAATGTCAGCATGTTTTTCTTCTGTGTCAAGAATGAGCCCATTATGTTATATATCTACCCCGGATTATAATATACATTTACGTGATTTTTATAGTAATGTTCTCTTATCAGCTTCATTGGATGTCATATTGACATATTTAACAACTTTTAATAATGTAGACTTACAGGAGGCCACCATTTTCGTTCTAGATCTAAAAATAAACAAAGAAACATGTAGTTATTTATACAAAAAGACAATCTACAGAATGAGGAAAAGTAGTTGCAGAATAAAAATTCCTGCAAATCAATTAAAAATAGGCAATTCAATGACAAATCAGCAAAAGACTTGAATAGGCAACTCTAGAGAAAGCACATTTAAATGCTGCATAAATACATGAAAGATGCTCAGTTCCATTGGTCATTAGGAAAATACAAATTAAAACCACACACCCAGGAGAATGGATAACAGAATAAGATGGAAAATGCTGGTTCTGATAAGGATGGAGAACAATTAGAGCTCTGATTCATGGTTGGTTGTAGCAGGTGATCACTTCAGAACTCTGGTTGATACTAACATTGAGCCTATCCATACCCTCAGACCCAGCTGTCCTAGTCCGAAGTAAATACTTGACTAGCTATAATCATCAAAAGGTGCACAAGACCATTTGTAATAACCTCAAGCTGGAAAATGCCCACCTGTACATCAGTATAGAGTGAATAAATTGTGATATATCTGTACAATGGAATACTTTACAACAAAGAGAATCAACAAACTACAACTACCTGAAACAACATGGATAAATCTCACAAACTTGAGACATAAAATTATTCATATTTTATATTGATGTAAAATTCATGAATAAGCCAAAATAATTCCTGCTGTTTGGAGTCAGGATGGTAGCCACTCTCAGGAGATGGGTGACTGGGAGGAGAGCCATGGGTGCTGCTGGGAAGCTGGGAACGTTCTATTTCCTGGTGTGGATGCTTACATGTGAATGTTCATTTGGATAGTTCATGAGATGCATATTAATGTGCACTTTTAAAAGCTGTACTATAGTTTAATAATGTTTTAAAAGTCGCTTTCATCCCAGACACTGGTGATAACTTTAAAGTGGACTGGGGCCCAGGGCTGGAGTCAGTGCTCAGTTGCATCTCGAGGTTGCTCATTTCTGATCTGGATCTCAACATGTTTGGGTCACTGCTCTATGTGACAGAATATTAGTGTTGGGCCTTTGGGACCAAAGTATTTTAAAGATATAACAATGTTTTCAATGCTTAAGATTAAGAACAACCTTTATAAGATTAAGAACAGCCTTTCATTAAACAGCAGTTGGTATTGTTATGGAACAGTGGGAGAAACCCTGAACAAGAAGGCAGTGGACCGGGTCTGTCCTCTTCAAGTTGGGTGAACTGGGGCAAGTTCAAGGCTCAGTTCCTTTTCTTTAAGACTAATACTTGACCTGCATGAAGGCAGAGGGATTAACTCTGAGATCTAAGATCCACCATCTGTTGGTAAAGTTTTATATAAGTGACAGATGATAGTACCTGTTTGTGTCACCATTGATTTCCAGTCTTTGGTTCTGCTGTCATGTTCAGTGATAAATATGGCCCTAAACACACACAAAAGCATTGCAAAATGTATAGCAAAGTACAGTCTCAATGCTGGAGATCATACAGGCATCTCACCTTATCTTCATCCCCAGGCTGATCTCTTGGTTTTCTTGGGAGTTTTTGCTCTGCAGCAAGAATGCTTTTTAGGAAGTGTTGCATGTTGGTAAAAAGGAGAAGATCTTTGTTTTTCTGAATATACTGTAGAGAATGTTAGAGATATATGGTAATATACTTAATATCTTAGCTCTCATTTCTTCCAAGTACTCTTGAATCTTCTTTGCCAGTACCCAAGGGTACTGTAACAGATCTGCTTTTTTAAAATAAAATGAGACCTCTTCATAGATGATGGTTGGCAGAGTGCTAATATCCCAGCTCCACAACTATCTCTGTCTTGGAAAAGTGGTTTTTAATACCTCTAAGCCTCAGATTTCTCATTTGTAAGTTAGGAATAAAAGTAACATCTACTCTATAAAAGGCACTAGGAAGGTTAAAGGAGATAATGTATGTAGAAGTCTCAACAGAATATTTGACACGTGGCAAGCGTGTAATGTTTGCTATTATCTGCCTCCTAGGTTGCAATTTTCACTGCACAGCACCAGGGTCCATATAAATCTATTCATTAACACAGTAAATATGTTGAAATCCTGCTCTGAGACAGACACATGGGCTATATTAGAAAAAACGAAACCAACAACTCTGCCCTCATGGACCTTATATTTCTAGCAGGGGAAAAAAAGAAATAAGCAAATATAAGTAAATTCTGAGGAGCTTCCCAGGTGGCACAGTGGTAAAGAATCTGCCTGCCAATGCAGGAGACATAGGAGACATGGGTTCAATCCGTGGGTTGGGAAGATCCCCTGGAAGAGGAAATGGCAACCTACTCTAGTAGTCTTGCTTGGAGAATTCCATGGGCAGAGGAGCCTGCCAGGCTGCAGTTCATGGGGTCACAAACAGTGGGACATGACTGAGCAATTGAGCACGTTTGCAGGCACAAGTAAATTCTGTAATGTGTCAGGACACAATACAGGTTAAAGAAAAGTAGAACAGAGTAAGAAGAAGTTGATGAGCAAGGTGAAGAGGGTTGCAGAGTGAGACAGGCTTGCCAGGATAATTATTGAGAAAGTGACACATGAACAAAGACATGAAGGAGAGAAGGGAGTCAGGCATAGACCAGGGTTTCTTAAAGTCAGTGCTACTGACATTTGGGGATGGATGGTTTTTTGGTTGTGGGGCTGTCCTATGCACTGTAGGCTATTTAGGAGCATCCCTGGCCTCTGCCCTGGGCACCGAAGAATTGATGTTTTCTATCTGTGGTGCTGGAGAAGACTCTTGAGAGTCCCTTGGTCAGCAAGGAGATCAAACCAGTCATTCCTAAAGAAGATCAGCCCTGAATAGTCATTGGAAGGACTGGAGCTGAAACTGAAGCTTCAACTTTAGCCACCTGATATGAAGAACCAACTCACTGGAAAAGACTCTGATACTGGGAAAGATTGAGGGCAAGAGGAGAAGGGGTGTCAAAGGATGAGACTGTTGGTTGGTATCACTGACTCAATGGACATGAGCTTGAGCAAGCTCAGGGAGATGGTGAAGGACAGGGAAGCCTGGCGTGCTGCAGTTTATGTGGTCACAAAGAGTCAGACACGACTGAGCAACTGAACTGAACTGATGGATATACTTGAAGGTAGAGTTTGTGAAGAAAGTGTTTCTGAAGAATTTCCTGATGGATTGGTTGTGGGGTGAATATAACAGAGAGAGAGGTTTGGCCTGAAGAGGACTTTGTCCTGAGAAATCAGAAGAACACAGTTGTCATTAACAGAGATGAGGAAGGTTTTAAGTGGAGCAGGTTTAGGAAGAAGTTCAGCAGGTTGAGTTTGAGGTACTCACAAGACATCCCCCTGGAGATGGCCAGTAAGCCGTTGGATATATGAATTGAGTTAGAGAGTTGGGTTGAGGCAGGAGAAAATATTTAAGAGTTGTTGACATATAGATGAGATCCCCAAGGGGAGTAAGTATAGAAGCAAAGAGGACAGATCTGAATCCTGCCCCTTGAACAGTAAGAGGCCAGGTAGAAGAGGAGGGCTCAGCAAAGGGGACTGAGCAGGAACAGCCAGAGAGGTAGGAGGAAAGCTAGAGGGGGCAAGTGTCCTGGGAGCCAAGTAAAGAAGGTGGAGCAAGTCAGAGAAAGTGATCATGTGTGGTGAAGGCGCTATTAGGTGAGAACAGAGTGTTGACTGTTCTCTGAGATTTGTAGGAACTAGACTGTAACAATTTTGTAATTGAGATGATCGACATTACCATCACCATCTACAACTACAAGATAAAGCAGTAACTAATGAAGATTTAATTACAAGGAGATGTATTGGATTATTTCCTTAAGAGTCAGGTGATCTAGAATCTAATTTCAGATCTACCACTACAAATAGCTATGGTTTGGGGAAAATTGCTTAATTTCCCCTTAAATACAGATGTAAGATATGTATGTACCAAGATTCCTCTCTCTCTCTCTATATATATGTCTTGAAAACTTATGAATTTCTATATACATAATGAAAAAAGATATGCTTTTGTTTATAATTCAAAAGTGAATCAACCTTTAATGGAAGACAGTATTTTTAAGATCGTAGATTTAAATTTTATATTTTAATAGTTAAAAAGTGGATATGATAATGTTGTTATAAAAGTGCTTAAGAAGTATTCAGAATGCCACTGTTAAACTTGCACAGAAAATAGCACAGAGTAAGTCTGGGGACACAGGGTACCACTTGGACATCTCAGTGCAAGCTCTCAGTCACAGTAAATTTTATAGATAAATTATGCTTATTTATTGTAATATGTTAATGGGACATGAATTAACTGTGGAGCCATATTTGCAATCCCCGTGAGCCAGGTCCCCACTGTCTTTCCTGTGGAACATAGGATTTTAAAAATACTGTCATTAACAGAGATGAGGAAGGTTTTAAGTGGAGCAGGTTTAGGAAGAAGTTCAGCAGGTTGAGTTTGAGGTACTCACAAGACATCCCCCTGGAGATGGCCAGTAAGCCGTTGGATATATGAATTGAGTTAGAGAGTTGGGTTGAGGCAGGAGAAAATATTTAAGAGTTGTTGACATATAGATGAGATCCCCAAGGGGAGTAAGTATAGAAGCAAAGAGGACAGATCTGAATCCTGCCCCTTGAACAGTAAGAGGCCAGGTAGAAGAGGAGGGCTCAGCAAAGGGGACTGAGCAGGAACAGCCAGAGAGGTAGGAGGAAAGCTAGAGGGGGCAAGTGTCCTGGGAGCCAAGTAAAGAAGGTGGAGCAAGTCAGAGAAAGTGATCATGTGTGTTGAAGGCCGCTATTAGGTGAGAACAGAGTGTTGACTGTTCTCTGAGATTTGTAGGAACTAGACTGTAACAATTTTGTAATTGAGATGATCGACATTACCATCACCATCTACAACTACAAGATAAAGCAGTAACTAATGAAGATTTAATTACAAGGAGATGTATTGGATTATTTCCTTAAGAGTCAGGTGATCTAGAATCTAATTTCAGATCTACCACTACAAATAGCTATGGTTTGGGGAAAATTGCTTAATTTCCCCTTAAATACAGATGTAAGATATGTATGTACCAAGATTCCTCTCTCTCTCTATATATATATGTCTTGAAAACTTATGAATTTCTATATACATAATGAAAAAAGATATGCTTTTGTTTATAATTCAAAAGTGAATCAACCTTTAATGGAAGACAGTATTTTTAAGATCGTAGATTTAAATTTTATATTTTAATAGTTAAAAAAGTGGGTATGATAATGTTGTTATAAAAGTGCTTAAGAAGTATTCAGAATGCCACTGTTAAACTTGCACAGAAAATAGCACAGAGTAAGTCTGGGGACACAGGGTACCACTTGGACATCTCAGTGCAAGCTCTCAGTCACAGTAAATTTTATAGATAAATTATGCTTATTTATTGTAATATGTTAATGGAACATGAATTAACTGTGGAGCCATATTTGCAATCCCCGTAAGCCAGGTCCCCACTGTCTTTCCTGTGGAACATAGGATTTTAAAAATACTGTCATCTGTGGTTTGAGAAGCAGCCTGAATGTCAAGGCAATATGCCATCTAAGAAGGCAAGAAATATCTGAATAGATCATACACTGAGGCGTTTACTCTGTGAAGGAGTCAATTTTAATACCATGTGCTACCCAGGGAGCTCTGCTCAATGTTATATGGCAACCTGGATGGGAGGGGTATTTGGGGGAGAATGGATACATGTACATGTGTGACTGAGTTGCTCTCCTGTGCATTGGCAACTATCACAACACTGTTAATCAGCTATAGGTGTGCTGTCTGACTCTTTGTGACCCCATGGACTATATAGCCTGCCAGGCTCCTCTATCTGTAGGATTCTTCAGGCAAAAATACTGGAGTGGGCCACTGGATTTGCTCTGCCATGGCCCACACTCTGTCTGTGGAGTGTGCTTTCTCTGAATCTGAATAAATCCACTTCTTAAAAAAAAAAAAAAAAGAATGCTAGAGTGGGTTGCCATTCCCTTCTCCAGTGGATCTTCCCAAGATAGGGATCAAGCCCACATATCCTGTCACTCCTGCATTGCAGGCAGATTCTTTACTGCTGAATACCAGGGAAGCCGTGTTAATCAGCTATACTCCGACATGAAAAAAAAAGTTTAAACAAAAAAACACAAACGAAAACAAAACCATGTGCTACACAAGTTAAAGTTGGTTACCTCCTCTGAGGCCTCTGTCTCCAGGTGGGACTCATGCTTCCTTTCGATGAGTTTAGAGAGAAGATCTCTTCCTTTTTCTGAGATGGGCTGTTCTCCCAGCAGAAGAGCACTTATGCTTTGGCCAAGTTTACAGTCCTGGGAAACTGCCGACATTTGCAGAGTGATAGAGAATGCTTCCCTGAAATAGGCCTTCAGTCCCTGGTCAGGAAAAGTGAGAGGGCCAGATTGGTCTGGCTTCTAGGCAATTGCTAGTGAAGCTTTTAAAACAATAGGTGAAAGAAAAATGGGGCTTGAGATTACCAACTTTACTTGCCCCACACAGAAAGTGGTGATACTGTTTCTTATAGGAAGGCTGCTTCTCTCCAGAATTCTTAGAGTGGTGCATACACTTTGTCATAGGCTTCCATGGGAAATTTGATTGGGAAAATCTTGGCCAGGCAGGAGGAACCAAGGGCCACTAGTGGGAGTTAAGTAGATTTGAAAGGTTTCAAAGCTTATAGCATTTACTATTCTGGGGGAAAAGGGCACGAGTCACAGAGCAAAAGAAGCAAAAAGCCCTCTGCATGTTATAAATACCTTGTAAAATGACCTCAGAAAGGCGGGGCTGGCGTCGTGGTGGAGGTCACCAGCACTGATGTGGGCCAGGCAGCGGATCAATAGGAGAACAAAGCCTCCCACGGACGCCAAACACTCTCTCGCAACAAACAGTGTGTTTTCAGTCCTCTGAGTGGAGAAAGTATCCAAACATGGACATGTCAACTTCGGGGAGCATTTCTACGGCCTCTTTCTTTTTCTAGTTTTATATGATCTAAAACAACTTTAGGAATCATAAAGTCAGAGACTGACTGGGTTTAATGGAAATTTAGTGAAGGGAAGACTCAGAGGGCAAGGGAAAAAATTGTTTTAGCTTAACTCTATGAATAAAATCACTTTCTCCACTGTCTTCCCATTGTTTTTTTTTGCTACTCCTAGCTTACATAAAACATACTTGACAATTCAGAGAAAAACTATTCACGTACCTGTTTGTTTTTTAAAAATCAATGTCCTCCAATGACTGTTTCCTTACTCAATGGTTCTCAAACTTTAGTGCAAATAAGGACCACTTGGGAGTGATTCTATTTTGGGATCCATCCCAGAATGTCTGGTTCTGTGGGCTTTGGGTGGGCTCACCATTTCCATTTTTACCAAACTCCCTAGGTGGTTGAAACATGAGGGTCCAAGGACCACAGTTTGAGAAGCATTGCCTCACAGGGCTCTCAGGTTTTCTTCATCTTTCGTGCCATTTTTTTGTAATCAAGTTCTCAAATCTCCTGTCTTGCCTAATTGATTTGAAATAATTCCTTGTTCATTCTCTTAAGAGGCAATAGGTTGGCATGGACAAGCCTTTTAAAATAATGGGGGGGCTTGAGATTACCAACTTTACTTGCCCCACACAGAAAGTGGTGATACTGTTTCTTATAGGAAGGCTGCTTCTCTCAGAATTCTTAGAGTGGTGCATACACTTTGTCATAGGCTTCCATGGGAAATTTGATTGGGAAAATCTTGGCCAGGCAGGAGGAACCAAGGGCCACTAGTGGGAGTTAAGTAGATTTGAAAGGTTTCAAAGCTTATAGCATTTACTATTCTGGGGGAAAAGGGCACGAGTCACAGAGCAAAAGAAGCAAAAAGCCCTCTGCATGTTATAAATACCTTGTAAAATGACCTCAGAAAGGCGGGGCTGGCGTCGTGGTGGAGGTCACCAGCACTGATGTGGGCCAGGCAGCGGATCAATAGCAGAACAAAGCCTCCCACGGACGCCAAACACTCTCTCGCAACAAACAGTGTGTTTTCAGTCCTCTGAGTGGAGAAAGTATCCAAACATGGACATGTCAACTTCGGGGAGCATTTCTACGGCCTCTTTCTTTTTCTAGTTTTATATGATCTAAAACAACTTTAGGAATCATAAAGTCAGAGACTGACTGGGTTTAATGGAAATTTAGTGAAGGGAAGACTCAGAGGGCAAGGGAAAAAATTGTTTTAGCTTAACTCTATGAATAAAATCACTTTCTCCACTGTCTTCCCATTGTTTTTTTTTGCTACTCCTAGCTTACATAAAACATACTTGACAATTCAGAGAAAAACTATTCACGTACCTGTTTGTTTTTTAAAAATCAATGTCCTCCAATGACTGTTTCCTTACTCAATGGTTCTCAAACTTTAGTGCAAATAAGGACCACTTGGGAGTGATTCTATTTTGGGGATCCATCCCAGAATGTCTGGTTCTGTGGGCTTTGGGTGGGCTCACCATTTCCATTTTTACCAAACTCCCTAGGTGGTTGAAACATGAGGGTCCAAGGACCACAGTTTGAGAAGCATTGCCTCACAGGGCTCTCAGGTTTTCTTCATCTTTCGTGCCATTTTTTTGTAATCAAGTTCTCAAATCTCCTGTCTTGCCTAATTGATTTGAAATAATTCCTTGTTCATTCTCTTAAGAGGCAATAGGTTGGCATGGACAAGCCTGAGATAATTTGGAATCAGACAGTCTGAGATCAGTTTCTGGAATCAGCTGCGAATGTCAGAACAGACTAGTGGCTAAAAAATGAATTTGGTGTCAAAAATTCACCTGGACTTGTGTTTCAACTCTTGCCACACTGTGATCTTGGGCAAGGAACTTGACTTCGTTGGACCTCAATTTCCTAATGCATAAAATGGAAACAACAGAAGTACTACCCCCCCGCCACCACCACCTGGGGTTAGGTTGCTGTAAGTTATAAATGAGATAACGCATGTAAGACATACATGTGTGCCAAGTGCCCGGCTCACAGCACTCAATGAATCCCGAGTTTGTTTCCTAATCAGTACACTGGGGATAAAGATTGCTTACTTCATAGATGGTTTTGAGGATAAAGTGAAATAATACCTGAAGAATAGCATACATAAGTAATTTTTGATCTTATTAAATCCCCTAGTAACTTACTAGCCAAGTAGAAGCCATTTGCTTGTCCTCTAACCTTGGCTAGCAGGTCCCTCTCGCAATCACCATTCACGATCATAGTGTTTAAGGTCAGTGAACACGAGCTGAGGGTCCACCAGGGCACTGCCAGTCTACATACTTGAGGGACTACCAGACAGGAACAGTTTAGATCCCTCTCTGTAGAAAGATGCTGATTGTGCAGGATTTCCTGAGCTGGAACCATGCCTCTTACGGGAAGCCCCAGTCTGGAACCACTGGCTTCTATACAGACAGATTCATTAATAGGCACAGAGCCATTGTGATTCTCTGGGCACAAGCCAGGACACAGTCATTTTGCTAATTAGAGAAAGCTCTTACATGGCAACATTTATTATGCCTTAGCCAGATGACTTATTACCTACCTAAAGGGAATAAAACATCTGAGGGCCTGAGAGAGAAAAATGTTCTATAACATTTGCTCTTTTTGTTCCTGTATTTTTCAACTAGACCCTAGAAGTGCACAAGCCCTGCATCTGGGACTGGGCATTTGAAGCACCTGATAGAAGAACGAATCTTGGAAGGCATTGTTGGAGGTTTCCATGGCAGGAAGACGAGAAACAATCTGCAGGATGATTTCTGGAGCCTGAAAAGAATAAAAAACACATAAAACCAAAAATAAAACCTATCCTTTTGCTAAAAAATTCTTACATAGTTCAGTAACACGTGCATGCTAAGGTGCTTCAGTCACGTCCGACTCATCGTGACCCTGTGGACTGTAGCCTACCAGGCTTCTCCATGGGATTCTCCAGGCAAGAATACTGGAGTGAGTTCTCCAGGAAAGAAGGTCAGTTACACAGTACCAACCAGTAATGGGAACTAAATAAATTGGGACATCAATTTAAATTCTAACAGGATAAGTGGATTCAGTATAGACTACAGGAAAGTGGAAGGAGTGTTTATTAGCTTGGTGTTTGAAATTTATGCTAACTACAAGCATTGATTTGCCACTTTTCTATAGATGGTTTTGAGGATAAAGTGAAATAATACCTGAAGAATAGCATACATAAGTAATTTTTGATCTTATTAAATCCCCTAGTAACTTACTAGCCAAGTAGAAGCCATTTGCTTGTCCTCTAACCTTGGCTAGCAGGTCCCTCTCGCAATCACCATTCACAATCATAGTGTTTAAGGTCAGTGAACACGAGCTGAGGGTCCACCAGGGCACTGCCAGTCTACATACTTGAGGGACTACCAGACAGGAACAGTTTAGATCCCTCTCTGTAGAAAGATGCTGATTGTGCAGGATTTCCTGAGCTGGAACCATGCCTCTTACGGGAAGCCCCAGTCTGGAACCACTGGCTTCTATACAGACAGATTCATTAATAGGCACAGAGCCATTGTGATTCTCTGGGCACAAGCCAGGACACAGTCATTTTGCTAATTAGAGAAAGCTCTTACATGGCAACATTTATTATGCCTTAGCCAGATGACTTATTACCTACCTAAAGGGAATAAAACATCTGAGGGCCTGAGAGAGAAAATGTTCTATAACATTTGCTCTTTTTGTTCCTGTATTTTTCAACTAGACCCTAGAAGTGCACAAGCCCTGCATCTGGGACTGGGCATTTGAAGCACCTGATAGAAGAACGAATCTTGGAAGGCATTGTTGGAGGTTTCCATGGCAGGAAGACGAGAAACAATCTGCAGGATGATTTCTGGAGCCTGAAAAGAATAAAAAACACATAAAACCAAAAATAAAACCTATCCTTTTGCTAAAAAATTCTTACATAGTTCAGTAACACGTGCATGCTAAGGTGCTTCAGTCACGTCCGACTCATCGTGACCCTGTGGACTGTAGCCTACCAGACTTCTCCATGGGATTCTCCAGGCAAGAATACTGGAGTGAGTTCTCCAGGAAAGAAGGTCAGTTACACAGTACCAACCAGTAATGGGAACTAAATAAATTGGGACATCAATTTAAATTCTAACAGGATAAGTGGATTCAGTATAGACTACAGGAAAGTGGAAGGAGTGTTTATTAGCTTGGTGTTTGAAATTTATGCTAACTACAAGCATTGATTTGCCACTTTTCTAAACAGAGGTACAGTGGTAGTCAGGCATGAGGGCACTCGGGCCACGATGCCTGAATTCTAACCCTTTTGGTTGTGTGTTCTTAGAAAAGTTTGCTCAATCATTCTGCATCTTTCTTCCTCCACTTTAAAATGAGAAAAAAAAAAATTTAGTATCTATGCCATTGGGATTTTGTGAAGATAAATGAGTTAATTCATGAAAACTAATATAACATTGAAATGGCAAACTAATATAACATTGAAATGCTTGGGAAATCCCAAGGACAGAGGAGACTGGTGGGCCACCATCCATGGAGTGGCAGAAGAAACAGACATGACTGAGCATGCGTGTGCATGTGCAGTAGAACATTTTGTGTCATGTAATTCATTCTACTTATGATCCTATCATTTGAGAGATTAGCCTTACAATTGGTAAAATGATTCCTATCAGTCCCTTTAGAGAAGAGACTTAGAAAGTCTGTTTTCAGTGTTTCATCCTAAAGACTATCCACTGCCTCACAGCCACCTTCCTGGTGACCCTGACCTTCTCGGCTCTGTGAATGACCACTGCACAGAGAGACCAGAACCAGATTCACCTGAAGCTGGGGGATGAGGAGGTGCAGGATGCAGAGGCCGTGCTGGTAAACCACAAACTCCCTGGCAGACAGGTCTGTGGGTTGCACAGTTATCAGCTCTTCCTTCTGCGGTATCTGAGGTCTGGGGAGATCTTGCAAAGAGCTTCTGGGGGCTGCAGAGATCAAAAGAAAACAGTAAGACTTCACTGACTACTCTGTACAGTAATCATATGTTAATAAAACAACAACACAACTCAGCTTAGGAAAAGGTGCATTTGTATCTATCTGTCCATCCTCTTGTGCTAGATACACATTGTGGCCCAGGCCCTCCCACCAGTCTTCATGGAAAAACAACTGAGTCCCAGTCATTAGGAATAGAGGTGCCAGAACAACAGAATGAAGGTCCCAAGAAGATGGCAACACATTTTCTTCTACTTCATAAGGTCATTTGGAGGATTAACTGTAATGTACTCAGCACAGTATCTGGACACAGGAAGCACAAAGTCAACGTTAGCTGTATTAACTGTCTCACTTCCTCACAAAATTGTCTCTCCTGGGCCTTGAACCTTCAAACACTTTCTATTGTCTTTTTATTCTTGAGAGGACAATAAGAAAAGCGTGGAGTAGCACTGTACAGGAAAGAATGCTGACCCAACAATCAGAGGACGTGAGTTTGGGGGTCCAGGTTCTGTAAGACCCCAGGAAGTCGTTTAATCACTTTGAGTATCAGTTCTCTCACCTATAAAAAAAACTCCACTGTCAAAAAAAATTCCACTGTCTTCTAGAGTCAGAACTTGGGTTAACAGGTATAAAGAAGATAATGTATACAAAATTGCTTTCAACATTATAACATCAATATAGATTTTATCATGAAAACCATGCAGGTTGAAGCAGTGATGGGAACTCTCAAAGGAGGGCCCACTCACTGCCTGAATTCTTTAGTTTATCCCAAGGGGATGCCAAATTAATATTAAAAGTGGTCAAGTTCTGGGGACAGAAAATTTTTCTGTCAAAACATCAATATTTTACGCTTTTATCATGAAGAGACAGAATCAGTGTTCACAATTAGTATTCCTGATCATCATGGTACAAGTGTGGCTTTACGCCCTTATAAAGCCTTCCTTGGCGTCTCTGATACAGAGATCTGCCCTCCCGGGAGCTCACCGCAATGGCAGCCTGCATCTCCCTTGCAGTACTGCCTTAATAGTGTTGGATAATTTTTCATTCCGGGAAGAGGTTAAGACCACAGGCTCTGCGGTGAGACTCTCTGGGGTTGAATTCCAGCTAAAGTCCTCATTAGCAATATGGCTTTTGACTGTTTACTTGACCCATTCAGAAACTTCAGTTTCTCTATCTATAAAATGACTAATAGTACATACTTGGCTGGGTTGTAAAGATTTAAGAAGCTAATAGAACCAAAGATTTAGAAGAGCACAGGGTATATTGTGAAGTACTCTGTAGAAATGTTTTTCTTCTTTTGACATTTTTCTAAATCATTTAAAAATGATTTAAATCATTTAAAAAGCCATTCTAAGCTTATAGGCCATGCAAAAAACTGATAGCAAGCTGGAGCTGGCTTGTGGGCAATAGTTTGCTGACCTCTAGTCAGACTCAAAGATGTTCTTGGAACTGTGCTTACTAGAGATCTGCATCATGGTCAACTGAAAGGCATGCATTCATTCCCTGTTAATCCTCTTCCACCTGGGAGGTAGGTGAGTGGAAACAGACTCAAGTCTTCAGTTCAGGACAGCCACATTCCCTTTCCAATTACAAGGGAGCGGTTTTGGTAAAGTAATCTGAAATCTCTTTCTGGGACAAGGTCTTCTTTCTCTCCATCTCCTCTGTCTCCCTGTATCTCACGCTTTTCCATTAATTCCTTGTAACATGTGGCTGGGGTAAAATTTCAAGACTTTGATTCAGTATTTTTGGGGAGATAGAGGGCCTTTAGGAAGTTACTTTGGGGAACTGGCCAAGTTATTATCACAGTGGGACTTTGATTTCTCTTCATTATTCCTTATATGAAAAGTCCCCGGGGGATCTTAGGATGGGGGTGGGGAGAAAGGGATGATTGGCAAGGTGGGATTTGCGGAGCTGCCCTGTTTCAAGGGGTTTCCTTTAAGGAAACATAGCCCTGGGAGCTGCCCTGGCAACAGGGGCTGATAACAGCATAGCTCTCTGTCCCGCCACCCCAGGTGTTGTGAAGACGTTCCTTAGCTATCATAAAGAACACCTGGAGCCTCTTTAACAGGCTTATAAGGAAACACCTGATAATTTTTCATGTCCCTCCCGGAGCTCACCGCAATGGCAGCCTGCATCTCCCTTGCAGTACTGCCTTAATAGTGTTGGATAATTTTTCATTCCGGGAAGAGGTTAAGACCACAGGCTCTGCGGTGAGACTCTCTGGGGTTGAATTCCAGCTAAAGTCCTCATTAGCAATATGGCTTTTGACTGTTTACTTGACCCATTCAGAAACTTCAGTTTCTCTATCTATAAAATGACTAATAGTACATACTTGGCTGGGTTGTAAAGATTTAAGAAGCTAATAGAACCAAAGATTTAGAAGAGCACAGGGTATATTGTGAAGTACTCTGTAGAAATGTTTTTCTTCTTTTGACATTTTTCTAAATCATTTAAAAATGATTTAAATCATTTAAAAAGCCATTCTAAGCTTATAGGCCATGCAAAAAACTGATAGCAAGCTGGAGCTGGCTTGTGGGCAATAGTTTGCTGACCTCTAGTCAGACTCAAAGATGTTCTTGGAACTGTGCTTACTAGAGATCTGCATCATGGTCAACTGAAAGGCATGCATTCATTCCCTGTTAATCCTCTTCCACCTGGGAGGTAGGTGAGTGGAAACAGACTCAAGTCTTCAGTTCAGGACAGCCACATTCCCTTTCCAATTACAAGGGAGCGGTTTTGGTAAAGTAATCTGAAATCTCTTTCTGGGACAAGGTCTTCTTTCTCTCCATCTCCTCTGTCTCCCTGTATCTCACGCTTTTCCATTAATTCCTTGTAACATGTGGCTGGGGTAAAATTTCAAGACTTTGATTCAGTATTTTTGGGGAGATAGAGGGCCTTTAGGAAGTTACTTTGGGGAACTGGCCAAGTTATTATCACAGTGGGACTTTGATTTCTCTTCATTATTCCTTATATGAAAAGTCCCCGGGGGATCTTAGGATGGGGGTGGGGAGAAAGGGATGATTGGCAAGGTGGGATTTGCGGGGAGCTGCCCTGTTTCAAGGGGTTTCCTTTAAGGAAACATAGCCCTGGGAGCTGCCCTGGCAACAGGGGCTGATAACAGCATAGCTCTCTGTCCCGCCACCCCAGGTGTTGTGAAGACGTTCCTTAGCTATCATAAAGAACACCTGGAGCCTCTTTACAGGTGAAAAGGGCTTGAGGGGCATTATGACCCAGAACCATTGTAATGATCGACACCTGGCCTCTAAAGCACGTGTACACAATTGCTTGTTGGGTGAAGTATAAAAGGGATGAGCGAATTCAATAAACTTGTCAGCAACTTGTCAGCAACCTGTAGAGTTGTCTGTCTTCTTGCTGTCCCTCTCAACTCCATCTTTTCTGTCCTTCTTTCTTTTCTTAGCCTATCTGCCACTCTCTTCAGGACCTGTTCGACTGCCGGCTGGCCCGGCAGGGATTCTGGTACTCCCGGTCCTGCGGTTACACCACTGAACAGCTTCAGTGTGCCAATGATAATTCTAAACAGGGACCCCCAGGGGAAGGAGGTCACCTGGTTTGTGATACACTTGTCCTTGCAGCTCAGCTCCATCCTGGTGAACTTGGGACATGAAGTCTACTTTCTTCAGGGCAGAGAAGAGTGGTGAGGTCCATGTGATGTCAATTTTATCGGCATCTGAACAGGGGAGAATAAAATAGCTATTGGTAATAAGGGCAGAGGACTGTGGCCAGAGTCAAAAAGAACCAGACATAGCATCAGGTGTGACAGACACTTTCTGCAATGGTCCCCCATGAGCCTCTATGTGTATCGATGCCCTTGTGTTATTCTCTCCCTTTGGATGTGGGTTGGATTTACTGATTTGCTGCTAATGAACAGAATACGGCAAAAGCGGTGAGATCAGGATGCAAAAAGTCCATTGTTTCCATTTGGGCCTCTCTCGCTTGCTCTGAAGGAAACCAGTTGCTATGTTATGAATGCCTCATAAAGTCCACGTGGCAAGGAGTTGATCTCTCTGGACAAAAGTCGACGAGGACTTGAGTTCTGCCAGCAGCCACAGGAGTGAACTTGGACTCTGCAGTCAAACCTGGAGATGACGGCAGCCCTAACAGCTTAATGTAGGTGTGAGACCCCAAACCAGAGGCCACCAGCTAAGCTTCTTGACCTACAGAAATGGTAAGATAATAATGCTCATTGTTTCAGGCCACACAACTTTGGGGTAGTTACAAAGCCATATATAACCAATAATGTTGAGTTTATGTTCTTCTTAAAAGAACCTACCATGGCCACACTTTTATTTTTTTTCTCAAGGGCATGCAAGATTTATTCAGCAAGCAGTAAGTTGTACACTCTCAAGATGTGAGAGCAGACCAACCTCTGCAGGAGGGGCCATGGCCATACTCTTATGGAGCTCGAAGCTCTAACTGTAGTATTAGAACTTAAAAACAAATGTGATCAGGATTGGCAGGAGAAGGACACGTTGGTGCCGTGATCTGCCTCACCTGTTCCTGGTCCCTCATCTTCCAGTCCTAGGCCATGGCCTTGATCGCCCACCAGTGCTGCAGTGAGACTCTTCAGGAAGGGAATCAACAGCGGGCAGGCAGCAGCTTGGTCCCTGGGAGAAGTGGTGGTGGTTCCGTAAAATCTGTCTCCAGGGTAATTCTCCAAACACACGGGGGTTCCTGAGGCAACGATCTAGGATGAAATAGTCAGAACCTAGTCCTGCACTTGGTTCCACATGACTTCTTTGGGAGCTTCCCTCCGTTGGGGAGCCCCCGGCAAAAGCCGAACATACAGATCTCCTTGGCCAAAGCCAGAGGTCAGTACCTGTGTGTGCAGGAGTTGGAGGCGGCTCAGTTCCCGTTGGTACTGCAGCTGACCGAGGGCCCTGTCCAGGCAGCTCTGCCTCTCCCTCACCATCTCCTGAAACTCACCAGAGAGATGCTGAACCACCTAGAACCCAAGAAGTGAAGTACCTTAAGTAGAATGGAGCAGCTTTCTTTCTTCCTGCTCCTCCCGTCCACCTTTTGCCTCTCGAGTCCACCATTCTTGAATTGTCCTGAGGAGCCACATCAGATCCGTGCCCAGAATCAGCCTCGGAGCAGTTTCTCGGACAAAAGTCGACGAGGACTTGAGTTCTGCCAGCAGCCACAGGAGTGAACTTGGACTCTGCAGTCAAACCTGGAGATGACGGCAGCCCTAACAGCTTAATGTAGGTGTGAGACCCCAAACCAGAGGCCACCAGCTAAGCTTCTTGACCTACAGAAATGGTAAGATAATAATGCTCATTGTTTCAGGCCACACAACTTTGGGGTAGTTACAAAGCCATATATAACCAATAATGTTGAGTTTATGTTCTTCTTAAAAGAACCTACCATGGCCACACTTTTATTTTTTTTCTCAAGGGCATGCAAGATTTATTCAGCAAGCAGTAAGTTGTACACTCTCAAGATGTGAGAGCAGACCAACCTCTGCAGGAGGGGCCATGGCCATACTCTTATGGAGCTCGAAGCTCTAACTGTAGTATTAGAACTTAAAAACAAATGTGATCAGGATTGGCAGGAGAAGGACACGTTGGTGCCGTGATCTGCCTCACCTGTTCCTGGTCCCTCATCTTCCAGTCCTAGGCCATGGCCTTGATCACCCACCAGTGCTGCAGTGAGACTCTTCAGGAAGGGAATCAACAGCGGGCAGGCAGCAGCCTGGTCCCTGGGAGAAGTGGTGGTGGTTCCGTAAAATCTGTCTCCAGGGTAATTCTCCAAACACACGGGGGTTCCTGAGGCAACGATCTAGGATGAAATAGTCAGAACCTAGTCCTGCACTTGGTTCCACATGGCTTCTTTGGGAGCTTCCCTCCGTTGGGGAGCCCCCGGCAAAAGCCGAACATACAGATCTCCTTGGCCAAAGCCAGAGGTCAGTACCTGTGTGTGCAGGAGTTGGAGGCGGCTCAGTTCCCGTTGGTACTGCAGCTGACCGAGGGCCCTGTCCAGGCAGCTCTGCCTCTCCCTCACCATCTCCTGAAACTCACCAGAGAGATGCTGAACCACCTAGAACCCAAGAAGTGAAGTACCTTAAGTAGAATGGAGCAGCTTTCTCTTTCTTCCTGCTCCCCTCCCCGTCCACCTTTTGCCTCTCGAGTCCACCATTCTTGAATTGTCCTGAGGAGCCACATCAGATGTCATAGGTGAACGTGCCATCTCACATGATCCCCACTCAGCCTCGGAGCCTCACCTTCCTGGAGCAGTTCCAGACCAGCGGTCTCTGATCCCCGCTCCACTGTAGGCACATCTCCTCCTCCTGGCCCCGCAGCCGGCCTACTGCTTGCCTGAGCTTTTCTGCTGCCTGCCCTAAACTCTGCAGGACTTTCTGCATGCCCAGGATCACCTGCGCCTCCTGTTCCCACTCTTCTTTGTCTGCTGCAAGGGACAGAGAAAAGGACCGCAGGGCAGTGCCACCTCTGGAGGTAGGGAGGAGAAGGAGAGACACAGTGGTTTGTCCGAGTCAAGGGAACCCGCTGGGTCAGAGCCAGGGCTCCGTTGGATACCTGGGAGGCAGAGGAGCATGTGGAGAGGGCAGGAGGAATCCCTGACGGGGACCTGGGGTTGGCGGCACCCCTTCCAGGAGGTTTCTGCTCTGGGGATCAGGGTCCTACCTTGAGAGAGCAGGCGCCGCTCTGGGCCACTCTGCCTGCTCAGGGCTCTGGTTCTCCTCTCAGTCTCCCTCAGGTAGCAGGACTCCAGGGCCATACAGGCCTCCTCCGCAGCCCTCAGCTGGGGGGCAGGATGAAGAGCAGAGAGGGGTGGGCTGAGGTGGGGAAGGCGGAGCTGGGGCGGGGCTCCCTCTCCTCCACCTCCATCCTGCTGAGGCAGGTAGGGATAACCCCCAAAGTCTGGGCTTGGACCTGGGGAATCCTGGGACATTTTCTGCCCGAGATGGGCTCCATTCCTGCGCTTGCGGGGAGAAAAGAGCTCCCCACTTCCAGGAGAAACCTGTTCAGTCCAGGCAGATGGGTGGTAGGGCTCTAGATGGGTGGGGCTCACCCGCTGGTCGGCGTCTTCAAAGTGAGTGGAGAGCAACTCCTGACTCAGGCGCCGAGGGCCCTGTCCAGGCAGCTCTGCCTCTCCCTCACCATCTCCTGAAACTCACCAGAGAGATGCTGAACCACCTAGAACCCAAGAAGTGAAGTACCTTAAGTAGAATGGAGCAGCTTTCTCTTTCTTCCTGCTCCCCTCCCCGTCCACCTTTTGCCTCTCGAGTCCACCATTCTTGAATTGTCCTGAGGAGCCACATCAGATGTCATAGGTGAACGTGCCATCTCACATGATCCCCACTCAGCCTCGGAGCCTCACCTTCCTGGAGCAGTTCCAGACCAGCGGTCTCTGATCCCCGCTCCACTGTAGGCACATCTCCTCCTCCTGGCCCCGCAGCCGGCCTACTGCTTGCCTGAGCTTTTCTGCTGCCTGCCCTAAACTCTGCAGGACTTTCTGCATGCCCAGGATCACCTGCGCCTCCTGTTCCCACTCTTCTTTGTCTGCTGCAAGGGACAGAGAAAAGGACCGCAGGGCAGTGCCACCTCTGGAGGTAGGGAGGAGAAGGAGAGACACAGTGGTTTGTCCGAGTCAAGGGAACCCGCTGGGTCAGAGCCAGGGCTCCGTTGGATACCTGGGAGGCAGAGGAGCATGTGGAGAGGGCAGGAGGAATCCCTGACGGGGACCTGGGGTTGGCGGCACCCCTTCCAGGAGGTTTCTGCTCTGGGGATCAGGGTCCTACCTTGAGAGAGCAGGCGCCGCTCTGGGCCACTCTGCCTGCTCAGGGCTCTGGTTCTCCTCTCAGTCTCCCTCAGGTAGCAGGACTCCAGGGCCATACAGGCCTCCTCCGCAGCCCTCAGCTGGGGGGCAGGATGAAGAGCAGAGAGGGGTGGGCTGAGGTGGGGAAGGCGGAGCTGGGGCGGGGCTCCCTCTCCTCCACCTCCATCCTGCTGAGGCAGGTAGGGATAACCCCCAAAGTCTGGGCTTGGACCTGGGGAATCCTGGGACATTTTCTACCCGAGATGGGCTCCATTCCTGCGCTTGCGGGGAGAAAAGAGCTCCCCACTTCCAGGAGAAACCTGTTCAGTCCAGGCAGATGGGTGGTAGGGCTCTGAGATGGGGCCTTGGGGCCTCACCCGCTGGTCGGCGTCTTCAAAGTGAGTTGAGAGCAACTCCTGACTCAGGGCGCCGAGGCGTTCCGTCAGCCACGCCTCTTCCTGTTCCTGGCGGCGCCAGTACTGCTCCCGGGCTCTCAGCTCCTTCTCCAGGGTGTCCAGCTACAATGTCCAACTTGGTTAGGGCTCGCACCCCTTTTCTCCTCCCAGCCTATGGTCTGGCTGAAGACTCCTCAAAATCTCTCAAGCTATGGGTCCCCCCCAACCCCCCACCCCTCCGGCCCCAGGCATCCATGACTAAGCTTGGTGAGGTAGTCACCTTGTGGGGGGGATGGAAAAACTATCATCGTGCACCTTCTGCCAGCTCCTACACTCTCCCTCCCTCTTTCTCCCTCCCCTGGAGTCTTCTGGGTCACCTGCCCCCTGCCAACCTTTCTCCTGAGTGGCCATGGATGGGCATGCGGCAGTGGGAAATTGTTGCCCCTTCATCCTCATCTGTGATCCTGTGGGTGGGGGCTAGAATTTAAATCTCTTTGCTTCTAATGAGAATATTGTATAACATATCCGTCTTTGTTTCTGAAACTACAACCAGCGTGAGGATGCATGGGAGGACCCTAAATCATCTTCATTTTAGTGGAGCACCTGCCCAAGGCTGAATTACTGTAATGACCTCCTGATAGGGCTTCCTGCTCTAGTCTGGCCTGCTCCCATCCATCCTCTGCACTGCTGCCAGAGGGAACTTTCTAGAATGCTGACTATATATACATGTGTGCATGAGCTAAGTCACTTCCGTCATGTCCATTTCTGTGTGACCTATGGTCTATAGCCTGCCAGGCTCCTCTGTCCATGGGATTCTCTAGCAAGAATACTGGAGTGGGTTTCCATACCCTTCTCCAGGGGATCTTCCTGACCCAGGGATCGGACCTATGTCTCCTGCATTGGCAGGCCAGTTCTTTACCACTAGCGCCACATGCTCAAGCATAAAAAATGTCTGGAGGGTGGTGGGTCAACCTGTTAATAGTAGTTGCATTTGGAGGAAGCGACAGGAGGAGAGGTGTGTATTCTCTGGATAGAGGAGCAAAATGTGGGGGCATTGCTGATGGAGTGGGGGAAACCAGGAGCAGGGAGCTCTTGCAGCTTTATTTACATACTTAAAAAATGTATTCATAGTAGGGTTCTAAGTAATTTGTTTTCTTCTTGCGTGGTTCCAAATTGAACAGTTTTGAACATTCATATCTGATCATTTCACTTTGATTCTTGTATCAACTTCAAATCTTTCAATGTCTCCTCTGGCTTTCATGGTAAGTCACGTGTCTTGGTCTCAGCCAAACACACAAGGCGGCTTATGCTTCATTTCCTGCCTTCCCCGTTGGCCTCACCTGCTGCCTCTGCCCCTCTGCCTTCCTTATTCTCCTGGAATATTTTTGAGGTCTCACACTTGCCGCCTTTGCCCTTGCTGGTTCCTGAGGCCTTTCTCTGACTCCTTCTTTGGGAGTCAATGGCTGCCTCTTTGGGGAAGCCTTCCTTGAACTCTAACCCCGTGATTTAGATGCCTTTCCTCTGTGCTTCCCATGATCACAGCTGGCACCCCTGGCCGCCCAGTGCCCTGAGGAGAGGAGCCCCATCTAGCTGTCTACGACTCCACATCTCACACAGGGCCTGGGACCCCGGAGGCTCCTGATGTGCCACTGCTGAGCAAAGGAAGAAATAGGGTAAACACACCCCACATACCAGACCAGGGTCTCTCACTCCCCGGGGTAAGGCCTCCAGCACCTGGATGACAGGCACCACCACCCTGGCAGAGGGGTCCGTTTGAGCACCAATGACGGGACCCGGTTCCCCCGTCAAGGGGTCGATGGCGCAGGCCCCAATTGCAATTGGGACCAGACCTGCGGGATGCCAAGCCCATCACTGGATGCTGGAACCAGAGATGGGGAAGGAAGGCAGGGCTAGTTCATGGAAAGAAGGAAACACGGCTGTGAGGGGCCTGCTGACCCTTCCAGGGGCTCTGAGCTAGAAGCCATGGAATCTGAGGGGGAGGCGGGTGGGGAGTTTCTAAAGTGCTCATTTGTGAAAAGACCCAGTTTTCTTAGCAGTGTGGGGCGGAGGGGCGAGGGGGGGGTAAGTGACTGGTGGTACCAGGGTTCCGGACTCTGTGAGGGGCACTATGCTGGTTCTCAGCAGCCCTGGTGGTAGGATCCGAATGACCCCATTCCTTGGTTCATGAGTAAGAGGATTGCGGCACCCCTCCTGAGCTTGACAAGATCTTCAGTCACATTCCTAAGGCCACAAGGCTTTCAGAAACCCAAGCCCCCTCTTACCTTTGCCATCTGCATCTTCCATTGAACCTGCGAGGGGTGTGGCATGGCCGCCATTTCCATCAGTCTCCATGCCCAGGATGGGCACCATAAGCCCCGAGCCCTCCGGGTCTGGGATCTCCATTCCGTAGAGGACCGGGACCCACAGTGCTGTCCCCAGATAGCACATCATCCCTAACACAAGGGGGAGGGGCACAGGGAGAAGAAGATGAGCCCTGAGTGCCACACTGAGGCTCAGAGGGCTGCGGCTCTGACCAGACTGCCCTGCAAAGATTGCCTTTGTTGGCCCACCTTAGCGTTTTGAATTCACAGGGGAAGGACTGAGCGACAGCAGGACTTTTGGGAAGCTGAGAACAGTTTCTAGGCTAGGATGCAAAGGGGTGGAAAAGAAGGGGACAGACTTTCTTGAGTACCTACATGTGCTAGAACCTAAGCTCAGAACTCCATATAAATTGTGTTTTATTTGGTCCTACAACTAAATCTCTGAAGTACGTACTATTTCAATCCTTATTTTAAAGATGCTATAGCAGAGGCAGGGGGAGGTTTAGTAACTTGCCCAAGGTCAAAGAGGTAGTAAATGGCGGGGTAGGTCTTCAAACTCAAGTCAGTTCTGATCCCAAAGCCTATTCTTTTCTGACACACCCTGGGCAGACGGTTCTAGAAAAAGTGAGTGAGATAAGCTCCGCTCCTACTTCCTCTCCCTGCCCTTGCTTGTGTTGGTGCTGTGGGGGCGGTAGAGGAGTTGGGTGGGCGCCTTTCCTGAGTTTCTTCATGGGAAGTTGAAGGCTGTTGACAAGGAGGCTGGGGGCTCCCGGGACTCGAGCTTTAGGCCCGGCTGTGTGGCTCACTCGCTTTGGGACCCTGGTGGATGAGTCTTTTAGCACCCTGGACTTCAGATTCTCCAAGTAAAGTGGGTGTCATCACATGTTATGGTGCTGGGGATCCTATGAAGTTATAAGAGAATATATACTTTACAAACATTAAGGTTAAAACTCAGTGGAATTGGCAAGGGATTAAAAGACTTGACATTGAAGGCCAAGCATTCATGAGCTCGAGGCATGAAGTCATCAGATTCCTTCTCTCTTCCCTTGGTCACATGTGCCTGGCCAGCGGGGCTGCAGTCCTGCCCCTCTCTGAGTATATGGGCTGAGAGGCAGTGAAGCACCAGGTTGTTCGGGGCCTGGGAGCCATACCTATCTTGCCACCGCTGGCCTCCAGGCTCTCCGCTGCCTCCCACTGTCTCTGCAGCCTCCGGGCCTGCTGCAGGATGTGGTGCAGGCTGAGGGCCAGCGCCTGCCTCATGTCCTCGATGGCAGCCTCCAGGAGCCCCTGGACCCTCAGCCTCGGCCTCTCCTGGGAGCTCTGGAGCACTGCAATCACTCGCCTCTGGGCTGCCAGCACATTGGCGTCCAGCAGGGCCTGGGGCCCTCCTGCATGGGGCACCATCCGGCCCTCCTGTTGGGAGGCCCCATAAAGCTGGACTGGCTTCCCGCTCAGTGGCTCCACAAAGCAGTCACCAGGCAGCAGGAGGTTCCCTGAGGCATCTCGCAGTCCTCCCAGGGCAAGCACCTGACCTGGAAGCAGGAACCGGAGAGGGTCAGGTGGGGAGGGCTGTAGGCGGAGGAGGCACGAGAGAGAGCCAGGGCCAGGACAGAGTGAGTGACAGGATGGGAGTGGAGGCTGGGGGAGCCGAGTAGGGGCTGAGGGAGAGGGCAGGGAATTGAACACAGTCAGGGCAGGAGAAGGAGTGTCTTTCTTGGTAGAAAAACATCCATATGCTTTTACTGAAGTGCTGAAGACCAGGGCGAGGGAAACCCGGGAGGAGAGGAAAGGTTGGATCAGAGGCAGGGGGAGAGTGAAGGGTGGAAATACGAGCTTGGGGTAGAGTCTGCAGGCAGGACCAGATGTGGAGGCTCTTGAGGGCTGAGAGGAGAAGCCCGATCAGAGGGAGGGGAGGTGGAAGGATGGCACGAGGGCTGCTGGGAGACCTGTGTTTTCATCCAAGCCAACTCCCAGGACTGGCGCGATGGCTCCTGTGACCGGATCCTCCATGGGGCCCCCAACGGATATATACTTTACAAACATTAAGGTTAAAACTCAGTGGAATTGGCAAGGGATTAAAAGACTTGACATTGAAGGCCAAGCATTCATGAGCTCGAGGCATGAAGTCATCAGATTCCTTCTCTCTTCCCTTGGTCACATGTGCCTGGCCAGCGGGGCTGCAGTCCTGCCCCTCTCTGAGTATATGGGCTGAGAGGCAGTGAAGCACCAGGTTGTTCGGGGCCTGGGAGCCATACCTATCTTGCCACCGCTGGCCTCCAGGCTCTCCGCTGCCTCCCACTGTCTCTGCAGCCTCCGGGCCTGCTGCAGGATGTGGTGCAGGCTGAGGGCCAGCGCCTGCCTCATGTCCTCGATGGCAGCCTCCAGGAGCCCCTGGACCCTCAGCCTCGGCCTCTCCTGGGAGCTCTGGAGCACTGCAATCACTCGCCTCTGGGCTGCCAGCACATTGGCGTCCAGCAGGGCCTGGGGCCCTCCCGCATGGGGCACCATCCGGCCCTCCTGTTGGGAGGCCCCATAAAGCTGGACTGGCTTCCCGCTCAGTGGCTCCACAAAGCAGTCACCAGGCAGCAGGAGGTTCCCTGAGGCATCTCGCAGTCCTCCCAGGGCAAGCACCTGACCTGGAAGCAGGAACCGGAGAGGGTCAGGTGGGGAGGGCTGTAGGCGGAGGAGGCACGAGAGAGAGCCAGGGCCAGGACAGAGTGAGTGACAGGATGGGAGTGGAGGCTGGGGGAGCCGAGTAGGGGCTGAGGGAGAGGGCAGGGAATTGAACACAGTCAGGGCAGGAGAAGGAGTGTCTTTCTTGGTAGAAAAACATCCATATGCTTTTACTGAAGTGCTGAAGACCAGGGCGAGGGAAACCCGGGAGGAGAGGAAAGGTTGGATCAGAGGCAGGGGGAGAGTGAAGGGTGGAAATACGAGCTTGGGGTAGAGTCTGCAGGCAGGACCAGATGTGGAGGCTCTTGAGGGCTGAGAGGAGAAGCCCGATCAGAGGGAGGGGAGGTGGAAGGATGGCACGAGGGCTGCCGGGAGACCTGTGTTTTCATCCAAGCCAACTCCCAGGACTGGCGCGATGGCTCCTGTGACTGGATCCTCCATGGGGCCCCCCAACTCCAGAGGGGCCAGGCTCTGGGTGAGGGGATTGCGGTACATCCCCCCAAGAGTAAGCCACTGCCTCGTTTGTGGGTGCAGAGTCACAGCCAGCACAGGCACCTCGATGCCCGTGACGGGGTCCGTCATGACAGCCCCTAACTGTGACGTCCTTCTCGGCTGCAGGACAGGCAGGCGGGTGGCTGGCGGGGAGCCCGTGGCAGGACAGGTCGGGTAGGGCACGTAGGGGAGGATGGCAGCTTTTGAGGTTCGAACACCACCTGGACAGGGAGACAGGGAGGTGCTGACACTTGCCGGTGTGTCTGACTCCCTCCCAAGCCCTGCAGGGCAGGGGCAGAGAGCCTCTGGCGCTTGGCTTTCTCTCACCCATCAGCCATCTCCTGCATGGTGCCTCTGTAGCAAGATTGTTAAAGGGAGGAAAGGGGAGAAGGTTTGCTACTCTACTGGTCACCAAGCCCCACTATCCAAGGCCAGAGCCCTGCTTCCCATGCTGTGCCCAGGGAAGTTCATCCCAGAGAGTGGCAGCGGGCCCGCACCGAGTGGAGCTACAGAGTGGTCCGAGTCTCACCAGCACCGGAGTCTGTGGTGGGCACCAGGGTAGCTTCCTGCACGTCGTAACCCACATTTCCAGCCTGGGGCAGCACCCGCCCTGTGTCGGGGTGGATGAAGTAGCCCGGGGGTACAGGCCCCGAGTGGCCACTGGCTGGGAGCATCACACATTCTGGGCCAGGAACCATCAGCTTGGTGACGGGATTCACACTGATGTCTTTGGCGCCCCCTGGAGGGATTTCTGAGGCTGCAGGAAAGCAAACACCCGCTCAGCTCAGGTCTCAGGCCATCTGGCAGGCGAGGGCCTCCGTTGGTTGCTGACTGGAAGGAGTGGGTGAGAACCCTATGCAAAACACACTCTGGTAGGAGAGCGTAGCAGGTGCTCCCCATAGGAAGGCGATCTTGTTTTTCGTGGAGTTCAGGTCAGCACTCCACATTCGGGAGGGATCTGACTCTGACATCATCATACTGCAGGATCCTAATTGCACTCTTCTTTCCAGGCAAGTCCAGCCTTTTCCAAACCTGACTTTCTGCATTCACCAGTCAGGCACTGGCTCTCAGGAAGCGCTACCTTATATGTAAAGCTATGCTTTGTGGTGGGTTTGTTGGTCTCCTCCTCTGCTCTTCCCATTGCGGAGGGGCTCTTGTGGCTGATGCCCGTGACGGGTCCGTCATGAAGCCCTGTGACGTCCTTCTCGGCTGCAGGACAGGCAGGCGGGTGGCTGGCGGGAGCCCGTGGCAGGACAGGTCGGGTAGGGCACGTAGGGGAGGATGGCAGCTTTTGAGGTTCGAACACCACCTGGACAGGGAGACAGGGAGGTGCTGACACTTGCCGGTGTGTCTGACTCCCTCCCAAGCCCTGCAGGGCAGGGGCAGAGAGCCTCTGGAGCTTGGCTTTCTCTCACCCATCAGCCATCTCCTGCATGGTGCCTCTGTAGCAAGATTGTTAAAGGGAGGAAAGGGGAGAAGGTTTGCTACTCTACTGGTCACCAAGCCCCACTATCCAAGGCCAGAGCCCTGCTTCCCATGCTGTGCCCAGGGAAGTTCATCCCAGAGAGTGGCAGCGGGCCCGCACCGAGTGGAGCTACAGAGTGGTCCGAGTCTCACCAGCACCGGAGTCTGTGGTGGGCACCAGGGTAGCTTCCTGCACGTCGTAACCCACATTTCCAGCCTGGGGCAGCACCCGCCCTGTGTCGGGGTGGATGAAGTAGCCCGGGGGTACAGGCCCCGAGTGGCCACTGGCTGGGAGCATCACACATTCTGGGCCAGGAACCATCAGCTTGGTGACGGGATTCACACTGATGTCTTTGGCGCCCCCTGGAGGGATTTCTGAGGCTGCAGGAAAGCAAACACCCGCTCAGCTCAGGTCTCAGGCCATCTGGCAGGCGAGGGCCTCCGTTGGTTGCTGACTGGAAGGAGTGGGTGAGAACCCTATGCAAAACACACTCTGGTAGGAGAGCGTAGCAGGTGCTCCCCATAGGAAGGCGATCTTGTTTTTCGTGGAGTTCAGGTCAGCACTCCACATTCGGGAGGGATCTGACTCTGACATCATCATACTGCAGGATCCTAATTGCACTCTTCTTTCCAGGCAAGTCCAGCCTTTTCCAAACCTGACTTTCTGCATTCACCAGTCAGGCACTGGCTCTCAGGAAGCGCTACCTTATATGTAAAGCTATGCTTTGTGGTGGGTTTGTTGGTCTCCTCCTCTGCTCTTCCCATTGCGGAGGCTCTCTCTTCTGTAACGCAGTCGTTTGTCCAGGATGCTGCACAGGGAGCCCCTCCCAGCCGTGGGGTTTCCTCTTGGTTTAGCCTTCCTCCTCCCTTCCTCCCACATAAATACAGGGCCAGGTTCCCAGGGGTCCTGGCTGAGGCCCAGCAGGGCTCACCTGGCTGCAGCAGCTCCGCCCCAGTACCGCTGCCCAGGACACCCCAGGCCTTTAGGCGGTGGCCCTCCTGAAGCGTGACCTGGGACAGGCGGTCCAGCACAGCGTCCAGCTGGGGGACTTCCCTGTGGTGATCGGGGAGTGGAGGAGGACCACATCAGAGGAGTGCCAGCTAGGGATGGAAGAAGGCCCCTCCGGTGTGGCCAGTCCTGGAACCCCAGGAAGCCGCGCTAGTCCTGATCCCACTCAGCCTGCTCAGATGCGCCAGGTACACACCTTTCTGGGTTCTGCCCAGCCTGGGAGGACCGCAGGGGCCTGGAGCCCGAATGTGCCTTCAGCAGCTGCCGAGCTGCCATCAGTGCGGAGTAGAAGGAGCCCCACTGCTCCTGTCTTGCACTGAGGTCTTGGCGAAGGAGCTTCAGTTGGTGACTGAGGCTTGCTGCATACTCGCCTGCCAGGTGCCCCCGCCGTCGGGCCTCCTCCTCCGTGGCCCTGGCGGCTGCCTCCGCAGCCTGGGGTCAGAGATCACCCTGCCTGCTTCCTTGCAGGCGCCACCCGCCTTGGGGACAGCCCGCTGCCCCGGGGCACTGCGGAGCACTGGGTTTGCGGTGGAGGTGAGGGGTGGGCGTGGCCTCAGGGGGCCCGGGGGCGGCGGGGGGTGGGGCTAAAACCGCGGGGCCGGGGAGAATGAATGCGTGCTGAGGGAGCTTCCGGCCTCAGCGAGGGGGAAGAGTTGCAGAGGGGCGCAGGGACTGCATGGGAAGTGTGAACACAGTCCAACCTGTTGTCGTTCTCTCTGGGGGCTCCCCAGAAGCTGGCCAGTGGAGGTTGGGATGCGATGCTCAGTACCCCAGAGCTGCTGGAGAGCCCGGGCTTCGCTCCCAAGTTTGAGGCAGAGGATTTTGAGCTATGAGAGGGAGCAGAGTTTGTTCCGAGGCACCAAGCCGCTTTCGCGGCTGTGGTCGCAGTGCCCCCTGCTGCCAGGTCGTGGAGGGACTCTAAGGAACAAAGTGTCCTTAACGCTGGAAGGACCCACAGACCAGCTCAGACCCATTGGCCAGACACTGTTCCCACCTTCCTTCATCTTAGGAAATTGCACTCCAGTGCGCTCATCTTGCTGCCAATACCTGCCACCTACTGGCCTGCATTTGCTCGCCTCGATGGGCTACCTGGATCAGGAGAGGGGATCTTTTTGGGGGGGGGGTGGGGAAGGAGGGGAGCAGGCGGGCCACTTCTATTGGTCTTTCATTTATCTATTTTCATCCATCTTTGTTCTTTGGCCCGTGTGGACCTCCCATCACGGTGGCCTCTGTTGTCGCAGAGCACCGGCTCTGGGCACATGCGCCCCAGAGCTCCGGCTCGGTGGTTGGACAAATTCGTCCAGCCGCTTCGTGGCATGTGGGATCTTCCCAGGCCAGGGATGGAACCGGGCACCCCTTGCACTGCAAGGCGGTGTCCTTACCCACTGGACCACCAGGGAAGCCCCAGGAGAGGGGATCTTAAGACACCCGAGAGATTGCCTGGATAGATTCCTTACCAGTGATCTGTGGGGCTGGCACGCATAATATTAGCCCTAAATGTAATTTGAAATCTTCTGTTTCCCCTCTCCGAATGTTTTTTTTTTTTTTTTCCTGGTTCAATATGCACACACTAAGGATTTCTTTAAGTCCTCTGTCCCATCACCAACTCTCCTAGAGACAAATTCATTTGCTGGCTTGCTCAGCTTCTCCACTCACCTCCTCTTTGGTCTGGCTGAGTTTGCTCGTCACGGATAGAGACTGCCTGAGCAGGATCCCGAAGAAGGTTTCTGTGTCAAACCCCTCCAGGTCCACCTGCTCCTTGGCCTCCCAGCTCCCACCTACGGGACAGGGGAGAGAGGGGGAGGACCAGGAGCAGGATTATCCCCTGAAATGCAACTATGGATCCCAATGTGTCTACCTCCTCAGATCCTCACAGTCTTACTACTAAAAGTGTGGTCTTTGGATGAGCAGAATTAGCTTTGCTGAAGAACTTGCTACAACCGTAGAATTATAGGCCCTGTCCCAGGCCTATTGCAACGGAAGTTCCCCAGGTAATTTATAATCACCCCAAGTTCGTGAAGAACAAACTGCTGCTCTCTGAGGCCCAAGCTTGGAGGAGAAAGAGTAGAAGGAAAAACACCTCAGCATGACTCATAATACTGCCTTCAGAGGGACTGGTCGTTTCCCAGTTTGGTGTTACATGCGGTCATTGTACATCTCTTTTGGAAAGTTGTATTTACATGTCTCTGTCCCCTTCTATACTGTGCACTCCTAGAACCTGGCAATGTCTGGCATACATGGCTACTCAAGAAACATGTGCAGAACAATGAATGAATGAGTGGAGAGGAATGGAACAATGGAACAAGGGAATCAGGAGTTGGCCAGTTGAATTTAGGGGGCCTCTCTGGGATTCCAGCCCAAGCCGGCCACTCACCGTAACCTCCTTCCACCCTGCGGGCATCAGAGTCTTGGTGTGGTTGGCCTCTCCTCACCGAGGTCATCCTGGTTCTTGGGGAAAGGTAGGCATCCAGGCTGTAGCTCTGCTGATGCTTCCTGAAGGTGGGCTGGGGAGCAGCCTTCCGGGCCCAGCTCAGGCCGTGACACTGAGTCTGCAGGGTGCATCGCAGCTGATGTGAACGGGGAGAAGCAGCCTTTCCTAGGACTTTCCTAGGCCTCTCAGAGGAGGAGATCTCCATTAAAGATGGTGAGGGAGCAGCTCCCCTTCTCTTGTTGGACCGTTTTAACAGCCTATCTCTCTCTGTAATCCACCTCTCTGTCTAATCCATCTCTGTCTCCCACCTTAGTGTGAGAGTAAGCGTAAAAGTCTTACCAGGTTTTCTCCCTTGCTTAAAATTATCAACTGATCCTCACTTCCAATCTTCCTATCAGGGCCCACAAGGTCATCCAAAATCTGGTCTGTCTCCCAGCTCCTCTGGTCTATCTCCCAGTTCCAGCCTCATCCCTGTCCTTGTAGCAGAAGCTGCAGCCACAGGGACCAGGTACGGTTGCCTGAGCAGGTGAGTGTTGTTTCCTGCCTCTGTGTCTTGACTCAGAACACTCTGTTCCTCATCCTGCCGCCTCTCCTCCCAAGTGCACTTCCCTCCCGCCCCCAGCTCACCAACCCCTTTGTCAGTGCAGGAGCTGAATGCTCGTTCGGGTCATGTTTCAAGCCTCTTTGAGGAATCACCTCCTTAGGAGAGTCTGTCTTTGTCACCAGGGGCAACAGTCACGTCCCTTCTTTCTGCAGCCAGGGCCCCCTCGCACCCTCTCACCAGAACTCTACAGCACTCGCTGGCATTCATTTTTTTTTTCTTCCTGGCTTGTCTTCATCTCTTTTGGAAAGTTGTATTTACATGTCTCTGTCCCCTTCTATACTGTGCACTCCTAGAACCTGGCAATGTCTGGCATACATGGCTACTCAAGAAACATGTGCAGAACAATGAATGAATGAGTGGAGAGGAATGGAACAATGGAACAAGGGAATCAGGAGTTGGCCAGTTGAATTTAGGGGGCCTCTCTGGGATTCCAGCCCAAGCCGGCCACTCACCGTAACCTCCTTCCACCCTGCGGGCATCAGAGTCTTGGTGTGGTTGGCCTCTCCTCACCGAGGTCATCCTGGTTCTTGGGGAAAGGTAGGCATCCAGGCTGTAGCTCTGCTGATGCTTCCTGAAGGTGGGCTGGGGAGCAGCCTTCCGGGCCCAGCTCAGGCCGTGACACTGAGTCTGCAGGGTGCATCGCAGCTGATGTGAACGGGGAGAAGCAGCCTTTCCTAGGACTTTCCTAGGCCTCTCAGAGGAGGAGATCTCCATTAAAGATGGTGAGGGAGCAGCTCCCCTTCTCTTGTTGGACCGTTTTAACAGCCTATCTCTCTCTGTAATCCACCTCTCTGTCTAATCCATCTCTGTCTCCCACCTTAGTGTGAGAGTAAGCGTAAAAGTCTTACCAGGTTTTCTCCCTTGCTTAAAATTATCAACTGATCCTCACTTCCAATCTTCCTATCAGGGCCCACAAGGTCATCCAAAATCTGGTCTGTCTCCCAGCTCCTCTGGTCTATCTCCCAGTTCCAGCCTCATCCCTGTCCTTGTAGCAGAAGCTGCAGCCACAGGGACCAGGTACGGTTGCCTGAGCAGGTGAGTGTTGTTTCCTGCCTCTGTGTCTTGACTCAGAACACTCTGTTCCTCATCCTGCCGCCTCTCCTCCCAAGTGCACTTCCCTCCCGCCCCCAGCTCACCAACCCCTTTGTCAGTGCAGGAGCTGAATGCTCGTTCGGGTCATGTTTCAAGCCTCTTTGAGGAATCACCTCCTTAGGAGAGTCTGTCTTTGTCACCAGGGGCAACAGTCACGTCCCTTCTTTCTGCAGCCAGGGCCCCCTCGCACCCTCTCACCAGAACTCTACAGCACTCGCTGGCATTCATTTGTCTCCTGGTCTATGTCCTCCTTACTAACCTTTGAGGCTAGAAGCTGGACCTTTGTCACTTTGGCATCTGAGCAGCTAGGATCGTGCCTACTGCAGATGGGCACCGGAGGGCGCATTCCCAGAGCAGTGGAGACGCACTCCAGTGCAGTGGTTAAGATGTTCCCTGACCCGCTTTACTCACCAACAGAAGCAGGCAGAGCCCCAGAAGCAGGGCAATCACCCCCAGGACTCCTGGCCAGTCGGACCTCTTCAGCGGCCTGAGGGTCTTCGCGATGCCAGTTTGGATGAGGTACCTGGGAGTCGTGGGGACGAAGGGCCCGTCCCCAAAGCACTGGCCCCCGGGCGGGAGGGTGCGGACGTACTGGGTGGAAAGAAATCTGTTTAGACTTTGTCCCACTCTCTGCCGGAGCCTGGTCAGGGAACAGAGTGGGAACCCAGGTCTGTCGAAGTTGACCAGAGAGTCCAGGTCTCTGGGCATGGCTGTGGTTTCCCTGGGAAAGGAATTTGTATCAGACAGCTGTCTGGGGAGCTGTCTGCGTGCTCTGGGGCTCGGTCAGCACAGCCTCTTGGAAGCTGAATGGACAGGTTGAGACACTAAATCCTGTGTGTGATCAGTCCCGCCTCAGAGGTGACATCTTGCGCAGGTCACGTAGATAAACGCCTGCATAGATTGGCTTGGGATATGAAATGGAGGCTGTGAGAGATGGCTGGACATGCTGAGGTCCTTCGAGATACATTGTATTTTCAGCATCCTCACAATTGTCCCTCACACACACAGACTGGGTTGCCGTGGGGTGAACCTTGGTGTCCCCAGAGCTATCTGTTAGGATCGTGAGATAATGAGACTCTCGAGGGGCATTTGGGGCGCCTCCTCCCCTGTAGCTCTGTCTAGGGGTGGTCAGTGGTAGTACTAGTTTAGTTGCTAAGTCATGTCTGACTCTTTTGTGACCCCATGGACTATAGCCCACCAGGCTCCCCTACGCATGAGATTCTCCAGGCAAGAATGCTGGAATGGGTTGCCATTGGTGGTTATGTGGCAGTCGTTTTTAAAGACAGGGGAAATGTTGGGCTAATGTCTTAGACGAGGCAAACCATAACAGACAAACCATCTTCCGATGCCAGTTGCTGTTCAGACGGAAGACATAGACCCCCGGGTCCTGGAACTGCTGCAGAAAGAGGTGGGGGCTTTGATCTTGGAGCTGGGACTCCTCAGCCAAGGCCCGGAAGCGCCCCCAGTCAAATTCCCCCGGGGTGTTGTAGAAGTGTCCCCTGGGGCGGAGAAAGGGTGGGATGTGTTGTCTCTTGACTGGAGGCACAAGAAGCATTTCCAGAGGTGGCAGGCACCCAGCCCTTTGACACTCACCGGTCATACTCAGGGTAATGCTCGTGGCTCACCAGGAAGGCCAGTGTATCATTGGTTTGGAGGCAGACTGTGGGGTTTCGGATGCCTAGCTCTGGGGACGACAGATTCCTAGGATGCGAGGAGTTGAGGCTCAGAGATGAAGGAGAGGTCGGGTGCGTCTCCCTTGACTTTCCTGGGCAAGATTCAGAACATGAGGAAGGGCATCACCGTTCAGATGGACTCGCTTTGGGACTTGGGGAGGGCGGAGGAGTGGCGGGCAGAGGCAACAGGCATCAGCTTCAGTGCTCACCTGTCTCCTGGCCGGGGAGCCCAGCATCCCTGAGGGCCAGGCCAGGGAAGTGCAGTAGTTCTTGGCTGGGTCTGGTCAGGCCCAGGAAGCCGATCCCTGGAATAAGAAGGGCAATTCCCTGAACCTGCAGGGCTGGGAAGAGAGTCCTAGTGTGTGAATAAAACAGAAGCTGTCCATCTCTGACCTGCATGTGGCAGGATGTTCAGCTTCCTACAAAACTGGGGAGGGATGTCAGGATTCACATGCACTTCTTGGGGAGCCCTCTCTGGGGTAAGGTCTGCCCATCGCCCTCCAGCTTCCACATGCAGGGGCCACACTCGTGCCATGGTATGGACAAGGCTTGCCCACGTGGGCCTCCCTGGGGCCGCCTTCTGTCCAGCTCTCTTACCATCCACCCTGACCACGTACAGAGGGACAGAATTCTGCCTTTGCTGCATGTGACAGGGGTGGCCCACAGCACGGGGTGAGGAAAGCCCGTTGGAAAGAAAAAAACCCTGGAAGCAGGGAGGCACGGTATCAGCTCTTTCCTTAAGACACAGGGAGGTGGGGAGAGCACAGGTCCTTCCTCAGGCCGTGTCTGAGTGTCCTGAGGGGGTTGGAGGGGAGGCTGTGGTGGGGATAGATCCCAGAGCCCTGGGGGTGCCAGGGGTAACCCCAGTCATGACTCTAAATACAGTCCCTTGCTTCCATGTGGGAAGATTTTCATAACACTTTCCCAATGATAGTTTCCACAAGTTTTATAGGATGAAATTACATTGACAGTTAGGACTTTGCTCTGGCAGCATAGATGGGGTCAGGGATGTGGGTCAGTACACAGGGCCCCAGACCCAGGGCACAAGCACGTTGCCCACCCGCTCTTAGGAAAGAGGGAGGGGCTACAGGGACTGGGTCTGGGGCTCTCAGCCTGGGGCATTGTACCTGGCTTCCGGTGTCTTCTGTGATGGAAATCTGCAGTTTGCCCTCGAGGCAGCTGAGCTGCAGGATGAAGGAGAGGTCAGGTGCGTCTCCCTTGACTTTCCTGGGCAAGATTCAGAACATGAGGAAGGGCATCACCGTTCAGATGGACTCGCTTTGGGACTTGGGGAGGGCGGAGGAGTGGCGGGCAGAGGCAACAGGCATCAGCTTCAGTGCTCACCTGTCTCCTGGCCGGGGAGCCCAGCATCCCTGAGGGCCAGGCCAAGGAAGTGCAGTAGTTCTTGGCTGGGTCTGGTCAGGCCCAGGAAGCCGATCCCTGGAATAAGAAGGGCAATTCCCTGAACCTGCAGGGCTGGGAAGAGAGTCCTAGTGTGTGAATAAAACAGAAGCTGTCCATCTCTGACCTGCATGTGGCAGGATGTTCAGCTTCCTACAAAACTGGGGAGGGATGTCAGGATTCACATGCACTTCTTGGGGAACCCTCTCTGGGGTAAGGTCTGCCCATCGCCCTCCAGCTTCCACATGCAGGGGCCACACTCGTGCCATGGTATGGACAAGGCTTGCCCACGTGGGCCTCCCTGGGGCCGCCTTCTGTCCAGCTCTCTTACCATCCACCCTGACCACGTACAGAGGGACAGAATTCTGCCTTTGCTGCATGTGACAGGGGTGGCCCACAGCACGGGGTGAGGAAAGCCCGTTGGAAAGAAAAAAACCCTGGAAGCAGGGAGGCACGGTATCAGCTCTTTCCTTAAGACACAGGGAGGTGGGGAGAGCACAGGTCCTTCCTCAGGCCGTGTCTGAGTGTCCTGAGGGGGTTGGAGGGGAGGCTGTGGTGGGGATAGATCCCAGAGCCCTGGGGGTGCCAGGGGTAACCCCGAGTCATGACTCTAAATACAGTCCCTTGCTTCCATGTGGGAAGATTTTCATAACACTTTCCCAATGATAGTTTCCACAAGTTTTATAGGATGAAATTACATTGACAGTTAGGACTTTGCTCTGGCAGCATAGATGGGGTCAGGGATGTGGGTCAGTACACAGGGCCCCAGACCCAGGGCACAAGCACGTTGCCCACCCGCTCTTAGGAAAGAGGGAGGGGCTACAGGGACTGGGTCTGGGGCTCTCAGCCTGGGGCATTGTACCTGGCTTCCGGTGTCTTCTGTGATGGAAATCTGCAGTTTGCCCTCGAGGCAGCTGAGCTGCAGGACCTCGGTCTGCCTCTTGGGGCACAGGGAACCACACATCTCACCTGCGTATAGTCCCCAGCACAGACAGAGCCCCAGGCCTGGGTCATAGCCACGGGCGTCCCTGGGCGTGGCGCACACCTGCATGAAGACTCATTCTTGGGGACTCATCCCTGGGGGACGTTGCCCCAACTCTCCCAAGCCTCAGACTGTAGAGCACAGGTCTCTGTGGTCCCAGACAGGGGCCAGAGGAAGGAGCCTCAAATGGCTGCAGGCTGGGGTAGGTGGACATGTAGATAGAGGCCCAGGAGGGCGGGAGCAGCACTGTAGGGACACCTCCTACCTCGTGGGCACAGTGGTCGTGCCACTGACTCTTGGTCAGGCAGAGCCCCTCCTGGTTCCGGGTGGCCCCCTCCTTGCAGGTCCTGTATTCCCGCTGGACACAGCCTTGTGGCTCTCCAGCGTCTTGGTAGCCTGGGAGGCAGGGGCACTGGCCGTCGCTGGGCTGGGAGTTAGGTGGAAAGGGGTGTGGTTTCACGTTGGCTGGTGGTACTTGTGAACCACAGGACCCTTTGGCTGTGACCCTGCCTGGGATGGACTGAGGATAAGAGTGGGGGGTCAACAGGACGGGAAGGAGGCACATCTGAGGGTGGTTCCTGGCACACGCTGCTTAGGGCCCAAGGGGGTGGTGTTATTTTAGTCAATAAGACGTGGAAAGTTCAGGAATGGAAGAATTCACATGCCTGCATCCTGGCTTATAAGGCAAATTTGAGTTGGAAGGGCTTGGGTCCAGGTGTATTTTATGAATGGTCATAATGAAGAGCAACAAAGAGTCTGTCCTTTCCTTCAAGTAGCGCTGTCAGATTTAGCAAATAAGAGTAGAGAACACTCAGTTAAACTTGAATTTCAGAGACGTATGTTTCATTCATTGTTTGAGACATTCTTATACGAAAAACGTATCCATAACTTATCTGAACTTGAAGTATAACTGCGCAGCCTGTATTTTCCCTGGCAACTCGGTCACTTGGAAACCTGAATCAACAACCCTGGTCAGGTTACACCTGAGCCCTTGACTCAAGAACGAACTGGTGCCTCGAGGCTATGGAAATCTGCAGTTTGCCCTCGAGGCAGCTGAGCTGCAGGACCTCGGTCTGCCTCTTGGGGCACAGGGAACCACACATCTCACCTGTGTATAGTCCCCAGCACAGACAGAGCCCCAGGCCTGGGTCATAGCCGCGGGCGTCCCTGGGCGTGGCGCACACCTGCATGAAGACTCATTCTTGGGGACACATCCCTGGGGGACGTTGCCCCAACTCTCTCAAGCCTCAGACTGTAGAGCACAGGTCTCTGTGGTCCCAGACGGGGGCCAGAGGAAGGAGCCTCAAATGGCTGCAGGCTGGGGTAGGTGGACATGTAGATAGAGGCCCAGGAGGGCGGGAGCAGCACTGTAGGGACGCCTCCTACCTCGTGGGCACAGTGGTCGTGCCACTGACTCTTGGTCAGGCAGAGCCCCTCCTGGTTCCGGGTGGCCCCCTCCTTGCAGGTCCTGTATTCCCGCTGGACACAGCCTTGTGGCTCTCCAGCGTCTTGGTAGCCTGGGAGGCAGGGGCACTGGCCGTCGCTGGGCTGGGAGTTGGGTGGAAAGGGGTGTGGTTTCACGTTGGCTGGTGGTACTTGTGAACCACAGGACCCTTTGGCTGTGACCCTGCCTGGGATGGACTGAGGATAAGAGTGGGGGGTCAACAGGACGGGAAGGAGGCACATCTGAGGGTGGTTCCTGGCACACGCTGCTTAGGGCCCAAGGGGGTGGTGTTATTTTAGTCAATAAGACATGGAAAGTTCAGGAATGGAAGAATTCACATGCCTGCATCCTGGCTTATAAGGCAAATTTGAGTTGGAAGGGCTTGGGTCCAGGTGTATTTTATGAATGGTCATAATGAAGAGCAACAAAGAGTCTGCCCTTTCCTTCAAGTAGCGCTGTCAGATTTAGCAAATAAGAGTAGAGAACACTCAGTTAAACTTGAATTTCAGAGACGTATGTTTCACTCATTGTTTGAGACATTCTTATACGAAAAACGTATCCATAACTTATCTGAACTTGAAGTATAACTGCGCAGCCTGTATTTTCCCTGGCAACTCGGTCACTTGGAAACCTGAATCAACAACCCTGGTCAGGTTACACCTGAGCTGCCCTTGACTCAAGAACAGAACAGTCCAGGCAACGCAGCCTGTCCCTGGGCCCCCCACCAGAGGAGATACCTGGAACACTCGACCAGACCCCAGGCATGCGCATGTGTCCTTGCCCTCCTCTGGCTGGGTAGCCGCTGAGCCGCAGGAGTAGCAGGCGTCCTGGCCGGGCCAGGGGTTGAAGAATCCCCTTGGGCAGGGGTGGCAGGAGGAGGCGTTGTGGGGACTTGCTCTAGAGGAGAAAGTTCCAGGAGGACAGCGGGCAGGTGGGGAATCACGACAGAGTCTGCCTGTGGAGTGATGGGCAAACAGGAGTTAGGGCTGAAACTAAGCATCCAGGCTGGTGGATCCTCTGTGGATCCTCCCAGGAGCTCTCTTCCCCCGCAAAGGGCTTCCGACCCCCGCCCAGCCCAGGTGTTTCCTAAAGTCAACATCTTCCCCCAAGGCTGTTTCTTGTTTCCCTCCTTAATGTTACCCCCAACTCCCTTGGCACAAATGCAGCCCCAGGCCCTACCCTCTTGGCACCCTGCTTGGTCCGGCTCTCCTGAACAGGGCGTCTTGTCCCCACAGTCTGGAGGGTTCTCCCCGCTCAGGCACACGGCGCTGCGGAGGTTGAAGCCAAAGAGAAGTATGCAGGTCCATGTCTCTGGGCTGCTCCCAAAGGAGAGAATCTTCACCTTCTGGGAAGGGGGCCTTGTGGCAAGGAGGGAGGCAGACATGGAGGTCAGGGAGGGCGGATGCCAAGGAAGACCCCTGGGGACACAGACGGAGAGAAAGGAGAGCAAAAGGCCAAGACACAGGAACAGCTGCACCAGGACGGGAGAGGCTCAGAGAGACGGGGACCTGGACTGGCTAAGCAGAGAGAAGTGTTCTGGAAGGCCAGCCACTGCCACTCCCAGGAGCTGTGGGAGATACTCACTGAATATTTCATGAAATGAAATCTGAGATACTTATCCTCTGGGAGGCTTTGGCGCGGACAACTGAAATATTTCTACCCTCTCTTTCTTCTCTATATACCTTTTCTTTCCTAAAGCAGCCCATGGTGTGTGTGTGTTTGTGTGTGTGTGTGCGTGTGTGTGTGAGTGTGTGTGTGTGTGTAGAACTGGGTTGTATGCTGAGGAGGAACATTCCAGCTCCTTCCCATGCCAAGGCAAAGCTAGTCAACCTTGTTCAAGCACTCTCCATGAACAAAACCCTGTCCACAGACAGGACAAGGAAACGAAACATGAGACTTCTGCTTTGGGAGCATGCTGAGCCACCCTTCAGGGATCCACACAATTTTAACATTACAAAGGATCTTACAGATCATTTCATTTTATCCTCCCAATTTACTGATGAGAAGACTGAGGTTAGAAAGATGGAAGGTTTGAACAAATCTGCCCGGCCTGTAAAATAACGCTTAAAGGATATGCATATGGGAAACACCTGAAACCTATAAAACAGCAGGCGAGGCCTTGGAATAACCAAGAGATGCCATGGATAACGACGCAACATATGGTAGAGAGACCAGCCCAGCCCAGGTGTTTCCTAAAGTCAACATCTTCCCCCAAGGCTGTTTCTTGTTTCCCTCCTTAATGTTACCCCCAACTCCCTTGGCACAAATGCAGCCCCAGGCCCTACCCTCTTGGCACCCTGCTTGGTCCGGCTCTCCTGAACAGGGCGTCTTGTCCCCACAGTCTGGAGGGTTCTCCCCGCTCAGGCACACGGCGCTGCGGAGGTTGAAGCCAAAGAGAAGTATGCAGGTCCATGTCTCTGGGCTGCTCCCAAAGGAGAGAATCTTCACCTTCTGGGAAGGGGGCCTTGTGGCAAGGAGGGAGGCAGACATGGAGGTCAGGGAGGGCGGATGCCAAGGAAGACCCCTGGGGACACAGACGGAGAGAAAGGAGAGCAAAAGGCCAAGACACAGGAACAGCTGCACCAGGACGGGAGAGGCTCAGAGAGACGGGGACCTGGACTGGCTAAGCAGAGAGAAGTGTTCTGGAAGGCCAGCCACTGCCACTCCCAGGAGCTGTGGGAGATACTCACTGAATATTTCATGAAATGAAATCTGAGATACTTATCCTCTGGGAGGCTTTGGCGCGGACAACTGAAATATTTCTACCCTCTCTTTCTTCTCTATATACCTTTTCTTTCCTAAAGCAGCCCATGGTGTGTGTGTGTTTGTGTGTGTGTGTGCGTGTGTGTGTGAGTGTGTGTGTGTGTGTAGAACTGGGTTGTATGCTGAGGAGGAACATTCCAGCTCCTTCCCATGCCAAGGCAAAGCTAGTCAACCTTGTTCAAGCACTCTCCATGAACAAAACCCTGTCCACAGACAGGACAAGGAAACGAAACATGAGACTTCTGCTTTGGGAGCATGCTGAGCCACCCTTCAGGGATCCACACAATTTTAACATTACAAAGGATCTTACAGATCATTTCATTTTATCCTCCCAATTTACTGATGAGAAGACTGAGGTTAGAAAGATGGAAGGTTTGAACAAATCTGCCCGGCCTGTAAAATAACGCTTAAAGGATATGCATATGGGAAACACCTGAAACCTATAAAACAGCAGGCGAGGCCTTGGAATAACCAAGAGATGCCATGGATAACGCACGCAACATATGGTGGAGAGAGAGGGCCAGACCTGGCCTTATTGCTAATTACCTTTGGAAATCAGGTAATTAGTTGACTTATCACTTGTAAAAAGTGGTAGGAAATAGTATGACATGGCTTTCTTCTTTGCAGTTGTGAACCTTGATCAAACTGACAGGTGAGGAAGCATTTAGAAAGCCATAAAGCGCTAATGGAAGTCAGTTGTGAGGTGAGACATGGCTTCCAGGGAAAGGGAATTGAAGTTCCACGCCTTCTGAGGCCACCCCTCTTGTCCTCAGAATTTAAATCTGTAAATAAGACCTCTGATCTCAAATCTGAGGAGTGCTGGGTTGGGAGAATTTGAGAATTTGTTGCGTGGCTTTATGATCAGGACTTTTTTTTTTTTTTTTTAAGATTTATTTATTTATTTATTTTGGGCGGGGGTCGGGTTGGGGAGGGAGGGGAGCGGGCAGGCCACTTCTATTGGCTTTCATTTCTCTGTTTTCATCCGTCTTTGTTCTTTGACTCCTGTGGGCCTCCCATCGCGGTAGCGTCTGTTGTCGCAGAGCGCCGGCTCTGGGCGCATGCGCTCCAGAGCTCTGGCTCGGTAATTGGACACATCTGTCTAGCCGCTCCGCAGCACGTGGGATCTTCCCAGGCCAGGGATCGAACCAGCGCCCCTTGCACAGCAAGGCGGTGTCCTTACCCACTGGACCACCAGGGGAAGCCCCCAGGACTTGGTTTTGAAAATAGGAAATCATGTCTCTGAAATAATGTATCAAATTTTCCACTGAATGACTTTTGACGTGGTTGCTTCTAAAAAAGGATCTGCTCTCTAGGACGAGGTGTCCCTGGGTTCTAGAGTGCCTGACTCACTTATTTATTAATCATTTCACAGATATTTCTTGAGTACTTACTTTTACGTCGCTTATAATCATGCTGAGCCACCCTTCAGGGATCCACACAATTTTAACATTACAAAGGATCTTACAGATCATTTCATTTTATCCTCCCAATTTACTGATGAGAAGACTGAGGTTAGAAAGATGGAAGGTTTGAACAAATCTGCCCGGCCTGTAAAATAACGCTTAAAGGATATGCATATGGGAAACACCTGAAACCTATAAAACAGCAGGCGAGGCCTTGGAATAACCAAGAGATGCCATGGATAACGCACGCAACATATGGTGGAGAGAGAGGGCCAGACCTGGCCTTATTGCTAATTACCTTTGGAAATCAGGTAATTAGTTGACTTATCACTTGTAAAAAGTGGTAGGAAATAGTATGACATGGCTTTCTTCTTTGCAGTTGTGAACCTTGATCAAACTGACAGGTGAGGAAGCATTTAGAAAGCCATAAAGCGCTAATGGAAGTCAGTTGTGAGGTGAGACATGGCTTCCAGGGAAAGGGAATTGAAGTTCCACGCCTTCTGAGGCCACCCCTCTTGTCCTCAGAATTTAAATCTGTAAATAAGACCTCTGATCTCAAATCTGAGGAGTGCTGGGTTGGGAGAATTTGAGAATTTGTTGCGTGGCTTTATGATCAGGACTTTTTTTTTTTTTTTTTTAAGATTTATTTATTTATTTATTTTGGGCGGGGGTCGGGTTGGGGAGGGAGGGGAGCGGGCAGGCCACTTCTATTGGCTTTCATTTCTCTGTTTTCATCCGTCTTTGTTCTTTGACTCCTGTGGGCCTCCCATCGCGGTAGCGTCTGTTGTCGCAGAGCGCCGGCTCTGGGCGCATGCGCTCCAGAGCTCTGGCTCGGTAATTGGACACATCTGTCTAGCCGCTCCGCAGCACGTGGGATCTTCCCAGGCCAGGGATCGAACCAGCGCCCCTTGCACAGCAAGGCGGTGTCCTTACCCACTGGACCACCAGGGGAAGCCCCCAGGACTTGGTTTTGAAAATAGGAAATCATGTCTCTGAAATAATGTATCAAATTTTCCACTGAATGACTTTTGACGTGGTTGCTTCTAAAAAAGGATCTGCTCTCTAGGACGAGGTGTCCCTGGGTTCTAGAGTGCCTTACTCACTCCCTTATTTATTAATCATTTCACAGATATTTCTTGAGTACTTACTGTGTTCCATACTCTCTTCTGGGGATCCTGGGCTTCTGGACCTGACAGAATGTGGTGCAAATTGCTATGGATTGTTGGGTGCTGCTTGTGGAGCTGGGGCTGGAAGGAGATTTACTGGGGTGCAGAAACAAAGGTTCTTTTATGGGTATATTGAAGGTGGAAGAAATTCAGATTCCCAGGAACATGTATGCTGAATCACATAGCTTACATCAGTGCTGTCCAATAGAAGAATATTGAGAGTCACTTATGTAATCTGGATTTCTAGTAGCCCCATTATACGAGTAAAAAGTGACAGGTGAATTGAACCATAATATAATATACTTAACCCAATATATCTAAGCTATTACTTCAGCATGTAATCTGTATAAAAACGAATAATATGTTATTTCTGGTTGTTTTTTTTTCTTTTTTGGTACGAAGTCTCTGAAATCCATTTTATGTTTACAGTGCACCTCAATTTGGACTAGCCATGGTTCAACTGCTCAGCAGCTCCACAGGACTAGTGGTTATTCTGTTGAACACAGCAAGGTGATGTCTTCCAGCAAAGCGACTTCTCTCTGCGGTCCGGTAGGGCTGTGTGTGAGTAGCCCCCTGCCTGGCACATCCCTCTGTCATCTGCTTTGTTCTCTGCTGAATGGTGTAATCCTCCTGCTTTCCAGAAGGTGGCACTGTGAGCTCAGGGGAAACGGTGTGTGTGTGTGTGTGTGTGTGTGTGTGTGTGATTTTAAAGTCATCACGCTGTGCCTTAGCTAGACCCATTCGTCCTACATAACTGAAGCTTTGTATGCTTTGACCAACATTTCCCAGTTAATCCCGTACCTTGAAGTACCATGTGTGTGTGTGTGTGTGTGTGTGTGACTTTAAAGTCATCATGCTGTGCCCTAGCTAGACCCATTCATCCTACATAACTGAAACTTTGTATGCTTTGACCAACATTTCCCGATTAATCCCGTACCTTGAAGTACCATGATATTCTCTGCTACTGCAAACTGACTTCTTTTAGACTTCACCTGTGAGATCATGCAGTATTTGTCTTTCTCCATCTTGCTTACTTTGCTTAGTTGAATGTCCTCCAGGTTCATCCATGCCACAAATGGCAGGATTTCCTTTTTTCTCATGATTGAATAATATTCTACCATTATTTCAATATTTCAGTACTCTAATTATGTATCACCTCTTTTAAAATTGAAGTAGAATTCTCCCAGAATGATGCAAATGAAACTAAAAATAATGGGATCTGCTTAAACTCAAAAGCTTTTGCACATCAAAGGAAATTGTTTTCATGTCTTGGCTATTATAAATAGTGCTGCTATGAACCTGAGGATGTATGCATCTTCTTGAATTAAGGTTTTTATATTTTCTGGATATATGTCCAAGAGTAAGATTGCTGGACCATACGGTAGCTCTGTTTTTAACTTTTAAGTGAGCCTCCATGTTGTTCTCCATAATGGCTGCACCAAGTTACATTTCCACCAACAGTGAGCAAGAGTTCCCTTTTCTCCACACCCTCTTCAGCATTTATTATCTGCAGACTTTTTGATGATGGCCATTCTGACCAGTGTGAAGTGATACCTCATTGTGGTTTTTGATTTGCATTTCTATAATAATTAGCAATGTTAAGCCTCTTTTCATGTGTTTGCTGGCCATCTGTATGTCTTTGGAGAAATATCTACTTAAGTTGCTTTTTTCACATTGAACTGCACGAGCTGTTTGTATATGTTGGATATTAGGTGCTTGTCAGTCACATCATTTGCAAATATTTTCTCCCATTCTGTAGGTTGTCTTTTCGTTTGTTGATGATTCCTGTGCAAACACTTTTAAGCTTCATTGGGTTCCATTTGTTTATTTTTGCTTTTATTTCTTTTGGCTTGGGAAACTGATCTAAGAAAATATTGCCACGATTTATGTCCAAGAATATTCTGCCTATGTCTTTTCTAGGAGTTTTATGATCTCACCACTTCTATTCATCATAGCATTGGAAGTCCTAGCCAGAGTAATCAGATAAGACCAAAAATAAAAGTTATCCAATTTGGAAAGGAAGAGGTAAAAATGCCACTGTTTTCAGATGACATGATACTCTATGAAGAGAACCCTAAAACCTAGCTAGCTAGCTAGTCGTGCTCAGTGTGTCTGACTGTTTGCAACCCCATGGACTGTAGCCCACCAGAATCCTCTGTCCATGGAATTTTCCAGGCAAGAATACTGGCATGGGTTGCCATTTCCTACTCTAGGCGATCTTCCTGACCCAGGGGTGAAACCCACATCTCCTGTGCTGCCTGCATTGGAGGTGAATTCTTTACCACTGTACCACCTGGAAAGCCCCAGAGAACCCCAAAGATTCCACACAAAGACTATTAGAACAAATAAATTAATTCAACAAGGTAACAGGATATAAGATCAATATACAGAAGTCTGTTGCATTTCCTTACATTAATAATGAAAGATCAGAGAGAGAAAGTAAAAAATAATCCCATTTAAAATCACATCCCCTCAAAAAAAATCCCTAGGAATAAAGTTAACCAAGGACTTATATGCTAAAAACTATAAAACACTGATAAAAGAAATCAAAGATGATTCAAAGAAACAGAAGAATATTTCAAGCTTTTTCACTGGAAGACTTAGTATCGTTAAAATGGCCATACTACCCAAAGCAATCTACAGATTTAAGGCAATCCCTACCAAAATACCTATGACATTTTTCATAGATCTAGAACAAATAATCCTAAAATTTATATGGAACCACAAAGGACCCATAATCCTGAGGAAAACAAACAAAGCTGGAGGCATAAATCTTCCAGATTTCAGAAAGTACTACAAAGCTTTGGTGACCAAAACAGCATGGTATTGGCACAAAGCAGACATATAGATCAATGGAGCAGAATAGAAAGCCCAGAAGTGCCCACAGACCTATGGTCAATTAGTCTACAGTGAAGAGTATACAATGGAGGAAAGGCAATCTCTTTAGCATGTGACAATGGGAAAGGTGGACAACTGCAAACACTCCCTCACAACATATACAAAATACACTCAGAAGGGTTTAAAGACCTTCTTTATCCATTCCTGCTGTCAATGGACATTTGGATTGTTTCCATATCTTGGCTATTGTGAATAATGCTACAATGCACTGGGAGTGTAGCTATCCCTTCAACATACTGATTTCATTTCCTTTAGATATATACTCAGAAACAGGATTGCTGAATCTTATGGGAACTTTATTTTCAGTTCTTTGAGGAACCTGCATCCTGTTTTCCATAATGTCTGTCCAATTTACATTCCCACCAACAGCGCACAAGGGTTCCCTTTTCTCCATGTCCGGACCAACACTTGTTATCTTCTGGGTTTTTGATAACAGTCATTCTGACAGGTGTGAGGTGATATCTCACTGTGGTTTTGATTTGCATTTCCCTGATGATTCGTGATACTGAACATCTTTTCATGTGTCTGTTGGTCATTTGTATGTCTTCTTTGGGAAAATGTCTATTCAGGTCCTTTGCCCACTTTGTAAAATTGGGTTGTTTTCTTGCTACTGAGTTTTGGAGCTCCTAAAAGGGAGATTCGGATTCGGTGCTGTAGGTGATCTGGGGTGGGGTCCAGGAGTCTGCATTTCAAACAAGGTCTCAGATAAGGTGAATTAAGCAGCAAAGTGTTAATAAGGAACTTTGACTGGTGCCATTGTTTTTGACATTCCAACAATCTTCTGAGATAGACATTGCCATTAACCCATTTTATTATGTAAAGGACCAAACTACCCAAAGCAATCTACAGATTTAAGGCAATCCCTACCAAAATACCTATGACATTTTTCATAGATCTAGAACAAATAATCCTAAAATTTATATGGAACCACAAAGGACCCATAATCCTGAGGAAAACAAACAAAGCTGGAGGCATAAATCTTCCAGATTTCAGAAAGTACTACAAAGCTTTGGTGACCAAAACAGCATGGTATTGGCACAAAGCAGACATATAGATCAATGGAGCAGAATAGAAAGCCCAGAAGTGCCCACAGACCTATGGTCAATTAGTCTACAGTGAAGAGTATACAATGGAGGAAAGGCAATCTCTTTAGCATGTGACAATGGGAAAGGTGGACAACTGCAAACACTCCCTCACAACATATACAAAATACACTCAGAAGGGTTTAAAGACCTTCTTTATCCATTCCTGCTGTCAATGGACATTTGGATTGTTTCCATATCTTGGCTATTGTGAATAATGCTACAATGCACTGGGAGTGTAGCTATCCCTTCAACATACTGATTTCATTTCCTTTAGATATATACTCAGAAACAGGATTGCTGAATCTTATGGGAACTTTATTTTCAGTTCTTTGAGGAACCTGCATCCTGTTTTCCATAATGTCTGTCCAATTTACATTCCCACCAACAGCGCACAAGGGTTCCCTTTTCTCCATGTCCGGACCAACACTTGTTATCTTCTGGGTTTTTGATAACAGTCATTCTGACAGGTGTGAGGTGATATCTCACTGTGGTTTTGATTTGCATTTCCCTGATGATTCGTGATACTGAACATCTTTTCATGTGTCTGTTGGTCATTTGTATGTCTTCTTTGGGAAAATGTCTATTCAGGTCCTTTGCCCACTTTGTAAAATTGGGTTGTTTTCTTGCTACTGAGTTTTGGAGCTCCTAAAAGGGAGATTCGGATTCGGTGCTGTAGGTGATCTGGGGTGGGGTCCAGGAGTCTGCATTTCAAACAAGGTCTCAGATAAGGTGAATTAAGCAGCAAAGTGTTAATAAGGAACTTTGACTGGTGCCATTGTTTTTGACATTCCAACAATCTTCTGAGATAGACATTGCCATTAACCCATTTTATTATGTAGGAAATGGAGGCTCAGGGAGCACTTGCCTGAGATCATCTCTTTAATAGGGTTAGTCAGGGACAGAACTGAGGCATGTTGGCTCCTGAGCACATTCTTCCCATATGAATTATGCACAGTTCCCAGAAGGCAGACTGTGGGCCCCTCTTGCCAAACTTCCTTCCTCTGTGAGAAGGTAGGTGAGCTTATTCCTGTTCTGAGATCTTACGGAAAATTTGGTCACCTTCTGAAGTCTCTTCATCCTGTGTCTGTAACAGTCACAGCCAGTAGCCCTTTTAATTCTACTTCCTGCTAGGAAATCAGCTTTGACAACCTTGACTTTCTACCTGGTGAATGGGACTGTAAGCTGTGATTGCCTGGTAAGGCGGCCTGGTCCTGGGGGTCTAATTAGCATTGGATTCCTGGGGTGGGTCAAGAGTGTTAGAAATGGAAGGGATTCTAGGAGTTGTGTCTTTAAATCCCCTTTTTCTGCATGCAGTTGAGGAACCTGAGGCCCAGAGAAGGAAAGGGGCTTAGCTTGGGACAAAATGGAAAATTCACATGAGGCTAGGGTGCTGGATTAGATTCTAGAAGTAATCAACTGAACAAGAGGAAAAATAGTTCAGATTGCTTCTCAGATAAAAGTTTGAATGAAAAAAACCCTGATTTTAATTGTAGAAAACTACTTTGGGAAGCCTGGCTTTAGCTATTGGGGATATTAGGGGCCCAGAATGTTGGCAAAGTAATGAATTCCTTACTGAGCTCTAGTTCTGTGGGGGTACAAAAGAAACACAAGACAATGAAGAGACTGCCCTCATAGGCCATGTATATGACCAATGAAGGCACACACAAAAAATGCAGAATCAAGGGTTAAGTGGTGTGAGTGATTATACCCGCTGAAAGGGCATGGAGAGAGGACTGTCCCAGGACTTCACTGAGGTGGTCAGCAAAAGGAAGAGGAGAGGTAATGAAGACCATGGTAGGAAACCAGCTGCGGTCAGAAACTCTGTCTAATCTTCCTTCCTGCCCTAAGTCACAGATGGCATTCACTGTGGAGTCAGAGAAGGGAGCTTAGACATGACTTCCAAGACCTCACTTGAGAGATGAGGAACCAAGGCTCAGGGAGGTTAAGGGATTTCCTCAAGGCCACATATCTGGTCGCTGTGCAAATCCCAGTGCTCTTTTACAAGACCATGACTGGAACCCTGGGTTTTCTTTTGAGCTCCCAGTCTCTTCTTTTGCCACAGCTTCTTCTCAACAGTATTTCTTGTTCAAACTTCCTTCCTCTGTGAGAAGGTAGGTGAGCTTATTCCTGTTCTGAGATCTTACGGAAAATTTGGTCACCTTCTGAAGTCTCTTCATCCTGTGTCTGTAACAGTCACAGCCAGTAGCCCTTTTAATTCTACTTCCTGCTAGGAAATCAGCTTTGACAACCTTGACTTTCTACCTGGTGAATGGGACTGTAAGCTGTGATTGCCTGGTAAGGCGGCCTGGTCCTGGGGGTCTAATTAGCATTGGATTCCTGGGGTGGGTCAAGAGTGTTAGAAATGGAAGGGATTCTAGGAGTTGTGTCTTTAAATCCCCTTTTTCTGCATGCAGTTGAGGAACCTGAGGCCCAGAGAAGGAAAGGGGCTTAGCTTGGGACAAAATGGAAAATTCACATGAGGCTAGGGTGCTGGATTAGATTCTAGAAGTAATCAACTGAACAAGAGGAAAAATAGTTCAGATTGCTTCTCAGATAAAAGTTTGAATGAAAAAAACCCTGATTTTAATTGTAGAAAACTACTTTGGGAAGCCTGGCTTTAGCTATTGGGGATATTAGGGGCCCAGAATGTTGGCAAAGTAATGAATTCCTTACTGAGCTCTAGTTCTGTGGGGGTACAAAAGAAACACAAGACAATGAAGAGACTGCCCTCATAGGCCATGTATATGACCAATGAAGGCACACACAAAAAATGCAGAATCAAGGGTTAAGTGGTGTGAGTGATTATACCCGCTGAAAGGGCATGGAGAGAGGACTGTCCCAGGACTTCACTGAGGTGGTCAGCAAAAGGAAGAGGAGAGGTAATGAAGACCATGGTAGGAAACCAGCTGCGGTCAGAAACTCTGTCTAATCTTCCTTCCTGCCCTAAGTCACAGATGGCATTCACTGTGGAGTCAGAGAAGGGAGCTTAGACATGACTTCCAAGACCTCACTTGAGAGATGAGGAACCAAGGCTCAGGGAGGTTAAGGGATTTCCTCAAGGCCACATATCTGGTCGCTGTGCAAATCCCAGTGCTCTTTTACAAGACCATGACTGGAACCCTGGGTTTTCTTTTGAGCTCCCAGTCTCTTCTTTTGCCACAGCTTCTTCTCAACAGTATTTCTTTTTTTGTTGTTGTTCCTTAAAGCTTCCTGGCCTGACCATTGACTTTGATAATGCCTCCCTCCCACAGAGAAGCCTCAACTCAAGTTAGCTGCTGTGTTCACCTGCCTTCCTTCCCAGGCAGCTTCACCCTCCCGCTTCCCATGATTTCTTTCTTTTCAACCTTTCCTCCAGATTGTAAGAGGACCTGATTCCATTACCTATTCTGTTTTCCTTCCCTTTCTTCACTCTAGTTAATCGCTCTCTCTCTCTCTCTCTCACACACACAGCACACACACATTGCTGAGATTTAGAGATCTGATTTAATTATACTCTATAGCATATTTTCATTGCTAATCTGGGCAGGAACATCTTCCTGTTAAAACATTTATTCATTTATTTTTCCCAATTTATTCTCATTTTCTTCTACCCATAGACAACCATTCCAATACATTTAATGTGTGTTTGTGAGTGTTCTTGCAACACAAATATTGTTTATGTACATGCACTTTATTAATTTTTAAAAAAGATTTATTTATTTTATTTTTCGACGGGTGAGTCTTTGTTGCTGGGGGCTATTGTTTGTTGTGGGCTTCTTATTGTGGCAGGTTCTCTTGTTGCAGGGCACAGGTTCTAGGTGCATGCGCTTCAGTAATTATGGCCCATGGGCTCTAGAGCACAGGCTCAATAATTGTGGTGCATGGGCTTATCTGCTCTGTGGCACGTGGAATCTTCCCAGACTGGGGATTGAACCAGTGTCTTCTGCATTGCAAGGTGGACTCTTAACCAGTAGACCACCAGGGAAGCCCAGTGCATGCACTTTATAAGCATCTATAAAACTGATTGTCCATGGTAGGAAACCAGCTGCGGTCAGAAACTCTGTCTAATCTTCCTTCCTGCCCTAAGTCACAGATGGCATTCACTGTGGAGTCAGAGAAGGAGCTTAGACATGACTTCCAAGACCTCACTTGAGAGATGAGGAACCAAGGCTCAGGGAGGTTAAGGGATTTCCTCAAGGCCACATATCTGGTCGCTGTGCAAATCCCAGTGCTCTTTTACAAGACCATGACTGGAACCCTGGGTTTTCTTTTGAGCTCCCAGTCTCTTCTTTTGCCACAGCTTCTTCTCAACAGTATTTCTTTTTTTGTTGTTGTTCCTTAAAGCTTCCTGGCCTGACCATTGACTTTGATAATGCCTCCCTCCCACAGAGAAGCCTCAACTCAAGTTAGCTGCTGTGTTCACCTGCCTTCCTTCCCAGGCAGCTTCACCCTCCCGCTTCCCATGATTTCTTTCTTTTCAACCTTTCCTCCAGATTGTAAGAGGACCTGATTCCATTACCTATTCTGTTTTCCTTCCCTTTCTTCACTCTAGTTAATCGCTCTCTCTCTCTCTCTCACACACACAGCACACACACATTGCTGAGATTTAGAGATCTGATTTAATTATACTCTATAGCATATTTTCATTGCTAATCTGGGCAGGAACATCTTCCTGTTAAAACATTTATTCATTTATTTTTCCCAATTTATTCTCATTTTCTTCTACCCATAGACAACCATTCCAATACATTTAATGTGTGTTTGTGAGTGTTCTTGCAACACAAATATTGTTTATGTACATGCACTTTATTAATTTTTAAAAAAGATTTATTTATTTTATTTTTCGACGGGTGAGTCTTTGTTGCTGGGGGCTATTGTTTGTTGTGGGCTTCTTATTGTGGCAGGTTCTCTTGTTGCAGGGCACAGGTTCTAGGTGCATGCGCTTCAGTAATTATGGCCCATGGGCTCTAGAGCACAGGCTCAATAATTGTGGTGCATGGGCTTATCTGCTCTGTGGCACGTGGAATCTTCCCAGACTGGGGATTGAACCAGTGTCTTCTGCATTGCAAGGTGGACTCTTAACCAGTAGACCACCAGGGAAGCCCAGTGCATGCACTTTATAAGCATCTATAAAACTGATTGTGCCATCTCTTCCGGATTGTCACTTTTTTTCCCTCAGCACTGTTTTAAAGCCTGTGATGTTCAGTGTATATCTAGTTTGAGGCTTCTAACTGAGGCAGTGTGCTTCATTCCATCTTTGATTTATCCTAAGGGAAACGCTCAGAGAGTGGGGCACAGTTGTTGCCCCAGGGTCCTTGGACTGCTTCTCCCAGCTCTCTGATTTCCATGGTTACCGTCTCTTAGGGCAGCCCTCTTCCAGGTCCCCTGCACTACGCCCGACTGGCCTACATCTTTCATACTTGATTTTACCTGACTCTTCACTGGTTCTGACAGGTTGGGGACTTCTTAACTTCAGTGACTGCAAAGTCACCTCAGGCGCTTACTTCTTCCCTTGGTTTTTACAGTTTGCTTTTTTGCTTCACTTTATATCAAGGGTGCACACCATCACCATGACATGCTCCCATTAATGTTGACCTTGGTCACCTTGGCAGAGGCTGTGTTTGCCAGATTTTCTTCGTTGCAAAGTTACTCTTTTATTTTTCTCCTTTCCATACGGTACCCAAGGAAGTCCCTATATACAGCCCGCATTTAAGAAGGGGAGATCTAGGCTCCCCTGTTCACTGAAGGTTGATTACTTACATAAAGTTGGTGGCATTCTTCTGCATGGGAGATTTGTCTTTTATTTCCTATTTATTCATTCATCCATGCATTCAATTATTTATATCAGTATAGAGTCATGGATATTGATTGTTTTATTTTGGGTTGAAAGTTTTGTTTTTCTCAAAATGATCCAGTGGTAAGCAGTAAAAGCTGGTTCAGATGGCTCCTAGGTTTTCTGATATAACCCATCCTTGTGAGGTTTGAAGGATTTTTAAGCAATTTCCTGTGTGACACTGTAAGATACCTGAGGCTCATCTTCTCATCTTGTGTATTTCTTTTCCTAGTCTTAGAATCAGCCATTTCTCCAAAGAGCTTTTGTTCCCTTCATGGGAGAATGGCCTTAGATACCAAGATCTGAATGCTAAGTGTGCTTTGAGCTCTTATTTTTCAGCCAGCATTTTCTTTTCTTTTCTGTTGTCTCCCCTGCCCTTCTCATTGACCACAGGGGTCTCCCAAGAATTAATGTCACATTCACATTCTTAACAAAAAAGTCCTGATTCTGCACAAGAATTTTAAGAAAGATGAAAAATGAAAAATGCAGACTCTTGGAGTTTATTCATGGGATATAGATGGATGCAGAGATATAAAAGTCAGTCTCTAAAGATTCTTGGAGGAACTGGAGATTAATTCAGACTGTGGAATGTCAGAAGTCTCTGAGCTGGGAGTTGGAAAGAATGTTCTAATTCTTTATAGTCTATTCTAAGATTCTTCGTAAAATATCCCTTCATAAAATAATACCTTATTATAATTAGAAGCCCCTCTCTAGTTGGAGCAGAAGTGGCTGGTACCAAGGTTAGCTTTCCTCTTTTCCAGTGCTTCTTCCTTCCTTTGTGGAAATGAGCAGACCCTCTATTCTTCCCAAGGCTTGAGTCCTGAAAATACATTTTGGCCCATTCCTTTGTGAATACTGTGGCAGAGGCTGTGTTTGCCAGATTTTCTTCGTTGCAAAGTTACTCTTTTATTTTTCTCCTTTCCATACGGTACCCAAGGAAGTCCCTATATACAGCCCGCATTTAAGAAGGGGAGATCTAGGCTCCCCTGTTCACTGAAGGTTGATTACTTACATAAAGTTGGTGGCATTCTTCTGCATGGGAGATTTGTCTTTTATTTCCTATTTATTCATTCATCCATGCATTCAATTATTTATATCAGTATAGAGTCATGGATATTGATTGTTTTATTTTGGGTTGAAAGTTTTGTTTTTCTCAAAATGATCCAGTGGTAAGCAGTAAAAGCTGGTTCAGATGGCTCCTAGGTTTTCTGATATAACCCATCCTTGTGAGGTTTGAAGGATTTTTAAGCAATTTCCTGTGTGACACTGTAAGATACCTGAGGCTCATCTTCTCATCTTGTGTATTTCTTTTCCTAGTCTTAGAATCAGCCATTTCTCCAAAGAGCTTTTGTTCCCTTCATGGGAGAATGGCCTTAGATACCAAGATCTGAATGCTAAGTGTGCTTTGAGCTCTTATTTTTCAGCCAGCATTTTCTTTTCTTTTCTGTTGTCTCCCCTGCCCTTCTCATTGACCACAGGGGTCTCCCAAGAATTAATGTCACATTCACATTCTTAACAAAAAAGTCCTGATTCTGCACAAGAATTTTAAGAAAGATGAAAAATGAAAAATGCAGACTCTTGGAGTTTATTCATGGGATATAGATGGATGCAGAGATATAAAAGTCAGTCTCTAAAGATTCTTGGAGGAACTGGAGATTAATTCAGACTGTGGAATGTCAGAAGTCTCTGAGCTGGGAGTTGGAAAGAATGTTCTAATTCTTTATAGTCTATTCTAAGATTCTTCGTAAAATATCCCTTCATAAAATAATACCTTATTATAATTAGAAGCCCCTCTCTAGTTGGAGCAGAAGTGGCTGGTACCAAGGTTAGCTTTCCTCTTTTCCAGTGCTTCTTCCCTTCCTTTGTGGAAATGAGCAGACCCTCTATTCTTCCCAAGGCTTGAGTCCTGAAAATACATGTGCACTGGGGAACTTCAATTCTATTGGTAACATTTTTATTTCTTAAGTGAAGGGGTAGGTGAATGGGTGTTTGTATACTTGTCGTTCCTTTCTGTATGGCATGGATATTTCACAATAAAATTTGAAGCGTATCCATGGAGAAAATAAGAAGAAAAGACCTGTGAGTGGCCCTGGCCGATGTGACCTTGCACTCTGGCTCCTGGGGTAAAGGCTGCCCTGCCAGATGCCTGCCACTCCCTGCCTAGAGGCAGGGAGAGTGCAGCTGGTTTGGGCTGGATGGGTCTGCTAGAGCCTGTCCGACCAGGAGTGGCTTGGGGTTGACGTGACTCAGCACCTCAGCGGTGCTGCAGATGGAACCCTACCCTAACCCTCCATCCCCCATTCACCTTGCCCTCTCCGCCTCAAGGGTCACCTCTGACCCCCCAGGAGCCTTAGAGCAGTGACAGAGTGGCATCCCTTTCCTTCTGCAGGGACCTGCTGCTGGGGACATCCTGTAAGGGCCAGGATGGGACCTGAAGTCTGAATTAATCCCCCTATTTTGTGGAAGCACTTTTGCCTCTGTAAAAATGGAATCAAACTTCCTTTTCTCCCATCCAAAGCTATCAGTGAATGAAAACCTGAAAGGGGCAGCTTCAGATCTGGTAGCAGCCAAGAAAAAGCAGAGGTCCTGCCAGCTGCCCGGGCAGGTGAGAGGCAGGCTGAGCAGTGGGTCAGCTGGGGAACTCTGTGTAGGTCAGGGCTGGGATGCCTGCTTGAATCTTTCTGGGAAGTGATATCAGCACCTACTCCCTGCAGGCTGGCAACTGTTGTGATGTTTTATTTGAAAAGCTAGGCTGTTCAGCCTTTGGGTCCAGGACATTCATTTCATGCTGGTTATGGGATTGGTGGCTCTTGAGAAGACATTTTTAGCTGGTGTGATAGATTAAAGCATTAGTTGTTCACTCGTGTCCAACTCTGTGCTCATGGACCAGCCTACCGGGTTCCTCTGTTCAATTGGAATATCCCTTCATAAAATAATACCTTATTATAATTAGAAGCCCCTCTCTAGTTGGAGCAGAAGTGGCTGGTACCAAGGTTAGCTTTCCTCTTTTCCAGTGCTTCTTCCCTTCCTTTGTGGAAATGAGCAGACCCTCTATTCTTCCCAAGGCTTGAGTCCTGAAAATACATGTGCACTGGGGAACTTCAATTCTATTGGTAACATTTTTATTTCTTAAGTGAAGGGGTAGGTGAATGGGTGTTTGTATACTTGTCGTTCCTTTCTGTATGGCATGGATATTTCACAATAAAATTTGAAGCGTATCCATGGAGAAAATAAGAAGAAAAGACCTGTGAGTGGCCCTGGCCGATGTGACCTTGCACTCTGGCTCCTGGGGTAAAGGCTGCCCTGCCAGATGCCTGCCACTCCCTGCCTAGAGGCAGGGAGAGTGCAGCTGGTTTGGGCTGGATGGGTCTGCTAGAGCCTGTCCGACCAGGAGTGGCTTGGGGTTGACGTGACTCAGCACCTCAGCGGTGCTGCAGATGGAACCCTACCCTAACCCTCCATCCCCCATTCACCTTGCCCTCTCCGCCTCAAGGGTCACCTCTGACCCCCCAGGAGCCTTAGAGCAGTGACAGAGTGGCATCCCTTTCCTTCTGCAGGGACCTGCTGCTGGGGACATCCTGTAAGGGCCAGGATGGGACCTGAAGTCTGAATTAATCCCCCTATTTTGTGGAAGCACTTTTGCCTCTGTAAAAATGGAATCAAACTTCCTTTTCTCCCATCCAAAGCTATCAGTGAATGAAAACCTGAAAGGGGCAGCTTCAGATCTGGTAGCAGCCAAGAAAAAGCAGAGGTCCTGCCAGCTGCCCGGGCAGGTGAGAGGCAGGCTGAGCAGTGGGTCAGCTGGGGAACTCTGTGTAGGTCAGGGCTGGGATGCCTGCTTGAATCTTTCTGGGAAGTGATATCAGCACCTACTCCCTGCAGGCTGGCAACTGTTGTGATGTTTTATTTGAAAAGCTAGGCTGTTCAGCCTTTGGGTCCAGGACATTCATTTCATGCTGGTTATGGGATTGGTGGCTCTTGAGAAGACATTTTTAGCTGGTGTGATAGATTAAAGCATTAGTTGTTCACTCGTGTCCAACTCTGTGCTCATGGACCAGCCTACCGGGTTCCTCTGTTCATGGAATTCTCCAGTCAAGAATATTGGGATAGGCTGCCGTTCCCTTCTCTAGGGAACCTTCCTGACCCAGAGATTGAACCTGGGTCTCCTGCATTGCAGGCAGGTTCTTTACCATCTGAGTTAACAGGGAAGCTTGGTGTGGTAGATTGAAGATGCCTGCAAATTCCCTTGTCTTGAACCTGCTTGACCAATAGAAGGTTGAAGAAGTGAGATTCTGGGAGTCCTGAGCCTACATCATGTGAAGCCTTGTAGCTTCTGTCCAATTCTTTCGGAACGTTTTCTCTGGGCACCTTGATCTGCTATGTAAGAAATACAATTATTCTGAGACTGCTGTGCTGCAGAGAACACATGTAGGCCCTTTGGTCAACAGTCCCAGCTGATCCAAGCCTTCCAGCTGCACCTACCAGGACATGAGGCCCTCATATTCCAGCCAAATGCCACAGAATAACCCATGCATGCTGATGCCACAGAGAACAGAATAATTGTCCCGCTGAGCCCTGAGCAAATTTCTGAGCTACAACATTGTGAGATAGAACAAAATGATTGCTGTTTCATGCTTCTAGGTTTTGGGGTTGTTTGTTACACAGTAGTAAATAACTCAGACTGCAAGGGCACTCCATCTAGGCTGCCTCTTTGATAGCCTGTTTGATACCCCATCTAGGCTACCTGCCTCAATACAAGAGACAGCGGATCATGGCTCATCCTCAAAATGACCTGGGCAGAGTTGGAGCCAAGACTAAAGATACTAAGCATTTCTTTGACATCGTGTCCTAGAGCCTCGCTGTTGGGACAGACGCTGAGTCCTAGAGGCAAAGTGTTGAAGTAATTGAACTGAGGCTTAGAGGCAGGCTGAGCAGTGGGTCAGCTGGGGAACTCTGTGTAGGTCAGGGCTGGGATGCCTGCTTGAATCTTTCTGGGAAGTGATATCAGCACCTACTCCCTGCAGGCTGGCAACTGTTGTGATGTTTTATTTGAAAAGCTAGGCTGTTCAGCCTTTGGGTCCAGGACATTCATTTCATGCTGGTTATGGGATTGGTGGCTCTTGAGAAGACATTTTTAGCTGGTGTGATAGATTAAAGCATTAGTTGTTCACTCGTGTCCAACTCTGTGCTCATGGACCAGCCTACCGGGTTCCTCTGTTCATGGAATTCTCCAGTCAAGAATATTGGGATAGGCTGCCGTTCCCTTCTCTGGGGAACCTTCCTGACCCAGAGATTGAACCTGGGTCTCCTGCATTGCAGGCAGGTTCTTTACCATCTGAGTTAACAGGGAAGCTTGGTGTGGTAGATTGAAGATGCCTGCAAATTCCCTTGTCTTGAACCTGCTTGACCAATAGAAGGTTGAAGAAGTGAGATTCTGGGAGTCCTGAGCCTACATCATGTGAAGCCTTGTAGCTTCTGTCCAATTCTTTCGGAACGTTTTCTCTGGGCACCTTGATCTGCTATGTAAGAAATACAATTATTCTGAGACTGCTGTGCTGCAGAGAACACATGTAGGCCCTTTGGTCAACAGTCCCAGCTGATCCAAGCCTTCCAGCTGCACCTACCAGGACATGAGGCCCTCATATTCCAGCCAAATGCCACAGAATAACCCATGCATGCTGATGCCACAGAGAACAGAATAATTGTCCCGCTGAGCCCTGAGCAAATTTCTGAGCTACAACATTGTGAGATAGAACAAAATGATTGCTGTTTCATGCTTCTAGGTTTTGGGGTTGTTTGTTACACAGTAGTAAATAACTCAGACTGCAAGGGCACTCCATCTAGGCTGCCTCTTTGATAGCCTGTTTGATACCCCATCTAGGCTACCTGCCTCAATACAAGAGACAGCGGATCATGGCTCATCCTCAAAATGACCTGGGCAGAGGGTTGGAGCCAAGACTAAAGATACTAAGCATTTCTTTGACATCGTGTCCTAGAGCCTCGCTGTTGGGACAGACGCTGAGTCCTAGAGGCAAAGTGTTGAAGTAATTGAACTGAGGCTTAGAGTGACTCCTTGATGGCTGGGCGAACCTGTGAGAGGAAGCATGAGGGGGCTGAGCACTGGACCTGTGCTTTTTGGCTCAGTCGTGTCTGACTCCTTGCAATCCCATGGACTGCAGCCCACGAGGCTCCTCTGTCCATGGGGATTCTCCAGGCAAGGATACTGGAGTGGACATCCTCCAGGGCATCTTCCTAACCCAGGGAATGAACCCAGGTCTCCCACACTGCAGGCAGATTCTTTACCATCTAAGCCACCTGGAAGAGGAAGACAGCTTGGGACGCTAGTGACAAGAGGCTGGATTTTGGAGGGAGTGTAGGGGTGAGTGCTTCTGAAGGGGAAGGTCAGGGGGCTCCGGGAGTCTGGGAAGTCTAGCCCTGGTGTCTGGCTGACACCTTCTCCGAGGCCCTACCCACCCTTGCTGCTGTGCTTGGCTCTCTTTAAAAAGAGTTTTGCTGGGCATCCAGTGATCTCAGACCAACAGCGCAGGTGCAGGCCTGGCCCGTAAACCACAACAACCAGGACCTCTGCAGCCACAATGGTGAGGGCACAGACTCCAGAGGGGGATAAAGAGGGATTATTTGTTTAGCATCATTAACAAGAGTCCCAGAGTCCATCCAAAGCAAAGCAGAAACTTTTGTATTAAGGAGATTAAACCTTAAACTCAGCTGAGAAGGCTCTGCTGTGTGGAGTGGCTTTGTTGTGCCCGACATTCTGTGTGATTATATGCAAATCACCGGGAGGCCTCACTGGGGTCCTGACCACAGAGGCTTAGCTGTCCGCCAGGATGGATGTGCTGGTGCTGGAGAGAGAGGCACGCGCCCGGGCTGGCCAGGCAGTGCCCAGTGCCCGAGGCAGAGGAAGCCTGTTTTTCCTCAAGTTCAGGAAATTGGGGTTTAAAAAAAATGCTTAACGTGTTAACCAAAGGTTTTTGTCGGATGGGTAGGACGGAGGGACAGAAATGCCACCAGAAAAGTCTAAGTGGAAAGTTAAGGTAATGTCTAGTGAGTATGGGCGAGGATCTTAGAGCGAAGGACCCTCTGACTTCATCACTGACGGCATTCTATTTTGGAACTTCCTCGAGTAACACATGTGGTTGCCAAGGAGATGGAGACGTGTTTTATTTTCTTGTTTTCTTTTCCTTCAACCATTTGCAAAGATTCCTTAGTAGCCAATCAGAAGGACTTGGGGTAATTATCTTGAATTTATTGATCCGGAAAATGGTTAATGTCTGCTCTATGCAAGGTACAGGGCTAGGTGCTGGGGGCAGGGAGTAGCAGGTGGTCAGTGAACAAAGATGGATATCTCTGTTGTTCAGAAGTTTAGAGATAAGATGTGTACCCAGATAATAAAATATCTGGTGGAATTTGGTAAGGACTGGAGGAAATGGCCCAAGAGAGTGCTTGGCTTCAGTTAAAAGGGGTCAGGGAAGGCTTTGTAGAGCTGGACCTTGAATGCCTTGAGGCCTGGATCGGCAAGAGGTGAGGCCTATGTAAGCCAAGAGACTCAGGTTGGAAGGCACAGGCTGGCAACATGTATTGGGTCAAAGGGACTGGGCAAAGCAGCTTCTGCACACCATGGTCCCAATTCTCTTTTTGTTCTAGAATTAGGCTTGCACACATTGGCTAGCTATCTAACCGATGAATGAATCTTGGGAATCCAGGACACGCTGTGAGCATCTATAGAACTATGGAATTGCCAGGGGGGTGTCCCGCCCTCCAACAGCTCTGTAGGTGCCCTGGCGTGCTCCGTGGCCTTTCCCCTTAGCAGCATCTTTGGCTGCTTCTAGGTGCTTGTAGACTGAGTCAGCTTGGACATCTCCAAGGCCATACTTCCATGTGAAAGTAAAATGTTGTCCAGCAGGCTCAGGAGTGATAGCCATGTTCCCCTTCTGGGCCTGGCAGGAGTCCTGCACGTCTGAGCGTGAAGGCAGAATGGGTGGGCCTTGATCCGGAATCTGTAGATGATGGAGATCGCTCAAGATGTGACCAGGGTGAAAAGAAAGCCCAGGAAGGCTGGGTAGCTGAGTCATCAACTGAGAAGCGAGGTAGAGTGGTAGAAACAGGTGAGAGACGGCAGGATGAAAATGGGGAAGTCTAGTCAGAGTCACTCACGGTGGTGGGGTGCAGGGAGTGAGGGCAGGTGCGCCCCCTAGCGCTCTGGCCTCAGGCACAGGCCATGAGGGCCCTCAGCTCTTACTAACTCCTGTACATTGGCCTCAATCTAGTATATTTCCAGAAGGAGAGGTGCCAGTCCCCAAGTCGAACACAGCTCTTGGGACCACATGAAAAGGTTGAGATTTGGGAATGAAAAACCTTTGCTATAAAAAAAGAGAAACTGCATCCTTTTCCAGAACTTCTGGATGTCAGTCCCCACAAGAGCACCTGCATCCTCAAGGGGCCTCTCAGAGACAGTGAAAAGTGAGGCTTCCTGCCAAGTGGAGTTCTGAGCACGAGAGTTCTCCTCTACCTTCTATAGATCAATAGCCTCCTCTCCTTTTGGCAGACATTTCTGTGAGCATAGCATCTCTGAACTGAGGGGGCATACTGGATGGAAGCAAAATAACTAAATATTAATAACCTCCCTCCAAAACCAATGTGCTTTTTGGAATGGTGTGTCCTGCCCCCTCAGAGGAGCAGAGGTTTCTGTGAAGATGGGGGGCATGTGGGGGGCTCCAGAGTGAAGGGAGCCAGGCCGGAAGAGTCCCAGATGATGGAGGAGTTAAAAGGAATTTTGCAAAGAGACTGTCTGGATTTGGATTGGATGAAAGATGCCGGCAGACGGGCTGTTCCGCTGCTAGGCTTTTGTTCTCCCTGCAGCGTCTCGGTCCACACAGGCCTTGGGGTGGGGTGACAGTGGGGAGGGCACGCTGCCTGCCATCTGCAGAAGTACAACAAACACCCACACGCAAGCCAACGGAAACCCTCGGCAAAACAAACAGCGGCAGAGGGTGCTGCCCAGCCAGGAGTGTGGCAGGGAGGGCAGCCGGTGAGGGGCACCTGGGGTAGGAGCTCAGGGGTCAGGCTGGGTCTGGAGCCCTCAGGCTGCCAGGTGAGAGCCTCTCGTTCATTCAGCTGCGAGATGATGGAGATCGCTCAAGATGTGACCAGGGTGAAAAGAAAGCCCAGGAAGGCTGGGTAGCTGAGTCATCAACTGAGAAGCGAGGTAGAGTGGTAGAAACAGGTGAGAGACGGCAGGATGAAAATGGGGAAGTCTAGTCAGAGTCACTCACGGTGGTGGGGTGCAGGGAGTGAGGGCAGGTGCGCCCCCTAGCGCTCTGGCCTCAGGCACAGGCCATGAGGGCCCTCAGCTCTTACTAACTCCTGTACATTGGCCTCAATCTAGTATATTTCCAGAAGGAGAGGTGCCAGTCCCCAAGTCGAACACAGCTCTTGGGACCACATGAAAAGGTTGAGATTTGGGAATGAAAAACCTTTGCTATAAAAAAAGAGAAACTGCATCCTTTTCCAGAACTTCTGGATGTCAGTCCCCACAAGAGCACCTGCATCCTCAAGGGGCCTCTCAGAGACAGTGAAAAGTGAGGCTTCCTGCCAAGTGGAGTTCTGAGCACGAGAGTTCTCCTCTACCTTCTATAGATCAATAGCCTCCTCTCCTTTTGGCAGACATTTCTGTGAGCATAGCATCTCTGAACTGAGGGGGCATACTGGATGGAAGCAAAATAACTAAATATTAATAACCTCCCTCCAAAACCAATGTGCTTTTTGGAATGGTGTGTCCTGCCCCCTCAGAGGAGCAGAGGTTTCTGTGAAGATGGGGGGCATGTGGGGGGCTCCAGAGTGAAGGGAGCCAGGCCGGAAGAGTCCCAGATGATGGAGGAGTTAAAAGGAATTTTGCAAAGAGACTGTCTGGATTTGGATTGGATGAAAGATGCCGGCAGACGGGCTGTTCCGCTGCTAGGCTTTTGTTCTCCCTGCAGCGTCTCGGTCCACACAGGCCTTGGGGTGGGGTGACAGTGGGGAGGGCACGCTGCCTGCCATCTGCAGAAGTACAACAAACACCCACACGCAAGCCAACGGAAACCCTCGGCAAAACAAACAGCGCGCAGAGGGTGCTGCCCAGCCAGGAGTGTGGCAGGGAGGGCAGCCGGCGAGGTGAGGGGGGCACCTGCTGAGAGGTGGGGGCTAGGAGCTCAGGGGTCAGGCTGGGTCTGGAGCCCTCAGGCTGCCAGGTGAGAGCCTCTCGTTCATTCAGCTGCGGGCTTTGAAAAGTCAGGGTTCCGGGGCCAGTGTTATGTGATAACCCATTGTACAGATCGCCAGCCCCAGTGGTCAGGCTGCTGGGGTATTAGATGGACTGTGAGTCCAGTGGCTTGGATTCAAGGCCTGACTTGGTCACTTCAGTGATTGCCTCCCTGAGCCGCTTTCTTCCATATCTGTAAAATGAGGAGATGATAAGGCCAGACTTAAAAGGTTGTTGTTCAGTTGTGCCTGACTCTTTGCAAACCCATGGACTGCAGCACACCAGGCTTCCCTGCTCTTCCTTCACTATCTCCCAGAGTTTGCTCAAACTCATATCCATTGGGTGGTGATGCCATCACTACAAAACTGATATCTATAAAAGTATTTTGTACATTGCAGAATTCTGCATGAATGCTGGTTGTTATTAACCTTTGACTGCTGTGGCTGACTGTTTGGATCACGGGTGTCTGCTCCTGGCTTGTAGAGGTTCAGAACACATAGCCATCAATGGGGGAGGCTTCCAGCCTGTGCAGTAGCTTATGGGGAAGAAACCCTTGGCTGGAATCTGGGTTTAGGGCCCTGGGTCAGTGAAGAAGGTGGGAAGTGAGATGGCACAGGGCGGGGTGGGGTGCAGAGTTGTATCTGATGGTTGGGTGGCGTTGAACACTGGCCCTGGCCTTGCCCTGGGGGTTGAGGGCTGGACTACAGTCTGTCTTTCTTCAACATCCCGGGGGAGCCAGGAGAGAGGGTAGGCTTCCCTCCCCCGAGTCCACGCCCCAGGGCAGTGAGTGGCAGCTGGAGGTGGTGTCCACAAACCTGCAGGGGGCTGGGCCGGTGATTTGTTTACTCTTCCCAGGGCCAAGCCTTGTGGGCCGGACCCAGAGGTATTGTGTTAGTCAGCCAAAGAATTCCTCTCCTTCCCTGCCTCCATTTTTGAAGGGGAAATAAAACCTCGTGCTATATACTCTGATGGCTCTGAGCCAGGCCTTCAAGTATCATTTCTGGGGAGCTGCCCTTCCAGGGCAGGGTAGAATCTTCAGGAGAACAAGAGCCCCTCTTCCACTTCCCCCTGTGCTGGTGGTCCTTCTCCAGTCACTGCCTATCCCCAAGAGGCCCTGGGTTCTCCAGTGCCACCCTTGAGTACTTTCCTGGTCCTGGGTCTGAGCCCTGGAGGGCAGAGTGGGGCGTGGAGCTCTCCTGGGCCCAGTGGAGACTGAGGCTGGTTCCTGCTTTTCCATTCCAGCCCTGGGTGGTGCCGCTGGTGCATTCCAGCCCAGGGAACCACAGAGACGCCTTCTGCCCTTGTCTGGGGCCTGGCGCCCTCGAGCCTCTATTTGCTTTGAGAACCTCAGACAGGATTTGGATTCTTCAGGGCTAGTCCTGCTACACTTGGGTTCTGGTTAGAACTGGGCAGCCTTGGGGAAGCCGGCCCCAGCCTCTCTGATTTGCATCTTGCTGGAGAGTCAGTCCCAGGACCAGGCGAGGTCTGAACTTGAGAGACCTGCCAGGTAAGATCCCAGAGCTGGGCTGGCGGATGCCGAGGGAGTGATGCAGGGTGAGCAACAGGGGCGGGGGTGGATGATGACATCGGCCTGGGCTTGGGCTGGTGAGGACCTCGGGGGTTCCCAGCCCTTTCTGGATACAGGGTCCTTTTTCTAGCTGGAGGAAGAGGGACCTCTAGGAAACTGAGATTTGAGTCTGCCAGAGGCTACTAGTTCCCCATGGACAAGCCATTCCATGTTCCCACACCTCAGGGTCTTCATTTGTAAAATAATCAGACTGGAGGGTCAGTTAGGTCCCTTCTATCATTGGTGTACATTTTAGGAGCATTTTACATTCCTGGCTCATTGCCAACAATAAATGCTGGTTTAGGAAGGATGGGCACCATCTCTTTCCTGCCTCTTCTTCTGAGAAATCTCCGGGGGAAATTTGTTTTACTCTTCCCAGGGCCAAGCCTTGTGGGCCGGACCCAGAGGTATTGTGTTAGTCAGCCAAAGAATTCCTCTCCTTCCCTGCCTCCATTTTTGAAGGGGAAATAAAACCTCGTGCTATATACTCTGATGGCTCTGAGCCAGGCCTTCAAGTATCATTTCTGGGGAGCTGCCCTTCCAGGGCAGGGTAGAATCTTCAGGAGAACAAGAGCCCCTCTTCCACTTCCCCCTGTGCTGGTGGTCCTTCTCCAGTCACTGCCTATCCCCAAGAGGCCCTGGGTTCTCCAGTGCCACCCTTGAGTACTTTCCTGGTCCTGGGTCTGAGCCCTGGAGGGCAGAGTGGGGCGTGGAGCTCTCCTGGGCCCAGTGGAGACTGAGGCTGGTTCCTGCTTTTCCATTCCAGCCCTGGGTGGTGCCGCTGGTGCATTCCAGCCCAGGGAACCACAGAGACGCCTTCTGCCCTTGTCTGGGGCCTGGCGCCCTCGAGCCTCTATTTGCTTTGAGAACCTCAGACAGGATTTGGATTCTTCAGGGCTAGTCCTGCTACACTTGGGTTCTGGTTAGAACTGGGCAGCCTTGGGGAAGCCGGCCCCAGCCTCTCTGATTTGCATCTTGCTGGAGAGTCAGTCCCAGGACCAGGCGAGGTCTGAACTTGAGAGACCTGCCAGGTAAGATCCCAGAGCTGGGCTGGCGGATGCCGAGGAGTGATGCAGGGTGAGCAACAGGGGCGGGGGTGGATGATGACATCGGCCTGGGCTTGGGCTGGTGAGGACCTCGGGGGTTCCCAGCCCTTTCTGGATACAGGGTCCTTTTTCTAGCTGGAGGAAGAGGGACCTCTAGGAAACTGAGATTTGAGTCTGCCAGAGGCTACTAGTTCCCCATGGACAAGCCATTCCATGTTCCCACACCTCAGGGTCTTCATTTGTAAAATAATCAGACTGGAGGGTCAGTTAGGTCCCTTCTATCATTGGTGTACATTTTAGGAGCATTTTACATTCCTGGCTCATTGCCAACAATAAATGCTGGTTTAGGAAGGATGGGCACCATCTCTTTCCTGCCTCTTCTTCTGAGAAATCTGCCTGGCTTGGCCCAGCTGAGAGCTACTCCTAGGAGGGACAGCTTGGGAAGCAGTGGCAAATAGGCTTCAATTTCTGAGGACTATGAACTTTTAATTTTTCAAACAGCATAGAGCAGTGTGTAATTCAATTTGTCTAGCACACTTCCCTGCCTCCAAACATGTCCCTGTCTCTTTCACTTGCAGAACAGAACTTAAGACTTGCTAGTTTCTTTCCTGTCTGTTGTTCTCCTCTTACCTTATTTAAATACTGGATTGCAGTTTAGCTTGCCTCGTGTTGATGTAGTATCCATAGGCCAGCTTCGAGTGATTTGGGACCATGATCTCCATTCTTTCACGTCACCCACAGTGAAATGCCTTGTTCAGAAGCTCTATCCAAGAGCATTAGCGCCTAGAGCTAGGCTTTACCTGTGTGCTCACTGGGCTTTCCAGCTCTAGGAACACTGCCTGGCACACAGAAATATCCAGTGTATTCCCTGAATGAATAGAATGTCAAGTGCATGGAGAGTAAGTCATCACAAGTGCTTCCTGATTTGTACGGAGCCATTCTCTCTTGCTGCCACCAATGGACTAACTGGTGTTAGAGTTTCCTTCTTCTTCTCCTCCTCCCTTCTTTCCCCCTCCTCCCTCTCTTCTCTTCCACCCTCTTCTCCTTCCCCTCCCCTTCCTCCTCCTCCTCCTCTTCTTCTCCTTCGTCTCTCTTCCACAGTCTCCTTGGCTCTGGCTCCCAGTGCTTCTTGCCAGTCAGGTCTCTGGCTTCTGCTTCCTACCCTCTCATGTCCTCCATTGGGAACCCCAGCCCTTCCTTGTGGCAGCATCTACTTTCATGCTGATGGTTATAATGTGTGTCCTAACCTCTGACCTTGGCTAGCGTTAAGTTCTTATATCTTCTGTTGACTGGTGGCCAATTCACAGAATCACAGAATGATTAGTTGTAGAAGGAAACTTAGAAGCTACTTCATTGGCTCCCTTAAGTTTCCTCACAAGGCAGTCTGTTTCCTTGTTGTCCAGCCCCACTGGTTGTCCTGGATCTTGCTACTTTCCCTTCATCTCACCTCTTGCATAAATTGTAAACCTCTATCTTTTTTTTTGAGAAATCTGCCTGGCTTGGCCCAGCTGAGAGCTACTCCTAGGAGGGACAGCTTGGGAAGCAGTGGCAAATAGGCTTCAATTTCTGAGGACTATGAACTTTTAATTTTTCAAACAGCATAGAGCAGTGTGTAATTCAATTTGTCTAGCACACTTCCCTGCCTCCAAACATGTCCCTGTCTCTTTCACTTGCAGAACAGAACTTAAGACTTGCTAGTTTCTTTCCTGTCTGTTGTTCTCCTCTTACCTTATTTAAATACTGGATTGCAGTTTAGCTTGCCTCGTGTTGATGTAGTATCCATAGGCCAGCTTCGAGTGATTTGGGACCATGATCTCCATTCTTTCACGTCACCCACAGTGAAATGCCTTGTTCAGAAGCTCTATCCAAGAGCATTAGCGCCTAGAGCTAGGCTTTACCTGTGTGCTCACTGGGCTTTCCAGCTCTAGGAACACTGCCTGGCACACAGAAATATCCAGTGTATTCCCTGAATGAATAGAATGTCAAGTGCATGGAGAGTAAGTCATCACAAGTGCTTCCTGATTTGTACGGAGCCATTCTCTCTTGCTGCCACCAATGGACTAACTGGTGTTAGAGTTTCCTTCTTTTTCCCCTCCTCCCTTCTTTCCCCTCCTCCCTCTCTTCTCTTCCACCCTCTTCTCCTTCCCCTCCCCTTCCTCCTCCTCCTCCTCTTCTTCTCCTTCGTCTCTCTTCCACAGTCTCCTTGGCTCTGGCTCCCAGTGCTTCTTGCCAGTCAGGTCTCTGGCTTCTGCTTCCTACCCTCTCATGTCCTCCATTGGGAACCCCAGCCCTTCCTTGTGGCAGCATCTACTTTCATGCTGATGGTTATAATGTGTGTCCTAACCTCTGACCTTGGCTAGCGTTAAGTTCTTATATCTTCTGTTGACTGGTGGCCAATTCACAGAATCACAGAATGATTAGTTGTAGAAGGAAACTTAGAAGCTACTTCATTGGCTCCCTTAAGTTTCCTCACAAGGCAGTCTGTTTCCTTGTTGTCCAGCCCCACTGGTTGTCCTGGATCTTGCTACTTTCCCTTCATCTCACCTCTTGCCTAAATTGTAAACCTCTCAACCACAGTGGCCATATCTGATGTCAGTCAATTAACATCTGTTTAGAAACGGTAAATATTCGATAGTATGAAAAGTTTGAATATTTGAACTTAGGTGAGAGGTGATTTTCCCTAAATAAGTATTGAGGGTCCTCCTGTTCGCTCTAATTTTGGAATGCAAAAGCCCTTGGTTAAACCCCAAGTCTACCATTTAGCAGGTACAAACCTTTGGGAAATTTTCTTCTCTGAGTCTTGATCTCCTCATCTACAAAGCAGTGATAATAGCAGTCCACATACCTCATGAGCTTGGTGTGTGGGCTTATCAGCTATTACCAATTCAGACTGAGTATAGGCCCTGACACATACCAGGGGCTTGAACAATGGGAGCTGTTATTATTAGGCTGACATTAATAGCTGACCTGGGGTTCTAGGCCAGCCACAGAGTATGCAACTCTCACTCTGTACTTTCCTGTCCTCAGTTCACCTTTCAATACAATACTGAAACCATCGTGGTCATGCCCAGTCTCTCTTTGTGTCTGCCTCTTGGTGACCCCATGGGCTGCAGCCCGCCAGGCTCCTCTGTCCATGGAATTCTCCAGGCAAGAATACTGGTGTGAGTTGCCATTTCCTTCTCCAGGGAATCTTTCCGACCCAGGGATCAAACCCACATCAATTGTGTCTCCTGCACTGGGAGGGGAGTTCTTTACCACAGAGCCATGTGGGAAGCCCTACTGAAACCACAGTCCTCCTTTATTCTCTGGGTCAAGGTACAAGGATCAGTTAGTTCTCTCTTTAAATAAGTCCTTTAATTTGTGCTTCTCTATAGGGAAATATTTTGTTACGACATAGACATTATGAGGGAATGGAAGAGAAGGAAACAAATCTGAATGTGAGGCTCTGTGCTGAGCTGCCTTTAGATCATGGTGCCTGCCCTTTAGGGCTTGTAGTCCGATGGGAAGGAAAGGCCAGCATGTGGGGAATAAGGATACATTAGCTCCGAATGACAGAGCTACATTGTGATGGCCCAACACAGCTGAGAGGCTCCTTAATATGGTGGTTAAGAGGTTAGTGGCTTCCCAAGTGGTGTTTCTGGTAAAGAATCTGCTTGCCAACACAGGCAAGAGAAATGGGTTTGATCCCTGGGTTGGGAAGATCTCCTGGAGGAGAAAATGGCAACCCACTCCAGCATTCTCGCCTGGAAAAAACTCCATGGACAGAGGAGTCTGGTGGACTATAGTCCACAGGGTTGCAAAGACCCAACACGACTGAGCGACTGAGTACTAAGAGCTAAGAAGTTAGTTCTGGAATCACAAAGACCAGGATTCTCACCGGTTCTGCCACTTGGTGCTTGTGTGACTTTGTATAAGTCCCCTCTCTAGGTCTCCATTGCCTCATCCTTGGTGAGGATGAAAAGAGGTCATGACCTGGAAAGCGTTCAGCACAGTGCAAGCAAAGTAGCAAGGGCCTCCTAGGTGTTAATTCCTGTTGTTTTTATGCACTTTTGCATTCAGAAACAGAGAGTTTCTGGAGGCCTGACATTAATAGCTGACCTGGGGTTCTAGGCCAGCCACAGAGTATGCAACTCTCACTCTGTACTTTCCTGTCCTCAGTTCACCTTTCAATACAATACTGAAACCATCGTGGTCATGCCCAGTCTCTCTTTGTGTCTGCCTCTTGGTGACCCCATGGGCTGCAGCCCGCCAGGCTCCTCTGTCCATGGAATTCTCCAGGCAAGAATACTGGTGTGAGTTGCCATTTCCTTCTCCAGGGAATCTTTCCGACCCAGGGATCAAACCCACATCAATTGTGTCTCCTGCACTGGGAGGGGAGTTCTTTACCACAGAGCCATGTGGGAAGCCCTACTGAAACCACAGTCCTCCTTTATTCTCTGGGTCAAGGTACAAGGATCAGTTAGTTCTCTCTTTAAATAAGTCCTTTAATTTGTGCTTCTCTATAGGGAAATATTTTGTTACGACATAGACATTATGAGGGAATGGAAGAGAAGGAAACAAATCTGAATGTGAGGCTCTGTGCTGAGCTGCCTTTAGATCATGGTGCCTGCCCTTTAGGGCTTGTAGTCCGATGGGAAGGAAAGGCCAGCATGTGGGGAGTGGGGATACATTAGCTCCGAGTGACAGAGCTGCATTGTGATGGCCCAACACAGCTGAGAGGCTCCTTAATATGGTGGTTAAGAGGTTAGTGGCTTCCCAAGTGGTGTTTCTGGTAAAGAATCTGCTTGCCAACACAGGCAAGAGAAATGGGTTTGATCCCTGGGTTGGGAAGATCTCCTGGAGGAGAAAATGGCAACCCACTCCAGCATTCTCGCCTGGAAAAAACTCCATGGACAGAGGAGTCTGGTGGACTATAGTCCACAGGGTTGCAAAGACCCAACACGACTGAGCGACTGAGTACTAAGAGCTAAGAAGTTAGTTCTGGAATCACAAAGACCAGGATTCTCACCGCGGTTCTGCCACTTGGTGCTTGTGTGACTTTGTATAAGTCCCCTCTCTAGGTCTCCATTGCCTCATCCTTGGTGAGGATGAAAAGAGGTCATGACCTGGAAAGCGTTCAGCACAGTGCAAGCAAAGTAGCAAGGGCCTCCTAGGTGTTAATTCCTGTTGTTTTTATGCACTTTTTGCATTCAGAAACAGAGAGTTTCTGGAGGCCTGTGCAAACCAGGAGAAATGGAGTTTAGATAGATAAAGAGTAGAGGAGAATGCACTGTAGATGGAAAACAAAGCAAAAGAAACAACAACAGCTGGGAGCCCGGAAGGACTAGTAGGACACATCAGAACGGGAGCTGGGAAGTTCAGAGAAATGCAGTGGGACCAGCTGGAGGAGAGCCGAAGTTGGGAGCTGCCTCCTCATTCTCTCCATGTGCTGGAGTGGTATTCCTCTCAGCCAGGGCTGAATATCTGCTACTGCAATTCTTGGCTTAATTAGATGGACTGTGTCTTTCATGGCTAATGAATTTCCCAGGTTTCTGCCCTTCTTGAATGCCTCCATTCCTTTCCTTTGTTCAAAGCCCTCTACATGTCCTTTTCTCTTAATAGCCTCAGATTTGGTCCGAGAACTCGTGGAGCCTTATCTGTGCTGTCAGGAGAAGATATGTAGCATCTTTGTGGTCAGCCTTTATCTTTGAGACAGAAATAACTGCTTCTATTTGGAGTCAGACAGCCTGGCTTCGCCAGTAACTGCGTGACCTGGAGCAAGTTACTTAACCTCCCAGCTCTATTTCTTCGTGTGTAAAATTTGAGTAATGTGCCAGTAATCCATTTATTGTCTGCCAGCAACAGGTTCACCTCCCTCACCTGCTCTGCAGCTCTGACTCGACCTGGAGCCCTTTTCCCTCCCGTGAGTGTGATGCGAAGCGTTGCCAGTAGAGGGCGCTACCGAAGAAGCAAGTTCTTGTAATGACTTAAAAGGTAGCAAGAAGGTTTCTTTTCCGGGGAGATAAAAATGTCCTGGAATCCGGTAGGGTGGTGTAACATTGTGAATGTCCTGAAAGTCACATGAATGTACATTTTAAAGTGGTTCAAATGGTGAAATGTATGTGATATTCACCTCCACCAAAATAAGTAGGTTGTTGAAGCTGGGGCAAATGAGTGAATAAAAAATCCACCAAAATCACAGTGATTGTGATTTTGATAATTGTTTGATGGGCTATCACAAAGGGTCTCTAGGTTCACCCACAGGGGGCAACCTGGAAAGCGTTCAGCACAGTGCAAGCAAAGTAGCAAGGGCCTCCTAGGTGTTAATTCCTGTTGTTTTTATGCACTTTTTGCATTCAGAAACAGAGAGTTTCTGGAGGCCTGTGCAAACCAGGAGAAATGGAGTTTAGATAGATAAAGAGTAGAGGAGAATGCACTGTAGATGGAAAACAAAGCAAAAGAAACAACAACAGCTGGGAGCCCGGAAGGACTAGTAGGACACATCAGAACGGGAGCTGGGAAGTTCAGAGAAATGCAGTGGGACCAGCTGGAGGAGAGCCGAAGTTGGGAGCTGCCTCCTCATTCTCTCCATGTGCTGGAGTGGTATTCCTCTCAGCCAGGGCTGAATATCTGCTACTGCAATTCTTGGCTTAATTAGATGGACTGTGTCTTTCATGGCTAATGAATTTCCCAGGTTTCTGCCCTTCTTGAATGCCTCCATTCCTTTCCTTTGTTCAAAGCCCTCTACATGTCCTTTTCTCTTAATAGCCTCAGATTTGGTCCGAGAACTCGTGGAGCCTTATCTGTGCTGTCAGGAGAAGATATGTAGCATCTTTGTGGTCAGCCTTTATCTTTGAGACAGAAATAACTGCTTCTATTTGGAGTCAGACAGCCTGGCTTCGCCAGTAACTGCGTGACCTGGAGCAAGTTACTTAACCTCCCAGCTCTATTTCTTCGTGTGTAAAATTTGAGTAATGTGCCAGTAATCCATTTATTGTCTGCCAGCAACAGGTTCACCTCCCTCACCTGCTCTGCAGCTCTGACTCGACCTGGAGCCCTTTTCCCTCCCGTGAGTGTGATGCGAAGCGTTGCCAGTAGAGGGCGCTACCGAAGAAGCAAGTTCTTGTAATGACTTAAAAGGTAGCAAGAAGGTTTCTTTTCCGGGGAGATAAAAATGTCCTGGAATCCGGTAGGGTGGTGTAACATTGTGAATGTCCTGAAAGTCACATGAATGTACATTTTAAAGTGGTTCAAATGGTGAAATGTATGTGATATTCACCTCCACCAAAATAAGTAGGTTGTTGAAGCTGGGGCAAATGAGTGAATAAAAAAATTCAGGACAGTGCTTGGAACAAAAGTGGGTGGTCTATCACAGTGATTGTGATTTTGATAATTGTTTGATGGGCTATCACAGGATGAAATCTGCTCTGAGCTAGGGAGATCCTGGCGTGTCTTTCAGGCTGCAGGGCTCTTCCCGTGGCTCCTGCTGTTGTCTCTTCAGCTGACCCCTCCGGGTAGAGTGAATGCTCACACTCCTATTCCTCCAGAATTGTTCCAGACAGCTGATGCCTGGGGACTGGGGGTAACCCCTCACAGGTAGAAGGATAGAGGAAAGTCAAAATAAAAGGTTTGGTTCTGGGCTTTGTGGCTTCGAGCTTGGGGCCTCTGGACCAAAGTTTAATTGACGAATGAACATCACTGATGATGCCTGACTGCTGTTGCCAGGTCTCCCCATTGGTCTGCTGTCCCAGAGTGGTGGCTGTGGACCACGCCCAGAGTCCCAGTTCCTCCTGAAGGGAGAAGGGGATGCCTAGTTGGAGGCTCCCCAAAGCTCTGTGGTCCGTGGGGTGTGGGTTGGCTCACAGGTCAGGGATGCAGGGAAAACCCACGGGAACAGTGTGGTAGGGTTTGGAGACATCCTGAGGGCAGATCCGGGGCAGACCTTTCTGTAGGATGTGATCATAGATGATGAAGGAGGAAGGAAAACTGGAGAAAGGTGGAGTGGTATAAACCTGGACCTCAGTCCTCTTCCATCTGTGGAATAGTCCTTGTCATATCACTTATCTTAGATGAGTAATGTGCCATTCTTTTCCAGCAACAGGTTCACCTCCCTCACCTGCTCTGCAGCTCTGACTCGACCTGGAGCCCTTTTCCCTCCCGTGAGTGTGATGCGAAGCGTTGCCAGTAGAGGGCGCTACCGAAGAAGCAAGTTCTTGTAATGACTTAAAAGGTAGCAAGAAGGTTTCTTTTCCGGGGAGATAAAAATGTCCTGGAATCCGGTAGGGTGGTGTAACATTGTGAATGTCCTGAAAGTCACATGAATGTACATTTTAAAGTGGTTCAAATGGTGAAATGTATGTGATATTCACCTCCACCAAAATAAGTAGGTTGTTGCGAAGCTGGGGCAAATGAGTGAATAAAAAAATTCAGGACAGTGCTTGGAACAAAAGTGGGTGGTCTATCACAGTGATTGTGATTTTGATAATTGTTTGATGGGCTATCACAGGATGAAATCTGCTCTGAGCTAGGGAGATCCTGGCGTGTCTTTCAGGCTGCAGGGCTCTTCCCGTGGCTCCTGCTGTTGTCTCTTCAGCTGACCCCTCCGGGTAGAGTGAATGCTCACACTCCTATTCCTCCAGAATTGTTCCAGACAGCTGATGCCTGGGGACTGGGGGTAACCCCTCACAGGTAGAAGGATAGAGGAAAGTCAAAATAAAAGGTTTGGTTCTGGGCTTTGTGGCTTGAGCTTGGGGCCTCTGGACCAAAGTTTAATTGACGAATGAACATCACTGATGATGCCTGACTGCTGTTGCCAGGTCTCCCCATTGGTCTGCTGTCCCAGAGTGGTGGCTGTGGACCACGCCCAGAGTCCCAGTTCCTCCTGAAGGGAGAAGGGGATGCCTAGTTGGAGGCTCCCCAAAGCTCTGTGGTCCGTGGGGTGTGGGTTGGCTCACAGGTCAGGGATGCAGGGAAAACCCACGGGAACAGTGTGGTAGGGTTTGGAGACATCCTGAGGGCAGATCCGGGGCAGACCTTTCTGTAGGATGTGATCATAGATGATGAAGGAGGAAGGAAAACTGGAGAAAGGTGGAGTGGTATAAACCTGGACCTCAGTCCTCTTCCATCTGTGGAATAGTCCTTGTCATATCACTTATCTTAGATGACTTTCTCTATTCGTTCATTCATACCAAACCCAGAGGTTTCAGGAAAGCCCTAACTGGGAAGTGTTCCTGCCCATTTCATCTTACCTGCCTGGTCGGGTCACTTGTCCTAATTCTTGGTTAGGACAATGCAGCCATTCGTCAAATCCCTCTCCCTACAGCTTTATCTCTGGATGGGGCTGCTTGTCGGGGAGTAAGAGGGGAGCATGCCACTGCCTCGGGCTGCCTCCCTGGAGACCTGTGTGTATCTTTAGCCTAATGCTGTGGGGGGTGGGCACCAGAAGCATGTGCCTTGTGGTGGGACACCTCTGTCATGCTCTCTCCATTTTCCATGAAGCTGATTCAGGAAGGCTCAGGGAGCACACACCTGTGCAGAAAGGCACTCACTGCCTGGTTTCAGGACCCAGGCATGTCTGCAGGGGCAGCCTCAACTTCTGGGTGGCATTGGATTTGGGGTCCTGGAGCTGCCAGGACACTCCGCCAAAGACTCCCTCTTGGAGCTCCCCTCAGACACAGTCGCCAAACATGTTTTTCATCTTTATTAATCTGCTCCTCTTCTCACGTTTCTCAGGTCACAGCTGCATTGTTATCTGATGGGCTCACTGCCAGCTCCATGAAGCCTGACAGTTACAAAGGGTGGATTAACAGCAAAAGAATATTTATTAGAAAAAAACACACAACTCTTTTTATTCTTTGGTCCTTTTATGTGGAGTTTGCCTTATATCGCCTGGGTGAGCTAGGAGCGGCCCTTGGCTAGCTGTGGGCAGAGGTCCCGTACCTGGGTTACTGGCGATGCTGGAGGGGTGGTGATGGTTCTCCGTGCCAGCTATGAGCATGCCTCTCAGTCGCTTCTGGAGGATCTTGCTTAATTTTGCAGCCCAGAGACATCTACCGTGCGGCTGGCTTTCCCCAGAAAAAGGAGAATCCTCTTGTGGATGGGTCTCATTTCCCCTCATTTCTAGAGTTGGAGATGAGTAGGAAGATCGTTTTATAATTATTTTTCAATATAGTAGCTGGAAAACTGGAGAAAGGTGGAGTGGTATAAACCTGGACCTCAGTCCTCTTCCATCTGTGGAATAGTCCTTGTCATATCACTTATCTTAGATGACTTTCTCTATTCGTTCATTCATACCAAACCCAGAGGTTTCAGGAAAGCCCTAACTGGGAAGTGTTCCTGCCCATTTCATCTTACCTGCCTGGTCGGGTCACTTGTCCTAATTCTTGGTTAGGACAATGCAGCCATTCGTCAAATCCCTCTCCCTACAGCTTTATCTCTGGATGGGGCTGCTTGTCGGGGAGTAAGAGGGGAGCATGCCACTGCCTCGGGCTGCCTCCCTGGAGACCTGTGTGTATCTTTAGCCTAATGCTGTGGGGGGTGGGCACCAGAAGCATGTGCCTTGTGGTGGGACACCTCTGTCATGCTCTCTCCATTTTCCATGAAGCTGATTCAGGAAGGCTCAGGGAGCACACACCTGTGCAGAAAGGCACTCACTGCCTGGTTTCAGGACCCAGGCATGTCTGCAGGGGCAGCCTCAACTTCTGGGTGGCATTGGATTTGGGGTCCTGGAGCTGCCAGGACACTCCGCCAAAGACTCCCTCTTGGAGCTCCCCTCAGACACAGTCGCCAAACATGTTTTTCATCTTTATTAATCTGCTCCTCTTCTCACGTTTCTCAGGTCACAGCTGCATTGTTATCTGATGGGCTCACTGCCAGCTCCATGAAGCCTGACAGTTACAAAGGGTGGATTAACAGCAAAAGAATATTTATTAGAAAAAAACACACAACTCTTTTTATTCTTTGGTCCTTTTATGTGGAGTTTGCCTTATATCGCCTGGGTGAGCTAGGAGCGGCCCTTGGCTAGCTGTGGGCAGAGGTCCCGTACCTGGGTTACTGGCGATGCTGGAGGGGTGGTGATGGTTCTCCGTGCCAGCTATGAGCATGCCTCTCAGTCGCTTCTGGAGGATCTTGCTTAATTTTGCAGCCCAGAGACATCTACCGTGCGGCTGGCTTTCCCCAGAAAAAGGAGAATCCTCTTGTGGATGGGTCTCATTTCCCCCCTCATTTCTAGAGTTGGAGATGAGTAGGAAGATCGTTTTATAATTATTTTTCAATATAGTAGCTCCACTTTGCTGAGGTTTGTTGAAGGGTATGATGCGAGAAAGCAGATGTTCCAATAAAAAAATTGGAGGCAGTAGTGACTTTTCTTACCTACTCACAGAGAGACTCTGCCACTCAGGGAATTCTAGCTCTCCAAGGACACCAACCAGCTCCTTTGTGGGGAGTAGATTTCCATTCTGTTCTCGAGATTTTGGTGAGGGGATTTCAAGTTGGAGGTTTGCAAGCCTGAGAGGTGTCCTGGTGACGACCCCAGAGTCCCTGGTGGTCTCAGAGCATCCGCCCTGTCAGGGCACACAGATTTTGAGTGAATTCTCAAGCGATGTCAACCTTCCCACCCCAGCCTGCGAGCTGGCGTAGCAGACCTGCCTGTGTCAGAGGCAGTGTGTGGTGTTGGGGCGGGGGGAGGGAAGAGGCCCAGAGTGCTGGCCAAGAAGGTGACTTCTGATCTGGTCTTTCTGTTGCCAGTGGTGGTCATCATCTAGAATCTAGGCCAACCTGGCTCTGGGAGTCCTGGGGAAATGGACAAGTCAGGTTCTCTGGACCAAGACTTGGGTTTCTGGAGTGTGGTGGGAGAACCACTGACTGTCAGAGGAGAAACCAAGAAAAGTGTCTGAGCTACAAGGGGCACTAGAGGGAAAGACCCCAAATCTTGCCTCCACCAGCATCCAAATTCCCTTCTGTACCCCGCTTCCTTTGTCACATAGTCTTACTGTGCTCTCTATGGCGTGGTCTCCTGGGGGAGACCACAAAGGGAGGTGTCTTTCTAAAGAGCTTTGAAAACATCAAGAGAGAACAGTAGGTGCTGGGGTCTTGAGATGTAACTGTTCACTTTCTATCGCTTTACCATTTTTTCATTCACTTTCCTTTCCCATGGGCATCCCCCACGCCTCTTCTCTTTTTAAATTGAAGTACAGTTGATTTACAATGTTGTATTAGTTTCTGGTGTATATAGCAAGCTGATTCTGTTATACCTATATATATATATACACACGCATATATATATTCTTTTTTATATTCTTTTCCATTGTGGTCTATTATATGAATTAAATATAGTTCCCTGTTCTATATAGTAGGACCTTGTTGTATATCTATGTTGTCTGTAGTAGTTTGTTTCTGCTAATCTCCAAACTCCAAACTCCCCCACCTCTTTCCCCCTTTGGTAACCATATATTTATTTATTTATTTATTTTGGGGGGAGGGTGGGGATGGCGGGGCATGTTGGGGAGGGAGAGGGGCAGGTGGACCACTTCTTCTTTTTTTTTTTTTTAAGATTTATTTATTTATTTATTATTGGTGGGGAGTGGGGTGGGGAAGGCGGGGAGCAGGCGGGCCACTTATATTGGTTTTTCATTTATCTATTTTCATCCATCTTTGTTCTTTGGCCCGTGTGGGCATCCCATCGCAGTGGCCTCTGTTATCACAGAGCACCGGCTGTGGGCGCATGCGCTCCAGAGCTCTGGCTCAGTAATTGGACACATCGGTCCAGCTGCTCCGTGGCACGTGGGATCTTCCCAGGCCAGGGATCGAACCAGCGCCCCTTGCACTGCAAGGCGATGTCCTTACCCACTGGACCACCAGGGAAGCCCCACCATATATTTTTAATGGCTATAGTCTATTTCTGTCTTGTAAGTAAGTTCACTTGTATTCTAGATTCCACATACAAGTGATATCATATGGCACTTGCCTCTTTCTTTCTGACTGATTACACTTACTATGATCATTTCTAGGTCCACCTATGTTGCTGCAAATGCGCACTGACCCTGTTTTCATGGTTTCTTGGCTATTCTGATTTTTCTTCGGACAGAACTGCCCTTACCTCCTCAGTGAGTTTGACACTGGGCATTACATCATCTCCTCTCCAGTCCCAATGTATCCCTCTTAACTTTCTGGTTTTGGGTAGTGACACCAACATTTTCTAAGTTGGGGGTCCCTGGCCTGCAAGATCTAATGCCTAAGGATCTGAGATAGAGCTAATGAATAATAGAAATAAAGTGCACAACAAATGTAATGCACTTGAATCACCCCAAAATCGGTCTGTGGAAAAATTGTCTTCCAAGAAACCAGTCCCTGGTGCCAAAAATGTCGGGGACTGCTGCTCTAGAGCACCCAGGCTCAAGAGCCCATGCCACTGTGGTACTTTCCTTGTCCTGCCTTATACGTCCTACTGGTTCCTAAACTGGTACAGCCTGCCTGGGTGGCTCCATTCACACCTTTATTTTGTTCATAATTGCCCTGTTTCTGGTAATAATCTCTCATTTGTAAGTTGGACTTTCAAATTTTCCTTTAAAAAAAAATTATTCATTTATGACTGTGCTGAGTCTTTGTTGCTTTGAGTGGGCTTTCTCTAGCTGTGGTGAGCGGGGGCTACTCTTCATTGCAGTGCATGGGGCTCTCACTGCCGTGGCTTCTCCTGTTGCCGAGCACAGGCTGTAGGCATACGGGCCTCAGTAGTTGTGACCCATGGGCTGAGCTGCTCTGTGACACGTGGAATCTTCCTAGACCAAGAATCAAACCCATGTCCTTTGGATTGGCAGGCTGATTCCTATCTACTTCATCACCAGGGAAGTCCCAACTTTTTCCTCTTCTCAAATTTACTTTATAATCTGGGGCCAGATTAATCTTCCAAGAGTCTCTAAACTGTCACAAACTCCCTAGGACCAATCCCCCAAACTCCAGTCTACTTAAAAGGGCAGAATCGGGGGTTCCCCAGTCTTCCTTTTCAGCCTTATCCCTGGGGGCACTCTCAGCTCCGTGAGGTTAGGGACATTATGTGTTTTGTTTCCTGGTGTGGTCCCATGGGCAGCACACAGGGCCTGGGCTGCTGCAGGGACTGAGCAGGGTTTGTGAACTTCTTCCCCACACATGCATGCTACTGCCTTACCAGAAGCCTCACCACTTCCAAAAAGTACCCTTCATTCCCCCCTCCTCTGCCAGTGCACATGCTCTCCCTGGAACCTGTGTCCCAACATGTATATTCTATTCCTGCTTGCTCTTCAAGGTCCGGCCAAACCTGGCCTCCTTCCTGAAGCCTCTGTGACTTTCTGGAGAGACATGACCACCCCTTTCTGCACCGCAGTGCCTGTTTGTGCCCTCCTATGGCACTCAGCAGAGTTTACCTTTATTTGAGGATTTCTCACATCTCGTTCTACTAAGGTATGAGTTACTTGAGGGTAAGGATTTTTTTTTAGTTCATTCTTTTGAAGTACCTGAGACAGTATCTTCCTTTGAAAGGTACTAGGTACATTTTATTGAATCAGTAAATGAATACCTAGGTGACTGGTAAATCTTTTACTCTTATCTGCAAGCTTGGTTGATTAGTAACCACACAGGCTTAGAACTTTAACAATGACGAATGATTTTGAGGCCAATTAGCATTCCCTCACTCGGCTGCTGCTGGGGGGTTGCCTAATCCACTCTAATAAACGTGAACAAATTAGCATTTGTTGTCTTACAGCAAAAATGACATCCAAGTGAATCCCATGCCAAGTTCTGAAGGTGTTGGGTTATATAAACTAGGCCTACAGATGGGAGATGCCCTGAAGTTTTATCCACTCAGGCCTCCAGCTGACTGCTGTCCTGGATCCTTCCAAAGATGCATTTCATGGTCATGGACAGGCTAGGGAAAGTTTATCAAAGCCTTGAGCTGTTGTTAATTTCCTTTGCCTATTTCACTTCTCGTGAAGTCCTGTATTGGTGGTTCTAGGACTTTAAGAGTTGTGGTGAACTCCGTGCCTGGGGAGGGAGAGGTCTGACTCTCCCTTCTTCTGGCAGGAACTTCAGAGGAGATCAGGCCCCAGATGCTTCCAGGTTGCTGGGGCCCCTCCTCCTTAATGTTCTCAGCTCTTCAGGAAAGTGACAAAATGTAGGAGGAGCTGAGCTTTCCTCCTGGTAGGTCACCTCAACGCTCCATTCCTCAGCAGCTTGTGCCATCTGCTTTAAGGGGGATTGTGGTGGAGTTGTTGAGGATTCAGTACGATAATGAATTCAATGAGACAATGAAGGCTTTGAGCACCAAGTGTATTATGTTATTACTCATTTTACGGACATCAACTGGTCCCTTAGACGTGGCAGGCTTTTTTAGCTACCTGTGGCATGAAAGACGGGCAAAGGATCTAAAAATGCCCTTGGGGAGGGTAGGCCAGCACTCTGGGTGGCAGTAGCTCTGTGTGTGTGTGTGCGTGTGTGTGTGTGTGTGTGTGTGTGTGTATTCAGTTGAATCACCTGGCACACAGGATTCTTTGAGCTTGGTGCAGTGAGGACCTGGAACATGTTCCATCCGCCTGGCCCAGTGCTGGGTTAAGGGTCCGTCCTGGCTGTCATTTCAAATTCTGATTGAAGATCTGTGCTGTCTGGGAAGCCTTGGCATGGATATAAAGGCCTTTGCATCTCAAGATCTGGATAAAGTTGTGCTCATTTGTGAGCAGTGGGCTAAGGAGTGGAACCTAATTTCACAGAAGTGACTCAGCTCTCAAGCCTTCCTAGACCTGCCACCACCCCAAAATGTCAGTAGGGGGAGCTCTGTCACCGTGGTGTCTACTCTGGCTGCAGCGGGCATGAGGGTCTCTCTGGGGGCCTGAGGAGGGGCTTGAGGAGTGTTCAGTGGGAACCGTCCTCTGTAGGCACGTGCTGAAGCATAGCCATGTCCAGAGTCAGGGTTGCAGGAGCCATAGCTGGAAAAGAAGTGGCAATCCACAGTGCCTGGTGCCCAGGGGGTGGAAGAATGCTCAGCACACAGAAAAAACACACGAACGTCCTGACTTGGGTGTGTGTTGGCCCGGAGAAGAACAAAGGGGTGTTACTTCATTAAGGTGGAAGTTGACACAGTTCCTACCTACTAGGACTGCCCTCCCTCCCTCTCACTCTCTCTCTCTCTCTCTTTTTTTTGGCCACTTCTATTGATCTTTCATTTATCTATTTCCATCCATCTTTGTTCTTTGGCCCGTGTGGGCCTCCCATCACAGTGGCCTCTGTTGTCGCAGAGCACCGGCTCTGGGCACATGCGCTCCAGAGCTCCGACTCGGTAGTTGGACACATCGGTCCAGCCGCTCTGCTGCACGTGGGATCTTCCCAGGCCAGGGATGGAACCGGCGCCCCTTGCACTGCAAGGCGGTGTCCCTACCCACTGGACCACCAGGGGAGCGCTGCCCTCCCTCTCTTGAGCAGGACTGCCAGCAGGGACCAGCTGCAGTGAGGACCCAACGTGTGGAACCCAGAGTTCCTAAGTGTGTCCTGCATGGGGGCCTCAGGTCCATGCTCCCTGACTCTCTTCACGTGCACACAGACAGGGAAGAGATGAGGAAGGGGCAAAGGGAGACATCCTTCCTCTCCAGGGTTTGCAGTGGCCAAGGGAGCCCTTAGGGGACAGGCATGTGTGTGCGTGTGTGTGCACGTGTGTTCAGGACTGCCATGGTGGAGAGTGAGCAGCACAGATGTCCATCTCCTGCAGGTCTTAGGCACAGGTGGGGCTTGCATTTTCCTTCTCTCAGGAGCCCTCAGGGTTACTTCCTCTCTGTTTCATGCTAGATGAGGCCCTGAAAACCTGAGGGCAGGGCTGACAATAGATCAGTCCTGTGTATGGGTGAGATGGGGCTGTGTGCTGTGAGTCTAGGCTTTGAGCAGGAAGGGCCTGGAAGTCGTGAGAGGCTGGTCCTGGAGCCATTTCTCCCAGGCAGGTGGGGAAGAAGTTCAGCAGAAGTGTGGCCCTGTGGTCTTGTCCAGGATCTCCCAACCCTTACTGGTGACTTCTGAGACAAATTATTTCTGCCTTAGCACTGAGAATGAAATTGACACTGGGGTGCCAGGGAGAGCTCTTGGCTCAGAGGTTGGTGAGGGATTCACTAGATCCCTCGCTGATTGTCTCTGGGACCAGAAGAACATTCTCTGTGTCCTTCCTTGGGGTCAGAGAAAAGGCTGCCCGATCTGGGGCATCTAAGGAGAATCCTCCTGGAGTGCGGAGTAGAGATTCCTTTGGGCGAATGGAGAAGGAACCAACTTCCTGTTTGTGATGAAATTTACAGTGAACCACAGAGCTTCAGAAATGGGGGGAATGGCCTCTGTTGTCGCAGAGCACCGGCTCTGGGCACATGCGCAGAGCTCCACGGGGCCATCTCCCCTGCACGTGGGATCTTCCCAGGCCAGGGATGGAACCGCGCCTTGCACTGCAAGGCGGTGTCCCACCCACTGGACCACCAGGGGAGCGCTGCCCTCCCTCTCTTGAGCAGGACTGCCAGCAGGGACCAGCTGCAGTGAGGACCCAACGTGTGGAACCCAGAGTTCCTAAGTGTGTCCTGCATGGGGGCCTCAGGTCCATGCTCCCTGACTCTCTTCACGTGCACACAGACAGGGAAGAGATGAGGAAGGGGCAAAGGGAGACATCCTTCCTCTCCAGGGTTTGCAGTGGCCAAGGGAGCCCTTAGGGGACAGGCATGTGTGTGCGTGTGTGTGCACGTGTGTTCAGGACTGCCATGGTGGAGAGTGAGCAGCACAGATGTCCATCTCCTGCAGGTCTTAGGCACAGGTGGGGCTTGCATTTTCCTTCTCTCAGGAGCCCTCAGGGTTACTTCCTCTCTGTTTCATGCTAGATGAGGCCCTGAAAACCTGAGGGCAGGGCTGACAATAGATCAGTCCTGTGTATGGGTGAGATGGGGCTGTGTGCTGTGAGTCTAGGCTTTGAGCAGGAAGGGCCTGGAAGTCGTGAGAGGCTGGTCCTGGAGCCATTTCTCCCAGGCAGGTGGGGAAGAAGTTCAGCAGAAGTGTGGCCCTGTGGTCTTGTCCAGGATCTCCCAACCCTTACTGGTGACTTCTGAGACAAATTATTTCTGCCTTAGCACTGAGAATGAAATTGACACTGGGGTGCCAGGGAGAGCTCTTGGCTCAGAGGTTGGTGAGGGATTCACTAGATCCCTCGCTGATTGTCTCTGGGACCAGAAGAACATTCTCTGTGTCCTTCCTTGGGGTCAGAGAAAAGGCTGCCCGATCTGGGGCATCTAAGGAGAATCCTCCTGGAGTGCGGGAGTAGAGATTCCCTTTGGGCGAATGGAGAAGGAACCAACTTCCTGTTTGTGATGAAATTTACAGTGAACCACAGAGCTTCAGAAATGAAGAGGGGCTGACTTAATGGTAGCAGTTTCTGAGCTCCGTGAGTCCTGTGAGTCTGGAGCCAATGGTACCATGAAGAATCACTGTAACGTGTCAACATTAGTCGGCTAAGCCAGCCTCTTTTTTCCATTCTTACCCACTGGGTGGTCCAGACCGTCTGTGGTGAGTGGCCCAGGTGGGAGCCCACAAAGACATCCTGCCCTTCAGCACACATAAGTACAGACTGTAAGTTTACAAATCAGTTGGCTAGCTCTGTTCACTAGAAGCAGAGCAACCCTCTTGAACTGACCAGTTTAGAGTTTTCAGATCATGACCTTGCAGGGAGGAAACAAATTCTGACTCCATGTTGCAAACTGTTTCTTTGGCTTGCTTTCTGTTGCTTTTATCATTATAATCATATTTAAGGGCTTGTCATGAGGACTCTGACCCTCTCTGCCTGACTGTTGAAGTAAAATGCCTTTGTTCAGAACCCTGTCCACCTGTGGATGACAGAAAGGGAGAAATGAACACATCCCCTGCCTGAGGCTTGCCATTCTAGGAGATGTTTGCAAGATTAATGGCCTTTTTGTTTTGTTTCCTCATCTGCCCACATCTCTGATCTATAAAAGAAACTGGCATCCAAACCCCAATAAGCAGGGCTTCCCTGATGGTCTAGTGGGTAAAGAATCTGCCTCGCAGTGCAAGGGGCACCAGTTTGATCCCTGGTCCAGGAAGATCTCATATGCCCAGGAGCAGCTGGGCCAGTGTGTCCAATTACAAGCCAGTGCTCTGGAGCGCATGCGCCCAGAGCCAGTGCTCTGTAACAAGAGAGGCCACTGCAGTGGGAGGCCCACACGGGCCATAGAATAAAGATGGATGAAAAATAAAATGATGACTTAGAGGCAAAAAAAAAAAAAAAATCTTTAAGAAAGAAAAAAAAGACAAACTGCAATAAGTTGGTTATTTCTGAGGCGCTAGCCTACCATTTCCTTGGTCAGCTGCTTTCCAAATAAAATCACTTTCCTTGCCTCAATACCTTGTCTCTCGGATTTATTGACCTATCTTGCAGTGAGCAGAGCGAGCTTAGACTTGGTAATGATGGTGAACCTTTACTCAAGGTCAAATTTCCCCATTTGCATCTAGGCAATATTAGGTAAGAGGAGAGAACTGAGGGCTCAGGTCAGCACACCTGATTAGATCATCTCTTTCTGCCCTGAGCCCTTCTATGATTCCTCTCCACTTGTTACAAACCCCATTCTTACCCACTGGGTGGTCCAGACCGTCTGTGGTGAGTGGCCCAGGTGGGAGCCCACAAAGACATCCTGCCCTTCAGCACACATAAGTACAGACTGTAAGTTTACAAATCAGTTGGCTAGCTCTGTTCACTAGAAGCAGAGCAACCCTCTTGAACTGACCAGTTTAGAGTTTTCAGATCATGACCTTGCAGGGAGGAAACAAATTCTGACTCCATGTTGCAAACTGTTTCTTTGGCTTGCTTTCTGTTGCTTTTATCATTATAATCATATTTAAGGGCTTGTCATGAGGACTCTGACCCTCTCTGCCTGACTGTTGAAGTAAAATGCCTTTGTTCAGAACCCTGTCCACCTGTGGATGACAGAAAGGGAGAAATGAACACATCCCCTGCCTGAGGCTTGCCATTCTAGGAGATGTTTGCAAGATTAATGGCCTTTTTGTTTTGTTTCCTCATCTGCCCACATCTCTGATCTATAAAATAAACTGGCATCCAAACCCCAATAAGCAGGGCTTCCCTGATGGTCTAGTGGGTAAAGAATCTGCCTCGCAGTGCAAGGGGCACCAGTTTGATCCCTGGTCCAGGAAGATCTCATATGCCCAGGAGCAGCTGGGCCAGTGTGTCCAATTACAAGCCAGTGCTCTGGAGCGCATGCGCCCAGAGCCAGTGCTCTGTAACAAGAGAGGCCACTGCAGTGGGAGGCCCACACGGGCCATAGAATAAAGATGGATGAAAAATAAAATGATGACTTAGAGGCAAAAAAAAAAAAAAAAATCTTTAAGAAAGAAAAAAAAGACAAACTGCAATAAGTTGGTTATTTCTGAGGCGCTAGCCTACCATTTCCTTGGTCAGCTGCTTTCCAAATAAAATCACTTTCCTTGCCTCAATACCTTGTCTCTCGGATTTATTGACCTATCTTGCAGTGAGCAGAGCGAGCTTAGACTTGGTAATGATGGTGAACCTTTACTCAAGGTCAAATTTCCCCATTTGCATCTAGGCAATATTAGGTAAGAGGAGAGAACTGAGGGCTCAGGTCAGCACACCTGATTAGATCATCTCTTTCTGCCCTGAGCCCTTCTATGATTCCTCTCCACTTGTAGATAAAGATCAAATCTCTTTAGAAAGTCTCCAAGCCCCCCACATAGTATACCTTCTAGAGAAAGATGTGCTGCAGACCTATCTTGCCTCATTCTAAGGACTCCAGACACTCAGGATCTCTTAGTTTCTTTTTTCTCCCCATTTATTCCCCAACTTTGTTGAGATATGATTGACTTAGAACATTGTTTACATGTAAAGCGTACAATGGACTTTCCTTGTAGCTCAATGGTAAAAAATCTACCTCAAATGCAGGAAACATGGGTTAAATCTCTGGCTCAGCAAGATCCCCTGGAGAAGGAAACAGTAACCCATTCCAGTATTCTTGTTTAGGAAATTTCATGGACAGAGGAGCCTGGTGGACTACAGTCCATGGCGTTGCAAGGAGTCAGACATGACTTAGTAACTAAACGACAACAACAACAAAGTATACAATGGGTTGCCTTGATATGCTTAATTTGATATATTGCAAATTGATGACCACCACAGTATTAGCTAACACCTCCATCATGTCCCCAGATTACCGTCACGTGCTGAGAACACATAATATTTTGGTTTTTTTTTTTTTTGGCCACTTCTATTGGTCTTTTCATTTATCTATTTTCATCTGTCTTTGTTCCTTGGCCTGTGTGGGCCTCCCATCACAGTGGCCTCTGTTGTCACAGAGCACCGGCTCTGGGCACATGCGCTCCAGAGCTCCGGCTCGGTAATTGGACACATTGGTCCAGCCGGTCCGTGGCACATGGGATCTTCCCAGGCCAGGGATTGAACCGGCGCCCCTTGCACTGCAAGGCGGTGTCCTTACCCGCTGGACCACCAGGGAAGCCTGAGAACACATGATATTGACTCTCTTAGCAATCTTCAAGTTGCTTAATGTGGTGGCACATTACAGTGCAATGCTCTGGCTTTGGAGCTTCCTGTCCCCTAGAGAACTGGACTGTGGCTTGCCGTCAGAGCTCTGAGCATCCCTAGACCACCCTAGTTGTTGCAGTGGGCGTGGCCCACCCCAACCACGCCCCCACCTGCCTATTCCTAGGCTCCCCTGAGCTGAGTCAGCAGCATCCCCCAAGGCCATCTTGGCATTACACAGTCCAACCAAGCCAAGTCTGGCTACAATGAGTCAGTCCATCTGCAAGTTCACATCTTGTACTGTTTTCCAATATGACATGTAGCCAACTGGCTCCTAAGAGTGAAGAACAACCCTGGGAACTGAGGCCATTCAGGGCTCATGGTCCTACATAAGCCGACAGCCAGGACCATGCTGAGGGGAAGGCCCTCCTGCTGCCAGACCTCTCCTCTTGCTTCATCTTGGTTCCTGTCTAGCAGCCCGTAGCTCTGGCAGGCAGTCAGCCATCCACCGCTGGTGCTTGCTGGTGGCTTGGCTCTTCTCCATCTAGCCAGGGCATTTGGACCTTTTTCTGTGTTCTGTTTAGGAGTTTGGGACACGAGCCAGTGGGCCTCCTTAGAAACTGCCTCCATTGATGTCATTTCCCATCCTAATCCTGAGGGACACATGTTTATTTTTTCCACATTGACATCTCTTGCCCTTGGCTAAAACAGGAGATCTCAGGTAGTATCAATGGTGGGGCGGGGGAGGGAATGGATGCAGAGGTTCACGTAGGAGGTGGGGTGAGGGTGGCAAAATCAGGTTCTGTTTGGTCACCAGGACTGGATGAATCTCTAGGCGTATAAGTCAGCCAAGAGAGGAGCTGGTCACAGGCGCATTTCTTGGCTCCTGGATTGGTTAACTGTGGCTTTTATCAGGAATTCTCTGGTGCTTCTGTGAGAATGCAGAAGGGTTGACCTCTGTCCTGGGTTGAGTGGAGGCCCTTCCCACGCTAGTTCATATGTTGATGTTTTAACCCAGTATCTCAGAAAATAACTGTATTTAGTCACGTGCATGGGATCTTCCCAGGCCAGGGATTGAACCGGCGCCCCTTGCACTGCAAGGCGGTGTCCTTACCCGCTGGACCACCAGGGAAGCCTGAGAACACATGATATTGACTCTCTTAGCAATCTTCAAGTTGCTTAATGTGGTGGCACATTACAGTGCAATGCTCTGGCTTTGGAGCTTCCTGTCCCCTAGAGAACTGGACTGTGGCTTGCCGTCAGAGCTCTGAGCATCCCTAGACCACCCTAGTTGTTGCAGTGGGCGTGGCCCACCCCAACCACGCCCCCACCTGCCTATTCCTAGGCTCCCCTGAGCTGAGTCAGCAGCATCCCCCAAGGCCATCTTGGCATTACACAGTCCAACCAAGCCAAGTCTGGCTACAATGAGTCAGTCCATCTGCAAGTTCACATCTTGTACTGTTTTCCAATATGACATGTAGCCAACTGGCTCCTAAGAGTGAAGAACAACCCTGGGAACTGAGGCCATTCAGGGCTCATGGTCCTACATAAGCCGACAGCCAGGACCATGCTGAGGGGAAGGCCCTCCTGCTGCCAGACCTCTCCTCTTGCTTCATCTTGGTTCCTGTCTAGCAGCCCGTAGCTCTGGCAGGCAGTCAGCCATCCACCGCTGGTGCTTGCTGGTGGCTTGGCTCTTCTCCATCTAGCCAGGGCATTTGGACCTTTTTCTGTGTTCTGTTTAGGAGTTTGGGACACGAGCCAGTGGGCCTCCTTAGAAACTGCCTCCATTGATGTCATTTCCCATCCTAATCCTGAGGGACACATGTTTATTTTTTTCCACATTGACATCTCTTGCCCTTGGCTAAAACAGGAGATCTCAGGTAGTATCAATGGTGGGGCGGGGGAGGGAATGGATGCAGAGGTTCACGTAGGAGGTGGGGTGAGGGTGGCAAAATCAGGTTCTGTTTGGTCACCAGGACTGGATGAATCTCTAGGCGTATAAGTCAGCCAAGAGAGGAGCTGGTCACAGGCGCATTTCTTGGCTCCTGGATTGGTTAACTGTGGCTTTTATCAGGAATTCTCTGGTGCTTCTGTGAGAATGCAGAAGGGTTGACCTCTGTCCTGGGTTGAGTGGAGGCCCTTCCCACGCTAGTTCATATGTTGATGTTTTAACCCAGTATCTCAGAAAATAACTGTATTTAGTGAGAGAATCTTTAAAAAAAGGTAATTAAGGTAAAATGGGGCTCCACTGGTGGTTCAGATCGTAAAGAATCTGCCTAGACTGCAGGAGACCTGGGTTCAATCCCTAGGTTGGGAAGATTCCCTGGAGAAGGGAATGGCTACCCACTCCAGTATTATTGCCTGGAGAATTCCATGGACAGAGGAAGCTGCTGGGATACAGTCTATGGGGTCGAAAAGAGTTGGACATGACAGAGTGCACACACACACAAGGTAAAACAAGGTCATGTCGTCATACTGGACCCTAAACCAGTATGACTACTGTTCTTATTAGAAGAGATTACAGGGAATTCCATGGCAGTCCAGTGGTTAGGACTCTATTTTTCCACTGTAGGTGCCCAGGTCTGGTCCCTGACCAGGAAACTGAGATCCTGCAAGTTGAGTACCGTAGCCAAAGGTAAAAAACAAGAAAAGGAGATTATAGAAAGGGTCATGTGAAGGCAAAGAGGAGAAGGCAGTCATTTGCAAGCCAAGCAGAGAGGCCCTCAAAGAAGCAAACTCTACTGACACCTTGATCTTCAACCTCTAGCCTCCAGAAGTGTGAGAAAACACACTTCTATTGTTTAAATCACCCAGGCTGTGGTACTTTGTAATGGCAGCCCTACCAAGCAAATACAGCCTCCTCCAGACATAGCAGACAAAGTTTGCCAAAGGCCCAAGCCAAGCATGCAGCAGGCGAGAGGACCTCATTTTGACCAGCTTCATCACAAGCTCTCTGGATTGGTGGTATCTCTCTGCCTTTGTTCATCCTTTCTTCTTCAGGCAGCCACCAATCTCATCTTGTTTAGATTGGTTGGCCAAAAAAGCCACTGTTATAATGGCTAATAAATATAATTTTTCTTTTCTTTTTTTGTTTCCTTATGAAACCCTAATGATATAAGCCACAGAGTCTTAGTGTCATCAGGCATGGCTGGTCCTGCCCTCGGGAAGCTCACATTCTATGGGGAAGAAAGTCCTGGAGATCATAGTAAGTACAATGCTGATGGTCAGCAGAGGGATGTGGGACCACAGAGAATGGCAAGCTGAGCCTGCCTGGGGAGGTCCTAGAAGGCTTCCTGGAGGTGATGGCAGAGCTGGAAGTCTGTTACCTCTGTGAAGGTAGTAGGAACTTGGTGTTGCTCACCTGCCTTCACTATGGAATCTGACACAGTGCTTTGCATTATAGTAAGTGCTCATCTGGGCTTCCCTGGTGGCTCAGCAGTAAAGAATCTTCCTGCAAAGCAGGAGATGCAAGTTCCATCCCTGGGTCAGGAAGATCCTCTGGAGAAGGAAATGCAGCCCATTTCAGGATTCTTGCTGGGAAATCCCATGGACAGAGGAGCCTGCTGGGATACCACCCTTGGGGTCACAGTAGTTGGACACAACTTAGCGACTAAAGAACAGCAGGTGCTCATCTAAGTTGTTGGGTGAATGACCCTCTTGAAGGGCCTTCCAGCTTTGTGAGTCTCTGATTCTGCCGTCTCAGAGGCCCACAGCAGTAAGATGGTAGAGAGTGCTGCCTCCAGACAGCGTGAGGGCTGAGCAGAGACGGGGGATTGTAGTATGCAAAGTCACTTATGAGCAATTAAACTGGGAGGAGGGCGGGGAGCATAACGAGCGTCCTTCCCATCTTAGTGTCTCTGGGAGAATCCTGAGGCGTAACCACAGGAACCCAGCCAGTGCACCTGCTCCACGTGCAGGATCAGAGGCGACGTCTCACTCTCCACAAAGCGAAGCCTGGTCAAGCCCCTCACAGCTGTTTCCCGCAAAGAGGAAAGCCCCTAAGTTCCCAGGCAGTGTAAACTGACCGTGTGTTTATACAATACGCCCCATGGCCTGAGAACACGACAACATCTCAGACGCACAAAGTGGCAGCTGGAGCAGCAAGGATTCAAGGTGCAAGGAGGAGGCGGGCAGACAGGATGTTTGAATGCCAAAATCAGCATTGCTCTCCTCTGGAGAACACCCAAACGGATCTAAAACTGAAGCACACACACAAAAACAACAAACATTCAAGCCTTTTGAAAGCAAATGGGTCCCAGACATCTTTTAAAGCTGAATGGCTGACCCCCAGACAGTGCTAGCCCTCGGGAAGCTCACATTCGGGAAATCCTAGATAGAGTACAATGCTGATGGTCAGCAGAGGGATGTGGGACCACAGAGAATGGCAAGCTGAGCCTGCCTGGGGAGGTCCTAGAAGGCTTCCTGGAGGTGATGGCAGAGCTGGAAGTCTGTTACCTCTGTGAAGGTAGTAGGAACTTGGTGTTGCTCACCTGCCTTCACTATGGAATCTGACACAGTGCTTTGCATTATAGTAAGTGCTCATCTGGGCTTCCCTGGTGGCTCAGCAGTAAAGAATCTTCCTGCAAAGCAGGAGATGCAAGTTCCATCCCTGGGTCAGGAAGATCCTCTGGAGAAGGAAATGCAGCCCATTTCAGGATTCTTGCTGGGAAATCCCATGGACAGAGGAGCCTGCTGGGATACCACCCTTGGGGTCACAGTAGTTGGACACAACTTAGCGACTAAAGAACAGCAGGTGCTCATCTAAGTTGTTGGGTGAATGACCCTCTTGAAGGGCCTTCCAGCTTTGTGAGTCTCTGATTCTGCCGTCTCAGAGGCCCACAGCAGTAAGATGGTAGAGAGTGCTGCCTCCAGACAGCGTGAGGGCTGAGCAGAGACGGGGGATTGTAGTATGCAAAGTCACTTATGAGCAATTAAACTGGGAGGAGGGCGGGGAGCATAACGAGCGTCCTTCCCATCTTAGTGTCTCTGGGAGAATCCTGAGGCGTAACCACAGGAACCCAGCCAGTGCACCTGCTCCACGTGCAGGATCAGAGGCGACGTCTCACTCTCCACAAAGCGAAGCCTGGTCAAGCCCCTCACAGCTGTTTCCCGCAAAGAGGAAAGCCCCTAAGTTCCCAGGCAGTGTAAACTGACCGTGTGTTTATACAATACGCCCCATGGCCTGAGAACACGACAACATCTCAGACGCACAAAGTGGCAGCTGGAGCAGCAAGGATTCAAGGTGCAAGGAGGAGGGCGGGGCAGACAGGATGTTTGAATGCCAAAATCAGCATTGCTCTCCTCTGGAGAACACCCAAACGGATCTAAAACTGAAGCACACACACAAAAACAACAAACATTCAAGCCTTTTGAAAGCAAATGGGTCCCAGACATCTTTTAAAGCTGAATGGCTGACCCCCAGACAGTGCTATGAGGAGGTGCGTGCAGAATGCCCAGCACGGAAAGAATTAGGGACAGCTTCTGCTCCCTGTCTACAAGAGGGCTGCAAGAGCTTCATCGAAAAGCCTTTCTGCCTGGCTGTTGCAAGAGGGAGCTGGGCAAGCCCACTGGGGAGAGGACAGGCGGTCGAGGAGGGCTGTCTCTCTCCTGGTAGGGGGTGTGGTGCCTTCAGATGAGCTGTTTTGTTTCACGCTGAGCTGAGCTCACCTGGGCGATGACCTTGTGACAAGAATACCCGGCCTAGTCCAGATCAGCAAAGAGGACAGGAAGAGGAAGAGAAGCACAGGCAGCCATGCGGAGCAGTGACTGGCAGAAACCTCGTCACAATGGCTAGTTAACATCATTTTTAATCCTTCAACCAGAGTTGATAAAACTTTGATAAGGGCAAGTCCTTGCAGTTCATCTCAATCTCTAAAAAAACTGGTTGAAACTGAGGGGGCGTAAGACAAAGGCACTAGAATCACCAAACTCTGAAATACAGGCCCACCCTGAGGTTGTGCCGGGGCCTGAGCCTCTCAAGGGGCCGTGTTAGTTTAGCATCCTCAAAGGTTCACTGGAACTTGGGAAGTGCTGGGGGACCAGCTTCCTCAAAAATCTGCTTTAAGAGAATTCACTGCAGGCCTCCTGAGGCTACCGATCTGGGGGAACACAATGATCACAGTAATAAACATAGTGAGGATGACTATTGTTTACTGGGTGTTTGAACTGCTCGTGTGCTGCATGGGCGACGTCTCACTCTCCACAAAGCGAAGCCTGGTCAAGCCCCTCACAGCTGTTTCCCGCAAAGAGGAAAGCCCCTAAGTTCCCAGGCAGTGTAAACTGACCGTGTGTTTATACAACGCCCCAGGGCCTGGGAACACGACAACCTCTCAGACGCACAAAGTGGCAGCTGGAGCAGCAAGGATTCAAGGTGCAAGGAGGAGGCGGGCAGTCAGGATGTTTGAATGCCAAAATCAGCATTGCTCTCCTCTGGAGAACACCCAAACGGATCTAAAACTGAAGCACACACACAAAAACAACAAACATTCAAGCCTTTTGAAAGCAAATGGGTCCCAGACATCTTTTAAAGCTGAATGGCTGACCCCCAGACAGTGCTATGAGGAGGTGCGTGCAGAATGCCCAGCACGGAAAGAATTAGGGACAGCTTCTGCTCCCTGTCTACAAGAGGGCTGCAAGAGCTTCATCGAAAAGCCTTTCTGCCTGGCTGTTGCAAGAGGGAGCTGGGCAAGCCCACTGGGGAGAGGACAGGCGGTCGAGGAGGGCTGTCTCTCTCCTGGTAGGGGGTGTGGTGCCTTCAGATGAGCTGTTTTGTTTCACGCTGAGCTGAGCTCACCTGGGCGATGACCTTGTGACAAGAATACCCGGCCTAGTCCAGATCAGCAAAGAGGACAGGAAGAGGAAGAGAAGCACAGGCAGCCATGCGGAGCAGTGACTGGCAGAAACCTCGTCACAATGGCTAGTTAACATCATTTTTAATCCTTCAACCAGAGTTGATAAAACTTTGATAAGGGCAAGTCCTTGCAGTTCATCTCAATCTCTAAAAAAACTGGTTGAAACTGAGGGGGCGTAAGACAAAGGCACTAGAATCACCAAACTCTGAAATACAGGCCCACCCTGAGGTTGTGCCGGGGCCTGAGCCTCTCAAGGGGCCGTGTTAGTTTAGCATCCTCAAAGGTTCACTGGAACTTGGGAAGTGCTGGGGGACCAGCTTCCTCAAAAATCTGCTTTAAGAGAATTCACTGCAGGCCTCCTGAGGCTACCGATCTGGGGGAACACAATGATCACAGTAATAAACATAGTGAGGATGACTATTGTTTACTGGGTGTTTGACCTGCTCGTGTGCTGCATGGGATGTCACTGCAGCTCATTTAGTCCTATGGAGACCATCATTTTCCTCTTTCTACGTTTGAGAAAATGAGGTTCAGAGAAGTCAAATGACTTTCCCAAGGTCACAGAGTACGCTGAGGAGCCAGAATGCAAATCCAGGAGCACTAACCCGAAAGTCTGTGGGTCAGGGTGACCTCTCAATGGCAGAAACCTTCTGTTCTTTCTAGAGGCTCCAGGTTGTGCTGGGAGGAGACATGGGTATAATCTAGAACCGAGGTGTGCTCTGGATCTACCGGAAGGACCCCAAATCATTACACTCCATTGGCGTGACTGACAACCTCTCGAATCTGTTCTTCTGACCTGACCTCAGGAAACCAGAGGCTCCCAAAGTCTGGCGTATGTATATCTGGGGACCCCAACTTGGGGACACAGCTTACCTAGGAGTAAATGTAATCATATAACCAAGAAGAGGTTAGAGAGAAGGGGAGAGTCAGTTGTTTATATCCAGGGCCCAAGAAAGGAACTGAAGGAGACCCGATGGACCCTATAACCCACTCCCCAGCCAGGCCGCTCCACCATCAGCACCAGCCCAGCTTTCCCCGTCCCACACCTCCTGACCCCTTCTCCCTCTTGAGCTAGATGTCCCAGGTTGCGTGGCATGAAAAATATCCTGACACTTAACAAAGGAGCTGCCAGGTTGCATTGTATTTCCAACCTCTGGGCCTCTCGCCTCCACCTGCGGCCCCCAGCCCCCACTCACCCCGAGACATCCACCCTTCCAGCTCTGTGACCAGGTGGACTTCCGTCTCGAGGTTGAAACTGAGGGGCGTAAGACAAAGGCACTAGAATCACCAAACTCTGAAATACAGGCCCACCCTGAGGTTGTGCGGGCCTGAGCCTCTCAAGGGGCCGTGTTAGTTTAGCATCCTCAAAGGTTCACTGGAACTTGGGAAGTGCTGGGGGACCAGCTTCCTCAAAAATCTGCTTTAAGAGAATTCACTGCAGGCCTCCTGAGGCTACCGATCTGGGGGAACACAATGATCACAGTAATAAACATAGTGAGGATGACTATTGTTTACTGGGTGTTTGACCTGCTCGTGTGCTGCATGGGATGTCACTGCAGCTCATTTAGTCCTATGGAGACCATCATTTTCCTCTTTCTACGTTTGAGAAAATGAGGTTCAGAGAAGTCAAATGACTTTCCCAAGGTCACAGAGTACGCTGAGGAGCCAGAATGCAAATCCAGGAGCACTAACCCGAAAGTCTGTGGGTCAGGGTGACCTCTCAATGGCAGAAACCTTCTGTTCTTTCTAGAGGCTCCAGGTTGTGCTGGGAGGAGACATGGGTATAATCTAGAACCGAGGTGTGCTCTGGATCTACCGGAAGGACCCCAAATCATTACACTCCATTGGCGTGACTGACAACCTCTCGAATCTGTTCTTCTGACCTGACCTCAGGAAACCAGAGGCTCCCAAAGTCTGGCGTATGTATATCTGGGGACCCCAACTTGGGGACACAGCTTACCTAGGAGTAAATGTAATCATATAACCAAGAAGAGGTTAGAGAGAAGGGGAGAGTCAGTTGTTTATATCCAGGGCCCAAGAAAGGAACTGAAGGAGACCCGATGGACCCTATAACCCACTCCCCAGCCAGGCCGCTCCACCATCAGCACCAGCCCAGCTTTCCCTGTCCCACACCTCCTGACCCCTTCTCCCTCTTGAGCTAGATGTCCCAGGTTGCGTGGCATGAAAAATATCCTGACACTTAACAAAGGAGCTGCCAGGTTGCATTGTATTTCCAACCTCTGGGCCTCTCGCTCCTCCACCTGCGGCCCCCCAGCCCCCACTCACCCCGAGACATCCACCCCTTCCAGCTCTGTGACCAGGTGGACTTCCTTCCTGGAAGCCAGATTGTCTTTCTTGTTTAATGTGAATGTGCCTCGGGAGGCTGTTGGGCTGCCCATCTGGGGGGGACATGCTGAAGCCCCAAAGGGCAATGAGCCATACCTCCCATTCACCCCCTCTGGTTCATGCCAGAAGATACGTGAGAAATCCGTCTCTCCTTCCTCAGTCTGACCTCTGGGATGTCAGGAGGGTACAATTCTTTCAAAAGTAAGGGAGAGTCTCTAATCCTGTTACCTGGTATTCTCTGACGCCCTTTACACAGTGCTGCCTCTTAGTTTCTCTGTCTAGTTTCTCAGGAAACAGTAACCTCCACATGACTGGTATTATCAGTTACCTGCTTATACAACAAGGGGGTCTAGAGTGGAGTGGAGGACAAGCCTTGGAGGAACAAGGCGTGATCACAATTAGATTTCCCTCCTGTGGGACTGGCAGAACTCGCTGGAAATCAGCCAACCGGGCACAGGCTGTCTCGAGAGGGGCTGAGTTCTGCTCTGTGCGCCGGCTGAGAGCTCTGCACAGCCCTGCTTTCAGTGGGCACCACTCTGCTTCCAGCTGCGTTCCAGAGGAATTAGTCCCTCTCTCCCTCTCTCGGGGACTCCCAGCACAGTGCCAAGGGTTTGCGTGCACCACTACGGATTCTTTCTTCTTTCCAGGGCTTCCTTGGTAGTTCAGTTGGTAAAGAATCCACCTGCAATGCAGGAGACCCCAGTTCCATTCCTGGGTTGGGAAGATCCCCTGGAGAAGGGATAAGGTACCTACTCCAGAGCCTTCTGCTCTCCTTTTCCCAGGCCTTCCAGAGACCTGCTCCATTGGCTCCCTTTTAAGTACTCATCTCTGTCCAGCCCTTAGAGCAAGAAAGGTGTCAGTATCTCCGCAGCCTGGGCTCCAAGCTCCCTCTGTGAGGTACAGTTGGCAGCCTATGCAAATCAGTTTTGCCTGGAGACCTTCTGAGAAGAAAGGAGCTGCCAGGTTGCATTGTATTTCCAACCTCTGGGCCTCTCGCTCCTCCACCTGCGGCCCCCCAGCCCCCACTCACCCCGAGACATCCACCCCTTCCAGCTCTGTGACCAGGTGGACTTCCTTCCTGGAAGCCAGATTGTCTTTCTTGTTTAATGTGAATGTGCCTCGGGAGGCTGTTGGGCTGCCCATCTGGGGGGGACATGCTGAAGCCCCAAAGGGCAATGAGCCATACCTCCCATTCACCCCCTCTGGTTCATGCCAGAAGATACGTGAGAAATCCGTCTCTCCTTCCTCAGTCTGACCTCTGGGATGTCAGGAGGGTACAATTCTTTCAAAAGTAAGGGAGAGTCTCTAATCCTGTTACCTGGTATTCTCTGACGCCCTTTACACAGTGCTGCCTCTTAGTTTCTCTGTCTAGTTTCTCAGGAAACAGTAACCTCCACATGACTGGTATTATCAGTTACCTGCTTATACAACAAGGGGGTCTAGAGTGGAGTGGAGGACAAGCCTTGGAGGAACAAGGCGTGATCACAATTAGATTTCCCTCCTGTGGGACTGGCAGAACTCGCTGGAAATCAGCCAACCGGGCACAGGCTGTCTCGAGAGGGGCTGAGTTCTGCTCTGTGCGCCGGCTGAGAGCTCTGCACAGCCCTGCTTTCAGTGGGCACCACTCTGCTTCCAGCTGCGTTCCAGAGGAATTAGTCCCTCTCTCCCTCTCTCGGGGACTCCCAGCACAGTGCCAAGGGTTTGCGTGCACCACTACGGATTCTTTCTTCTTTCCAGGGCTTCCTTGGTAGTTCAGTTGGTAAAGAATCCACCTGCAATGCAGGAGACCCCAGTTCCATTCCTGGGTTGGGAAGATCCCCTGGAGAAGGGATAAGGTACCTACTCCAGAGCCTTCTGCTCTCCTTTTCCCAGGCCTTCCAGAGACCTGCTCCATTGGCTCCCTTTTAAGTACTCATCTCTGTCCAGCCCTTAGAGCAAGAAAGGTGTCAGTATCTCCGCAGCCTCGGGCTCCAAGCTCCCTCTGTGAGGTACAGTTGGCAGCCTATGCAAATCAGTTTTGCCTGGAGACCTTCTGAGAAGAAAGGGAAGCTCAGAGACCTTGATCTTGCCCTGTGTTCTGGGAAGCTGCGTTTTTCTTCGCTGCTGCTTTCAAGCGACCTGGATCTCATTACAGATATTGAAATGGGGTGTGATTCTGAGGAAGCGCCTGAGAAAAGGGAACTTGGCTTGCCTGTTGCCTTTGAGGGTCGGTGGGGGAGAACCACAAGCCCGTCCAGATCTTATCGCCTCAGGAAGGGGCAGGAAAACAGCACAGCAAAACAGCTGCCGGCAGAGAACACCACCCCAGCGTCTTCACACCACACACCCACGTGTGGTGAAGCTGCCGTTTCCCATGAAGATGAAAGTGGAGGGTGAGGCACAGCAGGGATTCCCTGAGTCCCGGATGGGGAGGTTCAGCCAGGCAAGGAGGGACCGTCCGGCCAGCACCTGGGCGTGGACTTGGTGATCAGCACCCATCACCTCTGCTTGGCTGCTCTCGATGGCGGGACCTGGGAGAGTCTGGGCTGCTTCTGGTCTCTCAAAGGGGCAGTCCAACACCCGGCACTTATTAAATACGCACTGTCTCACCCCTGTGCTCTAGGGAATCCAGTGGAATACAAGACAGTCCACGGGGAACTTAGGAAAAAGCCAGTGGGGAAACCAACCACAGACAAAGGAAAGCTCAAATAACACACAACAGACACACAGAGACAGAAATCACACACAGGAGCGGTTACAAGTGATACATGACTAATTGGCAAATTAAAGACATGTTCACTCTCGGTTTGCTCCCACACTGACATTTTGTTGAAGAACGGAACGGAAGGAGGACCCGGGCTACAGCTAGTTGAGCTGGGGGAGGGGACGGGGGTGTTCCCAGGCAGCCGGTCATGGCTGGAGCTGCCTCCACTCTTCCCCCGTTACGCTGTTGGAAGGACTTGTTTTCCATAATGGATCCAGGGCCACGTCTGCTGTCATCTCAGACATCAGTCAGATCAGCTCGCACCTGCCCTCCCTCTTTCCACTCTTGCTACAAAAGCCTTCCTTCATATCCTTTGCAACACATGCAGCAGTTTTGCTGTTCCTGTCTTGGCCAGGCCACTCTTTTCAGACTGTAGGATGGATTTCCATCAAATTACTCAAAGAAATGTAGAGAATTTGAATCAAGTTGGTTTGGGAACAAATCCCAACTCTGCAATCCTTAGGCATGTGGCTGTGATTGTGGGCCTCAATTTCCTCATCTGTAAAGTGGGTCCAAAAATACTACCTTTACTATATTATTGTTCTGGGAATTGAGCAGGGTCATGAATGTGAAACACCTGGTGTGTGTTCCATGTCTCTTGCTGTGTGGAAATTCACCATAGTCTATGCTACAGGGATGCTTCTCAAACCTGAGTGTGTAGCCATCACCCAGGGATCTTGCTAAAAATGCAGATTCCAATTCAGTAGAACTCAGTGGGGCTTGAAATTCTACATTTCTGGTAAGTTTCCCACTGGTGCAGACGCTGCTGGTCCCAGGCCCGCACGGAGTAGGCACTTACACTGACTCCTGACTTCTCCGTGTTGGGAACTTCCCGTCTCGTCATTCTGGGCTCCGTTTTGCCCGTTCCTGTTGCTGACTCCCTTGCCATTCGGATCCCTTTCATTGCCGATTCTGCATGTCTCTCTGCTGGACTCTGCCCTCTAGAGTGGCATTGCTCACACAGATACTCTTTCATGTTTCTGGCTTCTTCTCCCAAAGTTCTCTTACAATCTGCTGGAGGTCGCCTTTGGCTAAAACTCATCTATTTTCCTTTTTACCTGGGATGCTAGGAAGTTTACAGTGAACTTTATGGGGTGTTTGATCTGAGTTCTTTCCCCAAGTTTTATGATAAAGCTAGTTTCTTCCTATGTGTCATTTCTTCTCTTCTTTTATGACTTGGCTCTTAAATAGTTTCTTTCTTGTTTATTGACATTGACTAACAGCGTGATCTTGGATAAGTCCCTTAGCTTTCTTGGGATTCAGTTTTCTCCCCTATGAAGTGGGGATAGTAACAGTACATACCTCATGAAATTTGGAGGACGATTAAATGAGTTAACATGTGTAGAGTCCTCAGAAGAGTGCTCGGCACCTGTTAAGCACCACATGAGTGTTATTGATTGTTGTTGTTATTTTAAAAAGTGCTGGGCTTCCCCTGGTGTTCCAGTGGGTAAGGACACCGCCTTGCAGTGCAAGGGGCGCTGGTTCGATCCCTGACCTGGGAAGATCCCACGTGCTGCGGAATGGCTGGACTGATGTGTCCAATTACCGAGCCGGAGCTCTGGAGCGCATGTGCCCAGAGCCGGCGCTCTGCAACGACAGAGGCCACCGCGATGGGAGGCCCACAGGAGCCAAAGAACAAAGACGGTTGAAAATAGAGAAATGAAAGACCAATGGAAATGACCCGCCCATCCGCCTCCCTCCCCACCTCACCCCCCAAAAAGATAAATAAATAAAATAAATGTTTAAAAACAAAAACAAAAACAAACAAACAAACAAAAAAGTGCTTCACATTCTTTGACAAGCAAGATGGGTACAGTTGTCATCACCATCATCAACCATGTTGACAAAAAAGTGCTTTACAATAGACCGCAAAATTATCTTACTATACTGGAATACTTGAGTTATGGGACAACTTGTAAGCTAGGAAGAAATAAATTTAGAACCAATTAAATTGTTTATAATACCTATTTCTTATATTCTAAAATCAGGTCGTTTTAGCATGGATGAAACAGAATAAATTTGTCCTTCCCAACTATGTGCCTTTAACCCAGCACAGTCCAAGGTTGTACCATATAATCTCCACCCCAGAGAGTGGGCTTTGAGCATTGAAGTCACACCTGAAGCAATTTTCTTGAACTTGCTCACTTATCTTTTGCTTTACTTGAGACTTTGAGTCCATTTTGCTCCCGACTCTTGGGTCTTACCTCTTAAAGCTGGCTCGGCTCATTTTATCCAACCTAAAGATCTGATGAGCTGAACTGATATCATTCTATTGTCATCTTGGACTTAAGGCATTTCTGTCTACTTCTGGGAATCAACCTGTTGGTTTCCAGTTGAGCTTCTAGGAGATTATTAGATGGTTTTTTTGGGTTCTCTCCATGCCTGCTCCATACTCCCATGCTTCCCTCATTCATTAACTCAATGAAATTTATTTTATGTCTCCTCTATGACAATCACTGATACAAGTCAGCAGGGAATGTAGAAGTAAATAAAGTTCTAGTCCTCAGAGAGCTTTAGCTGGTGGAGAGAGAAAATAAACAAATTAATGCATACTATGTACTATATCACCTTACTACTCAAAATATACTCTGTGAGCCATGTTACGTTGGAAATGATCACTAGAAAATCAATGAGACATCTTGAGGAGGCAGTTGCTTTCATGAGTTCAGACTTATGGGAGATGTTTACTGGACTTTAATGGTCATCTCTACCAACCACGTCATTTCACAGGTGAAAGAGATGAGTTTGTGTGACATGAACAGTGCTTTAACCAAGGGCACAGAATTAGTTGGTTGTAAAGATTATTTTTGGTCGTTTCTGCTCATGACCTCATCTTTTCTTACATGGTCTCTAGGTCAATGAAGTATTAAGCCAAATTGGTTTATTTAGGGAAATTCCCAAACCTTATGGGGTTGTGGAAATTTAGGAAAAGTTGTTTCTGTTATTTCCTGTTAGAGCTTCATTTCTAAATCGGAGGGCTCGTGGGTTGGCTCCAACAGGGAAAATCTTGAATCTCTGATCATATGTGTCCTAAACAAGGAACACTTAGGGGCGAGAGTCGGTGACTCTGAAAGAGGACTCTGGGCAGACTGAGATTAAGGGTTTCAGAGAGACTCATAGATTCATATGCAAATAAAGAAATTGAAGCCAAGAGAAGGCAAGTGACTAATTCAAGATCCCACTGCAGTTAAGCGGCTGGCCAGAGCCCATAACTAAGTCTCCTTAATCACAATGTAAAATTTATGATCTGGAGCTGTAAGATCTATGTGTGCCTCCCATTATTTCTATTAGCCAAGCGCCTTCCTTTTCCCTGTAGACCTCAGCTTTATTGTTTGTAAATGGGGGTTGACCAGATGAAATTATTTACATGACTGTTTTGTGAAAGTGCCTTTTATTCCTATCATACTATATGGTATTTCTTACGCCAAAGCCTTCCAAAAGAGAGGAAATAATCATCACCCAAACTACTCCTGCATTAGGACGAGGACACTGATGCAGGAGAGGTGCACAGACATCGCTAACACATCTGGTCTACTCTTTTTTCAGCTCCCGTCATGCCCTGTGCGCGCATGCTCAGTTGACCAGTTGTGTTTGACTCTTTGCGACCCACCAGGTTCCTCTGCCCATGGAATCTTCAAGGCAAGACTACTGGGTGTAGAGGGGTGCCATTTCCTACTCCAGGGGTTTTTCCCAGCCCACAGATTAAACTCACCTCTCTTGTGTCTCCTGCAGTGGAGGTGAATTCTTTACCACTGTACCACCTGAGATCTAGTCAACTCCCTTTTCAGCGCCTTTCCTCTCCTAAAGGGGTGAGTTTGAAAACTTTCTCTTTTTCCATCACTTCTTCCAGCCCTCTCAGAGAAACTATTGGCTGATGAATGAAAGCTCCTTCAATCTCCTGTAACTACAGTCAACAAATATCTGCATAAACCTTCCTCTCCACCTTCTCCTGTTTCTGAACTGACATTATTCCCTTTCTTCCCTTGATTAACTCCAATTTCCATATATCCTTCATAGCTCAACTCAGATGTCATGACACCCATCTTTATCCACCTTCCCTTGACTGATTAGTATTCTGCATCTGTTCTCCTGAGTACTCTGTGTCTCTTCTACAGGCATGAATCCCATTGTATTACATATTTGTTTACTTAGAAACCTCTCTCACTGTAATGTAGGGATTCTATGCTTCTCTGTCTACCTGGTGTTTGGTATGTATATGCTCTCAATATATGTGCTTTGGATAAATGAATGCATATGTGATGCTTATCTGGGTTACCCTGAAGATGACTTCATCAGCTTCTGTTTTATCATCCCTTGTGGGTTTGTTACCCCCAGAATAAAGGCTTATCTGGTGGCTCAGGTGGTAAAGAGTCTGCCTGCAATGAGGGAGACCTGAGTTTGATCCCTGGTTTGGGAAGATCCCCTGGAGAAGGGAATGGCAACCCACTCCAGGCACTTGTCTGTGCTTGGACAGACAAATCTGGTGGGCTACAGTCCACAGGATGGCAAAGAGTCTTATATGACTGAGCAACTAACATACACCTCTGTAATAACTGTCAGTGTCGTATTTCAAAAATGATATTGTTTTTGGCTAACAGCTTTACTGCTATTACCCTCAACCACTGTCACCACCATCATGGCCACCATACACACCATTGGTAGTATCATTGCTATCTTCTACATCATCCTCCTCATTCTCTCCTTGTCATTCCCATCATCACTATCATCATCATCATCATCACTATCACTATTGTCATCATCCTCATCATCATCACTATCATCCTCCTCATCATCACTATCAATATCGTCATCATCCTCATCATCATCACTATCATCCTCATCACTATCATTCTCATCCTCATCACTATCATTCTCATCCTCATCACTATCATCCTCATCCTCATCACTATCATCCTCATTCTCATCACTATCATCCTCATCAGCAGCAGTATCACCATCATCATCTAACTAGTACATTTCATGTCCTTTCTCTTATGATCTTTTAAAATGACTATCTGGCTAATCTGATCAATATCAACGTCTCCTTGCACAACAATGGCTTAATTTGTCAGCCCCCTCAGATAATATCTTTATTCAAGTTTTCAGAGATGAAGGAGTGGCTTACTAAAAATAGGTGGACTTTTGAATATTCCTGAAGTTGCCTCCTCTGCAGCGGCTAGATTTCTCTCCAAGATAAATACTCTTACAGTTCTCTCCGTTTACTCATGAACAACAATGGAGATACAGGAGATCTTAGCTCACTAAAATCATTTCCATTTTCTCCAGTAATTATAGTGTCCTGGTGAAGAGAAGACCTTTATTTCCACTTTAGTCCCTAATCGTGTCTGTTTGGAGAACAACAGAAATGCTTGAGGTTGTGATTCTGAAGAAAAAAAACAAAAAAAGCACAGAGTTAATTACCTTTGGCTTCCCAGGCAGATTTCTACGTACCCAGTTCTACTGGATCTATGGAACCCATGGCCATACTTTGAGGGTTCCTGAAGTAGAGAATTGCCTGTGTTGTATCTGGAGTTAAGAACTCACTTGAGTATGGGTGTAAACACCACTTGAGGACCCCACAAGAGAAACCCTGCCCTGGAGAGATGTTTACTTGGTAATTGAGAAGGGAAAGGGGACTCATTCTGCAATTTTTGCTAAGGGGCTCTTCTGGAAAGTTCCACTCTGCAAAGAGCTGTTCAGTTCCGTTGAATTTCTTCACCTAGTCAACACAAATTGCAATGTGGCAATGAGTGCAGAGACATTTCCGATATGGTGTTTCTTTTCTTGCCTTTGGATAAAAACACAGTCAGACCTTTGTGTACGATACCAATTCTGAGAGGCCATGGAAGAGGCAGAGTGGGAGGAACTCTAAGGCATCCCAGGGGAACACTGAGCACAAACACAGCACATGCCAACTTGCCTCGAGGCTGGGAGATGGAGGGCTTCGCCACAGCAGTGTCACTCTTCCTACACACACAACTGAAAGGAACTGGAAGGCAGCCCCTTGGCATGGATGTGAGGGTTTGATCCATTCACCCATTGAACAAATATTTATTAAGCGTCAGCAAATGCCAAAGCTATTCTAAGTGCTGAGGATACAACAGTGAGCAAAATAAAGGAAAATTCCCACCAGACATACATTCACTTTTTCTCAAATGGGCTTAATATTGTTACTGTATTCTCTCTGATCATATATAGAACATATTATATGTATATATTCATATAAACATAACATATATGTATGTATTCTTAGATTTTGTATGTGAATTTTAGATTTCTCAGATTTATATATGAATAACACATAATAAAAATACAAATAAAAAAATTAAAAATATGTTTTCTTAGATGGTATGTTCCAAGAATTAAGGGGTTGAGTTTATTTCAGTATTTGCATATGAAGCCTGAAATCATATCATTCACTCAACACATTCTTTCTTTTTTAAAAAGAATTTGGCCTCTTTTATTGTTCTTTTTTATTTATTTATTTTCATCCATCTATACTGTTGGCCCGTGTGGGCCTCCCATCGCAGTGGCCTCTCTCGTTGCAGAGCACCGGCTCTGGGTGCATGCACTCCAGGGTGCTGACTTGTAATTAGAAACACCAGTCCAGCCACTCTGTGGCACAGGGGATCCTTCTTGGCCAGGGATCGAACAGGTGCCCCTTGCACTGCAAGGTGGACTCTTTACCCACTGGACCACCAGGGAAGCCCTCAACACATTCTTTCTGAATGTCTTCTCTGAGAGAGGTGACAAGGATACAGTCATGAATAAGATAGAACATCTCTTACACAGATTATAGTGTAATTTAGTGACTATGGAGACAAAGACACTGATGCCTTGGCTTTTGACATTTCATTCATGGTTTAATGATGTACAAATTTAAAGTCTTATGTTTACAGAGATATGCCATATTGATTGCTAGTTGACACGTTTTCAGCATTGACAACTTTGTCCACCCCTTATATACAGCTTTTTTGTCTTTTTAGCTTATTATCTTGAGATACTTTATAGAACAGTTGCAAAAATCAAGTACAGAGAATCCCTGGATACTCTTCACCCAGCTTCCCCTAATGTTAAGATCTTATATAGCTGTGGTACATTAATCAAAATCAAGAAACGAATATTGGTATAATGCTATTAACTAGATTATAAGCTTTATTTGCATTTCATCTGTTTTTCCATTAAAAGATTTTTTTCCTGTACCAGGATCCAATCCATGATAGCTAGTGGCATTTAATTATCATGTACCTTTAATTGCCTCTGGTCTGTGACAATTTCTCAGTCTTTCCTTGTTTTTATGACTTGGAAAGTTTTTGAAAAGCACCATTCAGGAGTTTTGTAAAATGTGTCTGAATTTGGGTTGCCTGATATTTCCTCATAAATAGACTAGGGTTGTGGATCTGGGGGAAGAATGTCACAGAGGTGAAGTGAGTTTCTCATCCTGTCAGGGGTGTCCATGTACATGACTTCTCACTGGTCTTCACTTGATGGAGGTGGTATCTGCAGGCTTCTGTATCATAGTTATTTCTCCCGTTTTCTATCACTCTGCATGGAGGTGGTATCTGCACTTTTGAAAAGAATTTGGCCTCTTTTATTGTTCTTTTTTATTTATTTATTTTCATCCATCTATACTGTTGGCCCGTGTGGGCCTCCCATCGCAGTGGCCTCTCTCGTTGCAGAGCACCGGCTCTGGGTGCATGCACTCCAGGGTGCTGACTTGTAATTAGAAACACCAGTCCAGCCACTCTGTGGCACAGGGGATCCTTCTTGGCCAGGGATCGAACAGGTGCCCCTTGCACTGCAAGGTGGACTCTTTACCCACTGGACCACCAGGGAAGCCCTCAACACATTCTTTCTGAATGTCTTCTCTGAGAGAGGTGACAAGGATACAGTCATGAATAAGATAGAACATCTCTTACACAGATTATAGTGTAATTTAGTGACTATGGAGACAAAGACACTGATGCCTTGGCTTTTGACATTTCATTCATGGTTTAATGATGTACAAATTTAAAGTCTTATGTTTACAGAGATATGCCATATTGATTGCTAGTTGACACGTTTTCAGCATTGACAACTTTGTCCACCCCTTATATACAGCTTTTTTGTCTTTTTAGCTTATTATCTTGAGATACTTTATAGAACAGTTGCAAAAATCAAGTACAGAGAATCCCTGGATACTCTTCACCCAGCTTCCCCTAATGTTAAGATCTTATATAGCTGTGGTACATTAATCAAAATCAAGAAACGAATATTGGTATAATGCTATTAACTAGATTATAAGCTTTATTTGCATTTCATCTGTTTTTCCATTAAAAGATTTTTTTTTCCTGTACCAGGATCCAATCCATGATAGCTAGTGGCATTTAATTATCATGTACCTTTAATTGCCTCTGGTCTGTGACAATTTCTCAGTCTTTCCTTGTTTTTATGACTTGGAAAGTTTTTGAAAAGCACCATTCAGGAGTTTTGTAAAATGTGTCTGAATTTGGGTTGCCTGATATTTCCTCATAAATAGACTAGGGTTGTGGATCTGGGGGAAGAATGTCACAGAGGTGAAGTGAGTTTCTCATCCTGTCAGGGGTGTCCATGTACATGACTTCTCACTGGTCTTCACTTGATGGAGGTGGTATCTGCAGGCTTCTGTATCATAGTTATTTCTCCCGTTTATACACTCTGCATGTTAGAAGTTAATCACTCAGGCTGTACTCATGGGGAGGGGAAATCAATCTACCTCTTGAAAGAAGGCTTCCTTTTTCTTCAGTTTTCCTCACTTACATGTCCTATCTTTTGGATTAAAGGTTTTAAGGATCATGGCCTTCTTTCTTGTTTAAAAGATATCAAAGTTTATAAGTCGAATCTCTTTGCACAGGACCCTGTTTAGAAAATTCTACATTATTTCACACAAACTTTTATCAGGGAGAAAGAGAGAGTGGTCCTGAAGTTTTTGTTACTTATAAATTAATCCAGTACTACAGATGAAACACTTTTTCCTTAGTTTAATGCAGTTTTAACAGTAGCTTATTGTATTTTAGGGTAAATGGCTCCCTAACAGTTCATACTGTTTTCACCAGTGACTGCATCACTTTACGTTCCCACCAACAGTGTACTTATGTTTCCATTTTCTCCACATTTTTGCCAACATGTGTTATTTACCTTATTTTAGATGACAACCACTCTGATAGGTGGAGAAGGAAATGGCAATCCACTCAACAGTCTTGCCTGAAGAATCCCATGGGCAGAGGAGCCTGGCAGGCTACAGTCCTTTGGCTCACAAGAGTTGGACATTGGAGTGTTTGTTTTTCTCTGTTGACTGATTTCACTAAACATAATGCTTTCTAAGGTCATCCATTTTGTTGCAAATGGAAGAATTTTATTCTTTAAAACCAAACCAATTTTATTCTTTAAAACCAAACCAATTTTATTCTTTAAAACCAAAATGAAATACCACCTTGATAGGGACAGAATAGAATAGTTAGGTAGTAGCAAAGTCCTAATAGGAGACTGTAGATAGAAAGGTAAAACCTAAGAAAAGTTGGGAGGCCAGTAAGTTAATGATAACTCAAGAAAGCTGCTCCTTATTCAATAAAGCAGGCTTGATTAAGTATAAGTGGCTAATAGAGGAAGAGCTAGCGAAGGTGGAGCTAATGATATATGCCTTACGTCTGCATCTGCGTCTACTTGAAGAAGGCGGTCTTCTACCCTCCCATATATATATATATTGCTGCCTACCCAATCGAGGGAGCAGTAGAACTTTCCCGCCTGCCCACTTGCACCTCTTACAAGCACCCTGTCCTAATAAATCCTCTTCTTGCCTATCACTCTTCCTCTTGCTGAATTCCTTCTGTGTTGAGACACAAAGAACCTGAACCTCAGTGGGTCCAGATGTTGGGTGAGTGCTGAATTAAGTCCCAGCCACTTGGGTTCAAGTCCCAGACTGGGGTTTGACTGGATTGAGTCCTAGCCATGTGGGTTTAAGTCCCAAGTAGGGATTGATCAGGTTTGAGCCCCTGCCATGTGGGTTCAAGCTTCAAGATGAGTTATGACTGGGGTTAAGCCTCAACCATGTGGGTTCAAATTCCAGGTAGGGTTTTGGCCGGGGTTGAGTCGTGGCCATGTGGGTTCAAGTCCCAGACAGGGCTTTGGCTAGATTGAGTCCTAGCCATGTGGGTTTAAGTCCTAAGCAGGGTTTGATCAGGTCTGGGCCATGGGTTTAAGTCTCAATCCGAGGTAGAACACTTTCAACCTCACACCTATCAGAGTGATGGTGGTTTAGTGACTTAGTTGTATGGAATTTCCTCACAAAACTAAAATGGAGCTATTTTTTAAAACCTTTAAAATCCCATGGGCAGAGGAGCCTGGCAGGCTACAGTCCTTTGGCTCACAAGAGTTGGACATTGGAGTGTTTGTTTTTCTCTGTTGACTGATTTCACTAAACATAATGCTTTCTAAGGTCATCCATTTTGTTGCAAATGGAAGAATTTTATTCTTTAAAACCAAACCAATTTTATTCTTTAAAACCAAACCAATTTTATTCTTTAAAACCAAAATGAAATACCACCTTGATAGGGACAGAATAGAATAGTTAGGTAGTAGCAAAGTCCTAATAGGAGACTGTAGATAGAAAGGTAAAACCTAAGAAAAGTTGGGAGGCCAGTAAGTTAATGATAACTCAAGAAAGCTGCTCCTTATTCAATAAAGCAGGCTTGATTAAGTATAAGTGGCTAATAGAGGAAGAGCTAGCGAAGGTGGAGCTAATGATATATGCCTTACGTCTGCATCTGCGTCTACTTGAAGAAGGCGGTCTTCTACCCTCCCATATATATATATATTGCTGCCTACCCAATCGAGGGAGCAGTAGAACTTTCCCGCCTGCCCACTTGCACCTCTTACAAGCACCCTGTCCTAATAAATCCTCTTCTTGCCTATCACTCTTCCTCTTGCTGAATTCCTTCTGTGTTGAGACACAAAGAACCTGAACCTCAGTGGGTCCAGATGTTGGGTGAGTGCTGAATTAAGTCCCAGCCACTTGGGTTCAAGTCCCAGACTGGGGTTTGACTGGATTGAGTCCTAGCCATGTGGGTTTAAGTCCCAAGTAGGGATTGATCAGGTTTGAGCCCCTGCCATGTGGGTTCAAGCTTCAAGATGAGTTATGACTGGGGTTAAGCCTCAACCATGTGGGTTCAAATTCCAGGTAGGGTTTTGGCCGGGGTTGAGTCGTGGCCATGTGGGTTCAAGTCCCAGACAGGGCTTTGGCTAGATTGAGTCCTAGCCATGTGGGTTTAAGTCCTAAGCAGGGTTTGATCAGGTCTGGGCCATGGGTTTAAGTCTCAATCCGAGGTAGAACACTTTCAACCTCACACCTATCAGAGTGATGGTGGTTTAGTGACTTAGTTGTATGGAATTTCCTCACAAAACTAAAAATGGAGCTACCTACCATATGACCCAGTAATTCTACTTCTGGGTGTGCATTTGAAAAAAAAAAACACTAATATAAAAAGATATGTGCACCCCACTGTCCATAGCAGCATTAATAGCCAAGATATGGACTGGCTAGTGACCACCAGTAGATGAGTGGATAAAGAAGATGTGGTTGGTATATCTACACAGAGGTATGGCTTTTCTGAGATTGTTCTAGCTGGCCAGAGGGATCCTAGACCTCCTGCTTCTCAGGGATCTTTTCCCTTGGTATACCACATCCACATGTACCCCCTGGCTAGGGTCTTCAGAGCTCCATTCCTTCCCTCCATTAAAATCTCTCAGGAGACCATAGCCGCTCATTTGTACTAACATGTAAACTACTGATTCCACTTCCACTTAAGCCCTTTAGAGGGATGACTGCCTCTAAACAGGGATAAACTTGTGGTTCTCAGCTATGGTTGTACATCAGCATCCCTGGTGGTTCATTGAGAAATGAGAAAGCCCAGGCGCCACTCAAACTCTGCAACATTAAAAAGCTCCACAGGAGATTCTTGTGCACATCCAGGCCTGGAAATGAGCCCTAGTTAAGTGAGAGGCTCTGTGTGTGGTCCCTGGACCCTTGGCCCTGGCTGGGACTTAGGAATGCCAAGTGGGGGTCCTGCGCTGGGCTTCCTGAACTAGAAACTCTGGGGGTGAGGCCCAGACAACTGTCTTTTATTAAATCTTTCTGATAATTTCGATGTGTGTTCAAGTTCCACTAATTTCTGTGAAGGACTGTAGCCTAACTGATCCTTTTGATCATGAGTCAGGGAAATGTGGAATGGAGGCCAGGGGTGCCCTCTGAAACCACATCTTGTAAATGGGGGGCTAGTCTCTGTATATAAAGCCATCTCTGGTTATTTGTCGATCAACTTACTGAAGCTGTCTTAGATTCATGAGCCATATTAGAACCTTGTCCTCCAAATAGCGAGAACAGTTTTTGTTAAAGTGCCAGCACTGCACTGGGTAGTAGAATTGATTGGTGGTGGTTATGTTGGTGGTCATGACTGGCCCCCTTCCTTCCTCTTGTATCCCACAAGCCACAGACCACAAATCAGCCTGGTGGACAGAGCAGCGAGAGAGAATAAAGTAGTGGTAAGGGAAGTAATGATTTGATTTGTGAAGCTAAATTGGACTGAATTAGACACTTTCAACCTCACGCCTATCAGAGTGATGGTGGTTTAGTGACTTAGTTGTATGGAATTTCCTCACAAAACTAAAAATGGAGCTACCTACCATATGACCCAGTAATTCTACTTCTGGGTGTGCATTTGAAAAAAAAAAACACTAATATAAAAAGATATGTGCACCCCACTGTCCATAGCAGCATTAATAGCCAAGATATGGACTGGCTAGTGACCACCAGTAGATGAGTGGATAAAGAAGATGTGGTTGGTATATCTACACAGAGGTATGGCTTTTCTGAGATTGTTCTAGCTGGCCAGAGGGATCCTAGACCTCCTGCTTCTCAGGGATCTTTTCCCTTGGTATACCACATCCACATGTACCCCCTGGCTAGGGTCTTCAGAGCTCCATTCCTTCCCTCCATTAAAATCTCTCAGGAGACCATAGCCGCTCATTTGTACTAACATGTAAACTACTGATTCCACTTCCACTTAAGCCCTTTAGAGGGATGACTGCCTCTAAACAGGGATAAACTTGTGGTTCTCAGCTATGGTTGTACATCAGCATCCCTGGTGGTTCATTGAGAAATGAGAAAGCCCAGGCGCCACTCAAACTCTGCAACATTAAAAAGCTCCACAGGAGATTCTTGTGCACATCCAGGCCTGGAAATGAGCCCTAGTTAAGTGAGAGGCTCTGTGTGTGGTCCCTGGACCCTTGGCCCTGGCTGGGACTTAGGAATGCCAAGTGGGGGTCCTGCGCTGGGCTTCCTGAACTAGAAACTCTGGGGGTGAGGCCCAGACAACTGTCTTTTATTAAATCTTTCTGATAATTTCGATGTGTGTTCAAGTTCCACTAATTTCTGTGAAGGACTGTAGCCTAACTGATCCTTTTGATCATGAGTCAGGGAAATGTGGAATGGAGGCCAGGGGTGCCCTCTGAAACCACATCTTGTAAATGGGGGGCTAGTCTCTGTATATAAAGCCATCTCTGGTTATTTGTCGATCAACTTACTGAAGCTGTCTTAGATTCATGAGCCATATTAGAACCTTGTCCTCCAAATAGCGAGAACAGTTTTTGTTAAAGTGCCAGCACTGCACTGGGTAGTAGAATTGATTGGTGGTGGTTATGTTGGTGGTCATGACTGGCCCCCTTCCTTCCTCTTGTATCCCACAAGCCACAGACCACAAATCAGCCTGGTGGACAGAGCAGCGAGAGAGAATAAAGTAGTGGTAAGGGAAGTAATGATTTGATTTGTGAAGCTAAATTGGACTGAATTAGAGTTCCAAGAGTCCATGGAACTCTTCTACACAGTTATTTCTTTAACTGTAAACTTTCTCTCAAAACCAATGACCCCAAAGTACTCACATGGAGGGTAATGTCTTCATGGCCCAAAGCTTACATGCCCTGAACGCTGGCTGAAATATGAGAGTATTTCAATTTTATTCAACCAGCACTATTCTCAGTAGTGGGCATTTATTGATCAACAAAAGGGACATGTTGCCTAGCCTCAGGGAGCAGGATGAAAAATGAATAGATGTGAAGATTGCTAATGAGGAGGAGACACAGGGAGGATATTGTGCAAGCAACTGCCAGTTTCTCTGATGTTAGTTCTGGGGCACAAGTAAGTCCTCTCTGGGTGCATGATGTTTAATGTGAAAACTAAAGGTTGAAGAGTAATTGACCAGATGAAGGCATACAGAGGAGGGAAGGAAAGAGTGAGAAGACCATTATATATAGACAGCAGAAGAGCTCATGTGAACACCTGGAGTCGAAAGAGAACGTGTTATGGAAGTTATAAAAACTGCAAGCTGACTTGTGCTGATTCTAGAAAGCACAGGACACCTGATAAAAGGTGAAGAGAGAAAGGCAGGAAGTCAGTGGGCCCAAAGAAAGCTCCTGATAATTTACCAAATGTTTTTTTTTTGTTTTCAAGTTCCACTAATTTTTGTGAAGGACTGTAGCCTAACTGATCCTTTTGATCATGAGTCAGGGAAATGTGGAATGGAGGCCAGGGGTGCCCTCTGAAACCACATCTTGTAAATGGGGGGCTAGTCTCTGTATATAAAGCCATCTCTGGTTATTTGTCGATCAACTTACTGAAGCTGTCTTAGATTCATGAGCCATATTAGAACCTTGTCCTCCAAATAGCGAGAACAGTTTTTGTTAAAGTGCCAGCACTGCACTGGGTAGTAGAATTGATTGGTGGTGGTTATGTTGGTGGTCATGACTGGCCCCCTTCCTTCCTCTTGTATCCCACAAGCCACAGACCACAAATCAGCCTGGTGGACAGAGCAGCGAGAGAGAATAAAGTAGTGGTAAGGGAAGTAATGATTTGATTTGTGAAGCTAAATTGGACTGAATTAGAGTTCCAAGAGTCCATGGAACTCTTCTACACAGTTATTTCTTTAACTGTAAACTTTCTCTCAAAACCAATGACCCCAAAGTACTCACATGGAGGGTAATGTCTTCATGGCCCAAAGCTTACATGCCCTGAACGCTGGCTGAAATATGAGAGTATTTCAATTTTATTCAACCAGCACTATTCTCAGTAGTGGGCATTTATTGATCAAGAAAAGGGACATGTTGCCTAGCCTCAGGGAGCAGGATGAAAAATGAATAGATGTGAAGATTGCTAATGAGGAGGAGACACAGGGAGGATATTGTGCAAGCAACTGCCAGTTTCTCTGATGTTAGTTCTGGGGCACAAGTAAGTCCTCTCTGGGTGCATGATGTTTAATGTGAAAACTAAAGGTTGAAGAGTAATTGACCAGATGAAGGCATACAGAGGAGGGAAGGAAAGAGTGAGAAGACCATTATATATAGACAGCAGAAGAGCTCATGTGAACACCTGGAGTCGAAAGAGAACGTGTTATGGAAGTTATAAAAACTGCAAGCTGACTTGTGCTGATTCTAGAAAGCACAGGACACCTGATAAAAGGTGAAGAGAGAAAGGCAGGAAGTCCAGATGCCGGAGGGCCTGGGAAGTTAGATGCAGTATTTGCACTGGAGCCTAGGGGTAATTGGAAGCCTCTGAGAAGTTTAAAGATGACAGTGGAAGAAGATGACAGATTTGCATGCAAAATAAATCTCTTGGCTGCATTTTGGAAAGTGGATTGGAGGGGAGAAGAGGGAGTGTTGGGAAATGGTAGATGTGCATTACACAGACCAAACTTACAAATGTTTGCTTAGGAAAAATCTGAAAGTAACTAAGACATTATGAGATTAAAATTGTGTTTGCCATTATATTCTTTTTTCAGTTTTGTTTCTTTGGATAGAGCAAGTTTATGGCAGCTATCTTCAAACGGTATGTCAGTGTTAAAATATCTAATGTGGAAGATCTAGACAGTGCATGGGTAACACCATCAATGCTAGTTCAATGTTAGTCATTTGCAAAGCGCAATATAAAACATGGTGCTAGACCCCAAGGGGACTTTCAGGAAGGCCTGGTCCTTGTCCACAAGAAACCACCACCAACTGAATTATGGAAATAAACAAAAACACTTCAACGTCCATTGAAAATTAAAGCAGTTAAGTGATGATCACAATTGATGATGGAACACACACTCTAAAAGGAGGGTTGTTTTTTTTTTTTAAAAAAGTAGGGTTTGAAGTAGTTTCATGGAATATGTAGGTCCTGGGCAGGGCTTTGAGAATGCTGGGAAGTGAGGGCATCTCCTCACAAGGATGGGGAAGACATTCAGGTTGGGGAGTAGGAGGAGCAATGGGTGCCATGATTGGATCCACATTTTGTGGTTTCAGTTTGTCTTGGTTTTCAGGGAAAGTTGACCCAACCTCAGACACGACAATAAAGCACACACGTTTTTGGTGAAGAAGGGAATGGTGAATGTTGTCATCTTAATTAGTGGTCAGTTTTCTGCTGAATGTGCTGAAATTGCTGCAAAAGGGGCCCTGTGGGTAGACTTGCTAGAAAGAAGTTTGGGGTTGAGTTGAGGCCTGGGGAGAGGTGAGTGAGCACCCTAAACTCTGCTTCAGAGGCACACAGCGAGTCTTCCTTTAGTGACTGGTCAGCCCAGAAATAAGCGTGCTCTGGTTTATAGAACATTATCTGATACCAAGGCAGTTTAGAAGTTAACATATAATAGAAGGGGACTGTTTCTGAAGCCCCAACCCTCTCCCAGAAGCCCTGACACTTTACTCCTTGACACTGAGCCAGTCTGCTCTTGTGTGGGAAGCTCAGCTGCTCTGAGGGTCGATTTGGCTCTGACTTGCCCTCAAGTTTCAGGTACAAGTTGTCACTTGATGGCCACCTGCCACTATCCTGGGAAGGGAGTAAAGAGGTGTTTGAAAAGCAAAGGGACAGAAATGGGAACATGTAACAGCAGAATCAGGTCTGGGCTAGGGTGAGAGGAGAAGGGTGCGCTTGTGAGGTGGCTCCTGGGAGACGCCTACCATGGCCAATGGGCCAGGATGAGCAGACGAATAGTGTGCCACAAAAGAGTTCAATGTTAGTCATTTGCAAAGCGCAATATAAAACATGGTGCTAGACCCCAAGGGGACTTTCAGGAAGGCCTGGTCCTTGTCCACAAGAAACCACCACCAACTGAATTATGGAAATAAACAAAAACACTTCAACGTCCATTGAAAATTAAAGCAGTTAAGTGATGATCACAATTGATGATGGAACACACACTCTAAAAGGAGGGTTGTTTTTTTTTTTTAAAAAAGTAGGGTTTGAAGTAGTTTCATGGAATATGTAGGTCCTGGGCAGGGCTTTGAGAATGCTGGGAAGTGAGGGCATCTCCTCACAAGGATGGGGAAGACATTCAGGTTGGGGAGTAGGAGGAGCAATGGGTGCCATGATTGGATCCACATTTTGTGGTTTCAGTTTGTCTTGGTTTTCAGGGAAAGTTGACCCAACCTCAGACACGACAATAAAGCACACACGTTTTTGGTGAAGAAGGGAATGGTGAATGTTGTCATCTTAATTAGTGGTCAGTTTTCTGCTGAATGTGCTGAAATTGCTGCAAAAGGGGCCCTGTGGGTAGACTTGCTAGAAAGAAGTTTGGGGTTGAGTTGAGGCCTGGGGAGAGGTGAGTGAGCACCCTAAACTCTGCTTCAGAGGCACACAGCGAGTCTTCCTTTAGTGACTGGTCAGCCCAGAAATAAGCGTGCTCTGGTTTATAGAACATTATCTGATACCAAGGCAGTTTAGAAGTTAACATATAATAGAAGGGGACTGTTTCTGAAGCCCCAACCCTCTCCCAGAAGCCCTGACACTTTACTCCTTGACACTGAGCCAGTCTGCTCTTGTGTGGGAAGCTCAGCTGCTCTGAGGGTCGATTTGGCTCTGACTTGCCCTCAAGTTTCAGGTACAAGTTGTCACTTGATGGCCACCTGCCACTATCCTGGGAAGGGAGTAAAGAGGTGTTTGAAAAGCAAAGGGACAGAAATGGGAACATGTAACAGCAGAATCAGGTCTGGGCTAGGGTGAGAGGAGAAGGGTGCGCTTGTGAGGTGGCTCCTGGGAGACGCCTACCATGGCCAATGGGCCAGGATGAGAGGTTGTGCCGAGTAATGCAGGGAAAGTGTCTCAGAGTCCATGAGGTGAGCTCAAATGGAATGCCATGGGGCGAATCTTCCCAACGGTGTATGTTCTGCACAGGCGTTTGTGGGGCTGCTTGGATCGAGGGCTGGGGAAGCTAAAAAGTGGGAACACCTCCCACCCCTGTGAGATGGCCCATAAACCCCAACCCATTTACACCAGAACTGGTCCTCTTCTGTCTGTGTTATACTTTGGAGATCTGCTTCACAATTCATTTGAAGATTAGCAAGGATTCTGATAATAGAAATCAGTTAAATCTTTGTCAGTAGAACAACTTTTCCACAACATGCTGTTCTGGTTCCTGCTTGAAAGAATGTCCCCCAAATAGGAAAGTGCTTGTTGAGTACCCCAAGTCTGCGGTGCTCTATGAGGTGGTAGTGCTGAGCCCCAGGACCTGCTCAGGAGCCTCCAGGGCATAACCAGGAGGGAGAGGCAGAAAACTGGCTGCAGGAGGAGGAACAATGGACCAGTGTTAGTGCGCCCAAGGGCCCGCGGAGGTGACGGTCCACCAGGGCTGCGGAGGCGTGTTTGTCCAGGCAGGAAGCCACAGGGGATCCCGAGCCAGCCTGCTTGGCACCTCTCCTGACCGCACCTGAGGCAGGGCCCTGGGCACCTTGAGGATGGCAGGAGTTGTTGCTGGGAAGCCCATCCCAGTCCACCTGGCAGGGCCAATTTGTTCCTGGTTTCCTGGTTGTGCTTTGATTATCATCCTTTCCTCTCTTCCCTGCCCCGAACTGTGCTCACATTGCCCAGCCTTCTCCTTTTGTTACATCACAGCTTCGTTGTCTGGGAGACATGCCCGGAGCAGGGGGTGGAGGTGAGGCACTAAGATCTAATGAACAACTGCCCAGGGGGAAGGGTCCCACGGGGACGGGACACCTTGTAGGCTCTCATGGACACAAGTAGAATAGATGGTTTTATGAGCAGGCTGGGGCTCTCCAACTATGTGAAGATGCTTGGGCCAACGCAGGTATAACTATACCTCTGTGGGTGGCAGTAACCATATGACAAGATGACACCATTGCTGGTGTCGATGATGCGGAGGAGGCCTGCCTCTCAGGTCAGGCATTGGGTTGGGCACAAGTGTCTGTAAAGGAGACAGTGAGCCCATGTGGAGATGAATAGTAGAAATGAGGGGGCAATAGAGGTGGGAGCCATGGCTCTGGCATTCACTTGAATGCTGTATCTGGAAAAGGCAGGGCCTGTGAGCCAAGGGAAAGAGTTGATAACGTTGAGTTCTGAAAGCCAGAGTGTTGGTTTGCCTTCGGTGTGACTGGTGTTTTACATGTGTGTTTTATATATAACTAATGTAACCCTCACAGAAATGTTATGATCTATGTACTCAGAGATGATAAGTAACTGGCCCAAAGTTGGGGGAGGCAGGATCCAACCTAGGCATTTGACTTGTGAGTCTGGATTCCCCATCACAAGTTATAGGTATATCATCACCTGGGCTGGGGGCCTGCTCTCCCCAAAGTTCAGAGCCAAGCCATGAGAGGTGAGAGAGGCAGGCCAGGCTTCCCTTGTTTTGTAAAAGACAGCTAGGTATTGTTGCCAAGCAGATCCCCTGGAGAAGGGCTTGGCAACCCCCTCCAGTTTTCTTGCCTGGAAAATCCCATAGACAGAGGAGCCTAGTGGGCTACAGTCCATAAGGCCCCAAAGGCTTGGACATGACAAAAGCGACTTAGCATGCACGCATTGTAGAGGGCAACTGGGTAAGGCAGTGACTCTCAAATGTGATCCCTGGACCAGCAGCTGCAGCATCACACTTCAGAGCTTGATGTTAATCCTAAAGGAAACCAACCCTGAATATTCTCTAGAAGAACTGATGCTGAAGTTGAAGTTCCAATACTTTGCACGCAGCCTTCCCCTCCTTTTGTTACATCACAGCTTCGTTGTCTGGGAGACATGCCCGGAGCAGGGGGTGGAGGTGAGGCACTAAGATCTAATGAACAACTGCCCAGGGGGAAGGGTCCCACGGGGACGGGACACCTTGTAGGCTCTCATGGACACAAGTAGAATAGATGGTTTTATGAGCAGGCTGGGGCTCTCCAACTATGTGAAGATGCTTGGGCCAACGCAGGTATAACTATACCTCTGTGGGTGGCAGTAACCATATGACAAGATGACACCATTGCTGGTGTCGATGATGCGGAGGAGGCCTGCCTCTCAGGTCAGGCATTGGGTTGGGCACAAGTGTCTGTAAAGGAGACAGTGAGCCCATGTGGAGATGAATAGTAGAAATGAGGGGGCAATAGAGGTGGGAGCCATGGCTCTGGCATTCACTTGAATGCTGTATCTGGAAAAGGCAGGGCCTGTGAGCCAAGGGAAAGAGTTGATAACGTTGAGTTCTGAAAGCCAGAGTGTTGGTTTGCCTTCGGTGTGACTGGTGTTTTACATGTGTGTTTTATATATAACTAATGTAACCCTCACAGAAATGTTATGATCTATGTACTCAGAGATGATAAGTAACTGGCCCAAAGTTGGGGGAGGCAGGATCCAACCTAGGCATTTGACTTGTGAGTCTGGTTTCCCCCATCACAAGTTATAGGTATATCATCACCTGGGCTGGGGGCCTGCTCTCCCCAAAGTTCAGAGCCAAGCCATGAGAGGTGAGAGAGGCAGGCCAGGCTTCCCTTGTTTTGTAAAAGACAGCTAGGTATTGTTGCCAAGCAGATCCCCTGGAGAAGGGCTTGGCAACCCCCTCCAGTTTTCTTGCCTGGAAAATCCCATAGACAGAGGAGCCTAGTGGGCTACAGTCCATAAGGCCCCAAAGGCTTGGACATGACAAAAGCGACTTAGCATGCACGCATTGTAGAGGGCAACTGGGTAAGGCAGTGACTCTCAAATGTGATCCCTGGACCAGCAGCTGCAGCATCACACTTCAGAGCTTGATGTTAATCCTAAAGGAAACCAACCCTGAATATTCTCTAGAAGAACTGATGCTGAAGTTGAAGTTCCAATACTTTGGCCACCTGATGGAAAGAGACAGCTTGTTGGAAAAGACCCTAATGCTGGGGAAAATAGAGGGCATAAGGAAAAGGGGATGACAGAGAACAAGATGATTGGAGGGCATCACCAAGTCAATGGACATGAGTTTGGGTAAGCTCTGGGAGAAGGTGAAGGAGAGGGAAGCCTGATGTGATACAGTCCGTGATGTCACAAAGAGTCAAACACGACTGAGTGACTGAACTGAACTGAACTCTGATCCTAGTACTCCTCAGTTAAAAACCTCCAATGGGTCCCTGTTGTCTATGCTTTCCAAGTAGATTACAATGAAGGACCAGACTGCTTGTGACCCTTGAAAATGTTGGAGGCCTCGGACACAACTCTGCTCAGGACACACGGGCCTGCAGGATGTTAAGGAGGATGGATTCCTGGCCAGCAGAGGTCCTAGGTTCTACAGCACATGAGTCCGTGATTGAAAGAAGGAAAGGATAAGATTCTTATGCAACATTTGGCAAAACTCTGCTCTTTCTTGTGGCTCTCGTGGCTTTTCCCTAGACAGACCTGATTTAGGTTCCTGCCTGCATTTCAAAACTTACAAAACATTCAGAGCAAAAGAATATGAATGTCTTGGCTCAAGACTCTCAACAGAATGAGTTTGGTCCACTATGGCAACTGGAGGCGTTGTGCTTATCAACCAGCAGCCTGAATCAGATCCCTGGGTCTTAGGAGCAGCAGTTAATCTCGATGGACTGGCAATTTGTTAAGGTGCAGCCACTGCTGTCCACATGGTTGTCTCAACTTCTGAAATAGAATGGAAAACCGGTGATTAACAAAATCATGAGAGTTTTCTGATCACATGCTTTACAACTGGCGTTGTGTCAATTTTTCCGGATACAAAAGAAACCAGAGATGCTTCCCCAAGGAACGCAGCATGTTTTGCGCCAGAAGAGGTAATCTTCCCAAGATTTCTGCAACTCACAGCTTTGTGTCATCTATACACTGAACAAGTCACACTCAAGCTGAGGTAGGTCTGGGACTGCTTTGCATCTGTCTTCAAGTTTGCTCTGAGTCTGTGAATCTTTTCCAGCACAAAATGGTCCCATTGTTTCAGACAGATAAGAATTCTGAGTTGCACATTCTTGGCTGTGGATGTAGAACTGGAAACCTTTGGAGAAAGAAGGAAAGCAAGGATGTCCAGGCCATATTAGACTCTTAGCTTTGGAGCTCAGCACCCCCTGATAAAATCTTTCTTGACATCCGTGGCAGAGTGGGAAGCTCATTGGTGCCTTGGGCCCACTTCCTGCTTATCTGACTGATCTTGGGCCTTCCTGAGCTCAGTTTCTACTTTTTCTACTCTGAAGCAGTGGATAGTGGTTAGTTGGTATTTGTTGAATGTAGAATATCTGGGTTTAATGTCATTGATGATTTTATCTGTATCCCTTAGCTGAACTTTTCACACTGTTTTTCTAAATGTGCCCTATGGAAATATAAAACTGGAGGCCTCAAGATACTTATTTGAAGACATTTCTGATCCACTGCTTTGGTTGTTCTGATGAGGAAAAACTTGTACTGTCTCTCCTCCACCTCCACCCTCTCCCCAACTCCCACTAGAATGCAAGCTCTTTGAAGTCAGGGACTTTACTTTCCTTGTTCACTGCTACTTCTTCAGGGCCAAATACAGACTAAGTGAAAGGAGGGAGAGTCAACAAATATTTGCTGAATGAATAGAGAGATGAATGGATGGTTGGATGAATGGAGTGAGGGATGAGGAGTGAATCACTGATTTTCTGGGATTTGATTTTCTTGGTGAAAATTTGATTTTTCTTGGTAGTATCATTTGGTGATTAAGAGGTGTGGAATCAGACTGCCCAGTTTGGAACCCAGGCTATGTTGATGAGTTTGATGTTTTAGCCATTCTGTCTATTTCTTCATCTGTAAAATGAGGCTAATACTTCAAAGCATTGCTAGGAGGATTAAATGAAATAATATGTGCAAAGTTTTTAGAACAGTTCCTGGCATATAGTGAGTGTACAGAACTCTCAGCCGTCATTGACTTTGTGACTAGGAAGGTACATGTTGGGCTCTTGGACTTATTTGACCTCTATCTTCTGCCCCCGACCCCAGTACTTTTCTTTATGGAGTGACTGTGTCTATTTACGGAACATACTAACTGAGATTTGTTTCATTTTTTAAAGTTCTCATGTCAATCAGTTTATAGTTATTGTGGTCCGGTTGTACTTCCTGCCCTGTTTTTTTTTGTATTTGCTCCCATACCTAGAGGTTGAAATGCTGAGGTCAACTCAAAAGTTTCCATGTTCATTGTCAATAAAAGTAATACTAACAACAATAATAGCTACCCTATATACAGTCTATATACTGGGTATCTCATTGTATACTTTGTTGGCTAAGTAATTACCTGGATCAAGGTCATGGATACTCAGATACTGACTGATTGTCATATCTGATTTTTTAAACATTTGTCTATTTTTTCTTGAATTAAACGGGATGAATTTATCTGTATCCCTTAGCTGAACTTTTCACACTGTTTTTCTAAATGTGCCCTATGGAAATATAAAACTGGAGGCCTCAAGATACTTATTTGAAGACATTTCTGATCCACTGCTTTGGTTGTTCTGATGAGGAAAAACTTGTACTGTCTCTCCTCCACCTCCACCCTCTCCCCAACTCCCACTAGAATGCAAGCTCTTTGAAGTCAGGGACTTTACTTTCCTTGTTCACTGCTACTTCTTCAGGGCCAAATACAGACTAAGTGAAAGGGGGGAGAGTCAACAAATATTTGCTGAATGAATAGAGAGATGAATGGATGGTTGGATGAATGGAGTGAGGGATGAGGAGTGAATCACTGATTTTCTGGGATTTGATTTTCTTGGTGAAAATTTGATTTTTCTTGGTAGTATCATTTGGTGATTAAGAGGTGTGGAATCAGACTGCCCAGTTTGGAACCCAGGCTATGTTGATGAGTTTGATGTTTTAGCCATTCTGTCTATTTCTTCATCTGTAAAATGAGGCTAATACTTCAAAGCATTGCTAGGAGGATTAAATGAAATAATATGTGCAAAGTTTTTAGAACAGTTCCTGGCATATAGTGAGTGTACAGAACTCTCAGCCGTCATTGACTTTGTGACTAGGAAGGTACATGTTGGGCTCTTGGACTTATTTGACCTCTATCTTCTGCCCCCGACCCCAGTACTTTTCTTTATGGAGTGACTGTGTCTATTTACGGAACATACTAACTGAGATTTGTTTCATTTTTTAAAGTTCTCATGTCAATCAGTTTATAGTTATTGTGGTCCGGTTGTACTTCCTGCCCTGTTTTTTTTTGTATTTGCTCCCATACCTAGAGGTTGAAATGCTGAGGTCAACTCAAAAGTTTCCATGTTCATTGTCAATAAAAGTAATACTAACAACAATAATAGCTACCCTATATACAGTCTATATACTGGGTATCTCATTGTATACTTTGTTGGCTAAGTAATTACCTGGATCAAGGTCATGGATACTCAGATACTGACTGATTGTCATATCTGACTTTGTCTTTGGGTTTGCAGAAGCCAGGCTTAGCTTTGTTCACTAGTTTCTCTCTTGTGTTACTCTGACCACACATGCCTCACTTAGAGTTACTGTTTGAATTAACTGCTCTGTCTTTGGAGGCAGACCTTTTTCCCCTTTGGATCTTTGAGATGTTTAAAATTCTGAATGCTTTTTCTCTCCTTCTTGCCCTTTTCTCTCTTCCATTTACATTTCTCTTCCCCTCTTCTTTTCATCTTCTTCATGTCTTCATTCATTCAAGTTGCTCTCCTACCAAATTAGAGAAGTGGTAGTTCAAAAAAAGCAGCACAGCTGCCTGCCCCACAGCTCCACCTGTGACCGAAAGTTGCCCAGGAGCATGGCACGCATGCAAATAGACTTGTCTTGACATGCTGGAGCCTTTTCCTTTTTGTAGTAAACTAAACATTTGAGTCACAAGGAAATGGACTGTAGCTTTATTATAATTCCTATTTTGATAGTGTTTGAGCGCAAATCATGAACTACACTTAGTGAGAATCCTGAGTCACTGCAGGGCTTGGTGTTTCAGAAACAGGAAGAGGAGGAGGTGCTTTGTTGCATTTTCAGAAGGAAGAGTGGTTGACAAGCGTCACCTCAATCATTGAACTAACTCCCTTCACTTTACTCTTTTGAGCCTTTAATTCAAGGGGGATGGTTCCAACAGCATTTCTGGTATCTGTTGTTTGGGGGGGCTCTGGTCACTTTGGGTGGCTTTTTAACACTACACAGAGAAGGAGAGAGACTGAGTGGTCTGCATTATGGGCATGCAGAGTGGGAGCCAGGTCACAAGGTCACCGGATCACTATTCTCTGTTGGGGGAATTACAGAAAAGGGATTGTGTCTGGGTTCAGAGCGTTCATGGTGCCAAGCTCCTTCCTGTGTGTGGGAAAGGACGGTTATGTGCTTAAGTAGACAAGGGATCTTCCATTCTACACTTAAGCTGGTACCTTTTGTTTTTCTTCTTAATTAGGGCTTTCTAGGGGCATTCCAATGAATAAGAGTTGAAACAAGATAGATAGAAAAAGAAATCTTGAGAAGAAAGGAAGGACTAGCTTTTGATTGTCTTGGTTAGTGCTTCTTAAATTCCAAAGTGATGTCACCTGAATTTTTCTTTTTCCACAAAAACCAACCAACCAACCAACCAACCAACCAAATCATGGGCCACTCCAGACCTACTGAGCCAGCCCTTTTAAGGTCGGGGCTCAGAAATCTGTTTTTATAATTATTCCATGTAATTGGATGGGAGCTAGTCTCTAGGAACTCTTGTGGGAATTTCCATTATTAAAAAAAAAAATTAGGTTTTTCATACCACTGAAAGTTGCTTGTGCACAAGGCCCATGTCTTCCTCACTTTGATATACCTAGCATAATTCCCAGCATGGAACTAGTGCTCAATAAGCATTTGTGAAGTATCATGGAAGATATTTCTTGAAGGTGACCATTGGAGTGTGCAAGACTGTGGGGAAAGTATTGTTGGTGACATGGAGATGAAATTAATTAAGCCTATTATTCAATGTGTAGTGCTAAGTATTGGAAGGATGACATGTTTGGATAGAATAATCTGAGGATTTTCCTTTTGCAAGTGCTATTTTCCAAAGATCATGGTAACAAGAGCATCAAACATAATAACCACTAGGTTTTTATGACTGCCTTCCAAGATTTTTTATGACAGTCTTGGACCATAGATCATAGGTATATCCACCTGGTCCTTGGTTTTCTCATCTGCAAAATGGAGTCATGGACACTTGCCAGCTGCCTCTGTTGTAGAGAAGTTGTCAGTATAACTGGAGGCCATCTGTCAAGCTCCAGAGGGCATTCAATTATAGTCATAAAGAGTTGGGCATCCTCCAACTGCGGTAAAGGCTAGGCTCTTACACATAATAAAGCCCTAGTTTCTGAACACTGGCATCCACCCAAGCCATCTGACATAGGTCTCTGCAATTTTTGCTTGATCAGAATGAAAGTGATTTCCTTTTATAATTGATCTTAGTTATAACATCTAGTTATTTACAGCACAATAAAGCTGGAAATCTCAAGCATTAAGGCCATTCTTTGATAAGGACCTTCCAATAAGCTGTTGGCCATATTTGCAGATGATCGTGGGAACTGGGCATGACGAGATGTGATGTGAATCCCATTACTTCTTTGGCAGGCCATGCTCTTCTCTTGGGCTTCCCAGGTGGCGCTAGTGGTAAAGAGTGTGCTGGCCATTGCAGGAGATATATATATATATATAGAGAGATAGATATATATATATATCTATATATATCGATATAGATAGATAGATAGATAGATAAATAGATAGATAGATAGATAGATAGATAGATAGATAGATAGATAGATTCAGCCTCTCTCTGGGTTGGGAAGATCCCCTGGAGGAGGAAATGGCAACCCATTTCCAGTGTTCTTGCTTAGAGAATCCCATGGATAGAGGAGCCTGGCGGGCTATAGTCTATGAGGTTGCATATAGTTGGACATGACTGAAGCAACTGAGCACAACACAGATCTTCTCATGGAAAAGTACAAATTAGTGAAACTCAAAAAGCTCCTTAGTGTGACTGAGTTTGAGAACATAAACATGAAAGAGAATTCAATTATACAGTCTCTTGATCAAAGTGGAATTATGAAAATTAGTATATATACAAGGTTATTACATTTATTCATTGAAACTATTATTATTATTTTTTGATTTGAAAGAGAAGGAAACTAAAGCCAGCAGACTTTAAACAAGCCATTAACCAAGAACACACTGCTCTCAGCATAGCCGTATTTCAAACCAGACTCTCTTAAATAATCTCTTACAATGCCCTGTTACATGTCCAGAGGGAAATTCTGTGGAAGAATGAAAAGATATTCATTTGTAGGAGAAATGGATTTAGCAGACTTAGTGTGTAAAGGAAACACAGGAGACAGAATATAGGCACAATGGAACCTGATATTGTACACAAAGTTTAGTATGGTGGCATCCTCCAACTGCGGTAAAGGCTAGGCTTACACATAATAAAGCCCTAGTTTCTGAACACTGGCATCCACCCAAGCCATCTGACATAGGTCTCTGCAATTTTTGCTTGATCAGAATGAAAGTGATTTCCTTTTATAATTGATCTTAGTTATAACATCTAGTTATTTACAGCACAATAAAGCTGGAAATCTCAAGCATTAAGGCCATTCTTTGATAAGGACCTTCCAATAAGCTGTTGGCCATATTTGCAGATGATCGTGGGAACTGGGCATGACGAGATGTGATGTGAATCCCATTACTTCTTTGGCAGGCCATGCTCTTCTCTTGGGCTTCCCAGGTGGCGCTAGTGGTAAAGAGTGTGCTGGCCATTGCAGGAGATATATATATATATAGAGAGATAGATATATATATATATCTATATATATCGATATAGATAGATAGATAGATAGATAAATAGATAGATAGATAGATAGATAGATAGATAGATAGATAGATAGATTCAGCCTCTCTCTGGGTTGGGAAGATCCCCTGGAGGAGGAAATGGCAACCCATTTCCAGTGTTCTTGCTTAGAGAATCCCATGGATAGAGGAGCCTGGCGGGCTATAGTCTATGAGGTTGCATATAGTTGGACATGACTGAAGCAACTGAGCACAACACAGATCTTCTCATGGAAAAGTACAAATTAGTGAAACTCAAAAAGCTCCTTAGTGTGACTGAGTTTGAGAACATAAACATGAAAGAGAATTCAATTATACAGTCTCTTGATCAAAGTGGAATTATGAAAATTAGTATATATACAAGGTTATTACATTTATTCATTGAAACTATTATTATTATTTTTTGATTTGAAAGAGAAGGAAACTAAAGCCAGCAGACTTTAAACAAGCCATTAACCAAGAACACACTGCTCTCAGCATAGCCGTATTTCAAACCAGACTCTCTTAAATAATCTCTTACAATGCCCTGTTACATGTCCAGAGGGAAATTCTGTGGAAGAATGAAAAGATATTCATTTGTAGGAGAAATGGATTTAGCAGACTTAGTGTGTAAAGGAAACACAGGAGACAGAATATAGGCACAATGGAACCTGATATTGTACACAAAGTTTAGCCATATCAAGAATGGGGGGACTCATTCTTGCTCCAGCTGAACTTAGTTAATTTATCTCTTATGTGTTAAAATTTTTGATCTCATAGTATTTGCCTAAAATAAACATGGTTCTTTATCTTGGAATTCTTATAAACTCTTTGGATCCCAAAGAAGATGTATATACATATATATGACCCCCATCCTACCTCCATACTTTTAAAATCACCCAGGTCCTTTCTTCCCCTTTCCCCATACCTCTGATGTCATGAAATCTTTCTTCAGATATGTAACTTTACAAGTTGCTCTGAATTTCTGAGCCACAAACAATCTTTATAGTCTAGAGGTTGTTCAGCTTGCAGGCATCAGATTTTCTGTGCTCTAGTCTGCTCTGAGTTCTTATGGATGTACTTTCTCTTTTTTATTCTAGCTTTAAGAAAATACCTATAATAAAATTTACCTAGGTGTTTGACTGCTTTTTGCTCCCATGGTTTTTGCAGTATTATCTTGGGTTTCCCTTTTTATTTGATTGCTTCCTCCAAGACAAATTTTAATATGAAGTCTTGTACACTTGAGGATATTTTTGTTATGTTACAATATTCGAATGACAGTTTAGTTAGATTTAAAGTTATAGGTTTAATGGTCTTTTCTTGCATACTTTAAAAATATTTTTTCATTGTCTATTTGCATCTAGTTTTGCTATTAAGAACTGTATTATCAATATGATTCTTATTCCTCAGCTGTTAATATGATCTTTTTCTTAATAAGTATTAGACTTTCCTCTTTGTATTAGTTTGTAAAAATTGTGTTATAGTGTCTGAATTTGGTTTTTATTATTTTTATTTTATTTGGCTGCTCTGCATGGTGTGCAGGATCTTAGTTTCCAATCAGAGATCGAACCTGTGCCTTTGCAGTGGAAGCACAGTCTTAGCTGGTGGGCCACCAGGAAAGCCTCTCTAGTTTTTCCTTACTTGTGTGGTTTCACTGTTAACAAGGCTTTTCACTCTTAGATTTTTCTTAATTTTCTTTTAATTTTAGGAATTTATTTCCAACATAGCTTCAAGAGAAGGACAAGACAAGAATAACCACTGTCACCACTGCTGTTTAATCATAGATTGGCCAACATTATAAGGAAGCAGAAGAAGCAAGAACTATAAGGATTGGAAGGAAAGATAAAACTGCCATTATATGTACACAAAGTTTAGCCTACAAATAATTTAGCTGAACTTAGTTAATTTATCTCTTATGTGTTAAAATTTTTGATCTCATAGTATTTGCCTAAAATAAACATGGTTCTTTATCTTGGAATTCTTATAAACTCTTTGGATCCCAAAGAAGATGTATATACATATATATGACCCCCATCCTACCTCCATACTTTTAAAATCACCCAGGTCCTTTCTTCCCCTTTCCCCATACCTCTGATGTCATGAAATCTTTCTTCAGATATGTAACTTTACAAGTTGCTCTGAATTTCTGAGCCACAAACAATCTTTATAGTCTAGAGGTTGTTCAGCTTGCAGGCATCAGATTTTCTGTGCTCTAGTCTGCTCTGAGTTCTTATGGATGTACTTTCTCTTTTTTATTCTAGCTTTAAGAAAATACCTATAATAAAATTTACCTAGGTGTTTGACTGCTTTTTGCTCCCATGGTTTTTGCAGTATTATCTTGGGTTTCCCTTTTTATTTGATTGCTTCCTCCAAGACAAATTTTAATATGAAGTCTTGTACACTTGAGGATATTTTTGTTATGTTACAATATTCGAATGACAGTTTAGTTAGATTTAAAGTTATAGGTTTAATGGTCTTTTCTTGCATACTTTAAAAATATTTTTTCATTGTCTATTTGCATCTAGTTTTGCTATTAAGAACTGTATTATCAATATGATTCTTATTCCTCAGCTGTTAATATGATCTTTTTCTTAATAAGTATTAGACTTTCCTCTTTGTATTAGTTTGTAAAAATTGTGTTATAGTGTCTGAATTTGGTTTTTATTATTTTTATTTTATTTGGCTGCTCTGCATGGTGTGCAGGATCTTAGTTTCCAATCAGAGATCGAACCTGTGCCTTTGCAGTGGAAGCACAGTCTTAGCTGGTGGGCCACCAGGAAAGCCTCTCTAGTTTTTCCTTACTTGTGTGGTTTCACTGTTAACAAGGCTTTTCACTCTTAGATTTTTCTTAATTTTCTTTTAATTTTAGGAATTTATTTCCAACATAGCTTCAAGAGAAGGACAAGACAAGAATAACCACTGTCACCACTGCTGTTTAATCATAGATTGGCCAACATTATAAGGAAGCAGAAGAAGCAAGAACTATAAGGATTGGAAGGAAAAAGATAAAACTGCCATTATTTTCAGAAGGGATGATCATCTCCCAAGAACAATCATAATAATCAACAGACAAACTATTAAAACTAAAAGAGTTCAGCAAGTTTGCCAAAAGTTAAGATATCACAAATATTAGAACTTTTCTATGCCAACAGTAATGAACTAGAAACTATAGTAAAAAGTAAGATACTATTCAAAATGTCAAGAGAAGCTGTAATTTCAAGACTTTGCTTATCTAAGAAATCACTAAACGTCTGTGGAGAAAGATTTAAAACTCTAATAATAAGTAATATAGAATATGATCTCAGTTGATACTAGCAAAAAGCTATCCTGTGCTTACAGAGGCCAAATTATTCTTATTACAACATCAACCCCCCTTTAAGCAATCAATAATTTAAGTCAAAACCACCCAAAACTTTTGAGGTGATTTTTTAGGGCCTTATCAACTTGTTTATAATTATAAAGTTATTTACATAGTTTTAAGATGTACTTAAATAATAATGAAAACTGTAAAAGTGTAAGTACAAGAACAGATAATGAGATCAATGAAATAAAATAGAGCTCAAAGGCAAGCCCAAATATATAACCTAAGTATTTTGATTCAAAAAAAGGACACCAAGAATAAAGTTAAATGGCAAATTAGCAGTCCAAAGGGTCGCAAAGAGTTGGACACGACTAAAGTAACTTTGCACACATGCTCTCAAAACTGATAATATCTAGTTTTGCTATTAAGTAAAATTTTTTATTAGTGAAGCTTTCTTTTTTCTTTGTATTAGTTTGTAAAAATTGTGTTATAGTGTCTGAATTTGGTTTTTATTATTTTTATTTTATTTGGCTGCTCTGCATGGTGTGCAGGATCTTAGTTTCCAATCAGAGATCGAACCTGTGCCTTTGCAGTGGAAGCACAGTCTTAGCTGGTGGGCCACCAGGAAAGCCTCTCTAGTTTTTCCTTACTTGTGTGGTTTCACTGTTAACAAGGCTTTTCACTCTTAGATTTTTCTTAATTTTCTTTTAATTTTAGGAATTTATTTCCAACATAGCTTCAAGAGAAGGACAAGACAAGAATAACCACTGTCACCACTGCTGTTTAATCATAGATTGGCCAACATTATAAGGAAGCAGAAGAAGCAAGAACTATAAGGATTGGAAGGAAAAAGATAAAACTGCCATTATTTTCAGAAGGGATGATCATCTCCCAAGAACAATCATAATAATCAACAGACAAACTATTAAAACTAAAAGAGTTCAGCAAGTTTGCCAAAAGTTAAGATATCACAAATATTAGAACTTTTCTATGCCAACAGTAATGAACTAGAAACTATAGTAAAAAGTAAGATACTATTCAAAATGTCAAGAGAAGCTGTAATTTCAAGACTTTGCTTATCTAAGAAATCACTAAACGTCTGTGGAGAAAGATTTAAAACTCTAATAATAAGTAATATAGAATATGATCTCAGTTGATACTAGCAAAAAGCTATCCTGTGCTTACAGAGGCCAAATTATTCTTATTACAACATCAACCCCCCTTTAAGCAATCAATAATTTAAGTCAAAACCACCCAAAACTTTTGAGGTGATTTTTTAGGGCCTTATCAACTTGTTTATAATTATAAAGTTATTTACATAGTTTTAAGATGTACTTAAATAATAATGAAAACTGTAAAAGTGTAAGTACAAGAACAGATAATGAGATCAATGAAATAAAATAGAGCTCAAAGGCAAGCCCAAATATATAACCTAAGTATTTTGATTCAAAAAAAGGACACCAAGAATAAAGTTAAATGGCAAATTAGCAGTCCAAAGGGTCGCAAAGAGTTGGACACGACTAAAGTAACTTTGCACACATGCTCTCAAAACTGATAATATCTAGAATTGTACATATAAAATATACAAAGACCTTCTGGCAGTCAACATGAAAATCTCAGCAACCCTAGTATATTAACAGGCAAAGAAATGAAGAGTCATTTTAGAGAAGAGGAAATCCATGAGGTAAAGAAGCATATGGAGAGATGCCCAAATTTATCAGTGTTAGCAATGTAGAAGAAAACCACAATGAAATAGCACTACATCAATTAGTTTGGCAAAAATTAGAAAGCTGGATGATGCAAAGCTTGGTGGCAAAATGGAAGTATATAAAGCCTCACGAACTGCTGGTGGGAGTCCTGGTTGTATTTGGTTAACTTAAATGCTTGCGTATCTTTTGACCTAGTAATTTTACCTCCAGGTATGTAATTCCAAGGAAATGTTCACATGTCTTTGTAAAAAGATACATATCAGAATGTTTATTGATGCTTTGTTTGTGGAAGGAGAGGTGGAAGACAATCTGGTTAAGTATGATGCAGTGCTGCATTCCATTGAATACTTTCAAGTCATTAGGAATGACAGATGGGATGTGTACATAGCAATGTGGATGGATCTTACAACATAGTTTCTAAGTTAAAAAATAAGAAACAGTATGAGCTCTATAATATAGCACCACTAACATGAATTAAAAATCCACATGGACAAAACAATGTACATTTTGTAAGAACAGGTACAAATGTCTGCAGATAAAAGGATTAACGTTAACTGGATGAAAATATTTGCATTGGTTGGAATGATGGGTGTCTGGTAAAGGTAAAGGGGGTCAGAAAAGAATAGGCATGAAAGACGGGGGGGAAAGTGAATAAATGATTGAATTAATGAATAAATGGATTAATGAATAAATACATAAATAAGAGAGGGACCTTGCATGCACCAATGATGATAAAGTGCCATGGATGAAGAAGATGATAAAAGTCCAAGTGAAAAGGGAAAAATAACCAAATGTAGATGAAGGCAGAACATTTATGAACAATCATTGTGATTCAAAAAGGACACCAAGAATAAAGTTAAATGGCAAATTAGCAGTCCAAAGGGTCGCAAAGAGTTGGACACGACTAAAGTAACTTTGCACACATGCTCTCAAAACTGATAATATCTAGAATTGTACATATAAAATATACAAAGACCTTCTGGCAGTCAACATGAAAATCTCAGCAACCCTAGTATATTAACAGGCAAAGAAATGAAGAGTCATTTTAGAGAAGAGGAAATCCATGAGGTAAAGAAGCATATGGAGAGATGCCCAAATTTATCAGTGTTAGCAATGTAGAAGAAAACCACAATGAAATAGCACTACATCAATTAGTTTGGCAAAAATTAGAAAGCTGGATGATGCAAAGCTTGGTGGCAAAATGGAAGTATATAAAGCCTCACGAACTGCTGGTGGGAGTCCTGGTTGTATTTGGTTAACTTAAATGCTTGCGTATCTTTTGACCTAGTAATTTTACCTCCAGGTATGTAATTCCAAGGAAATGTTCACATGTCTTTGTAAAAAGATACATATCAGAATGTTTATTGATGCTTTGTTTGTGGAAGGAGAGGTGGAAGACAATCTGGTTAAGTATGATGCAGTGCTGCATTCCATTGAATACTTTCAAGTCATTAGGAATGACAGATGGGATGTGTACATAGCAATGTGGATGGATCTTACAACATAGTTTCTAAGTTAAAAAATAAGAAACAGTATGAGCTCTATAATATAGCACCACTAACATGAATTAAAAATCCACATGGACAAAACAATGTACATTTTGTAAGAACAGGTACAAATGTCTGCAGATAAAAGGATTAACGTTAACTGGATGAAAATATTTGCATTGGTTGGAATGATGGGTGTCTGGTAAAGGTAAAGGGAGTCAGAAAAAGAATAGGCATGAAAGACGGGGAGGAAAGTGAATAAATGATTGAATTAATGAATAAATGGATTAATGAATAAATACATAAATAAGAGAGGGACCTTGCATGCACCAATGATGATAAAGTGCCATGGATGAAGAAGATGATAAAAGTCCAAGTGAAAAGGGAAAAATAACCAAATGTAGATGAAGGCACATATGAACACAGTAAACATTTGTTGAATGAAGCAATGCAGTCTGTGATAAATCATTTTTACAAAACTAAGAGGTTCTTTACTGAGTTATTTTAGGGGTTTTAGCGTTGGCATACCCATTGTAAAAAATACGAGCATGTGTGTATTTAGAGACGTCTTGATGGCATCAACAGAATTTTTTTCTTCCATTTCTTGATGTATTGCATAAACGGATACCTTGTTCTCTTTCAAACTATTCCATGTAGTTTGACTTTTCATTCTGACTTACAGAAAATGCCTCCCCAGCAAATATTTGCCATTTTGATCAAGTCTTGGTTCCCAAGTACCTGCCTATGCATGGTCATTGATATCCATTTTGATATCTACTTTCTTTGCTGGAAGCACTGAGCTGGACCCTGGTTCTGAGCTTTGAGGCTATTTTGTCAGGGTCTAAAACTGGACATGACAGTGGACTTGCCTACTAACGTTTTTTTTCTCTGCCACAGTATAAGATTTGATTTCTTAGAGCAACTCTGGGTTTGTTCTCTTCCTCCCCTCTTTCCAGTGGGCAAGGATTTGTCCTAGTGGATATAGAATTCTGCTGACCATCTCCAGGTTTTAATATTAGTGATCGTATATTTCTACTAATAAACATAATTCACATTTGGCTTTCACTGGTTTAAACTTAACAAATTAAGCATAACTATTTAAAGCTCCAGTTCTAGACAGATGAACTTGTGTCTTACACAAGATTAGCACTCACTAGCCCTATGTGTGCTCAGTCACTCAGTTGTGTCTGACTCTTTGAGGTCCCATGGACTATAGCCAGCCAGGCTCCTCTGCCCATGGGATTTCCCAGGCAAGAATACTGGAGAGGGGTTCCATTTCCTACTCCAGGGAATCTTCCTGACTCAGGGATTGAATTTGTGTCTCTTGTGTCTCCTGTACTGTCAGGAGGATTCTTTACCACTAGCGCCACCTGGAAAACCCTCATAGCCCTATGATACTGGGCATGTTAAATTTCTTAAGGATTTGTTTGTTCTGAACAATATGGGTAGACGTCTTCTCATAGTGTTGTGGTGATGAGATAATGTAGTGGGCTCCACATGGACCTTGGTGCATAATAAGAAGTTATTTTGGCTTCATAGAAATCATTATGCCTGTGAGGAGAGACAAAGATGAATAAGGGAAAATTCTTAAAATTCTTCATGGAACTTAGAGAGAATAAGACAGATGCCCAAACTATAGAGCAATGTGACAGAGGACAAGTGAGGTCACATATTCTCCTAAAAAGCCTGTGAGACCTTCAGAGAACTGCTTCTTCACTTTATAAACAAGACTCAGAAGGGTTATATGACTTGATTAAGGGTGAGTGCGGAGCCTTGAAGGGAACCAATGTCTCCTCTGGTTATGCCCTGTCACTGTGGACACTCATCAGTGTGGCCCGAGGTCCTGTGGCCCTGCTGCCTGCCCGGCAACTGACTGGGACTTTCAGGTCCTAAAATCCAGAGGCTTTGTGTTGAGGGCTCATAACGTAGGATATTGGCTTCATTGTTTTGTGAGTGAGTGATATATGTGGACATTTATTTTTAAGGCTTACCCTCCAACCAACAACCATCAGAGATAGTAATTCATTACATTCATCATTTCATTTGATTGAACGTTTATTGAAATATATTCTCCAAGTGCTTTGTTGGCACTGGGGAGACAAAGATGAAACTTTGTGGGGCCTACAGAGTCACGCAACAACTTACTGCATGTGGCAAAGAGACAACGTGCTCCAGGACCTGAGAAGGGAGGGACACATATTTTCTGGACCAGGAGGTTTGGTGGGTCAGCATGTTTTTCACCAGAAAAGGTGCTATTTGAATTGGATTGTGAAAAAGGAGGAAGCACTTTTCAGGTGAGGAACTGGAGAAGAGGAAGCGAGGGAAAGAGAACAGCAGTGTCAAAGGCAGGAAGCTGCCCGGTGGGTAGAGTGGTGCTTAGAAGACACTGGGGGCCCAGGGTGGAGGTGGGCGCAGTAAGCAATGAGCCCAGATGGGCCAACATAGATTTGATTGCCAGCAGACCTTCTACGTCTCCTTCTCTGTGGCTGAAGGGGAGCAGGTGAAGAAGACTTTTTTAAGCTGGAGAATGGCATGATTCAGTCTAGGTTGTGTGAGGGGACTCTGAGTGGAGGGAAAAGCAACCAGGCCCTAGGCCTGCACTAGGAGGCCCTACACAGGGGCTCTTGATCCCAAACTGGTGGCTTTATCAGGGCCTGAGCACGGACTCAGGAACACTGTGGCGGAGGACAGCGAAGTACTATCACAGGGCAGACCCCATTGCTTTTCCGCCCAAAGGCTTCATGCTAGCAGGTGGTGCAGGCTGGGAGGGAGACTCCCTTCACCTCACCTCTGCAAGCTCTCTTTGAGTAACCAGCTCCAGATAAAGAGATGCGGGTGGGGACGTGGGGGTGGGCTGTGCTTTCTGTCTTCAGAGAGCTGACTTCTTTCTCCATGGGTTCAGGGATTAGCAGGACACTTATCCGACCTGCCCGCCCCTGCCCTACTTCCAAAAGCTGTGATGAAACAAGACTCAGAAGGGTTATATGACTTGATTAAGGGTGAGTGCGGAGCCTTGAAGGGAACCAATGTCTCCTCTGGTTATGCCCTGTCACTGTGGACACTCATCAGTGTGGCCCGAGGTCCTGTGGCCCTGCTGCCTGCCCGGCAACTGACTGGGACTTTCAGGTCCTAAAATCCAGAGGCTTTGTGTTGAGGGCTCATAACGTAGGATATTGGCTTCATTGTTTTGTGAGTGAGTGATATATGTGGACATTTATTTTTAAGGCTTACCCTCCAACCAACAACCATCAGAGATAGTAATTCATTACATTCATCATTTCATTTGATTGAACGTTTATTGAAATATATTCTCCAAGTGCTTTGTTGGCACTGGGGAGACAAAGATGAAACTTTGTGGGGCCTACAGAGTCACGCAACAACTTACTGCATGTGGCAAAGAGACAACGTGCTCCAGGACCTGAGAAGGGAGGGACACATATTTTCTGGACCAGGAGGTTTGGTGGGTCAGCATGTTTTTCACCAGAAAAGGTGCTATTTGAATTGGATTGTGAAAAAGGAGGAAGCACTTTTCAGGTGAGGAACTGGAGAAGAGGAAGCGAGGGAAAGAGAACAGCAGTGTCAAAGGCAGGAAGCTGCCCGGTGGGTAGAGTGGTGCTTAGAAGACACTGGGGGCCCAGGGTGGAGGTGGGCGCAGTAAGCAATGAGCCCAGATGGGCCAACATAGATTTGATTGCCAGCAGACCTTCTACGTCTCCTTCTCTGTGGCTGAAGGGGAGCAGGTGAAGAAGACTTTTTTAAGCTGGAGAATGGCATGATTCAGTCTAGGTTGTGTGAGGGGACTCTGAGTGGAGGGAAAAGCAACCAGGCCCTAGGCCTGCACTAGGAGGCCCTACACAGGGGCTCTTGATCCCAAACTGGTGGCTTTATCAGGGCCTGAGCACGCGGACTCAGGAACACTGTGGCGGAGGACAGCGAAGTACTATCACAGGGCAGACCCCATTGCTTTTCCGCCCAAAGGCTTCATGCTAGCAGGTGGTGCAGGCTGGGAGGGAGACTCCCTTCACCTCACCTCTGCAAGCTCTCTTTGAGTAACCAGCTCCAGATAAAGAGATGCGGGTGGGGACGTGGGGGTGGGCTGTGCTTTCTGTCTTCAGAGAGCTGACTTCTTTCTCCATGGGTTCAGGGATTAGCAGGACACTTATCCTACCTGCCCGCCCCCCTGCCCATTTAAGGATGATTAAGCCCGGCCACTTTGGCGGTACCTGGAGGGCAAGGGGAGGGTAAGGATGGTTCAAAATGGAATACGAAGAAAAGAAATATTAAAAGAATGAGGAGGTTGTTTAGTGAGGCTTGAAGAGTCTACAGGTGTTTCCTCCTATGTTGAGAACCCATGTCCCCTGGGAATTGCATTTCCCGTCGAGCAGGGCCCAGGGCAGACCGAGCGCTGCCAAGAGCCCCGGGGGTGGTGGAGAGGCCTGAATGGGGGCCGTAGAAAGCCCAGCGTTTTCCAGGGGGTCTTAGAGCCCTTCGCTGGTGCGGAGGGGGACACAACTGGAAACACCATGGAGTTCACACTCACGCACTTTTGCACATGCCCCACGCACCCTGGCCCCCTCTGGGGCCTCCTGGGCCGGGCTGCTGTGCAGATGCAGCCGGCTGGCCCCGAGGGTGATGGGGTGGCCGCGGGTGGGCCCGCCAGGGTGCGCAGCGGGGTGAGGGCGCCCCAATGGCGAAGAGGTGCCGTAGTGCCCGAGTGGGAGGATGTGATGACGCTGTGCCCCCGCAGCGGGAACTCGGCCTTTAAAAGCCGAGGAGGCAGCCTCTGAGCAGGCAGTAGCTCCACTGGAGGCAAGCACACCCGGGTCTCACATTAAAGAAGCCAAACTGTCTGCTTCAAAGAGAAAAGGCAACTTCCTGTCACAGGCCATGCTCTGGCAAAAACGTAAGTGGTTTGGCCGTGGCTGCCGGAGCCGTGGCAGCGAGGGGAGGGCCGGGGCTCCACCAGGCAGCCCCGCCGGGAGGTGCTGGGGACACAGAGCAGCGGGCCCCATCCCCGGCCGGGATGGCGGGCGGGGCAAGGTGGGCGAGATGGAGCCCGTGGGGAGACCAACCTGTCAGGGGTGATGCTGATTTTCCAGGCTGGAGGGGAACAAACTAGTGTTCCAAGGTGGGACAGCTCATCCTGTCTCCACTGCCCACATGAATCACTTTGTTAACAAAGGGTAGCGGATGATTCACACAACACAATCTGGAGAAGGTGTGGAGCTCTTTACCTGAGTGGCTTTACTTTTATAAACAGCTACTCTTCAGCCTGTGGTTCAGTTCCGTGGGCCCGTTTCTCTCTGAGTTACTGAGCGTTCTGCCCAAGGCACGATGTCTCTGAGGGCATGAGGAGGATGTGGAAACTTGGCTTGTCAAGCCTGTCCCCACCAGCTTTGCTGTGCTGCCTCCTTGTCATGTGCTGTCATTCTTCCCTCTCTCCTGTGGCCAAGCTCCTGCGTCCCCGTGCAAGGGAGCTTGGGCGCACCTCGAACCCTAATGTTTATCCCTGGAGTTGGGTGGAACATCTGTGAACCCTATTTTCCATATGTGGGACTGAACAGAGACTCCTGTTATTAATAACTGAAATCATACAGATTGTCGGCAACATTCCTTTCTCAGAAAAACAAAGTCAACTCCATAGCCTCATGAGAGCTGAACCTTGCTGAGGCTCAATTCTGTACTTCCTCAAGAAAGAGGTACCGAAAAATTTCTGTCTTTTTGAAGGTCTTTAGGTATTTAAGATGCCTTTTAATGAACTCAAGTACACCCTACCTCAAACAAATTTAATGTAAGAGAAAGTAGGTTTATAGAAAAAAATAAATTTGGGAGTTTTATTTATTTTTAACCAAAGACAGCCTATTGGAGCCCTTAAAGCTCTGAAAATATGCCTTCACTGATGAAGGCAAACTTACAGTCATTTTACTGGCAGCTCCTTTGTTTCCTTTGTTTCTTGCATAAATGTTCTGGAGTTGAGCTTGTTAATGTGTAATGGGAAGAAACGGTTTTAAAGCTTCTCAGATCATGAAGTCTCATCATTGTTTCATGTTGACAAGATGCATTTTTTTTCTTTAATGAAAAGGAATGAATCTAATTTGGGTTGGAGAATTACGGAGTCCTTCCAGGATACCTAGGGATATTCCAGTATGGGCAGTGGCCACTGTTCCCAGAAGAAGGATGGAGCAAGACCCTCCCCTTCGAGGGCAAAGGCAGCCAGTCCTGTGGGAGCGCATTAATGGTGGTGGGTGGGCAATAATGTCCCTATTGGGAGCTGCTAAGCATCCATATGCCCTGACCCTGACAGGTAGGGCTCAATCTGTGGGCTTTCTGTGAGTCCCTGTAGGGTCTTCTGCCTTGGTTTGTACCTACTCAGAGCAAATCACTTTCTTCTTCTTAACCCTCAGGTTTCTCATATGTAAAATGGGGTAGAAATGATACCCACCAGTTCCACAGAGCTACTCTTATTAAACTGAAATGCCGTTGAGGTGATGTTGTCTGCTGTGGTTCTGCTTCATTGCCTGAGATGTGGGTTCCTTCCTGTGTTCGTGAGCTGCCGTGTTTCGCTCTTGGTTACACACTGCATTTTTCCTTCTTGAGCTCTTCCTAAGAGATTCCTTTTCCCTGTAGTTCGTGAGCTGCACGTGTCTTGATGGTGGAACATCTGTGAACCCTATTTTCCATATGTGGGACTGAACAGAGACTCCTGTTATTAATAACTGAAATCATACAGATTGTCGGCAACATTCCTTTCTCAGAAAAACAAAGTCAACTCCATAGCCTCATGAGAGCTGAACCTTGCTGAGGCTCAATTCTGTACTTCCTCAAGAAAGAGGTACCGAAAAATTTCTGTCTTTTTGAAGGTCTTTAGGTATTTAAGATGCCTTTTAATGAACTCAAGTACACCCTACCTCAAACAAATTTAATGTAAGAGAAAGTAGGTTTATAGAAAAAAATAAATTTGGGAGTTTTATTTATTTTTAACCAAAGACAGCCTATTGGAGCCCTTAAAGCTCTGAAAATATGCCTTCACTGATGAAGGCAAACTTACAGTCATTTTACTGGCAGCTCCTTTGTTTCCTTTGTTTCTTGCATAAATGTTCTGGAGTTGAGCTTGTTAATGTGTAATGGGAAGAAACGGTTTTAAAGCTTCTCAGATCATGAAGTCTCATCATTGTTTCATGTTGACAAGATGCATTTTTTTTCTTTAATGAAAAGGAATGAATCTAATTTGGGTTGGAGAATTACGGAGTCCTTCCAGGATACCTAGGGATATTCCAGTATGGGCAGTGGCCACTGTTCCCAGAAGAAGGATGGAGCAAGACCCTCCCCTTCGAGGGCAAAGGCAGCCAGTCCTGTGGGAGCGCATTAATGGTGGTGGGTGGGCAATAATGTCCCTATTGGGAGCTGCTAAGCATCCATATGCCCTGACCCTGACAGGTAGGGCTCAATCTGTGGGCTTTCTGTGAGTCCCTGTAGGGTCTTCTGCCTTGGTTTGTACCTACTCAGAGCAAATCACTTTCTTCTTCTTAACCCTCAGGTTTCTCATATGTAAAATGGGGTAGAAATGATACCCACCAGTTCCACAGAGCTACTCTTATTAAACTGAAATGCCGTTGAGGTGATGTTGTCTGCTGTGGTTCTGCTTCATTGCCTGAGATGTGGGTTCCTTCCCTGTGTTCGTGAGCTGCCGTGTTTCCCGCTCTTGGTTACACACTGCATTTTTCCTTCTTGAGCTCTTCCTAAGAGATTAACAGTTTCTTTTTAGAGGGGATGCTAGAGGCATGGTTCCTGCTCATTCCCTGGAGGTCAGTCAGGTGCAGCAAAACTCCACCTCCAGGGAGACCACGTTGTAAGTTCATCTGCGGAATACCTGTGGTGAATGAGTTTACGTGTTCAGATGCACATAATCAAAATTATTTTAAATTGTTCTCTGGCACCTTAAAAAAGTTAGGAAAGGCCCCAGGCACTTTACCCACTCCCTTACCCCGAGTGAGGCCCTTGTCTAGAGCACTAAGGGCACCTTGGTGACTAAACCCTGTGGGAAAACCAGTAAAAACAGGGCAGCATTGTCAGCCCACTTAGAATCACCTGATGGAAGGTCAGAATTTGAAATCAGACACCAAGAGTGCTGAAATGGCACTTTCTTTTTTCAGAAAACACCCTCGAGGCATGAGCTGAAATGACTGTACTATGGGGTTCTGGAAAGGGTTAAGAAAACATTCACTTTGTAGATGTTGTCTCCTCCCTGTTTGGCCTGTGACCCCTATTTGTGGACTAAATGTGAACATGGGCTTTGGTTCAGATCAGCTCCTAACTGTGGACACACAGACGTAGAAATCTTCAAGCCACAGCTGTGAATCTTAAGATTTGCTTGGCTGGTCAGTTGCACAAAGAAGTCATGCTCCCTGAAGATCCACCTGCTACCCTCTAACCTCCAGCCCGGGTTTTGTACTGGGTCCAGCAGGTCCCACCTGGATGTGAAGACCTGACTTCCACTTAGAAAGAAGCTCTTATTAGGGCCAACTAGTAACCATTATGTAGAAACAGCAGGCATGATGGGGTGAGACAGGTCTGGGTTTGAAAGTCATCTCTGCAACTCAATTATTTAACCTTTACACATTTACAAACCTGGAAAATAGAGATTCTAATTCCTGCCTTACAAGGTTTTTGTCAGAACAGAAGTAGAAAATAGGGAAAGTATTATCAAGCCTCCTGAGACTTAATGACAGTGAGACCAGAGCACCTTTCCTCCTGGGACACCTTCTGTGGGCCCATCTTGAGTAATTAGGGTTATGCACATCTTTTCCAATCACTTTCCACACTTTGATTGGAATAGTTGAAAGCACATCCAAATATTTTCGAATAATGAGACTTACATACAGTTTTCTGAGGGTCTAAATCAGACAGGGGTCTGCCAACTATGGCCTCCGTGTCAAATCAGTCTCACCACCTGTTTTTGTAAATAAACACCAATTGGGGCAAGGCCATATCTATTCATTTACATATTGTCAAGGGCTGTTTCTGTTCTTGATACAAGGGAACAGTCGAGTAGATGCCGCAAAGACTATGGCCTGCAAAAATATTACTCTCTGGCACTTTAAAACCAGGTTTGCTGACCTCCGGTTTAAAATGATTTGAGTAATACTTTACGTGTTCATTTCCATGTTACTGGGTATTGTGGGCTTGCACAATGGCAACACCAGTGGGAGATAAAGCTTGCAGTCAGTGGATTACATGTTTCTTTTTCAGAAAACACCCTCGAGGCATGAGCTGAAATGACTGTACTATGGGGTTCTGGAAAGGGTTAAGAAAACATTCACTTTGTAGATGTTGTCTCCTCCCTGTTTGGCCTGTGACCCCTATTTGTGGACTAAATGTGAACATGGGCTTTGGTTCAGATCAGCTCCTAACTGTGGACACACAGACGTAGAAATCTTCAAGCCACAGCTGTGAATCTTAAGATTTGCTTGGCTGGTCAGTTGCACAAAGAAGTCATGCTCCCTGAAGATCCACCTGCTACCCTCTAACCTCCAGCCCGGGTTTTGTACTGGGTCCAGCAGGTCCCACCTGGATGTGAAGACCTGACTTCCACTTAGAAAGAAGCTCTTATTAGGGCCAACTAGTAACCATTATGTAGAAACAGCAGGCATGATGGGGTGAGACAGGTCTGGGTTTGAAAGTCATCTCTGCAACTCAATTATTTAACCTTTACACATTTACAAACCTGGAAAATAGAGATTCTAATTCCTGCCTTACAAGGTTTTTGTCAGAACAGAAGTAGAAAATAGGGAAAGTATTATCAAGCCTCCTGAGACTTAATGACAGTGAGACCAGAGCACCTTTCCTCCTGGGACACCTTCTGTGGGCCCATCTTGAGTAATTAGGGTTATGCACATCTTTTCCAATCACTTTCCACACTTTGATTGGAATAGTTGAAAGCACATCCAAATATTTTCGAATAATGAGACTTACATACAGTTTTCTGAGGGTCTAAATCAGACAGGGGTCTGCCAACTATGGCCTCCGTGTCAAATCAGTCTCACCACCTGTTTTTGTAAATAAACACCAATTGGGGCAAGGCCATATCTATTCATTTACATATTGTCAAGGGCTGTTTCTGTTCTTGATACAAGGGAACAGTCGAGTAGATGCCGCAAAGACTATGGCCTGCAAAAATATTACTCTCTGGCACTTTAAAACCAGGTTTGCTGACCTCCGGTTTAAAATGATTTGAGTAATACTTTACGTGTTCATTTCCATGTTACTGGGTATTGTGGGCTTGCACAATGGCAACACCAGTGGGAGATAAAGCTTGCAGTCAGTGGATTACATGATTTATACAATACCGAAAAGGTTGACTTGGTTGACTTCTTCCTTAAAGGCAATGGAACTGTGTATAATAAACTCAACACTACTTGTTGTTATTTTGCTTGTTAAAAACGTATAAATTGAATGACTGTTTTTTTATTGTTATTTATGTTAGAGAAAGAATGACATGATAACGAGAGGCTGACTTGAATGATTTTCTTTCAACTGACTAGTTGACTGGACGTCCCATAGACTTGACCTTGGTGTTTCTTCATTGTGGTGCTCAGGGAGACAGCTTGTAAACAGGACATACTTCTTATCAAATTATTATGACATGAATGTTTGCTTTCAGATGCTTTCAGATGACTTGAGCAGAGCAAAATTCAACAAATAGATAAATCAAGGTCTCAAATTTCTCATTACCATAGAATTCTATAGTTACTCTAAGGTTCTACTAAATAACCAGCTTTTTGAGAGCAGTTAAAGATAAGAAAAACCTGTAATATGCATATAGTACTTGGAACTCTATCTTCTGCATAACTTTAGATATGCATAACTTTAGATAAGCTTGTAATGAGAAGTAATTTAGGTCTGTGAACTGCTTCTAATATTTCTGTTCTGTTACAATCTTGGCTTACTTAATAAGTCTAATAAACACCTTTGCTTCTTATCAAGTTTATCTATTGATTCAGTGATTCTTCTTGATAAAGACAATTAGGATCCAAAAGATACTCAAGAATTCACTGCACAGGAAGAGGTGAAATAAGTGACTCATGTCAACTAAATGCAAAGATTAATTGGCAAAGGAGCTGGTGTTTTCAAGGTGGACACTTTACTTCCTCTCCCTATATTAACTAAATGAAAAAGCCAACCTTTTCCCCCTCTACAGCCCTGATTCAAAACTGCATATCTGGTCTGTTGTGAGGCACAAAAAAGAAGCAAGGTAGTCCACATTTATTAGCTAAATACCTGGACATTTAATTTACTTGGAAGTCTTGTAAATTTTTGTGTTTAAACTTTCTTCTTGCAAAGCAAAGTTATTGGGTTTTTTCACCCTATGATCTCTTTCTAGAGTGGTTTGCATGCGTGCATGAGTGCTAAGTCGCTTCAGTCGCTTCTTTGCGACCCTGTGGACTACAGCGTTCCAGGCCTCCCTGTCCCTCACTAGTTGTATGAGGCTATGCTAAAGCATTATTCTTGCAGGAAGCAGACCTGGATTCTACTTTCCAGCCTCTGAGTAATTAGACGTAGGGCCTTAGGCAAGCCACCTAACCAGTCTGTGTTGCAAGTTCACCAGCATTAAGATGGGACTTCTTTTCTTGGGTTAGGGCAAGGGGGTTGAATGTGACTAAAATCCTTTTCCAGGTCGAATTGCTGAGTCTTCATAAGTATTTACTAAAGGTCAATATGGATTTTCAGATGCAGCCCACCTGATTCTATTGTGCCATCAAGCTGAGAAATACTGACTTGGAGGCTGAAATTGATGGCTTCTAATATGCTTTTGGGGATTGCACTACAATGAGCAAAACAGGTTCAGTACTTTTCACAGAGATAAATATCAGCTATGGGGTGCGTGACCTACTGCCATGCAGTCAGTCAGATGTTCTGTTTGATTAGTTTGGACTGCATTTGGTTGTTATTGAAGAGATCAGAAAATACACGGATTTAAATATATAAGATAGTGGAATACTTTCTCTCACATAAAAGAAGCATATAGTAGTCTGGAGGGCTTTATGGAGATTGTAAGTGCCAACAGTGTCTCAGGCTTCTTCTGTCTTTTTGGTCTGCTGGCCTTGGCATGTGGCTTTAGTCTTCAAGTTTGCTTCCTAGTGGCACTGTAGCTCCAGCCTTCGTATCTGTGTTTCTGAAGAAAAGAGAAAGGCATAACGATCATGGCCCCCCCTTCTCTGTCATTTGGCCTCTAGGTGGACACTTTACTTCCTCTCCCTATATTAACTAAATGAAAAAGCCAACCTTTTCCCCCTCTACAGCCCTGATTCAAAACTGCATATCTGGTCTGTTGTGAGGCACAAAAAAGAAGCAAGGTAGTCCACATTTATTAGCTAAATACCTGGACATTTAATTTACTTGGAAGTCTTGTAAATTTTTGTGTTTAAACTTTCTTCTTGCAAAGCAAAGTTATTGGGTTTTCACCCTATGATCTCTTTCTAGAGTGGTTTGCATGCGTGCATGAGTGCTAAGTCGCTTCAGTCGCTTCTTTGCGACCCTGTGGACTACAGCGTTCCAGGCCTCCCTGTCCCTCACTAGTTGTATGAGGCTATGCTAAAGCATTATTCTTGCAGGAAGCAGACCTGGATTCTACTTTCCAGCCTCTGAGTAATTAGACGTAGGGCCTTAGGCAAGCCACCTAACCAGTCTGTGTTGCAAGTTCACCAGCATTAAGATGGGACTTCTTTTCTTGGGTTAGGGCAAGGGGATTGAATGTGACTAAAATCCTTTTCCAGGTCGAATTGCTGAGTCTTCATAAGTATTTACTAAAGGTCAATATGGATTTTCAGATGCAGCCCACCTGATTCTATTGTGCCATCAAGCTGAGAAATACTGACTTGGAGGCTGAAATTGATGGCTTCTAATATGCTTTTGGGGATTGCACTACAATGAGCAAAACAGGTTCAGTACTTTTCACAGAGATAAATATCAGCTATGGGGTGCGTGACCTACTGCCATGCAGTCAGTCAGATGTTCTGTTTGATTAGTTTGGACTGCATTTGGTTGTTATTGAAGAGATCAGAAAATACACGGATTTAAATATATAAGATAGTGGAATACTTTCTCTCACATAAAAGAAGCATATAGTAGTCTGGAGGGCTTTATGGAGATTGTAAGTGCCAACAGTGTCTCAGGCTTCTTCTGTCTTTTTGGTCTGCTGGCCTTGGCATGTGGCTTTAGTCTTCAAGTTTGCTTCCTAGTGGCACTGTAGCTCCAGCCTTCGTATCTGTGTTTCAGACAATAAATAAGAAGAAAAGAGAAAGGCATAACGATCATGCTTCTCTGTCATGGCCTCTCCACACCAACATACAACTTCTGCTGACATCTAATGGCCACTCCTATCTTTGAGGGAGAACCGTGTCATTGTTTAGCTGGGCACACTGCCAATCCTTCAAAACTCAAGGGTTGATAGCAAGGAAGGAGAGGGCAGGTGCTGTGTATGGCAGCTGCCAGTCTGTGCCACTTTTGGATCTATTATCTCATTTAATTCACATAAAAGCTCCATGAGATAGGCTCCGTTTAAGCTCTGTTTCATACAGGAAAAAACTGAAACTTAAAGATGAGGCTTAACTTGCCCTGAGTGTTATCTTGCTCAGTTGTGTTGTCTCTCTACCAACAGTTCCCGTCTTATTCATGGGACTTAGGAGGATGCTTTTGGGAGAAGCACCAGCCTTTCACCTTAGATAAAAAAGACCATGACAAAATGAAGAATACCAGCTGGCAGATGTCTGTTCATACTTTGAAAGTTCATTTCTGGTGCATGCATGTGTTACAGCTTACTCACTGAAGGAAATGAAGTGTTTGCTTTCCTGTTACCTCCTTTACAGGGGTCTTTGCAGATGCTATAGCAACAATGGCAGATTCAAAGGGGAGAGAAGGACCTAAAATCTCCCCCAAATAACATAGCCCATCTGTTTTCTGGGGAACCCCATGTCGGCTCTTCATTCGGAAGACTTCCTTCATTCTGAACTGTCTGGAACTCAGAAAACTCAGGCTGCCCCTTCACGTGTGTGTGTGTGTGTGTGTGTGTGTAAGTGAGGCATGGAAAGCCAGGTATAGGGGATTATTTTGAATTAGAGAGTGACAGCTCTGTTCTTTCCTTCCACTTAATGGTTTAAAGTTTAGCCCCTGGGGCAGGCAGATGAGTTTGAATCCTAGATTTATGCATCACTGGTTGTATGATACTGTGAGTCCCTCTGCCTCACTCTATTGCCATTTCCTTGTATGCACAATGGGAATGCAGTTCTTCACAGAGTTGTGGTAAGTGTTTATGACTGTGCTTGGCATTAAGTCAACACTCAGTAGCTGTTTGTTACTATCATTATTTTCCTGTTTTTCTCACTTTACCTCTGAGGACAAAGTGTATGCAGCTAAGCCTGGATTGCAATTCCACCCCCCCCCCTTTTTATTTTTTATTTTTGGGCCACTTCTATTGCTCTTTCATTTATTTATTTCCATCCATCTTTGTTCTTTGGCCTGTATAGGCCTCCCATCGCAGTGGCTTCTGTTGTTGCAGAGCACCGGATCTGGGCACATGCACTCCAGAGCTCCAGCTCAGTAGTTGGACACATCGGTCCAGCCACTCCGTGGCACGTGGGATCTTTCCAGGTCAGGGATTGAGCCGGCACCCCTTGCACTGCAAGGTGGTGTCCTTACCCACTGGACCACCAAGGAAGCCCCCTAGATTGCAATTTGTGTGGCATCTGAGCTCTGCCTTTTTTGTGTGAGTTAGCTGGATGCATATTTCCCATCTTATAACTCATGGTGGGGTTATTGATCCTGGTTAAGGTTGATAGTGAGGCTGGCCATTCTGGACCAAACTTGGAACTTGGGCTGCAGTTTCCTACTAGCCTTAACTAATGAAGAATACCAGCTGGCAGATGTCTGTTCATACTTTGAAAGTTCATTTCTGGTGCATGCATGTGTTACAGCTTACTCACTGAAGGAAATGAAGTGTTTGCTTTCCTGTTACCTCCTTTACAGGGGTCTTTGCAGATGCTATAGCAACAATGGCAGATTCAAAGGGGAGAGAAGGACCTAAAATCTCCCCCAAATAACATAGCCCATCTGTTTTCTGGGGAACCCCATGTCGGCTCTTCATTCGGAAGACTTCCTTCATTCTGAACTGTCTGGAACTCAGAAAACTCAGGCTGCCCCTTCACGTGTGTGTGTGTGTGTGTGTGTGTGTAAGTGAGGCATGGAAAGCCAGGTATAGGGGATTATTTTGAATTAGAGAGTGACAGCTCTGTTCTTTCCTTCCACTTAATGGTTTAAAGTTTAGCCCCTGGGGCAGGCAGATGAGTTTGAATCCTAGATTTATGCATCACTGGTTGTATGATACTGTGAGTCCCTCTGCCTCACTCTATTGCCATTTCCTTGTATGCACAATGGGAATGCAGTTCTTCACAGAGTTGTGGTAAGTGTTTATGACTGTGCTTGGCATTAAGTCAACACTCAGTAGCTGTTTGTTACTATCATTATTTTCCTGTTTTTCTCACTTTACCTCTGAGGACAAAGTGTATGCAGCTAAGCCTGGATTGCAATTCCACCCCCCCCCCTTTTTATTTTTTATTTTTGGGCCACTTCTATTGCTCTTTCATTTATTTATTTCCATCCATCTTTGTTCTTTGGCCTGTATAGGCCTCCCATCGCAGTGGCTTCTGTTGTTGCAGAGCACCGGATCTGGGCACATGCACTCCAGAGCTCCAGCTCAGTAGTTGGACACATCGGTCCAGCCACTCCGTGGCACGTGGGATCTTTCCAGGTCAGGGATTGAGCCGGCACCCCTTGCACTGCAAGGTGGTGTCCTTACCCACTGGACCACCAAGGAAGCCCCCTAGATTGCAATTTGTGTGGCATCTGAGCTCTGCCTTTTTTGTGTGAGTTAGCTGGATGCATATTTCCCATCTTATAACTCATGGTGGGGTTATTGATCCTGGTTAAGGTTGATAGTGAGGCTGGCCATTCTGTGACCAAACTTGGAACTTGGGCTGCAGTTTCCTACTAGCCTCATAAGGTGGGATGGTGACAGGCTTGTACTGACTGGCAAACTTGTGTTTGTTTTTTAAAATTCACAAGATTGGAATTGAGGTATCATAATCTAGCTTGAAATGTCTAAGAAATAGCACAAATGATACCGAAAACTGAAACAGCAATGTGCTGCCTCTTTTTCTTAGTATGGTTTCATTAGTATCACTTTCTGGGAAGGGCAGGTAGCCAAAGAATTACAGACCAAAATTATACTCAGACCAGGTGTTTGGACCGAAAAGGATCTGACCACATTTAAGAAAAGCTGAATTCCTTTTTAATTCTCTAGAAAATATCATGACTTTAATTAGAAGAGGAGGATGAGGATTGCTATAACTTTCCAGGACTGGAAAATGCACCTTTATTCCAAAGTTTTAGATCATAGCCTGACAATTCTGACTGGGACCAGCCTTCTACTCTTTAGCAAGAACTTTCATGGCTCGTGACAGGTTCCTGGTTTAACTACTTCCAGGGTAGGGACATCATTCCTAGAGAAAAGTGAGTCACTGTGAAGCGTGTTGTGCTGGTCTCTGTGAAGCTCTGACACTGTGAAACTTGTATTTTCAGTCTCCATAGGTATCTTATGAATAAGGAATGAGGCATGTTCCTCAAAGTTTGGCCTAGGGATGTCTTTCCCAAACTTGTTCTGACTTCTTCAGTGTCCTTCACAAGGGATTTTCCCCACATCATAAGGTCACCAGTTAGTAAACCAAAGATTTAACACAAAAGCTCATTTTGACTGGCAGTTGCATTCACATCATGCATCCGCTACTGGGGCCACCTTCACTCATGTAGGCTGAACCCAGGCCGCCATGATCCTTGAGTCTTGGACTGTTGACTTTGACCCCAGATATATAGCTGATGCTAGGTCTGAAGAGTCCTTCATCCCAGAGAGTGGTTCCTACCTGAGCGTCTCATGAAAGCTTTGTTTATTTTATAAACCGCAGAAAAAATTGCTGGATGCATATTTCCCATCTTATAACTCATGGTGGGGTTATTGATCCTGGTTAAGGTTGATAGTGAGGCTGGCCATTCTGTGACCAAACTTGGAACTTGGGCTGCAGTTTCCTACTAGCCTCATAAGGTGGGATGGTGACAGGCTTGTACTGACTGGCAAACTTGTGTTTGTTTTTTAAAATTCACAAGATTGGAATTGAGGTATCATAATCTAGCTTGAAATGTCTAAGAAATAGCACAAATGATACCGAAAACTGAAACAGCAATGTGCTGCCTCTTTTTCTTAGTATGGTTTCATTAGTATCACTTTCTGGGAAGGGCAGGTAGCCAAAGAATTACAGACCAAAATTATACTCAGACCAGGTGTTTGGACCGAAAAGGATCTGACCACATTTAAGAAAAGCTGAATTCCTTTTTAATTCTCTAGAAAATATCATGACTTTAATTAGAAGAGGAGGATGAGGATTGCTATAACTTTCCAGGACTGGAAAATGCACCTTTATTCCAAAGTTTTAGATCATAGCCTGACAATTCTGACTGGGACCAGCCTTCTACTCTTTAGCAAGAACTTTCATGGCTCGTGACAGGTTCCTGGTTTAACTACTTCCAGGGTAGGGACATCATTCCTAGAGAAAAGTGAGTCACTGTGAAGCGTGTTGTGCTGGTCTCTGTGAAGCTCTGACACTGTGAAACTTGTATTTTCAGTCTCCATAGGTATCTTATGAATAAGGAATGAGGCATGTTCCTCAAAGTTTGGCCTAGGGATGTCTTTCCCAAACTTGTTCTGACTTCTTCAGTGTCCTTCACAAGGGATTTTCCCCACATCATAAGGTCACCAGTTAGTAAACCAAAGATTTAACACAAAAGCTCATTTTGACTGGCAGTTGCATTCACATCATGCATCCGCTACTGGGGCCACCTTCACTCATGTAGGCTGAACCCAGGCCGCCATGATCCTTGAGTCTTGGACTGTTGACTTTGACCCCAGATATATAGCTGATGCTAGGTCTGAAGAGTCCTTCATCCCAGAGAGTGGTTCCTACCTGAGCGTCTCATGAAAGTTTTGTTTATTTTATAGGAATCCCTTTGGTCTTAGAAATCCCAAACTAGATATTGCTTAAAACAAGGGACAAACAACGGAACGTCCCTTCCTCCAGCTCCTAACTGTAGGTTTCTCCAGTTCTAGATCATACTGGCAATTCTAGATTCAGGCTATGGGTCTTAGTCTAAAGAGAGAAGATGTATCTGTCTCCTCTGCTTTGTCTCTTTACCTTGGTGTTGTCTTGCTGTAGAGTCTGGGTGGGGACCTTGGGTTTCCTTACTCCTGAGAGTGGTCTAGTACTCTCAGTGTAGGTCTTCCCCAACGTCATCCCTGTTGTTGTAGATAAAGCTGGAACAGTGCTCAGTATGTCAGCCAGAAGTCTGTAGTATTCTAATAGATTATAAAGCTCCCCTCTATGATGATGAAAGAGCCCTCCCTCATGCACTGCCATGTTTCCATCTCACATATGATATGAGCTCCTGGGTTTCTAGTCCTTTGAAGATGTGTCCGTGACAGTGGCCTCAGCCATGGCTGCATCCTTGTCCTTTCAGAGATACATAGATTACTCTGTCTGGCACTCGAAAATCTCCAGGGTACTTCTTTGTGGAGTAGTCCTTTAGAAGCTCAAACTTGCCACAGACTTAATCCTCTGGTGGCTTTGGAAGAAAAAATATCTTCTGCTCAGGTATGGTATCTTTATAAGAGATCAGTGCCAGGTTTTTGATATCTGCTCTCCAGGCTTACTCTGTTTGCATGAGAGGTCTTTGATCAGTCTCCCTGCAACATTACTGGCCACCCTGTCTCCTATTCAGGGCCAACTTGCTGCTGGGGGCATCAGACTCAAGAAGCTGAGGGACAACTTCCAGGAATACAATGAAGGCAGGTTGAGATGGGCTTTGCTGGAAGTGGAAGGCCTTGGGTATGTTGAGGATAGAGACATTCAGTATTAGGATGCAGCAGACTGAGGGTAGGTCAGGATCACTGTACCAAGGCTACTCATCTGATGAGTAATGGGCCACATATTGTTGAGTGGGAACAAAGGAGAAACAGTCATTTCTTGAAAACCTATTACATACTAGGTGTTTTGTTAATTCCATACAATCCTCATGATAATCCCATAAAATAGAGATTATTATTCTTACTTAGCAAATGGAGAAATTGAGGCACAAACAAGTTCAATTATTTGCCAAGGATCACCCAGTGATGAGCTATGTAGCAGGCATTCCAAACTAGATGTGCTTGAGTTCCAAACAACACCACATCACTTTTCATTGCTGAGGATTTTAAGGCTTCTTCTCTTCCTAATTGAAGTGAGTCCACCACTAGCAGGAGGTGGTCTCCGACTTCATTGAGAATAGTGTAGCTTGACTCAAAATGCCATGCAAATAGGAATCTCAGAAAGTTAGATTTGAGACTGTCTAGACCATCTGAAGCAACTATTTCCATCTTGGAATCTGAGTTCCTAGGACTGGACTTCCCAGAGGGGGTTAATCAGTCAAGATAGGATAAGTGAAATGTCTTTGGGTTTCATCCAAAATCCTTGGTCTGAGTAAGGACCTGAGCATCTGGGGCTCTTTTGCTATATTTGGGGCAAGACTTCAGTACATGGTGTGGGTTGAGCCCAACCCCAGAGCCGTCTGACTGCACTGGAGATGGAGCTGCCTTGCTCATGCACTCTCTTCTTCATACAGCCCCTGGAGACAGGGCCCTCAACTTGCTGCCCATTCAAGCCTGACTGAACCAAGCAGAGGTGAAAACAAGCCAGAATACTTCAACTGTGAGGCAGAAGCAGCTCTGTCCCAGTTTGTAATTCTAGGTGTGCTTGTGCCATGATTTGATTCAGTCTATGTACCCTAGAGTAGGAAATGGCAACCCACTGTAGTATTCCTGCCTGGAGAATTCTGTGGACAGGAGCCTTGTGGCCTACAGTCCATGGGGTCACAGAGTCAGACATGACTGAGTGACTAACACCCACACACATGTGCCCTACTAGACCAGACGGTAAGCTCCGTGACGGCAGGGCCGTGGTTTCCTCTGCTGTGTTAAAGAATGCTCTGCCAGGGTTCTCCTTGGTGCCCTGAGACACGGTATCTGAGACAGGAGCCCTTTCTGCTCTGGTGACCCCAGTTTCTGTAAAGGCGGGCAAATGCAGCTGGCTTCTCAGGTGGAACAGTCATTTCTTGAAAACCTATTACATACTAGGTGTTTTGTGAATTCCATACAATCCTCATGATAATCCCATAAAATAGAGATTATTATTCTTACTTAGCAAATGGAGAAATTGAGGCACAAACAAGTTCAATTATTTGCCAAGGATCACCCAGTGATGAGCTATGTAGCAGGCATTCCAAACTAGATGTGCTTGAGTTCCAAACAACACCACATCACTTTTCATTGCTGAGGATTTTAAGGCTTCTTCTCTTCCTAATTGAAGTGAGTCCACCACTAGCAGGAGGTGGTCTCCGACTTCATTGAGAATAGTGTAGCTTGACTCAAAATGCCATGCAAATAGGAATCTCAGAAAGTTAGATTTGAGACTGTCTAGACCATCTGAAGCAACTATTTCCATCTTGGAATCTGAGTTCCTAGGACTGGACTTCCCAGAGGGGGTTAATCAGTCAAGATAGGATAAGTGAAATGTCTTTGGGTTTCATCCAAAATCCTTGGTCTGAGTAAGGACCTGAGCATCTGGGGCTCTTTGCTATATTTGGGGCAAGACTTCAGTACATGGTGTGGGTTGAGCCCAACCCCAGAGCCGTCTGACTGCACTGGAGATGGAGCTGCCTTGCTCATGCACTCTCTTCTTCATACAGCCCCTGGAGACAGGGCCCTCAACTTGCTGCCCATTCAAGCCTGACTGAACCAAGCAGAGGTGAAAACAAGCCAGAATACTTCAACTGTGAGGCAGAAGCAGCTCTGTCCCAGTTTGTAATTCTAGGTGTGCTTGTGCCATGATTTGATTCAGTCTATGTACCCTAGAGTAGGAAATGGCAACCCACTGTAGTATTCCTGCCTGGAGAATTCTGTGGACAGGAGCCTTGTGGCCTACAGTCCATGGGGTCACAGAGTCAGACATGACTGAGTGACTAACACCCACACACATGTGCCCTACTAGACCAGACGGTAAGCTCCGTGACGGCAGGGCCGTGGTTTCCTCTGCTGTGTTAAAGAATGCTCTGCCAGGGTTCTCCTTGGTGCCCTGAGACACGGTATCTGAGACAGGAGCCCTTTCTGCTCTGGTGACCCCAGTTTCTGTAAAAGGCGGGCAAATGCAGCTGGCTTCTCAGGTGGACCTATCCGCTGTCATTTCAGTCGAAAATACCAAAAATAAAACTTTGCGGGGAATTGTGTGGGTCTCAGTTCTCGCCACTCCTCATGTGAGCACACTGCCGGTAAGTTTCTCATGGACTTCTCTCTCCCTCCTCAGACTCCCAGCCTGGAGGGAGAAGGCTCAGAACTGAGCAGGTGACCATTGGACGGCCGACTTCCAGTGTTGCCCAGAGGAATAAATGGGATTAGCTCAGGAGGGGAAGAGGCAGAATGTGAGGCAGATGTGGACTGTGCAGGAAACAGAGGTCCTTTGATGACCCTCCTACTAACAAGTGTATTCCTTGGGCATGCCACTGAACATCTATGAACTTTCCTCATAAGTTTAAAGGAGGGTGAGAGGAAGACCTCTCTTGTCTATTTCAGAAGTTGTGGTGAAGCCACACATGAATCATTTGTGTCAAATTCTCTGTGAGCCACAGAGTATCATGCAAAGGTGAGTGTGGTGATTGCTGAATTCCTGGGAGTAAAGATCATGACCAGGAAACACACAGACCTTTGGCAGTCGTGTACTTAACATATCCAATCTCCAAAAAAGAGAGGCCTCACACTGACGCTATCTCTGAGAGTAGAGAGCGGAATCCAAGAACCTTCCATTGCTCTACTTGTCTTGCAGGAGGATTGGAGGGAGGGTGGATGCCTGGGTGAGCAAAGCTGAGCGCTCTGGGGAGGGACACCTCGGCAGCAGGGCCTCTGAGGAGAGAGGCTCTGGCACTCGAGGCCTTGTGGCTGACTCCACCCAAGGTCATGGTGGCTCATCCAGAACTTCGGGGATAATTTGGGACATTCTGAAGCAGCAGAGTAGGATGCTTAGGTTGGAGCTTGGTCAATGAGAGGGGGCTCTGGGTAAACAGGCTCTCTACTTGAGCTTAACATAATCTGAGTGCATCTGTGCTAAGTCCCTTCAGTTGTGTCTGATTCTTTGTGACCCCATGGACTGTAGCCTGCCAAGCTCCCCTGTTCATGGGATTCTCCAGGCGAGGATACTGGAGTGGGCAGCCCTGCCCTCCTCCAGGGGATCTTCCCAACCCAGAGACTCAACCCATGTCTTATGTCTCCTGCGCTGGTAGGCAGGTTTTTTTTTTTTTTTTTTTTTTACCACAAGTGCCACCTGGGTATTTGGAAGGAGTCTAATCACCCTGGGTGTCCATTCAGTGCCAAATTGAACTTCTTTTCAATAGGGATTACTTAGTTTCTAAATCCATTGGATCTAGGGCTCTGTAGTCACCCCAAGTGTACCTTACAAGTGTCCTCAGCTTCTTTTTATTGGGGTGTTTCTTTTGGGTCCTATTGGCCTGGCCAGGTCTGAGGAAGTCTTAAGTGACTGTAGCCCTCCTCAGTATCCTGCTTGTGTTGATCAGTGTGCTCTGTGGGGGCTGATGGGAATATGCCTCTTAGAATGGGGACATGGAAGGGGGCAATGCCGACTCTTCCTTTCCCTTCTGCAACTGGACCAGATAACATGGGCTCAGCTGACATCTCTGAGGTCTCCTGATGGGGGCATGCTAGTCTGCACATGAAGACTCACTCCCGTTTGGCTGACTAGTAGCCTTCGAGCAACAGTGAATCCGAATTCATTTGAGGGTTGACGTTCACATATCTTGTGTATATCTGTAAAGCCACATTTGAAGTCCATCTGTCTTTGTCTTCTAGGCCCTATTATGCAGATTGCTGAGGAATGTGAATGACATGTTGATATTTCCTGGTGGCAGGGTCCTCCTCAGTTTAGACATTAGTGAATAGAAAACCGACATTTACACACATATGGGATCTCTTTGTTAAAAAAAAATTGTCAACTGCAATCTAGTGTAAATTGGGTGGGAAACCTCTCTATAGCGTGTCAAGTCCAATCTTTGGCCAAAGCCCAAGTTTGTTCTTCCAGATAGGGGAAAAAAAAAATCAGCCATTGTCTGTGAATGCAAAGAACAAATTTAAGAACTATGATTCAGACCTTCACCAAGAACACTTGCCATAGTGTTTCAGTTAAAGATATGAATAATCCTTTAACTGAATTGAACTAAACTTTCCCAGGAGTCTTCAACTATCTTAGGTCAAGAACACAAATTAGTTTCTTTGCATTAAGTGAAAAGTGTCAACAACTTTTGTGACTTTGTTTTGAGTTAGAAGCTAGGACAAGTTGGTCAGCCCTAGGCTCCAATGCCTATTGTTCCATCATTTGGTGTTTCCAGAAATAAAGAGAAAATTATTGAATTTATCCTTAGTGGGTTTATTTTATTTTTAAAAATACTACTGAAGATTCAGCAGCAAAAGAGAATAATATGTACCATGGTTATTTGGAGTGATCAATACTGTGTTATGTGTCCTTTTGAGCTAAGAAATTTTGTCTTTCAAAATGGTCTCATGCGGCTGCAGCCTCATGTTTCAACCAGTGAGTTGTAAATGGAAGTGCTGTCAGTGAGCGAGATGGTCAAGGTGGGTGGGATGCGTTCCTCTTCCTGATTCCCTGATGATGGAAATGGATGCTTATGTTGGATCCCACCTTAGTCTAGCTCTTACGGCTGCAATCCTGACTGGGGTCCAACTCCCTGCCTGGCCCCGGTGACTCATTGGAGATCTGTAACAGAACAATGGCTGTGAGAAGAACATTCTTTCAAGGATATTTTGGTGGTTTTTCCAGGTACCGCCTGCTTGAAGAGGGCTCTCTTAAAGCTGCCCTGAGGAACTGCATTTGCCTGGGTGATGGCTTCACTGGGACCTACCCCTTCGGTTGGTTGTAGCTTTCTCACTATAGTGTGAACATGGTTTGCATGGGATCATTAAATAAACAAGCACTGGAAATTTTGCATATTTCCTTGGTGATGTTTATTAGACCTCGTCAAGGAACCAAGGGCCATGTTTATTTAAATCAGAAGAATCCTATGTTCCTGAAGCCTGGTACAAAGCAAGCAAAGGGCCCACAGGTAGCCAGAGTGCTGTCTCAGGTGACCCTTGGGCTTGACTCTGTCATGGTCTGTGCTCTCCAGTGGAACAGCAGCTGCAGGACTCTTATTTTTGTGATGTGGAGCATGTCCGGGTGTACGGCAGGGGGAACTGAAATAGCCTCTGCTGACTTTTTATACCTTCAGATTTTTTTCGTTGCTCATTTTGGAAAAGGGAAGCCCTCAGTGGGGCCAGATTCAGAGGTTTTTCTGTAAATGCATTTTGTTTTTCTCCCAAACAACATTGACGACTGACTTGTAGTGGTGGAAAGATAGTATGACTGAACTTCTCAAACTACAAATGGAGATTCTCCCTGAGGGTCAAGAGGCTTGCGTCTAGGTGGAAAGAGCTTTCTCAGTGCTGGACACTTGAATGCCCATAAGAGACTTAAAGGGCTTTCAAATCACAGGACAAATGGTGAGAAAATGTGAGGCTTTGAGAGAGCTGCAATTCAATTGGGTCTGTAAACATCTCTGGTCAACTCTTCTTTGGGAGATTGAACTTTCATCTTTGTTTGTGTATTAATATTTTGACCCCTTGTTGTATGTTCCTTGGCTCTTCTTTTACTTAATAGTATTATTTGAAGGAATTATTTTAATAATCTTAAAATTTCCTTTTTAATTTCTTTCATTCAATGATCCGGGAAAGATTCAGACAAACTTCTGTTCCTCTTTCTTTACTTATTAATTTGGCGATGATGTGGTCCAACTCCTGCCTGACTGGGGTCCAACTCCCTGCCTGGCCCCGGTGGCTCATTGGAGATCTGTAACAGAACAATGGCTGTGAGAAGAACATTCTTTCAAGGATATTTTGGTGGTTTTTCCAGGTACCGCCTGCTTGAAGAGGGCTCTCTTAAAGCTGCCCTGAGGAACTGCATTTGCCTGGGTGATGGCTTCACTGGGACCTACCCCTTCGGTTGGTTGTAGCTTTCTCACTATAGTGTGAACATGGTTTGCATGGGATCATTAAATAAACAAGCACTGGAAATTTTGCATATTTCCTTGGTGATGTTTATTAGACCTCGTCAAGGAACCAAGGGCCATGTTTATTTAAATCAGAAGAATCCTATGTTCCTGAAGCCTGGTACAAAGCAAGCAAAGGGCCCACAGGTAGCCAGAGTGCTGTCTCAGGTGACCCTTGGGCTTGACTCTGTCATGGTCTGTGCTCTCCAGTGGAACAGCAGCTGCAGGACTCTTATTTTTGTGATGTGGAGCATGTCCGGGTGTACGGCAGGGGGAACTGAAATAGCCTCTGCTGACTTTTTATACCTTCAGATTTTTTTCGTTGCTCATTTTGGAAAAGGGAAGCCCTCAGTGGGGCCAGATTCAGAGGTTTTTCTGTAAATGCATTTTGTTGTTCTCCCAAACAACATTGACGACTGACTTGTAGTGGTGGAAAGATAGTATGACTGAACTTCTCAAACTACAAATGGAGATTCTCCCTGAGGGTCAAGAGGCTTGCGTCTAGGTGGAAAGAGCTTTCTCAGTGCTGGACACTTGAATGCCCATAAGAGACTTAAAGGGCTTTCAAATCACAGGACAAATGGTGAGAAAATGTGAGGCTTTGAGAGAGCTGCAATTCAATTGGGTCTGTAAACATCTCTGGTCAACTCTTCTTTGGGAGATTGAACTTTCATCTTTGTTTGTGTATTAATATTTTGACCCCTTGTTGTATGTTCCTTGGCTCTTCTTTTACTTAATAGTATTATTTGAAGGAATTATTTTAATAATCTTAAAATTTCCTTTTTAATTTCTTTCATTCAATGATCCAGAAGAGCCAAGGCAAAGCAATCATGACTTCAGACAAACTTCTGTTCCTCTTTCAAATTTTTACTTATGGGCTTATTTCTCATGCTAGTGGCAGCAGGGAGTCCAGCATTCACTGCGGAATTATAAATGCTTATTAGTGCTTCACAAAGGTTGGTGTGAAAGGCACCAACTGCAAGTTTTCACCTTGCAAATACAGTTTTCACGGGGGTCCTGGGGGCATTGTCTTGAGGTTTCAAATTCTGATATTTCACAAGCACCTTGCAAAGACACTCTCAGAAGCACCCTGACTCTTGTCTACTCTCCCTACAGAAATTACAGGATTCCTTGGCAATGCTTGGGGACTCCTGGGTGGGCAGTCTGGAGATCCTTGGAAGCTCTGGAAGTTTCATGACGGCAATAGGAGTTTCGAAACTGTTCTCCATATGGTGGTTGTTCCAGGGCACACCTGTTGATACTCTGGGTTCCAAGGAAGTCCAGACATCCGAGTGTGATGACCTCTGTTCGCAGCACCTCCCCAAACCCTCTTTGTTCATTGATTCAAAAACAACAGGAGGCAGGAAGCTCTCACTTGCCAGGAAGTGGGAAGTGCCTAGTTGGCTGCTTTGTAGCCCAGTGGTCCCTGTCCACTTCCGGAGAGGGAGTGGGATCCGGAGTCTCCGGGCCCTTCCCCAGAAATGTATAAGCAGATCTGAGGGGACTGAGCTATACACCTGCCTTTGATCCACTCTGAGGTTTTTGCATGTAGGATTGAGCCTCTCTTGTACCCCAGCTGAATGAACAGTGTGACCATTGTGCTTAGACCCACAAATAGCCCTATCCCTCAAGTTTCTCCCAAGTACACAAGGCCTCAGGCTGCACATTCTGCCTAACAATAGCTAGAAACTCATCTGGAGACAAATACGGGTTGAGTGACATGGGTGTGGAGCAACCTGCTGGAGCTGCGGGTAGCCCTGAGAATGGGTGACCAGCATGTGGGAGGGCAGGGCCCCGGCTCTTTGCCACGGCAGGACGCACCTGGGGCCTGTGGTCACCACTGGCATCTTCATAAGGGGAAGCGGCAGATGAACTTGTGCGGGAGTGATGTGGCAGCCATAGGAAGGTCCGAGGGATTCAAAACACATCATTAAGAAGCAGGAAATTTCAAGAGACATCTATGGCTGATTCATACTGATGTTTGGCCGAAAACAACAAAATTCTGTGAAGCAGTTATCCTTCAATTAGAAAAAGTGAATAAACTAAGAAAAATAAGTAGCTGAAGAAGACAGCATGGGAATCACTCTTAATCAGTCGTAGAGGTCATCACTAAATACAAATAAAACAATAAAACTAGCTCTGCTCAGAGAGGGCAAACATGAACAATGTTCCTATTGAACTACATCTTGAAACACTTGAGAAAGAGGCTAAGATTCATGAGCACTGTCCTCAGTGAGTTGTTTAAAGAAGCACCAAGGCCGTCAGAACATGGTTTTGCAGCGGCTGCCTTTTATGGCTGCCTTAACACAAAGCTCTTTGCAAATCTAGGCTTAATTTTTTTTTAAACATTTATTTATTGATTTATTTTGGGGGGCTGGGGAGGGAGGGGGGCGGGTGGGCCGCTTCTATTGGTCTTTCATTTGTCTATTTTTCATCCATCTTTGTTCTTTGGCCCATGTGGGCCTCCCACTGCGGTGGCCTCTGTTGTCACAGAGCACCAGCTGTGGGCGCATGCGCTCCAGAGCTCTGGCTTGGTAATTGGACACATCAGTCCAGCTGCTCCGCGGCACGTGGGATCTTCCCAGGCCAGGGATCGAGCCGGCACCCCTTGCACTGCAAGGCGATGTCCTTACCCACTGGACCACCAGGAAAGCCCTTAATTTTTATTTATATACTGATGTTTGATACCATGGGAGAAAATCACAATTCACACACGGTAATTAAAAATGAGTAATAATGTTTGGCTGTATTTTAAAATCACTAGCCAGTGCTTGGCTGCTGTCTACCTATTATTTCCCACATTTCTTTTGTGTTAATTAAGTTGGCAAGAAATTATTGTAATATTCTCACTCTTTCTTGGAATCCAAAAAAATGGAGAACTAGCTGAAGGAAAGGCATGTTCATTCAGCCCCTACAGGGGACCTGGGATCTGTTTTCAGTTTCTAGGAGGGGATCCTACTACAGATACTAATGATGGTATTAGCTCATAGGTAGTCAATGCTTTTTCAATGTAGGTGGCGCTAGTGGTAAAGAACCTGCTTGCTAATGCAAGAGACATTAACAGAGGTGGGTTCAATCCCTGGGTTGAGAAGATCCCCTTGAGGAGAGCATGGTAACTCACTTGCCTGGAGAATCCCATGGACAGAAGAGCCTGGCAAGCTACAGTCCATGGGGTCGCAAAGAGTCGGACATGACTGAAGCAGCCTACCACTTCTCAGTGTAAGCTCTCTTCTAAGCATTTACAGGTAATTCTCATATTACCCTACCAAGTACATATCATCGCGACCCTCATTCTGCAGATGAGGAAACTTTAAATGGATTGTGAATTATGAGTTCCATTAGAAGGTGACACAAGGAAAAATGGCACTTGTCACCACGAGGCGGGTCCAGTAGGAGAAACAGCTTTCTGACATTAGTGTTCTCCAGAGGAAGGTGGACGTGGGTAGGGAAGAGGGCAGAAACAGTGTGTGTTGAACATTGATCGCATGCTGGACATGGCTTTGGGAGCTTCCTGTATATTATTTCAGTTAATCCTCACTAGAACCATGTGAGACAGGAATCATCAGCCCCATTCTGCAGATGAGGAAACCAAGGCTCAGGGATGTAAAATAAATAAGCTGAGGCCTTTCCACCAGAGACTAACAGCCCATGTATCCTCAGCTCTTAAGTCCATTGTCAATGCTGCTCAAACAAAAATGATGCACAGGGGTCCCACGCTGCAGGTACCAGGCTGGCTCTCTCCACGACACACTCTTGCTTCAGCCTGGATGTCCTAAGTTGTAACTGTTTTATCACTTGCCTGACCCTCTAGATCACAAGATGCATGTGGGCAGTGACCACATCTATCTTGTTCAGTTCTGTGTTTGCAGTGCCTGGTGATACTTGAAAGAATGGGTGGATACTGGTAAGGAATCCCTTGTTATGACAGGGGATGTTCGAAAGAGGATAATTAATCTCTTCATGGGATGTTAGAGGGAGATCAGGGATGACTTAGCAGTGGTGCTGATCCCAGCAGAGTTTTGGAATCACCTGAGGGATTTTTAAAAATACAGATTTGTAAGCCCACATCACACCTCTGGCATCAGGCTCTCTGGGAGTAGGGCCTACGCGTCTGAATTTTGGATCAGCCCCCGGCCACTTCAGCTCCTTGGTCTGGTTAGGAAGCCCCTGTGAACTCCAGATGGGTCTGGGGTTCTCTGACTCTCGTGTATTCCTGAGGCTCTTGGATACCCCGTCTCTCTTTCTTCTGCCTGGGCTTCCAGACCCGGCTGTGTGTATATCTGGAGCAAGGATGGAGGTCTGGTGTTGGTCAGGCTTGGGGGTCTTATCAGCTGGGTATTTACTGAGCAAAGTTCGGTTAGGGCAGCGCTGCAGATCCGGGTTTAATAGATATCCAGGCTTCCGGGCTTTTGATTCAGAGCCCAGGACCCTGGGCCCTTATCAGTGAATGATAATGGAATCCCATGTGAGCCGCAGGCCCAGTGCTACTAGCTTTTCTGGGCTGACCCAGGCCTACCCTCTGGGGACCCAAGACGCCAGGCTTCCATCTAGGGGGGCAGACTGTCGCTGGCCAGCCATGGTTGCTTTGGACTTGCTCTCCTGGTCTGGGAAAGGCCTGTGTTTAATTCGGTGCTTTTGTTTCCTGGCCTTGAAGACAAAAGGAAGAGGGAACCTTCTCTCAGAAGCAAATCTAGACTACCCTAGGGCTTTTGGATCACCGTTGGGTATTTGTCCTGGGAGCTGCAGAGAGCCTGGGAAGCACTCACTGCAGCCCATCCTAAATGCCCAGGGAAGTGAAGGGAAGATGAGTGGCAGCACATGTTGAGCAAGCATTCAATAAATTAATCAACAAATAACTTACTGAGCTTATTATGGGCATGCTATTTGGGAAGATACAGAGAAATAAGGTATACTATTTCACCTTGAGAAGTTTATCATTTAGCTAGGAGCGTAAGAAATATACACCAAGAAGGACTGCTAATTATTACATGAAGTGAAAAGTGAAAGCTAATCTCATGGACTGTAGCCCACCAGGCTTCTCTGTCCATGGAATTCTCTAGGCAAGAATATTGAACTGGGTTGCCATTCCCTTCTCCAGGGGATCTTCTTGACCCAGGGATTGAACTCGGGTCTCCTGCATTTAGATTCTTTACCATTTGACTCAGGCATCAGGCTCTCTGGGAGTAGGGCCTACGCGTCTGAATTTTGGATCAGCCCCGGCCACTTCAGCTCCTTGGTCTGGTTAGGAAGCCCTGTGAACTCCAGATGGGTCTGGGGTTCTCTGACTCTCGTGTATTCCTGAGGCTCTTGGATACCCCGTCTCTCTTTCTTCTGCCTGGGCTTCCAGACCCGGCTGTGTGTATATCTGGAGCAAGGATGGAGGTCTGGTGTTGGTCAGGCTTGGGGGTCTTATCAGCTGGGTATTTACTGAGCAAAGTTCGGTTAGGGCAGCGCTGCAGATCCGGGTTTAATAGATATCCAGGCTTCCGGGCTTTTGATTCAGAGCCCAGGACCCTGGGCCCTTATCAGTGAATGATAATGGAATCCCATGTGAGCCGCAGGCCCAGTGCTACTAGCTTTTCTGGGCTGACCCAGGCCTACCCTCTGGGGACCCAAGACGCCAGGCTTCCATCTAGGGGGGCAGACTGTCGCTGGCCAGCCATGGTTGCTTTGGACTTGCTCTCCTGGTCTGGGAAAGGCCTGTGTTTAATTCGGTGCTTTTGTTTCCTGGCCTTGAAGACAAAAGGAAGAGGGAACCTTCTCTCAGAAGCAAATCTAGACTACCCTAGGGCTTTTGGATCACCGTTGGGTATTTGTCCTGGGAGCTGCAGAGAGCCTGGGAAGCACTCACTGCAGCCCATCCTAAATGCCCAGGGAAGTGAAGGGAAGATGAGTGGCAGCACATGTTGAGCAAGCATTCAATAAATTAATCAACAAATAACTTACTGAGCTTATTATGGGCATGCTATTTGGGAAGATACAGAGAAATAAGGTATACTATTTCACCTTGAGAAGTTTATCATTTAGCTAGGAGCGTAAGAAATATACACCAAGAAGGACTGCTAATTATTACATGAAGTGAAAAGTGAAAGCTAATCTCATGGACTGTAGCCCACCAGGCTTCTCTGTCCATGGAATTCTCTAGGCAAGAATATTGGTGTGGGTTGCCATTCCCTTCTCCAGGGGATCTTCCTGACCCAGGGATTGAACTCGGGTCTCCTGCATTGCAGGTAGATTCTTTACCATTTGAGCCCACCATTATTACAAAGCCGACTACAAATTTATCTGAATGCTTATGTTTGAATTCTGTGCTTGATTTTATAATAAGCTTGTACTGTGTGTGCTCAGTCCGTCAGTCATGTGCCACTTTTCACAGCCCCGTGGATTGTAGCCCACCAGACTCCTCTGTCCGTGGAGTTTTCCAGGCAAGAATCCTGGAGTGAGTTGCCATTTCCTACTCCAGAAGATCTTCTTGACTCAGGGATCAAACCTGCATCTTCTTTGTCTCCCGCCTTGGCAGATGGATTTTTACCACTATGCCACCCAGGAAGCCTGTATTATGCTTCCTATTTACTATGTCAGTGTCTCCTTATAACACTCTTTTGATAAGAAATTTCTGGTTAAAGGGCATAGAGAGGTTTAGTGACTCACCTGAGATCACACAGCTCAAAAGGGGCAGAGGCTGGCTTTGAGGCCCATGGCATCTGACTTAGAGTCGCTGTTCTTACGCCATCCTCTACCGCCCCCTATGATGAATTCTAACCTGTCTGGAGGAAGTGGTAGGATGAAACAAAGTCTGTGGGCCTCGGAGGTCAGCTAGGAGAGTAGTAGTAGGCATCTTGGGTCAGGAAGAACCTGGAGAGGTTGAGGAAAGTGAGAGGGGGGTCCTGACTCTACGAGATGACACGTATCAAGATGAGGAGGGGAGACCTTCGTGGAAGGTGCAGAGGAGGTGTCTAGACAGAACTTCTGGCCCGAGTCGGCTTCACGTCGTGTTTAGCGTATAAAGAGGTTGGGGAAGTGGGTTGAGATCACACTGTGAGCTCGGGCCTGAGTTGTCTGGCTCGAGGGGAGCATAGAAGGTTTGGGGGCAAGAGGCGTGCTAGTATTGGGAAGTGTATCCCAGGAAGTCACGCACGTGTGCACATCCAGGCACAACCTAGGTGCGCAGGTGGAGCGCGGCCGCCCGGGGTGGGGGCTGCCTGCCCAGCGAGACGAGTACCAGGGATCCTCTTTTCACAGCCACAGCTCCAGAGCAAGGCCCGGCCCCACCCCGGCCGTACCAGGGCGTGCGTGTGAAGGAGCCGGTGAAGGAGCTGCTGCGGAGGAAGCGTGGCCACGCCAGCAGCGGGGCGCCGGTGACACCGACTGCGGTGAGGGGGCCACTGTGACGAGAGCGTGTGTGTGTGTGTGTGTGTGTGTGTGTGTGTGTGTGTGTGTGTGTGTGTGTGTGTGTGTGTGTGTGTGTGTGTGTGTAGAGGGTGGGGAGTGGCCCAAGGGGTCAGGAGAGGATGTATGTCCTTGCTCCGTGGAATATTCAGCCAGGGCATGAAGGTCACACTTGGGCGTGTTGGAGCGGCTGGGGAGTGGCCCAGGGCAGAAGAACTTGGGTCACGCCAAGTGGGATGAGGCATGTGAGCCAGCTGACTCGGTCCCCTCAACAGCAAGTGTCTCACACGTCCTGGTGGGAGGTGGGGCGCTCCTTCCCTCGCGGGACAGGGCGAGGCTGATCCCCTAAGTGCACCGCCTTCTAGCCAGAGGCCTTGAAACCGACAGGCGGTACCAGTTGGGATGTGGTCGGGGGCTGCTTAGCTCTAACGAGGGAGGTTCTTGCTCCCCAGCTCCTAGTCTTCCGCCCTGGGGCCTTCTGGGCGAGCTTCCTGCAGACTGCCCGCTGGAGGTGGCTGAACCCTGATCCCTGTCTTCCTCTGCCCTCTAGGTGGTGCTGCCTCATCAGCCCCTGGCAACCTACACCACAGTAGGTAAGAGCTTCCCACAGCCCTGGCCCCTCGGAGCCCCTCGTCGGGGTGACACCTGCAGTGACCCCTCCCCGACACGTATCAAGATGAGGAGGGGAGACCTTCGTGGAAGGTGCAGAGGAGGTGTCTAGACAGAACTTCTGGCCCGAGTCGGCTTCACGTCGTGTTTAGCGTATAAAGAGGTTGGGGAAGTGGGTTGAGATCACACTGTGAGCTCGGGCCTGAGTTGTCTGGCTCGAGGGGAGCATAGAAGGTTTGGGGGCAAGAGGCGTGCTAGTATTGGGAAGTGTATCCCAGGAAGTCACGCACGTGTGCACATCCAGGCACAACCTAGGTGCGCAGGTGGAGCGCGGCCGCCCGGGGTGGGGGCTGCCTGCCCAGCGAGACGAGTACCAGGGATCCTCTTTTCACAGCCACAGCTCCAGAGCAAGGCCCGGCCCCACCCCGGCCGTACCAGGGCGTGCGTGTGAAGGAGCCGGTGAAGGAGCTGCTGCGGAGGAAGCGTGGCCACGCCAGCAGCGGGGCGCCGGTGACACCGACTGCGGTGAGGGGGCCACTGTGACGAGAGCGTGTGTGTGTGTGTGTGTGTGTGTGTGTGTGTGTGTGTGTGTGTGTGTGTGTGTGTGTAGAGGGTGGGGAGTGGCCCAAGGGGTCAGGAGAGGATGTATGTCCTTGCTCCGTGGAATATTCAGCCAGGGCATGAAGGTCACACTTGGGCGTGTTGGAGCGGCTGGGGAGTGGCCCAGGGCAGAAGAACTTGGGTCACGCCAAGTGGGATGAGGCATGTGAGCCAGCTGACTCGGTCCCCTCAACAGCAAGTGTCTCACACGTCCTGGTGGGAGGTGGGGCGCTCCTTCCCTCGCGGGACAGGGCGAGGCTGATCCCCTAAGTGCACCGCCTTCTAGCCAGAGGCCTTGAAACCGACAGGCGGTACCAGTTGGGATGTGGTCGGGGGCTGCTTAGCTCTAACGAGGGAGGTTCTTGCTCCCCAGCTCCTAGTCTTCCGCCCTGGGGCCTTCTGGGCGAGCTTCCTGCAGACTGCCCGCTGGAGGTGGCTGAACCCTGATCCCTGTCTTCCCTCTGCCCTCTAGGTGGTGCTGCCTCATCAGCCCCTGGCAACCTACACCACAGTAGGTAAGAGCTTCCCACAGCCCTGGCCCCCTCGGAGCCCCTCGTCGGGGTGACACCTGCAGCTCTGTGACTTCCTCCTTCCCACAGGTCCTTCCTGCCTTGACATGGAGGTCTCTACTTCCGCCGTGACAGAGGAGGGGGCCCTGTGTGCCGGCTGGCTCTCCCAGCCCACCCCAGCCACCCTGCAGCCCCTAGCCCCGTGGACACCCTACACGGAGTACGTGTCCCACGAGGCTGTCAGCTGTCCCTACTCAACTGACATGTATGTGCAGCCCGTGTGCCCCAGCTACACGGTTGTGGGGCCCTCCTCAGTGCTGACCTACGCCTCCCAGCCACTCATCACCAATGTCACGGTATGTCACGCAAAGGCATTTAGGCTGAGGTCACCGTTTTAGAACATGGGTTGATGTCCTGACCTTGATGTTCCTTGCTACTGATGCCTAGGATCATCAGGTCATCTAAGCCCCCTGTCCTCCAGGGCAGAGTATAAGACGATCAAAGGCAGAACACCAAAAATTACCCTGCAGGTGGGTCTTACTCTATCCAAAGTACATTTTTCTGAAAAGTTGTGTCATGTGTTGCTAAGTTGAAAAAATTTCTCATAAATCCCATTATTGGATGAATTGTCTAGGGAGGTCTTATTTCCTTCCCAGTGATTTCAAATGTCTCCCATAAGAATGCTGATGCTCCCTGGGGCTGGCAAGTCCACCTGCCTCTCTGCCCTGAGTCTCCCCTGTCACCTCAGACACAGTGGATCCCAGGAGTGGGTCTCAGTTTTGCCTGAAATGTGGGGCCAGATGAGATTTGCATGGGTCCCTGGCCCGAGTTAGCCTCTCCTTGCTACCCAGATGATATTGGGGGTTATTATTCACCTCCTAATGGGATTTGTCAGAAAACTTCTAGGCTGAGTAACATGTGATGCAGCTTTTCAGAAAACTGTACTTTTGATGGTGTCAGACCCACCCGAAGGGTAATTTTTTGAGATCCGCCTCTAGTGTTAGATTGTCTGACACTGTGCCCCTTCATTCACTAGTTATGTGACCCCAAGCTCAGTGACTTTGTGCCCCGAATCTCAGTGTTCTCATCTGTAAAATGGGAATACTAACAGGAGGACCGCTGTCGTGATCAATGGCCTGGTGCACCTAAAGGGTTTAGAATACGTCCTGGGCTCAGCATGGTTTCCAGAATATAGAAAGTCCTTGATAGGTGCTAGCTATTTTGATTGTCTCAGAGGTGGCTGATAACATTCACCAAGGGTTATCTTCAAATGCTGGATAGGAAAGACATTCCTCCTCCTAGGAATGGGGGAAGGAAGAGAAATAGTTTTATGCGAATGGTGCCTGTCTGACCACAGGAAGGGGAATCCCTCAGGTGTTCACAGGAGGAAAGATCAGTGGTTACAGCCGTGTCCAGCTCCCGTCCAAGGAAAACGGTGGGAGGTAGAGCTGGGCCCTCAGGAGCCACTGCAGAGCCCACCCATGATGATGGAGTTAGCTTTAGTTCCCCAAACGCCCTCTATTTACCTCAAGGTCAGTGTCATCTTGAAGTTCCTGTGCTTCAGGCACCAACCAGGCATGGGTTGCAGGACCTATCCCACTCCATGCCTACTCAGCCGCTCAGCAAACCAGTGGCGGGACCTGGATGACGACAGAGGGGAAGGAGTTCATTCAAACATCTCCCAGGCAGCTCATTTCCATATCAGAGGCCTGGGGTGAGGGTGGGGGTGGGGAATGGTGAACACAGAGGTTCCCAACCATGTCAGGACCAAGAATTCCTTTCAGTATTTATCCTTTCATCAATCCCACCTCTTGCTTTGAAAAGTTCTGTGTATCAAACAAACTATATTTATTAAGAAATAATTTATTAGTTTTGCCATTTTGTAAATTAGCTCATCAAAACTGGTTAGAGCTAATAATTGGCACTCCTGGTCTGTAGGAGATAAGACCTGCTATGACGGGTTGATGTAATTCTATCCTTGAGCCAGGAAGCCTGCAGTGGTAGTGGACCTACACAGGTGTATGTGAGATTTCCATTTGGATTTTTTTAAATACTAGAAATAATACGTTCCCTTGTTGGGAAGCCCAAAGTCAGAGACTCTTTCCAGCTCCATTCTTGTATAGAGAAATACCCTAAAGCCTTGCTACTCAAACTGTGGTCCCTGGACCGGCTGCACTGGCATCACCTGGGATCCAGTTAGACGTGCAGAATCCAGGCCTGACCAGACCTCCTGTACCAGGATCTGCATTGTAGCAACTAAGTCCCAGAAGACTGAACTAAGCTCTTCCCTAGAGGGAAAGAATCAACCTGCCAATGATTCTCAAGAGATGCAGTTCAATCCCTAGGTCGGGAAGATCCCCTTGGAGTAAGAAATGGCAAGATGCTCTGGTGTTCTTGTCTGGAAAGTCCATGGACACAGGAACCTGGTAGGCTACGATCCACGGGGTCACAAAGAGTCAGACATGATTGAGCACACAATACAAATGACTCTAATAGTTTTTTCTCATGACACACTGGCAATTGGAGGCACTATGACTGGAAACAGAGGGCGATGAGAGAGGTTTTAGCCTCTTACACACACAGCATTCCGTGCAACGACTTTCCTCCTGACCTGCTTCCTCATCAGTGAAAGATGTAAGAATCCAGGCCCTGGCTTTGCTGGCTTGAGCTGGGATTTGCAGGGTGGATGTCGAGCAGGTGAAAAATACAGTTTACAAAGCACCTGGGAGAATGGTCGTGACTTTTGGGGGTCCCCGGTTGGCCACAGGGGGCCCAGCTAAGGGGCAGTGGAAGATGAGGTAGTGGGAGGCTAGTGGAGCTGGGCCCAGGGGGTCCTCAGGAGGCCAGACTTGCTGTGTGGAGTCAGGACGTCTTTGTGTCTGGGCACAGCAGTGTCCACTTTGCAATACAGCTGCTGTGCTGTGTGACAGGCTTGTTTAATACGCTGTTTTATCATTGATTTTAAGATGCGTGCAACACCTCCACACAGATATTTTTGTATCTCTGAAGCCTGGATGCATTTTGTACTCAGTGAAATCTGAAAAGCATCTGTCATTCGCACTCCTGGTCTGTAGGAGATAAGACCTGCTATGACGGGTTGATGTAATTCCTTACACAGGTGTATGTGAGATTTCCATTTGGATTTTTTAAATACTAGAAATAATCGTTCCTTGTTGGGAAGCCCAAAGTCAGAGACTCTTTCCAGCTCCATTCTTGTATAGAAATACCCTAAAGCCTTGCTACTCAAACTGTGGTCCCTGGACCGGCTGCACTGGCATCACCTGGGATCCAGTTAGACGTGCAGAATCCAGGCCTGACCAGACCTCCTGTACCAGGATCTGCATTGTAGCAACTAAGTCCCAGAAGACTGAACTAAGCTCTTCCCTAGAGGGAAAGAATCAACCTGCCAATGATTCTCAAGAGATGCAGTTCAATCCCTAGGTCGGGAAGATCCCCTTGGAGTAAGAAATGGCAAGATGCTCTGGTGTTCTTGTCTGGAAAGTCCATGGACACAGGAACCTGGTAGGCTACGATCCACGGGGTCACAAAGAGTCAGACATGATTGAGCACACAATACAAATGACTCTAATAGTTTTTTCTCATGACACACTGGCAATTGGAGGCACTATGACTGGAAACAGAGGGCGATGAGAGAGGTTTTAGCCTCTTACACACACAGCATTCCGTGCAACGACTTTCCTCCTGACCTGCTTCCTCATCAGTGAAAGATGTAAGAATCCAGGCCCTGGCTTTGCTGGCTTGAGCTGGGATTTGCAGGGTGGATGTCGAGCAGGTGAAAAATACAGTTTACAAAGCACCTGGGAGAATGGTCGTGACTTTTGGGGGTCCCCGGTTGGCCACAGGGGGCCCAGCTAAGGGGCAGTGGAAGATGAGGTAGTGGGAGGCTAGTGGAGCTGGGCCCAGGGGGTCCTCAGGAGGCCAGACTTGCTGTGTGGAGTCAGGACGTCTTTGTGTCTGGGCACAGCAGTGTCCACTTTGCAATACAGCTGCTGTGCTGTGTGACAGGCTTGTTTAATACGCTGTTTTATCATTGATTTTAAGATGCGTGCAACACCTCCACACAGATATTTTTGTATCTCTGAAGCCTGGATGCATTTTGTACTCAGTGAAATCTGAAAAAGCATCTGTCATTCGCTCAGCCCTATGATGTCAGTCCTGTGTGTAAACTATTTTACAGATGAGAAAGCAGAGGCTTCAGATAAGAAAGTAGCATGAGAGGACATACAAGCTAGTGAGTTCAAAAATTTGTTTCGCTTCTTCCTTGATGGAGACTTTGTGCAGGGGAAGCAGAGACCACTGGAGTGAGATGGCAGGAAGGGGCTGAGATGAGGCAAATAGAGATCCCCCACGAGGAGCAGGGTGGGCAGTGGACACCCAGGGCTGCTAACCAACCTGCGTCTCCCCCACCGCAGACGAGGAGTGCTGCCACACCCACTGCGGGGCCCCAGCTGGAGGCTCCAGAGCACCAGGCCCCCCTCACCTACTTCCCGTGGCCTCAGCCCTTGCCCACGCTGCCCGCCTCCACCCTGCAGTACCAGCCTCCAGCCCCAGCCCTGCCTGGGCCCCAGTTTGTCCAGCTCCCTATCTCCATCCCCGAGCCAGTCCTTCAGGACGTGGAGGACCCCAGGAGAGCCATCAGTTCCCTGACCATCGACAAGCTGCTTCTGGAGGAAGAGGAGAGCGATACCTACGCGCTCAACCACACGCTTTCTGTGGAAGGCTTTTAGGGCTGGTTCCCACCTGAGCATCCTGTTCCCTGAAACTGGGATTTAAAAATGAGCCTGAGATCACTGAGTTGCCATTCGTGACTCCACTTTCTACCCCAAACTAGCGTTGTGAACCACACTTCTTCCCTTCTTCTCTTTCTCCTTCCCTCCCTCCCATTTTTCTGACTCTCCCTTTGTCATGTCTTTTTCCGTTTCTGTTCCCTTTGGCGAAGGAATTAGGGTATTTTAAAGCTAATATTTGATGCCAAGTGTTGCTTACCTGTGGTCCAGAGTTTTCACTTCTGCCATGGTCCCTTCCTAGAGAAGGCCCCCCTCTCCTGCGCCCCTGCTTTATGGGTGCAGCAGTCCCACTGAGTGATCTTCAGTCAGCGACGTCCCGTGCTCTGCCGTTTTGAGATGGATGGGGTGCCCTGAGAAAAGACCAATCCTGCCAGCGTCTTCAAGGGCAGAACCAACGCCAGAGGCCTTGAGCGTCAGTTCCCACAATTGCTCGTTTGTTTGCTGTCCTCACCTTTGGCCAGATCTATGGCCTAGGCAGCAGGCTCCCAAGGCCTGGAGCTCAGCAAGGTGGTGGGTGGAGGCTGGGTGGGGGCAAAGGAACATTAGAGTGGCTAGGGGCTAGACCAGCAAGGGGACAGAAGAGGGACACGGATGTGGATTTCGTACATGGGGAGGGCATGGGACCGCCGAAGGGCTGAGGAATGGTTTGCTTTGATTGCTTGGGTATTGAGAAGGGAAATAAATTTAAGAAAAACATAGCTTTACTAGAAGGTTTTGCTACTCTCCTGGACGATGCTTGCAAGGAGAGCTGAGTTTTTGTAAACAGAATAATTTTATGTCTTTTCATGTCCAAACGCAGTGAGGCTGACTGCAGGCCAAGATTCATTGAGACCCGTGGTGAACTGGGTCCTGACTGAGGGCAGCCAGCATGCTTCTTAAGCCTCCAGAGGCCATCCTTAGGAGGAGCACCACCTCCTCAAGAACCATTGTTCCTGGGGTTTTCTAGAGCCCAGCCAGAAAGAACCACTAGTTTTTATTTTATTTTTTGTTTGAGCCCAGGGGCCCGAGCAGAGCTGACACACTACCCAAACTAGCGTTGTGAACCACACTTCTTGCCCTTCTTCCTAAACTGGGATTTAAATGAGCCTGAGATCACTGAGTTGCCATTCGTGACTCCACTTTCTACCCCAAACTAGCGTTGTGAACCACACTTCTTCCCTTCTTCTCTTTCTCCTTCCCTCCCTCCCATTTTCTGACTCTCCCTTTGTCATGTCTTTTTCCGTTTCTGTTCCCTTTGGCGAAGGAATTAGGGTATTTTAAAGCTAATATTTGATGCCAAGTGTTGCTTACCTGTGGTCCAGAGTTTTCACTTCTGCCATGGTCCCTTCCTAGAGAAGGCCCCCCTCTCCTGCGCCCCTGCTTTATGGGTGCAGCAGTCCCACTGAGTGATCTTCAGTCAGCGCCGTCCCGTGCTCTGCCGTTTTGAGATGGATGGGGTGCCCTGAGAAAAGACCAATCCTGCCAGCGTCTTCAAGGGCAGAACCAACGCCAGAGGCCTTGAGCGTCAGTTCCCACAATTGCTCGTTTGTTTGCTGTCCTCACCTTTGGCCAGATCTATGGCCTAGGCAGCAGGCTCCCAAGGCCTGGAGCTCAGCAAGGTGGTGGGTGGAGGCTGGGTGGGGGCAAAGGAACATTAGAGTGGCTAGGGGCTAGACCAGCAAGGGGACAGAAGAGGGACACGGATGTGGATTTCGTACATGGGGAGGGCATGGGACCGCCGAAGGGCTGAGGAATGGTTTGCTTTGATTGCTTGGGTATTGAGAAGGGAAATAAATTTAAGAAAAACATAGCTTTACTAGAAGGTTTTGCTACTCTCCTGGACGATGCTTGCAAGGAGAGCTGAGTTTTTGTAAACAGAATAATTTTATGTCTTTTCATGTCCAAACGCAGTGAGGCTGACTGCAGGCCAAGATTCATTGAGACCCGTGGTGAACTGGGTCCTGACTGAGGGCAGCCAGCATGCTTCTTAAGCCTCCAGAGGCCATCCTTAGGAGGAGCACCACCTCCTCAAGAACCATTGTTCCTGGGGTTTTCTAGAGCCCAGCCAGAAAGAACCACTAGTTTTTATTTCAATTTTTTCTTAATTTTTTTGTTTTGCTGGAGAAACATCAGATTTGCAGGGGCCTGAGCAGAGCTGACACCACTCCTGACAATGGCTATATTATTCATGGGGAGCTAGCATTAGTTGGAGGACTCCTTATAGAAGTAAGGGACTTCTTTTGGGGAAATGATATACATTTGCCACTTTAAATAAAACTTTGGAGAAAAATTGCCTTTTCTGTTTTGTTTTGTTTCTCCTATGGGTTTATTTTGACTTAAACTTCTGGCCTTTCTGGCCTCCAAACAGATATCTGGAATTGTTTTATCCAGACTTAATTTTTAGATTTAAAAGATTAAGATATTTAGATAACAAATTTCCACCTTTGTGGGCAATGGTGTGAGTGAGCAAGGGAGTCTCAGGTCTGTTTGATCAAAAGACTTGGTTTCCTGCAAGAAAACACTATGCAAGATTTCCCCACTTGGTATTTGAGGCTTTGAGAAGGTGCAGAAGCAGTCTCCATTTGCATTTAACTTGGAAAAACTATCAAAGAAATAAAATATCATACTTGACATGCTTGTTGAGATTTAAGAGGGTTTTTTTTTTTTTCTTTTTTCTTGTTTTCTTGAGGTCAGATATCTTGGTGGCCGCCATCCATCTAAGTTTCTTTCTGGGATTTTCTGTTAATATGGAAACATTTTCAATAAAGATTTGCTCAGACTTTCTGTGCTGAAGTGTTTTATTTCTTATCAGATTAATCCTCATAGCTCACAGTTCCATGTCAGGCAGTGTCATTCAAGGAAGAAGCTTAGACAAACTAGCCTTGTTGATTTTGCAACGTGACCAGCTGCCAGGGAAGGTAAGTCGAGCCCCACTCTGCTTGTAGCCCAGCTTGCCCAAGCAGAACATGCAAAGCCAGGAGGCTTGGTCTCTAAGAAAGTAGGAATTTGAGGAGAGGGAGAAAACCTTTTAACTCTATCACTCTTCCTCTTATCCATGGTTCATGATGCTGGGTGTCCAGGGATAAATCAGCCGTAGTAGGTTCTTAGAGTCAACCCATCTGAAACGGGAACTCAGGAAGCCAGCCACCTTCTCCTAATACCAGTCCTTGGCATGAGTAACAGTTTGGAAGGGGTTGTCTTTTCCTGGTGATTTTCCTAGTTGCTGAGAATCACTAAACTCACTGCTTTCACTGGTAAGATTGGCTAAGGTGATTGTCTTTTTAAAAAATGATCCACTTTATTCTGCTCTGTGTCTTGTTTCCAGTTTGGAGGGACAACAGTTCATCCAGTTATTTACCTCACTTTAGATTATCTTCTTTATTTTCCATGTAGATCATAATTAAGAAAAAAGGCCTCGAAGGAAAGGGAATTGAGTTTGATCTCTTTAAAATACACTTTGCAGTCATCACTCCTTGTGTGACAGAAGGGAGAACCACTGACACTACTGTGTGCAGAGAGGAGCCAACTTGGCATAGCCTGGTGTTCTAGAGGATTCTGATCCATAAGGCTATCCACTTTCAGCGTGAAAACAGGGAGCAAGCAGAAGAGTATGTGATAAGATGAAGAGGCTGGACATGTGCAAAACCATGAAATTGGATGGTCAAGTAACTCAAATTCTCCAAGCATTGTTTTGTACCCATATGTAAGTGTGAGTTTGAAGACATGTCCCAAAGAGAACCATGAATTTCTTGAAGTAAGAAATCATATATAACTCATTTTTTACCCTCACTTCAAATATGAAGCAATCAATAGTTCATCATTGAATTTAATTAATTTTGGAAATTATTACATTCCATTTAGGAAGTATTGGTATGGAAGACTGCCATTGATTATAATGGATTCTCCTTTAGTAGGCTTATAGACATGGGATGCTTCTCAGGTGTGTTTTAGTTGAGTATTGGGTGGGAACTTTCATAAGTTGGTGTTCTTAATCTATTTGTAAGTTTTTTCCAGGTATATTTATGACTACTGTGGTAGGGTTTATCATTTTTTTTTAATTTGGTAAGAACACTTAAGAGATTTAGCCTCAACACTTTTTTTGGGGCGGGGCGGGAGTGGGGACGGGTTGGGGAGGGAGAGAGGCGGGCAGGCCAGTTCTATTGGTCTTTTTCATTTATCTATTTTTATCCATGTTTGTTCTTTGGCCCGTGTGGGCCTCCCATCGCAGTGGCCTCTGTTGTCACAGAGCACCGGCCCTGGGCGCATGCGCTCCAGAGCTCCGGCTCGGTAATTGGACACATGGGTCCAGCCGCTCTGTGGCAAGTGGGATCTTCCCAGGCCAGGGATGGAACCGGCGCCCCTTGCACTGCAAGGCGGTGTCCTTACCCATTGGACCACCAGGGAAGCCCCTCAACACGTTTTTGACAATAAAATATTGCAACCTTTATTTAAAACAGGGCCCAAGTTGTCAAGCGTTGTGAGACAACAGGCTGACAGCAATCCCCTTTCAAGGGTCTCTATTCTCGACATAGTCTGAAGTGTACAACAGGGTGGTGGTATCTGTAGGCACGGTGTTGTACATCAGAGCTCTAGAACGTACTCATCTTGCATAACTAAAATTTTATTCCCTTTGATTTGTAATATCTCTTTCTCCCCTCCTCATAGGCACTGACAACCACCTTTCTATTCTTTGCTTTTATGAGTTTGATTCTTTTAGATACTTCATGTAAGTACATAGAATCACAAAACCATGAAATTGGATGGTCAAGTAACTCAAATTCTCCAAGCATTGTTTTGTACCCATATGTAAGTGTGAGTTTGAAGACATGTCCCAAAGAGAACCATGAATTTCTTGAAGTAAGAAATCATATATAACTCATTTTTTACCCTCACTTCAAATATGAAGCAATCAATAGTTCATCATTGAATTTAATTAATTTTGGAAATTATTACATTCCATTTAGGAAGTATTGGTATGGAAGACTGCCATTGATTATAATGGATTCTCCTTTAGTAGGCTTATAGACATGGGATGCTTCTCAGGTGTGTTTTAGTTGAGTATTGGGTGGGAACTTTCATAAGTTGGTGTTCTTAATCTATTTGTAAGTTTTTTCCAGGTATATTTATGACTACTGTGGTAGGGTTTATCATTTTTTTTTAATTTGGTAAGAACACTTAAGAGATTTAGCCTCAACACTTTTTGGGGCGGGGCGGGAGTGGGGACGGGTTGGGGAGGGAGAGAGGCGGGCAGGCCAGTTCTATTGGTCTTTTTCATTTATCTATTTTTATCCATGTTTGTTCTTTGGCCCGTGTGGGCCTCCCATCGCAGTGGCCTCTGTTGTCACAGAGCACCGGCCCTGGGCGCATGCGCTCCAGAGCTCCGGCTCGGTAATTGGACACATGGGTCCAGCCGCTCTGTGGCAAGTGGGATCTTCCCAGGCCAGGGATGGAACCGGCGCCCCTTGCACTGCAAGGCGGTGTCCTTACCCATTGGACCACCAGGGAAGCCCCTCAACACGTTTTTGACAATAAAATATTGCAACCTTTATTTAAAACAGGGCCCAAGTTGTCAAGCGTTGTGAGACAACAGGCTGACAGCAATCCCCTTTCAAGGGTCTCTATTCTCGACATAGTCTGAAGTGTACAACAGGGTGGTGGTATCTGTAGGCACGGTGTTGTACATCAGAGCTCTAGAACGTACTCATCTTGCATAACTAAAATTTTATTCCCTTTGATTTGTAATATCTCTTTCTCCCCTCCTCATAGGCACTGACAACCACCTTTCTATTCTTTGCTTTTATGAGTTTGATTCTTTTAGATACTTCATGTAAGTACATAGAATCACACAGTATTTGCCCTTCTGTGAGTGGCTTACTTCACTTAGCATAATGTCTTCAATGGATAAAGAAAATGCGTATAAATACAATGGCATATTATTCACCTTAAAAAATCCTGTAAGTGGCAACATTAATGAACCTTGTGAAAGAGGTTCATTTATTCTTGAATATATATTTTTCAATTTTGGCCTCTTTTACTGGTTTTTAATTTTTTTTCATCCATCTTTATTCTTTGGCTTGTGTGGGCCTCCCTTTGCAGTGGCCTCTCTCTTTGCAGAGCATTGGCTCTGGGCGCATGCACTCCAGAGCATTGGCTCGTAATTGCTTCCCAGGCCAGGGATCGAATTGGTGCCCCTTGCACTGCAAGGCAGACTCTTTACCCAATAGACCATCAGGGAAGCTCTCATTCTTGCATATTTTTATCAAGTGCTAACTCTGGGCTGAGCAGGCATTATGAATTATTACAGATTTCTGATTCAAAAAATAAGTGTTTTAGCTTGATGACCTCTTTTCAGTATGAGGGTAAATTCTTATATATATGTATATTTAGTAATTTAAAAAAATTTGGCCTCTTTTATTGGGTTTTTATTTATTTATTTTCATACATCTGTATTCTTTGGCCTGTGTGGGCCTCCCATTGCTGTGGCCTCTCTCCTTGCAGAACTCCGGCTTTGGACGTATGCCTCCAGAGCACTGAGTCCTAATTGGTCACACTGGTCCAGCCACTCCACAGCAAGTGGGATCTTCTAGGGCCAGGGATCCACTGGTGCCCTTTGCACTGCAAGGAGGACTCTACCAATTGGAGAGCCCACCAGGAAGCCCAGTATATTTAGTAATTTTTAAATTGTATCCCTGAACTATTTTATAAACATAGTATACAATGCAAAGTCGTAATAAAAGAAACTTTTTAAATTTAACACTGATAACGAATTCAAACAGGCTGACAGCAATCCCCTTTCAAGGGTCTCTATTCTCGACATAGTCTGAAGTGTACAACAGGGTGGTGGTATCTGTAGGCACGGTGTTGTACATCAGAGCTCTAGAACGTACTCATCTTGCATAACTAAAATTTTATTCCCTTTGATTTGTAATATCTCTTTCTCCCCTCCTCATAGGCACTGACAACCACCTTTCTATTCTTTGCTTTTATGAGTTTGATTCTTTTAGATACTTCATGTAAGTACATAGAATCACACAGTATTTGCCCTTCTGTGAGTGGCTTACTTCACTTAGCATAATGTCTTCAATGGATAAAGAAAATGCGTATAAATACAATGGCATATTATTCACCTTAAAAAATCCTGTAAGTGGCAACATTAATGAACCTTGTGAAAGAGGTTCATTTATTCTTGAATATATATTTTTCAATTTTGGCCTCTTTTACTGGTTTTTAATTTATTTTCATCCATCTTTATTCTTTGGCTTGTGTGGGCCTCCCTTTGCAGTGGCCTCTCTCTTTGCAGAGCATTGGCTCTGGGCGCATGCACTCCAGAGCATTGGCTCGTAATTGCTTCCCAGGCCAGGGATCGAATTGGTGCCCCTTGCACTGCAAGGCAGACTCTTTACCCAATAGACCATCAGGGAAGCTCTCATTCTTGCATATTTTTATCAAGTGCTAACTCTGGGCTGAGCAGGCATTATGAATTATTACAGATTTCTGATTCAAAAAATAAGTGTTTTAGCTTGATGACCTCTTTTCAGTATGAGGGTAAATTCTTATATATATGTATATTTAGTAATTTAAAAAAATTTGGCCTCTTTTATTGGGTTTTTATTTATTTATTTTCATACATCTGTATTCTTTGGCCTGTGTGGGCCTCCCATTGCTGTGGCCTCTCTCCTTGCAGAACTCCGGCTTTGGACGTATGCCTCCAGAGCACTGAGTCCCTAATTGGTCACACTGGTCCAGCCACTCCACAGCAAGTGGGATCTTCTAGGGCCAGGGATCCACTGGTGCCCTTTGCACTGCAAGGAGGACTCTACCAATTGGAGAGCCCACCAGGAAGCCCAGTATATTTAGTAATTTTTAAATTGTATCCCTGAACTATTTTATAAACATAGTATACAATGCAAAGTCGTAATAAAAGAAACTTAAAAGATGAGATAAGTATAAAATAGATGATAATATTTTAACTATTTTATTTATCAATGTTATAAAGGTATTTTTAACCTCATTTACTATAAATATTATTTAGAAGGAGAAATGATACTGAATATGTCTTGTTGCTTTTAAGAATCTTTGTAATATACCAATTTGAAGATCTGGGTATAAGATCAGTTGATTTAAGTACCATTTGAATAGATATCATAACTAAAAAATGTACCATACAAAGATATTTAAATCCAAATAAACATAGTATATTCTTGGCTATGCTAAATAAATTACAAAACTCATTTCAAAACCACTTTTGGAAAGGCTTTATTTTAAAAATTTCTTCTTAGTTGATGTCAGCTAGTCTTTCAAACTCATTGAAAATGTTAATTTTTTATTACTTAACACATTGAGCAAAAGCCTTCAGACTTTTTATTTGGAAAATGTTAAATAAACTAAAATGTTCTGTTTCTACTTTTAAAAAGAGGTGTAAGGATATAAACTTCCCTTGTTGTTAGCAATAATATCATGATGGTAGAATCATTCCTAGACTTCACTCTCTAAAGTTTTCTCTATTAAATGAGTTTCTAAAAGTACTATTAAAATGTCATCTATACCTTGATGGCCTGAATTAAATGCAAATTGTGTTTATTATTTTAAGCAAAAAGTTTAAAAAATATTGGTCAGTCAACTTACCAACCAGAAAGAACAGAAAATTTAGTATTATTGTATTTTAAATTAATAATATTATATTTCTAAGTTTGACAGTTTTTCCAAGCTAAATTCTGTATTCTTTGGCCTGTGTGGGCCTCCCATTGCTGTGGCCTCTCTCCTTGCAGAACTCCGGCTTTGGACGTATGCCTCCAGAGCACTGAGTCCTAATTGGTCACACTGGTCCAGCCACTCCACAGCAAGTGGGATCTTCTAGGGCCAGGGATCCACTGGTGCCCTTTGCACTGCAAGGAGGACTCTACCAATTGGAGAGCCCACCAGGAAGCCCAGTATATTTAGTAATTTTTAAATTGTATCCCTGAACTATTTTATAAACATAGTATACAATGCAAAGTCGTAATAAAAGAAACTTAAAAGATGAGATAAGTATAAAATAGATGATAATATTTTAACTATTTTATTTATCAATGTTATAAAGGTATTTTTAACCTCATTTACTATAAATATTATTTAGAAGGAGAAATGATACTGAATATGTCTTGTTGCTTTTAAGAATCTTTGTAATATACCAATTTGAAGATCTGGGTATAAGATCAGTTGATTTAAGTACCATTTGAATAGATATCATAACTAAAAAATGTACCATACAAAGATATTTAAATCCAAATAAACATAGTATATTCTTGGCTATGCTAAATAAATTACAAAACTCATTTCAAAACCACTTTTGGAAAGGCTTTATTTTAAAAATTTCTTCTTAGTTGATGTCAGCTAGTCTTTCAAACTCATTGAAAATGTTAATTTTTTATTACTTAACACATTGAGCAAAAGCCTTCAGACTTTTTATTTGGAAAATGTTAAATAAACTAAAATGTTCTGTTTCTACTTTTAAAAAGAGGTGTAAGGATATAAACTTCCCTTGTTGTTAGCAATAATATCATGATGGTAGAATCATTCCTAGACTTCACTCTCTAAAGTTTTCTCTATTAAATGAGTTTCTAAAAGTACTATTAAAATGTCATCTATACCTTGATGGCCTGAATTAAATGCAAATTGTGTTTATTATTTTAAGCAAAAAGTTTAAAAAATATTGGTCAGTCAACTTACCAACCAGAAAGAACAGAAAATTTAGTATTATTGTATTTTAAATTAATAATATTATATTTCTAAGTTTGACAGTTCTTTGGGGTTTTCGACCAGAAGACAATCAGTAATTCTGTTTGTGGTGGAAGAATCTCATATTATTATAGAGATTGTATCATTGAAAGCTGTTCCATCTTTAAAATTAAGCACATTGATAATCACCCTAAAAATTTCAAAGGTCGCAGAAAGGTGAAAATGAATAAGCTGAGCATGGGTGTCACCGTCACACCTCCTCCTGTGCATAATTTCTGCTTGTCCGTGGGGACACTTTCAGAGCCATGGGTCACATATATTCAAGTGGACAGAGGCCAGCATTAGTCCGTGTCAGGGGACCAGTTTGTCTAAGTTTGACTGGGACCTTCTTGGATTTAGTTCTGACTTGCAGGAAATTCTTTAGCCTGGAGGAAATGGAGACAATTGATCACCTCAGTCCAGGCATTAAATACAAGTAGATACTCATTTCTTCTTTCTCTGTCTTTTTCTTATCAATTAGTCAATTTTTTGGTTGTACACCAAAGGATTATGTCATGTGATCCTTAGGCTACAAGCACCCCATGTTAGAGCTTGTAATTGAGATTCTGGCTTGCTAGAGTTCTTGGTAGAAGCTCCTCTGGGGACCACATGAGGGATGCTGGCTCTGGCTTGAAGAACCCTATTGCAATGTGTATTTAGTCAGTTCTAGATCTAGGAACACCAGGGATTCTACAAGCAATGGTCCTGGAGTTTCTCATTTGAGACATGGAGTGGTAATATCATGAGATGCACATTAAATGTGGACTTCCTAGATGGGGCGAGTGGTAAAGAATTGGCCTGTCAATGCAAGAGACATGAGATTTATTGGTTCAATCCCTTGGTTGGAAGACTCCCTTGGAGTAGGAAATGGCAAACCACTCCAGTATTATTGCTTGGAAAAGCCCATGGACAGAGAACCCTGGTGGGCTACAATCCACAGAGTTGCAAGGAGTCAGACACAATGGAGCATGCAAACACCCCATGTTACACACTGTCTTAAAACTAAAATCAAGTTTTCACAAAAGATTTTCTTTAGTCAACCTTGTCTGAGAGCAGCACCTATACTAATATGACAATGTCAGCTCATCTGGGAAAATTTAAGAGAAGGCATATTTTCCCTAAGGTCAAGGTGATGGCTTCTTCTACCCATTTCAATCATGAGGACAATTCTAAGAAGGTCTCAGCCTAGGCTGCACATTAGAATCACTTTGGGTATTTTAAAAATTTCTTTCTTGTGTCCAGACCAAGACTTAGACCAATTAAACAGATTCCTGGAAGTGAGAACTGGGCATGAAGGGTTTTAAAGTGCTCAGGTGATTGTAACGTGCAACTGCCCAGAAACTCTGTTTATCTACCCTCCAACAACAGTGGTTTTTAGATAGCTGTCTTTTCAGCTGAAAGCTGAAAAGAGATCTCAGCAACCTGTGTCTGACACACAGAAATGATGCCTTATTTTCTTTTTCAGTTTTTTTAAAATTATTTTTTATTGCAAGATAGTTGCTTTGCAATATTGTGCTAGTTCTTCTGTATAGCAAAGTGATTCAGCTATACATATGCATATATCCCCTCTTTGATTTCTTTCCTATTTGGGTCACCATGGAGCACTGAGTAGGATTCCCTGAGCTGTAGGGTAGGTTTTCACTAATTATCTATTTTCTTTTAGTATGTGTTGTCTCCACAAGCACATGCAAGGATGAAACATACAGGAAAGAGCAGTATGTTAGATTCTGCTCCCCTTGTCTCACCTACATGCTGTTAAACTTCAGTATGGATTGATGTATTCATATGGAACTTTGTGGGCCAGCTGAAAAGGCAACCGGGACAGTATCTGTGGTAGAATCCCCCAGAAAGGCTTATGCTGTGGCTAACTCTGGAGCCTCCCTGGGCAGAGCATTTTATGACATCCAAACTGAACCAAACTTTAACGGATGAGCCATGTAGAACCGAGAAATCTGATTCTTCCAATGACAGAATTTAACTAAGCCTAGTCCAGTGTCCTTATTTGCTTATCTTAGATCCTATGTATTTCAGTGGATAAATACCTTGATGTCTGGGGGACCTGAGCCAGGAGATTGCTTGGAAAAGCCCATGGACAGAGAACCCTGGTGGGCTACAATCCACAGAGTTGCAAGGAGTCAGACACAATGGAGCATGCAAACACCCCATGTTACACACTGTCTTAAAACTAAAATCAAGTTTTCACAAAAGATTTTCTTTAGTCAACCTTGTCTGAGAGCAGCACCTATACTAATATGACAATGTCAGCTCATCTGGGAAAATTTAAGAGAAGGCATATTTTCCCTAAGGTCAAGGTGATGGCTTCTTCTACCCATTTCAATCATGAGGACAATTCTAAGAAGGTCTCAGCCTAGGCTGCACATTAGAATCACTTTGGGTATTTTAAAAATTTCTTTCTTGTGTCCAGACCAAGACTTAGACCAATTAAACAGATTCCTGGAAGTGAGAACTGGGCATGAAGGGTTTTAAAGTGCTCAGGTGATTGTAACGTGCAACTGCCCAGAAACTCTGTTTATCTACCCTCCAACAACAGTGGTTTTTAGATAGCTGTCTTTTCAGCTGAAAGCTGAAAAGAGATCTCAGCAACCTGTGTCTGACACACAGAAATGATGCCTTATTTTCTTTTTCAGTTTTTTTAAAATTATTTTTTATTGCAAGATAGTTGCTTTGCAATATTGTGCTAGTTCTTCTGTATAGCAAAGTGATTCAGCTATACATATGCATATATCCCCTCTTTGATTTCTTTCCTATTTGGGTCACCATGGAGCACTGAGTAGGATTCCCTGAGCTGTAGGGTAGGTTTTCACTAATTATCTATTTTCTTTTAGTATGTGTTGTCTCCACAAGCACATGCAAGGATGAAACATACAGGAAAGAGCAGTATGTTAGATTCTGCTCCCCTTGTCTCACCTACATGCTGTTAAACTTCAGTATGGATTGATGTATTCATATGGAACTTTGTGGGCCAGCTGAAAAGGCAACCGGGACAGTATCTGTGGTAGAATCCCCCAGAAAGGCTTATGCTGTGGCTAACTCTGGAGCCTCCCTGGGCAGAGCATTTTATGACATCCAAACTGAACCAAACTTTAACGGATGAGCCATGTAGAACCGAGAAATCTGATTCTTCCAATGACAGAATTTAACTAAGCCTAGTCCAGTGTCCTTATTTGCTTATCTTAGATCCTATGTATTTCAGTGGAGAAATACCTTGATGTCTGGGGGGACCTGAGCCAGGAGTCTAAGGAAGGTTGTCAACAGCAACACGTAAATGAGACTGGAGAACCTTGTTTCATTTACCATGTGCAATAGCAATAGTGTGCTGAGTGCTTGGGGAATTCAAAGAAAAGTCTAGCATAGCTCTGACCACAGGAAGCTCAGAGTTAGTGGAACAAGTGAAAGGAGGCCGTAGAATGACCTGAGTGGGGTGGTAGATCTGTGGACAGGTGCTTTAGCTGTCCCGCCTTTACTGAATGGAATATTACTGCTGTCTCACTGAATCCTCATAAAAAATAAATAAACACTGTACGATTTAAATTCCAATTTATAGGAGGAAGAGACAGATTTAAAGAGGCTAAGTAATCTGTCCTAGTTCACACAGTCAGTAAATGGCCCACCTCGTTTGATGTTCTTTCTTTTAATCATTTTGTCGTACAGCCAACAGCACTGACTCTAATCTGAAGAGCCCTGTTGCAGTGGGTTCTAAGTCCAACTCTAGGGACTCCAGGGATCCTATGAGGGGATAATCCTGGGGTTTATGATTTGAGACAAAGACTGGGAATGAAGACCAAATACATCCATTTCTTATGAATTGAAGTATTGCGGTGAACAACTCTTATGTCCAGATCTGGTGCTGGGACACTTTGTCTTCTGACATTTTAAGACAAATTGGAATATTTATCAGACTGAAATAAAATGCATTAACATTAACTGAAATAAAATGTATTGATGTAATGCATCAATACAAAATTCAGTTCTTTTAAAGTATTTGTTAGCATCTCAATCTGTAGATTTACTTAAAACTGACTCTCAGAGGATGGATATGATTAACACAAAGTTTTTACAGAGATAATTCGAAATAGGGCTTCGCTTGATTCTGAAAGGGATTTTCTTTTGTTTTTCCAAAAGACTTTGATTTACATATTCATGTTCCCCTTTTTCAACAGAAATCTACAAGCCATCTTGTTAAAAAAGAAATAGCCTAATCCTTCCTACACAAACCAGTAAGGGCTTTGTGGCTAAGATGCACTAAAAATGCCTCAGTGCCATGGCAGATCTCAGTTTCTAGATATGTGATTTCTTTGTGCCTGGGGAAGTAAGTCAGGATAGTTTTCAGAGTCGCAGCATTTTAGAGTTACAGCATTCATTTCTGTTCACCCCTGGGAGCAGCGACTCTGTCTATGTACACGAAGACCAAAAGGGGACCAAAGATTCTCGTGATGCTGAAGGGGCTTTTGAGCAGAACTTGTGTGCTCACCACAGTGACTCAGCACCTGCGTACAGGGACTAACTGGGACCACTATGCATTTGCTGCTGTGCTTTGTGTCCAAGTTTGGATTAGGTGCGCTTTTGAAATGGAGTAACAGTTTCTTTAGCATGTCAAAAGCCATTGTTGTCTCATCTGAGGCAGTGGAGCATAGAGGAAAGAATAGTTTGGAGCAGACAAAACTCAGTTTGAATGGGGATCATATATGTGACAATATCACTAAAGAGCCTTCTGTAATTTCTGACATTTCATAAGCCTTCCAGAAATGTTAGTTCCTCTTAGGTAGAAAATTAGAAGGTCCTACATCTTAAGCTTTTAAAATTTAAAAGCATCTCACAGGTTTGATAGAAACACATGATAGAAATAGAATTTATAGGTAAACTAGTTTTCATATAGCTGATGTTGAAATAGAATCTTTGGAAATAATTTACCTTCCTGTTTACAACTGTAACTTTTTACCAGTTTAGGTCTGAAATAAAAATACTACTTACATAAATCATGTAGTTGTCATAAGCTTTACCAGACTAGTAATCACAGCTTTAAAAATTAGAAAGCATTCTTGCCGAAAATAGCAATGATTCACTGTATTTTCTTTTTCTGGAAACGTTCAATGCAACAAATGACCTACATTTATTAGAAGTCTGTGTGTTGGATAATCCATGGCTCAGGTGGGCCCATGGGCCAGTATATAGTGGGAAAGCACATTTATCAGGGGTTGAATTTCTCAGGGTTATACCCTGAGGTCACCAGGGAGAGTGTTGGTCTTTCCCATCAGTGTGACTTTTTTTCTACCCATCATTTTGTTATGCAAATGTTCAAATACGCACAGAAATGTAAAGAACTGTACTGTGAGCATTCACAGGCCCACTACCTGAGATTCTACAATTAATATTTCATCACAGATCTGCCTAGTTCGTTTACTCACTATTTCTCCTTTAATAGGTCTCTATTTAGATAGATTTCAAAGTTGCTGATAGTAGCAACTCACCCCGAGATGCTTTAGGATGTATGCATGAAACTGATATTAGACTAGGGTTTTTTTAAATTGTAAGATCAAGTTTATATAAGCTGAAACAGATAAATCTTCAGGGCACTATGAAGTTAGTTCACCTGTAACCCTCTGAAGACACAGAACATTACTATCAACTCCAAAATTCACGGAACATGAACCCAATTATTTTTAGTCAGATCTCCTTAAGGGCAAATATCATTTTAGAAAAGGTCCTAGGCATGCATAGAGGAAAGAATAGTTTGGAGCAGACAAAACTCAGTTTGAATGGGGATCATATATGTGACAATATCACTAAAGAGCCTTCTGTAATTTCTGACATTTCATAAGCCTTCCAGAAATGTTAGTTCCTCTTAGGTAGAAAATTAGAAGGTCCTACATCTTAAGCTTTTAAAATTTAAAAGCATCTCACAGGTTTGATAGAAACACATGATAGAAATAGAATTTATAGGTAAACTAGTTTTCATATAGCTGATGTTGAAATAGAATCTTTGGAAATAATTTACCTTCCTGTTTACAACTGTAACTTTTTACCAGTTTAGGTCTGAAATAAAATACTACTTACATAAATCATGTAGTTGTCATAAGCTTTACCAGACTAGTAATCACAGCTTTAAAAATTAGAAAGCATTCTTGCCGAAAATAGCAATGATTCACTGTATTTTCTTTTTCTGGAAACGTTCAATGCAACAAATGACCTACATTTATTAGAAGTCTGTGTGTTGGATAATCCATGGCTCAGGTGGGCCCATGGGCCAGTATATAGTGGGAAAGCACATTTATCAGGGGTTGAATTTCTCAGGGTTATACCCTGAGGTCACCAGGGAGAGTGTTGGTCTTTCCCATCAGTGTGACTTTTTTTCTACCCATCATTTTGTTATGCAAATGTTCAAATACGCACAGAAATGTAAAGAACTGTACTGTGAGCATTCACAGGCCCACTACCTGAGATTCTACAATTAATATTTCATCACAGATCTGCCTAGTTCGTTTACTCACTATTTCTCCTTTAATAGGTCTCTATTTAGATAGATTTCAAAGTTGCTGATAGTAGCAACTCACCCCGAGATGCTTTAGGATGTATGCATGAAACTGATATTAGACTAGGGTTTTTTTAAATTGTAAGATCAAGTTTATATAAGCTGAAACAGATAAATCTTCAGGGCACTATGAAGTTAGTTCACCTGTAACCCTCTGAAGACACAGAACATTACTATCAACTCCAAAATTCACGGAACATGACTGTCAGCCCCAAATTGTCTCACATCTCTTCTCAATCAGTCTCCATGTCTATCTCCTTAAGGGCAACCATCAATTTTCTTTTTACCACATCAGTTTTCTTTTCTTCTAATCAGTTGCCTATTGTAGAACGAACATGAATGGGATGAGGTAGTATGCACTTTCTTGGGTAAACCTTCTTTCACTTTGCATAATACATTATTTATTTAACACCAAAAACATTTTCATTGTGGTATAGCCAATTAACAAATTTTGTGATAGGTTCAGGTGAACAGTGAAGGAGCTCGACCATACATATACATGAATCCATTCTCCCCCTAAAGCCCCTCCCATCCCAGCTGGTATATAACATTAAGCAGAGTTCCATGTACTATACAATAGATTTTGTTGGCTATCTATTTTTAAAAATTTTTTTTTTATTTTGGCCTTTTCTATTGGTCTTTTGTTTATTTCCATCTTTGTTCTTTGGTCTGTGTGGGCCATCGCAGTGGCCTCTCTCACTGCAGAGCACCGGCACTGGGTGCACACATCTTTCTGGCTCGGTAGTTGGACACATCAGGTCCAACCGCTTCACAGCACGTGGGATCTTCCCAGGCCAGGGATCAAACTGGCGCCCCTTGCACTACAAGGCGATGTCCTTACCCACTGGACCACCGGGGGAGCCTGGTTATCTATTTTAAACATGTCTTGTGTACATGACTTTCTAAAAGTCCCCAAGCATCCCCTCCCCCATAAAAAGAAACAATACAAACGAACTTATTTACAAAACATAAAGAGACTCACAAACTTGCAGAATACTTTTTCATCACAGATCTGCCTAGTTCGTTTACTCACTATTTCTCCTTTAATAGGTCTCTATTTAGATAGATTTCAAAGTTGCTGATAGTAGCAACTCACCCCGAGATGCTTTAGGATGTATGCATGAAACTGATATTAGACTAGGGTTTTTTTAAATTGTAAGATCAAGTTTATATAAGCTGAAACAGATAAATCTTCAGGGCACTATGAAGTTAGTTCACCTGTAACCCTCTGAAGACACAGAACATTACTATCAACTCCAAAATTCACGGAACATGACTGTCAGCCCCAAATTGTCTCACATCTCTTCTCAATCAGTCTCCATGTCTATCTCCTTAAGGGCAACCATCAATTTTCTTTTTACCACATCAGTTTTCTTTTCTTCTAATCAGTTGCCTATTGTAGAACGAACATGAATGGGATGAGGTAGTATGCACTTTCTTGGGTAAACCTTCTTTCACTTTGCATAATACATTATTTATTTAACACCAAAACATTTTCATTGTGGTATAGCCAATTAACAAATTTTGTGATAGGTTCAGGTGAACAGTGAAGGAGCTCGACCATACATATACATGAATCCATTCTCCCCCTAAAGCCCCTCCCATCCCAGCTGGTATATAACATTAAGCAGAGTTCCATGTACTATACAATAGATTTTGTTGGCTATCTATTTTTAAAAATTTTTTTTTTATTTTGGCCTTTTCTATTGGTCTTTTGTTTATTTCCATCTTTGTTCTTTGGTCTGTGTGGGCCATCGCAGTGGCCTCTCTCACTGCAGAGCACCGGCACTGGGTGCACACATCTTTCTGGCTCGGTAGTTGGACACATCAGGTCCAACCGCTTCACAGCACGTGGGATCTTCCCAGGCCAGGGATCAAACTGGCGCCCCTTGCACTACAAGGCGATGTCCTTACCCACTGGACCACCGGGGGAGCCTGGTTATCTATTTTAAACATGTCTTGTGTACATGACTTTCTAAAAGTCCCCAAGCATCCCCTCCCCCATAAAAAGAAACAATACAAACGAACTTATTTACAAAACATAAAGAGACTCACAAACTTGCAGAATACTTTATATTTCATCTGTATTGTGTATATATAGGTAGTTTGTTCTTTTTTATATTTCTGAGTAATATCCCATTGCAAGAATATCTACTGTAGTTTGTTTATTCGCTTTCCTATTGATTGACACCTGGGTTGTTTCCCAGTTTTGGGTCGTTATGGATATGGTTGCTAAGAAGATTCTCGTACAAGTTGCTTTATTTTGTGTGTGTACATACACATATTTTTATTTCTCTTGGGTAAATACCTAAAGACCAAAATCACTGGATCATATTGTAGATATATGTTTAATTTTATAAGAAAACTGTCAGTTCTTTTTCTGGAGTGGTTATACCATTTTACACTTTCACCAACAACATATGAGAGTTCCAGTTACTCTGCTGCCTTGCCAACATTTGGTTGATCTCATTTTGGTTTTAATTTGCATTTTTCTGATGACTAATGATGTTGGACAGTTTGTTCTACACTTATTTATTGATCATTTGTCTTCCTTTATGAAATGTCTGTTCAAATAGTTAGCCCTTTTTAATGCGGTAATTTGTCTTCTTTTTATTGAGTTTTAGAAGTTCTTGATATATTGTGAATACAATTCCTTTGTTAAGATATGTTTTGTGAATATTTTTCTCCAGGCTGATGCTTGCCTATCATTTTTCTAATGGTATCTTTTGATGAGGATAAGCTTTCTTTTTTTGAGGATAAACTCGGTGCAGTATAATTTATCATTTTTTTCCATTTGTTGTTGTTCAGGATAAGTTGTGCCTGACTCTTTGTAACTACATGAACTTCAGCGCCAGGCTTCCCCTTTTCCCTTTACTGTCTCCTGGAGTTTGCTTAAACTCAGGTCCATTGAGTCATTTCTTCCATATACGTATATTTCAGATTATTTCCCATTATAATTTATTACAAGATACTGAATGTAGTTCCCTATGCTATACAATACATCTTTGTTGCTTATCTATCTTACATGTAGTAGTGTGTATCTGTTAATCCTGTACTCTTAATTTATCACCCAATACCCCATCTTTCTACTTTGGTAAGAAACAATACAAACGAACTTATTTACAAAACATAAAGAGACTCACAAACTTGCAGAATACTTTATATTTCATCTGTATTGTGTATATATAGGTAGTTTGTTCTTTTTTATATTTCTGAGTAATATCCCATTGCAAGAATATCTACTGTAGTTTGTTTATTCGCTTTCCTATTGATTGACACCTGGGTTGTTTCCCAGTTTTGGGTCGTTATGGATATGGTTGCTAAGAAGATTCTCGTACAAGTTGCTTTATTTTGTGTGTGTACATACACATATTTTTATTTCTCTTGGGTAAATACCTAAAGACCAAAATCACTGGATCATATTGTAGATATATGTTTAATTTTATAAGAAAACTGTCAGTTCTTTTTCTGGAGTGGTTATACCATTTTACACTTTCACCAACAACATATGAGAGTTCCAGTTACTCTGCTGCCTTGCCAACATTTGGTTGATCTCATTTTGGTTTTAATTTGCATTTTTCTGATGACTAATGATGTTGGACAGTTTGTTCTACACTTATTTATTGATCATTTGTCTTCCTTTATGAAATGTCTGTTCAAATAGTTAGCCCTTTTTAATGCGGTAATTTGTCTTCTTTTTATTGAGTTTTAGAAGTTCTTGATATATTGTGAATACAATTCCTTTGTTAAGATATGTTTTGTGAATATTTTTCTCCAGGCTGATGCTTGCCTATCATTTTTCTAATGGTATCTTTTGATGAGGATAAGCTTTCTTTTTTTGAGGATAAACTCGGTGCAGTATAATTTATCATTTTTTTCCATTTGTTGTTGTTCAGGATAAGTTGTGCCTGACTCTTTGTAACTACATGAACTTCAGCGCGCCAGGCTTCCCTTTCCTTCACTGTCTCCTGGAGTTTGCTTAAACTCAGGTCCATTGAGTCATTTCTTCCATATACGTATATTTCAGATTATTTCCCATTATAATTTATTACAAGATACTGAATGTAGTTCCCTATGCTATACAATACATCTTTGTTGCTTATCTATCTTACATGTAGTAGTGTGTATCTGTTAATCCTGTACTCTTAATTTATCACCCAATACCCCATCTTTCTACTTTGGTAACCACAAGCTTATTTTCTATGTCTGTGAGTTTGTTTCTGTTTTGTACATACATTCATTTGTATTATTTTTAGATTCCACATATAAGTGATACCATATAATATTTGTCTTTCTCTGTCTGACTTATTTCACTTAGTATGGTATTTTCTAGGTCCATCCATGCTGCAAATGGCAATATTTCATTCCTTTTATGGGTGAGTAATATTCCATTGTATAAATTCACCACATCTCAGTTTATCCTTTCATCTGCTGATGGACACTTAGGGTGCCTCCACGTCTTGGTAGATAGTGCTCCTATGAACACTGGGATGCATATGCCTTTTCAAATTAGAGTTTTCATCTTTTCCAGATACATGCCCAGGAGTGAGATTGCTGGATAGTATAGTAGCTCTATTTTTAGTTCTTAAAGTCACCTCCATACTGTTTTCCATAGTAGCTGCACCAATTCAGATTCCCACCAACAACGAAGGAGGGTTCCCTTTTTTCCAGACCCTCTTCAGCATTTATTACTTGTAGACTTTTTGATGGTAGTCATTCAGACTGGCGTAAAATGATGCCTCCTTGTGGTTTGTATTTGCATTTCTCTAATAATTAATGATACTGAGTATTTTTTCATGTGTCTGCTGACCATATGGATATCTCTTTTGGAGAGTTTGGATACGTCTTTGTAGGAGGAGCTTGTCTTATGCATCATAGAATGTTTAGAGTCAAATCTGGCCTCTACTCACCAGATGCCAGTAACTTTCCCTCCCCTACTTGTAACAAAAAATGTCTCTTTTTTCCCATCTGTATTGTTTATTAAAGAATTAAGATGAATAAAAAATGTCTCTCTATGTTGCCATACATCCTTTGGAGAACAAAATTACTTCTGGTTGACAATTGTATTTAATCTATAAAGATATGTCCTAAGGTCATCAACTTTTCTTTAAATGCCTTTTTATAACATGTATCTTTAAATCTATAAACTTATCTTTAACACTAATTTATTTGCATTCCACAGATTTTGTTATATTAAGTTTTTGTTATCATTCAGTTAGAGATATTTTAAAATTTCCTTTGTGATTTCGTCCTTGGCACATGCGTTATTTTGATGTGTTTTGTTTAATTTCCAAATATTTAGGCATTTTCTAGATCCTGTAGTATTAATGGTTTGTAATTTGATTCCATATGAGAGAACATACTCTGTAAGATTGTAATCTTTCAAAATGTATTGAGATTTGTTTTTCCTTGGTGAATATACCATATCCTTTTTTTTTTTTTTAAGATTTATTTATTTATTTATTTTGGGCGGGGGTCGGGTTGGGGAGGGAGGGGCGTGGGCGGGCCACTTCTATTGGTCTTTCATTTCTCTATTTTCATCCGTCTTTGTTCTTTGGCTCCTGTGGGCCTCCCATCGTGGTGGCGTCTGTCGTTGCAGAGCTCTGGCTCTGGGCGCATGCGCTCCAGAGCTCCGGCTCGGTAATTGGACACATGGGTCCAGCCGCTCTGCGGCACGTGGGATCTTCCCAGGCCAGGGATCGAACCGGCGCCCCTTGCACTGCAAGGCAGTGTCCTTACCCACTGGACCACCAGGGGAAGCCCTACCATGTCCTTTAAAAAAAAATAGAATTTTGTGACTGTTGAATGTAGTACTACATAAACATTAATTGATAGTGTTGATAGTGTTGTTTTGATCTTCTCTGCATTTACTGATGAGTTTTATTACTATTTATTGTTTCGTTGGTTCTTCATTTTTCTGTGTGGACTTTTTCTAGTTGAAATGTGTGGGGGCTACTCTCTAGTTGTGGTGCACAAGCTTAGTTGTTCCATGGCATGTGGAATCTTCCCAGACCAGGAACTGAACCCGTATTTCCTGGATTGGCAGGCAGATTCTTCACCATTGGACCATTGGGGAAGTCCTACTGATTAGTTTTGTCTAGTTATTCTTAGTGGCTGAAAAGGGTAGTAAAATCTCTATGATTGTGAGTTTATTTCTCCATTTAATCTTGTTGACTTTTGATTCATGTGCTTTGAATCTCTGTTATTAGGTACATACACATATATGGTTGTTATGCCTTCATGATAAACTTATCTTTAACACTAATTTATTTGCATTCCACAGATTTTGTTATATTAAGTTTTTGTTATCATTCAGTTAGAGATATTTTAAAATTTCCTTTGTGATTTCGTCCTTGGCACATGCGTTATTTTGATGTGTTTTGTTTAATTTCCAAATATTTAGGCATTTTCTAGATCCTGTAGTATTAATGGTTTGTAATTTGATTCCATATGAGAGAACATACTCTGTAAGATTGTAATCTTTCAAAATGTATTGAGATTTGTTTTTCCTTGGTGAATATACCATATCCTTTTTTTTTTTTTTAAGATTTATTTATTTATTTATTTTGGGCGGGGGTCGGGTTGGGGAGGGAGGGGCGTGGGCGGGCCACTTCTATTGGTCTTTCATTTCTCTATTTTCATCCGTCTTTGTTCTTTGGCTCCTGTGGGCCTCCCATCGTGGTGGCGTCTGTCGTTGCAGAGCTCTGGCTCTGGGCGCATGCGCTCCAGAGCTCCGGCTCGGTAATTGGACACATGGGTCCAGCCGCTCTGCGGCACGTGGGATCTTCCCAGGCCAGGGATCGAACCGGCGCCCCTTGCACTGCAAGGCAGTGTCCTTACCCACTGGACCACCAGGGGAAGCCCTACCATGTCCTTTAAAAAAAAATAGAATTTTGTGACTGTTGAATGTAGTACTACATAAACATTAATTGATAGTGTTGATAGTGTTGTTTTGATCTTCTCTGCATTTACTGATGAGTTTTATTACTATTTATTGTTTCGTTGGTTCTTCATTTTCTGTGTGGACTTTTTCTAGTTGAAATGTGTGGGGGCTACTCTCTAGTTGTGGTGCACAAGCTTAGTTGTTCCATGGCATGTGGAATCTTCCCAGACCAGGAACTGAACCCGTATTTCCTGGATTGGCAGGCAGATTCTTCACCATTGGACCATTGGGGAAGTCCTACTGATTAGTTTTGTCTAGTTATTCTTAGTGGCTGAAAAGGGTAGTAAAATCTCTATGATTGTGAGTTTATTTCTCCATTTAATCTTGTTGACTTTTGATTCATGTGCTTTGAATCTCTGTTATTAGGTACATACACATATATGGTTGTTATGCCTTCATGATAAATAGGTCCTTTTATCATTATGAAATGGCTCTCTTTATCTCTGTTCATACTGTTTGTTTTGAAGTCTACTTTATTTGATGTTAATATAGCTACTTTAGCCTTTTTACGCTGACTGTTTGCTCAGTGGTACTGGTGTTCCTTTGAAAGTAGAAATACTGTTATATTTTATATTTATATAGTACATTACTTATGAAGAGAGTTACCCTCTATGCTCTCCTTTGATCTTCATAGCAATCTTACAGAAAAATGGTGCTGTTATGTACACTTTATAGAGATGGAACTGATTTCACATGTAAACATTCATGTTTGAGCAGAGGAATTAAGTGACTATCCCAAGAGCACTGTAGTTTGTGAGGACTAGGGACTGGTTTCTGTTTTTCTTTTTTTTTCCTTTTCTTTTTTGTGGGGGAGAGGGGCGGGTTAGGGAGGGAGGGGGGCAGGCGGGCCACTTCTATTGGTCTTTCATTTATTTATTTTCATCCATCTTTGTTCTTTGGCCTGTGTGGGCCACCCATCGCAGTGACCTCTGTTGTTGCAGAGCACCGGCCCTGGGCACATGTGCTCCAGAACTCCTGCTCTGTAATTGGACACATGGGTCCAGCCGCTGCGCGGCACGTGGGATCTTCCTAGACCAGGGATTGAACTGGTATGCCTTGCACTGCAAGGCGGTGTCCTTACCCACTGGACCACCAGGGAAGCCCTGTTTTTCTTCAAGGCCCAGTTCTTGGCCATTATGGTATGTTTTTTTTCATAGACTGAGTGGAAGGAGAATTGGAGGAATCCAGTATGGTGTGTTAAGTGATCCATGAGGGCAAATGTAGGAAGCACATGTGGAGAAAGGCACTCATTTTCTATCATTTGAACACATGAATGCTCACACTTTCAGGCTCAAGTTTGAATCTAGAAAAAAAGCTTTTGGTTGTAAATGTGGTGAGATGTTGTTATCATACGCTGAATAGAATCTTCAAGTTCTTTGAGTATCAAAGAGTGGCTTGGCTGTGAACATCACTGTCACAACACTCATTTGATGAGCATCAGCTACTTGTCTTCATTGTGTTATATGTAGCAGTTTGGCTTGGAGGCAGAGCGCTGAACAAGGCAACCTCTGTTGGCTACTTGCCCAAAGATTCCATGACTCCTTCTTATGGAAACCACAAGAGAAGTTGAGGTCTCAAGTGCCTCTCACCGAGGGAAACTGACCTTCCCTGAAGGAGCCCTTCCCTAATTCTTACATGGCAGTCTAAGCCCCAGGTGGCCAATCTGTTGGTCCTCATGGGGCTGGGCTGCTCCAGCTGGACCCAGGAGCTCAGCTATGCAAATACCAATTATGCGTTTGTATTTGTGTTGACCTCACCTTTTGCTTTCAAATCTCCATTGCCCACCAGAAAGAATCTGTCTAGGGAATTTGAACAGTAGTGTTTTTGTGTATGTTTGTGTATGTGTCTATTTTAGTCTGTTGTTTATTTGGTGTTTGCCCAAGTGGTGAATTTTATATCTCATAGCTATGAATGTGTGATTAAAAAAATATACCTAGCTTTGTGTTTTTAATGTTATATTTATTATAGATACCCTTATTTATGTATTTGTTTCTGACTGTGCAGGGATTTTGTTGCTGCGTGTGGCTTTCTCTAGTTACGGTAAGTGGGAGCTACTTTTCATTGTGGTGCAAGGGCTTCTCATTGCAGTGGCCTCGCTTGTTGCAAAGCATGAGCTCTATGTATGTGGGCTCAGTAGTTGTGGCACACAGGTTCAGTAGTTGTGGCACATGGGGTTAGTTGTCTTATGGCATGTGGGATCTTCCCAGACCAAGGGTCAAACCTATGTCCCCTGTGTGGGCAGGCAGATTCTTAACCACTGGACCACCAGGGAATTCCAAAAATCTACCTAGCTTTGTTACAGTGATTTTTCTAACAAAAATGCATTATGCCTTTATTTGTCATCTAGCTCACTTCAGTCACTTGCTCCTCATAAAATGAGCTGGGGACTTGTGCCTCTGTGTTCTTGACATGCCCTTTGTCTGCTGTTGATTTGCCTCTCATACCCAGTTCAAACACCACCTTCTCTGAGAAATCTTCCCCACCTAGTCAGAATAAATGATTCTGAGCTCCCAAGGCCCACTGACAAAATCCTTCCATCTCCAGTGATCCGCAAGGACCCCCTGGAGGAAACACGTTTCCCCTTCAACACATATAGGGAAGCAGGGGTTGGGCTTCAGACCCACGGTAAGGGCAAACCTGAGGGATGAGTTGCGGGCCTGTTACATCAGCCTGGAGTGATCAGCCTCTGTTCATAAGGTTGTCATGTCCTGGAGAACCTCTTTGCAGTAACCGGTGGTGTTTGTACTCTGTAGTTGGATGGAAAGGGTTAAGCAGCTAGGCAATTCCTCAGTGGCTTGGTAATTTCTGGAGAATCCTGGCACAAGTAATTTGCATATTGCAGACTTTATCTCCTGGATGATGCAGTGCTCTGCAATCCAAATGCAAACGAACTGCAGCTGTATTAACCTCCAAGGCTTGGGGGTGCTGTTTGGACCATCGCAGAAATGCTTACAGGAGATTACCCTTCCCCATCCAGCCCCAGGGACAGCAAAATACAGACAGAACTTCCTTTGTCTGGGAATGGAGTTATGTAGAAGGTGATTCTCCTCTCAGTTTGTCCCATAGGAACATCGGCAGTTGGGTTCAGGAGACTGTCTGAGAGCTTGGCCTATGAGATTAGACAGACCTTGCTTCAAATTCTGGTTCTGTCACTTAGTGGCCGTGTGGCCAGGGGCTAGTTGTGTGGTGCCCCTCTGCCCTAGTTCCTCCATGTATAAAATAGGTTCCCAAAGGACTGCCATGAGGATTAGATGAAATAATCATATAGTATAATGCAAAGTACTTAGCCTAGGGCCTAAAATTTTGAGTGACTCATGGCTTTGATGATAAGGAAGGAAAGTTCTCTCAGAGGTACCTCTCGGAAGCCTGCTGTGAGATCTGATGTTCACTCTGAATAGAAAACCACTTGCAGTGTTCTAGAAACAGAAGACACTTGATAATCCCTTGGACAGAAAGGGGATCAAACAAGACAATCCTAAAGGAAATCAACCCTGAATGTTCATTGGAAAGACTGATGCTGAAGTTGAGGCACCAATACTTTGGCCACCTGGTGTGAAAAGATGACTCATTGGAAAAGTCCCTGCTGCTGGGAAAGATTGATGATAGGAGGAGAAGGGGATAACAGAAAATAAGACGGTTGGATGGCATCATCGACTCAATGGACAGGAGCTTGAGCACACTCCAGGAGATAGTGAAGGACAGGGAAGCCTGGCGTGTTGCAGTCCATTGAGTAGCAAAGAGTCAGGCATGACAAAGCAACTGAATAACAACAAGAGACAGGCGGTCGCCTCTCACTGAACTCTGCAGCTCCATTAGGGCTGACCAGGAGTCCCTCCTGCATGGGGACCCCACATCCGTTCTGATGATCTGCTGCTTATTGACTGATGAAAGGCAGCAAGGCATGACATTGAATCAGAGTCCTACCAAAAGAGTCCTGGACACTGTGCAAACAGAAAACTCAGTCCTGTGACTTGTGCTCTGATCAGATGCATTTCTCTGCCAGGCTGAGCAGAAACCCCTGGTTCACACCTGCCAGCTGGGCCCCATCCCAGGGAGTTTGAAGAACCTAAGCTCTCCACCTTTGTGACTATCTACTCCTCTGTATCTTTCTCTATAGAATCCTTGGCATTCAAAGTAGGAAGATCCTTCCCATCTCTGTGAACAAGGAGACCTAAGATGTGGGCTCACCTTCTCCTCCTTTCCAAGGAGATTATTTCCTATTCTTGCCCCTTAAAGGGGGTCAGGGCAGGAGACCTGAGCAGAGATATGGGCTGTCCCCAGTACAGACTCAGTGAGGCGGTCAGGGTCCTGGATGGCACAGAAGCCTGAAGGGCCCCGCGTGACCAGGAGAAGGAGGCACTCTGAGACAGGATCACCTTGACCCCTTCGGAACTTTAGCCTGGTCTTTTAGGTCCGGGACTTTTGGATGCCCTCAGACCAACAGAGCCTGTGAGTCTTGGGCTGGAGCACCAGGATTTAAACCTGGGTTTGGTCCTCAGCCTCAGGCAAGGCTCAGCTCCCTGCTCTTTACCCCTCCCACCCCCCATGTCTGCACCTGCAGGGTCTGGCGGTAGAAGTTAATGAGTGATTTATTAAGTCCTACAGGTGACATTCCTGTTATTGGCTCCCAAACCCAGGTGACTGAAGGAGGCTTTTATTTTAGGATTTAGCAGTTCAGAGAACTCATTTTGTCGAGAGTGTGGATTTGGATTTTGTGTATCCTGGAGCTGTTTCTTTGTAGCAATGGCTCAGGAGAGACACAGGGCACGTGGTGTGGGAGGTAGATTCCACGCTGTGTGCTTCTCCTCAAGGGACTGACGGCCTTTCCACGGAAGAGAGATAAGGCAGGTAGAGCTATTGTCAATATTTAATCAGGATACACGGATTCGGCTCTGCCAAGGCGACACTTGGGACTTCTGTTTGCAGTCTCTGGTTAAGTGCCAAGAAAGTATTAGTCGCTCCTGCGTTTTAAGGGCAAGATTACAGAGTCATTTCACCCAGAGTCAGTCTCAGGAATTCAAATGAATAGGCCGTCTTGCGTAGCAACCCCAGACCCCTACCTTTTCAAAGCTGGGGTTCTGTGCTGAGCCTGGCTGGAAGGGACCAAGCCCTGTCACCCTATCCGGACCCTCCTGGGACCCCTTATTGCCGGAATCTACTCTGTTCACCTTCTCTGCATCCTCAGTGCTGAGGGCAGTCAACTGCGTGGTGGCTTTGCAGAAAGGAAGAAATGCTGTCTTTAAGTTCTTATATTTGACCCTCTTTCCAAATGACTTATTTTAGGCATTTGGTCTCCTTATTGGTGAACTCCTGTCTTCTGAGCGACAGGAGTGTCTGCCAAGTCAGCGGCAGGACGGTGGATCTCTAAGGCTGAGTGCTGGGGCCCGGGCCTGCTTCCATAAGCATCCTCTGGCTCTAGAGGGATGCTTTCACCTCTTCTCCACCTAACTCTCCTCTTGCCCTCCCGGTTTCTTCTCCCATGCAGGTGTGCACCTGCTATGTCTGTGAGTGGCGTGGGGGAGGGGCATGAGCGCTCACTGTTTCCTTTAGACATCCTGAAGTTGCGATGAGCTGCTATTCCTTGCCAACAGATCTCTGCCAGCCCCAAGGTGTAAATCACAACTCCTCACAGATCTTTAGGAGCAATAAAAGTTGCCTTCATGTGGCTGATTCATGTTGATGTGTGGCAAAAACCATCACAATATTGTAAAATAATTATCCTCCAATTTAAATAAATAAACTAATAAAAATTGCCTTCAATGACTGATCACTATGCATGCACAGGTTTAAGAGCTTTATCCATGAGCTCATTTAATCCTATGTCACACCTTCTAAATACAATTACCAATTTCATGTTCTAGCTGAGGCTAAAGAGACACAGAAACATTAAATAACTTATTTAAGCTCACAGAGCTATTGAGTGGTCAAGCCAGGATAGAAGCCCAGACCTGTCTGAGTCTTTACTTCATCCTTTACCACCCCATGCTATCATTTTTCTTATGCAAAAAATTAAAACCACCTTATATTAAATTTACTATAACCACATAAGTAACACATGAATACATTATTCTTGGGCAAAACTGAGATTGTAGATACAGCTGAGATCCTTTTTGATCAAATCTCCTATTTTTTGTTACTTTCCCTCACTTCGTGGGTTATTATTCTAAACTTGGCTAACATTACTTCCTGCTTCTTCCTATATTTATTTGGAACATATACATATACATACACACATACATACATATGTACATACACACACACACACATATACATACTTTTAAGCATATGCATGGGCTTCCCATGTGGCTCAGTGGTAAAGAACCTGCCTGCTAATGCAGGAGACATGGGTTTGGTCCTTGGGTCAGGAGGATCCCCTGGAGAAGGAAATGGTAACTCATTCCAGTATTTTTGCCTGGTCAGAGGAACCTGGTGGGCTATAGTCCATGGGGTTGCAAAAAGTTGGACACAACTTAGTGATTAAAACAATAAACAAGAACAAATATGTAGATAGAAAACATGAGCATCACTTGGTATCCGGGAGAGTGGTCTTCTCTTGGGCCTGGTAGATGAGACCAGAATTGGCAATTCTTGGCTTCAGAGGAAGCAAAGAGTGTCATGCATTCCTGACCTGCTTCTTGGAAACCTTCACGGGTATTGAAATCAGAGCTTTTGAACCACCTTCAGCTTTTATATTTATTTATTTTTTGCTGTGCTGGGTCTTCGTTCTTGTGGGGGCTTCTCTCTAGTTGTGAAGCACAGGCTCTAGAGAACACAGGCATCAGTAGTTGCAGCACATGGGCTCAGTAGTTGCGTCTCCCGGGCTCTAGAGCACAGGCTCAGTAATATGGTGCATAGGCTTAGTTGCCCTGTGGCATGTGGAATCTTCTTGGGCCAGAGGTCAAACCTGTGTCTCCTGCGTTGGCAGGTGGACTCCTCACCACTGAGCCACCAGGAAGCCCATCTGGAACACCATCTCCCTTGTCCATTTTTCCCTACGCCGAACTGCATGTGCCAGAGTGAGGGCGCCAAAGCCCAGTCCTTCTTTCTCCAGCTTCTAAACTGCTGAAACCTAAGGGGGGAAATTCCACAGGTGGAGCAGCACCTCAGCATCTTGGCACTTTGGAGCCCGTGAGAACTAGTTTCCTGTCAGGAATGCTGAGGAAAGGATAATGAGAGAACAGGACACAACTGCGGTGAGGTTTAGTGGAAAAGTGTGGAGATGTGCTGGGAGGGCAGGCCTGAGTGTGGTGCAGAGGAAAGATGCAGACAGAGAAGGGAGGGACTTCTGAAGAAAATCTCAATGCTCGCTGAGTCACCAAGACCATCCCCATCTTGGTGACTCAGCACCTTGGGACCATGAACTCCCTTGCCAGGAGATATCTTCGCTGGGCATCCTGGCAACTCAGACGGGAGCTCTGTGTTCACAGGTGCCTCTTGGAAACTCCTTTTCTCTGAGTGGGCAGGACATGTTGGGGGCCAGTTATGGGAACGTGGGTCTGTCTAGGCATCAGAGGTTGTTTATCTGTAGGAAACTGGACATCTCGGGGCCCTTTGAGGGTTATGGCTTGCAACTCTTGGCTCATTGCCAAGAAATGGGTTTAAAGGAAATCCGTTTCTGGTGCAGGTGTGCTTGGGACTGAGTTGCCCCTTTAAAATTCAACACAGACCATGTTCTGGCCAGGATGTGGTGACGGGGCACAGTATTGGGGGCCCCAAGATCAGGGTTCAGTAGTTGGGTGACCTTGGGCAGGTCTCTTTGGTGCTGAGCTTTAGTTCTCGTCTCGGCGTAATGAGAGGCAAGGTGAAGTAGGGAGATGGTCACCCCACAGTGCGAGAGGTTGAAAACAATTAACCAGCTTCAGCAAAGGACGCATGTCTCTTCCGTGGTGAAACTGATAAATGCTCTCTTTGCCCGACACTGACCTCTTCAGAGGTCCTAAGGCCAAGACAGTGAGTCTGAGGGTCACCCACAGTGAGGAGTGTCTGGGTTTTCAGATCTCTGTTATCCCAGGGGCACTATTCCAAGGGTGCCCAATTGTCCCAGTCTGTCCAGGACTAAAGGACTCCCCAGAAGGTGTGGGATTTCTTCCCTAGAGACCAGGGAAGAAATGATGAGCTTGGAAAGTGAGGCACAGAGAAGTGAAGTAACTTGCCCAGGGTGCACAACAGTAAGAAGATGAGCCAAAATTTGAACCCAGGGAATTTTTCTTCAGGGTCTAAGTCCCTAAATTCCAGTGAAAATAGCCTTTATAATATGAGGGGCTATTACTGTAATTATTACCTTGTTGAATTCTGGGGAGGGTAAAAATACATATGCTACATGCTGGGGGGACGGGGAGAAGATGCAGACAGAGAAGGGAGGGACTTCTGAAGAAAATCTCAATGCTCGCTGAGTCACCAAGACCATCCCCATCTTGGTGACTCAGCACCTTGGGACCATGAACTCCCTTGCCAGGAGATATCTTCGCTGGGCATCCTGGCAACTCAGACGGGAGCTCTGTGTTCACAGGTGCCTCTTGGAAACTCCTTTTCTCTGAGTGGGCAGGACATGTTGGGGGCCAGTTATGGGAACGTGGGTCTGTCTAGGCATCAGAGGTTGTTTATCTGTAGGAAACTGGACATCTCGGGGCCCTTTGAGGGTTATGGCTTGCAACTCTTGGCTCATTGCCAAGAAATGGGTTTAAAGGAAATCCGTTTCTGGTGCAGGTGTGCTTGGGACTGAGTTGCCCCTTTAAAATTCAACACAGACCATGTTCTGGCCAGGATGTGGTGACGGGGCACAGTATTGGGGGCCCCAAGATCAGGGTTCAGTAGTTGGGTGACCTTGGGCAGGTCTCTTTGGTGCTGAGCTTTAGTTCTCGTCTCGGCGTAATGAGAGGCAAGGTGAAGTAGGGAGATGGTCACCCCACAGTGCGAGAGGTTGAAAACAATTAACCAGCTTCAGCAAAGGACGCATGTCTCTTCCGTGGTGAAACTGATAAATGCTCTCTTTGCCCGACACTGACCTCTTCAGAGGTCCTAAGGCCAAGACAGTGAGTCTGAGGGTCACCCACAGTGAGGAGTGTCTGGGTTTTCAGATCTCTGTTATCCCAGGGGCACTATTCCAAGGGTGCCCAATTGTCCCAGTCTGTCCAGGACTAAAGGACTCCCCAGAAAGGTGTGGGGATTTCTTCCCTAGAGACCAGGGAAGAAATGATGAGCTTGGAAAGTGAGGCACAGAGAAGTGAAGTAACTTGCCCAGGGGTGCACAACAGTAAGAAGATGAGCCAAAATTTGAACCCAGGGAATTTTTCTTCAGGGTCTAAGTCCCTAAATTCCAGTGAAAATAGCCTTTATAATATGAGGGGCTATTACTGTAATTATTACCTTGTTGAATTCTGGGGAGGGTAAAAATACATATGCTACATGCTCGGTGATTGGCAGAGAGGAGACACTCAATACTTGCTATTCGCCTTCTTCCTGGATTTTTCTGTTGTGAAAAATGAGGCGCGGGGCCACAGACAATCTGGTTACTATACTATTAGCTTCAGATGGCCAGGTACCCCTGAGAAATGGGCTTTTAGCCAGGGGCACATGGACCTTAGTCATGCCTGGGAATTTGGATGGCTGGTGGCCGTGAGGATGCTGAGTCAGTGAGCTGCATTCCTCTGTGTGTCTTTAAACCAGAGCAGGGCCCAACTCTCAACCAACCAGGAGCATAGGGAGTGATAACAGGGTCTGGGGTGGTCTGGAAAGCCCAAGGCCCTGCAGCCAGCAGGGAGAGAGGGGTCAGCTGGCTTCAGGGGCCTTTGAGAGGTTGCCAGGTATCCAGGGCTGTGGCCTTGGTACGCGCCCAGCTGCCAGACACCGTGTACATTGCTAGAATGTGGAACTGGTCAGACGGCGATCCCTGACGCCACCTCACCTGACCTTTCACCCCAGTTATCTGTCCATTTGACCCGAGTCTCCGGATGGAATGATTGAGCTGCTGGCTGTGGTATGTGCAGGGGACATGTGTGACCACATCTTCAAGTTGTTGAACTGCTTGGAGGGGAAGCCACCCAAGACAGAGATGAGCTCTGGCGCCAGCATGTCTGGGCTCACACCCGGGTTCCGCGTACTAACTTGGTGATACTGGTCCAGTCAGTTTACTCCTCTCAGGCTCAGATTCTTCCTCTCTAAAGCGGGGGTACTACGGCTGACCTCTGAACTGACCGATTCAGTTATAAGCGCTCACACGTGTCAAAGGGCTCGGCTCCTTTTTCTGCTTGGAATCGCTCTTCATGTGCCACCTTTGCTGACCCTCTGCTTTGTTTTCCTTGTGTCTAGAAGCATCAAGAAGGGCTCAGAGCACGTTGGGCTGGCCCCATGCGTGGAGCCTTGGCTTACAGTGACTGACAGACCCGGGCAGGGCTAGACCCGGACAGTACCCACAGTCTCCCTGAAGGGAAAGCCTCTCATACCACGGGGGTGGGCTCTTGTGTATTTCAGTTATATCTCCTGGGAACAAGTCCTGGCTAGTTTTTATTGATTTTTTTTTTTTTTTTTTGGCTTTCAGATACAGTGCATGGATTTCTAGATTTCAAAGCCCTCTAGCCAATATGCAAATGCTTTTAATTTGAGGTGTAACAGACAGGTGGAATTAACACTAGAAAGCCAGCACTTTTTTGATTCCTGCCATAAAAATAGTCACTGAAAAGCAAGATTATTCTTTCAATATATAGAACATATTTTGGTCTTTTCTGCCCTATGATTCTTCTTGGCTGTGGTGCTGAGGAAAACCTTTAAGAAGAAACTTCAAAGAAAAAGGCATATTTTCCTTGCTCACATTGCTTTCTGTGTAGGTTTAGCAGGAATGGGTTGAGAACTGGTTTGGATGACAGTGGGTTAACTTTGGAGCAGAGAGAAAAATGCCAGGAGACTTGGCCTTCCTCTAGAACTTGTTTTGATCCTTTCTTGTCAAGTTTTCCCTTTTTCTTTAACTTCTCATGTGTGTGTGTTATGCATATGTGTGTGTGTTGGGAGGGCACTCTGGCCCTACAGAGCACACTCTGACTGGGTAACTAGGATTCAGATAATGATTTAAAAGCCTGTACTTTAGAGATGGAAGATGTGGATTCAAATCCTGACTTTTCCTGCTACCTGTCCTGTGACTATGGGTACTTCATTTAACCACCTAAGACTTATACCTGTGAAATAGAAATAAAAACAGCACCTACTTCATTTATCCGGGGTGAAATACACAATTATGTAACTCATACCAGCGCATGATACTGAAGAACCCTTACAGAATGTTTTATTTTTTGTGTGACATAGTATTAACCAACTTAGGAGCTCCAACCTACCAGCAGCTGATCAGTAATACTGTGGTCCCAGACCATGCTGAGTGCCCCATGGGGAGACAAGGGAAAGATCAGCCTTATGTCTTGGCTCTAAGGAGCTCTGGGAAAGATAAAAACGTACACAAGAATAGAAAATCACGGCACATGACACAGCCAAGCCAGTGCCTAATAAAGGCTAAGTTGAAGGAGGCCAGATTGGAGAAACTGAAATTCATGGACGACAGCTTCTGTAAGAAGTGAGGAGGAGCCCACCATTTATTGAGCACTTACTGTGTGCTGCCCCCCCAAGACCGTACCCTTTGTTCTTATCATGGCCCTGGACAGTAGACATTTTTACCCCTGTTTTACTCACCAAGGGACACTGAGGCTCAGACACATAAAATAACTCACCTAGGTCATCCACATGGAATTGCTGGAGTTGGCACTGGAGTCTGGAGAGTGGGCTTGAGCTGACCAGGAGGGAGGGTAGGGCGCGAAGATGCAGGGGTTGAAGGGGATCTCTATTCCTTGGATTGCTGCCTCATGGTCCTTGGAACTGTGCCACACCCGAGGAAGACATTAGAAGTGCTGCCCAGGGCCCACCGCTGGTCTTGCCACGCCTGGCAGGCTGTAGGCATTGGTGCCAGCTGGTCCTGGCAGATGGAGACCACATCTGGCTCCTGCCATGTCACAGCCCAGCACTGAAACCTGACATGTCTTGGCTCTGCAAGGTGCTGGTGCCTTCTTATTGGGCTGGGCATACTCCATGCCCAAGTGGCCACCTGGGATGCTTGTCAGGGTAGATCCACCTTGGTGTGTGTGTGCATTTGCATTGTTGCCTGTCCTGTGAGCTCTGCGTTTTTGAGAGTCAGGGCTGGTCATGTGGGGACCAGCACTGGGGGTGCACCACCTTGACTGCTGCCGTTAGCAGTAAGATGTCTGGCATCCTGGGACAAGCGTGGTTATGGTCAAGAGGACTAGGCTTTGAGTCTTGCCTACCTTTCTTGATTGTATGACCCAGAGTAGGTTGCCTCACCTCTTTAGGCCAGATGAAAGGAACTGAAATTCACAGAAGGAGGCTGCTCTAAGAAGCGAGGAGTTTACTAGCATTTATTGAGTACTTACTGTGTGCCGATAAACCTTCTTTTACCATAAAATGGAAATAGGAAAAAAAAATACCCACCCTCAGTAAAATTTCGAATATCAAATATTATAAGGAGCCTAACCTACCTTGCTAGGTGCTGCATGTAATTAATAATCATTATTTTTCTCTTTTCCAATCATGCTTCTTTTATTTATATTTATTTTCATCCATCTTTTCTTTTTTTATTCTTTGGCATTCTTCTTACTCTTTCTTTCTCACTGCAGAGCACCAGCTCTGGGCACATGCACTCCAGAGCACTGGCTCATAATTGGACACACTGGTCCAGCCGCTCCATGGCACGTAGGATCTTCCTGGGTCAGGGATTGAACCGGTGCCCCTTGCACTGCAAGGCAGATTCTTTAACCACTGGACCACCAGGAAAGCCCAACAATCATTATTTTTAATGGTAATCACTGCCTCTGGAATACTGAGAGCTCTGAAATAGTGCCCAGAAGGGAGTGGACAGGGATGAACATAAGCATGGGCGCGAAGATGCAGGGGTTGAAGGGGATCTCTATTCCTTGGATTGCTGCCTCATGGTCCTTGGAACTGTGCCACACCCGAGGAAGACATTAGAAGTGCTGCCCAGGGCCCACGCTGGTCTTGCCACGCCTGGCAGGCTGTAGGCATTGGTGCCAGCTGGTCCTGGCAGATGGAGACCACATCTGGCTCCTGCCATGTCACAGCCCAGCACTGAAACCTGACATGTCTTGGCTCTGCAAGGTGCTGGTGCCTTCTTATTGGGCTGGGCATACTCCATGCCCAAGTGGCCACCTGGGATGCTTGTCAGGGTAGATCCACCTTGGTGTGTGTGTGCATTTGCATTGTTGCCTGTCCTGTGAGCTCTGCGTTTTTGAGAGTCAGGGCTGGTCATGTGGGGACCAGCACTGGGGGTGCACCACCTTGACTGCTGCCGTTAGCAGTAAGATGTCTGGCATCCTGGGACAAGCGTGGTTATGGTCAAGAGGACTAGGCTTTGAGTCTTGCCTACCTTTCTTGATTGTATGACCCAGAGTAGGTTGCCTCACCTCTTTAGGCCAGATGAAAGGAACTGAAATTCACAGAAGGAGGCTGCTCTAAGAAGCGAGGAGTTTACTAGCATTTATTGAGTACTTACTGTGTGCCGATAAACCTTCTTTTACCATAAAATGGAAATAGGAAAAAAAAATACCCACCCTCAGTAAAATTTCGAATATCAAATATTATAAGGAGCCTAACCTACCTTGCTAGGTGCTGCATGTAATTAATAATCATTATTTTTCTCTTTTCCAATCATGCTTCTTTTATTTATATTTATTTTCATCCATCTTTTCTTTTTTTATTCTTTGGCATTCTTCTTACTCTTTCTTTCTCACTGCAGAGCACCAGCTCTGGGCACATGCACTCCAGAGCACTGGCTCATAATTGGACACACTGGTCCAGCCGCTCCATGGCACGTAGGATCTTCCTGGGTCAGGGATTGAACCGGTGCCCCTTGCACTGCAAGGCAGATTCTTTAACCACTGGACCACCAGGAAAGCCCAACAATCATTATTTTTAATGGTAATCACTGCCTCTGGAATACTGAGAGCTCTGAAATAGTGCCCAGAAGGGAGTGGACAGGGATGAACATAAGCATGTAGTGTGAAGCTGCCTCCGTTTCCTGTTTGTGGAGACTTGGGGGAGCCCCAGTTTTTAATCCTCTAATGGATGAAGGAATTTGAGTTTGTGGAAATCCTGTGGTCCACCAGATTGTTCAGAAAGATTGTGTGATTGGGATAAAACTTTGTGCCTACAAAGCCTCTACTTGGCTGACATGTGATGCGAGGAGAGTGTAGCTCGAATGCATCAACCAGTAGGGAGCCATAGTGGTCATAAGGGGCAAATGCCCATCCAGGGCTCAGTGGAGAGAGAACCCTGTTGGCATCAGAGGCATTAGGGTTTCAATCGCAGCTTGCCGTCAGGTGACCTGGGGCACACTCCTCCACTTCTCTTGGCTCCCTTATCAGGTCAGGAGGGCTGCGTTCCTCTGCCTTCTATTTCCCTTGGCATTTACAAGAGCCCTGTGAGGCTGACATTATGATGACTGTGTGTGTGTGTGTGTGTGTGTACTTAACCATGTCCAACGCTTTGAGATCCCATGAACTGTAGCCCTCCAGGCTCCTGTGTCCATGCGATTTTCCCAGGAGAACATACTGGATGGAGCAGGTTGCCATTTCCTTCTCCAGGGATCTCCTCACCCATGGATGGACCCCGTGCCTCCTGTGTCTCATGCATTGGCAGGCACATTCTTTACCACTAGCGTGCTTGGGAAGCCTATTATTACTGAGCAAATAAAGTTGTATCACTTAAGGTGGCTTGCCCAAGGCCACTCCTGTAAGAGACCCAGACTGAAAACAAGATGGCACACCAAACTTGAGCCTTATGTGTTGAACACTTCATCCAGATCCCCCAGGACCCTCTCGAAGAAGTTCTGGGCCAGTGGTCCAATTGGACAGGCTTGAGTCCTTCCTTTGGCATCTTAATCACTGTGTTTTCCAAACGAAATTCTTGTTCTCTGGTGATACTGACTAGATGTTTGCTTAGTGTATCTTTGAGAACACTATCTCAGATCCAAACCCTGTCATTTGATGAGAAGTTGGCTGATTATAAGGCATAACTGCTCTGTAGCATGAAGCAGATAGGGTAGATTGACTATTTCAGGGAGATTGTAAAAATTCTCTGGATGGCTATTGCCAAAAAATTTCTAAAATAGACTTCAGCGGTTCTACAGGGACATTTTTGAGGGGGGAGGAAGAGGTTCAGCTTCATGGAGAGTCACTAAGAAGAGTGGAAGTTGGCATGAGATTTTGATTTTGATCAATTCAGTCTGAAATCAGCTTTATTCTCGAAAAACACAGTCAACCAGCCTACAGCTCTGAAGTCCCAGTCAGATGAACTCAAGGCAATGTTGGTGAGAGGGTGGAGGTAGTTCTGATAGACTTAGGCTTCTTTCTGAATTTTAGTAAGTGGAATGATCCCTTAGAGGTGACAGACCCCATGAATCAAACATTAATCTGATTTTCCTCCAGCAAATGAACAATTCACAGAGGCTGGAGGAGACATTGTGTTTCCTGTGGATGCAGCCTTAGAAGTGCTTTTTCCACATGGCCTTACTGGGGTCAGCAGGAGTATGTGGCAACTGAGTGACAAGCAGGAAGAGGAGCTTCAGGATGGATCGCACTAGCTGGGAGGAGATTTCTGTAAAACAGTGAGTGGGTCGTTCTGAGACCTCTGTTCAATCTGAACTTGCCCAACTCCCAGCTTGGAGAGCAAAGGACAGACAATCCTTGTTCCATGTGAGGAGATAAAGTTGGAAAAATGGGCTGGAGGCACAGTGGTTTGGCTGGTGGGTTTAGAGACTGGCACTTGGGAGCTGGCTAACCTCTTCAAGGCCTCTGGCCTCTAGGTGGGTGCCATTCTCTCCCTACACACACATCAGAGGCTGCAAACGAAGGGAACAGAGGATGAGGAGTACTCCTCAAAGTCTTCCTTGAGGCAAAGATAGCCCAGTTCTGCCTTTCCCACTACCTCAAGCTGTTGAACCCATCCGTCTCTCTTTGGGTGTCTGTCTACCTCTTCTTGCTGGCTTAGGCAGTGGGTTATTTACTTTCCAAGAGGAGTCAGGAGACATCCCACAGCAGATGGTCTAACATCCTCATGCTGGCTGTCTTTTTTTAATCAGCACTGGAGACGTGCTTGGAATAGAGTCCTTGCTTTCTCCTTTTCTCCCTCTCCTCCCTATCTCCACTCTCATCTGCTGCTCTTTCCCTTCTTCCTTTAACTTCCTCTGTTCCTGTTCCTCTTCTTTACTTTCTTTTCTCAATCTTTCTCTTTCCTTGTTTTGAAGCTCTAGTTTTGATTCTGAAAGACTGATTTTGAAAAACTATCTGAGCTGTGCCTGATCCAGTGTGTCTGAAAATATAACACAGATAAAATAAAAAATGAATCTGTTGAATTCTACTCATAAGATATTAATGTGGACAAGCATATATCATGATCCAGCTTAGTAAAATCTTGGCTTGTCAAGGCTGGAGACTGTGACCAAAATGCAGAGACATGTGCCAGTGGGGGTCAGGAAGGTTTCATTGAAACTCTGAGGTAAATAGCCCATTGCCAGGCACCTGGTTAGCTGCTTCATATGCCTTTTCATTGAGTCCTCAAACAATCCTAGGAGACAAGTGAGTGTTAATTTTATGCCCATTTTACAAGCGAAATACTGAAGCTTAGGAAGGGCAACTAGTTTCGCCAAAGTAATATGCCTAGAAATTCAAATCTGGCTTAACTCAGGTTGGTGCTTAGGTTCATAGCCTCTCCAAAAGGAAGTCCAACAGCAACTTTGGAAAGCTTTCAGGAATCAGGCCTTGGGGTGAGGCGATCTAATGGCTAACGAACTCTCAAATTAATAATTCTCTTATTAATATATGATGTTTGCCTCTGTATACATTTATATGTTTAGGTCTATTAGACTAGTCCTAAAACGTGTACTCTTTACTTCTGGACACCATGACTGGTTTGTGTAGCTGCCCCCAGTGAATAAACATCTCCCTCCCTTGCTGCTCAGAGTGTGGCTGAGGGACCAGCAGTGTCAGCCTTAGCTGGGAGGCTGCTAGGAATGCAGGGTCTCAGACCCCACCCCAGACCTGCCCACACACAGGCTCCGGGCTAAGGAGAGCCCCCAAGGTCTCGTGCCCACATGAAGTGAGCTGGGCTCACAGCCTTGCCCCATGGTATGTTACCTAAGCAGCTGAAGACAGAGCTAGTTGATTAATCATAATTCAGTCTGCCCAGTTTTCTAAAGGAACACAGCATTTTATTATTTAAAAATATTTAACCACTCCTGATATAACGGATAACCATGACTAGTTCAGAAGAACTAATCATTCAAGTTTACTTGAATCCAAATACCTGGGTATACATCGAAGACCTCATTCAACAAACATCACTTGCTTTCATTCTAACACCTAGAGATCTTCCAAGTCGCTCCACAGGATGAAGTCCTTGAAAATCACTCAATAAAATGTTGAATCACCTGTGCACACGTATTAGAGAAAAGAACAAAGACAACGACCACTTATTAAGAACTTTCTTGGAGAAGGAAATGGCAACCCACTCCAGTATTACTGCCTGGGAAATCCCACGGACAGAGGAACCTGGCTGGCTATAATCCATGAAGTCGCAAAGAGTCGGACATGACTGAAGTAGTTAAGCATGCATGCATTAAGAACCTTCTACTTGGGGGTCAGTGGTGCGTTATTCATATTCCTATTCTTTTTTGGTGCTGGGTTTCCCCTTTGGCATCTCTTCTGATTTATTTTATAGAAGAGAATTTCATATAACATTGTGAAGTTTTGTTGATGGGGACAATCTTAGTCATCTTTCCACCTGCAGAGTGCCTGGTACCATGTTGTACATAGAGTAGTTGCACAGAAAACATTGTTTGAGTATGGGACAGTTCAGCAACCCCAAGATCTTGCCAAAGATGCTTCTTAAAGAGGTCTTTCAATTTCTCAAGACATTAAAAATAATATTTCCAGCGTATAATTTGAAACAGAGCTGTACTGGAGCAGTTTCCTTGCAGAGGTCATGACAATAGTTGATTAAATTCTCTTAATTCCTTTTCTGCTCTGCTTCAAGTTTTAATCACAGCTTTCCAATTCAGTTTTCTTTCTTTTTTTCTTTATTCTTTTTTGTCAGCCAGGGATGTCTTCATTCTGCTTATGGACAGCTGTGTGAATGAAGAGAGTGTCATAGTGTGAACCTCAGGGCAATTCTGTTCTAGAAGCACCTAGGGCCTTTCCTAGAGAAAGGATGTCACCATCTAAGGGATTAGACAGATTTAGGTTTGAATGATGCGTCTCTTATCTACAGGATAACCATGACTATTTTAAAAGAAAGAACCCTTTTATTATTTAAAAATATTTAACCACTCCTGATATAACGGATAACCATGACTAGTTCAGAAGAACTAATCATTCAAGTTTACTTGAATCCAAATACCTGGGTATACATCGAAGACCTCATTCAACAAACATCACTTGCTTTCATTCTAACACCTAGAGATCTTCCAAGTCGCTCCACAGGATGAAGTCCTTGAAAATCACTCAATAAAATGTTGAATCACCTGTGCACACGTATTAGAGAAAAGAACAAAGACAACGACCACTTATTAAGAACTTTCTTGGAGAAGGAAATGGCAACCCACTCCAGTATTACTGCCTGGGAAATCCCACGGACAGAGGAACCTGGCTGGCTATAATCCATGAAGTCGCAAAGAGTCGGACATGACTGAAGTAGTTAAGCATGCATGCATTAAGAACCTTCTACTTGGGGGTCAGTGGTGCGTTATTCATATTCCTATTCTTTTTTGGTGCTGGGTTTCCCCTTTGGCATCTCTTCTGATTTATTTTATAGAAGAGAATTTCATATAACATTGTGAAGTTTTGTTGATGGGGACAATCTTAGTCATCTTTCCACCTGCAGAGTGCCTGGTACCATGTTGTACATAGAGTAGTTGCACAGAAAACATTGTTTGAGTATGGGACAGTTCAGCAACCCCAAGATCTTGCCAAAGATGCTTCTTAAAGAGGTCTTTCAATTTCTCAAGACATTAAAAATAATATTTCCAGCGTATAATTTGAAACAGAGCTGTACTGGAGCAGTTTCCTTGCAGAGGTCATGACAATAGTTGATTAAATTCTCTTAATTCCTTTTCTGCTCTGCTTCAAGTTTTAATCACAGCTTTCCAATTCAGTTTTCTTTCTTTTTTTCTTTATTCTTTTTTGTCAGCCAGGGATGTCTTCATTCTGCTTATGGACAGCTGTGTGAATGAAGAGAGTGTCATAGTGTGAACCTCAGGGCAATTCTGTTCTAGAAGCACCTAGGGCCTTTCCTAGAGAAAGGATGTCACCATCTAAGGGATTAGACAGATTTAGGTTTGAATGATGCGTCTCTAACTTATTGGCTTGGTGTTTGACTCAATCTTTCTGAAGGTTTCTCATCTATAAAATGGGGAAACGATACTCACCTTATTGGCGGACTTATTGGCAGGTGGGTGGCCTCTCAGGCACAAAAAATGAGGGAGCTCCACCTGGAGGGTGACCAATTGAAGTCAGCAAGACTGTGATCTTATCCTAAAGAACAGGAAGAACAGAAAACCCAATACTTAGGGAAGTCTTTCCTAAAGGAATGAATGTGACTCTTCTCAGACCCCAGTAGTAGTGACAAAGCTCTCATAATTCATTCCAAGACAGGACGGTCTGTTGTCTCGGAGTCTTAGAGAATTTGGACAGGTCTTAGATGCTCTGGTCATGCAATGTGACCTGACTCTTGAAACTTTTTAAAGAAATTGAAGCATAATTGACCTATTATGCTGTTAGTTCCAGGTGTGCACATAGTGATTCTGGTTTCTATACACTATACAAGGATCACCACATGACATTTAGTTACCATCTGTCACCATACAAAGCTATTGCAATGTTGCCGCCTATATAGCTCTTGCTGTGCATTGCATCCTGGTGATGGATATGAGCTTCTGTTGATAAATGCAAAAAAAAAAAAAAAAAACCCAACAAAAAAACAACATTCCACAAGTTGGTCCCAGGATAAAACCAATTTTGATTAGTTTTTCTGAACGAGTAGGTTATACTCCATTGATTGGTATGCTTGGTCACTAAATTATAGCCCAGAGAAGTTCAGGCACTTGTCCAATGTCACAGAGCAAATATAGAACCAGGAATCCAGACCAGGTCTGTCTGCTCCAGAGATCATGTCTGGGCTGTAAGGCTTGCTGTCTTGGGAAGCTGGATTCCCCATTTTCTGCTCTGCTTCAAGTTTTAATCACAGCTTTCCAATTCAGTTTTCTTTCTTTTTCTTTATTCTTTTTTGTCAGCCAGGGATGTCTTCATTCTGCTTATGGACAGCTGTGTGAATGAAGAGAGTGTCATAGTGTGAACCTCAGGGCAATTCTGTTCTAGAAGCACCTAGGGCCTTTCCTAGAGAAAGGATGTCACCATCTAAGGGATTAGACAGATTTAGGTTTGAATGATGCGTCTCTAACTTATTGGCTTGGTGTTTGACTCAATCTTTCTGAAGGTTTCTCATCTATAAAATGGGGAAACGATACTCACCTTATTGGCGGACTTATTGGCAGGTGGGTGGCCTCTCAGGCACAAAAAATGAGGGAGCTCCACCTGGAGGGTGACCAATTGAAGTCAGCAAGACTGTGATCTTATCCTAAAGAACAGGAAGAACAGAAAACCCAATACTTAGGGAAGTCTTTCCTAAAGGAATGAATGTGACTCTTCTCAGACCCCAGTAGTAGTGACAAAGCTCTCATAATTCATTCCAAGACAGGACGGTCTGTTGTCTCGGAGTCTTAGAGAATTTGGACAGGTCTTAGATGCTCTGGTCATGCAATGTGACCTGACTCTTGAAACTTTTTAAAGAAATTGAAGCATAATTGACCTATTATGCTGTTAGTTCCAGGTGTGCACATAGTGATTCTGGTTTCTATACACTATACAAGGATCACCACATGACATTTAGTTACCATCTGTCACCATACAAAGCTATTGCAATGTTGCCGCCTATATAGCTCTTGCTGTGCATTGCATCCTGGTGATGGATATGAGCTTCTGTTGATAAATGCAAAAAAAAAAAAAAAAAAAAAAAAAACCCAACAAAAAAACAACATTCCACAAGTTGGTCCCAGGATAAAACCAATTTTGATTAGTTTTTCTGAACGAGTAGGTTATACTCCATTGATTGGTATGCTTGGTCACTAAATTATAGCCCAGAGAAGTTCAGGCACTTGTCCAATGTCACAGAGCAAATATAGAACCAGGAATCCAGACCAGGTCTGTCTGCTCCAGAGATCATGTCTGGGCTGTAAGGCTTGCTGTCTTGGGAAGCTGGATTCCCACTCCCCTCATCCTGCTGCAGGAAAGGGACAGACAGAAGCCAAGGCTCCTTTCTTCCCTTGCAGAGGTGGGAGAGAACGTGGAGGCTCAAGTTCTGCATGGCTACCCGGATCAGGAGGCTCAGTTCCTTCCTCCCCGGGTGGCTCCTCCAGCTCGTCAGCCAGATCTCCCCCTCCCGCCTGGAACAGGGGGGGATGGGGTGGGGGCACTGGAGGAGTTGCTCCAGCCATTCCCACCTCACAGAGAGGAAGCCTTAGGGAAGGACAGCCAAGCCTATTGTAGCTTTGATCCTTCCTGTGAAACACTGGGAACACAGGGAAAACTTCAGCCTTTTCATTTTTTTATTCACAAAGCTCTGCAAGTGAGTGTTTGAAAATCTTGGAGGAGAACTTTAAAGAAGCCACAGAGAGACTCCGTCCCCGTCTGGGTCTAGCTTTGCTTGCTAAGCCTGTGGCAGAGACACGCTGCTCAGACAAGCCTGGCTCCTCAGACCCCGCTCAGACTGGCTGCAGCCGGTGAGCCGCGTGTGCTGTGCAGGAGGGAGGAGATTGGGGTCAGGAGCCCCAGGGCTCTCGCCAGCCACACCCTTATCTGCAGGCCCTCGACCTACTGCGTAGCTGAGTCCTCATTCCAGTTAAAGGTTATGTGGATGTTCTGGCTCTACCTTTCTGTCTCAAGTCCAGGGTGGCAGGCAGAGGGGTTTATTCAGGCAGGGGAGGGGCTCAGGCTAGAGCCATCTCACCCGAGGGGCCACCTTCCATGCCCTCTCCCGGCTGTGGCAGGTTTGACCGACAAAGCAATTGGAGGCTTGCTGCGTAGGAGCAGGTTGCGGCAGAAGGAAGAAACATTCCTTTGGCTTCCTCAGGCCCACATGTACATGAAGTAGAGACACAGAGCCCCACAGAGAGCGGTGACTGTTCCTACTGCCTGGCTCAGTGCCTCAGTGGAGATGTGAGGAAGGTTCCCAGACAGAGCACGGCCGGAGGTCACCTGAGACTGTGTCTCAGTCACTGAAAGTCTTGTTGCAACAGGAAGCAAGCAAAAGGAGACATGCAGAGAGAAGGTCAAAGGATATGAGAGTGTCTAATGTGATGTCAGGCCCAGATTCCTTCCAGGCCAGAATTCTCTGATAATAATAACCAGCGTGGGGAATGTTTACTGTTGGCTAGGGTCTATGCTTTTTAAAAAAACTTTGAAAGGTGTCTTTGAATAACCTCAGGAGGTTTGAAAGGCTACCAAATTTTCTGTTTGTCCCTTAAGGGGGACTAAACGATTAAGCGCATGTCCCTTCTACCTCTTGCTGCCGCTCTCCCACCCCTGCCCTGGTCGCCTCTCTCTCAGTAGCTCCTTGCTGACCTGTAATGGCTTTATGTGCAGTAAAGAGCACCCCCCTGCGCCCCCCGCAGTTCTCTCCTCAGACAGGTCACCTTGCTGCTCTGGACTCAGTTTCCTGGCCTGTGGAGTGACCGTTGATTGGACAACACCCTGATTGTGTATTAGGATTTTCGGAGGGAGTTCTTAAAACATACGAATGCTTATTTCATACAGACCCATACATGCATGACACATGGATAAGGGGTGAAAACTACATAAGAGCTGTAGTCTAGTGAACAGCATTGCACCAATATCAATTTCCTGATTGTTTTGCTGTGCTGTAGTTATCTAAGATGTTAGTCACCGTTGAGAGATGCTGGGTGAAGGTTATAGAGGACTTCAAGAACTATTTTTGCATCGTCCTAAAATTTTAAAATACAGAGTTGAAAAAAAACCCTAATGTCCAAATTCTACCTCAGAGATTGCGATTCGTTAGTCTGGGGCTTGGATGTCAATGCTTTTTGAAATCTCCTTGGTGATTGTAATATGTGGCCATGAGGTTCAGAACTCCTGAAGTAGGTGATATCTGGGTTCCTTTGAAGCCCTAAGATATTATCAGCCAAATTAATTTTTTCCAAAGGGTTGCGGCGGGGAAGGAAGAAACATTCCTTTGGCTTCCTCAGGCCCACATGACAGTAGAGACACAGAGCCCCACAGAGAGCGGTGACTGTTCCTACTGCCTGGCTCAGTGCCTCAGTGGAGATGTGAGGAAGGTTCCCAGACAGAGCACGGCCGGAGGTCACCTGAGACTGTGTCTCAGTCACTGAAAGTCTTGTTGCAACAGGAAGCAAGCAAAAGGAGACATGCAGAGAGAAGGTCAAAGGATATGAGAGTGTCTAATGTGATGTCAGGCCCAGATTCCTTCCAGGCCAGAATTCTCTGATAATAATAACCAGCGTGGGGAATGTTTACTGTTGGCTAGGGTCTATGCTTTTTAAAAAAACTTTGAAAGGTGTCTTTGAATAACCTCAGGAGGTTTGAAAGGCTACCAAATTTTCTGTTTGTCCCTTAAGGGGGACTAAACGATTAAGCGCATGTCCCTTCTACCTCTTGCTGCCGCTCTCCCACCCCTGCCCTGGTCGCCTCTCTCTCAGTAGCTCCTTGCTGACCTGTAATGGCTTTATGTGCAGTAAAGAGCACCCCCCTGCGCCCCCCGCAGTTCTCTCCTCAGACAGGTCACCTTGCTGCTCTGGACTCAGTTTCCTGGCCTGTGGAGTGACCGTTGATTGGACAACACCCTGATTGTGTATTAGGATTTTCGGAGGGAGTTCTTAAAACATACGAATGCTTATTTCATACAGACCCATACATGCATGACACATGGATAAGGGGTGAAAACTACATAAGAGCTGTAGTCTAGTGAACAGCATTGCACCAATATCAATTTCCTGATTGTTTTGCTGTGCTGTAGTTATCTAAGATGTTAGTCACCGTTGAGAGATGCTGGGTGAAGGTTATAGAGGACTTCAAGAACTATTTTGCATCGTCCTAAAATTTTAAAATACAGAGTTGAAAAAAAACCCTAATGTCCAAATTCTACCTCAGAGATTGCGATTCGTTAGTCTGGGGCTTGGATGTCAATGCTTTTTGAAATCTCCTTGGTGATTGTAATATGTGGCCATGAGGTTCAGAACTCCTGAAGTAGGTGATATCTGGGTTCCTTTGAAGCCCTAAGATATTATCAGCCAAATTAATCTCAATGTTTCCTCAAACTATTTAAAGGTTCAATTTAAATGTTTATTACCCGTTGCGTGAAGGTGTTCTTTTATTTGTCCTAAAGTAACCCCTTGTCTGAGTGACAAGCTTTCATTTCAAGCACTTTTATCTTCTAGTTGGACCTGGGAACCAAGTGTGGCTTCTAATTGATATTCTTTCCCTGTGATTTTCGCTTCAGCCATGGTTGACACTTGTTGGCTGCAGATCATTTCCTGTTCACCCTGAACCACAAGTCCCTGGAATAGAGGTCTCATCAGATAGAGGTGAATCAGGCAGGTTTCCCTTTAAATTCTCTTTGCTTTATTCTCTGTGCTTCCATCCAAACCTCTATGGGGAACCAGACTTTAGCAAGCCATTGAGGTCAAACAATAGGAAATAAAAGGTGGGAAGTACAATATTCAAATGTAATGCTGAATGGGATTGTGCTTGCCATTTGAAAGAAAAGGATCTCAAAGTTAAACCTCTCACAAGGAGTCTACTTGAGGATGAGTCCCTCTTCTTATGCCTTATGTCCCTTCTTCTTATCTCCTGTCCTCTGGTGAACTGAGGACACCCCTCTTTATGTTTTTGCACAACCTACTGTGAAATTGTTTCCATACCCACCTTTAAGGAAAGTGTCATCCACCTGCAAATCAATCCCTTTCAGTTATCAGGGCAATTTTAGGGCTTGAGTAACTCCCAAGAGAGCTCTTTTCAAAATCTGGCTTATTCAACCACGAATTACACAGTGCAGGAGGGATAAGGTAAAACTTAAAAGTCAAACAGATGCTTAGTTTTTTAGTTATCTAAGATGTTAGTCACCGTTGAGAGATGCTGGGTGAAGGTTATAGAGGACTTCAAGAACTATTTTTGCATCGTCCTAAAATTTTAAAATACAGAGTTGAAAAAAAACCCTAATGTCCAAATTCTACCTCAGAGATTGCGATTCGTTAGTCTGGGGCTTGGATGTCAATGCTTTTTGAAATCTCCTTGGTGATTGTAATATGTGGCCATGAGGTTCAGAACTCCTGAAGTAGGTGATATCTGGGTTCCTTTGAAGCCCTAAGATATTATCAGCCAAATTAATCTCAATGTTTCCTCAAACTATTTAAAGGTTCAATTTAAATGTTTATTACCCGTTGCGTGAAGGTGTTCTTTTATTTGTCCTAAAGTAACCCCTTGTCTGAGTGACAAGCTTTCATTTCAAGCACTTTTATCTTCTAGTTGGACCTGGGAACCAAGTGTGGCTTCTAATTGATATTCTTTCCCTGTGATTTTCGCTTCAGCCATGGTTGACACTTGTTGGCTGCAGATCATTTCCTGTTCACCCTGAACCACAAGTCCCTGGAATAGAGGTCTCATCAGATAGAGGTGAATCAGGCAGGTTTCCCTTTAAATTCTCTTTGCTTTATTCTCTGTGCTTCCATCCAAACCTCTATGGGGAACCAGACTTTAGCAAGCCATTGAGGTCAAACAATAGGAAATAAAAGGTGGGAAGTACAATATTCAAATGTAATGCTGAATGGGATTGTGCTTGCCATTTGAAAGAAAAGGATCTCAAAGTTAAACCTCTCACAAGGAGTCTACTTGAGGATGAGTCCCTCTTCTTATGCCTTATGTCCCTTCTTCTTATCTCCTGTCCTCTGGTGAACTGAGGACACCCCTCTTTATGTTTTTGCACAACCTACTGTGAAATTGTTTCCATACCCACCTTTAAGGAAAGTGTCATCCACCTGCAAATCAATCCCTTTCAGTTATCAGGGCAATTTTAGGGCTTGAGTAACTCCCAAGAGAGCTCTTTTCAAAATCTGGCTTATTCAACCACGAATTACACAGTGCAGGAGGGACGTTGGCTTCCCTAGGTCAGATCTGAGTGAGCTTCGACAGGTCTAGTCCTGACAGGCTAAAGGAGAATGTCTCCTCTTTCCTCCTGATCTCCCAGGTGGAAATGAACAGATGTCTCTCTCTCTCTCTCTGTCTCTCTGTCACACACACATTTTTCAAGGACCAACTGTGTGTTCTCTATCTATATTAAGCAAGAGAAATTGTTTTCTGAATGGACCCAGATTCCTGTCCTCAGTAAGTTTAGAGCTTCATTATTGTGCAGACCTGTCTCCTCTCAGATCTGTTCACCCTCCAGCTCGCACACCCTGCCCAGGGACCTCCTGGAGCATAAGAAATGTGTCTACTTTCCCTGCTGTTTAAAGCATAGGGTCATCCAACCCTGAATCTGCTTTGCCACATAAAATCTAGTCCCTAGGGCTTTGTGATACTCCCCACCTTTGACCAACTCTACTTCTTAGGCCGGGCATCTCTATTCTTTTTTTTTTTTTTTAAAGATTTATTTATTTATTTGAGGGGAGTGGGGTGGGGAGGGAGGGGAGCAGGCGGGCCACTTCTATTGGTCTTTCATTTCTCCATTTTCATCCGTCTTTGTTCTTTGGCTCTTGTGGGCCTCCCATCGCTGTGGTGTCTGTCGTCGCAGAGCGCCAGCTCTGGGCGCATGCGCTCCAGAGCTCCGGCTCGGTAATTGGACACATCGGTCCAGCTGCTCCGCGGCACGTGGGATCTTCCCAGGCCAGGGATCGAGCCGGCGCCTCCCGCACCGCAAGGCAGTGTCCTTACCCACTGGACCACCAGGGAAGCCCGGGCATCTCTATTCTTTATCTACAAGAGGAAGGAGGCAGTGTGAGGGGTCATCTTCTTAAGCGGTCCTGTCACCATTGTGCAGGCGTCACAGAGGGTTTGAGGATTTAGAAATGATCTATCGTAAGTCCGTGTTTACTTTAATCTATAACATTCAGTTTTCATTGGCTTCGATTCTAATTAAGCCTTCATCTTTGTGGAATGAATAATCGTTAAAAAATCTTCTATTGCAAAGGGATTTTTTTCAAGAGAGCTCTTTTCAAAATCTGGCTTATTCAACCACGAATCCTGAATCTCCCAGGTCAGATCTGAGTGAGCTTCGACAGGTCTAGTCCTGACAGGCTAAAGGCGAATGTCTCCTCTTTCCCCCTGATCTCCCAGGTGGAAATGAACAGATGTCTCTCTCTCTCTCTCTGTCTCTCTGTCACACACACATTTTTCAAGGACCAACTGTGTGTTCTCTATCTATATTAAGCAAGAGAAATTGTTTTCTGAATGGACCCAGATTCCTGTCCTCAGTAAGTTTAGAGCTTCATTATTGTGCAGACCTGTCTCCTCTCAGATCTGTTCACCCTCCAGCTCGCACACCCTGCCCAGGGACCTCCTGGAGCATAAGAAATGTGTCTACTTTCCCTGCTGTTTAAAGCATAGGGTCATCCAACCCTGAATCTGCTTTGCCACATAAAATCTAGTCCCTAGGGCTTTGTGATACTCCCCACCTTTGACCAACTCTACTTCTTAGGCCGGGCATCTCTATTCTTTTTTTTTTTTTTTAAAGATTTATTTATTTATTTGGGGGGAGTGGGGTGGGGAGGGAGGGGAGCAGGCGGGCCACTTCTATTGGTCTTTCATTTCTCTATTTTCATCCGTCTTTGTTCTTTGGCTCCTGTGGGCCTCCCATCGCTGTGGCGTCTGTCGTCGCAGAGCGCCCCAGAGCGCCCCAGAGCTCCGGCTCAGTAATTGGACACATCGGTCCAGCTGCTCCGCGGCACGTGGGATCTTCCCAGGCCAGGGATCGAGCCGGCGCCTCCCGCACCGCAAGGCAGTGTCCTTACCCACTGGACCACCAGGGAAGCCCGGGCATCTCTATTCTTTATCTACAAGAGGAAGGAGGCAGTGTGAGGGGTCATCTTCTTAAGCGGTCCTGTCACCATTGTGCAGGCGTCACAGAGGGTTTGAGGATTTAGAAATGATCTATCGTAAGTCCGTGTTTACTTTAATCTATAACATTCAGTTTTCATTGGCTTCGATTCTAATTAAGCCTTCATCTTTGTGGAATGAATAATCGTTAAAAAAAAATCTTCTATTGCAAAGAGGCACTGCACGGTCCCCCTCCTCAGCCCTCCTGGCTGCCTCATTCTAGTTCTCCTTATCTGCGTCTTATTCTCTGATGTCCACCTGCAGGCTTACGTCAGCTGCCAAATGTCACCGCTCTGGGCCATTGCTTAAGGTGGTGGTTTCTAAATGTTTACTGCTTTAAGCTTTGCCTCATCTTATCTCTCTCAGGCTTCAAGACTTGACCCTAAAGTAAATTTTCTAAGAATTTGAAAATAAGTCCATGAGCATCTTCCCAGTTTTCAATCTTTAAATATCACATCATCTTTTATTTTTTGTGTGTTTCTATATTTAACTTAACTTTTTATTAGAGGATAATTGCTTTATAATGTTGTGGTGGTCTCTGTCATACTTCAATGTGAATCAGTCATAATTATGTATTTATGCCCTTGCTCTTGACGCTCTCCCCTGTATCCCACTCTTTTAGATCTTTACAGAGTGCCAACCTGGAGTCCCTGTGCTATACAGCAGCTTCCTGCTACTTATCTATTTTACTCATGACTGTGTGTATATGTCAATGCTACTTTCTCAGTTTGTCCCTCTCTCTCCTTCCCTTGCTATATCCACTAGTCCATTCTCTAATTCTTTCTTTTAAAATTTTGGCTGGATTTTGAAGGTTTATAATCAGTCTTGCACATTGTAACTGCTTAATCAATATTTTGTTGTCTCATTAATCTCCCTAGTGGCTCTAAATAACAAAATTATTCATTCATTTGAACTTCCATTTGCGGCCTTATTAAATGTGTCTGTGGTATGAGGAACTGGTTACAGTTATTCATGTACAGATTCACCTGTGACTTTCAAGGCAAAAGAATCAAAATTCCAAATAGATACAGGGATCGAGCCGCGCCTCCGCACCGCAAGGCAGTGTCCTTACCCACTGGACCACCAGGGAAGCCCGGGCATCTCTATTCTTTATCTACAAGAGGAAGGAGGCAGTGTGAGGGGTCATCTTCTTAAGCGGTCCTGTCACCATTGTGCAGGCGTCACAGAGGGTTTGAGGATTTAGAAATGATCTATCGTAAGTCCGTGTTTACTTTAATCTATAACATTCAGTTTTCATTGGCTTCGATTCTAATTAAGCCTTCATCTTTGTGGAATGAATAATCGTTAAAAAAAAATCTTCTATTGCAAAGAGGCACTGCACGGTCCCCCTCCTCAGCCCTCCTGGCTGCCTCATTCTAGTTCTCCTTATCTGCGTCTTATTCTCTGATGTCCACCTGCAGGCTTACGTCAGCTGCCAAATGTCACCGCTCTGGGCCATTGCTTAAGGTGGTGGTTTCTAAATGTTTACTGCTTTAAGCTTTGCCTCATCTTATCTCTCTCAGGCTTCAAGACTTGACCCTAAAGTAAATTTTCTAAGAATTTGAAAATAAGTCCATGAGCATCTTCCCAGTTTTCAATCTTTAAATATCACATCATCTTTTATTTTTTGTGTGTTTCTATATTTAACTTAACTTTTTATTAGAGGATAATTGCTTTATAATGTTGTGGTGGTCTCTGTCATACTTCAATGTGAATCAGTCATAATTATGTATTTATGCCCTTGCTCTTGACGCTCTCCCCTGTATCCCACTCTTTTAGATCTTTACAGAGTGCCAACCTGGAGTCCCTGTGCTATACAGCAGCTTCCTGCTACTTATCTATTTTACTCATGACTGTGTGTATATGTCAATGCTACTTTCTCAGTTTGTCCCTCTCTCTCCTTCCCTTGCTATATCCACTAGTCCATTCTCTAATTCTTTCTTTTAAAATTTTGGCTGGATTTTGAAGGTTTATAATCAGTCTTGCACATTGTAACTGCTTAATCAATATTTTGTTGTCTCATTAATCTCCCTAGTGGCTCTAAATAACAAAATTATTCATTCATTTGAACTTCCATTTGCGGCCTTATTAAATGTGTCTGTGGTATGAGGAACTGGTTACAGTTATTCATGTACAGATTCACCTGTGACTTTCAAGGCAAAAGATCAAATTCCAAATAGATTATTCCTCCAGGTCTAATGCCTGGAATGTATGTTGAGACTACTGAAAGCTCTGGCTATGGCATCAGATAACCAGAATTGGAGGACTCTGTCCTGATTTATAGGTTGTGTGACCGTGGGCAAGTCATTTCACCTCTTAAAGCAGCAATTTAATCATTGAGAAAAATGAGAACCATTAGAGTATCTATCTTGTGTGCTTGTTGGAAGATTAAATGAGATAATACCCACAGTGCTGGCCCACAGAAAGAGCTTAGTTCATGTAAGCAATTATAACTTTTAAGTTCTTCAAGACACCCATCCAGACATGGAAAATACCAGTGTTTTTAATTTATTTTTTATTTTTAATTGGAGGATAACGGCTTTACACCATTGTGTTGGTTTCTGCCACATACCCATCTTAGTGCTTTTTACATTGAGACAGAGAACCATCTATAGCAGAATCAACTTAGGATTTACCATATGAAAAAAAAAAGAGTCCTCTTAGGTACATTTAAACATGTGGCTACATGGGCCCTACTGTGGACTTACTGATCATGCTTTCTCACACTGAGGTGTTGTGGTTGTTGTTCAGGCACCAAGTTGTGTCTTACTCTTTGCAACTCCATGAACTGCAGCACACCAGGCTTCCCTGTCCTTCACTATCTCCTTGAGTTTTCCCAAACTCATTGCGATTGAATCAGTGATGCCATCCAACCATCTCATTCTCTGTCGTCCCCTTCTCCTCTTGCCCTCAATCTTCCCCAGTATCAGGGTCTTTTCCAAAGAGTCAGCTCTTTGCATCAGGTGGCCAAAGTATTAGAACTTCAGCCGCAGCAACAGTCCTTCCAATGAATATGCAGGGTTGATTTCCTTTAGGATTGGCTGGTTTGATCTCCTTGCTGTCCAAGGGGCTCTCAAGAGTCTTCTCCAGCACCACAATTTGAAAGCATCAGTTTTTTGGTGCTCAGCCTTCTTTAAGGTGCAACTCTCACAAACATACATGACTACTGGAAAAGCCATAGCTTTGACTAGATGGACCTTTGTTGGCAAAGTGATGCCTCTGCTTTTGAGTAACTGGTTACAGTTATTCATGTACAGATTCACCTGTGACTTTCAAGGCAAAAGATCAAATTCCAAATAGATTATTCCTCCAGGTCTAATGCCTGGAATGTATGTTGAGACTACTGAAAGCTCTGGCTATGGCATCAGATAACCAGAATTGGAGGACTCTGTCCTGATTTATAGGTTGTGTGACCGTGGGCAAGTCATTTCACCTCTTAAAGCAGCAATTTAATCATTGAGAAAAATGAGAACCATTAGAGTATCTATCTTGTGTGCTTGTTGGAAGATTAAATGAGATAATACCCACAGTGCTGGCCCACAGAAAGAGCTTAGTTCATGTAAGCAATTATAACTTTTAAGTTCTTCAAGACACCCATCCAGACATGGAAAATACCAGTGTTTTTAATTTATTTTTTATTTTTAATTGGAGGATAACGGCTTTACACCATTGTGTTGGTTTCTGCCACATACCCATCTTAGTGCTTTTTACATTGAGACAGAGAACCATCTATAGCAGAATCAACTTAGGATTTACCATATGAAAAAAAAAAGAGTCCTCTTAGGTACATTTAAACATGTGGCTACATGGGCCCTACTGTGGACTTACTGATCATGCTTTCTCACACTGAGGTGTTGTGGTTGTTGTTCAGGCACCAAGTTGTGTCTTACTCTTTGCAACTCCATGAACTGCAGCACACCAGGCTTCCCTGTCCTTCACTATCTCCTTGAGTTTTCCCAAACTCATTGCGATTGAATCAGTGATGCCATCCAACCATCTCATTCTCTGTCGTCCCCTTCTCCTCTTGCCCTCAATCTTCCCCAGTATCAGGGTCTTTTCCAAAGAGTCAGCTCTTTGCATCAGGTGGCCAAAGTATTAGAACTTCAGCCGCAGCAACAGTCCTTCCAATGAATATGCAGGGTTGATTTCCTTTAGGATTGGCTGGTTTGATCTCCTTGCTGTCCAAGGGGCTCTCAAGAGTCTTCTCCAGCACCACAATTTGAAAGCATCAGTTTTTTGGTGCTCAGCCTTCTTTAAGGTGCAACTCTCACAAACATACATGACTACTGGAAAAGCCATAGCTTTGACTAGATGGACCTTTGTTGGCAAAGTGATGCCTCTGCTTTTGAGTATACTGTCTAGGTTTGTCATAACTTTTCTTTCAAGGAATAAGGGTCTTTTCATTTCATGACTGCAGTCACCATCCTCAGAGATTTTGGAACCCAAGAAAATAAATTTTGTCACTGTTTCTACTTTTTTCCCTTCTATTTGCCATGAAGTGATGGGACTAGATGCTATGATCTTAGTTTCTTAAATGCTGAGTTTTAAGCTGTTTTTTTCACTCACCTCTTTGACCTTCATCAGGGGACTCTTTAGTTCCTCTTCTCTTTCTGCCATTAAAGTGGTCTTATCTACATTTTTGAGGCTGTTGATATTTCTCCTGGCAATCTTGATTCTAGCTTGTGAGTCATCCAGCCTGGCATTTCTCATGATGTACTCTTGAGTTTAAGTTAAATAAGCAGGGTGACAATATACAGCCTTGGTGTATTCCTTTCCCAATTCAGAACCATTCTGTTGTTCCATGTTTGGTTCTAACTGTTGCCTGTAGACCTGCAGACAAGTTTCTCAGGAGGCAGGCAAGGTGGTCTGGTATTGTCATTTCATTAAGAAATTTCCACAGTTTGTTGTGATCCACACTGTCAAATACTTTAGTATAGTCAATGAAGCAGAAGTAGATGTTTTGTTGGAATTCCCTTGCTTCATCTATGATCCAATGGATGCTGGCAATTTAATCTCTAGTTCCTCTGTCTTTTCTGAATCCAATTTGTACACCTGGAATTTCTTGGTTCAGGTACTGCTGAAGTCTAGCTTGAAGAGTTTTGAACATTGTCTTGCTAACATGTGAAATAAGTGCAATTGTGTGGTAGTTTGACATTCTTTGGCATTGCCTTCCTTGGAATTGGAATGAAAACTGGCTTTTTCCTAGGCACCTGTATTTTATCCAGTTTCCCAGACATCTCTTGATGAGAAGTGTTCTAGGTTGTTCCAGTACTGCTGTGGGGCTCCAGCACCTCTGGGTGAGCTGCAATGGTTAAGAGACTGGTTGGACTGTGCCCATTGACTTTGTAGTGTGCCAGGTTGTCTGTTGCCCCAAATTCCTACAACGGTCTTAAGGACCATCTTATGTGCTCTGTGCTCAGTCCTGTCTGACTCTGTGTGGCCCTATGGACTATATGTAGTCTGCCAGGCTCCTCTGCCCATGGAATTCTCTAGGAATACTGGAGCGGGTGCCTTTTCCTACTATAGGGTATCTTCCCAACACAGGGATCAAACGTACATCTCCTGCAATGGCAGGCAGATTCTTTACCACTAGCACCACTGGGAATCCTATTTTAAAGTTATTCATCGTAACACAACAGTAGAGATATTAGCTTTTGTCTTACATTTTTAAATGAATCTTTTTCTATGCTAGACTTAAGGAATATTAAGGGGCATGTGAAGAAAGAACCAGAAATAGGGAGTTAGGAAGTTCTCTCTGTTGCAGCTGCAAGGACATGGATTCAGAAGGCAGAAGATAGAAGTGGGGAACACAAAGAAAATAAAGAACAGCATCCAGGAAAGAGATTTTGGTGCCAACCACTGGACATCTGTGAGTTCCTAGCTCTTTGTCCCTTTGGGGCAGCTGCTGGGTGCGGGTGCAGGGTGTTCAGGGGCTTTGGGCTGTGTGCACAGGCATCTGTTGACAATAGGCCAGTTTCGGTTTAGTTTGAAACTATTAAAATTTTATTTTTATTGGTGCCTCAGAAAGGCAGTAATTGTTCTGTTCCCCTGGCACATCTATCCCAGAGGCAGGCTCTAACTTGTCCTATTTGCCCAAGCCTTAGTATTGTCCCCAGGGAGGGGACAGTCAGATGGTGTCATTTGAATGGAAATGTGTCTCCTGATCTAAAGGAACCTACTGAGGTAGAGGTTTGTCACCTTCTTTTCCTCCATGCTCAGAGAGGGACTGGACAGCTCTTGCACTTGGCATCTTAATTTCCTGTGGACAGTCGAGCCCAGCTGGGAAGCTCTGAAGTTTTTCAAACCCAAGCTCAGGCACTTATTGGTTGGGTGACACTGGGCAAGTGACTTAACTTCTCTGAGTCTCAGACTTTTCATTTTGTTATCAATGTTGTTGTGAAGGTTCAATGAGATGATATGTAAGACCCATAGACAATTCTGGAACATAGGAAGGGCCCAGAAAATGCTAGCTGCAGCCAGTACCAGTGGTACCAGTACTGTTGCCATTGTGCTAAAACTCAGGACTCGGAAAATTCCCCCTAGATGTCACTAGAGAGATGAAGTCCTGTGCCTTAATGCCCTCAAGAAACAGGATTTAACAGTATAGCCTAGGACGGACAGCTTAATAAATAACCCCTCACCTTGAAAGACAGTTGGCCTTGTTCAAACAGATCAGTCAGAGGAAGTTCAGTTGCAAGCAACATGGTTGATCCTATAAATCAATCTGTAAATAAGTGATGCATGTTTAAAGACCTACAGTGGGAATTCAGAAATAGAGGTCGCAAAGAATTTTAACCTTTGTGGCCCATCAACTACATTGCAGCTCTCAAGAGAAAGATTAAGTATTTGCTCTGAAAGTTGGTAAAACAGGATTTTGGAGGTGAAAAGAACTATCTCGGGCTTCCCTTGGTGGTCCAGTGGGTAAGGACACCGCCTTGCAGTGCAAGGGGCGCCGGTTCGATCACTGGCCTGGGAAGATCCCACGTGCTGCAGAGCGGCTGGACCGATGTGTCCAATCGCTGAGCCGGAGCTCTGAGCGCATGCGCCCAGAGCCTGCGCTCTGCAACGACAGACGCCACCGCGATGGGAGGCCCACAGGAGCCAAAGAACAAAGATGGATGAAAATGGACAAATGAAAGACCAATAGAAGTGGCCCGCCTGCTCCCCCCCCCCCCCCCCCCCCCCCCCCCCCAAAAAAAAAAAAAAAAAAAACTTAAAAAAAAAAAAAAAAAAAAGAACTATCTCCAGGTTAACAATGCAGTATGTACGATATGGTTTTGGGGTGTATTAACCTTCTATTAACCATGGCTAGACATGAGAAACTAGTGATTCTCTGATGTTGCCCCAAGATGTGCACTCTGTCTTCTAGCAGTAGGGGCTGAATGTCCCTCTTCAGCCACCACAGCTGGGTCTACCCTCCATGCCCATGGGACCCAAGGCATCTCAGTCCATTAAAATAGTTTTCTATCTATGGACAAGTGGGATTCAATCCTTGAGTAATTTGTGATTTGCAGAATCAGTGAATATTGTTCAAATTAATTGGGGCATGACGATGGGGAAATTTTAAAAAAAGGACAACTTTTAATAATACAAAATTATTTATTTGTTAAAAAAGTATCATTTGTTCATCAAATGGAAAAGTAAAACCATTGAATGTTCCCTACAAAAAATTTTCTCCATCAGCATTCAAAGTAGGAGTGGTATTATGACTAGGCCTGGAGGACTCCATATTAATGCCTAAATTAGTGTCAGAAAACCAAAAATGGCGACATGGAAACTGTCCCTGTTTGACTCATATCAGTCAGAGGAAGTTCAGTTGCAAGCAACATGGTTGATCCTATAAATCAATCTGTAAATAAGTGATGCATGTTTAAAGACCTACAGTGGGAATTCAGAAATAGAGGTCGCAAAGAATTTTAACCTTTGTGGCCCATCAACTACATTGCAGCTCTCAAGAGAAAGATTAAGTATTTGCTCTGAAAGTTGGTAAAACAGGATTTTGGAGGTGAAAAGAACTATCTCGGGCTTCCCTTGGTGGTCCAGTGGGTAAGGACACCGCCTTGCAGTGCAAGGGGCGCCGGTTCGATCACTGGCCTGGGAAGATCCCACGTGCTGCAGAGCGGCTGGACCGATGTGTCCAATCGCTGAGCCGGAGCTCTGAGCGCATGCGCCCAGAGCCTGCGCTCTGCAACGACAGACGCCACCGCGATGGGAGGCCCACAGGAGCCAAAGAACAAAGACGGATGAAAATGGAGAAATGAAAGACCAATAGAAGTGGTCCGCCTGCTCCCCTCCCTCCCCACCCCACCCCCGCCCCAAAAAATAAATAGATAAATCTTAAAAAAAAAAAAAAAAGAAAAGAACTATCTCCAGGTTAACAATGCAGTATGTACGATATGGTTTTGGGGTGTATTAACCTTCTATTAACCATGGCTAGACATGAGAAACTAGTGATTCTCTGATGTTGCCCCAAGATGTGCACTCTGTCTTCTAGCAGTAGGGGCTGAATGTCCCTCTTCAGCCACCACAGCTGGGTCTACCCTCCATGCCCATGGGACCCAAGGCATCTCAGTCCATTAAAATAGTTTTCTATCTATGGACAAGTGGGATTCAATCCTTGAGTAATTTGTGATTTGCAGAATCAGTGAATATTGTTCAAATTAATTGGGGCATGACGATGGGGAAATTTTAAAAAAAGGACAACTTTTAATAATACAAAATTATTTATTTGTTAAAAAAGTATCATTTGTTCATCAAATGGAAAAGTAAAACCATTGAATGTTCCCTACAAAAAATTTTCTCCATCAGCATTCAAAGTAGGAGTGGTATTATGACTAGGCCTGGAGGACTCCATATTAATGCCTAAATTAGTGTCAGAAAACCAAAAATGGCGACATGGAAACTGTCCCTGTGATATTTTGTTAGCGGGTTGTATATTTTGAGTTGTCACCTAGAGGTGGTCAAAAAAATTATTAGATGTATACACGGCTTGTTCCAGATGGGGGTAATTTCTTATTAACTATAGCAGATGTCCCAGTTTGTTTCCCTCTTATAAAAATCACTGCTTGCTGCTCCTGAGGGCGTGAAGTTCACATAGTCTGTGCTGGGGTAGGAAAAGTAGTCTGAGGCTCTGAAGGTGTCCAGGCGTTCTGCGTCGCAGGAGGCGCAGCAGCAGATGGAGGCGGTGGTAGAGGAGAAGCAGTCATACTGGGCGGGTGTGGGCAGGTGAGGGTAGGCGTAGTCTTCCGAGGGGTAGCCACAGTTTCTCGCGTCCAGAGAAGTGGGAGAGGTATAATTCTCCGGAGCGTATGAAGGGAACTGAGCAGGAGAGTAACTGTAGTCTAAGGAGCCAGAGAGAGTGGAGGAATCCGAAGGCGAATCTGGGGTCTAGAGAGACAAACACCGAGGAACAAGAGCATGATAAATTAGACAGGATGAAAAGAACTGAATAGAGTGGATTTATTAACTCTGAGTAAAAACATGAGGACTTAAAAAAACAAAGAAAAGTACACCAAAACGTTCAACCCAACCCAAAGGTGCAGAAGTAATTTTATTTGCTCGCTGCGTGATTTCATGACACCACATTCTGTATTTACCTATTTCTTTCCCAACAATAAATTGCCTTGCTTCACTGGCTTTCTTTGTTGTAAGCATACTTTACAAGATGCTTTGTTCTTAAACCACCGGATCCCATTGTGCTTCGTCACCTGCACATCAAATCCTGCCGGGTGTCATAATATAAGCTGCAGGTGGCACCCTGGATGCTTCTCCACACCCTTCACTGTGGAGAACAAGGTGAACATACACAGGTAGAACTGTGATCCTCAATGAGCAGGTGTCTGGGAGTCTCTAAGACTTGAAACTGCTGTTACAGGTGCTAAAGTCTGGTCGTCTGTGGAGAAAGGTACTTTCTGCTTTCATGTTACTGAGAAAGCCTAACTTGGAAGCTGGAAGAGAAGTGAATGATTGGGGCCTTGTGTGTATAGTCTGTGGAGTTAATTTCTTACCCCTAAAATTCACTTAGATAACTACATGCACTTTTGAGAAACCGAAAGTAAGTATTTACATTAGAAAACTATTAAGTTTTTTAAAATATGAGTATGTAAAAGACATGTTCAACAACTGGTATCTACCAATGAAAGCCTCGCTCCATTGAAGCTAATAACACATTTTCAAACACTCGAAGTCCATGAAGAACAGACAATCTAAATGTTTTCAACTATTAGGGCTTCACTTTTTCCCAACCACCCTAGACCTAAATGAGACCAAAAGAATCAGTCAGTAGAGCCAATTCAGTGCCAAAATAAAACAAAAAAAGCCCCTTATCAGATGACAGTTTGCCTGTGTTGACACAGCCTTAATTCCATTTTCTAGGACTCAAAAATCCAAGGGCCATTGTTTAAATCAGTGATTTCTAGCGAAGAGATGTCTGAACTTTACAGTTTAAAAAACATTAAATGAATATTGCCGGGAAACCTCTTTTTATGGCCACACACCAGTGCACTGGGGCATAGCCCACACAGGAAATCATGATGACATGTGTATCCAGAGGTTTCTGCCCTTCAGTATGTGGCTGTTTCTACCTCCATTGAGTTTCACATGGTTCTTTGCTTGTTTCCTGAATGATTTCTTTGTTGATAGTGTTCGTATGATTTCTCATGAGATGATACAGACTCTCTGCCCCATGGTAAGCAATAACAGGTTTTGTAAAGAACAGAGATAAATTACCAGGCTCTGGTTAAAGCAGAAAGGGCAGCCTGGAAGCTGTCAGGGAAATAGTGTGGAGCACTTTGCACGGAACCGAGCGAAGGATCCAGGTGTGTCTCTGGCTGAAGGTAGGAATCAAATATCTGGTCCAGGAAACCTGGGTTTTCTTCACAAGAAACACAACTTGAAAATTCTCGGGGCTGGAAATAACTGGGACTGGAAGGAATTGGTTCAGGCTCAAAATACTGTCCTAGAAGCAAAAGGAACAGGAGAGATTTTTGTTTAAAATTGCACTTACATATTTGAATGGAGCTCTATATTCTGAATATTTACTATGTCTAGGGGAAAGTCTGAGAAAAGTAAACAGATTTGGATTTTCAGTTGCCTCAGCTAATGTAAGCCCAGCGAAGGAATCTGGTGGAGATCGACTGAATGTGACCAGGGCAAGGGAAGAGTGGTGAAAGTGTTAGTTAATTTCTTACCCCTAAAATTCACTTAGATAACTAAGTTTTAGAAACCGAAAGTAAGTATTTACATTAGAAAACTATTAAGTTTTTTAAAATATGAGTATGTAAAAGACATGTTCAACAACTGGTATCTACCAATGAAAGCCTCGCTCCATTGAAGCTAATAACACATTTTCAAACACTCGAAGTCCATGAAGAACAGACAATCTAAATGTTTTCAACTATTAGGGCTTCACTTTTTCCCAACCACCCTAGACCTAAATGAGACCAAAAGAATCAGTCAGTAGAGCCAATTCAGTGCCAAAATAAAACAAAAAAAGCCCCTTATCAGATGACAGTTTGCCTGTGTTGACACAGCCTTAATTCCATTTTCTAGGACTCAAAAATCCAAGGGCCATTGTTTAAATCAGTGATTTCTAGCGAAGAGATGTCTGAACTTTACAGTTTAAAAAACATTAAATGAATATTGCCGGGAAACCTCTTTTTATGGCCACACACCAGTGCACTGGGGCATAGCCCACACAGGAAATCATGATGACATGTGTATCCAGAGGTTTCTGCCCTTCAGTATGTGGCTGTTTCTACCTCCATTGAGTTTCACATGGTTCTTTGCTTGTTTCCTGAATGATTTCTTTGTTGATAGTGTTCGTATGATTTCTCATGAGATGATACAGACTCTCTGCCCCATGGTAAGCAATAACAGGTTTTGTAAAGAACAGAGATAAATTACCAGGCTCTGGTTAAAGCAGAAAGGGGCAGCCTGGAAGCTGTCAGGGAAATAGTGTGGAGCACTTTGCACGGAACCGAGCGAAGGATCCAGGTGTGTCTCTGGCTGAAGGTAGGAATCAAATATCTGGTCCAGGAAACCTGGGTTTTCTTCACAAGAAACACAACTTGAAAATTCTCGGGGCTGGAAATAACTGGGACTGGAAGGAATTGGTTCAGGCTCAAAATACTGTCCTAGAAGCAAAAGGAACAGGAGAGATTTTTGTTTAAAAATTGCACTTACATATTTGAATGGAGCTCTATATTCTGAATATTTACTATGTCTAGGGGGAAAGTCTGAGAAAAGTAAACAGATTTGGATTTTTCAGTTGCCTCAGCTAATGTAAGCCCAGCGAAGGGAATCTGGTGGAGATCGACTGCGAATGTGACCAGGGCAAAAGGGAAGAGTGGTGATCCAATTTCTGTCCAGCTCTCACAGCCAAGCTCAAGCTTCCACTGTCCCCTTTTTTGAGCACCAACACCCAGCCCCTATCTGCAGTCCAGGTGAACCTCATCTTTCAGAAGTAACGTGTAGTGTCATTTGAAGCTTTTTTTCCAGAGCCATAGGAAACAATTGTCTTGATCTAAGGTTCACTGCTTTCTAAACATTTTCACACTTAGTAACTCAAATTTTGAGAGGTATTCTAAAGGGCAATACAAATTGTAACAGGGAGAAATCAGAAATATAGAGAACGAAGGAGTGTTATTTCTTTTATATTACAAAAAGCAAAAGTGTTTCCTTAATGAACACATTACGTGATCAAAGAATTAATAGAAGTCGTTAAATACCAAACAAGATCAGTTCTGAAAACATAACTCCTTTTCCATTTTATTATTAAGGGGCCTCAACTCTGATTATTATCCTGAGAGGCTCAGAGAAGCTAGGTTTAGAGGAATGACAGAACACTGGAGCATTTGCAGTCTTGAGGCTCCTTTAAGGCTAGTTTACAGGGGCACATCCAGGGGGAGTTTCCCCAGCACAGGATTCCTTATAGATGACCTCCTTCAACTCTGAGCCGCCAGTGGCATAGGTAGGAGTGTTTATGTAATAGCGTTATTCGTAATGGGCTGAGAAAACTTACACTTGTTTGAACTGCTTCCTGGCAAGAGAGAAAAGAAGGGGAGGGAAGCCCCTGTCGGCTAGAAACTAAGTGAAACAAGAGCAAAGGCATTATTCTAGGACCTCGGGTGCTCTGTTTCCCATCTAACAGTACACTCAAAAGATAACAGGTTTCAGAAAACAGTTCTGACCTTTTAATCAAGATTAGTTACTTGGAGATGAGGACCTGGGACTAATGTGAAGAGCAAGCTCTTGGGACTGAGTACGTAGCACAGAGTAGACAGTTCAGAAATGAGGTCAAAGGACCCTCGGGGTTTTTCTTCTTTTTAAAATTGCATTTTTGGCTATATTCTGAATATTTACTATGTCTAGGGGGAAAGTCTGAGAAAAGTAAACAGATTTGGATTTTTCAGTTGCCTCAGCTAATGTAAGCCCAGCGAAGGGAATCTGGTGGAGATCGACTGCGAATGTGACCAGGGCAAAAGGGAAGAGTGGTGATCCAATTTCTGTCCAGCTCTCACAGCCAAGCTCAAGCTTCCACTGTCCCCTTTTTTGAGCACCAACACCCAGCCCCTATCTGCAGTCCAGGTGAACCTCATCTTTCAGAAGTAACGTGTAGTGTCATTTGAAGCTTTTTTTCCAGAGCCATAGGAAACAATTGTCTTGATCTAAGGTTCACTGCTTTCTAAACATTTTCACACTTAGTAACTCAAATTTTGAGAGGTATTCTAAAGGGCAATACAAATTGTAACAGGGAGAAATCAGAAATATAGAGAACGAAGGAGTGTTATTTCTTTTATATTACAAAAAGCAAAAGTGTTTCCTTAATGAACACATTACGTGATCAAAGAATTAATAGAAGTCGTTAAATACCAAACAAGATCAGTTCTGAAAACATAACTCCTTTTCCATTTTATTATTAAGGGGCCTCAACTCTGATTATTATCCTGAGAGGCTCAGAGAAGCTAGGTTTAGAGGAATGACAGAACACTGGAGCATTTGCAGTCTTGAGGCTCCTTTAAGGCTAGTTTACAGGGGCACATCCAGGGGGAGTTTCCCCAGCACAGGATTCCTTATAGATGACCTCCTTCAACTCTGAGCCGCCAGTGGCATAGGTAGGAGTGTTTATGTAATAGCGTTATTCGTAATGGGCTGAGAAAACTTACACTTGTTTGAACTGCTTCCTGGCAAGAGAGAAAAGAAGGGGAGGGAAGCCCCTGTCGGCTAGAAACTAAGTGAAACAAGAGCAAAGGCATTATTCTAGGACCTCGGGTGCTCTGTTTCCCATCTAACAGTACACTCAAAAGATAACAGGTTTCAGAAAACAGTTCTGACCTTTTAATCAAGATTAGTTACTTGGAGATGAGGACCTGGGACTAATGTGAAGAGCAAGCTCTTGGGACTGAGTACGTAGCACAGAGTAGACAGTTCAGAAATGAGGTCAAAATGTTGCACCTGTTTCCTTGCTGGGCTTATATGTGGAGTTGCCATGCCTTTTGTTCATCTTCTGATTGGTTGGATTCCAATTAAATGGTGGTGCCTATCTTAAGCCCTGAATCAAGTACTTTAAAAAGCCTTTCGAGATGGACTTTTGGAAGAGTTGTTGAGGGAACTGTAAGGCTGGCTGTACTGACCTGCAGAAGATGGTGGGACTGGATCTGAAAGGTGGACACTGCTGCCTCCGGACTGCTGCCAAAGCAAGAAGATGACCACAAAACAAAATGAAAGAAGAGTTCTTTAAAAGGGAAGCTAAAACATTTTGATGCGAACTATGTTGCCTTCTGCTTTAAGGTAAGCTAGATCCTTTTTTCTAAAAAGCTTGCTATTGTGAAATACAACCGATGTTATATCTTCTTCAGATTCAACGTTTACTTTTGCCTGGGACTTTTTCTAATGTCTCCCACTTAAATTATAAAGGTTATTAATTTTGGTAAAAATTAATTTAAATGATTTTTATATCACATAAATAAATCGTTCAAGAAAAGTCAGTAGAGAGCCTGAAACTACTTAATTTAAAATCAGTAAGGACTAACATTCACTTAATCCCAACCATCAATAACTCAGTCAATCATCTTCCTCAAAATTTCCTTATACTATCTGGTAGCTTAATCCTGGATAGCTAAAAATAGTCCCATGTTCTTCCTAGCTATAAAATTGTTAAAATAGAAAGTATTTTCTTAAAGTTGTAGTCAGTAACCTCTCTACATTTTAGTTAATAGCTGGGAAATTTCCTCTGTAAGTTGTTTGCTATTTTTTTTTTTAAAAGCCGCTTTTTCACTATGATAAATACCTGATGTTTATGAAGAGAGAAAAGAAGGGAGGAAGCCCTGTCGGCTAGAAACTAAGTGAAACAAGAGCAAAGGCATTATTCTAGGACCTCGGGTGCTCTGTTTCCCATCTAACAGTACACTCAAAAGATAACAGGTTTCAGAAAACAGTTCTGACCTTTTAATCAAGATTAGTTACTTGGAGATGAGGACCTGGGACTAATGTGAAGAGCAAGCTCTTGGGACTGAGTACGTAGCACAGAGTAGACAGTTCAGAAATGAGGTCAAAATGTTGCACCTGTTTCCTTGCTGGGCTTATATGTGGAGTTGCCATGCCTTTTGTTCATCTTCTGATTGGTTGGATTCCAATTAAATGGTGGTGCCTATCTTAAGCCCTGAATCAAGTACTTTAAAAAGCCTTTCGAGATGGACTTTTGGAAGAGTTGTTGAGGGAACTGTAAGGCTGGCTGTACTGACCTGCAGAAGATGGTGGGACTGGATCTGAAAGGTGGACACTGCTGCCTCCGGACTGCTGCCAAAGCAAGAAGATGACCACAAAACAAAATGAAAGAAGAGTTCTTTAAAAGGGAAGCTAAAACATTTTGATGCGAACTATGTTGCCTTCTGCTTTAAGGTAAGCTAGATCCTTTTTTCTAAAAAGCTTGCTATTGTGAAATACAACCGATGTTATATCTTCTTCAGATTCAACGTTTACTTTTGCCTGGGACTTTTTCTAATGTCTCCCACTTAAATTATAAAGGTTATTAATTTTGGTAAAAATTAATTTAAATGATTTTTATATCACATAAATAAATCGTTCAAGAAAAGTCAGTAGAGAGCCTGAAACTACTTAATTTAAAATCAGTAAGGACTAACATTCACTTAATCCCAACCATCAATAACTCAGTCAATCATCTTCCTCAAAATTTCCTTATACTATCTGGTAGCTTAATCCTGGATAGCTAAAAATAGTCCCATGTTCTTCCTAGCTATAAAATTGTTAAAATAGAAAGTATTTTCTTAAAGTTGTAGTCAGTAACCTCTCTACATTTTAGTTAATAGCTGGGAAATATTTCACTTCTCTGTAAGTTGTTTGCTATTTTTTTTTTTATAAAAGCCGCTTTTTTCACTATGATAAATACCTGATGTTTATGAGTCTGTTCCTTTTAACTATTCAAAGGAAAGCAGCCTGTGTCCTCTGGTTAAGTTAATAATTGTACTAATCGAATAATTTAGGATTTTTTGTTTCAGGTTTCAGGTGGTGGCTTTAAGGTTTAAAGGGACCAGCTTTGCTCTGAGAGCCCGTGCCGGGAAGCAGAGCTCTGTACGCCTCTCTCCTGGCTCACGGGGAGCCCTCGCAGCTGTGCTCTGAGCCCCTGGGAGCCTGCACAGTTAGTCGCTGCTGAAATAGGAGGTGGTGTTAATTTTGAAAATGATCCACGCTGTAATGTCATGAACCAGGAAGCTGGAATCCTTCACCAGCTCTTTATGCAAATATTTGGCTGCAGCTCGAGCTCAAACACTTGGAAGGAGCAAAAAAGCCCACTCTTTCATTGGAGAGCTCCTTAACCCCATTCCTCCCCCGGAATGGTCCTGGGTGTAGGCCTCCCCAGTTACCTGCCTCAGGTATGTTTACAATATCCTGCTTGATGTTATCTCACTAGTCAGGGGTTCACTTTCTACTCTGCTCCAAGAATACAAAGAAAACCTCCTCTCTCTAGATTTCAAACAGTGCAAAAATTCACAATCTACGATTTTAACAAACACATCGTCTGTTTAAGACAATGAATAGTAGAAAAGGGTAAATGAGCTATCATTCGATAAGTACTAATTCAAGCTTCTCTTTATCCTACAGGTAAAAGAGGTGTGCGTGCTTGCATGTATGTGTGTAGGGCTGTTTGTAAATCGATTCAGCTGAAGTAAGTTTTTTAATCAAACCGACAAACCTGGCATGCATGTGTTTCTCCTGGCACATGGAGACCCTAACATCTGTCTCAATCTATAACTCCGATTCAGGACTGCCTTCTTGAAATTTCAAACTGTGGATACTACTCTGTCTGTAACAACAAGTTATGATAAATTTCTTCCTGCTTTAAATATTTGATAAAAAATTAACTCTTTCCCTGGCTTAATGCTTCCCAGAGGTATCTTTTAGTTAATAGCTGGGAAGTATTTCACTTCTCTGTAAGTTGTTTGCTATTTTTTTTTTTATAAAAGCCGCTTTTTTCACTATGATAAATACCTGATGTTTATGAGTCTGTTCCTTTTAACTATTCAAAGGAAAGCAGCCTGTGTCCTCTGGTTAAGTTAATAATTGTACTAATCGAATAATTTAGGATTTTTTGTTTCAGGTTTCAGGTGGTGGCTTTAAGGTTTAAAGGGACCAGCTTTGCTCTGAGAGCCCGTGCCGGGAAGCAGAGCTCTGTACGCCTCTCCTGGCTCACGGGGAGCCCTCGCAGCTGTGCTCTGAGCCCCTGGGAGCCTGCACAGTTAGTCGCTGCTGAAATAGGAGGTGGTGTTAATTTTGAAAATGATCCACGCTGTAATGTCATGAACCAGGAAGCTGGAATCCTTCACCAGCTCTTTATGCAAATATTTGGCTGCAGCTCGAGCTCAAACACTTGGAAGGAGCAAAAAAGCCCACTCTTTCATTGAGAGCTCCTTAACCCCATTCCTCCCCCGGAATGGTCCTGGGTGTAGGCCTCCCCAGTTACCTGCCTCAGGTATGTTTACAATATCCTGCTTGATGTTATCTCACTAGTCAGGGGTTCACTTTCTACTCTGCTCCAAGAATACAAAGAAAACCTCCTCTCTCTAGATTTCAAACAGTGCAAAAATTCACAATCTACGATTTTAACAAACACATCGTCTGTTTAAGACAATGAATAGTAGAAAAGGGTAAATGAGCTATCATTCGATAAGTACTAATTCAAGCTTCTCTTTATCCTACAGGTAAAAGAGGTGTGCGTGCTTGCATGTATGTGTGTAGGGCTGTTTGTAAATCGATTCAGCTGAAGTAAGTTTTTTAATCAAACCGACAAACCTGGCATGCATGTGTTTCTCCTGGCACATGGAGACCCTAACATCTGTCTCAATCTATAACTCCGATTCAGGACTGCCTTCTTGAAATTTCAAACTGTGGATACTACTCTGTCTGTAACAACAAGTTATGATAAATTTCTTCCTGCTTTAAATATTTGATAAAAAATTAACTCTTTCCCTGGCTTAATGCTTCCCAGAGGTATCTGTCAACCACTGGACAAATTGGAGACGATCTCTGGCAAACCAGAAGCAGACGTATGCCATACCCTGCTACTTGCCCTCTGTGCCTCCTGAGTAGACCCCTGCCCCCAGCTTTCCTAGAATCCCAGATCCTCTGATGGCTCCCAGTGAGGAATTTTACATCTGACTCTCATAGCTAAATCATCTGTGTTACTCCTCTGTGCCTGGGAGGACCTGGGTCGATATAGTCTTCCAGAAAGCAAAGCAGGGCAGGCTTTTCTCTGCATGTTCCTGCAAGGCACTAGCTTAGAAGCACTGCTTGATAATTTCTCAGGGAGGAATTCAGAAAAATTTAGATGAGTCAAACTGCTCCAGCAAATAGATACTGGTCAGATACACACATGAAACGTTTCAGCCTTGCATTCATTCCAGCAGCGAGCTAACACGGAAACAGTGGACAAACATATCTGTAAGAAGCTAAGAATAATAAAATAGCCATGTGCAAGTGGGGCTTCTCCAGGCTGCAGCTGAAGCAGAATTCTATCAGGTACCAAAGCCCCTTAATGAAATATTATATTTTGTTAGGAACATTTGGATTTTTTCTTTGCACCAGTACTATTTCCCAATTCCCTTGTTCCTGGTTTTATTAATTCTGTAATAATCTCTGAAATAAAGGGATTGGTGGTTAAGACTACCAGACTCCTGCTCAGTATAGCCGGGTCTGCAGAAAGATTTAGGGAGTCAATAGGTGGGAAAGCTTATTTATTTATTTTTCTTTAAAGACTAAGAAGATCTTAGTCCCACTTTTTGCTCTACCATTAGTAACTGTAAGGCTTTGAACTTTAGCTGTAATAGAGACATACAGATCACTTCTCCTGGTTATCATAAGAACTAAAAGAAATTGTGAGTATGCAAAAGTGCTTTAAAAGAACCACTGGAAACCCTCTACAAATGGAAGGTTTTATGGCATTCGCTGAAATCAGTTCTACATGTGGAGGTCCTGAGTTTGTGCATGCTCAGTGGCTGAGTTGTGTCCAGCGGTCTGTGACCTCTTGGACTGTAGCCCACCAGGCTCCACTGCCGACAGGATTGTCCAGAGAAGAATACCGGAGTAGGTTGCCATTTCCTCCTCCAGGGGATCTTCCCAACCCAGGGATCAAACCCGAGATGCGGGTCTCCTGCATTGGCAGGTGAATTCTGTTACCACCGAGCTTCCTGGGAAGCCGACTGACTTTACATCCAGCAAATACAAAACTTGTGCTGCCCGTGCCCTACCATAGCAGCCTCACACCAGAACTCTAAACTCTGAGCAGAAGGTATGAGTGAACATTACCGAATACCTGGCTTTCAGCTTCTGAGTGTAATTTTATTTTAGCTACTTTTCACGAATAATACTAATGAGAGTTAACATGTACTGAGCACTTTTTAAATGGAAAGTGCTTTTCGAAGTGCTTATGTGCAATAACTCATTTAATCCTCACAAAATCCCTTTATCTCCAGTTTAAAGATGAGGAAACTGAGACACATGAGACTGAGTAGCTTGCTCAAGCCTTCACACACGGAGGAGCTGAGGTCTAAACCCAGTGCACTGGTCCTATCACCTGTGTTCACCACTCCTAGGGCATCTGCATCCTCCCCAAAAGGCTTGTTTTATGAAGTCGAGCACTGCACACAAACAGCACTGGACACAAAAGTTGTGGGACAGATGCCAACAAACTGAAGACAGGACTGGCAATATGGGCCCCATCCTTCTTATCTGGCATCTACACCCAAACCAACCCAAAGGCCACTGTGTGATCAAGGGCTCTAAGTGACGAACTGCCCTCTCTCGGGAGAAACCCCACCTACTTTATTTGGTTCTGCAGCTGACCTGAGCACTTGGTAGTACCTTCTGGTTCAGGATGCACATAAATGGGCAGGGTACCCTTAGGATGGTCCAGGTCAGTCTCATAAACCTGGAACTACTTAAGGCTTCATCACATCTTAAGGAAGTGGTTCTATATCCCAAGTGGTCTCCTCAGGCCTCACGACCCCTTTCGGCTGGGAGATTTCTGTGCCTGGGTTCCAGAAGAATGAGGACGGAGGATGGGGGGATGCTCCAGGGAGAGTCTCCCAGTGAAGGGCTCCCTAACACAACATTTCTGGAAGAGGTTTTCTTTGCCTGCGTCAGGGCACCTACACTATCTTCCTACAGAGTAACAACCTACTACCACTGGCTGCCTCTCTCCCTTCAACGGACCAACATGCTTGACTATGATCAGTGAAGGCCGGGCTCCCCGGATCCTGAGACCCGCAACATGCCTTGGCTGTTCTCTGTGGTGAACTGGGATGGGGGTGGGCACAGATCAGCTAAAGAAGGCCAGATCTGGGGATGGTGATGGGGCCCAGGGCTGCCTCCCACACATTCCCAGACAAGGGCAGAATGAAGCTGAACACGATTTGGGAAGAAGTGAAGGGTTTATGCTTACAGTTCCCCCAGAGGCTGCCTGGTGTGCCCTTCTCTGCTGCAGCAGCTCCTTCACTGTGATCTTCACCCGGACACCTTGGTACACCTTGGGTTTTTCTGGGGAAAAGAAACAGAGTCAGGGGTCAAGGATAAGGTCCAGATGTCTGGCAGGGATGTGGGGGTCTTTATAAACCCCAGGCGAGATCTCCAGGTCTGGATAATGCAAAGAGAACACTAAACGGCAGATGAGAACAAACCTCAAATCTCTCCAACTTGAAAGGATAAAGAGATACCATGAACAGATTTCAGGGTCCCTCTGAACATCTGTGGGCGCCCCTACCCAAGGCTGGCCTCTAGCCCTCGACCCATAGCGCTGCTTTTTATCCTCAGGGATGTGGAGGCCAGTCTAGGGGAGCGCTCCCCCTTGCCTCAATGAGGGGAACCCAAGGCTTTGGTCTGGAAGAGAGTGTGACGGCCCCGAGGAGGGGCTGGATGCCTCAGCAGTGACATAGCCCACCCCGCTCCCACTCCCGTGGAAGTTCTGCGCCCCTTCCTTTTCCGTGGCTTCTGACCTCTATGTGCCCTTGATCTGGAAGCCAGCCCTGGGGCAAGCAGTGGGCAGCTGGGGTTTGGCCAGCCTGGTCCTTGGGTTCGTAAGGGACTCGCTAGACTAAGCCCAGCAAAGGGACCAGGCCCGGGCACCCCCGCCCTCGCTCCAGTCTTTTTGCCCTGCCTTCTCTCTCCTGGCCCCCTTTCTGCGCCTTTCCGTTTTTCCCTCCTCCCTCCGCAGGCCCCGCTCCTGCTCGCCCCTCTTCCCTTCTCTCCCCACCCCCTCCCTTTCTGCGGCTGGCATTTCCCGGCGGCGCCGACACCGAGTCGAGTCCGCACAGCACGAGCTCGGGGTAGGCGTGCGTGCAGGGCGGCCCAGGCCCGCGCATTCGGCCGGGAGGTCACCCTCCAGGGGCGGCCCGGCTCGCGGGAGGGGCCGAGCGCCCGCGGGGTCGGCGGGGAGGGCGGCCTGCGCGCCGGGCGCCCGGGCAGCCGCGGCCGCGAGCGGAGGGTGGGGGGCGCGGCGCCGCGGTGAGCAGGTCGGGCCAGGCGGGCGCGCGCGGGCGGAGGTGGCCGCGGGAGTCGGGGCGCGTCCCCGGCCCTGACCTCGACCCTGGGGTGAGCGCGGAGAGCCGCGTGGGGAGGGGCGGGCCGCGCGAGCCGCTGGGGCGCCCGCCGCCGTGCCGGCCGCCAGCGCCTCGCCTGGTCACTGCGGAGACCGCAGCGGGACTGGTGGGCGTCCCCCGGGCCGGGGCCCGGGAGCGAGGGGTCTCCCCGGGAAACGAGGTCGTGCGAGGGGTCTCCCCGGGAAACGAGGTCGTGCAGTTCGTCCCCAGACCCAGGGAACCCCGCCTCTGGCCCGCGGGGGCCTGGCCGCTGCACCCTCTCCGCGATGCACAGACACCTCTCCGCGCCCGGGGACTTCTTCGCTGGGTCCGCGGCCCCGCGGGCAGCGAGGGCGGCCCGGGGTCGGCCCAGGAACCGCCGCGGCCCAGTTCTGGGCGGCCGGGGGAGCCGGCGCGCCTCCCAGGCTCACCGTGAGCCTCTAGCTCCCCCCGCCGCCGCTGCTGGGCGCGCAGAGTCCGCGCCGCCGAGAAGCCCCAGGGTCACCACTGTGGCCAAGTGAGAGGGCCGGTGGTGGCCGGCGGGACGCGGACGGCCACGGCGGCCACCTGGGCCTCTTGGAGCCTCTGCCCTGGGGACCAGGCGCCGAGTGGGATCGGCCCCAGCGTGGCCCGTGCCCTCTCCGGATCCCGGGCGCCTACTTGCATGCCCTGACTTTGTGCCTCTCTGTTCCATGCAGGAAAAGCCGTGGAAAAACACCCGGATCTAAATGCCCCTTGCCCTCGTGACCCTACCCCAGGAGAAGCAGCCGAGTTACCGGACATCGTGGTCAGCAGAAGCTGGGTCGGCGGCTGGATGCTGCAGCTGCAGGGACTCAACGTCTAGCAGGGCTCCTGTGCAGGGGAGAAGCAGAGATGCAACATTTTTAAAGTTTCACAAAGCATCCAACTGCACCCAGGTTCCTGGAGCAAGAGACAAACAGAATTAATGTTTTATACCTTCGGGTATAGGTTTGAGTTTTTTCCCCCTCATGCCAAGTATTTAAAACCTCTAGAAACCCATGATTTGACAATCAATGATTGCGCGATACTTTCAATTTGAATATTCAAAGGCTTAACAAAATGGACTATCTTCTGCAGAAATCCTGCATACAGGCACCCCAGGGAGAGTCCACAGAAACAGGGAGTGAGACCCCTTTGGGTCCTGGCCCTTGCTTTTATTGTATTTTGAGCATTTTGCCCACCTTCCCACAGAGAGAGCAGGAATCCTCAAAGATGCTCTGTGTTTCTGTCTCAAAGGCAGTTCTGGGAGCTGTGAGTGACCTAGGCTGCCCTTCGTGTCCGCCTGAGCCAAACTGACTGGGCTGACTGGTTTCCATCTCCTCAGTCTCTATTTTGAGGGAAAATCTCAGGTTTTGGGGCGTGAACATGGCAGCCCGTAGGTATGGCCCGGCAAGGAGTCACTCTGGGCCCAGGTTGCAGGCTAGAGGCCTGCAGAGGCCTTAGCTTTGTGCCACATCTCCTTCTGGCCCCGCCTGGCCACGTGCCGGCTTCCCTCCCCTTTCTTCCCTCGCTCTCTGTCTGTGCCCCAAACACTGGGGTTTGATACAGAATGCCTGCACTTTAAGACCCTTTGCTCCTCCCCATGGAGCTGGGGATGCCTCTGGGGTCTCACCCTCTGGAGAGTTTCTGAGTCTGGTGGTTTTTCACTATGAAGTTCCTTTTTTTTTCTTTCCTTTTTTTATTCTTTTTCTCCTTTTTATCCCTCTAGAGGCCCCCCCCGCCTTTTGGCTGAAGGAGCATGTGTTGAGAAATGATGATAAGCTCATTTTAGCTGAAAGGGTATGGGTTTGGGTTCTGGCCTTCACTGTTTGGGTGAGAGGTGGGAAGGCGGTGAGGACAGCTGCCCCCTCTGTCCAGGCCTAAGTAAGCCCCTTGCAAATGACCTGCAGTTGGGCCAAGTTACGTTCTCCAGCCGCCTGCTGTATCTCTACTGTGTGATTTGGGAGCTTGAGAAAGTACGAGTGGTCCAGAGAGGGAGTGGGTGCCAGGCCAATTCTTCGCCTAGTCCCCAAGAGAAGGCAGGGTGGGGCTCCCTTTACAGGTAAGCCAAGACATTTCCATGTTGCCAGGACAGGTAATGGTTTTAGGCCCCTGTTCTTTGTTCTCTGAAATGCGAAAAGTGGAGTTCAGCCTCACAGACCACCAGAAAGATACCCAGATATCCTGGGGTGTGTTGGATGCAGGATGGAACCCCAGGAGAGTCCACAGAAACAGGGAGTGAGACCCCTTTGGGTCCTGGCCCTTGCTTTTATTGTATTTTGAGCATTTTGCCCACCTTCCCACAGAGAGAGCAGGAATCCTCAAAGATGCTCTGTGTTTCTGTCTCAAAGGCAGTTCTGGGAGCTGTGAGTGACCTAGGCTGCCCTTCGTGTCCGCCTGAGCCAAACTGACTGGGCTGACTGGTTTCCATCTCCTCAGTCTCTATTTTGAGGGAAAATCTCAGGTTTTGGGGCGTGAACATGGCAGCCCGTAGGTATGGCCCGGCAAGGAGTCACTCTGGGCCCAGGTTGCAGGCTAGAGGCCTGCAGAGGCCTTAGCTTTGTGCCACATCTCCTTCTGGCCCCGCCTGGCCACGTGCCGGCTTCCCTCCCCTTTCTTCCCTCGCTCTCTGTCTGTGCCCCAAACACTGGGGTTTGATACAGAATGCCTGCACTTTAAGACCCTTTGCTCCTCCCCATGGAGCTGGGGATGCCTCTGGGGTCTCACCCTCTGGAGAGTTTCTGAGTCTGGTGGTTTTTCACTATGAAGTTCCTTTTTTTCTTTCCTTTTTTTATTCTTTTTCTCCTTTTTATCCCTCTAGAGGCCCCCCCCGCCTTTTGGCTGAAGGAGCATGTGTTGAGAAATGATGATAAGCTCATTTTAGCTGAAAGGGTATGGGTTTGGGTTCTGGCCTTCACTGTTTGGGTGAGAGGTGGGAAGGCGGTGAGGACAGCTGCCCCCTCTGTCCAGGCCTAAGTAAGCCCCTTGCAAATGACCTGCAGTTGGGCCAAGTTACGTTCTCCAGCCGCCTGCTGTATCTCTACTGTGTGATTTGGGAGCTTGAGAAAGTACGAGTGGTCCAGAGAGGGAGTGGGTGCCAGGCCAATTCTTCGCCTAGTCCCCAAGAGAAGGCAGGGTGGGGCTCCCTTTACAGGTAAGCCAAGACATTTCCATGTTGCCAGGACAGGTAATGGTTTTAGGCCCCTGTTCTTTGTTCTCTGAAATGCGAAAAGTGGAGTTCAGCCTCACAGACCACCAGAAAGATACCCAGATATCCTGGGGTGTGTTGGATGCAGGATGGAACCCTCAGACATAGAGAAAGGGGCTCTCTAAGAGCGACAAGACACCAGAGTCTGACGGGTACGAGGTGCTTGGCAACTGGAGCTGTGTCTCTGGGCGAGGGGAGCAGGGCTGGGAACACTTGAGATGGCACCGGGCAGCGTGGGGGGTGCATTTGTCTCCAGCCCACCTGGCATCTGCCAGCTTCTGGAGTCTCTTTCTCCAAAGGCACTGCGCCTATGTTGTGTTTTCCTGATGGACCCCAGGACCAGCCTCATGAGGCGGGCAAAGTCACCGGGAGTTCAGAGAGCTCCTATTTCCTTACTCCCTGCTTTGTTGTGCATGGGCACAGCTGCTTCTGAAGGAATAGTGAGCAAAGCAGCATAGAATTAGGGACAGTCTCTTATCGTCCTAACTTCTCTTTTGTCCTTTTTTTTTTTACACATTTTTGGGTTTGCTTTAAGAAAAATCTTCTCTTGAGCCTTTGTGTTTATTTTTTCTGGGTTTCTTTTGTCTTCTTGTCATCACTTTCCTTCATTTGTTACCTACATTGTTTTTCTCCCTGACTTTGTGTATGTGTCTGTTTTCCTGTGTTCTGGGATGCTATCTCAGTTTTTCAGGCTTAGTCTCCTTCCTAACTTCTCCTTTCGTGAGGAGAGGGACAGGAATGGCAGGAGACCATTGAGTGCCCTTGGCAACATCATTGAAACGAATGTGGGGGACTGGTTGCCCTTTGGAGAAGGCAGGCAGAACTGGGTGAGAGGTGAGTTGTGTGGAGGTCAGGGGCTCTCTAGGGACAGCAGAGACATCGCTGTCCCTTCTGGAAGCCTCTGCCCGGACCAGAGCAGCGACTCTGAGGGCTTCTGCGTTGGGCCTTGCGGATGAGATGGATGTTCCAGTGCTATGGCTGGCCAGCAACATCGGAAAACTGGCTTTCCTTAGGCTTGATCCCTGATTTGAGAAAGAAGCCCCTCCACCCCCTACATTTAGCCCAACATCAAGGAGTTTGGTTTCCACTGTTTCTATCATCACAAACCCCCAGCACAGATATTTAAGAGCCAGATACCACACCTGTAGGCGTGAGGGAGCGTCCTTTCTAAGTTGTATCTGTAAATCCTCCTGTGGAGCCACCTGTAGTGATGGATGATCTTCATAGACGTTTTAGAGTTTGTCCTTCGTTAAGTGTTTATTGCATGTCAGGCACTGAGTGGTAGAGCCTTCCCAGGTCACAGATGAGGAAACAGGCTCGGACGGATGAGCAGCATGACTGAGATCACTGAGCATGGA